>JAPXFQ010002186.1:0-1297311 GCA_028564705.1 Apricaphanius iberus
GTCACAAGTCCCTTAAAAGTGACTCAAGTCAGGACTAGAGTTATCCATCCCTGGATTGTAGCAACAGACACCTCATACCGTACAGATTAACATCATGCCATCAACACTGGTGTCCCCCAGGGATGTGTCCTCGGCACATTGCTCTATACACTGCTGACATACGACTGTCGAGATAAGATGACAATCTTATAAAGTTGGTGGATAATACAGCAGTAATTGGATTCATCACTAGCAGAAATGAGGCTGTGCAAAGACAGGAAGTGGACAGGCTGTGAGAATGGGTCAGGGAGAACAATCTTATCCTAAACATGAACAAAACCTGGAAATACTCAGGTATACAGATCTTCTTCAGTGTTATTAAAAAGGCTCACCAATGTTTTTTTCTGGGGAGGCTGGAAGAGGCCAAGGTGGGGTTTTACTATGCTAAACTCTTTACAAGTGCATGGTAGTGGATTAAAAAAAAAATCTATATTTTAGGAATTTTCTGGATAAGAAGAGCATAAAAGCTGAAAGCTGCTTCTCCATGTTTGGTTCTGATGCTAGGGATGCAGCTCAAACCAGAATCAGATAACCTGAGTGGTCTGGGAGGAATATATTTTTATACTAAGCCATTCATTGATTTATAACCTAAATAAAGTATTTTAAGGTATATCAGAGGTTAAACAATGATGGAGAAACAAGCATCATAAAAAATGTTCCCCGTGTTGCACATAAACTCTTTCCCCTTTGGTTCCAAAGAGCTGCTGCAGTAACCAATCAGATCAACCTGCAGATCATTATTTCCTCTAGGAATGATGCTCAGTAAGACAGTGTGCAGTTCTAGGAGGAAGAAGGAAATAAGGGCGTCTGCCAAGGACAGGGAGTCCTTTATTTCCATGTAAATCACCTGAACTCTGTCAGAGTTGCTAACAACTCTGGAGTTTAACATTTACAGTAACACTTTAACTTTCCTTCACAGAGTCAAACACATCAGATTTGATATTGTGTGAATTAAACCAGCTGACTAACCAAAACTTTTCTCATTTCCACTTCCATTTAGTTTATTGACGGGTTCTTCTTCTCTTTGGTAAACAAATGAAACCCAGAAACGAGTTTTACATACAGTAAGCAAATTAACAAACTGGAGGAAAGAGAGATTCTTTAACAGGTTTCACTTTAAACCTGGATCCAGCCTGAACATTCAGCTCTTTAGTCTCTAACACATTCAGTCTGTAATTATGACAGTGTTTCTATTTTAGATTACATTAAAATTATTTTCAATAAAATCTCACAGAGCACATAGGGTTAATTAATGTTGAAAGGACAAGTTTATTCACGTCTTCATGGTCTCTGATGATCCATCAGACATTTAGGAGACACTGCTGACCACTTTAAGAAGACATCTAAGTTTTGTAGCAGTTTCCACTTAAAGAGGAAATCTGTGCAGATTTAATAATAAAATAATAAATTATAACTATTTCAATGTTATTATCTATGATAGTTTCTTGGTGAATAAGTTTTATTTGTTTTTAGATAAAAAAAGCTAAATAAAATCTGTTTCCTCTGCTCTGAGTCAGAATAAAAGATAAAAGTAAAACTCACGTTTGTTCTGAGCTGCTCCCTGCTGAATGATCAGGATGATACTGGAGTTTATCTCCACCCAACATCAGTCAGCTGTTAGATCACATGATCAAACCCGGATGGATCAACAGACTCCTCCATCAGCTGATAGAGACTCTCTGTTTCGTCTTCTGCTGACTTGTTGTTGTTTGTTTCACATTTCCCGACATGCCCAGACGAATTCATGGAACCTGTGGGCATCAGGTTGGTCAAAGCACTTCTTGCTTTATTTTCCTGTTTACTGTAAATACTAGAATGTATGCATCTTTGAAACTATATTCTGCTTGTTTACGTCATTCAGGGCTGGGTTACTGTCTTCAGAATAAGCTGTCACAGAGAAAATTAGTTGTTTTTATCCAATAAGCAATAGATTCAGTCTGGTTAAGTTTCTGTTTTTTGTTTTTTTTGTTGAAAGGCTACTTTCTACTCCTTACATTTTAAAAACAGCTGTTACTTTTGTTTTGTTTAGTCTTGTTTTTTTATTTTAAAAAACAAAAAAAGCTCATCTAAAATTATGCTAACTTTGGGTCGGATAAATAATTTTAAGCATCTACCTTTCTGACACCTTTGATCCACTGCATGCCGCGCACACATCATGTTAAGCAAATATTTTCCGTATTTGTCAATTTTATAAAAGATTGACGGAAAAAAACTAATGGCTAGTTGTTATTTTTGACTTTTGATTAAATTTTATACCCCTAGCCGCGCTGACATTTTTTACTTTATGCCCAAGTACTAGTAACTTAATCAGTGGTTAATATTAAAAAGATTCTCATGGGAGCATCTGTGCACCATCTCAGACTGGGACCCTGTACTCAATATATCTCGCTGACACGACTGTTACCGAATGAGGCTGGTCAAAGAGCCCAAAGTTGTGCTAACCACTTAACATTTTCTGCTCCTGAACAAGCAGGAAGCTGCTTTCAGGGAGTCTTTCCAACTTATCATCACTTCATTTAGAGAAATATTCCCTTATTTCAAAACTTTTGCTGAAGTACAGCTTGTACTTTTATTGTCTGATGTGTCAGCAGAGCACAAAATAAGCCTCTAGAAATGCGGTGGAAACATGACATCCTGGGACCGCCAAGGGAGTCATTAGAGATCTCAGGGGTATGCACAGTTTTGTGTCTGCTGAGGTTGTAAGACTTTTGATGATACAATTCATATTTATGACCAGGCCACTTTAAACCTGTTACGCCACTAGATGGTGCTGTTCTCTTCACTGTAGCTGCTGGTTTTCTCCTTGCAGGAAGTGAGAGCAGACAGATATTAGTGTTCAGAAATAGCAGAGTCATCATTTTTACTCCAGACGCTGACTGTATAAACTGGAGAATAGATGTTTAGATGTAGAACTATTGTCTCTCAGAGACCCTTCACATCTCTGACCTTTGACCCTGTACAACCCAGAAGTAGTGAAAATTACCTACACTTCCTCAACATTAGTGGGATTTTCCTCTTGTTTAATACCAGATTTTCAAATATTATGTTTATCATCTCATTAATTAAGTAGCTAAGCTGTTTTAAAAGCAGTGGATGCCTGGAGGGAGGATCTCTAAATTAACTGGTCTCCGCTTCTCCTGCAGATGAAAACATCTGGAAAAGCTCAAACGTTCTGCAAATTAAAAAGGCTTCTAGCTTCCCTACACTGAATATGAAAGAGGTAAATCTCTTAGAGGACATGCTTGATGGAAAAAATAATAATTTTAATGTAGTTTTTATTATATTTAACAAAAATGTATCATCAAGTTTAGAACCAAAATTTAAAAAAAATTAGGTCAGTAGAACAAATATTTCCTCCTAACAGTAAATTAGATTCTAATGTGTAGCTACCAGCAGAGATCTCAGCCAACACTCTTGACTTTAGATTGTATCAGTTCCAGGAAAGCGTTACAATACAAAATAATCTGCAGAATAGAATAAACAGGACAGATGACGGTCCAGATGGGTTTATTAGGAACTAACAAATATCCAAACTGCGTGGGAGATCTACCTGATGACTCTCTGTACACTCTCTGTAGACTTCTAGACACTCTGGTCGGACCTGCTATTATTTTAATTTCATTAATCCTGGCTCCATTGTAAAAAATCTTCAAAGGAGTTCTTTATTCTTTAAGGGTCATATAATGTATGGCTGATCTGGTCTGTAACAGCAGTTATTCTTTTCTATATTTATTCTAACCTGCTTAACCAAAAAGCTACCTAAATTATTACGATGTTCAAAGATTTCTATTGAGAGTCTTTGAATGAAGAACTGAGTCTGTTCTGAGAAAGGCTGGTTCTGTTGCTCCTTCTGCTTCCAAACCCTGGCAAAGGGGAAAGATGCCAAGCATTCCTCCACTCAGGTAGATATGATCTCATTACGTGTCGATACAAAGTACATTTAAAACAAGACAAGCAGATGCAGCATAACCCCACACACACATACACACAAACACACACTCCAAAAACAGACAATCCTTTCTATTTGTTTCAGAGCAGAGCAGAGAAGTCAGAGGTCAAAGTTAAATTATCACCTAAAACAATAATACTAAAGGACTATGTCACACTGGTTTATAACTGACTTAACTTAACCTTTTTTTTTTTTTACAAATCATAATAAAGAATGATCACCCAACTAATTCTGAAAAAAATAACAAATAGATTGATTATAAATAAGTCGGTATACAGCCTTAAAAGTGGTTTATTGTCAGCTGGAAGTGGAAGAAAGAAGAGAAATCCTCATGTTTGTGGTCATGTTTTTTCTGTTTAAGAAAAGACTGAGGTCAAATATAGCTGCTATAAAATTTTCTTGTCTACATTTGTTGGAGCAGCCAAAAAAAACACTGTAAAACTGAGTTTATGGTAAGTCGCATCATCTTACATGAAAATAAAATATTTCATCTTTATTTAAGAGAAAACTTACCAATAAAGTGGAAGGCACAAACAACCAGAGTGACGCAGTTAGAAAAGCAGTAATTTCCTCATTCAGAGCTTGAACCAGTTTAAGTTTAAAACTAATCCTCTAAACAACAAGAGTGAACAGAGTTTAACTTTAATAATAAACTCAAATCTGTTAGAATCAGACATGAACTTAAAGTCTAGTTTTTGTATTAGAGAGAAATTGAGAGTTGAATCGAGGACTCAACGGCTTTATGAAAGGAGGAGCTGAGAGGAGGAGCGTCCGATAAAAACGATAGAGCGACGTTACAGAAAGGACATAAACATCATTGGTTTCCAGTTCAGCACAGTAACTAACATCTGCATGAACTAACAACCTGGCCTCTGATCCAACATCTAACTCTTTCAAAAGCATCAGATGTTTTGCCTTTTACTTGGTCATGACGACCAACGCCCAACAATACGCATGCGTCACTCCTGTACTTCATGTCAATCATGTGACTTATACAGAAATTAACCTGAAGGCTTGATCTTATTTCCTCAAAATAAAGGTTTTCTTCATCTGATCTGGTTTAAACACGTCAGGTTTAATCTGAAAGATTTGATCCTGAAACCAGAAAAATATCAAATCTGCCTCCAACTCTGATATGTTCAGATCAACATCACTAGTTCAGAGAATGGAGCCTGGAGCAGCAAACAGGGCATTACTAATATTAAACTAGGTAAACTAGTCACGGAAACAGCTCAGGATTTATGATCTCATTTATTGTCATAATAAATAAAGTAGGGCCAAAACTATTCAAACCCCTGTGCTGATTTACATTTCCTTACATTCATCCAGTTTGCCTCTGATAGAAATAAGAAAATTATATTTCAAAAATATATCAAAGGAGCATAGAGAGGAACTAATTCTAAAAGTTTCAATGTCACGTCACCAGTTTTCAAATCTTATTTCCTAATGGTGTCTGGCAAAATATCCAGCAATTCAGTTTTTCAATTTAATTCAATTCAGTTTATTCAAATAGTTCAGATGTCTCCTCAAGGCACTTCAGTTCACTTTCAATACATTCATATAAGCATGTTGTTGTGATTCCAGAGCAGCTTCAGACATGTTTTCTCAGCTATGTTGATGTTTTATCTTTAAGATCCATGGT
The DNA here is from genome assembly GCA_028564705.1 of Apricaphanius iberus. Taxonomy (NCBI): domain Eukaryota; kingdom Metazoa; phylum Chordata; class Actinopteri; order Cyprinodontiformes; family Aphaniidae; genus Apricaphanius; species Apricaphanius iberus. Next base: position 5,631 of record JAPXFQ010002186.1, read on the forward strand.
TTAGACTCTGGAAGATCTCCTTATCATCACCCTCATCTCTAGCTCCCCCTACAGGTAGTTTGTCAGACTCCAGTGAAGACTGGCTGGTCACTGTAAAACGTTTCCTTGAACCTCCAGTCAGAATCAACATGTTAGTAGAACTAAATATTACTCTAAAATCATTACAAATTTTTGGGCTGAACTGTACATAATTATAATATGATATATAAAAAGAGTTTAATCACTTGGTGCTTTAAATATATATATATATATATATATATATATATATATATATATATATATATTCAATCACTTCTATCAAAGAAGTAAGAATTTTTTTTTCTTTAACCAGAGAAAAAAGAAGACTAACCTCTGTGTAGATGAAGCTTCCAGCTGACAATGATGGATAAATACCTGTATGCCAGGTTCAACCTACAGCCTACCTGCCCACAGGTGACGTGTTGTAGAAAAAATGCTTTTGTGCAGTGAGGCTGATAAAACTTGTTTGGATTCCTCAACATTCTTCCTGATCAGCTGACTTTGTTTGCATCATGTAAAACCAGTTTATTTGGGTTGTTCCTTGTTTTAAATCATGCATAAGTTTCCACCCAGAGAGCTATTTATACTGGCAGAGAGTTACAGGGCTGCTCCTTATAAATTCTTTAAATTCTTCTTTGAAATGTTTCAAATCATCAGATTAAAGTTGACATCAGACAGAAATATAAATCATGCTTTTATTTATGTAGTGAAAGAACATCAGACACCTGACTTTATCCAAAGGGTTATTGAATGATGAATGAAGTGTCATTAAAGCACTTTTTTTGGTTAATTTCCATGAGCTACAACTGGTCCTGATTTCTGCCGGACTAACAGAATCGACTGACTACTCAGCTGGAACTTGACAACAGGATTTAGCCAGATAACAAAAGTCCACAAAATGGATTCCCACAGAAGGAATTGAAGGAATATTGGAGCTGATTTCTGATTAGCCAAGCTGGAGAGGACAAGCCGAAATTCAGCCAAAAGGCGGCTACCAGGACTTCCAACAGGTAAGCTTCTTCCTATCATCGAGAAACCTGGAGAACTTTAAGCATCCAACAAGGTCTGTCTGTGCAGAAGTGAGATTAGTTAGGATAAACAAGATTTAAAGGGTTTGTTTGTTTTCAATGTGATTCGATACCTTGTGTAAGATTTAATTTTTTATTGGTTAGGTACAAACAGGCCATGAGGCCTGCAGGTTCAGTCCGGGTTTGTCGGGGTTTCTATATGTCGGGGTTTCGCATTATGTATTGGTTTAGACATAAGCCAAAGGTGCTAATTATTTTAAGATAGTCACATTTGGTCTAAATTAATTAAGCTTCACTTCAAAACATTTCAAATTTAGCTTTGGTCTCCATTCATACTGAACTGTGCCATCAGGATTTATTGTTTCTATTTCTTTGCATATTTATCCATTTAGTGCATTTCCTATATTTGGTGGTTAGTTCATTCTTTTTAATAAGTAATGTTTGTTACTAACTTGGTTGATTAAAATGTTAGAATTATTTCCTTCTTTTGTAAATAAACTCTTGTACTTATGAAGTCGTTGTTTGTCCATTATTCCACATACATATGTAATAATTGGCTGTTCAATGAACGTCCAGAACTCATTCTTTCACCTTTTGTTTGATTACATCCACCTTAATCAGGCAGGTAATCATAAACAATAACTGAGATTGAAATATTTGGCTATTAATAGTGTTCCTGAATATCTGTTGGTGTCATATATATAATAATTTACATAAAATAATTATTCTCAATAATTGTCATAAGAAATTATTCATAAATACTTATAGCCAACACACATATGTATATATGTATATATATATATATATATATGTGGTCTATATATAGAAGTATATATAAATCGCAACTAATCGGTTCCCCTGTGTGAGGCTGTTAACTTCAACACTGCCACAAAGCTCAAGTTTATCAATGTTTGTTATGAATTATTAGCACGATTCCCCTGTGAGTGTGGAGGCAATTTTATTTGTACAGCACACTTTCAACACAAGTTAATTCAAGGTGCTTTACATGATTCTGTGGTAAAGAAACCAAACATATGATAAAAGCACAGTGAGTAAAAACAGCAATTAGGAATGAGATTTTAAAAATGTGCGTAAAAGTATGAAAATTAAAAACAGCAAATAAACATAACACATGATAATAAATAAAAGAAAACATTAGAGAGCATTTATAATAGGTTACTCAAAGGCTGCTTTAAACAGATGAGTTTTAAGTTTTGCTTTAAAGCAGCTCAGTGTTTCAGCAGCTTTGCAGTCATCAGGAAGTTTGTTCCAGATGAGGGGAGCATAGAAACTGAAAGCTGCTTCTTCGTGTTATTTTCTGATTCTCACAATGTTTATTAGAAATAGATGAGAACCTGAGTGGTCTGGGTGGTTAGTATAAAGACAGTAGGTCTTATTGTGGCGATAAGCCATTCAGTGATTTATAAACTAGTAGGAATATTTAGAAGTCTATTCCCTGAGAAACAGGGAGCCAGTGTAAGGACGTAAGAACTGGGGAGATGAGTTCTACTTTCCTGGTTCTAAGTCAGCATATAGTTTACTGGTTCTTGCTGCTGATTGGGAATCTCAGCTCTGCTCTAGACGGATCTTAATCAAACTGTTGTAGAACAGAACCTGAGGAGCACAGCAGAGGTGGTATCATGCTGTGGTCTTGTTCTGGTGAGACAGGATACAAGTGAAAATGTGAAAGGTCGACATTCTTCCCTCAGTGGAGCAGAGGTCGATTCAAAGCTCAGTTAAATATTCCAGGTATCTTCAGGTTTACAGTTGAACTCTCCTCAGACTCTCAGATTTTCTCCAGAAGTTCTGACTCTACGGACCTCACCACAGATCTGTCTTCAGCCAGTTAGCTTAATCAGGAGGACAATAAGTGCTTCAAGACACCAACAAGTGGACCAAACATCCTGAGACATTTAAAATGGTTCAATAAGGTGGAGAACCTGCTGAAACTAAACCCTTTTTTTAACCAAACAGTCCAGGAGAAACAACCAGACACCTGTTGTAGCTTTACTGGATATTTCTAGTATCTGCTACCTTATTTGATCATGTTGAGATTTAGAAATGGTTTATTGAGGTTTCCAAGTAAAGTGAGGTGAGAAACCAAGATCAATGTTTAAATAGCAGTAAAAATCCTGCATGTTAAACTAACTCGTTCCAATGTTCTGACTGCAGCATCTTCATCTAGAAAACTGATCAATAAATCTAAGAACAAAATCTCTGTAGAGCAGTCAAACTACTGGCCTAATAATGCCAGAGTGTTGTGGTTATGTGAAGAAAAAATGAAGGAGGGAATTTGTTTCTGTTGCTAAGAGTGAAGATGACATAATGGAGGAAAATTAGAGGGGAGTAAAAACCTGCAACAACTGGAGTTTCATGTAAACAAAGTTTACCATTTATCAAAGGAGTTTTGCTTTTAATGTTTAGAAATCCTGTGAAGAAAAGGGAATATATTCAAGGCAGATCAAACCTGTTTGGAAATAACTCCACAGTTATTAACGTAATTATAATTATTCTGATTCTAATCATAAAACATTCACATTTTAGTTGTGAAATTTAATGTAGTCTTTATTCTCAATATAGTAATAGATCCACTAAAACACTGAAGGAGCCATCTTTCGTTTTCTCTTAACACCCCTAGGGGGCAGTATTTTATTTTGCAGTATAGGTCATGGCAGCTGAGGATGGGGTTATTTAAGGTCAGAAGGTAATGATTAGAGAGCAAACAGTTTTCTTTTGGGTTTACTCAATATACCTGCATAATTTGTTGAAATGTAAATAGAAAGAAAAACAGACATTTTAAAGGAAATAAATGACTAATAAATCAGCATGGTGAGACAAAGCCTAAACAAAACCTACTAACAACAGGGGAGATAAATATTGGTTGCCTCACTTTTTACCCTAGTGGATATTACTCATCATACATTCATATTTCAATAAACATTAATAGATTAAACGGAAGCCTAGGATCTTGACTTCAATTCATCTTTCTTTTTTTTACGGTTTATTGTGATAAAGATCAAAGAGTTTATGTTTCAATAAAATAGATTTGGTTTAGCAATAAACAATTATCAATGTTCCTTGTGTTCAGTCTCTGAAATATAATAAATTATATAATTTTAGAGGGTGGTGAGTTGAAGTAATGTAGTCCGGAAAATAATTGTTATTAATATAAACAGAGGAATGTTTACCCAACTTAATTCCTCAAGCTGAAAATGCAGCAAATGTGTTGATTGGATCTTTAAAATATTTCCTCAGTTAATTTTCTTAACTGTTATTTCAGTCATTTATTCTAACGTCAAGGTACAAAAAGCCAAAAAAGATGGGTAATAGTTAGGTAACACAGAAAAAATAATCTGGGATTTTTTTATAATTAATCATTGTGTATATACAATCTAATAGTTTATAAATGACACCAACAGTTAAAATTACTGACCCATAAAATTACAAAATATATCCTCTCCTCAGTGTTGTTTGTTTAAATCAAAAGATGAAATGAGCAGATTAATAAACTAAATATTTGATAGTGAAACCAACCCACATTATGGCTGTAATAAACAACATGACCAGTTCTTTCCGTACTACTGACCCTATAACGTTTAATTATCTTTTATATGGTTTAAACTGTTTATATCTCACAGATTAAAGTTGAAAAAGTCTTGATATCGTTCACATTTCAGTTAATCACCTCAGTCAGTTGCTCTGATTAAACATTAAACCTGCAGCAGATCTCTTATTGGTCTTAATGTTTGGTTCAGATGATAAAACTTTCATATTTCATCGTTCCATTCATCTCTCTGTTGTATAACAGGAATAAAAGAATCAAAGGATCTCATTGGTTGAGGAGCCAGCTGAGCCGTCAGAATGTTTGAGGATATTTTCTCATCAAGGGTCAAAGGTCATTGTGTTTCAAATCAACCCAGAATATTAATAAACGTATCAGGTTGGTTGGATCTTGAGCAGAACTTTAGTAAACGCCTATTTATTTTTCGACATTAAAAGGATTATGGGATGTTAGGTTTACTGTAATCTGATGCTCAATACTCTGCTGCCACCTTGTGGCCTGATACTTTTTTATAAACATTTCTCTTTAAAAGCAGAAAAACAAGAGAGAGAAAAATTCTTTGTTCGTTTCTTTATTAAAATTATAAAAAAAGTTGAAAATACATAAAAATTTTGACAAAATTTACCGTTGGCTTCCTTCAACTTTACCCATAACACAGTTATGATAATCAGAGGTTCCATCAGCTAACCTCTTCATTAGGTACGCAACGATACCACTATTTTTAAAACCGATACCATACCGATACTTGGATTTGAGTACTTGCCGATAACCGAGTATCTATACCGATACTTCTACAACAACAAAAAAATGCAATAAATTGGAAGACAGGTTTTATTTTCTTTTTTATTCTCTGCTTTTTACAACAAATTACAGTGAATTAGATTTTAAAAAATACTATCATACAGGCCACTTTCCCTACTGGAAGCCCAATTCGGACGCATCTTATCATGGCGGACGCTGACGCACATTCGGTTTGGCGTAAGACCTCTTACCAATTTAGTGGTTTCGGATTCAGCCCAGGATTTATTTTTTCTTCTTCCTCATCCTCAGCATAAGATTTATTGACTTCTTTGACGTTAATGCTGCTTTTCCACATAGAGAGGAACCAGTTAAAGAGGATCCAGCATCTTGTCAGGATGCCTCATGATCCACTAGGAACTAAACTCTGATAATTAAATAAGAATACAGTCTGACAGGAAGAAACAATGAACACTAAGTCTCTTCCTATAGTATAACCTGAGTAGAATGTCATCAGCCACCAGGGGGCAGCATCACCAATAGACTGAAAGTAAACTTCTACTTCTAGAGGTTTGATCCAAGCTTACAGACATGTTAACAACATGGTGATCTTTAAAGGAATAAAACACACTAAAGAAGAGAAACAGCATCATCTCCGCCAAACTCATCAATAAACAAGCGAGACACAAAACGGCTCAACGACAACAAGGAAATGAACCGAGCGTCTGAAGGACAAACCTTCATCCAGGAACAACCAACCATGGCTTCACCTCTTCTCCAGCTTTCATGTTTTTAACTTTTATATTTTTGGAAACATTTACCAGAAACACAGCAGAAAATGCGACCATTCAGCTCATAGGCAGATAGACGCTAGGGATGCACCGATACGAGACTGGTATTGGCCCCGATACCGTGCAATTTACTGTATCGGTTAAATAAATAACATGAACCTATACTTAAAATTTGGAAAAATATGTGATACATTAACATAAAATGTTAATTCTTTCACTTGCAATTTGAGTTTTGTGGTTATTTTTTATCAATATTTTATATTTTCAATATGTTATTTTGTCTTGGTTATGTTTAGTCAATAAAGTCTGGTGCCTTTAGTCTCTTCAAGAAGGTTATAAGATGGAAGGTATACAGTTTATTTATTCAAGAATAGAAATGGAGAGATACACAAAGCTCAGGCATTGGTATTGGGACTGAAGAAGCCGGATCGGTGCATCGCAAATAAACGCCTCTGAAAGCACATTACAACGCAAATATATGTATAATTTGAAAAAAAACAACCCAATTGTCACTTTTAAAAATCAAGCTGGTGTGTTTATTGTGTTTTATATCAAATAGCTAAACATAATGAAATAAACTGTTATTTTAATAAAGGATTTTAACAACCCTTCTATTTATTAATCCATCCAGCCTGGTATCGGTGACCCAGATGTTCAATATGCGGAAATACGTAATTATGCTCATATAGGCTGTTAAGAGTAGAAAAAAGTTTTATATCAAATGTAAATCAACCATAACTTCCATGAGTCTCTAATCTAAAGTAGCTAATCATGTTAGCAAACATCAGCTGCTAGCATGCTAACAATAGAAACCAAACCCGCTACGTCACTTTAAAAGAGGATAAAACATCATAACTTTGACGTTTACATTCTGCAGGGCTGTCCCAGTCCGGTACCGGTTAGCGTTTAAACCCCAGAACTGAACAGAACTTTACAGTTCCGTCCCCTAAGCTTTTTGTTTATACGACACGGTTCATCCCGCTTCTTCTAGTGGTTAACGGTGGTTGACAATCTAACCTATATGTCCAATTACCGCCACCTACTGGAATAAATACGGTAACTAACTAACTAACTAACTAACTAACTCACTCTTGCTGTTCTGAATAAACAAAGAAATCTGAAATGAAATTTTTTAAGTTTTAAAGGGTCAGAAATGTTAAGAAATTTATTTTTCGCCTGGGAATAACACCAATCCAAACACATATTTTACAATTGAAATGATTCTATCCTCCCTAAATTGTTCAATTTCTAGAAATAGAGAATCTAGAGATTAAGCTGTGTTTTTTCCTCTCTGCTCCTGCTTTGGTTTCAGCAGACTCTGATTGTTTTACTCTGTTGTTTATAAAAACACTGTTATGCTTTTTTTTTTCTTTAAACGTCCCATTAATGTAACCTTGCTCTGCGAGATGTATTCTGGTGAGATTGTAGGTGTGTAGGCTCGACACGGGGCTACACATACAGTAGATCTGGCTGATGCCAGGTTACAATTTATGGCTGCTGTCGATAATCTGCATGAATATAGCTCTGAAGTTTCTCATTAAATAATCCTTTGTGGATTCAGCGGCTCCACAACAAGGCTGCCTCCTGAAAGTCTGCAAGCTTATGATGCTGTATCCTCATCATCATCTGGGGAGAACAATTACTGACCCCCCCAATCCTCTAAAATTTTTTGAAACATTCTTATGTATAAAATATTGAGGTTTTATCTGGGCACACATATATCAGTGAAAGTTGACGTTCTGAAATGGATCAGACTATGGCCTTTTGTCAATTTGATGTGTTTTTAATCTAAAGAGCGTGCTATTCGGATAATTTATGTCTTTATGACTTTTCTTCTTGGGTAATTTATCTTTAAACATGTCCGTTCACTGTTGTTCACATTTAGGAAATGTTTTACCCTGCTGTTGTGTTCTTCTATCAGGTCACTGTGATTCTTTGCTGTGTTTTACAACGGCACAGCGATATTCTCAGGGTGCATTAAAGTGTTGTTTTGTGCATCAGTATATCTATATTAAGCTATATATAAAGTTATAATACCACAAATATCACCACAGTACGATTCAACACTTCTTAAATAACATCATGAACAATCTTCTTCACTGTTGTGTGTTGGTTTGTGAAATAATTTGCCCAATTCTTTAGTCACTTCAGCAGAGATTAGTTTTTAAAAATCAAATATAAAATAGAATCATCATCAGGAAACACAATCTAGAATTACAACTCATAAAGTACATTTAGATTGAATGAGAAACATTTCTATTGTAGCATTTTAAATGTCATGTTTTCCTCAACAAAAAGCTCAAATGACTGTTCAGCACCTCAGACCTCAGACAGCTCCCCCTAGAGGTCAGGCTCAGAGTGTCGACGTTCACTGTGGACCGCTGTAGTTGGATTACAGGTCATTAATTTATATATGTAAATCTGTTCTAAAATAATCAGTATAGAGGTGAAGAAGCAAGTTATGATGGAAACCTGGACCCCAAGTTTACCTTCATTCCAGGAAACGTATGTTACTGAGTTAGAAAGATGAACCAATCACATGTTTCCAGGAAGAAGGTGGGCTTTATTCTGTGGCCCCAGCAGAAAACCAACAGGAGTCAGATGGTGAAGTGATGCCATGATGGAAACGTCTCTCCACTATCCGCTCTGTAAGTACAAAAAGCTGTTTGTTGTCTGTTTTGTTAGAACCCGAGTCAAAAGGTGAGACTAAAATGATCCGACTGGATTTAGATGGAGGAACTTCAGCACATCAGGCAGGAAGGAAGTTGACTTTACTAACATCTTTAGCAACGCTTGGTAACCCAGAATTGGTTTTCAGCATCAGATCTGAGATGTACTGGAAATATTGAAGATGACAGTATTATATGAAATTACAGCAGAATGATGTAGAAACCAGTGAAAGACAGTAAACAGTGGAAGTGAATTTAGATGCAAAGTTTGAATAAAGGGGTTTATTAATGAATGAAGTAAAGGAGGAATGCTGATGAAATGAAGATTGGTTTGATGCAATAAATGTTTATGGAGGAATTTTAAAGTTCTCATGAAGTTTTAGATGTTAAAACTGTAACCAACACGCTTCATTCCTCCCCAGTTCTCCATTTGATGCTTTGCTGCATAACTAATGAAGGTTGGTTCACCTCTATCATCATTACAACTTTATGATTTATGTGCAGAGTGAAGAACTGTTTGGGAGGAGAAATGTGAAATGCAAGAAGAGGATAATAACTTTAATTCGTTAAATTACTTTTAATAATAATAAAAATGTGTTTGATGTAACATTTCAGTCCTTCCAGCTGATCTGACTGTGAGTCCCAGCAGATCTCAGTTCTTTAAAGGAGAATCTGTGTCTCTGAGCTGTGAGGAGGACAACAGCTCTGCTGGATGGACTGTGAGGAGGAACACAACTAAAGGAAACAGGACTCAGTGTGGAGATGAATGGGGGAAAGCAGCTGGTTCTAACTGTACAATTAGTTATGTTTTAGAAAAGTATACAGGAGTCTACTGGTGTGAGTCCAGAGAGGGAAACACCAGCAGCAGCATCAACCTGACCATCACTGGTAAGATCAGAGTGAGGAGTTAGTGTTGATGAAGCTGTGTGGAAATGGATGAAATGCTGTAGTTTGTCTCTGTGTTGAGGTGGATCAGTGATCCTGCAGAGTCCTGTCCTCCCTGTGATGGAGGGAGATAACGTCACTCTGAGCTGTCAGACAAAGACCACTCCCTCCAACCTCCCAGCTGCTGATTTCTATAAAGATGGCTCCCTCATCAGGACTGAGGCTGCAGGTCACATGACCCTCCACCAGGTGACCAGCTCTGATGAAGGCCTCTACAGGTGTAGCATCAGGGGTCATGGAGAGTCTCCATCCAGCTGGATCTCTGTTCAAGGTCAGAAGAGGAAAAATCGTCTGAGTCCTAATATACATTTGACTGATGTTTAATAAATATTTATTTTTTAGAGAAGCCAACAATCACCACCTCTTCCCCAAAAACCACTCAATCTCCTCCTGTGGATCTTTCCTATCTGCTCCCGTCTCTTGTGTGCGTCATTGTAGTGGTTTTATTTCTGCTACTGGTTCTACTGGTTCTACTGGTGAGGCGAAGCATTCACAGGAAATCTGAGAGTAAGAGACTAGAGTAAAGTTTATTTTGCACAATAACTTTATATATATATATATATATATATATATTCATCAAACCATCATTACTTTATCCGGGGGATTTTCAAATGATATTTTTACTATTTAAAAAAAATGTATAAGCAGTTAAGAGCTTAACATTGCCATCCCGGTCATTATAACTTCTATTAAAGAAAGTGAGTAGTGTTTATTTCTGCTTTATTCCAGGTGAGGAGAGAGAAGCTGAAGAGGATAGCATCACCTATAACAATATCAGACAGGCACAGCATCATTATACAACTAGACACTTGAGAAAAGGTACATTTTGTGCATTTTATGTATTTTTTTATTTTTATATTTAGAAACGTGGTTCCTATAACAAGCAGATATTTCCAAACAGAGATATTTAGTGTTCATTGATTTTAAGAGAACAAATCTTATGGAATGGAACATTTTACTCAGTCTCTTGTCGAGAACCAGATGACTCTATGGGCAGCATGTAAGGGTCAAAGTCAATCAGCTAATGTTTGGACCAACATGGGTCTTCAAAAGGGCCAATGATTCCAAACACAGCAGCAAATATACAACATAATGACAGCAAATAATCAAAGAGTTGCAGTGGCCTAGTCAAAGTCCAGGCCTACTAAGGAGCCAGAGACATGTCTGTAAATCCCAATGACCTGAGGGAACACTGGACATAAAGAGTGGAACGAAATCTCCTCTAGGAGGATTTCAAACACTTGAACAGTGTTGTGAGGAGTTGGACATCATTCTTGGTTGTCAGTGAAGAGACTGAAGTTGGGCACGTTGGGCTCCATTATTGGACATAGCAGAATTCTATAAGGATGAGGCTTTACTCTCAATTTTTAAAATATCTGTAATGACCAGTTCCAAAACAAGAGCCCCTCACTGGTCAACTCGGCTGTCCCTTGTTTAACATGTCTCTGCCCGTCTGTGTCAGCTGCTAGACCTGTCATAATGTTGTGTCTTCTTTGCAAAATTAACCAAAATATGAGGAGTGCTCCAGTTAAATTCGGATAGGTGAAAAATCTATAATTCCTCTGCAACTTCATTCTCTTCACTGACTACCAAGAATTATTTCCATTACACCTTTTCTAATAAGTACTAAACAACTAAATTAAAATAACCTTTAGAGGCCGACCGATATATCGGCAGGCCCATATGCTCAATTTTTTCTATCTCGGCCATCGGGCGAAATTTGTTTGGAAAGCCGTTATAAAAAAATAAAAATAGGCACCTGCGTGGCCAGCTGCAGCCACTACTTGACTGAAGGAAGGACCCCCAAACACTCCAAACCACCTTCAGCCAATCTATTCAAATTTTACTCTTAAATTTTGTGTTTAATCTTTGAGTGAACTATCTTTATATATATATTTTAGATTTAATTTTTTACTACCATGTGTTAGTGTGCTTTACTTTGTGGTGATTTTTCTTTGATACTGTAGGTCCAGATTCTACATAAACCATATATGTGCACCATTATTACATTCACTGTTTGAATTTATCTTATTTCGTATACTTAAAGAAACTTGAATCTGTTATTTTCTATTCCACTGAAAACATTTGCACTCAGGTTACTGTTTAGAGTTTGTTTTTCTAACATCTTATATTTTAAGTACAATAAATATTTAAACAGTTTTAGTGACTTTTTATTAATAAGTTTAGCTATGAATTTCTTCACTTTCAAAAAATCTTCTAACTTTCACGTACAATACAAATTAGAAAATTTAGAACATCTTTGAAAGAATAAATCATTTTGAACCTTAGTTTGATATTTAGACACAGGGTCAACTTAACAGAAAATAGCGACAGGAAAATCAGAATCTTATCCGTCATTTTGACATTATTTAAACCCACTTGCTGCAAATGTGCAAAATTTGTTAATCTCTTAAACCCCGGGCTGTTTTTTTCCGAATTTGGAATAATTAGACTCTGGAGGGCTTTTTACAGCTTGTAAAAGGTTTAAAAATGTTTAAATTGTTCTAATATAATAGGAAGGTCTATGGGGAAACTGCGAATGTGAAAATTTTCAAGAAAATCATAGTGAGTCAGCATGAGTAATTGAGGTTGAAAGAGAAAATATGAAACATGAATATGAATTCTGCCTGAAATAAATCAAATTGTCAGCTTGTTTTCATTGTAAAGATGCAAATAAATATTATAAATAGTAACTACTCACTCGTATTGACTTTAGACCAACTGTTGGTGTCTGTAATAATAAATAATTGAACCTTGAAAGTTTAATGTTACCCTATTCTACTCTACGATTTATTGAGGCTTTGGAGCGCATCTGTGACCACACAAAAACAGAGACTGGTGGTGAGAAATCGCTGCAGTTTAACTACTGATGCAAAAACTGCAGATTTCCTCCAACTGAAGCAAGCAGAAAAGCACCATATTCAGAGAGTTTTGCTGTGTTCTTATCACTTCAATTGGAGAAGTGTTTCCTGATTTCAAAACTTAAACTGAAGTGGCGCTTCAGCCCCTGTTGCGTACAGCAGGTGAAATGTTCATAATACATGTAGCTTATTAATCTGCACAATGTGGATTTTCCGTTTAGTGTGTTTGGATTTTTTGTATAAGCTAAAATGAATGAAATAAACTAATGTATGTTACACCACACAGCCCTCCCCCTCTGCGCGCTCTTTGGTGTTATTTAAAGTTTTGATTCATTACATGGATTTTTTTTAAACAGTGACTGATAGACAACAACAGAATGTTGCACAAACTCTTAATCAGACTTCCATTATTCAAATATGCTACATGTGGAATTAGAATGTTGAAATCAACATATATTTATTTGTTAGTAAATAAACACAATATTTTTCTTGTTTGAATCATCTTAATCTGCGGGAAATTTCAAATTAAAACTCCAGTCCATCACAGGGCAACAGATAAAAAATACAGAATATAAAAGCGTGCATGCACTCATAACGAAGGTGAAAAATATCCTGTGGATCTTCAAACAAATCAATCTTATAATCAATAAATCTATATAATTATTATATATTATGTAATGGTAACATCTTTGAACCTAAGAGCAATAAGAGCAAAGATAAAAGTCTGTAACTGTCAGGCTCTTTTCCTCCCTAGAATGCAACTCTGAGCTTTAATGCAACATTCTGTTTATACTTTTTAAAATCTGATTAAAATGTTCTCATGTGAAACTAAAATGGCGGTTACCTGTAGATGAAACCACCAGAATGAAACTGGTCCTTTTTCTCGCTGTGATTTGGCTTGTTGTGGTCATTTCTTCCTTCCATGCTCTGTTGGTGAGTCTATCTTCTGCTTTGTGGTGAAAATGTCATTTTGCACAAACAGATTATTGTTCCACTCCTCAGTTTCAGATGCATGCTCATTATTATATTTAGCAGAAGCGAAAGAGGTTAGAAAAAAAAAAAACTCTTCATAAAGTTAAATAACAAAATTTTCCATTAATGCAAATATTATATTCTGACCACTGTGGTAAACGGAGTGAAATTTTAATAAAAGTTTATTTGCAGCTAGTGAACTTCATGTCCTCTTTCACCACATCCATAAATCTGATGTTTGGTCTTCCTCTCCTCCTCCTGCCTGGAGGCTACATCAACAGCATCCTTTTACCGATATAATCATCGTCTCTCCTCTGAACATGTCGAACCAATTTCAGTCTGGCCTTCCTGACTTTATCTCCAAAACGTCTACCATGAGCTGTTCCTCTAATGTACTCATTCCTGATTCTATCCATCCTCGTTACTTCTAAAGAAAATCTCAACATCTTGAGTTCTGCAGCCTCCAGTTCTGCTTCCTGTCTTTTCCTCATTGGTACTGTCTCTAGACCGTACATCATCACTGGTCCCACTACTGTCTTGTACAACTTTCATTCTTGCTGAAACCCTTTTATTAAACATCACACCTTACACTTTTCTCCACCCATTCCAACCAGCTTGCACACGCTTATTCACCTCTTTTCCACATTCTCCATTGCTTTGGACCATTGACCCTATGTACTTAAAGTATTCTACTTTCTTCACTTCTACTCCATGTAACTTCACCGTTCCACTTTTGTCTTTCTCATTTACACACATGCATTCTGTCTTGCTGCGATTAATCTTCATTCCTCTCTTTTCCAGGGCATACTTCCATCTGTCTAGCTTTTCCTCCACCTCCGTCCTGCTCTCACTGCAGATCACAATCTCATCTGCAAACATCATAGTCCATGGAGACTCCTGTCTAACATCATCCATCAGCCTGTCCATGACCAAAGCAAACAATAAGGGGCTCAGAGCCGATCCGTGATCAGGTCCCACCTCCACCTTGAACTCCTCTGTCACTACTACAGCACACCTCACTGCTGTCTCACAGCTCTTATACATGTCCTGTGCCACTCTAACATACTTATCTGCCACTCCAGACTGCCTCATGCAAAACCACAGCTCTTCTCTTGGCACCTATCAAACACTTTCTCTAAATCTACAAAGACACAATGCAGCTCCCTCTGACCCTCTCTGTACTTCTCCATCAGCATCCTTAAAGCAAAAATAGTAATGACTTTGCTGCTGTGTTTGGAATCATTGGCCCTAGTAATGACCGAAGCCTAGCTTCCACCACTCTTTCCCACAGCTTCATTGTGTGACTCATTAACTTCATTCCTCTCAAGTTGCCACAATTTTGAACACCTCCCTTATTCTTAAAGATCGGCACTAGAACACATTTCCACCATGTCTCACGCATCTTCTAAGTCATCAAGCTCTTGTTGAAGAATCTATTCAAAAACTCTACTGCCATCTCTCCTAAACACTTCCATACCTCCAGAGTTTGTCATCAGGACCAACTGCCTTCCCCGTCTTCATCCCCTTCAAAGCTTTCCTCACTTCATCGTTGCTAATCTAAAGGAACTTCTTGATCCATAATGGCTACCCTCTTCTACTCTACATTCTCTCTCATTTTCCTCATTCATCAGCTCTTCAAAGTTCTCTTTCCATCCTCCCATCACAATCTTCTGTCAGTACATTTCCATCCCTATCTTTAATCACCCTTACCTGTTGCACATCCTTTCCATCTCTGTCTCTCTGCCTCACCAATATATACAAATCATTCTCTCCCTCCTTACTATCCAACCTAGCAAACAGGTCATCATACACCCTTTTTTTGGCCTTTGCCACCTCTACCTTCACTATGCGCTGCATCTCCTTGTACTCCTGTCTGCTCTCCTCAGTCCTCTCAGTGTCCCACTTCTTCTTAGCTAACGTCTTTCTCTGTATATGCTCCTGGTCTTCATCGTTCCACCACCAAGTCTCCTTATCTACTTTACTCCTTCCAGATGGCACACCAAGTACCCTCCTACCTGTCTCCCTGATCACATTAGCTGTAGCTGTCCAGTAATCAGGGAGAACCTCCTGGCCACCAAGAGTGTTTCAACTCCTCCCTGAAAACTTCAAAAAATTCTCCTTTTCTCAGTTTCCACCACTTGGTCCTCTGAACCCTTGTCTGCACTTCTGCCCAGTGCAAAGTAGGGTGCAGTTTGGGGATTGGGACAGGGCTAAAGTCTCTAGATCAGGTTCCATAACGGCTTCAGTATTGATAATAATTAAGCCTTATCTTATTGACTGGCTGCTTTTACAAGTACTTTTTGCTGTGCTCCAGCAGTGACAGTCAGGTTTAGTTAGATAGCATTAGCAATGCTCATATCTGTGCTGGTGTAAAGAGTGTCTTATTGTAGCTCTGGGCCTGACGTTTGTGTGGCTTTAATAAAAAAAACAACCAGAAATTAGTCTGCATTCAGTGATTTCCTTTCTTTCCACAGCTCTGAGGCAGCCCTGCTTCACTACGGTTGTGTACTCTGGGATGAAAGAAGATGAGGAAAATATGTTGATGTCGTGACCCCTTGAGCCAGATAATGTGAGTAAAACTGAATTCGTTGAAAAAAAGAAAGAATAAAGCATCTATCATTAAGACATTTAGAAAAAATGTTTACTTTTAGCCAAACCATCCATCCCTTCCAATGAATCATTCTTATCAAGCAGTGCATTCAGTTCATTATTCTAGCTAAAAAGTTTTCCAAGCAATCCCAGCAGATTTTCATTGAAAGGCAGCATTCACTCCTCCTGGACCAATATGTAACAACAGTATACAGTCACCTGTGTTTTGTCGTGATTTCACAGCAGTCCCTATTAAATACAATTTTAAATACATTTTTTGCCTTAAGCTGTTTTCGGTGTGAAAAAATAAAAATGTTTTTTTTTTCTCTTGACAGGGTGATTTAGTCCTTTTACATTCCAGCTCTGAAAAAATGTAGGCCGCTTACGATGTCATATAAGTAAAGTGTTGAACATTGAAGTGGTCCAGTAACTTGACAGAAGACACAAATAAACAAAGTGTCCAACATTTGTAGTGATGCAGTGGCACCCCGCCCTCCCACAACAAGATAGTTACTAAAAAAGAACTAAAAAACATAAACATCTTCTGAAATTAATCTACCAAGCCTAACATGAGTCAGACTATTGAAGCTGCAGCTCCAGCATAATAGTCTGTTCTTATAGCAACACTTTTTAACTGAGGATTCAGATAAGTATATATGGATACATAACAAATAAGCACAAAAAACACCTAACAGTGTATACAATAAAGCTTCTAAAAAAGGTTTCCATTTTATAAATCCTACAATTTAAGACAAAGAGAGAGTATATCACCAACAGTAGCGCTGCCATCAACCTCCTGTAAGAGTATACCATAGTAGTCTCTGCAATAAAGTGTCATCTTCATGTTTTATTAGAGGGGTGATCATTAATAAACTTCTGTGCTTCATCAACAGAGTCGATCAGTTTCTTGGTTCCCCCGGCCCCAGGAAGCGTCACACAAACATGAGCTCTGCCATCACCTCTTTGTAATGAACTCACTGCCTCATCACTTCAGCCCAGTTTTCTTCCACAAGACGGATCTGTTGGCCCTGGTAGTAAAGTTTTCTTTTACTGCAGACTTCCCTGAGAGCAAGCTCATTCGTTTGATATTGATGCCGACCCGGACCCAGCCTGGGGGCCAGCGTGTGATGGGCTCTGTCAATCTCTAGCAGGTTATTCTTCGTGATCACTTCTTGGAGCAGATAGGAGAAGAATCACATCAGACGGCCAGTCCCAGTAGTTTCAGCCAGCCTAATGATGAAAATATATTTGACCTTCTTTTTCCGTTTTCTAGCTTTGTAGCTTTTGCCTTGAGCTTTACATTTTCCTCGCAAAGAGCTCAGCGTGTGGTTTTATATCCAGGATACGTTGGTTAAGGTGTTCTGAGACAGGTCCAGGGATGAGATACAAAAGTCATGGTCATCTGTTAAAATCTTTGTCTGATCAAGTTTGATCTCAATCGCAGTGAGAGAATTCTTTACCCAGAGTTTCCAGGATTTTGCTGCATTCCAACAGACTGAATAAACCTTGACCCTTGCTTTTTCATAATTCTGCAGAAGAAATCTTTAAATCATACATTTCCCAAAAAGAAGTTGTTTTCTGTTCTGTCTTTGCCACATCGACGTCCCCTGCTTTCTTTTGATGCATGCATGTTCCACCCAAGCCCAAGTCTGTGGAAGGACACCAGAACAGCGCCGCCATAATTTGAGTAATGTGCCAACTGTGCAAACATGCTGCCTCTGTTTTCTCCAGCTGCTTACTTATCGGCCTGCTGCAGCTGTTTTGTTTTACATCCAGAGACAAGCCACTCTGGCTTGTTCCGTGCTTTACCCTTAAGAAATGTTCAAGTGATTTTGTGTCTGGGCCGAAATAATGGAAAGATAGGAAATGTAAATCTGGTCTATTTTATTGTGTTTTTGTTGTGTTTGTACAATTTTTTTCTTAAAACTGCTTGGGTACAAAGAGGCTGTTGGACCTGTGGAAAAGTGTTTATGAGCTAACTGACTTAGAAGACTCAATTTTAACAATGCTACATTAGCTTACCTTACCTAACATCACTTTTCCTTCTATCTTTTATTTCCAAGCTAAACAAAATGATCTGCTAACCCCCATTCCAGGTCTTTCTCCACTTACATTTATGTGTGAAAAACTCAGGAAAAGGCGGTGTTGCCTGGCGGACCAAAGTGTGCGCAGAGGGGGTGGGGTGCTGTGTGGTGTGGTGTCTATACTTCCTTGGTTTTCCAACTCAAATTCGCTCCGGAGGTGCGACCGTAACTGGGGGTGTTTTAAACTCCAAAGCTGCAGGATGTCAGCAATAAAGTCTGAGTCAGTACCAATGCCCAATTCAAATTCAAGTGCAGTGTTAAGTTTCGACCTGTAGAGGGAGCCACACTTAAGGTCTTTGGCAGTTAAAATATTTACTAAGATTGACTAAAATACCAAAAATAATGACCAGACATGTAGACTGCACTATTGTACCGTCATTTATATAGTTTATCAGCAAAACAAACAACAACAAAAAAATGTTGACTTTGGGGAGAGTTGCACTTTGAAGCGCATGTCAAACTTGACAGGAGGTTTAAAACAGTTACTAAATAAAATAGTAAACAGAATTGATCATTGACAGTTCATATGTTTTCATAATTCTTTAACCTTTTACTTAGTAGTTTGGTTTAGGTCTAAAGGCTTCGTGAGTTTATTAACGTATTTTGACTAAAATAAATATTTTTTGTTTTGGTTAAATGTTGTCTGTACCTATTCAATGTTCTTGAGTCGCAACCAGCTGTTAAAAATGCCTGAATTTTTTGGAAAACTGTTTTCTTTCTTGAAACAAGGATGACTGAGGTCTGGATCGTTGTTATATTTATCTGTAGATTCTTGTAAAGGGACCCAAAGCTGGGCAAAAACTCACTCTTCCGCACTCTCAAGTGAAATAATCATATAATCTGCTCTGATCCTCACTGATGTCTGTTTAAAACACTTTAATGATCTTCTATGTGACATATTTCCTAAATGCTTTAACAAGTAATGCGTCAATAAATTAAAATTAACTTGAAATATGTCCATCTCCCAGTATTAAAAGTTTCCTTTTATCTGTTGTTTCTTTAGTGCCTAACCTTAGCTATTGTTTATCAATAACTAGCTGCTAACACAGAGAACAATTTCACAGTTTTTTTCTTGATGATCAGGTGGTGCCTGAATAGGGTATTTTTGATCTAGATTAACTGTTGGAGGAGTTTCTGAGACGAGGAACGTGGAAGGAGAAACATCAGGAGGTAAGTCAGAGCAAAGAGCACCATGAAGATAAACACTAAGAACACACACTTAAGAGCTACAACAACAGCGGTCTGTGCACAGATGAGCCAGGAAACGCCATCATGGAGCCATCTGCATCGGCAGCAGCAGATTAGCAGCAGCAGCCAAGGCACCGACCCAGGGCGCCCAGAGGAGGGAGGGATGGTACCCCCACCTCCACCTAAGCACCACCTGGGGGGCACCCAGACAGCCACAGCCGACCACCGCCCCCGAGGCAGAGAGCTCCCACAGAGGAAACACTGGGAGGAAGATTAAAATAAGTTAAAATATAAAGTGTAAAACAATTATAATATAGAATCAAAATAAAAATACTAAGCAGATTAATAAATAAACAGTTAAAAGCTAAACTAAAAATTAAATCAGGTAAACATGCTGACCAATTAAACATATATTAATAAATAATAATCAGTTAAAATCTCGGTTAAAAAGGTGAATCTTGAGACTGCACTTAAAAACATGAATATTCTCTGTGGCCCTGAGGTCCTCTGGCAGCCTGTTCCAGAGGTGAGGGCCATAATAATGGAAAGACGCTTCACCATGAATCTGTGTCCTGACTTTGGGGATGATAAGGAGACGGCTGCTAGAGGAGTGCAGAGACCGTGAGGGTTCATATGGTAAAAGCATTTCTGATAGATAAGAAGGCCCAAGACCATTAAGACACTTAAAAACCATTAAAAGAACCTTAAAATCGATCCTAAAACATACGGGGAGCCAATGTAGTGATTCTAAGACCGGTGTAATGTGCTCCTGCCTCCTGGTCTTCATCAGGACACGAGCTGCTGAATTCTGTAAAAGCTGTAAACTTGAGATAGTCTTTTTGGGAAGACCAGAAAGCAGGGCATTACAATAATCAATTCTACTGGTGATAAAAGCATGAATTAGCATCTCCGTATTGGCCCGAGAGAGATTGGGGCGGACTCTGGCAATGTTCTTTAGGTGATAAAAACCTATTTTGGTGATGTTTTTAATGTGAGGGATAAAAGTCAGCTCAGAGTCAAAAATCACACCCAGGTTCTTCACTTGTAGAGATGGATTAAAAGACAATAATTGTAGTTTTGGTAAAAGTTTCTCTCTCCGAGCCTCAGGACCGATAACTAAAACCTCAGTTTTGTCCTGGTTGAGCTGAAGAAAGTTTTCTGCCATCCAGGATTTAATGTCTAAAATGCAGTTAAAAAGTGCATCCATTGGCCGTGTGTCATCAGGAGAAATGGAGATGTACAACTGTGTATCATTAGCATAACTGTGAAAGTTAATTCCATGTCTCCTGATAACACTGCCTAGAGGGAGCATATACAGGTTAAAAAGCACTGGGCCTAAAACTGAACCCTGGGGCACATCACATGTGATCTTATGGACCTTAGAGGAACAGGTATCCAAACTTTCCATAAAAGTCCTGTCTGTGAGGTTGGATGTGAACCATTTATGAACAGCTCCAGAGAGGCCGATCTGTTTTAAACGACTTAAAAGAAGTGTGGTCTACTGTATCAGAGGCAGCGCTTAGATCCAGAAGAACCAACACTGTCACCTTTTTAGCATCATAGCTTAATCTAAAATCATTTAAAATCTTTAAAAGAGCCGTCTCTGTGCTGTGGTTCATCCTAAAACAAGACTGAAATTCCTCTTGGACATTATGGGCATGAATAAAATCATTAAGTTGAATAAAAAACTTTTTTTTTTTTACTTTGCTTAAAACATGGTAAGTTAGATACCTGTCTGTAATTGTTTAAATAATTAAAATCTAAATTGCTCTTCTTCAGCAGGGGCCTCACTACCGCCGCTTTAAAGGCGGCAGGAAAAAAAACCCATCTGAAGGGAGCAAGGCGTAATGTTAAAAATATCGAGAAAAAAACACCTACATTTAAAAAATATTTTAACGCGACCCTGAATGTAATTTAACTTCTGTATTTTAGGATTCAATCCCACGACTCCCAGGTGAGAGTCATGCGCGGTAACCAGTCAGCCAAAGGGATATCCCTGTGGCCAAGCAGCCAGAGCACATGATCTGTCGGAGCCACAGTGATAGGACCTCCACACTGTCACACAAATATCATTTATTCTTGTCTGAATTGTGCAACCACAAACACCTCCTCTCTTCTCCAAGGTTTCCCAGATTACAACCTGTTACTAACAGTCATTTCACTGTCAACAAATCTGCTTCTGTCAATGGAATCGGCTCTTACTGCAGATCTATTACTGTGTAAAATCCACCAGTTCAAATATTTTTAGGAACGTTTCAACCAGTACAAAGGGGGCCGGGGACTATATATGGTTCTGTTTCAGTTACTTATTTGTGTTATAAAGAATTATTGTGCTTAAGTGGCAGATGACATCTTAAAAAGATGAACCAATCATGACACATTCTATTTCCAGGAAGAAGGCGGGCTTTATTCTATGGCCCACATAGAAACCAACAGTACTCAGAGGGTGAAGTGACTCCATGATGGAAACATCTCTCCAATATCTGCTCTGTAAGTAAAAAAAGTGTTTGATGAGGCAAAGTGAATTTGCTGTCTGCTCTGTTAGAACCAGAGTCCGAGACTAAAAAGGTCCGACTGGATTCAGATGGAAGAACTTCAACACATCAGGCAGGAAGAAAGTTGACTTTACTGCTGTCTTTTGTAACACTTAGTAAACTGGTACTGGCTTTTAAAAGAACTCATATATACTGGAAGTATTGAACTGACGGAGTGATATGAAATTACAGCAGAATTACTTAGAAGCCAATAAAAGTAGAAGTAAACATGGATTTAATTTAGCAAAATCTGAACAAAGTCAGGATTGAGGAGAACAATGTGAATGTGATGAGTATTGTCATTTTCCTATTAACTTTTGGATGTTAAACTGAGACCAATAAGTTTCATTTCTCCTTAGTTCCCTGTTTGCTGCTTTGCTGCAAAACTAATGAAGGTTGGTTCATTTCTATCACTATTAAAACTATTATTTATTTATTTTTGTGGTGTGAAGAACTGTTTGGGAAGATAAATGTGAGATGCAAGAAGATGAAAATAACTTTAAACACTTAATTTAAACAACCACAAAACAAATCTTTTTAAATTTCATATTTCAGTCCTTACAGCTGGTCTGACTGTGAGTCCCAGCAGATCTCAGTTCTTTAAAGGAGAATCTGTGTCTCTGAGCTGTGAGGAGGACAACAGCTCTGCTGGATGGACTGTGAGGAGGAACACAACCAGAGGAACCAGGACTAAATGTGGAGATGAATGGGGGAAAGCAGCTGGTTCTACCTGTAGCATCAGTTATGTTTTAAAACTGCATACTGGAGTCTACTGGTGTGAGTCCATAGAGGGAAACACCAGCAGCAGCATCCAGGTCACCATCACTGGTAAGATCAGAGTGAGGAGTTAGTGTTGATGAAGCTGTGTGGAAATGGATGAAATGCTGTAGTTTGTCTCTGTGTTGAGGTGGATCAGTGATCCTGCAGAGTCCTGTCCTCCCTGTGATGGAGGGAGATGACGTCACTCTGAGCTGTCAGACAAAGACCACTCCCTCCAACCTCACAGCTGCTGATTTCTATAAAGATGGCTCCCTCATCAGGACTGAGGCTGCAGGTCACATGACCCTCCACCAGGTGAACAGCTCTGATGAAGGCCTCTACAGGTGTAGCATCAGGGGTCATGGAGAGTCTCCATCCAGCTGGATCTCTGTTCAAGGTCAGCAGAAGGAAAAATCATCTGAGTCCTAATATATATTTGACTGATGTTTAATAAATATTTCTGTTTTAGAGAAGCTAACAACAACCACCTCTTCCCCAACCACCCCTCAACCTCCTCCTGTGCATCTTTCCTAACTGCTCCTGTCTCTTGTGTTTATCAGTGTAATGGTTTTACTTCTACTACTGGTTCTACTGGTGAACCGAAGCTTTCACAAGAAATCTGAGCGTAAGAGCCTCTAAATATACAAGTAAAGTTTATTTTGCACAATATATGTTTATATGCCTTTTGATAAAATATACACCTAAGAGATTTACATTAGAAGTTTCCATCCCAATCAGGATCCATCATATTGAAGAAAGTGAGTAATGTTTATTTTTGGTTTATTCCAGATGAGGAAAGAGAAGCTGGAGCGCATCATCATAAGAATAAAGAGTTAAGAAAAGGTAAGTTGGAGTCTTTATATGGATTTCATATTTTGTATATTTAAAAACATGGTTCTTATAGGCTTGTTTAATAAAAGCAGACATATTAAAAACAAGAGTGATTTATTCTTCATTGTTTTAAGGGGAACATAATTCATAAAATGGAAACGTCTATTTAATCTTTCTAACAACCAAATAACTCTACAGCAGCATGTAAGGGTCAAAGTGAAGCCCTATGTCCATCATTTGGACCAACCTGGGTCTTCAACAGACCATTGATCCCAAACACAGCAGCAAAGATAGAACAGAATGACTAAAACAGCAAAGAATCAGGGAACTGCAGGGGCCTAGTCAAAGTCCAGACCCTCGAAGGAGCCAAAGACACATATCTGCAAACCTCATTGACCTGCAGCAACACTGGATTTATTCCCTCAGATCTAGGCTCTACCAGTCTCCCACTGCTGTAGGTTTTATTGAGCATCAGTGAGTTCTGGTTTCTGCAGAACTGTGGCTTTGCATCATGTGATCATTCAGTTAACGGCCTCTATAGCAGCTCTGTGGTTTCATGATAAATATGGACCAATGTTCACACCTTCCACAGCAGCTTGAACCGCAACGTAGAGGCACAGTCAATGTAAAATAGCTTTAATGTTAAATATGATCAAATATACTGTCAACATTATGGAGGTTTTTTACTAAATTTAGTGTTGATTTTGTTCACTCTCAACAAATAATCTAACTTTCATGTATAACACAAAATTGTTTAAATGTTTCATGTGGAAATTTTAGAATTCACTTTGAAATACTAAATATATTTTAATATCTTCTTAATTTTAAATTTTTTAAATCGGTGACAGAAAAATCTAAATTGGAGTTATGGTAACAAAATAAATCACAAAAAGATTGATAAGAGAGCATCATCTCAGACCTGAACACCTGATTCTATGCATCTCACTGAATAGGAGTTAAAGAGTTACTGAGGCTTTGGAGCGCGTCTGTGACCGTACAAGAACACAGACTGATGGTGACAGATTGCTGCAGTTTAACTACTGATCCTAAAATAGTGAATCCAGAGGGATTTCTTCCCACTAAAGCAAGCAGAAAAGCTTATAGTTCAGAGAGTTTTGCTTTATTCTGATCACTTCAACTGGAGAAATGTTTCCTGATTTTAAAACTACGGCTGAAGTGGAGCTTCAGCCTCCATTACGTGCAGCAGGTAAAATGTTGATAATACGTGTATCTTATTCATCTGTATGATGTGGATTTTCTGTTTAGTTTGTTTGGATTTTATATAAACTAAAATAAATGTAAATTAACTAATGAATATGTTATTTAAAAAACATTATGACTGGATTTAGTTTTAAACCATGAAATTGATGACACAGAAAGACTCTAGCAGATCTCTTATTCAGACATTATTCAAATCTTCTTTATGTGGAATATTGTGAATGTGAAATCAACACTACATATATTTATTTTTTGGTACATAAACCCAATATATTTCAAACTTGTTTGTATCATCTTGATCAGCAGAAGTTTTCAAATGAAAAACTCCATCATAGGGCAACACAGAGACGCACAGAACAGACAAATATATCTAAGGTCAATGTAGAAAGAAAAGTGTAGCTTTCTGCTGCGTAAAAAATGTCTTTTGAATCTATAAACAATTCAATCCTATAATCAATCAACCAAGCTGTATAAAAATTATTATAATTATCATACATAATGTGATGGTGAAGGAAATCTGAGAGTAAGAGACTCTAAATGTACAAGTAAAGTTTATTTTGTACAATACATGTGTATATGCCTTTTGATAAAAGGCATATACACATATAGGCATATAATATTGTTTTTTTTTTATTTAAGTCAGATTTATAAGCAGGTAATAGATTTACATTAGAAGTTTCCATCCCAATCAGGATCCATTATATTGAATAAAGTGAGTAATATTTATTTTTGGTTTATTCCAGATGAGGAAAGAGAAACTGGAGAACATCATCATAAGAATAAAGAGTTAAGAAAAGGTTAGTTGGAGTCTATATATTGATTTAATATTTTCATATTTAAATCCTGGTTCTTGTAGCATTGTTTAATAAAAGCAGACATTTTAAAACCAGAGAGATTTTATCCTTCATTGTTTTAAGGGGAACATAATTTATACAATGGAAACTTTTAGGGCAACACAGAGACGCACAGAACAGACAAACATGCCTAAGGTCAACTTCTGATGTGAAACTAAAATGGCGGTTCCTGTTGTTGTAAACCACCAGAATGAAACTGGTCCAGTTTCTCGCTCTGGTTTGGCCCATTGTGGTCATTTCTACCATCCATGCTCTGTAGGTGGGTTCTATTTTCTACTTTGTGGTGAAAATGTAATTTTGCACAAACAGATTATTGTTCCACTCCTCAGTTTCAGATGCATGCTCATTATTATATTTAGCCAAAACTAAAAAGAAAGAGGTGTTAACAAATAGAAAAAAAAACTCTTCAAAAAGCTAAATAACTAAATTCCCTGTACTGTAAAGATTATATTCTGACTACCTTGATAACTTAAGTGTAATAAGTATTTCATTTTATTTACAGGTAGCGATCCAGCAGCCGTTTACTCCTCAGTGAGGACAAATACGTCAGTTATGTTCAGATATCGATTTAAAAAACAAGAAACTGTTTATCTGCTTGAGATCAGCTATTATACCCAGTTGAGGCTCCAGTGTTTAAATGATGAAACTAGTGATAATGTTTAAATTAAAACCTGTTAGACACCTCTACGCACAATTTAACTGGATATGCAAGTTTCTGTATAATAACCCTCAATCAATTTTAAAGGAACAGAAGTAATTAGTTGTGTGTGTTTGTTTCCCAAGTTGTATCCATCCATCTTCCTCCTTCTTATCCGAGGTTGGGCTTGGGGGGGGGGGGGCAGCAGCTTATCAGAGAGACCCACACTTCCCTCTCCTATATATCCTAAAACAAAGGTTTAACTTTCCAAACCAGAGATTGAGACCCAGATACAAAAAGAAAAAAACAATCTCTGTTGCTCTTCACAAGACAAGTAACAAGTAGCCGCTTCTAACTTCACCTCAGAGAGACAAATTAACCCAACAGTCATGTTTTTTATAAGAAGCCAGATTACCCAGAGATAATCCACACATGCACAGGAAGAACATAAAAACTCCAAGCACAAAGATTCCAGATCAGGTTCCATATTTATTCAGTATTTATAATAATTAAGCCATCTCTTATTGACAGGATGCTTTTACAGGTACTCGTTGCTGTGCTACATCACTGACAGTTAGCTTTAGTCAGTTAGCATTAGCAATGCTCACAACTGTGCTGCTGTAAAGAGTCTCTTATTGTAGCTTTGACCTTGAAGTTTATGTGGCTGCAGTAAAACTGATTCTGCCTTCAGTCATTTGCTCCTTTTTTCTTTCTGTCCACAGCTCTGAGGCAGCGCTGCTTCACTACTGTTGTGTACTCTGGGATGAAAGAAGAAGAAGAAAATATGTTGATGCTTTGACTCCTGGAGCCTGATAATGATGACGTGAGTACAACTGAATTCACTGACAAATAAAAAAAGGCATTTTGCAAAAAAACAGTCATTTTTAGAAATGTAATCATCCATCCATTCCAGTGATTCCATCTTATTAAGCAGTGCATTAAGTTCAGTCCATTATTCTAACCAGTTAAAAAGTTTTCTATCTAAGCAATCCCAGCAGATTGCCTCTAGTCATTGACAGGCAGCATTCACTCCTCGCCTGTGTTGTGTCATGACTTTACAGCAGTCAATTAAATACAATACGATGCCGTCCTTCAGCTCTATTCAGTGTGAAAAAACTATTTTTCTCACTTGACACGGTGATTTAGTTATTTTACATTCCAGCTCACAAAATTAAGGCCACTCATGATATCATAACTGATTAATATTAAACTGGTCCCAATAACTTGATAGAAGACACAACTAAGCAAAGTTACCATCATTTATAGTGACACAGTGACACCCCACCCTCCAACAACAAGATAGTTACTAAAAAAGTAGTAAGCTCTATAACATAAACATCTTCTCAAATTCACCTTCCAAGCCTAAAATGACTCCGACTACAGCAGCTGCAGCTCCAGAATATTACTGCGTACTTATAGCAACACTTTTTTAACGGAGGGTGCAAACAATTACATGTAGATACACAACAAATAAGCAGAAGCAACAACAAATATTATATATAATAAAGCTTCTGAAAAAAGTATTCCATTTTTAAAAAAAACTAACATTTAAGACAAAAGACAGAGTATATCACCAACAGTGGCACTGCCATCCACCATCCGTACGAGTATAAAGGGTTATCTTCATGTTTAATTAGAGGCGTGATTATTAATAAATGTCTGTGCTTGTGACAAAGTGGTCAGAAACCATTTCTCCAGAGCTTATTCTTCATTCAGGTTAGCAATTCTTTTAGATTTAGCCATACATTATTCTGTAGTCTATCAAACATTAAATATCCCAGGTTGGTTTATGTTTTGCACTTTACAGATTATTGGATATATCATTTTGGTTTAAATCTACTCACACGTTTCATTAACATGTCTCGTTCATTTTTACTTTGTTTGAAATGTTACCTACTTGCCTGTTTTCCAGAAGCTAAAGGAGGAAGTGCTGGCTCACTTCCTGTATGAACAGCTTCCTGCTTGCTGATGTCACGGGGAGGAACCAGGTGAAGAGGGGAGATGAAGACTAGTAAAAGTTGTTAAAAGATCAGCTTTAGGGTTTTTCCTTTCTGTACTTAATTGTGTGTTTTATAGTAAACTGTATTGGATGTCCTCATAGTGTGTTTTGCTTAATGGTGTACACAAGTTACAATATGTAGATGATATTGTCTTTAATATTACCTCTGAAATGGAATATGCTAATTAAACCAGTTTCGGGCGGGAATGTTCCAGAGAAGATAAGAAGAAGAACTTGGTGGCTCAAGGAGGAATGGCCAGGTCAGTGTAGCTGAGTGCATTTGATGTTAATTTTCATTGACATACGTTCAGTAAAGTTTGTTTGTATCTTTTCAGAACATTTTTTCTTGGATTTTTGTGAATATATTTTGGTCACAGTTTTTTGAAAATAAAAGAACTGCCACACTGGACAACCTCTGCCGACTCCCCTTCTTTGACCCCTTTGGCCAGGCTATCCCACAGTGCTTCATCAACAGAGTTGATCAGTTTCTTGGCTCCCCCGGCTCCAGGGAGCATCACACAAATCAAATAATAATAATAATAATAATAATAATAATAATAATAATAATAATAATAATGATAATAATGATAATAATGATAATAATGATAATAATAATAATAATAATGATAATAATGATAATAATAATAATAATAATAATAATAATAATAATAATAATAATAATAATAATAATAATAATAATAATGGAAAGCATTCATATAGCGCTTTTTAAGACACTCAAATCACTTTTACAAATCCACTCTCACATTCACACACTGGTGGAAGCCAGCTACGATTGTAGCCACAGATACTCTGGGGCAGACTCATTAAACCTTGACCCTTGCTTTTTCATAATTCTGCAGAAGTAAGTGATTTCATGTTAACCTTACATGTAGGTGCTGCTGTATGCGCACAGCATGTTTAGGTGGAAAAGAAAAATAATCATGTGGAAACTATTTTATAAAGTAGCCTAATGTATCCGATAATTATGATCAGAGGTGAGTTTGACTGATGGGGTCAAAAAACAATCTGGTCATAATCCATTTTTACCCAAAACTTTTGAAAATTGTAGAAATATAATATTCAGTAGTATTTTATTTGAGCAATTTTAAATAAACATTCAATCCAACAAACTGAACAAAGAATCCACATCATTTCATCTCACATCCAGCAGATTCATAAAATGAACACCAGTCTGCTGTTGCCTAGGAATGAAGCTCTGCAAGGGAGGCTGAATCCATTTTAATGGTGTTATGGTGTTAATCCAGTTTAATCACTACCAACATCTACCAGTTATCTCCCTTCTACCGATCCTGATACACTTTATTATCTTTAATACAGTTTAAACTATTTCTATCTCAGATATAAATCATTTATATGTGAGTTAATAATATCAGCAAACCTGCAGTAGATCTCTAATCCTCCTTAATGTTTGACTCAGATGATAAAACTTTGATATTTCATAATTTCATTCATCTCCATGCGGTTCTGCATGGATCAGCAGGAATAAAACAATCGGAGGATCTCATTGGTTCAGGAGCAAGCTGAGCTGTCAGAATGTTTGAAGATCTTTTTCCCATCAAGGGTCAAAGGTCATTATGTTTCTGATCATTCCTGAATATTAATACTTATCAGGTTGATCGTATCTTGAGCTTAACTTTAGTAAAAGTTTAATTATTATTTAACATTAAATGGATTATGGGATGTAAGACTTTGATACTCAATACTCTGCTGCCACCTAGTGGCCAGATACTTTTTTTCTCAACATTTCTCTTTGAAAGCAGAAAAACAAGGTAAAAAAATGACATTTGTTCGATTACTAGTTAAAATCATCAAGATGTTGAAAAATATATTTAAAAAATTATAAACTTTACCATCAGCTTCCTTCATCTTCATCCATACAACAGTGATGATAATCAGAGGCTCCATCAGCTAACCTCTCTATAGATTTAAACAAATCCTGAGCATTGATGGTCTCCATGAACAGAAACCAGGAGGGGCAGCACCCACACATACAGCAACATGACCTGAACCAAAGGAGAAAGCAGCTGCATTAAGTCTCTGATCTCTGAGCAATGAAGGACAGACTAGAGAACCAGAACCAAGCGGACCTCTGACAGTTTAACCATAGTTTCTCTTTGGTTCCCTTTGGACCAGAACCAGAGTCTCTGCTGTATCTGGATCCAGGAGGATAGTTTGGGAAGATCTGAGGAATCCAGCTCTGGTTTCTGCTTTCTCAGCAGCTGTCCATGAGACGCTGGTCCATGTATGTCCTAGAATGTCCCCTGGTTTGTCTCTGAGCGTGGACACAGCTGCTGGCTCACTATTCCAGCTCTCAGACATCGACGTATGGAGACTCTCTGATCTCTGACAGTGAGGGTTACCATGGAGACACTGGCTGGTTCCTCCATCTTTCAGAGCTGCTGCAGCTCCAGGTTCTCGTTCAGATCTTTGAACCAACAACCTCTGCTACCTGCTGCTGGATGTCAGAGCTTCTCTCCTGGGGGAGATGGATCAGCTTGGAGGTGATCTTCTCACCGTCCTCTTTGATGGTTTCCAAGAACCTTCACATCTCTCCATCTCTCTCCTCTGCTGTTCTCTCTGCTCCTTCTGCTTCAGATCAGACAGAGACAGCAGCTACCCGGCTGATCAGTGCAGCAGCAGATCATCACCTCATGGTGCTAAGAGCAGGTTGGGATTCTGGAGCTGAGGAATATCACAGTCACAAACCAGCCCAGCAGCCTGGACCTGTCAGCTTCCATCCTCCACCTACAGCAGACGTCACAGCCTCTTCTTCAGGTCCAGTAGAAGCTTAAATGCTATCTGAGTCTCCTAACATATATATATATATATATATATATATATATATAAAATGAGGCTGGGTCTTTCTGTGCTTCTGTTTCTGGTCTGATTTATTTCCTGCAGTTTTAACGGTTAGTGTGCTACAAAACAAGAACCAATCACATGTCATATTTCCAGAAAGAAGGCGGGCTTTATTCTGGGGCCCCAACAGAAAACCAACAGTAGTCAGATGTTGAAGTGACTCCATGATGGAAACATCTCTCCAGTATCTGCTCTGTAAGTACAAAAACTGTTTGCTGTCTGCTCTGTTAGAACCTGAGTCAGAGGCTGAAAAGGTCCGACTGGATTCAGATGGAAGAACTTCAACACATCAGGCAGGAAAAAAATTGACTTTTCTACCATCTTTAGTAAACCAGCTCTGGCTTCCATCAACAGACCACATATATACTGGAAATACTGAAAATAACAGCATGATCTGAAATTACAGCAGGAAGATGTAGAAGAAAATTACAGGCACTTAACTTCTTATTACATCTCACATAATAGGAGGTAAACATCCACAAAGTCAACTTCTCAGGGCAGCTGGGTGGGGGCTTGTTGATGGAGGGCTACCACCAACTCTAAACGGGTCACTTTACACCCTAGCTTTTTAATGCACTACACGAGATAGGGCATATGCCTTATGATAGGCATTAGTAATTAATTGTGATTATGCAATAATTCCTCACCTAGTAGAGATGACAACAAGGTAGTAGCAAGATTACATAAATATATTGTCCAATTTGCCTTTATAATATATAATCAGATATTCATTGAAAATGACAAGTATAATAATAGTTATGATTAATAACAATACATTTTAATTGTCATAAGTATTTATTATCATGCATTGCAATGCTATGAAATGCAGCTAAAAACTCTGTTTGTCAGTGCTGCTAATTGTCAAGCTAATTCTGTTTTGTATGCGGCTATTTAGGACTACTTTAGGATAAAGTTAACTGACAAACATGTACATGCATATAAATGTTTTGAAACTGATAAAGTATACTCAGAAATAATTGTTTACATCTCATATAAATATAATGTCTAATTGTAAGATCATGAACTGATAAGATTCATAAGATCATGAACGCAACTGTAAATGTATTAATATAAACTATGAGAATAAATGTCCTAAATGCTAAAAAAATAAGACGCAAAGTTTGAAAAAAGTCAGAATTTTATGATTAATGAAGTAAATGAATGCAGATGTGATGAAGAACAGTTTGATGTAATAAATAATGTCTTTATGGACGATAACATGTTAAGGATTATAAAGTTCTCATGAACTTTTAGATGTTAAACTTTGACCAATAAGTTTTATTTCTCCCCAGTTCCCTTTTTGCTGCTTTGCTGCAAAACTAATAAAGGTTTGTTCACTTCTATCACCATTAAAACTCAATTATTAATCTGTAGAGTGAATAAATGTTTGAGATGAGAAATGGGAGATGCAAAAAAGGATAATAATTGTAATTCCTTACATTATTTTAAGAACAATAAAATTTATTTATTATTAAATTTCAGTCCTTCCAGCTGGTCTGACTGTGAGTCCCAGCAGATCTCAGTTCTTTAAAGGAGAATCTGTGTCTCTGAGCTGTGAGGAGGACAACAGCTCTGCTGGATGGACTGTGAGGAGGAACACAACCAGAGGAAACAGGACTAAATGTGGAGATGGATGGGGGAAAGCAGCTGGTTCTAGCTGCAATCTGACCTACCTCCTCCCTAAGGACACTGGAGTCTACTGGTGTGAGTCCAGAGAGGGAAACACCAGCAGCAGCATCCAGGTCACCATCAGGTAAGATCAGAGTGAGGAGTTAGTGTTGATGAAGCTGTGTGGAAATGGATGAAATGCTGTAGTTTGTCTCTGTGTTGAGGTGGATCAGTGATCCTGCAGAGTCCTGTCCTCCCTGTGATGGAGGGAGATGACGTCACTCTGAGCTGTCAGACAAAGACCACTCCCTCCAACCTCCCAGCTGCTGATTTCTATAAAGATGGCTCCCTCATCAGGACTGAGGCTGCAGGTCACATGACCCTCCACCAGGTGACCAGCCCTGATGAAGGCCTCTACAGGTGTAGCATCAGCGGTCATGGAGAGTCTCCATCCAGCTGGATCTCTGTTCAAGGTCAGCAGAGGAAAAATCGTCTGAGTCCTAATATACATTTGACTGATGTTTAATAAATATTTCTGTTTTAGAGAAGCTAACAACCACCACCTCTTCCCCTGCAACCACTCAACCTCCTCCTGTGCATCTTTCCTATCTGCTCCCGTCTCTTGTGTGCGTCATTATAGTGGTTTTACTTCTGCTACTGGTTCTACTGGTTCTACTGGTGAGGCGAAACATTCACAGGAAATCTGAGAGTAAGAGCCTCTAAATATACAAATAATGTTTATTTTGCACAATATATGTGTATCTGCCTTTTGGTAAAACCATCTCTGATATACCCTGTAGATTTTTTTATCTTTTTATTTAAGTCAGATTTATAAGCAGGTAATAGATTTACATTAGAAGTTTCCATCCCAATCAAGATCCATCATATTGAAGAAAGTGAGTAATATTTATTTTTGGTTTATTCCAGATGAGGAAAGAGAAGCTCGAGAGCATCATCACAAGAATAAACAGTTAAGAAAAGGTAAGTTGGAGTCTATATATTTTTATATTAAAAACTTGGTTCTTATAGGCTTGTTTAATAAAAGCAGACATTTTAAAACCAGTGAGATTTATTCTTTATTGTTTTAAGGGGAACATAATCCATAACATGGAAACTTTTACTTAATCTTTCTAACAAACAAATAACTCTATGGCAGCATGTAAGGGTCAAACTGAAGCCTTCTGTCCATCAGCAAACATTTGGACCAACCTGGGTCTTCAACAGACCATTGATCCCAAACACAGCAGCAAAGATAGAACAGAATGACTGAAACAGCAAAGAGTTGCAGTGGCCTAGTCAAAGTCCAGGCCCTCCACGGAGCCAGAGAAACATGTCTGCAAACCTCAATGACCTGCAGCAACACTGGATAGAAAGAGTTAAGCCTCCACCAAGATGAAGTGAAACACAAAGAAAGTCTGAAAGTTGGGGTGTAATTAGTTCTTTCTCATGCATCTTCTCCATCTGTCATTTTAATTTTCACAAAAGTTTTTATTTTGCTATTTACAGGCTCCACATCTGATCATCATGCTTTTAGTTATTTTTTGTATTAACATATTTTATTCAGGTTGATGTTTCTCCTGCCTTAATAATCAGATTTATTCCATCAGATCTAGGCTGTACCAGTCTCCCACTGCTGTAGGTTTTATTGAGCATCAGTGAGTTCTGGTTTCTGCAGAACTGTGGCTTTGCATCATGTGATCATTCAGTTAACGGCCTCTATAGCAGCTCTGTGGTTTCATGATAAATATGGACCAATGTTCACACCTTCCACAGCAGCTTGAACCGCAACGTAGAGGCACAGTCAGTTAAACAAAAGCATTAATGTTAAATATTAACAAATATACTGTGAACATTATGGAGGTTTTTTACTAAATTTAGTGTTGATTTTGTTCATTTTCAACAAATAATCTAACTTTCATGTATAACTCAAAACTGTTTAAATGTTTCATGTGGAAATTTTAGAATTCACTTTGAAAAAGTAAATAATTTTGGACCTAGTTTAAAATTCAGACAAAGGGTCATGTTTACTAAATATTTCCTGTAATTTGCAATTTATTTAATCAGTGACAGAAAATCTAAATTGGAGTTATGGTAACAAAATAAATCACAAAAAGATTCATAAGAGAGCATCATCTCAGACCTGAACACCTGATTCTATGCATCTCACTGACTGGGAGTTAAAGAGTTACTGAGGCTTTGGAGCGCGTCTGTGACCGTACAAGAACACAGACTGATGGTGACAGATTGCTGCAGTTTAACTACTGATCCTAAAATAGTGAATCCAGAGGGATTTCTTCCCACTAAAGCAAGCAGAAAATCTTATAGTTCAGAGAGTTTTGCTTTATTCTGATCACTTCAACTGGAGAAATGTTTCCTGATTTCAAAACTGAGGCTGAAGTGGAGCTTCAGCCTCCATTATGTGCAGCAGGTAAAATGTTGATAATACGTGTATCTTATTCATCTGTATGATGTGGATTTTCTGTTTAGTTTGTTTTGATTCGATAAACACTAAACTGAATGACAATTAACTAATGAATATGTTATTTAAAAAAATTGATGGAATAGAATTTATTCTGACCACATTTATTTTTAAACAGTGAAAATGACAAACAACAAAAGACTGCAGCGCGACCTTTTTAATTTTCAAATCTTTATATGGAATCAGGATGTTGGAATCAACATAACATATATTTATTTTCTGGTAAACAAACCCAATATATTTCAAACTTGTGTGTAACATCTTGTCAGCAGAAATTTTCAAATGAAAAACTCCATCATAGGGCAACACAGAGACGCACAGAACAGACAAACAGGCCTAAGGTCAATGTAGAGAGAAAAGTGCAGCTTTCTGCTGCGTAAAAAATGTCTTCCCTGATCTTTAGACAAATCAATCTCATCATTATTATACAACTGATGGTAAAATCATTGAATTTATGGAAGCAATGACAGCAAAGAGACAAAG
Organism: Apricaphanius iberus; assembly: GCA_028564705.1. Taxonomy (NCBI): domain Eukaryota; kingdom Metazoa; phylum Chordata; class Actinopteri; order Cyprinodontiformes; family Aphaniidae; genus Apricaphanius; species Apricaphanius iberus. Next base: position 41,358 of record JAPXFQ010002186.1, read on the forward strand.
TCCTCCCCTCAGTAACTGCCAGCCTGTTTTCCACCCTATAATGTAACCATGAGCTTTAATACAACATTACGTTTATACTTTTGTTATATTTTCAATCAGGTTAAAACTAAAATGGCGTCTCGCTGTTGTTAAAACCACCCAACTGAAACTGGTCCATTTTCTCGCTCTGGTTTGGCCCGTCATTTCGTCCTTTCTTCCATCTATGCTCTGTAGGTGGGTCTATTTTCTACTTTCTGGTAAAATATGTCATTTTGCACAAACAAATTATTATTCCACTCCTCAGTTTTAGATGCATGCTCAGTATTTATATTTAGCTGCAGCTGCAGAGGTGTTAAGCACAGAAAACAAAAACTCTTCAAACAGTTTATTAACAAAATTTCCCATTACTGTAAAGATTATAATCTGACTGCTATGGTATGAAGACAGAAGATATCAGTCATGATAGGATATTGATCAGAAAAAGAAAAGAAAAAGGAAACAGGAGCAGAGGGAAAACTTTTCTAAACAGAAACTGCTTCCCTGCGTCTAAATGATTAAACTAGTAAACTAGTAATAATGCTCAAATGAAAGCCTTTCAGACACCACTACAAATTAGTTAGCTGGATATGCATGTTCCTGTATAATAGCCTTCAATCCATTTTAAAGGAACAGAAGTGATTGGCTTTGTGAGTTGGTTTTCCAAACTCATTTTAAATGACAAAAGTGTTGGATTCATGGTTTAGATGTGAACTTTCTGGAAGAACAGGCAGATTTTAGATAACTTTAGAAAACTAAATATTTCATGAAAGTGTTAAAACAATGGTTTTATCTGTCTAATTTGGCTCAAAACAAAAAAAAATAGCCCAGTTTGTGTAGAAACCATGTTTCATTTGATCTGACAACATCAAGATCTTTAGTCCTTCTTAGTTCCTTTCAGTATTTTCAACATGATCTTGAGGGGATGTCTAATGTAGGCTGGACTTCACTAAGGTAGAGATAAAAAGGTCATGTGTCTTTATGGTTACTAATCTAAGTCCTGAGGACTTTAATCTGCCTGGTTAAAACAGATGTATACAAAACATGAACGCTAAATTCTTAACAAAATGCTATTCCCAAATCATCTGCTAGGGATGCACTGATTAAACCAGAGTAGAAGAACAGGCGCAATGTTTGCACTCAGATTGAACAGCAGATGGTAGGAAAGCTCCTTCTGCATATCACCTTTATACCCTCATTAGCCACAGAATGAACATTTATCTGTAAAACTGATTCTGCCTTAGGTAATTTCCTCCATACGTCTTTTTCTCCACAGCTTTGAGGCAGCGCTGCTCCACTACTGTTGTGTACACTGGGATGAAAGAAGAAAATACTTTGACGTTCTGGCCCCTGGAGCCACATAATGATGTTTGTTGCGAGTAAAACTTGATTCTACGGAGGCCCCCTGGTCCCACTTTGTTTTTTAAAAAAAATTTGTACTATCTTGTGGCCTCATGATAGTAACTTGTGGCCTCTAGATAGTAACTTGTGGCCTCAAGATAGTAACTTGTGGCATCAAGATAGTAACCTGTGGCCTCAAGATAGTAACCTGTGGCCTCAAGATAGTAACTTGTGGCCTCAAGATAGTAACTTGTGGCCTCAAGATAGTATCTTGTGGCCTCAAGATAGTAACTTGTGGCCTCAAGATAGTATGTACTGGCCTCAAGATAGTAACTTTTGGTGTCAAGTTAGTAACTTGTGGCCTCAAGATAGTATGTTGTGGCCTCAAGATAGTAACTTGTGGCCTCAAGATAGTATGTTGTGGCCTGTTGAATTAAAAGTTATCAAATAATTCTGTGCATGTTCAAAACAGAGACAAGGAACCAATTTCCAGTTCTTAACATTTATTTTGAACAGATTAACAAATTGCAGTTTTACAGAGGAATTTTGCCCCCGTCAGTTCCTCTGTGGTCCAGATTTAAAGATATCTGAACATTGAATGTTTTTCATGTCAAAACTTTTATAGGCTCCAGTATTCTGCCAGGGTTGTAGGCGTTCCTTCTCCTCGAAATCTACTCCAATCCGATCATTTCCAAACAATGTCTGAGCAATGATTTGCTGTCAGAGAATCCTGGAGTCAGAAAATGGGTCGTCTCTGTTCTGGGTCAAAGGTTCATTATAAAGATTTATGGTTAAATGGCTATCTGCTTCTCTAAAACTTTTTCTCCCAGTTTCTTATCTAAACATCCTGTTTTTACAGCTTGCAATAAAACTCACCCCAGAGTTTTATGACTTAAAAGCTTACCTGCATAAACAATAGTGACAGACCCATTTTTACAACCATGCAAACTATATAAACATTCTTTTACCTTCTGAATAATAAAAGTTTAAACCTTATGCAGAATTACCACAATTCCCTCTTTCAATCTTTTTATTAAAATAGATTGATATCTCCTCTGTACGTAAGTGTTTAGAACTTAAGATCAAAACCTGTAAAGCATTTTGAAAATGCAAGAAATCAAATCCAAGAAATTTCATCAGTTTAAAAACATGAAGTATTTCAGACTAAAATTCAAAACACAAACTATTAAAGTACCTTTTTAACCTTAACTCCCCTTACTCAAAAAATGTAAATCTGTTAATTATAAATTCACCCTCTTTTGGCATTAACCAAAAAATTTATTTTAACAATTCCCAAAAACTAATTCAAAAACCCAAAATGTATAGGAATGTCTTACATGTGAAGAGATAATTAAAGCTGACTTGATACATGTTAATACTGTGGAAGAAGCTTAGGAAATCCATGAACATAGACATTATTACTATGTTATATTCTGAAATAAATCAAACTTAAAGTGTTAAGAAACCTGTGAAATAGAAGGTATTAAGAACCCTTTTAGGCAGTGTTACGACTCTTCACTTGTGAATAAAATAGTTAATCAAATAGTTAAACAACCTGTAAAATGCAAAAAATTATTAATAAATGTTCAGTCTTTATATTTGTATTCTGATCCTCTTTCTTCACTCTCATTTTATCCCCCTCAGTGGCTCCTGGCAGCTGGAGAGCGATATACAGAGCTGATCAGTGTGGAGGGCTCCTATTTTTTTAGTGTTCCAGTTTTTACTCCCATATTTGCAGATAACCACTCTCTGAAATGCCAATTACTTCATTAATTGAGCATTTCCCCCAATATACACAAATGCACAGACAGGGCCCGCCGCCTGTGGCCCCAGCTTCCGATTCAGCTTGGTCAAAACCTTCTCGACCCTCCTTAGGCAGAATCCTGCCAATCCTCGACCAGGCTCGTCGTTTCCGTGAAGCTGCATTCAGTCCATGTCTATAAAAGAATTGTCTTTTCCAAATCAAATCACAATCAGATGATTACAATAGGCCTCAAGATAGTATGTTGTGGCCTCAAGATAGTATGTAGTGGCCTCAAGATACTATGTTTTGGCCTCAAGATAGTATGTTGTGGCCTCAAGATAGTATGTTGTGGCCTCAAGATAGTATGTAGTGGCCTCAAGATACTATGTTGTGGCCTCAAGATAGTATGTAGTGGCCTCAAGATACTATGTTTTGGCCTCAAGATACTATGTTTTGCCCTCAAGATAGTATGTTGTGGCCTCAAGATAGTATTGTTTGGCCTCAAGGTAGTAACTTGTGGCCTCAAGATAGTATCTTGTGGCCTCAAGATAGTATCTTGTGGCCTCAAGATACTATCTTGTGGCCTCAAGATAGTATCTTGTGGCCTCAAGATACTATCTTGTGGCCTCAAGATAGTATCTTGTGGCCTCAAGATAGTATTGTTTGGCCTCAAGATAGTAACTTGTGGCCTCAAGATACTATGTTTTGGCCTCAAGATAGTATGTTGTGGCCTCAAGATAGTATCTTGTGGCCTCAAGATACTATGTTGTGGCCTCAAGAAAGTAACTTGTGGCCTCAAGATACTATTGTTTGGCCTCAAGGTAGTAACTTGTGGCCTCAAGATACTATGTTGTGGCCTCAAGATAGTATGTTGTGACCTCAAGATAGTAACTTGTAACTAGAGCGATGAAGGTCAAGCCTTCTAAATCTTTCTCAGAGGAAAGCTGACAGTCAAGAACATCAGGAAGAGCTGCAGCTGATCAATAGCGAGGATGTTTCTTTGAGCTGTGAGAATGTAAATTTTCCAGGCGATAGTACAGTTTAATTACATTTACTGATGTATTATCAATATGTTTTAGTGTTTATTTTTTTCTTAAAATGTAATTACTTTAGATGATGAAAATGATGCAAAGCAGCTGTGTGAAGTTGAGCCATATCATCAAGCTATAGCTTGAATCAGTTCAACGTCCAGTCCCCACCTCACTGTTAGGGTTCTCCCCTGGGAGCGGCACAATAAACAATAAATCAGTTCATCGAAATATATTTCTACAATATTTCCCATTTACATTTGTTTTTCTTTGTTTGTCTCCCTCTTTCTACAAAAGAGACTGTATTAAAAACAGGCAGATATGGCTTAGATATCCATAGTGGCAGATAATTATGCAATGTAATTTTTATTCAAACTGCTTTTTTTGTTAGCTTCCACTTTTTTTTGTCAAATAAAACTGCTCACTGGTATTTAGAAATTAAAGTTCATTGATTGATCAGAAGGAGTACATGCAATATTATTGAATTATCTGAAAATGGTCCCAAAATTGAAATATTGATTAAATCTTCTGCCCTTATTGTTATCATGACCAAACTAGCTGTTAGAATGTCATGATGCTCATTAAACTTTTATACAACAGTAGTCTTCTAGCACGTCATCTGGAACAAACTTCCTGATGACTGGAAAGCTGCTGAATCATTTAAAAGATTAAAAAAGATTAAAAATCTTATGTTTAGAGATGCCTTTGCGTAATATTCTAATATTGATTTTTGACATAAATGTTTTTATGCTTTTCTGAAACTGTTGTTTTTACTCAAATGCCAAATGTTTTCCTTTATTGATTCTCTGGTTTTATCTGTTTTTGATGTTCATAATTTTATATTTTCATAATAATTTTTATAATTTTTGTATAATTTTAATTTATCTAATAGTTTAGCTGTTTTTACTTTCTATGCTTTATTATATGTTGGCACCTTGATTTGCCTTGTGTAGCACACGTTCAACATAAGGTAATTCAAATTTTTTGGATGAGTTAAAACAACATCTAATGTCTCTTTGTAATGAATCAAATATTATTTTTATCATTTAATTGAATATCTGGAGGGAGCCAACAGTTACATCCAGTCAAGTATTTCATCTTTTACATTAAACACAATCAAATGTCCAAATAATGATAAAATATCATCTTTAGTGAAGCTGTAAATAACCATCTAACACTGTCTCTGAGTCTAAAGTAGTAAAGAAGCAGATAGAGAGCGTCGTCCTCCAGCTGAGTTTCTATCAGAGCTCTTCCTGCTCTGACCTCCAGGGACGCCGCTGTCCATGGTGCTGGACGGACAGCCTGACTGCTAAAGAACAGCTACAGAAAGAGGAAACAGTCGTATCACAACTAAAACATCATCAGTAAGAAATCTGCTCAGTGCTGAAAAGCTCCGATTAAAACCGTTGGTTAAGTTGGATCATTTTAATGATTTTAACCAGATTTTAATCCATAAATAAAACCAGCACAATAACAGAATTAATGGTTCAGGATATTGTTCATTTTAGGTTTTGTTTCTTGTTTCAACAAGCAGTATCTAGTGTGCGACGTGTACCTGAATGCACCATCAGGTTATCCCTCATTTACCTGCAGCTTTAACGCTCGGAGGGGATAAAAACTCCAGCTTCAATGATTATTCAACTACATTTCGCTCGTCCTGACTTCTGAGGCCCCCTGAACGCAGCATCATCAGTAGAGGGAGAGCAGGGCTCATGTTCCTCTCTGAGCTGTTAGTTCTTGTTTTTCAGCCTCATTAGAAGCCAGAAAAAAATCCTTCCTGACACATAAAGTTCATAATTAAGCTGCTGACCAACATTCCTGCTCCCTCTGTCTTTAGGAGGAGTTTGCTGTGGCGACATGAACTTATACCCTTTATTCATAAAAACGTTCTGTATTAAAACACAAAAGAAAGATAATCGGAAACGCAAATCAACATCTTACTAACAGAAACAAAGCTGCAACCAGGAGAGCCCCATACTTAAACATAAATATTGCAGCAGTCATTTCATGGTTCTGCCGTTTCACAGATAGAACATTCAGCAGCTAAAGATGTTCAGGAATGGATCAGTTATCCTCCAACAACCTGGATACCATCTGTAAAAGTCACCAAATTAGATTAGAATCACTTTCAAAACATGTTTTTAGAATATTTCACCTTAATTCTTGTGGATTCTTCACCACTAGGGGGCGTGGTTGTACCAGTATATGGAAAGGCTGAGGACACAGAGGAGCGAAAACTTCGTTTGGCCATAATTAGCTGGCAGAAATGGATGATCTAAAAGCCAGAACCACGAGGGAACAGATGGAGACTGTGGGGAGAAGCTCCATGAAACACTAGAGAACAGAGGAGATCTACTGGACTGAATGGAGCAACGAAACCAAACACAGCCGAACATTAGAGCGACTGTAATGTGAAAACAATCAGAGGTAGAGAAGGAAGTAAAGAGGAGTCAGAGCAGAAAGAGCCAAATAATCTCAATAAAACACAAAAAAGCAAATAAAAAAAAACTCAGAAACTAAAGACCACAGCTCTAAATAGTGATAGATTTATAATACATACAGAGTTCAGCAGATCAGAACAGGATTATCAGCATCTGGTAGCTCTGTGGCCTTGGAGCAACAAGGTTCTGGGTTCAAATCCTGATCAGGGATTATTCTGAATGTTCTCTGTGTATCTATGGGTTCTCACCTGGTACTCTGGCTTTTTCCCGCAGTCCAGAAACATGATAGGTTAATTAGATCCGAAGGTTCTTACTTCATACACAAAAATAGAATTGGTTTTTACCTTTTTTTAATGCTGACAGTTTCAGCAACAGCTGTCGCCTTCCTCAGAGCTTCCGCTGCCGAAACTGTCAGCATAAAAAAGGTAAAGACCAATTCTATTTTTGTGTATTAAGTAAGAACCTTCAGATCTAATAGAAAGCTACACAAAATGAACATAACAAAAAAGATAGGTTAATGCAACAGAACGGCCTCTAGGGGGCAGCAGGGTTAAACAGACCCTCTGTTGTGATTCATGTCTAACAGGGGGTGGAGTCTCAGCTTCATACCACATATAACATGTTTCTCCTCCTGCTCTATGTGATCTCATGTTACTTTAACAGACATGTCCGTACTGGCGTGACAGTAGGTTCCAGATCCGATTACAGGAGCCTGAACCGGTTCTACAGTCAGTCAGTGTGTGATGAGAACAGGACGTTCAGCTCCTCCTTTAAACACACATGAACCATGTTTCAGAACAGAAACCAGAGAAGAGGAAATATGAAGCAGGATCATGTTTAGACAAATGCTTCACTCAATTGTGTGTCATGAAAAGTGTTATATAAATGCAATCCATTAGTAGTTAAAGTAGTATTTATAACTAGGTCAGTTTTCTCAGAATCACATCTTTAAAACTTTATTTTAATCAGAAACGCAGAAAAAAGTTCTGTTTTTTCACAGAGACATTTATTTGTGACCTTATTTTTTTCCGGTTCATCTTTCTGCACGTTCTCCTCATATGTACCTGGGTTATTTCTGGGTACTCCAGCTTTCTCCCACAGTCCCAATCCATGACTTTCTAACTGGTCTCTCTAAGCTTTTCTATGTATTTTTTTGTTTGTTTTTTTGAGAGATTTAAAACATGTATAGTTAAAGAAAAATGTATTATCATGAAATGTATTTTCCAAGAGGAAATAATTTTCTGCAAAGTGATCAGGGATGAACTCTACTAGCTTTTAAAATCAGCTGCTGCTAAAAACCAACAGGGGGTACAGAAAGTAACCCTTTTTCATTTGACTTAGATATAACTTCTTCTCATCATAAATTGGCATAAATTGGCGTTACAAACATTGTTAAAGCGTTCTTCTTTTACGGAAGTCACAGCATCTATGAATGTTCGATGTCTGCACCATCTTTTTAAGTTATTTATGAAAAGCAACGGCTTTGAGATTTCTGTTCTATCATATTTCTTGTACTACTCAGGAGAGAATGTCTTACCAATTTTAAATAAGCTACTTTCTACTTTTACTTAACTCAATTTTTAGATTGGTAGTATTATTTTTAAAGCAGCATTTTGTCCCAGCTGTAGACGATCTACTGAGCCTTAAGACAAATCAAGATGGAGTTACAATAATCTCACAGCGAGTACCCTGTCGCCTAAACGTATCGTCGTTTTCACCGGCGAATTTAAACAAAAACGGCAACGTTGTCGTGAAAACTGCCCTTCAGATCAACGCCATTCGTTCCAATCTACTAGACTGTGGTCATTTATTAATATTCTTTTAAATCTAATTCACGATTGTTTGTTGTAACAAGCATAGAACAAAATCAAACCCATCTTCCAATTCACTGCATTTTTTTTATGTGGTAGAAGTATCAACATTGGTACTTGGTATCGGTTTGAAAAAAGTGGTATCGTTGCATCCCCGTTTTTAAACAATGGCTCTGTAGGCTCGAAAAAAAAAGAGAAAAAATAACTGGTTTTCCAGTGAACCCAATGCAAACTTTTCTTCATGAGTGAAAAGAACCGTCTTTAAACAGAGCTGTTATGTCAGCTTTTTATTATTTTATGTTTGTATTGATATATACAGACATAAACATGTTGGAAAAATAAAAGATATTCCAAAAATACTGTGGATTTTATTTTATCAATGTAAATTGGCTAAAATAAAACTACTTGGTATCAGTGTGATCCAAACAAAGATGTGTTCTTACAGCGCATAAAGTAAAGCAAATTCATGTACAGACGTTATCCACCCTTTTTTACTCAGAAATCCACAACTTCAGTTACAGAAGACTTTTTCCCCAAAACGATACAGCAGGAAAATATTATATATTAATAACGTCATACTTAAAGCTTGCATTGTCTTCAGACTGGACCAAATATGACCTTTATTGTATTACAGTGAGGAAATGTGGTTGTACCTGCAGCAAAGTAACAGACGAGTCAGAACATGTAGTTCAATCCAGTTTGTTTTACACCCATCTAAAGAGGAATCAGACCAAACTTCTCTTGTTTTAGGTTAGAATTACTAAAATTATTTCTATTAGCCAAAAGCTGAAACAAGGACAGAATATGTCCAATTTATTTATTGTTTTCAAGACCGGGAGTCTCATTTATTTAGCTAGCTTACGCACAAAATGGGGTCTGAAAACTGCATAAGTCACTTTCAGTGCAAACTTTGAGATTTATAGAAAAAAAAGTAGATAGAAAACGTACTTAAATGGACGTTGGACACAGAGAAAAGTGGCATCGCAGCCGAGGAAGTGGAGACATGGAGAAATGAGGTAACATTTTCAGTCTCGTAGACCCTCAGACAGTCAGGAATGGGTTCAAAATGCAGTTCGGTGTAACAGTAAACATTGATTACATTCCAACATTTCAAACCGAGTTTTTACTTTCAACATGAAACATTTCACAAGGTAAAAAGGATGATGGAGAAGCATGTGATCAGCAGTAATAATCAGCCATCTTAATAAAAGCGGAGCAGAAATCAGATGAAACCGCACAAGCATTCAAACAAACAAAACATTCGGACTTATTTTTATTGTTCTTGAAACGTTTTGACGTTGTTTAGGAGAGAGGCGACCTTTCTTTGGCGGAGAACTGATGGCCTGATGTTCGGGGGTCTGCAGGACGCGGCCATGAAGTCAGACACTAAATGGTGCTGCTGCGCTTCCGGCGAATCACAAAAAACGCAATACAACCCAAAAATAAGAAAGACACCAAGACACCAATGATGATTCCAATGATCTCCCCGTTCCATCTGTCATCATCTTTCTCTGCAGAGGAGAAGCAGGAGTTAGTCTGATCCTCTGATCACTGAACTCAGACCAGCTGCTGCAGCAGTTTACAGTCATCTTTTCTATAGACACCAGAGAAAGATCTGGAGCGAGCAGATCCTCTCATCATTTGTCTCTCATCAGTGTCACGCCTCCTCTCCCTCCTACATGTTTCTCTGGTGTAGAGAGAAATGTTTATTTATTAACAACTTCCACCTTATTGCAGACAGGAGACGGTAATCGTGAATTGAGATCTCAATAATATCATATATAATTATATATGAATTGGTCCTATATAAATAAAAGGGAATTTAATTATATTCTGGTTTTTGGAAATAATGTTTGCTTTTTAATGCACAACTACACATGTATATTGTGTAAATACTCTTTTTTTTTCTTATTATCCTATTAAGTTACATATTCTGGGTATGCCACTTTATTTTTAAAACTCCACTGTACTCTGTTGTTTTGTAATTTTGCCCCTAATATTATTCTTAATTATTAGATTCAGTGTTTATACTTTTATGACTCCAATGCTTATACTGCCTGTCACTTTGCTGCTGTAACAGATAAAATAGCCCTATTGCCCTTCGGCAATAAAGGACGATTCTATTCTCTTCTATCTAAGCGGCTCATAAAGGGCCAAACTTTCAGGCCCCACATTAAAGACACAGAGAGAAAGCAGTCAGACTAGATAAAAAATTATATAATGGAGAAAAAACTCAAAGTAGAAATATTTCCTATCATAATAATCATCATCATCGCCAAGATCAAATCATGTGTCAAACTAGAGCCAAATTAGTTATTAGTTATTAACTACTAGTTTTTCCATGAGATGTCAAACACTGTGGATTCTCGGCTATAACCATCAGCCAGGAGCGATTCACTATATCACCAGAAAGGTTAACGTGGCTATCTTTTGGGGAAAAAAACAGCTAAAAGTTAGGGCCGTTAAATTTAACGCATCAATGTGGGTCAATTAATTCCTAGAATTAACTCTTTTTTTTCTTTCTTTTTTTATGCAATTAATCAGCTCTCCTTCCTTACCAGCCAAACTGCAGATCGTTGTGCAGCAGAATGTGTGTGTGATCCTAAATTACATGTGAGTAGATTATTTTTGGCATATTGGCTTTTTGGTGACATGATAAGTTCATAAGTTATCCGTCGGAATTTTCAGTTCGCTTGGGATGTCAGCTCGCTGTGCGGTGTAAAGTTTAAATAATCTGTATTTATGTTGATTTATGCCTGTTGGCTCACCGTATAGCTTCAGTTTATTTCATAGTCTGATACCGCTGCATTAAAAATACAAAATTATTCAGCTAAAGTCATGTTTTCAGAATAAATTAGTGCTAACTATTTGCTGTGTACATCTTCACAATAAGAGCGTTTATTTCCTGTAGTGATGAACCGGGCTGTTATCTTCTGAGTCTATATTACATTTGATTTATGTGATGTTAAACATAGACTTTTGATATCAAAATGTTAAGTTTATTAATATATTTTGGTTAGTTCTACCTCTATTTGTTATTATCTTTCATATGAGAGCACACAAACATTGTGATTGTGGAGTTCAAAGCAAAAACTTAACTGATTTCTCCTATATTTAATTTAAAAAAGAGCAACTGCCTCTAGAGTTTTCCTTTATTTACACTGAACATTTTTAATAGTTTAACAGCCCAACTTAAAACAAAAATAAGAGGGTTTTCGGACAAAGTTTGTATGTTTTCCATTCTTTAAGCAGCGGCACCGTTTCAAAAGTACCGGTTTGGCACCGGTATCGGATAAAACCTAAACGATACCCATCCCTAACGATAAGCTAGTTAGAATGAAGAGCAGCAGTCAGGTTGTCGGAGGAGACGGTGTAGCAGTAGGGTGGAGGCAGGGAGAGAATTCCAGAAACAGGTGGAGCAGTAGAGAAGGTGGAGAGGAAACTGCAGAGCTGGAGGAACACACAAACACCAAAAAACACCAACATCTGATCCGAGATCTGCTGAGAACATCCAGAACCTGCTGGAAGATCTTTTCCACAGACAGACTTCCTGCTCTCCGCGAGAATTGACTCCTTTTTTTATTTCCTTCTCCGCTTGCCTGCTGCTTTTGTCTTGTCATCTATCTGAAGCTTCTTTCTGCATTGCCCGCGGAAAACATCAACCCTGGATCTGGATCTCGTCAGCTGGTCTCTTAATGCAATTAATCAAATCTTCTTACAGGAGAATAGCTAATGAGAGAGCTGATGTAACATCATGGAGGATCATAATATCTGCTGATTGTTGTAGGTGGATTTCTGAGGTATCGTGAACTTTAAAGCCTAAAGAGAGCAATTGACTGGCTGGCCGTGCTACCAGAAGGTCTCTGTGCTGCTGTAACAATCAGACTCACTTGCAATGTGAGAGCAAAATTGGAATCATTTCGCTGCATGCAGAAAACAACTCAGAGTAGCTCTCAGCCAGCTGAAGAGAAAGTGCCCCAGATTTGGTCCGTCAGTGAACTGGGACCACTGAGAGACTAAAGGCTGATGGAAACACAAACAATCTGGTGTTATCTCACCTGACCCTTTTGGCTTTAGTAGGCCAAACATCTTCAAACTCCCACAGAGGGTTATGTAAAAGGGAACTCTGTCCCACCCCAACCCCCAGACTCTAGGGTTGAACTGAGAGGAGTTTCATGTATTCACTTACTACTGTAGCACACTAGGTCTGCAATGATTCGCCGATTCATCACAACAACGTTGACAAGTATAATTGTCGACAAAGGATATGTTGTAATCGACGTTATCGTTTTTTTGTTTTGTTTTTTAAGCTCTGTTTTTCTCTTGAAACAGTCGCCGTCCCTTTATCTGCTCCGTCCGCCCCTCACGCACATGCTCAGTTGTGCCAGCTGCAGCTTAGAAAAGCTTCAACAACGGTATCAGCAGTGGGCCGACAGCGTAGCTCTGAAATTACGGAGAGTTTTATTGAATAAAAAAGAAAAGAATGTGTAATGCAAAATACACAAAGAAGAAGCTGCTTACGGCAGTACAGCAGTGTTGTTTGAGCTTCTTAAAGGGAAGCCCTCTGTGGCTCATGACAAACATGGGAAGTAGACTCTGTTAGCTAGTTAGCTTGTTAGCTGCCAATGTTAGCATCAACAGTAGAGCAACCCCCCAATCATGTCGGCTTTTTAACTTCTCTCTTAGGTATCCAGGGGTATTTATAGATTAATGAAAATGTCTAAATTCTCTCATATGACGTCCTCTACGGCCCGAGCTGCTTCTTACAGGCTGGTTCTGATCCGTTTATGCACAGATCGGCAGCCGACAGGACATCAAGGCGCAGGTGTTGCAACAAAAAACTGCTGCTTATTATCCTTATTATTGCAATAAAGTATTTATTTAGTCAGAATGTATTTTTTACTCTGACTTTAGGTGTTTAATAGCTGTGGGCATGAAGGATCATTCTGATAAGGACCATTTTGTAGTTTTGGTGAAGCTCCTGACTGAAGAGGCTTTTGTATTAGTTGATAGCTGCAAAAGTTTTGATGTAATTTCACTACGTTTAGCAGACATCATGTGTCTGCTGTTTCATTTTTTATATAGTTCATAAATGGTCAATGAGCTATCATCTTAAAAATCACTATTTTAGGTAGGCTACTTCATAACACATTGATATAACTTGTAAATATTAGTGCAGCTGCTCCAGCAATAACATGCATTTTAAAGGTGCTCCGATTAATCGAATAATCGGTAAAATAATTAGCGATTAGTTGATAGTCAAAATAACCATTTGTGGCAGCCCTAAAGCGCACACATGAACAACACTCTCGCGCCACAACCACAGACATGCACGCACTCCTGGATTTCAACATGCTCACGGTACCTTAAAGACTCCCTCCCACTCCTTGTACAGCGGCACAGTGGGAGCGCAGTCAGGCTGTGCAGAGAAACCCCCCACTCCCTCACATATGTTCCCAGTAAATGTCTACTTGTTTGATACGTTTGTTTCAATGAATATAGGTGGGGTTTTTCTGCCCCATGCAGGTCTGAGATGTATTCATTTTATATTCGCCTCCCCATTTTCTTCCCTCCTACCATTTGTGACCATTTGTGCTTCTTGTTCTGTTTATTGTTTGTTGCTGTTATATGCACTTAGACGTGTTGTACTGTAAACCCATTTGCAATAAAATATTCATTCATCCAAACAGACTCACCTAGAACTACCAGGTCAATGATGCTGATGGGGTCCGAGTCCAGATTAGATCTCTTCCCGCGGGTATTTGTTCTCTGCTGAACCCGACATTCGTACCTTCCCGTATCGTTGAGAGTCAGGTTCTTCAGAATCAAGGAGACGTCTCCGTGATCCTTGTCCTTCAGACTCACTCGGTTCCTAAAGACTGCAGCCTGACTACTGTTTTCAAATTTACTACCCTTGAAGAAAATAACAAACTCGTTCTGCCCCAGATCCGTTCTGTTCCACTCTGCAGCCTCAACAGGTTTGCTCTCAGCAGCTTTACACGGCAGAGTGACGTTGTTCTCAGTTTTAGCCGTAATCTTTCTCTGAACTGCAGATAAGGACAAAAACACAGAGCAGAGAGGTCAGAGGTCAAAGAGGAACTTCAGATTTGAGAAAATACAACTGTTAAATTGGGTTTATAACTACCATTAGTTACTCTTGAAAATTAGCAAAAAAAATGTTTGTTTTTTTCTAAATGATTTTCTTACTTTCAAATTAATAGATGAACTCCAATCCACCTTCTCTTATATATCACTTTAACACAACGCAGTTGACCAAAGTGCTGTACAGACACAGCAAAAATCAAAATAACAATAAAAGGATAAAAGAAAATGCAAGAAATGGAAGTAAAATCAAAAGGCATCAATTGGAGTTAAAAGCCTAAGAAAAGAATTAAGTGTTCAAAAAAAGTTGTAAAAATCGGAGGCCCGCCTAATCAGGAGGGGCAAAGCGTTCCAAAGATCAGACAAGATAGACAAAAATAATTGGAAAAACTGGATTAAAATAATTAAATTAATTGTCTTTGTGATATAAGTTATCTTTTTTCTTTCAGTAAGACAAACGTTAGAAGGTATGACATCTTTTAAAACCTAACATTTGTCTAACTAAAATGAAAAAGATATTTTATTCTATCACGAAAACAAAATGAACTTAATCAATGAATTAAGTGAAAGTGTGGGACAAGAACGCGTCAAGGCCGCTAGCACACCAAGAATCACCAGTGATGATAAAATAACGCCAACAAGCCTCATCATGAAAAACATCATCGAAAAAGCAAAAAAGGCTCAAATCAGAGAACGAATCAGGACAACTGTGAAAAAAGTCAAAGCATCAACAAAAAAACAACAGAGGAAATGGATGTTTTTGTGGAACAATATACGCAAGAGGATACCAAAAATGAAGGAACATAAACTCGGAATGAGTTTATGAGGAAGAATTTACCAGGAAAAAAGCAAAAATTAGCTGTCCTGCATAAAAAAAACAAAAAAAACATGATAGGTATTATAACTTGGGCTAACTTTAATACATCGTCTGATCAGCTTTTCTATTGCAATAATCTCTGGAAACCTACTGAATATAATATATTTCATAATGCTTGCTTGATATATAAGATTGTCCATAACTCACTCCCTGTGTTGTATAAAGTTATTACATTTACAACGTCTAATCACTGTCATTATACTAGAAATATAGACGTACTGTAAGGGAAGTATTGCAGATTAAATGCAAACGTTTCAGCGTGGCATGTAGGGGTCCACAGATCTGGAACAACAAAATTATTCGAGAGGCATCTCAAAGACAATTTACTGCAGAACTACGCAGAACTTATCTTTAGCATACTGATAGTTCTACAAGACGCAGACTAAAACTTGATTCTCCTGTTCACTTTATCACAAGTAGTTAACGGTCATGAATGTATGATATGGATGTCGTGACGGGGTTGTACTTTTCTTTTTTTGTCTTTCCTTCTTTTCTTTCATTGTAGTTAGAGGGCCCCTGTACACAAGCCTGTTGGATTCTAGGGAACCCTGATTCAGAGATTGCTCATATGTTTATATACATATTCATGTTATTATTCATGTTGAGATATTTCTGTGAACAAACCTTTAAATAAATAAATAAACGTTCAGGTGAAAAAAACTAGACAGGTTACTGCAAAGCAGTGCTTCTAATATAATGGACCACAGGATGAGATTTTTGCCTTAATTCATGTTGGTTGGTTCGGTGCTAGAGTCTGACTTAGAACCAGTTTGTTTTTCCACTGCACCCGGTTTTCAGTTCCAAATCGCTGCTTAGCCAAGCTTGTGGTCCAGTTTGCATGAAATAGAGGAATGCAGCACAGCAATAATAGAACTCCTGGGTTGCACCATGTCCCTCATTGAGAGCTGCACCACAATTTTGAGGCTTGATTTTTTTTTTTTTATTTGCAACACATTTTTACAATAAAGCCTTTCCATGGTGAAAAAAAGGGTGTTTTTGTTTCCATTTGCCCGTTTCGAAATGCATACACTCCGCTGCACAATGCACAGTAATTAACTCTATTAGGGCTGAACGATTTAGGAAAATAATCTAATTGCGATTTTTTTTTTCTTCAATATTGCGATTTAATATGTAATTATTTTTGTGGGGGTTTTGCCATGCATTTTTTAATTAATGCAAGCAAAAATATTGTGTATTATAAACAGATTTTTAGACATAATTTACTATATTTCATAAGATAGACTTATTTTAAGACAAAGGCAAATATTAACAACAACTTTATCTACTTTTAATCATCACACTCGATGGTCATCGGGGTCGTTCTGCAATCAAGGTTTTCTTCCTTTTGATCCCAGCTAATAATTCCCTCCGGCTGCAATGTTTTCCTCCGTGTGGTTATCCAGGAAGTAGGATGCTTGAAGGAACAAGCTCTGATTTTTAATTCTCCATCGATCTAATGCATTTTCAGACTCTGGTATGGCTCCGTAGAGCGGTTTGATCTCAGGTCAGTTGTTGCAAAATACTCCGCTGTTTTCGGTGCGGCTTTAACTTTCTGTCGGCATTTTTTATACAGCGCAGGTAAAATGTGGCTAAAATGTGTTTGTGAGATTGAATCCTAGCTTATTCATCATGGTTAACGAAGCATACTTTTGGCTATAAAACCCGTTATAGCACGAATTATTTCAGTGTGCCGTTTTTTTATGTTCGTAAGGAGCGATTCTTTCAAACAGCTCGGTCAGCGATCCCCGTCGGCTGGAAGTTTGTTTACTGGAAATCTAAACACTGGTGGCGGTCAGTTTAGC
This sequence comes from Apricaphanius iberus, assembly GCA_028564705.1. Taxonomy (NCBI): domain Eukaryota; kingdom Metazoa; phylum Chordata; class Actinopteri; order Cyprinodontiformes; family Aphaniidae; genus Apricaphanius; species Apricaphanius iberus. Next base: position 58,519 of record JAPXFQ010002186.1, read on the forward strand.
CGTGCAACTCTCATATATGGTGGTGTGATGTTTTTAGGTGTTGATAAAGGTTCATTTACCAAATTGCGATTTAATTGCATATGCAATCTGCATATGCATATGCAATCTGCAATATGTAATCAGAGAATGCACCAAGAACATCCTCTGTACACATCTTTTATGATCCAGAAAAGTGTGGAAGCACAAAAGAAAAATCTGAAAGGTATGATGAATAATTATGTTGTCAGAATCTGTCTTTGGGATTCCTGTTTTCCTCCCCACATGTGGGCGTAAACAGTTGCAACACTTTAGATGACGTTATGATGCAGTACCGACTAGACTCTGCAGAAAAGCAAACCGGTTGTTTGAAAGCTCCAACTTAGCTCTTGTTCTTCAATGGAAAAACCCCATGTGTGCGTCTTCGTGGGAAAAAAAACAAGCAATGCAAACAGAGAGCTGCAGGAACATGAGAGCTAAACACAAAAACTCTGACATGTATTTATTTAAAGGGGAGACATTATGACTATTTTTCCACTATTTAAAATAGGTCTACGAGTTCCAGAAAATATGTTTCTGAAGTTGTTTCCTGGAAATAACTTGTAGGAAACCATAATTACCAACCTCTATTTCCCTCATTTTCAGCCCCTTGCAGATTGTGCTGTTTTCTGCTGCTCATTACAGATTACATGATCTGCTGTTAACTTGGCCACACCCAACACTTCCAGAACCTTTGCTCACGCCCACCACTCACATAATGACTGTTACCACTATGTGTGAAAGTTATGGACATGGCTGCTGCAGTAGCTCAACCATACAAAAAAATGTTCCACCATACACACAAAGAAGGGAATAAAACCATAAAAATAAAAATAAAAAGAGTTCAACCGAACATGTTTGAACCAGAATCTGCTCCTGTAGGAGGGGAGTCTCCTGGACAGCAAAGTTGAAGGTGAAGATTTAACACTATCATAGTTAAAATCAACTCTCATGCAGGGTTTATATGGTAACCACTGATTAAGTGTTAAATTAACACTTTTAAAATAGTCAACATTTTTACACCAATTAGTGTTCAAAACCATATTTTTAACACGTAAAAAACTAACACAACTAGAGCTTTAAAAGTACACTATATTAGTGTTAAATTTACTCAAAATGGACACTTAATTAAAATGAAAAGTTACTTCTGTGTGTGTTAATTTTCACTCCCCATTATTATTTTTTACAAATAAAACTTAAAAATATAAACAGAAAACACCTTATTTTTTACAGTAATGGTATTACTGTCTACATCTTTGACAATCTAGAGGAACAGACCACATGAACACTTATTCATCTCACCATTTATCCTGAATTAAGTCATGACAGCAAACAACCCATGAAGTCAGTAATTAGGACAGCAAAGCCATTTCAGCTTTTCACACTCATATTTTTTGAGGGTCAAAGCAGACAACTAACTCCCGCACACCGCCGCCTCCATGTTGGTCCGCGGACAATAACCATCAAAAACTGACAACAACATAACAAAGGAAAACTAAGGAGCACAGCTACATTTGGGGCACAAACTATAATTTATAACGGAGAACTTCATTCACCTTACATTACATTCACCTTAGGCATAAAATCTCACACATTAAGAATATTTTTACTTTTTTAAAGCATTATTTTATAATGGGATTTGAGATTTTAAAAAGTAGATTTTTAAAAGCAGCCAATAAGTCAACTTTAACTAGTGTTTGGAGCAGCATAGCATTTTTTTTTTCAAGACAGTAAAATATATATATTTTTTTTTTCTAAATCATAAATATATATTTTCATGTAAAAGTGTTTAAAGCTGAGCTTGACGATGTCAGCTAGATGATAAAAACAATAAAGTATAGGTCGTAAAGTATGCTAACCTCCCTTTAATGTATGAGCAGGAAAATACTTGAGTGATGTCATTACATGGGTGCTGAGAACAATTATTTTTAAAAAGGGGGAGATTTGTATGTTGTTACGGGGTTGAAGAAAACTGAGGGACATGATTAAATTGTGCTATTTTATAAACCTGTGAATATTCTCATTCATCCAGGTCATGGTTATCTCAAGGAAATTTCACTCTATTCAATCTATCTGCTATTTTATACATTATTAATTTAGTTTGATCAGATTTTCTCTTATTTAGGCTAAAGAAGACAGGTTAATTATTATATTATCAATAAAAAAAGTTTTGATTACTGTCAATTTACATCTATTTTACATCCTGGACGGGCCCCCATAATGTTTAATTCTTGGGAAATGGGGGTGTTATGACCACATTTGTAAGTGAGTTTGTTTTGTGTTCCTTGCAAACTTTTCTGCACAGGTGGCTGTCAGTGGATGATGCATCTGGACGGAGACAGCGTGTTGATTGGCTGTTGCAGTGAATAAAAGACATGCTGTCAGAACTGTCAACAATCCATCCTCAGCTTAATCCAACCAACCGGACTCACAGTTACCATGATTAATCAAATAACTGTTAGTAGAGGTTGGGTCGCTATTTAATTGGGAAGTATCTTTTTTTTTTTGCAACCTAGACCTTATTTATAGCATGCATTACAGTCACTTCCTCAGCCGGACAAGTTTTGAGGCATTTGGAGTCGTTCAGGACAAGTTTATATCCATTCTGGATCAGCGTATATCAATACAATTGGAGTTAATGGGGTAACCAGAGTGTAGGCTATACATAAGGCATTATCTGCTACAAAACTCCTTCATTTCACCAACTATTTTGTTATGAACCCCTAGCACTATTCCCATGAGTTCATAGCATCTTGGAGGTGCTTTGATGTTGTCTACAGGGGTTTTTACAGGCTTTTAATCCAACTAGACTAACACAATTTCAATGAAGCCACCACCGTGCTCCATCCCAGCTGTAGTCTGAGCAGGACTTTCTCTCTGTTATCTACTGTAGTCAATTAAACAGAACGTGCTGCTGCAGACATCAACATGGTTCATGTTTGCCTGTTTCTAAATTGCAGAAACAGAATTACCAATTGGACTAAATTCATCTTCTACAGGCTCCCTTTCTGTAACCTATGCAGACTACAGCTGTGATGGCAGACAACTGATACATCAATAAAAATCAGATTACTGTAAATTGGAATCGGTTCGATTAAAAGGCTGTGAAACCCCAGAAACTAACGCCATAGCACCTCCAAGATGTTTTGAAATAACAGGGGAATATCATTAACTAGTCATAACAAAACATGGTTAAATTAAGGAGTTTTGTGGCAGATAATTGCTTATTTAGAGGCTTCACTTTGGTACCCCATTAACTCCCATCATATTCTGTAGATATACACTGATCTTGACTGGATCTAAATGTCTCCTGAAGGACTCTAAGTGGCTCCAACCTTGTTAGGGTGAGTAAATGAACATTATACATGCTATGAATAAAATCCAGTTAAAAAAAAAAAAAAACGTCCCCTTTAAGCTCTCTCCTGTTTTGTTAGCCTGGGAGGTAAGCGATTGTTAGTACATTATTTAATTAATTCTCCTCTAGGTAAGATTACTTAAAAAATATGTTTGTGTTGAAAAAAAAAAACCCCAACAGAACAGGAATCCTTCTATTTATTGTTTTAAAATGTATTTTGTGCTTTACTTTCAGTGAAAATCTTGATGGTAAACTTGTGGGACACAATGTGCAGCAAATTCAGAGAATTACCGGGAGAGATTGCACTTGTTGTTCCAGAAAGATATACTTCTGAATAGGCCTACATGACTAAAATTGGATTTGTTATCAGATATGAAAAGGAAGAAAGAAGAGATTAAATCCTCATGTTTTGCTCCAGAAAAAAGCATTTTGTCTGAATGACCTAGAACAGTTTAAAACTAGAAATGCAAAAAACACGATTTATTATGGGGCCAGAAGTTAAATATAGCTGAATAATAATTCCATATCTACATCTGTTGCAACAGAAAATAAATCTGTAAATCCAGGTTTACAGTAAGTCACATCACCTCCCAATTAAACAATCATGCATGTCAAATCTTACTTGCAGAAGCAACCATGAGGCAAACGACGGAAAGCAGAAAGAACCGGAGTGATGCAGCCATTTCCTAATTCAGAAATAAGCAGTTTAACTCTGAGGTTGAAACTAATTTAGGCTGATTAAGTTTTTCTGGTGGACAGAGATGAAGCGTCGAGCCGAGGACTCACCTCAACGGGGAAGAAGGAGGAGCTGGAAGGAGGAGCGTCCGATAAAAACAACAGTCCGACCTTAAAGTAAATAAATTAATAACTATAACTGGTTTCCAGTTCTACATGAACCAACAAACTGGTTTCTGTTCCAATATTTACATGATTTAAAGCGATCAGATATATATATATATGTATATTTTTATTTTTTTTACTTATTCCAGGGGGAAAACGACCAACGCCCACATACCTGTAGAGGACAGTGCGCTCCATGCGAACCACGTGACTTCTACAAAAATTAACTTGAACACCTGAGTTTATTTATTTATTTTCTAAATATAAATGATTTTATTAATCTGATCTAGTTTAAACAAATAAACAATTGTATCTAGAAACCAGAAAAAAATATAAATTTTGCCTCCAACTCTGATCTGTTCATGCTTTGTTGCAGATTCCTTTCTGCCTGACCAGCTGTGCCCTACAGGGGGCGCTGATCTGCGCTGGGCTCTTCCACAAACTGGTGTCAAAAGATTTTTTTAAGAACTTTATTTAGAACAATAACGGGGTACAAAAAAACCGTCTTAAACAACAGATAAAATCTTTTACAGTTAAATATCACACCTGTCGTTTCCTTCATCAGAAGATAGAAAGATTATTTTAATGTTGATATTTTACAGTCAAACTAAGAATGATTATAACAAAACTAAACAGAAAAACTAACTAACTAAACTAAACAGGATCAAAATGGGCATGAAAAATACAGTACATAAACACATCAATCAAATAATAAAGAGTTTAATAGAGGTCAAGTTCTTATATAATGTATACAACTTGTTTTTCCCTGGAGTTCAATTATTAGTTTCAGAGTTTTACACAACAGGGAGAGTTCATTTTTAAGAGTAAGCCATGGAGGGAGGTAATGTGGCATTCATTTATGTAATATTTTGTTGTAACAATGAGATTATTTACTGAAAACTATTTTTGTCCTTGAGGATTACTCAAGGATTTTAACTTGAAGTTTTCACAATGACCAAAAGTCTGTTTCCAGAGCTGGACGATAATAAGTTATTGAGAGATTTTCTACAGATTTTGGGTAGTCACATCATAAAACATGTCCTCTGTTGCTTCCAAAGCTGTTTTACAAATATATTAATGGTCTGACACAAATTCACATCTTTCTGTCAAAAATTCATTAAAGGGATTTTAAAAAAATGTTGCTTTAATGTGAACCTCTTTAAATTTGGGAGGAATTAGACATTTAAATATTTTGTTCATATCAATTACATTTGATATTTGTTATAATCTTTAATATTGTGTGAGCATTTTGTCCCACCTGGATATATGGTGTTAACCAAATACTGCCTCCAAAAATGATTGTTACAATTATTGTTTACAAGCCCATTTATTTTAACTTTATGTAAATGGTGTCAAAAGAAAACGTCCCTTTATAGTTTAAAACGTCTTCCTGCTCATCTCTGGGTGACATCTTATTTATGAGCCACTAACATAGCTGACCCAGCATTTTAATAACAATGCATCAGCAGAAAGAGTCCACTCTGAGGTCTCTGCTAGATAAAATAATGAAGCATAACTGTTAATTTGGGTTTAGCTGAGATTTAGCTGAGATCTAACTTAATAACTAGGAACTGTGTCTTCTGGTTTGTGTTTCTAAATAGAGGGGGATCAATTAGTTATGTGCACAGTGGACACCACAACACTTTCTGATTATAACTGTTTATATGAACATAGATTAAATTATTATTCCAATCAACAGGAGTAGAAAACCTTGCTGTTTTACTCACCTTTAAAAATGATCCTCCACGCTGCCATGAAAAGCTTTGTTTTATTACAGACACACCACCAGGGGGCGCACTCTCCTAAGTACTGAACAGACAACTATTTTCTTTTTTCTTTTTCTCCACCTGGCGCCACCCCATAGGGCTGAACGCCATTTCAGCACCCTGGTAAAATATCTACTGGATGGGTTATTGTTTATTATACATAATAGCACAATCTGTACAAATAGTTACAATCCATGAATACCCCAGACCTCTGTTGTAAAGCATAATTACCTATAATATTAGTTCGTATGCCATATTTAAGTTAAAATACATTCATGCAATCAATCATATCTCAGCACTACAGCAGAAAATAAAGTTTATAGTCTGTTTTATGTCCACTCCTTGGGGAAAAGTCAATCAGCGATAAGAAAATCAGACAGCCGTCCTGGATTGGCTTCTTTGCAAACACCAGCCAATAGTTGGTTGGGCAGCAATAAATCTTATTATTACAGTTTTGTAAATGTGACCAGCCATTATAAAGGCCTCTTAGTGCTCAGGTAAGATTGGGGTCAATGAAGAACCAGGATAACACATGGTGAAATGATGAACTGAGACCAAATTATGGTTCCCTCAGGATTACAGTTTTATTAGCATAAGTACACTAAAATCAGGGTTCCCTGTAAATAAATAAATAAAAACCAACAATGAAGTAAGTTGGGGGCTTCACTGTGGCCCCGGTCCAAAAGAAAATGTTAAGACACAAAATCAATGAAGCCGTGCAACCAAAGCAACATGCGTTAAACAAATAAACAACAAGCCAAACTACAGGACCGCGACCACCAGTCAGCCTCCAACGGAAACACAATGGATTAAAACAAATGCTGCAGGGAACCTCCTGAGGGAACAGGAAAATAATTAGAAGAAAACGAATCTAAACAAACTAAACAAAACAAAACAGCAGTGTGATAAGTCTGGCGTCTAAAAAAAAACTAAACAAGACATTAATATAAGAAAACAACATAACCTTGCAGTTAAAGGGTAGACGCCATACCTCCAACAGTGCTACCTAGGACCCATACAAGATGGTACTTTTTATGCTTGGCTGGAATCCTACAGAGCAGAGGGAACAAGTTTTACCAACATAACAGTGGTAAACAATTCCATACAAGTAAAAACAAAGTGTAAAAACACCCACCGAACAAAGATACCACCCCACACATGCACAAACCTTTGGTAATTTGAACACATTTGTGGGATTATTTTGTAGTCTAGTATCTCATAGAAAATGTTGATTCTTAAAGGAAACAGAGGCTTTTTGACAAAAGTTCTGGGGTTTACTCATTTATGCTAAGCACTGTATGTACAATCACAAAGAAGACTTGATGAACAGCAGCAAGTTTACACAATTTTTAACTTCACACCTTTGAGTGACTAAAGATGTCATGGAAACTAAGAAGCAGAACTTAAGCTTCCTCTTTGTAATATGAATCATTTCACCACAGAGTAGAAAAGAACACATTTCTCAGAGCTTGAATCAAACTAAACATTTATGGCATTAACGCCTCCTCTATTTCACACCTCCAATTCGTTTAAAAATCCAGCTGCAGGTTTCCTTACTGGCATAGGCAGGAGAAAACATATTTCACCACTTCTGGCACATCTGCATTTACTTTCCTATTCACTTTAAAATAGTTGTTTGTGTTTAAATGCTTTTATAGCCCCATATTTATCTGAGCTTCTACGTCTCTATATACCTGTGCGGTCCCTCAGGTCATCTGACCATCACTTATTACATGCTCCCAGATCTCACTGTAAATACCGTGGTGGGCGTGCTTTTTCAATTTGTGCACCAAAACTCTGGAACCTCTTATCCTTATAAATTCGGTTGGTCATATCGCTCATGACTTCTTTAATCCTAGAAATGTTCCTCAGGTGATAGAAAGCTGACCTTGTTATTACCGTTTTGTGGCCTTGGAGGTTCAGGCCTGAGTCCATTATTACACCTAGATTTTAGGCCTGATCAGTAGTTTCTAGCTGTATTAACTTAACCATTAAGTTGTTTCAGGAATGTCTGGAAACTATCCATCCATAAATACAATCATGAGGTTTTTCTCACCTTTAGGTTTGCTGTGAAAACGTCTCACAAGTACAACCAGCAGCACCAGCAGCACCAGGAACACCAAACCAAAACCAGATGCGATAAAAGGCAAGAGATTGTGGAGACACAGCAGTTGCTGGTGGGGCTCTCTAGAAAGAAAAAAGGCTGTTTCATAACTGTATATGGTACACATGAACACTCAGACAGCTGAAGGATTGATTGAACTGCTCACGTGTGATAGTGGGGGTGGTAGGGGTTGTGGAGGGTGGAGAGGTGGTTGGAGGTTTCTCTACAATAAAAAAAGATAAGATGAAATGGTTAACAGATTGTGGATTCTCAGATATTATCAGTTAGATATAATGTTAGGGGATGACCTCTGACCTTGAACAGAGATCCAGCCTGATGGAGACTCTCCATGACCGCTGATGCTACACCTGTAGAGGCCTTCATCAGAGCTGGTCACCTGGTGGAGGGTCATGTGACCTGCAGCCCCAGTCCTGATGAGGGAGCCATCTTTATAGAAATCAGCAGCTGGGAGGTTGGAGGGAGTGGTCTTTGTCTGACAGCTCAGAGTGACGTCATCTCCCTCCATCACAGGGAGGACAGGACTCTGCAGGATCACTGATCCACCTCAACACAGAGACAAACTACAGCATTTCATCCATTTCCACACAGCTTCATCAACACTAACTCCTCACTCTGATCTTACCAGTGATGGTCAGGTTGACCCTGCTGCTGGGTTTTCCATCTCTGGGCTGACACCAGTAGACTCCAGTATTATACTTGCGCAACTTGGGGATGTTACAGGTTTGTCCAATTGGTTTTCCCCATGAACTTCCACACACTGACAGCTTTCCCCCCTCACTGCTCCTCCTCACAGTCAATCCACCAGAGCTGTTGTCCTCCTCACAGATCAGAGTCACATTTTCTCCTTCAAAGAACTGAGATCTGCTGGGACTCACAGTCAGACGAGCTGGAAGGACTGAAATGTGAAAATAAATATATTGTTGTTTGTTTATAAAAAATAATGTAAGGGTTTCTGATTTTATTAAAAAGGATACATGTCTATTATTCCATAACTTGCTCTTCATTGGTTCTGAGATAAATAATCCAGAAAAACTTATTTAAAATCATTTAAAATCTTAGATCATAATGGGAGAATACAAACCTTGACCTGAGGTCCAGAACAGCAGTGAGATCAGAACTGAAATAAAGACACTTTTTTGTCATTTTAGAATAAACTTTAAAATAAAATTTAGACAAACATGGAATTTTTTTGTCATTTATTTTTACATACATGTGATACATACAGTAAATAAAGCAGCATGTTTTAAAAACTTTCTGTAAAAAATTTTTCATTTAAACGTTTTTTTCTTCGACTTTTAGGTTTCTATACGTCTTTTACGAATTTTAAAGCTAACCCAACCAAATCTCTGGTTTTACGGTTTCACTCTTGTTATTGATCAGTACATTATTTTAAGGCTTCACTTTACTGCTGTTATTCTGCGTTTACAACAACAAAATTTTTGTAATACCATAATTATATGAACCTTAAAGTGTGCTGATTTTAATACTCTGACCTTAAATCTATACATTGCACAAACCAATGTTTCTGCTCATGACTGCTAATATCCACATCAGTCAATAAAGAACCAAAACCAGAGAAAAGTTCTACTTACAGATCAGACACTGTGGAGATGTTTCCTTCATGGCTGCAGAAATGTTCTGAAATGTTACCACATACTTAATATGATTCCTTTTCATAAATATGGTACAGGCTAAAAGTTAAAATACACACAGACTTGAGTTTATAAGCCCAAACTTTTACTTTTTTTTTTGTTTTATATCTCCATTTAATTTTAGATTACATTTTATTTTTTACATTTTAAACACTTCAAAACATCTATATATATTCACAAGATGTCAGAAAAGTTTTTCATCCAGCCACAAATATTTACCCAACATAGCCACTAACTAATAAAACTATTTAACGGCCCAAAAACTCATTAAAACTCCAGTATTGTGCTACGTTTAGCGAAGCGTCTGAAACACCATCACTAACACTAAAATCGGCCTTTGTCAGATAATGTATCGGGTGCTGTAGCTGTGTTGCATGATGGGATAGTATGTAAACGAAACCGGATGCTCTGATCGCTCCGTGGGTGAAGTAGGGCTGCAACCACAAATCCATAAAATCGATCAAATTCGATGATAAAAAGCTTCAGCAACGAATCGATTCATTGTGTAGCGTAATTATGAGGTCTAATTTGGTCGTCAGTTGCGCAACCTTTATTTTAACAGTCAACGCCCCAAACTGTAAATACAACATTCCTGTGCTTATAACTGTTTTACTCCCAACAGAATCATTTTACTCTCTCCCCAACCTGTTTTACGCTCATTTTGTTATGAATTGCTCCCCCTTTCTAAAGGAAGTAAACTTACAGCATGGAGGCCTTGCTGTCGCAGACGCCAAAGCTGATTGGCTGTGTTTGTTTATTTCCAGCGTGCGGGAGCGTCTTCTGAAACCGTTAGCAGATTTTATAGTGTGACGACACAAGGTAGCTGAAATGTGATTGGATGAAAACTCTACCATAGTATGTAACGTTGGAATCATTGCAACTAAGTGGATGTAAGGTGTAAACCCCTAACCCTAACCCATATGAAGAAAAAAGACCAGGTAGAAGAATATCGTTCAAAAAATATTTACTAATTAAATTAGAAAAATTCGTTTTCTGAACACATTTAGACCTGCAGAGAAGGCCTTAGTTGTATTACTGCTGTATAGTAAGGCAACATTACAACACTACAATACTGTGAAGTTATTAAAAACAGCATGCTCTGCTTCAAGAAATGTGTAGCTGAACAGGACTGTTTTAAAATACTTGCCAAATGTGCATTTTTATTTGTGCATTAAGCCTAAATTTGTTTTCAAAATGTGACAGTTACTCAAAGACAGCAGAAATGTGCAACAACAGCAGGGATGTGAACACTTATGGAGTTTTGTTGATGGTTACACACTAACAGCTGCTGTGAGGAAGGACTTATGATGATAACATCTTCCTCTCAGCCGTAGAGAAGCTGCTGCTCCAACAGACACCAGAGAAGATGGCTGATTCCACCACAGAGCCAGAAAATGTCCGTCTCCCCAGCAGGTCTGACCCTCCCTGTAGAGAGCACCAGTAATATGGCTCCAGTCCAGTTAATTGTTCAGGTGAACATCCAGGCACGTAGAAGAGTACGCGGTCTCCCTGTTCTTTCCCTGGATGTTCACCGGTTTCACTGTGGTGGTTCTGCCCCAGTGGAAATCCATCTGCAGCTCCTTGGTTCTCCTCACGTTAATTACTGCTGTGTAATAAATGAAACAATCATGTGATGACCCTTCTGTTCAGTTTGTTATGAACAATTATGGTTCCTGGGAGCACCTGTGCAAACGATTACCTTTATGAACATAAACATTTATGCAAAGGATATTTTGTATTCAGTTTCAAAATCTTAACACAATCCAGATAAATCTCTAAATCACTCAATCAGAAACAGTAACACTGTAACTGCATAGGGACGTACTCTCAGTTATGGCGTTCCCGTACGTATTCCACAGTGTAAGCGTAAAATCCATTTCATCTTTCATGTTTCATGGAAATGAAATGCATGTAACACATTCTACATACATGTTTTTACACAGTTTTGAAAAAGTTTTAAATAAGTTTTCATCATGAGCGCAGCTGTCTCCATATAAGTGTAAAGTACGTCATCACGTTGGTTAAACTTTAGCACCGCATTGCTCTAAACTGGGTACGTAGCAGCTGTGTCACTCCTTTGTAACCACAGTGAAAACTAATAAGACGGCAAAAAAAACCTCATAACTTTCTCGAAGAAACAGGGACTCAAAAATGTCCTGTTTGTCTAGTTAAATTCACTTTTACTTCGTCTGGGATTCATATGCGGAAAAATACTCATCACTATTCAATTTCAATTCAGTTTATTTATATAGCGCCGTTTCACAACAGATGTCATCTCAAGGCACTTTACAAGAAAAGTTATTACAATACAATGTTTAATGTAGAAATTAGAGAACCACAGAAGATTGCGTGGAGTAATTCTCAGCAAACCCTCACACTGAGCAAGCATGAAGCGACAGTGGAAAGGAAAAACTCCCTTTTAACAGGAAGAAACCTCCGGCAGAACCAGGCTCAGCACAAGCGGTCATCTGCCGAGACCGTCTGTGGTTTGGAGAATACGGAACAGAGACACAGAAAGAGCAACAGAATTGATGCTGATGTTTCTTGCTGGACATGGAGAACGTTCCTCCACTAGAACGCCATCTTAGTCAGGGTCGTCAAGCAGGGCGGGTCAGGAGCACCTACTGTAGGAAGAGACTAAGAGAAAGCAGGTTAGTGCTTGAATTGACAGCACATCATGCAGTTGGGGAGAAGTAGGAGAAAAAGTAGGAACTGACCCTAATAATGTCCTCCAACAGCCTAAAGCAGCATAGCTACAAACATTAACCTGTCTCCTAGCTACTAGGAGACCTAGCTACTAACACTTTCTACCTGGCTTACATTAATCTATCTCTACCTAGCTACTCTACCTGGCTACTAACATTAACCTGTCTCTTCCTATCTACCTGTCTAACCTGTCTCTAACTACCTATAAACATATCTCTAATTGTAAGCTTTGTCAAAGAGGAAAGTTTTAAGCCTAGTTTTAAAGATAGACAAATTGTCTGCTTGACGAACCAACCCTGGGAGCCGGTTCCATAGGAGGGGAGCCTGATAGCTGAAAGATCTGCCACCCATTCTACTTTTAGAAATCCTAGGAACTACCAGTAAACCTGCAGTCTGAGAGCGAAGGTCTCTGTTAGGAACATATGGAACAATCAGGTCTCTTATGTATGATGGAGCTAGATTATTAAGGGCTTTATATGTCAGAAGGAGGATCTTGAATTCTATTCTAGATTTTACTGGGAGCCAGTGAAGAGAAGCTAAAACAGGGGAAATGTGATCTCTTCTTTTAATATTCATCAGAATCCTAGCAGCAGCATTTTGGACTAACTGAAGACTTTTAATTGTATTCTGTGGACTACCTTTTCTTTACATTATCATTTTGCAGTATGCTTTAGTGTGAAATATTCTTGAAATATGCTTTAGAATGTAACAAATAACAAGTTTAACACGATGTATTAACTAGTCATTTAGCTAACATGCCACAGCACAGCTAAACTCTCAGTGTGGTTGGTCAAAAAACAGCAACGTTTCTTTTTTTTGTCTTTTTTTATTGAAGTCAGCTTCGTTTAGGTAAGATGACAAGATATGTACAAAGAGGTACGAGTGGCAAAACGTAACTAAAACGTAACAAAAAGGAAAGCAGAAGGAATACAATAAATAATCTACAGACTAACTAAGATAAAAACACTTGTGATATCCGTACAGTTTCATGTTTGCATATAAATAGAGGTTTTCCATAACTTTGAGTTACTCTACCAAGTTGAAGAGTTTTACAGCAGTCCCCCCCCCCCCCCCCCCCATATATTTCAGTGATGAGAAGAAAACTCCCAGTTCTTTGTAAAAAAAAAAAAAAAAAAAAGCAACAAAGTTTGGTCTAGTTTTTAGGAATTTGTTTTTAAACAGCAAACTTTCTTGCCTTCAGCTGGTTTGCATGCAGCTCTCTGCAGCAGACCCCTGCTGGCCGGTGTCGGTATCACATCTGCCGAAAACGTCACACTACAGCAACTTAACTCGAACAAACTACCTTGCAAGCGCTATATAGTTAAATTTAAAAAGAGACATAAATGTTAATAACAGCTCCTGGGGGAACATTAAGAAAACATGGCACATATTTTCTGGTACTGCTCTTTAACGCATGGTCTTTGTTAGAGTCTCACTTCTGCCTCTTCTTAAGTAAATAAACAGTTTGTTTTACTGATGGCATGAAGTTCACTTTAATGAGTTAATAATCTCGCAGTTGTTACAGCATCACTTTGATTAATATTAACTAAAACACAACAAAAATGCAGTGACATAGTATACCGGCTAAAATAGTGACATTAAAAGGATTTACACCATATAAACACATACCTCGCTGTGTGACCCATTCTTAGAGGAAGAAATCAGGATCTTTTAGGTAACTTAAACAAACTTCCTTTGGCTTAAATCGGAATTTCTTGCCGTAATTTTAGATTATTTTTATGCTTTAACGTATGTGCATCTCTCCCAGCTGCCCCAGCGGAACCAATATACGATATAATAGTTCCTACTTTAGAATTTCGCAATAAATCCAGATCACGTACCACTATGCACAAAATAAAATATATAAACTAAAATTCTGGTTTGGCAAGTTGTTAATTACCGTATTTGTGACGGAATTTCCCATGATATAAAAATGTTTTGTTCTGTTTATTTATTTATTTTTTGAAAACACCAAAAAGCCGATACGTTTAAATATTTCTATTACTTCCAATCAATTTATTGAATTCCTTGATATACTTTATTCGTTCGTGTTTTTATATTTGCAATTTGTTTAATAAATTGTTTTTTTTTTATGCACACTATGTTTTAAGATCCAGCTAATCATGTAATGCACGGGTGCTCAAAGTACGGCCCGGGGGCCATTTACGGCCCTTGACTCCCGTATGAAATTGATACTTTCTACAATTGGAAACACAACACAAATGATGAATGCGGATAGAGACTTTCTTTTATAATGACATAATTTTTGTTGACAAATGAAAAGGATTAGAAAAATGATCCCTGGCACAAAACTAACTATTCATCTTTTAATAATCATATTTTCTTTCTTTTTAATTTCACTTTGTACACAAGAAACACAAAAGCAAACGTACAAACAATGAAAAATAGCTAAAAATAACATATTTTCAAAGAAAATGACCCAAACTCTGTTTGTTCTACTGTAACAAAAAAAAAGATTATTTATCCCCTCTGAAATATTTTAAAACTATTTGAAAATGGTCTATTTTAAAAAGGCAAACCTTAGCCCTGTTTTGAATCTACAATCCTTTCTACAAGAATTCATACTTTATGTTTCATCAAACCTTTTTAATTTATTGTTACGCAGTAAAAAAAAAACACAAATTTTTTACACACAAAAATCCCATCTTCCACGAAG
Source organism: Apricaphanius iberus (assembly GCA_028564705.1). NCBI lineage: Eukaryota > Metazoa > Chordata > Actinopteri > Cyprinodontiformes > Aphaniidae > Apricaphanius > Apricaphanius iberus. Next base: position 73,655 of record JAPXFQ010002186.1, read on the forward strand.
CTGTAAAATCTCATCTTTAGTGAAGCTGTAAATAACCATCTAACACAGTCTCTGAGTCTAAAGTAGTAAAGAAGCAGATAGAGAGCGTCGTGTTTCTCCTCCAGCTGAGTTTCTATCAGAGCTCTTCCTGCTCTGACCTCCAGGGACGCCGCTGTCCATGGTGCTGGACGGGCAGCCTGGCATCTAAAGAACAGCTACAGAAAGAGGAAACAGTCGTATCACAACTAAAACATCATCTGGTCTGTGTTGAAACGCTCAGATTAAAACTCTGTTGGTTGTGTTGGATCATAATAATGGCTTTAATTAGATTTTAATCCATAAATAAAACCAGCACAATAACAGAATTAATGGTTCATGATGAGGACGTGGAGGGAGAACGTGGCTCATGTTCCTCTATGAGCTGTTAGTTCTTTTAGCTCTTTTAGCCTCATTTGTAGCCAGAAAAGAATCCTTCCTGACACATAAAGTTCATAATTAACCTGCTGATAAACAAAATAATTTATCCTCAGACAACCTGGATATCATCTATAAAACTAACTAAATTAGACTATAATCACCTTTAAAATAAATTGCAATATATTTTATGGCGTTCGGCACCAAGCAGCCTTACCACTAGGGGGCGACAGGACACAGCGACAGAAAAGATCAAACAATCAAGGTAAGGCGAGTTTATTTTTAGAGCACAATTAATACACAAGGCAATTCAAAGTGCTTCAGAGTAGCAAAAATAAAAAAAACCAGATAAACAGAAAAAAAAACTTTTGAAAAAAATAACGAATTACAATAAAAAGCAAGAGTGCAGATCAAATACTTTCAACTGTCATAAGCACGCGTAAAAATAAGTGTTTTTAGCCTGGATTTAAACATTGTTAGAGTTGAGGCTTGTCTCACGTCCTCAATCCAGCTTTATTTATAAAGCGCTTTTCATACGAAAAGAAAAATGCCCCACATATATCAACCCCCCCACCCCCACCCCCATCAGAGCTCCCACTGCGCCCGAGGGAGAGGGCTGCCACAGAGGAAACACTGGAAGGATGTGTCTATTGATTTGTGTAAAAAACAGGAGAACATCAGTAAATAAATTAGATAAACGAATAGAGAAATAAATAAAATGAAATTAACAGGATGAATACAAGACCAAGTAGTAAAGTACAGCTCAATAAAAGCTATTAAAACATTAAAGGCTAATAAAAAGGCAATTAATAACAATCAGTTTAAAGCACTTCTTAAAGCCTGTTCTTAAAAACATGAACATTCCCTCGTTGTCCTCTGGCAGCCTGTTCCAGAGGTGAGGGCCATAATACTGGAAAGACGCCTCACCGTGAGTCTGTGTCCTGGTGTGACAGTGTGGAGGTCCTGTCACTGTGGCTCTGGTTGATCATATGCCCCCATGTTGTTTGGCCATGCAGATATTTGGTTGAATGGTTAGCACACATGACTCTCACCTGCAGTGATGGGCAGTAACGCATTAAAAGTAATGTGTTAATTAAAAAAGTAATTAAACTACCGTTAATTTCAATGCAAGTAGGCTGCGTTACTGCGTTAGTTAGTTGAGCAGAGCGCATCTCATGACAGACATGGCAAACCCTCACCATTTGGTGAAATTTGCCGTTTTGAATCAAAAATAGGTCACCTATGTGATTCCTGTATGTTCGATGAGAAAACAATCAGCTGTAAACGGTGACGCACAGACAGCAGCAGCGATCAAAACTGTTTCGACCGACCTCAGTTTCCTTTTATTTCGGCTGCGTACCTTCACCAGCCAACGGACCCTGGTTTTCTTTTCTGCTCTTTATCCGTGAACACAACTGGTCGGGCTTTTGGCAACTAAAGTAACAGCGTCAACCTCAACAAATTCAATTCTGTGCTGTGACCAATGTGAGAAAAAAGCAATTTTTTGGTATCTCTCCTTACAGACTCCTGTGAGTTTTTAGAACCATTGAGCCACTATTATCCTGCTCAGTGCTCCAGAGCAGGGGCGTATCCAGGAGGTTAATAACGAGGGGGCTAAAGGGGCCCAGGGTGGGTCTGGGAATTTAGCAACAAAATAAAAGCGGAGATTTTCTTTCCTTTTTTCTCTTAGTCTCCTCCTACAGTCGGTGCTCCTGACATGCCCTGCTTGACAACCCTGACTAAGATGGCGTTCCAGTGGAGGAACGTTCTCCATGTCCAGCAAGAAACATCAGCATCAATTCTGTTGCTCTTTCTGTGTCTCTGCTGCCTTCTCCAAAACCCAGACGGTCTCGGCAGATGACCGCTTATGCTGAGCGCGGTTCTACTGGAGGTTTCTTCCTGTTAAAACTGAGTTTTTTTCTCTCCACTGTCGCTTCATGCTTGCTCAGTGTGAGGGATTGCTCAGAAGTCACGACGCAATCTTCTGTGGTTCTCTAATTCCTACATTAAACATTGTATTGTAATAAATGTTCTTGTAAAGTGCCTTGAGATGACATCTGTTGTAAAACGGCGCTATATAAATAAACTGAATTGAAATTGGTGCAGTGTAATTTTCTAATACAGAATGTATAATATTTAACTGTTCTATTTAACAACAGAGAGAAACAACACTTTATGTTAAAATTAAAAGTCTTCTTTAAGTAAACAGGATATCAGTGAAGTGTCTTGTATTGTAATAACTCTTCTTGTAAAGTGCCTTGAGATGACATCTGTTGTGAAATGGCGCTATATATATAAACTGAATTGAACTGAAACTTGGTTTAGCTAAACTTTATGTAAAAATGTAGACTGTTGACCCTGCTAATAATGACACAAATGAATAGTCATAATAATAATATATATATATATATATATATATATATATATATATATATATATATATATATATAGGGTTTCGCAACTGATTTTTGGTACTACGATGCTGTCTTTCCAGGTTTGATGTGGACTTGGCGGCAGTGGAGATATGTTTTTAACCATGGCAAAGTTTACACATTTACAAATTTTAAGAAAAGACTGTTTCATATGATTGAATTTTATATGATGAAATGCACTTATAGCATAATCAGTTTGTGTTTCATGTTTTTGAAAAGTACTTAAGTAATAAAGTAATTAATTACTTTTGAAAATAAGTAATCAGTAGTGGGATTATTTTTTGGGTGAAGTAATCAATAGTAATAATTAGTAATTAATTACTATTTCCAAGTAACTTGACCAGCACTGCTCACCTGGGAGTTGTGGGATCGAATCCCTCCTGGGCCCTCGCTGTCTACCTTGCCACACTGACTTTAGGGTTGATAAGGAGACAGCTGTCAGAGCGCAGAGACCGCGAGGGTTCATATGGTAAAAGCATTTCTGACGGAAAGAAGGCCAAAGACCATTAAGGTCTAATGTGATTTTTGCAAAACAAGCATTTCTTGAATTTTTTACAGCATTACTGTATGATTTGAGAAGTTCTGTGTATAATTGATGGTTTGTTGTACTTTTATATAACCTCCATTTGTTTCTCTGCCCCCCTGCAATTCCTCTTTAGTTTTTTTAAATATATATATCTTAACTTCTCCAAGGTACTGTAGGTTTTGGATGCAAGTGATTAAGTGGAACCAGCAGGTCCAGAGCAGACTGAAGCCTTCTATTAAAATCGTTGATGATAAAATCACAGAGGGCAGGTAAGAGGATAGGAGGAAACTTATGAAAGACATCTAAAAAACATGTAGCCACTTCAGGGGTTAGATGATGCTTCCTGACGGTTCTTATAGCTGTCTCTAGTTGGATGGTACTGGTGATATTAAAAAACACACAGTAGTGGTCAGAGAAAGCCAAAAACTAAAAAATAAAACTCTAAATAAATGAAAGTCAATAAATCAATATCACACTCCTCTCAAAAGCCTCTCATGATTGTGAATCTTTGCATGTATTCATAAAATTACCCCCACTGGCTGTTCGTTCTTGTAACTGTTATATACCTCATTTTTCCCCTTGTTGTACGCTTGCACTTTGTTTAATAAAGTTATTTTTTTTAAATCTAAATGAAAGATAATTAAAGGAAAAGAAACTTAGATTTTAGCAGCAACCTTCATCCTTACAAGAAGAAGGTTGTAGGTTAAAATCCTGCTCAGCACTCTTTCTGCATAGAGTTTATACTGTATTTACTAGTTACATTTGCTCAATTACATTCACCTGAGTAACGTAACAATGCAAATAGTGTTTATAAATTTTTCCAATTTAGTCTTTAAAACAACCAAATTTGCACAGAAATTTATATTTTTGTTTGTCTAGTGACATAATTTTAAGAATAATACAGCAGATGTTACTCAGTACCGTATTTACCAAACCCTTCTGTTTTTTTACTAAAGTAAATTTTTGGACAGCTACTTTTAACTTTTACCTGAGTAAAAATATATTGGACTAGAGCTACTCTTACCTGAGGACGGTTTCTAAATCCTCTGCTTTTCGTCGTGTAATCTGGGTTTCCTCCCCAGTCCAGAAACATGACAGTTAGGTTAATGAAACATAAAGGCCTCTAGAGGGCAGCAGAGTTAAACAGACTCTCTGGTGTGACTCCTATCAGGTTAAAAAAGGAGGCGGAGCCTCAGCTTATCATTACCAGAACACGTTTCTCCTCCTCCATCTGATCTCATGTTACAGTAACAGACGTGTTGGTACTGCAGCTACAGCAGACGGTTCCAGATCAGATTACAGGAGCTTGAACCGGTTCTACAGTCAGTCAACCATGTTTCATAACAGAAACCTTTGAAAGAGAAAATATAAGCAGGAAAATGTTCAGACGGACGCTTCACTCGTTTATTGTTTATAACAATGTCAGTTTACACAGAATTACATCTTTATAACATTATTTCCACCAGAAATAGAGGAAGAAGTTCAGTTTTTAACACAGACTGTTTATAATGTGACCTTTGTTCGTTTTCGGGTCATCTTCCTGCATGCTCTCCTTATAAACACCAGGGTTATTTCTGGGGACTCCGGGTTCCTCCCCCAGTCCAGAACCATAACTGGTTGACTGGTCTCTCTAATCTGACTTTATGCCGAGTGTCTCTGTAACGGACATCATGCAGCTATAAAACATAGAGGCAACGGCTCTCTGCCCAGGCCGGAGCGCTGAGAGGGGGAATAAAAAGGTTTCTGGTTCCATTCCTGAAGTGTTTTCTGCGTCGTGTTTAGATGGAAAGCAGTAACTGTGTTGTCTAAAAACTGGTTTGTTCACATTGTCCCGTACCTCTGATATAAAGCCAGAAGGAACAGATAATGTGAGGAGTATTTTGGGTCTTTTTAGTATTTTTTCTTCTTTTTCAATATTTAATTCGATTAAAAAGTAAAATATTAATAAAAATGACCACAAAACTGAAATTTCAAGTGAAAGAGAATAACGTTCTGTGAAACTTTCCACATTTTAAGTACCTGATACCTGTATCGGTGCCTTCTGTGACGATGAAGAGATGCTTGTATTTTCCCCCTTTTTTTCCTCTCTAATCATTGTCCGATATTTTCCACTCCTGCTTCAGTATTTCAGCTGAGTTCTTCCATTAAGCTCCGCTCTCCGTCCTGCTCTTCCTGTCATTCCCCTATAGGTTATGGATTTTTCAAGAACTCCGTCTCGATAATAGGCCATCTCTGGGGTCAACGACATCAGTTTCCGACATCAGTCAGACTTTAGACCTTCTGGGTTTCAGATCAGTTAGTCGACTCTAATCAGCTTACAGAGGCTGAAAATTAAACTTTTCCAAAAATGAATTGTGATGGAAAATTGTATTATTAATGCTGGGACATTTAAAAAAGTTTAATTCTCTTACTCAGCTCTTAGATAGCTGTTCTGATTCTAAGGTAACAAGAACCAATTGTATGTAAACATCTCATCTTGAGTTATGACAGATCCTGTAACTCTTTCTCAGCATTATACAAAGTGTTCTTTGTTATCTATATTCTTATTGTCCATCCATTGTTGCCTCATGACAGATACTGTTTACCTATTCCATGTTGTTCTGTGATTGATTATCCTCTGATGCATAGAACAGAGTGTTAGTTATCCTATCATAACTGTATGATGTAATGATCGGTCAGAAGCTGATTCAATAGGGTGTGGCTGACTACTATATATATACCCATGCATCTGTGCTGAAGCTTCAGAGTTCCCAGCAGGAGTCCCTCCGTGCACGTAAAATAAACTATGTTCGAATATGGCTGAGACTTTGTTTTATTCTCTCATCCAAGGCCTCTCAGACACCCAGATCTACCACAGTATTCTCTAACAAGTTTCTGACAAATATAAACTGAGTTAATCTCAACATATTCAGTTACCGAAAGCTCAATTGTTGCATCTGTTCTGCAAAACTCTTCTCTAAATCTCACAGTGCTCCTTTACAGTCAGTATTACGGTAGTTTATCATAAAGTCTCTCCAGTCTAATCTGCAGAAGAGAAACTGAGTCAAGTTTATATTTTGGTGCCGGATTCTTTATTTAACGGTGAGACGCAGGGAAACGTCTCCTTCACTGGATCTGACAGCATTGTTCTCTCTGCAGTATTCTGATACAGACCTGCTCTGACATGTTTACACATCTCCCAATAACACAACCAGTCAGTCTGTTTTAATGGCGTTTTTATTCGCATTTTTCATAATGTGGGTCACCCGCAAAACACATTAGAGCTGCTTCATTAACAGCAGGTTATTGAGAGTCAGCCATACATTCATATTAGCATCACATATTAAACCACAAAGGAAATGAGCTTCATTTTCTGGATCTACAGACAGAAAGCCATGTTGCTGAGGGAGACGTTCGTCCATTTCCTGTTGGTTAAAGGTTTTATAAAGAAAAGCAGCCTCTCTAGATCATAGTTTCTACATCTGTTCAGCCACCAATTAGCATTAATTATGATTGAGTTTGAAGTGTGGATATTGTACGTTTACAGGAATGTATTTTTCATACATTACACCCAGTGGATCATGAAGCAAAAACTGGGAAGTTGATGAATTGAATATATAAAACAATTGTTGCATAAGTATTGTTTTTGTTTTGTAAGTATTATTGTTTTTAAAATATCTTCTAATTTATGTAATTTATCCATGTTTAGGGGGAGCGTTTTAATTTAAAATGTTGTTTCGGGCAACATTATTAGAACACTCCAGGTGTGAGTAGCACAGGGATGTAAGAAAAATAATATATATGACAATATATCGCGATATTTTATGTCACGATATTCAAGAGCAAAGAATCTACTTTTTATTTTTTTGTTTCAATGAAATTCTGACACACCACAGTCATTTTGGCAGTAAAAATCGAAAGTAGGACTGGTAGTTGGTGGCTTTTTTACCTCCTTCGTTCCAGTGGATCAACTAGAATTAGTAATAAAACTGGATGAGTTATGGAGTAAACATATTGGAGTGGTTAGGATGCTGTGACAGGCTTTCTACAGTTAAATTCAGTTTTGAAAATCGAAATATATATAGTTTTACTCATCATGTCGTTATACATATCGTATCGCCCGATCATTGCCAATACACATCCCTAACAGGTATGCTAACCTCTAGTCCTCAGGGGGGCGGAGTTCTGCAGCTTTTAGATGTGATGTGTGCTGATTGAATGATTGGAGTCAGGTGGGATGAAGAAGAGAGACGTCCAACAGCTGCTGGACCAGTTTAAGACTCCTGATGATGATCACAGAGCTACGGGCGGACCAGACAGAACTAGCTCTAGGTTTTCTACCAAAGGATCCTCCAAGCCTCCATATGCTGTTTAAATATCTCCACTGTCAGATCCAGAGAGGCAGAGAAAATGCTGCTTCCGCACTGATGCACACACATTTTAGCATATAAAGAGAAGTGTCAGTTGCTGCAAAAAAATGTTTTTTCAAAGATATAGAAAAAAGATTAACTACAAAAAATCATCATTAGCTAAATAAACGTACAGATTTTACCTCCAACCCTAATACTTTATAGAAAAAGTGAGGCATGCAGGATGATCTGCAGATGTTCACAGCGTGCTCTCGCCTTTTTTGCTACGAACAAAAAGGAATCCCCCTATCAAAGCTCCAACAGCCAACAACAGGCCCACTGGCAGGCCCACTTTCAGTCCAAGGTTGTCGTCTCCATTGCCGTTGGGTTTTTCTGGAGAGAGAAAACACAGGACAAACGCAGGTTAAACATTTACATAAAAATCATAAAATCAATAAATGGGACACTTGAGAAAAAATAATGAAGTGATAAGAAGAAGAGCGCATCATCCACAAAGCGATCGGTTCATATGATCGTAGTAGAGGAATTAAGGTCTCTGAAGACGTGTACACACATAGGGTCTAATTTATCAACAGTTTGCACCTGTTAAAACAGGTGCAAACTGCAGAGTCGGAAAAAACACGGAAAAAACACACCATCTGATTTACTTACACGATGGAGAGCGCATTGCTCCTGTTAAACCCGGAGCAAGATACACGCAATCCATGGACAGGTCGCCAGTCCATCCATCCCAGTGCGCCCGGTTAGACGTGCGCCATGGAGCCTGATGTGCGCCACAGACAGGTGTGTGGCGCCTGCTGCTGCTTGCAGGCTTTCCTCCGGTACTTTACGGGTCAGGAAACGGCTCGATCTGAGAGTCTTCGACTTCTGGTTGAATGCAGAGGTTGCGCTAGACTTTTTTTTTTGCCTGTCATGTTGACCAGCAGGGTAAAAAAAAATCCAGTCACAATCTATTTTTATCTGTCAAATTTGAATGTAAATGAGGGCGGTTGCCCATCTCCACCAATCGTCTGACTAGTTAATACCTATTCAGTTGTATCTGTTTAGTAGTATTCAGTTAAAACAACTTGACCAGAGAATTACACATAAAAGTGAAATTAAACACTTGCATTTTTTTTAAATACCTGATGGTACTCCTGCACGGCATGGAACAAAAATGCTCACTTTTTTTCTTCTTTTTTTTTGTAATGTAATAGTCGAATTGTTGCAGGAGTTATTGACATGAGGTTTTGGATTTTTTTCTCCATGGGTAATCGTAGCTATTGATCTGCCGGCAGAATCCGTGTTTAGACTGGAGACTGCAATTACGTTATTCGCTTCAGACAAAACTTTTGACATGAGGAAACAGTTCTCCCATCGTAGCGACATAACATTATTATTGACAAAAATATAATTCTAACGTATTAGTAATTAATGCTCTAATGGCCATAAACCCGACAGTTATGTAAATATTTACCTGTTTTTCCCCCAAAGAGGCATCATAACTTCACCTGGTGAAGACGCACTGAGCGCACATTAAGTTATGATCCAAATAGATCCCCATTAGTTTCCTCCGTAGTGGATAATCTTCATGGGTTCGATCAATAAAATGTATTAGTCATGTACAATACTACAACGCATTATATATGACATTTTAAAAACAAAATTCAGACATTTCAAATTACATATTTTTAAGATAATTTTTTTTTCCTAATGAAACTTGACATTTAATAGAGCCCATGATAAACTGCGGTACATTTCAACAACATTAGTAAAATATGGACATCTTAGCAAGCTTGTTCTGGACATGCTGCAGTTTTAATCAGTCTGACTCTAGATTATGATGGAGCAGAGAGCAGCATGTACCCCATATTAGGGCTGGACGATATAGAAAAAGAGCATATCGATAAAGAAATAGTCCTATTGATCGATATTGATCATTTCCGACAAAAATCAGATCATGTAAAAAATTAGGGACGGGACTTTAGCGCATTAAGATGAATTAATTACACAAAAATAACACGTTAAAATTTTTTAGCGCATTTTAATCGCACCTATTGGCGCAGATAAAGGCACAAATCCCGTTTCATGTCCGCTAAGCCACGTGCTGTCGTTCCTCCAGCAGCTGATGGACAGAAATGTAGCTTTCACTACAGTTAAAACTTATGCTGCAGCTATTTCTTCCTGTCATGAAGGTTTTGGTGGCAGAACGGTCTCTTCTACTATGTCTCATGTGTACGCTCTCGTGTTACGTGGTGCACATGGCTGCACTGCGCTGCTTCCAAAGTCTATTTGTGCATTACAGAGGAAACTTATATTTCATCTGGGCTCGAATCCTCCAGAGAATCTCAGAACTCATTCCACAGAGGGATTTCATCCTCCACAGCTCGCCAAGGAGGGATGATGGTGGTGCGCTGCAGCTCCCTGTTCATCACCGTGTTAATTTATCTATTTCTAGACGTTTCAGCTTTCTCCATGATTCATTCTCTTATCGGTGTTCTGACAGAATTTGACAGTTTTTTTTATTTTTACTGATAAATTAAAATTATGTATTCAGTCATTATTCATACTAAAAATCCATATGAAGAAAATTCTCACTGTTCTCAGATCAAATATTTATGTGCAATTAAAATGAGATTAATTACGATTAATTAATTACAAAGCCCCTAAAGAATAAGATTAAAAATTATAATCGAGTCCCGGCCCTATCAAAAATATTTTTATGGTGCCTCCCCAGTCATTTTGTTATTCTTCAATGAACTGATATTAACTAATTAATAAATTAATAACAATTTCAAACACTTCTTTTTATCTTAAGTTTGTAAGAAACAGAAACAAACCACGAGACCTGAGTACCATCAGTAAATACAAAGAAAATATTATCAAGCATTTTATTATATATATTTTTTTAATCATGTTAATAATTTAAAGGCTTATTTTTATGCTTTTTAATCTTTTAAACATTTTATGACACTTTATAATATTAATGGCTGAAACCTTTGGTTTAGTTTGTCAATAGCTTATTCAAATTCACTTCAGCTCTTCAGCTGTAGGCTAAAGCTAAAGCTAACAAGCTACTGTCTGTTCGGCAGACTGGGAATTTAAACAGGGATCAGAATTTTAAGAAATGAACAATTTCGGGAGAATTAAAATACGAGTCCAGATTCCGATCGATGCTCAATTCTTTCTGCCCAACCCTTTCGCGAAGAGCCGAACCTTGGGAATCCTATAGAACGCCCTTCTCTTGTCTTTTCTGCGTCCGCATCCTGGAGCACAACAGGTATCCTCCATATTTATCACTTATCCACTTATCCTGCTGCAATGTACCTGGTAAGTGAGACTGTTGATAACGGCCATTTTTACATATTTAAGAAAAAAAGTATATACCGCAATAGATATCGCTACTAGGGGTGTCATGATTCTCCTAATCCTCGATTCGATTTTCAATTTCAGGTTCACAATTCGAATCAATTATCGATTTTTTTAAAAAAAAATTTATTTCCTTTTTACAGTACAGACCCATATGTCATTTATAGACTAGTCTACAATCATTGGTTTTATTCATTTAATTTTGTAAAGTAAATAATATTTTAAAAGACAGAAGTGATGCAATTTTTATTATCCTTGTTTAATGTATCACATTAGGCATTAATGGTCAAATTGAAATAATTTAGTCTAATAGTATTGTTTAAATAACAGAAATGATTAGTAACAGACAGTGGCTGCCATCCAGCGTTCTTTATAGTTACTGCAGAATGACTGACACAGTGCTTCAGATAACGCGAAATGTAGCTAACAGCTTTTCTCTTGTTTACAATGCGAATGTGGACTTAAGTCGCAGGGAACTCAAAATTTCCTCAGATTTGAGAGTAGAAGGAGCGGCTTTAGCTCTGCTTCATCTATCCTACAGTGGTCGAGCTGTAGCTTAGCTAACAGCTACTTGCTAGCGTCAGCAAATGTGCTCTGTAGAGGTGTGGGGGATGTGATACATGTGGGGGATGTGTTGCTACAGAGTCTGAGTGGGACGCACAGTATGTAAACATGGCAGGAGGCAATCTTCTTTTGGATTTCGATGTGCAAGATAGTAACCTAATATTGATCTATTTTGATACAAAATCGAGATCTTGACAACCCAATCGCTACCGGACACGCTTTAGATCAGTGGTCCGCAAACTTTCCAGTCTGTGTCACCAAATCGTGATTGAACATACAAGCATTTTTTCTGAGTCACTTAAAAATGCTCTACAATGGCAACATAACCAGCCAATATATCAACCACTATAAATCTTGTTTTTATTAATTTAAGTCCTGTTTTTCAAGAGGACTGCTCAATGCCATTTCTGGTATTGATATCTCAGGACCCCACACTTACCTGTTTGTAACCCCAAGTGGGGTCCCGAGCCTAACTTTGGGAACTACTGGTTTAGATTTGATGGGTAAAATCTTTTTGGTGTCCTCAAGTCACCTGTGTCTAATGTTATAATGTTCTGAAATGTTATGAGAGCACCACAATATTATCCTCTGCTTGCTGTATAATGATAAACATTCACACGGGAAAGGAGTTTGGGTATCTCTGGCTGGACAGCTCCCATGAAACCGCTGCTCTATCTGGTTACAAAGAGTTTTTGAAACCGAGCAGACTGGTAAGCGGGGAGGGAGGCCTGAGGGTGAGACTAGGCCCGTCTCATCCTTCACGCTTCTCTTTGCCTATAATTAGAGTGAGAGCTGACCAGCTGACGAGAGTCTGCCATTGGGTTTGTGCACGATCGCCCGGCCGAGTTAAGTTAACAATTCTGACCGAGAGGTGACTGGCTCTCCACTATCAAGTGTCAAAGGTGAGATGCTGTGACTAAAACTTAATGCCTGTTTGATGAAGCATTGCTTTACTGCTGTATTTGTGTGGGGAATAGAGAGGGACACCTTATTCTAGGATAAATCAGTGTCTTTGTTTGAAGAAGTATTGCTTTGCTTTTGCTGAACTGCATTTGTGTGGCGGAATAAACATGACACAGATTCTAGCACAATAAGCGGTCTGGTGTCCTTTCTTTCTTCTTTTTATATTGTGTGTGCCGATCCACAAAGATCCTGGGTAAAAATCTCACAAAACATTTTGCCGTTGTAGGCAGGATATTGTGGACTACACACACAATGTTTAAAAGGAAAGAGAAACCTGTTGAGGAGTCAGGGATGACTCCTGGATGGGGCAGCAATGCTGTAACCCATGTGGCAACCACGCCGGAGCTCCGCATAGGAGGCGGGTGTCCGGAGTTATGGAAGGCGGTTGTTAGAGACGCTGATCCGGGATCAGTGGCTGCGCTGCGTAAAATACCAGTTGTTACAGCAAAGAAACCGCTGGATGCTGTACAACGGAGGTGTTTTGTGCTGGCTGAAGCTTGGAGGAGAAGCAAGCAGTCAGACCAGCTTGAGAAGCGGTCTATAGGGGAAGATTACACAGTTAAAAGGAGATGTTGCCGTGTTAAAGGCTCACGAACAGGTGTTAGCTGATAAGATGAAGCGATCGGCTGATGTGGCCACTAAAGTTGTTGTTCGTGTCTCTCAAGTTAACAAAAAAACAGCGTAAGGATAAGCCTGTCATGAAGAAACGAGTCCGTACGTTTGCGGTGCGGATCGCTGACAACTGTGGTTATATCTGGGATTTTGATAATCCTGGTGGAGGAGGTGGAAGGCGAGTGCTTATCCTAAGTTAGAATACATGTGTTGGAAAAAAGTGTGTGTGTCTGTTGAGATCTATGTTCGTTCTGTGTTAAAACAGGACTATTGCAACTGAAAACTCGAGTATAAACTATTGCCTGGGAAAATATATAAATATATAAGTGTGTTGTGGTGGATAAGTGATACTAATATATATATAATATATATATATTAACACAGAAAGGATTAAGAGAAGCTGAGGATTAAGAGAAGCTGCAGACGTGGTCTGAGGAGGAGGTATGATGCATTTGGAGCTGACAAGCTTTAGATATATGACACAGATTCTAGCACGATATGGAGTCTGGTGTCCTTTCTTCCTTCTTTTTATATTGTGTGCGCTGATCCACTAAGATCCTGGGTAAAAATTTCACAAAACATACTTCCGCCCCAGTGCTTCACAGTAGGTATGGTGTTCTTTGGATGCAACTCAGAATTCTTTCTCCTCCAAACACGACAAGCAGAGTTTTTACCAAATAATTTAATTCTAGATTCATCTGACCATATGAAATTCTGCCAATCCTCTTCTAAATCATTCAGATGCTCTCTAGCAAACTTCAGACGGCGCTGGACATGTACTGGCTTAAGCAGGGGGACACATCTGGCACAGCAGGATTTGAGTCCTTGGCAGCGTAGTGTGTTACTGATGGTAGCATTTTTTGTTTTAGTCCCAGCTCTCTTCAGGTCATTCACTAGATTCCCCCCATGTGGTTCTGGGATTGTTGCTCACCGTTCTTGTGACCATTTTAACCACACAGGGTGAGAGTTTGGTGGAGCCCCTAATGGAGGGATATAATCAGTCATCTTATATGTCTTCCATTTTTTAATAATTGCTCCCACAGTGGATTTCTTCCCACCAAGCTGCTTGCCAATTGCAGAATCAGTCTTCCAAGCCTGGTGCAGGTCTACAATTTTGTTTCTGGTGTCCTTTAACAGCTCTTTGGTCTTTGGCCATAGAGGAGTTTGGAGTGTGACTGTTAGAGGTTGTGGACAGGTGTCTTTTATACTGATAAGGAGTTCAAACAAGTGGCATTAATACAGGTAACAAGTGGAGGACAAGAGGACCCTCTTACAAAAGACGTTACAGTACTGTGAGAGGCAGAAATCTGGCTGGTTTATAGGTGACTAAATACTTATTTTTCACCATAATTTAATACATTCTTAATGAAAAAAATATATAATCAGAGAGAGAAGTATAAACTAGACCGTGTGATTTTTTTTTCTCATAGTTGAGGTATACCTATGATGAAAATTACAGGGCTCTCTCATCTTTAATCCTAAGCAAATTTACATAATGATGTGATTAAAGACTGTTTAAATAAACACTAATTTTGTTTTACTAATAAAACTGTATTGGGGTTCACAAAAATGAAACTTAAATGTTCTATCTATAGCGTTCTGTAGAGTTTAGAGGGCCGCATAAATGGCCATGGAGGGCCGGATTTGGGCCCCGGGCCTTGAGTTTGACACCTGGATGGTGTGAAGTTTAAATATAGTTTCCGATATCTGATAAAAAGGCCCTGCAACAGACTGGCGTCCTGTTCAGGGTGTACCCTGCCTAACGCCTGATAATTGCTGGGATAGGCTCCAGCTGCCCCGTGACCCTGAATTGGATAAGCGGTTAAGAAGATGGATGGATGGATATCTGATAAAAACTCTGAAATGATCCAAAACTCACCTTTTTGAACCCTCAGCTGGATGGTTGTTGACGATGCGGTATCCATGACGACCTGGCAGGTGTACGTTCCTTCATCTACCTGCGTGGCATTGGACAGCTTGATCGACATATTTCCATCGGTCATCTGCTGATCCACCAGCTTCACTCGGCTCGCATATAAAGGATTCTGGAAGGAGTCTACGGGCTGGCCGTCTCTAAAGTAGAAGACGTAGTCCATCTGTCCTTCTCTCTTCCACTCCATCACTTGAAGTTCACCCGTCCTTTTCACATTAAAGGGGAGGACGACATCGTCCCCAACCTTGAATTCTTTATATACAGAGAGGGAACAAATTACGTTTATTATTTATCTGAATCAAGACATTTAGTGTTGCTCAGTTTGTTTAGCACAACAGCAAGTCAGAGTAGGCATGTT
This sequence comes from Apricaphanius iberus, assembly GCA_028564705.1. Classification (NCBI taxonomy): domain Eukaryota; kingdom Metazoa; phylum Chordata; class Actinopteri; order Cyprinodontiformes; family Aphaniidae; genus Apricaphanius; species Apricaphanius iberus. The sequence goes on from JAPXFQ010002186.1 coordinate 89,133, forward strand.
TATTTATTTAGCACCATTCATGCATCAGTTAGCAGTGCGTGCCTTACACATAACCAGTGGTGAGACATAAAAAAAAAACATTTTTAGCAATTAAATGACTCTTTTATTAAAAGCTCCTGAAAACAGAAATGCTTTCAGACCTGATTTAAAGGAGCCACATCTAGAAATTCAGGTTTTCAGATAGTTTGTTCCAGATGTGAGGAACGTAGAAGCTAAATGCTGCCCCACCTTGTTTGGTACTGAGGGAAACGAAAGTATTTCCCCGTTATTCTGTACCAATAATTGAGTTATGTTTGTCGGATGCATCAAATACCTACGCCATGCAATAAAATGGAAATGATTTTAAAAATCATCCACTGAGATTTTCTGCATTTTTGTTTTAGACTCTGTCCCTTTGATACAAATTACAGACCTCTCCAAAAATCAGCAGTGTATTAATTACTTCTTCCCCCGACTTTAGAGGGGGAACGTCATATAATGGTTGCTTCAGAGGACGATAGGATGTACTTTATCTCAGAATTCAGAAATTCTGTAAATATCTGTTGTTTTCAAATTATTCTACTGTACATTCTGAAATATGCCACTTTAATTTTTAGTAAATGCAAAGTACTTTTATAATTTTGTCCTTAATGTACATATTCTTAAATCTGTTTTTATACTTTCTATTTTTCTTGTGTTGATCTAAATGCTGCTATTACCTGCCACTTTGTTGCTGTCACGGCTTAATTTTCCCATAGTGGGAGACGTTTTACTTCCGGCACTCAGCGAGGGCAGACGCTTTTTGTCTTCCTCCCTAGTGTGTCTTATCCCACAGCCCTTTGTTTGTCTACTGCTATGGAGCCTCTTTTTGCATTCTCCTCTGAAATAATCAACAGTGGATCTGGATATGGACTGGTCAAATGGTCTCTTAAAGCAATTTGAGTAGGCAATAAGGGAGTGCCGAGCTGTCCTGATGGATTACTTTGGAGGATCCTGGGTCTCTCACTTTGACCATCAAGACACTAGAAACATCTGGACAACTGGATTCCTAATAACTGGAAATCTGCTGATTATTGCAAGGTGGCTTTGCTGAGGTATTGTAAATGTATGGCTTTCAAGGCAGAAATTGGCAGGCGGGAAACTGCATGGCTGTTGTAACGTTCAGGCTCTTGCGATTTTCGAGGATGGACTCGTTTGTTGCTGTGTGGGGAAACAACTTGGAGAAATTCTCAGCCAGCTGAAATGGAAATGACCCCTGATTTGACTGGAAGGGAGACCACTTCGACGGACTCTACGGCTAAGAAGGTAAAGTGATCTTTGCCTGTGCATTTCTTATCAATTTTAGTTCGGCCTAGACCAAACATACTCCCTTGGATGTGAATCTAGGAGGACGCTCCATCCCCCCACCCTACCCCTCCACACCTTCAACTATGAGCTGGCTCAGCTCTCCAAGGACGCAAATTACATCATAGGCGAATAGACTGTGGGATTGAGCTACTGACTACTGACGCACACACATGCACACACGGACTCACACCCTTAAACATGCGCACACTTTCCTTGTCATCACTGCTGTTGCTGTACCCACAATCTCCTCCCCACTTCAGGAAGCAGGTAGACTGTGCGCATCTGTTGCAGCACGTCAACTTGTAGACTGGGGTTCCACATCCCCCGCCTCTCCCTTCTGCATGTGTCATTGTCAATGTCTGAATATGTGCTTAAATGTATGAGGTGTGGTTTTTTTCTATTACCTGTCTTTTGACTCTGGAAAAAGGAATCAAAATACTTTTTTTTTTCCCCCACTGAGGACCACCCCCTCCCTGACGTGTTTTCTGTTTCCTATCTGCATACATGGGAGCACCATTCATGGCTACAAGCCCTTCAGTAACCTGGATCTGTTTGTATTGTTTGCACAGATTGTACTGTAAACTATATTTAGTTTATCCTCTGGTTCAACGACAATAAAGCTATGCATTCATTCATTCATAAAGGATTATTCTTATAATCTATTCAAAATTAATAGAATAAATATAAATTCAATACAATTATTATTTTTATTTTTTAATCCGTCTATCATTTTTCGTTATTTGATTACAGAACAGGTCACAAGAACAAATTTTCGCACAAGGCTGGATTTGTAGGGTAGAAACAAACCAAGGATGGCAACCATAACGTGGTTAATTTTTAGATCAGTTATGGATATATGGTGTACATTTTAGGACATCCGCGGGTATCAGGAATGCCCCCATCAGACCTTAGAAAGAACAGCCTCAGAATCATACCTTGTATAAAAAGCCATCAGGTCTCAAGAAAAAAAGTGTATCCAAACGCCCTATTTTTGCACTTTGTCAGGCTTTGGCAATGGAGGGGGTTGTCTCTCAGAACTGGGCGCTCCAACAATAAAATAATAGCTGAGAATATATATTAAAAAAAGATCTGATTTTAAAGTTACATAAAAATGTTTATTTTATTTACTTGCAGTAGTGGTTTCAGATCTGCTTGCCAAATCCACAAATTGTAGGATTTTTTTTTTTATTCATTTATATTGTTTTTTAATTCAAAACTTGATCTTCACAAAGTCAGATTTTATTTCACTATGTTTTTCCTAATAACTTCTTTCAAAAGGACGTTTTTTTTAATTAAATGAGTACATCTGTCAATGAAGATCAGAGGGAGGTACCTGAGATTTCTTTCTCACAATTTTACTGTCACATTATATACAGACGTGGACAAAATTGTTGGTACCCTTCATTAAGTAAAAGAAAAACTCATAATGGTCACAGAAATAACTTTAATCTGACAAAAGTAATAAATAAAAATTATATAAATGTTGACCAATGAAAGTCAGACATTGCTTTTCATCCATGCTTCAACAGAATTATTTAAAAATAAATGCATGAAACAGGCCTGGACAAAAATTATGGTACCCCTAGAAAAGACTGAAAAGAATGTGACCAAAGTGAGTGTGAGTTGTGTCACCCGTCATATTGCGTTCCGCCCTTTTTTTTGATGTGCATTTCTTTAGTTTTGGTTTATTTTTATTCTCCAGTTACCCTGTGTTTTCACTTATTCTTGCAACGGTGCTGTTCTAATTCTTGGCAATGTGGATTAAAATAATTTAAAGATTTACTTGACATGAAATGGCTGTTAAATAATGTTGTAGTTCGTTTACCCTGTCCCGCACGGGGTATAAGCTATATGACAGACCTTATTGAGCTTCCAGGATGCTCTTCCACTGTATTATAAGGAGGGAACGTTATATGACGGGTGTTTATAGCCATCAGGATGCGTTTCCACTGTATTATAAGGGGGGAACACAATATGACGGGTATTACTGAGCTTGCAGGATGAGTTTCCACTGTATTATAAGGGGGGAACGTTATATGACGGGTGTTATATAGCCATCAGGATGCTCTTCCACTGTATTATAAGGAGGGAACGTTATATGACGGGTGTTATATAGCTATCAGGATGCATTTCCACTGTATTATAAGGGGGGAACACTATATGACGGGTGTTATATAGCTATCAGGATGCATTTCCACTGTATTATAAGGGGGGAACACTATATGACGGGTGTTATATAGCCATCAGGATGCGTTTCCACTGTATTATAAGGGGGGAACACTATATGACGGGTGTTATATAGCCATCAGGATGCGTTTCCCTGTATTATAAGGGGGAACGCTATTGACGGGTGTTATATAGCCATCAGGATGCGTTTCCACTGTATTATAAGGGGGGAACATTATATGACGGGTGTTATATAGCCATCAGGATGCATTTCCACTGTATTATAAGGGGGGAACACTATATGACGGGTGTTATATAGCCATCAGGATGCGTTTCCACTGTATTATAAGGGGGGAACACTATATGACGGGTGTTATATAGCCATCAGGATGCGTTTCCACTGTATTATAAGGGGGGAACATTATATGACGGGTGTTATATAGCCATCAGGATGCGTTTCCCATGTATATAAGGGGGGAAACGCTATATGACGGGTGTTATATAGCCATCAGGATGTATTTCCCTGTATTATAAGGGGGGAACATTATATGACGGGTGTTATATAGCCATCAGGATGCATTTCCCTGTATTATGGGGGGGAACATTATATGACGGGTGTTATATAGCCATCAGGATGCGTTTCCACTGTATTATAAGGGGGGAACGCTATATGACAGGTGTTATTGAGCTTGCAGGATGCTTTCCCACTGTATTATAGGGGAACGTTATATCACGGGTGTTATATAGCCATCAGGATGCATTTCCCTGTATTATTATAAGGGGGGAACGCTATATGACGGGTGTTATATAGCCATCAGGATGCGTTTCCCCTGTATTATAAGGGGGGAACGTTATATGACGGGTGTTATATAGCCATCAGGATGCGTTTCCCTGTATTATAAGGGGGGAACATTATATGAGGTGTTATATAGCCATCAGGATGCTTTCCACTGTATTATAAGGGGGAACATTATATGACGGGTGTTATATAGCCATCAGGATGCATTTCCCTGTATTATAAGGGGGAACATTATATGACGGGTGTTATATAGCCATCAGGATGCGTTTCCCTGTATTATAAGGGGGAACATTATATGACGGGTGTTATATAGCCATCAGGATGCGTTTCCACTGTATTATAAGGGGGGAACGCAATATGACGGGTGTTATTGAGCTTTCAGGATGCTTTCCCTCTGTATTATAGGGGAACATTATATGAGGGTGTTATATAGCCATCAGGATGCGTTTCCATGTATATAGGGGGAACACTATATGACGGGTGTTATATAGCCATCAGGATGCGTTTCCACTGTATTATAAGGGGGGAACATTATATGATGGGTGTTATATAGCCATCAGGATGTATTTCCCTGTATTATAAGGGGGGAACATTATATGACGGGTGTTATATAGCCATCAGGATGCATTTCCCTGTATTATAAGGGGGGAACATTATATGACGGGTGTTATAATGTCATCAGGATTTTTTTTCCTGATATTTGACGTCAAGATGCATTTCCACAATTAAAATAGGATATACTTTATTAATCTCAGAATTGGGAAATTCTTTACATTCATTAGGCCTAATTATTTTTTGTTTTCAAATTATTCTTCTCAGTTGTACATTCTAATCTATGCCACTTTATTTTTTTGAAACTGCACAGTACTTTGGTTTTGTATTTTTTTTCCCCTTTATGTACTAGCTACATATTTTTCTTAATGCTGTTTTTATACTTTTCTTTTGGTATGAATCTGAATGCATATATTACCTGCCATTTTGTTGTTGTTACTGCTTTATTTCCCAATAGTGGAAAAATTAATGATTATTCACTATTATTATATTCTGTTTGAAATTATGAAAAAACAAATCAATCAATCAGCCAATCAATCAATCAATCAGCCAATCTATCTATCTATCTATCTATCTATCTATCTATCTATCTATCTATCTATCTATCTATCTATCTATCACAGAGCAGTAATATTGAGGATTGTAGCTGAGGCGTTGGCTTGGCCAAAATAGCACGTTTGAACTGTCGCGGCTTCCGTCATTCCCCTGTTCGGGAGCGAGCTTGTAGTTGGTGCGCGCCACTTTTGCCGCGTGAGCGGCGCGGAGAGGTAGGGGGAACACATACTGACGGGGAAACGCAAACTGACGTAACAGGTGTCAACAAACACAGACTGTAAACATTGAAAGAAACAGAGAGAGACGCCACCAGCAGGCTGTGCGCGCTCCCGCGCGGCCAATCCATTTCTGACAGACGATCCATTTATGGCACATAAACTGCACGTTGATAGCGTCAGTCCATATGACGGATACGTATATTATGTATACATACCCTAAAATCCCAATCTGACAGCCATTCAAACATCACAGAACCACTAGTGGGTCGTTTGCCTCCCGTGTGTCTGGTTGTCAAGTCGTGTTTCGAGCCCACAGTCGCATATTACACATCGGGAACGAAACATGGACGTCCCTCGCCCTCAGTTTAACGCCGAGGAAAATTTACTCACCTATTGTTCTGTCTGCAGATATAACATCCAGAAACCCAGCCGCCAGGCACAAAACCGCCCCGTAGAGCGACGATTTGAGGGCCTCCATGATGAGATCCGAGAGAGAAAGGCTGTAGGTGGAGATGAGCCGAGACCTCTGGCGTCGATCAGGAAATCATGTGATCCGTTAAACGTTTCTATCTTCTTTCTGGAACCCAAAATAACAGTTAACATTACTGTTGGACCCGTTATTAATGATCTAGAGCTTAGAACTGGGAATCAAACCTCCGTTTTTAGGCCAGTTGTTGCTTTCTTCTCCTTTCACTTGTTCTTCCTGTAAAACGACGGCGAGGGTGGAGTTTTGCTGCAGGTGTCATGCAGAGAACGGCATGCCTGCAGAGATTTGCATCCCCTGCCGCGGGAACGCGCAACGTTTTACACATAATATTACCATGTTTCTCATGCATTTACATCCTGAAAACAGTTGAATGTAGGCTACATATAAAAAAGAAATCCTAACAGTTTTGACTTTGCTGTTTTAACGTCACTGTGTCTCATGTATTTTTCGGTGCTCAACTGTTTAAGTGTCACGTTCTACGCTTTCTTTCTACTAACAGCATAATATTTTAAAGGATTTTATAACATTTAAACTTTTTAAAGTAGGGATTAAAGGGCTGATTACGTTAAAATAACATATTATTTAACAATAAAGTATCTGTCTGTCTGTCTATCTATCTATCTATCTATCTATCTATCTATCTATCTATCTATCTATCTGTCTATCTATCTATCTGTCCATCTAGTCTGTCCATCCGTCCATCACAGAACAGTAGCGGAGGTGTTGGCTTCGCCAAAATGCAAAGTTTGAACAGTCACGGCTTCCGTCACTCCCCTGTTACGAGCAGGGAATTTGCAAATAAACGTGTTTTTTTATAATTAAAACGTTGATAAAAAAAAAAAAAAAACACTGTTCCTGGATTGATAGACTGAATTTTACCATGTGTCCTATACGATGTATACGCTCAATATCTAAAAACATCATATACCGTATTAACTCAGTATCTAAAGTTTCATTTAAATATACTCTTACCTTATTCAAAAAAAATGCAAAGGGTTGTAAAAAGAAATTCTAACAAAATACTACTATTAAACTAAAACTTCTATTTGATGCAAATGGCTTATTCGTTCGTTGTAAAAATGATGGTAATTTAAATTGTTCTGTTTAGGACATGGTGTTCAGGAGCCAAGAATAACTCTTATCATGGGTTTCCATCAAGATGTTCATGAAGGTTTTTGCCTTTGAAAAAAAATAAGCTGGAATTTTCAATTTATAAAAGTAACATGAATGAAAGTAAAATGTATGATTATCGTAGGCCTACATATGATTCAGATCATTTTAAAAACAAGGAGACACGAGGTTTTCTTGCAAACCTTCATTGAAGACATTTACACACAAAAGGCACACAGCTATTTGGAAAAAACATTTTCAAGTGTATATCTCAGAAAACCAAACGATCATTTTACCGGCACAAATCTGCACAAACGGAGCACTAACCGCTCCACCTATTTGCCTTTACTTTTCAAGTGGGTGAGGGGACAGCTTCACTGAGGTGAGCGCAGTTCGGGAGCGAGCTTTGAGTGATTGGGCGCGATTTTTGCCGGGGGAACACATCCTGACGGGGAGACGCAGACTGACTCAACACCGTTCTCGGCATAACACGTTACACAGGCTTTACTGTACACACCGTTTTCTGCAACTATTTTATCTGTGACACTGAGTGGCGCTGTTTCGTCAATACCTCCATACGTGTAACCAATTGTGACACATATGAAGTGGGATGTGAAAGTATTTGCTCCGATTATATGACCGCTCCATCACTCAACGAAGAGTTTGAGAGGATTGAAACTTCTTCCAGGTGTCAGTGTGTGCATGCATGGGTTGAGTGCAAATGTGACTGAAGGATAGTGGCCTAGAGGTCACCAATTCTAACAGTTTACATGTCCTGTCGTATCACATGACCCTCCCATAGCATTTGCAAAACAATCTTCCTCCTCACATCATGTTTTAATAATGCCTAGAGTCACAGAATATGACAGAAAACGGTGTAACACCTGTTGGGCAATGCTGCCCTTCGTTTCAGAGTTTAGTCCATGAGGAAATTCACTTGTGTTTTCAAGCACAAGTTAGTGGAGATAAGAAACTTTACAACAGCTCTATCTATCAATCACAATTTCAAACTTGCAGAAAATATAGCAGTTTCAGAGTTCCCACATAAACAAAGCCAATGTGGGTTTTTGTCCCTGTGGAGGACCATCTCTGCCAAAACTGACACTAAATAAATAAAAACTGGGGATATGAATTAAAAAATGAGTGAGGAAATACATTCGTGAATAAAATAAATATATAGAAATAAGTAAGTATGGGAGTCAATGAATATGGGAACAAATAAATAAAATATAAAATAAATGTTTAAAAATAGAGAGAAAATCAATTTAGAGAAATAAACAAATAAATCAGTTTGAAAATACATTTGTGAATAAATAAACATAAAAGTAAATAAATATATATGGCGATTAATAAATAAATGGTTTATTACAATATAATACAAACTAATAAAGAACTAAATGAATATATGTGGGAATAAATTAAAGAACTAGTAACGTATTTCCACATTTATTTATTTTTAACATTTTATTTTAACATATATTTATTTATTTATTTACATTTAATCATTTACAAACTTATTTATTCATGTACGTATTTATTGAAATGTGTATTTCCACATTTATTTATTTATTTGCACATTAAAAAATAAATAAATATATTTACACATGTACTGAATTATTTAATTTCACATATATTTATTCATCACCACATTTATTTATGTATTTATTCTCACACTTATTAATTTCCACATTTATAGATCAGATTTATTTCCACATTTCCAGATCGGATTTTTTTTTACAGGAGTATATTCTAACAAAGGGTGTTTCTAACACTGACCTACAGCCTGATTGGCCGGGTCCAAGTCTCTGTATTTACACTGATGTGAATGAGGAGGAGCGTTAGCATCAGCTAGCTACTGTGTGTCTGTGATAACATTGAGCTACCCGGCTGCTGGAATCTCACTGTCAGATTAATGCTGGTTCATCACCAGGTCTGTCCAAGTGTCGGCTGAGTGGGAAATTCACCATGAGACATGGAAAGGTGGTTGTAAACTGTTGTCTTCCCTCCCAGGGGGAACAGAGTGATCTCCCCCTGAATCGGAAGCTCAATAGACAGCTCAGTGTTTCCTCCACTACAGTAGCAGTCTGTGTTGCAGCAAAACTGTGGAAGCCTTTAACTGAAAGCCCTCTTTTTGTTGGATAGTCCCATAAAGAGGAGGATCAGATCAGCTTTGCATACAGGAATGTTTAGCAAATGGCTAAAAGATAAATAGCAGCCTGATGTTGCTTTTGTTAACTGTTGTTTTTAGTTGTGTGCGTGCGTGATCATGTTTTTATTCTGGGTCAGGGGAGGGGTGAGTATGTGGGGTCATTTCAATCTGTAAATCAGTTTAAAATGCTATCTTGTTTGAAAATCACTAAATAAATAAGGTTTGATTTGATAGCGTGTACGGTGGGTTTAAAACGACAAGCAAAATAAAAAAAGGCATGAAAGGGAAATAAAACCACACACCAACAGTAATGGCGAGGAAATTATGCCTTTCTTAATTTCTACCCTATGCACAAAAAGTATTTTTGGTATTTTCCAAAACTTTATAAAATCCTCCCATTTTTTTAGAGGAACTATCTTTTATAATGTAAACTTTTAACAAAAAAAGCATACTTTTGATCATACTTTTCTGAAACGTCTTTTTTTTTTTAAAGACACAAATGTTCCATAGCGCGTTTTTGAAACAATTTACCATAATCCACAAACAGATTTCACTATTCTCCCAATTCTTTTTCATTAATCCATAAATTGCCTTCTCATAGTGAAGGCTCTTTTTTTTGGAAAACAATCGAACATTTTAATGACCTCATTATAAATCCTGGGGTGCTGTTCAGAGAAGGGTGTTTTCTGGCCTACCCAAAATGTGACAAAATATGACCAAGGTAATTCTACAGATGTCTTTAAAACATGGTCTAAGTGTCGGGGTCACAAACCTTGTTTTAAGTTTAAATAGAATGCAGGAGAAATGTCTTGCCCAAGGACACAACAACTGACACAGATAGAGCGATGGTTTTAACTTGGAACCTATTGGTTATAAAACAAACTCCCACCACCTGAGTCATGGTTGCAAACAACCCTTCTTAGTCAGCGATTCCTCGTGTTTCTCCTCCTGTAATGGCCACAGTCACATGGCCTGATATCATGATGTTATCATGTCTCTTTACTCATAACGTTTGATACAAAGATTTCGATTACAGACAATCTTTAATTCCATTAAAATTATAACTAAAATAAAAGTTAAACCTGGTTATAAGTTTTAAGATTGACTTGATTGCTACTTTTGAGTTCAGTGTACTGTTGGGGTTTACAGTGAGGGGCTCAGTGTAGAGCCGCTGCTCCTCCACATCGAGAGGAGCCAGTTGAGGAGGCTCAGGAATTTGGTCTCCTGGACGCCTACCCGGTGAGGTGTTCTTGGCACGTTCTACCAAGAGGAGACCCAGAGGAAGACCCAGGACACGCTGGAGGGACCCATTCTCTCGGCTGGCCTGGAGATGCCTTGGGATTCGTCTCGAGGAGCAGGACCAGTCAGCTGGGGAGAGGGAAGTCTGGACCTCTCTGCTTAAGCTGCTGCCCCCACGACCCGATCTCGAATAAGCGGAAAATGATGGACGGACAGAGAACCACAAACTTCCTTGTATTTCATACTGGTTTTATGTGACAGACTGACAGTGCAGAACAATAAGGACGAAATTTGTTGGCAGCATCTTTTAAGTAAGTATATAAATATATAAAAGAAACTTGACTTCAATTGCCACCTGTATCATGCTCTTCTTAAAAGATGGAGACCATTTCCTAAAACACTGAGGCTGACGACTGTGTCTTGCTCTTTATTTAAATAGGCAAGGCAAGTTTATTTGTAGAGCACAATTCATACACAAGGCAATTTAAAGTGCTTCACAGTTGCATAAATTAAGAAAACAGATAAACAGAAAAAAACATCAACTTAAAAATAATTTATTGCAATAAAAATCAAGATAAAATGCTTTCAATTGTCATATGCACGGGTAAAAAGAACTGTTTTCAGCCTGGATTTAAACATTGTTAGATTTAAACATTGTTAGAGTTGAGGCTTGTCTCACGTCCTCATGAAGACTGTTCCTTATTTTAGCTGCCTGAAACTGAAATGCAGCCTCACAGTGTTTATTTTTGGCTCTGGGAACCACCAGGAGACCCCTCCCTGAAGTTCTCAGGGCCCGAGATGGTTCATATGTCTCTAACATGTCAGAGATGTACTTTGGTGCCAAACCATGAAAAGACTTGTTCACAAGCAGAGCTGTTTTAAATTCTATTCTCTGAGCGACAGGAAGCCAGTGCAGAGACCGGAGCACTGGACTAATATGGTCGAATTCCCTGGTTCTGGTCAGGACTCCAGCAGCAGCGTTCTGGATGTACTGTAGCTGTCTAACAGCTGGTTTAGAGAGGCCAGTGAGCAGGCCGTTACAGTAGTCTAACCTGCTGGAGACAAATGCATGGATAAGTCTATTTAAGTCTGGTTTCAACACTGTTCCTCTGATCTTAGCAATGTTTTTCAGATGGTAAAAAGCTGTTGATGTTATTGCTCTGATGTGGCTGTTTAAGTTCAGGTCCGAGTCCATGATTACCCCTAGATTTCTAACCTGATTCTTTGGTTGAAGTCAGATTTAAACAAAAGGTTAAGTTTTAGTTTAGACATAAAATGCATGATGCAGGTATTACTCATGTGATGTTTTCATTAGACAAGATGATCCTACTAAGATGGATGGAGAGGAAACGACAGCTCTGTGTCAACGGAGGGGGCGGGGCTTCAGTCAGTATAAAGTGCTCAGCGTCGGTCTCAGATCAGCAGCAGCAGGATGGAGGAAGCAGCTCCACTATGGCTCAGCTGTAAGTAACAGTTCTGTCTGTGTGATATTTTTACTTTATGCTCCTGCAGGAGGCTGTTTATATTGCTTCAATTATTATTACCTTTCTGTTGTTATTGTGACTAAAAGCTTTAACTTTATATTTTAGTTTTAATGCTACTGCTGCTGTGCTCCACAACACTCCAGGGTGAGTAAATCATTAGGAACAGGTTTTTAGAGAAAATCATCTTTAAGTAACAAAACTAATTAGTAGTTAAGGATACATAGAGAAGGTAATTAGCCTGGAAATAGTTTGGGGTCATATGTGTCCGTTTTTAAGGAATTGCTTTGATTAATATCTGCACTAACAGAGACTTTTACTTATTCTCTCACAGCTCGTCTGACTGTGAGTCCCAGCAGATCTCAGTTCTTTAAAGGAGAACCTGTGTCTCTGAGCTGTGAGGAGGACATCAGCTCTGCTGGATGGACTGTGAGGAGGAACACAAGCAGAAGCAGGACTCAGTGTGGAGATGGATGGGGGAAAGCAGCTGGTTCTAACTGTAAAATCGGCTTTGCCGATCCACTTGACTCTGGAGTCTACTGGTGTGAGTCCACATATGTAGCAGCCAGCAGCATCACCAACCTCACCATCACTGGTAAGATCAGACACACAAATTATAAGTTCAGCACATTTACCTTCCCTTTCAATTGCATATTTTTAAGTCTTTAGGATTTCCATGTTCAATCTGGGAGCTCAGAAAGAGACTATAAACATGTCAGAATATAAAATTGTCCTAATTTGAATTTTTACACCTAATCTTGTCTGTTTTTGTGTGAGGTGTCTAACAGTTGCATAACATGTTATGCTGAATGAGTGAAAATTGCATGTGTGTGTTATTTAATAAATAGGAATGTATTATTTTAAAAATATACAGCAGCAATGATTTAATTGGTATTTAGTTTTCAAACCATATAAAAAGCTGTAATTCTAATCAAGTTCAGAAAAAAGTTTTTTTTTTTTATCGTTTACTCTGAGAAGTAAACATGTTTTGTCTGATAAAGAGGAAAAAAGCATTTACTACACCTGAACTCTGAGCTCCAAAACTGAACAAAAGACTCTTTACTCTCAAAGTCAGACGGTAACAAGCTTCATGGTACAGACCATTACAAATGTTTCTGATCATGTTGGTTCTGCTTTACCTGCTGATGGTGAAATATTTGTTGATTTAACGCACAGATAAAAAAAGATTTCTGTAGTTGGACAGATTAGTAACTCTGTAGTTTGTCTCTGTGTTGAGGTGGATCAGTGATCCTGCAGAGTCCTGTCCTCCCTGTGATGGAGGGAGATGACGTCACTCTGAGCTGTCAGACAAAGACCAATCCCTCCAACCTCCCAGCTGCTGATTTCTATAAAGATGGCTCACTCATCAGGACTGAGGCTGCAGGTCACATGACCCTCCACCAGGTGACCAGCTCTGATGAAGGCCTCTACAGGTGTAGCATCAGGGGTCATGGAGAGTCTCCATCCAGCTGGATCTCTGTTGAAGGTTAGAAGCTTTACTGAATGTGGAAAATATTTCAATATCCGTTAAAAGTGATCCAGTATAACACTAAATCATTATTTATTTTTATTACAGAGAAACCTCCAGCCACCACAACCACAGGTGAGCAGATTAAATCAATCCTTCAGCTGTCTGAGTGCTGATGTCTCCAATATGCAGTTATTTAGGAAGGTATCTTCTTTTTAGTGATTCCCACCACCATCTCTGTCTCTATAAACTCTACTCAACCACCTCAAACAACCACCGACATGTTTTCAGTGTGGCTTCTCATCGCTTTGGGCTGTGGTTTGGTGTTCCTGTTGGCGCTGCTGGTTCTACTGGTGAGACGTCTTCGCAGCAAACCTATAGGTGAGAAAAACCTCAGGATTACATTTATGGATGGACAGTATCCAGACATCACTGAAACAGCTTCATTTTTATTTTGGGTTCCTCACAGACAGTAAAGGAGGAGGAGGAGAGGATGAAATCACTTACGGCGACATCAAGATATCTGAGAGAACACAGAAAACCAAACCAAAGGCAGAAAAAGGTGATTATGTTCATGTGTTTTGGTTATTCTGAACAACCTTGACGTTTCCCGGGGGATCAGAAGGTCCTAATGAGGAAAACTCAGATCTAATGATGTTGGTTAGGTGTTTCAGATTCAGAAAAATGATCCTAACCGCAGCAATAAATGGTCAAAAGTAGTAGGTGTGGATCAGACCTGCTAACCGTGTCAAAATATTTTGAGTACCACTTTTTTTCATAGATTTTTTATTTTTTTTGCAACTCCATAACTTTGCATGCAGTTTTTTCCCATTCACTGGCCAGAAATTGGTTATACATATTTTAGATTACAATACTTCTAGTAAAGAAAATATAGACCTTTTGTACTGTACTGGCTACAATCTTTAAACAGTTTTTCACCTCGAAATGGTGTCAACATTCTGCAAAACAAACACTAACATTCCTAGTTCCTATTTTGACAAGTGAAAGACATTTTTTAATAATTGTATCTGACTCCAAAATGTCTGCCCGGGACATTTTAATATTGTAAATTAAAATAAAAAAGTTCCACTTGCTTTGATTATATGTGTGCTTAAACAAGCTGATAGCCACACGTTAACTGCAATTCATTGTTTCGTATTTAAAAAAAATAATGTAAAAAATATTGTCATGTGTATTTAATTAAATGGTAATCATTTATTTTGTATATTGAAATAGTTTTTTGTTTTTGATAATTTAATAATCATTGGCTTACAGCTCATATGCACTCGTCACTGATTTATAAACTACCTGCAGCTCCCTGGTGGCTGATGTTCACGTCATAATTACACACTGTGCAAAATGCATGATGGGGAACTTTAGAGGGTCGCCAGCATGGCCACTGTTTCTGATATTTACAGTGGTCCCCCTCACTATAACGCTTTTCACCCTTCGCCGTTTTGCTGATTTTTTTAATAGTATAATTTTCCATGCTTTCTTTATAGCATGCTAACACGCATTGTGTTCCTGATTGATTGGAGAGAATTATCAATCAATCTAAATTATCAATCTAAAAATCGTTTCTCCTGCACGTGCCAAATTTATCATGTCTGGTTCTAACAATCTTCTAGTCCAGAAGAAAAAACAGCCTCTTATATTCCAGTTTCTGTTCTTCTTCGTTCATTCCTCTCCTGAGACGGATAACAGCATCTCTGCGGCTCTGAAGCAGCCGCTCGACCTGCTAACTCCACCATTCTCTGGTAGATGTAGACATAACGTCATTGTCCTGCCAGTTACCATTTATTCTACAGCCAGACTTAAATTTTTCACAGAAAATATGTGCCTTTTTTTTATCACATCTGCTGCGACTTCATTGACCGACAACAAAAACTCTGACGCATCTTGGAGCTGCCAGGAACGCTTTATACTTCTGAATTACTTTTGATGTTTTGTTCATTTTAAAATTCAGCTAAAATCTGGTCTTGCTCTATTTTGAAATAGGAAGCTGCCTAATAATTATGCAAAATATAAAACATTAAACTCTTTAGGCCAAATACACATCGCATGATTTGTTTTAATCTAATAAACACTCACGTTTATACAGGCTGCAGAAGAAACACCTGGTAATTGTGATGTAATAAAAATACTTTTATGTTAACTGTGATCACCATGTGAATAAAAGTCCGTATAATGTTCGGATGGTGTAAAGTTCACCTTCAGACCATTTGCTATGTTTAAGGGAGAAGAGAAACCCTTCTAGAAACAGAAATAGTTGAAAATGTAGGAACTATTTTACATGTTGTCAGCAGTTTCTCCGTCCGATGTAACAATAATAGATCTGTGATGCAGAAACGACGGGAACTGAAATGAATATTAAGGAGGTAAGAAGAATGTGTGAAATGACGAACAGAGACAAAACTGGGAAGTTAGCAGAAACTCAAGATATTGTTGATTAAATGAGTGTACATGGATTTTTTGTTTTAAAGACTGCATTATTTTAAGAGTAAAGATAACATGATGTGTTGTCATTTCCTGCAGATCGAGGTGAATACTTTAGCTGTTCATCTTGGACTCTGTGCTGCTGTTTGTGGTTTTCCTGTTAACTGACTGATGGCTCTGCAGTTGTCCAGTATCCTGTTTCTGTACTTCTGCTAAATGTGGAGCTGTACCTGTTAATAACAGGCCAGAACCTTGTTAAATAGCAAACAGCTCACTGCCAGATTTTTAAACTAAAACACTTATTTTCTCCCTGCTTGTCTTGGAGACAAGTTCAACGTAACAAATACTCAACTAGTATTTCAAAGCATCTTATTTCCCAGCTTTATTTTTGACATTTGCTGCTTTAATATTATAATATTATTATGATCAGAATCCAACAGGTTCCTGTTTCGGCAGCAACTGATCTGTTCTCATGTGATGTTTCTGTCTTTTCTCAGGCAACGAAGCGACTGAAGTCTACTCCACGGTGAAGACAGGGGAAGTGACTTATGGAGAGATAGTCATCAACAAGAAGAAGAAGGAGAAGTCCAGAGCCAGAGGTAACGCCTCCTCCTCCTCTGCAGACATCTTGCTGGCTGACAGATGGTTCCTTTTTTCTGAAACCGCATGGTTCTGTTTCTTGTTTTTAGGTGGGTTTTTTATGCAATAAAAAGAAAAGGGGATGAAGTCAAGACTTCTCTGTTCCTGCAGAAAAGACGATCGCAGAGAGACAGACTTTAGCCACCAATTGCACAAGTCCCACTTAAAGGGAAAGTTTGTATTTTTTCAACCTGCTTATCTGTAGCAAATATTACATTCATTTAGTTTAGAAAGTTTGGAGCCACTCGGAGCCATTGGGCAGAAATCTTTGTCCAGTTGCCATCAGCATATATCCATATAATGGTAGTCAATCAGGGCAGAATATTTGCCACCTGTAAAAAAGCATTATCTGCCCCAAAACTCCTTCATTTAACCATGTTTTTTTATGAATATTTATCGATATTCCCCTGTGAGTTCAGAACGTCTTGGAGGTGCTAAGCTATTAGCATCTGGGGGGTTTTCAGGCTTTTATTGCAACTTACACTAACCGGTGTAAGTTGGAATATCACTATTGGGGCAGATAATGCCTTATTACAGGTGGAAAATATCCTGCCCTGATTGACTCACATTATATGGATATACGCTGATTGCGACTGGATAAAAACGTCTGCCCAATGGCTCCATTTAGCTCAAACTTTAAATAAGGTCCAGGTAGAAAAAAGGAAACTTCCCCTTTAAAAGGACGAGAGGGGTGTGTAATTTTCATCATAGCTGTACCTCAGCTGTGACAGACAGAATGTAGAAAGACATTACAGGAAATCACAGTGAATTATTTAAGTATTTATTTGAATAATTTGCGATTTTCTGCCCCACCGTGTGTCTATAGACAATTTTTTGTCCTCCCCAAACAGCCCCTGGGCCTGTGCCCATAATGCCTATTATATAAACCTCCATTGGTCAAAACAGCTGAACAGACCCACCATTTTAAAACTGCTCAGGATACTTATTTAAATTTTTAACTCGACTTGTGAAGTTTTACAGATAAAAACGTCACATTAAAACACGCAGAACGGTTTCGTCATGACAAAGCAGAAGCAGATGTGATCGACTGTTGGGTTTGCATCGTCTCTCCGAAGCTATTTGTCACGTCAAACGATGTTCTCGTGTAGCTGCCATGACTCCTACTTAAGTGTATCATTCTAAACTTTAGAAACTTTCCGTCCAAAAACGAGAAGTTTTGCGCAGTTTGTGAGAAAAATGAAGCAAGAATTTGAGCAATAGATTTAAGTAATAATATCCATTTAAAGAAAAGTCGGTACACAACAACTTCTCAGTAACTCCCGGCTTCCTTGCTTACTTCAGTTCGTGTGAGGGTTTTTTTTCTTAGCAGAGTTACATCAGTTTTTGCTGCAGATCATGTTAGAAAGTCAAAAATTTGAACTCAACTCTCCTTTTAAGCCATGCAGGTCACATGCTGTATTTTTTGGCCTTTGCAAATGACTGCTTCATTTCCCATGGGGAGAGCTGTAAAGAAAAGTTTTCCACCGTTATCAGATGCTTTCTGAAAAAAAGCAGGGTAAAATTAGAAGTTTGCTGCAACATTTTAAAAACAGAGAGTAAGTTGTTCAATATTTACTGCTTAACAGGGTTTAGTGATGGTGAATGATGATAAAACAGGAAATGAAACCGTGTCTTTGGTTCATCAGGGTATAAAGTAAAACCAACTATATTTGATATTTGTCCTAAACATGACATTTTATGGGTGATTTTATAAGCTAATAGTGCAGCTTCCTCCTGCAGACACTAGCTGGCTATCTGACAACATTTACACTTCTCTTTTTTTTGGCCATTCACTCTGATCATTTTAGAAACGGGACATTTTTCTGTGGTGAAATGTGTGAACCCGCCCTGCGTGAGGTGGCTTCTTTTTCTCAGGTTTGCACACATCAACATGATTTATATTTAGGGTTCAGCTGCCCACATTTTGAGACCAGAGAAAGCTGTGGAACCCCAATGCTGTTCACGGCCTGACATATCTCAGCCTAACAGAGCCGATGGATTCATGTCCCTTCAGTAGTTAGTCTGCACCATCAGACATCAGATTATCTGAGCCAAACGCCTGCCGCCTGCTCTAATCTCTACTTCCTACTGCCAGAGCTTTACTAAAACCTGTTGCTTTGCAAAAGCAGCTGAGGTTCCAGATATAATTGCTCAGTTTGGATCTAATCTGGACGATATGGAGACCTGTGATTGGTCTGAAGATGACTTTGGCAAACACCACGAGCTGTGCTTCCTCTGATGCAGAGCGCTGTCGAAAGATAACGTCTCTTTTAACTTTTTAAAATACTTTCTCAGTAACTTGTTGTTTGAAACGTGGTTAAAAATGTTTCTGCTGGTCAGAATTTAGGTAAAATGTCGAATCTGCATTTTTTTATGCAACACTATGCATCTATGTAGACGTAGAAAACAGGAGCTAGAAACGTTGAAACTAGAAATGTTGTTACGGGGAGAGCAGCAGTTCAGTCAGGTTTCTGTACAGTTTGAACCCAGAACAACCTACAAACCAAGGGAAGGTTCAAAGTTTTATTTACAAATGGGAAAGGATGCTCTCTGGTCTCTCATCTGAGGTTGCGTCAACCAAATATTTTCCGTATTTTATTTTTTACGTTGACAGAAAAATCTGAAGGCCTTTATGGCGTACTCACTGCTGCTTGCTAACTGGGAGCTGACAGAGTGTTTAAGAGTTACTGAGGCTTTGAAGTGCGTCGCTCCCAAAAGCACATTGTCTTGCCAACCACCAGTGCTTGCTGCAGGATTTCCTCCCGCTGAAGTGATAGCTTACAGGTCAGGAAACGGTTTGTTCAAAAAGCCTTTCAGACTTCTGATCACTTCAACCTGGAGAAATGTTCCCCTATTTCAAAACTTTGGTTGAAGTGGCGCATATTTCCAAGTGTGACTGCGGAGCGCAGATTCAGCCTCCAAAACAACATCTAACCCCCCATGAGAGTTCATCCATTTGACACAAAAATCCATAACATCATGACAAAAACCTTCCCAGCCATCTAACTATTTGATTACAAACAAATGGGTGGTCATTTCAGTTCCATGTAGAGCAGGCCACCATTTAGACCATGTAGAGCAAGTGAACCATTGTATTTTAAATTAATTTAACTGGATATATGTAATTCTCTGTTTAGCCTGAACAAAGAACTACATACATTGAATATTATTTACAAGAATACTTAATATATGTGCTAAGACTGTACAAAGCAGCCTTTATCTGTATTTGTTGGGGTGGGGTAGGGGGTGGCATATTTGCATTTGTATTAGAGTAAAATTCAGAATAGATGTAAAAATGATTTATTTTTCACGTTATGGTTCTAATTTACGTTATTATCAATTATCCATTGTAATAATTATGGATATGCAATATTGCTTGATGTTTTTCCATAAATCCAACTATGAACATGTAACAAGAAACTTCATTGAAAAGAAAATGATATGAAAGTCATTACTTCATCCACTTACTTAAACCAAACGGGGGCAGAACATGGCTCTGGTGATGATTTGGTGCCGGTGGAGGGTTTGTCAGACAGTATCAGGTGAGATGCTTTAAGTGAACGTGTTTATGCATGGCAGATGTTGACAGATATTTGATAACTCTACCTCTGCAGAGGCAGGCAGAGTCTTTTGTATGTGGTTGCCCAACGCCATGTGGGGAGTTTCAGAATGACGGGAAGCTATGCTAAGCATAACTAGCCTATAGCTTCAGGCCCCATCATGCTGTCTGCAAAAGACAGAGTGACTTAAATGTACCAAATAACTCCCATAAGTCTGCACAATTTGACACAACTACACAAGCCTTCTTTTAACCTTTTTAATCGAACGTTAACGTTATTCTGTCAACAGCCTATTGTATATATTACAGAGCTAACAGAGCTACATAAACAGAGCAAATATGAGAGCAGCCGACTGCAGATGTTAATACTAATGCATTGCAAGGACTAATCTCCCGATCAATCTCTGCTTCCTGAATGTATTAAATAGTCTCTAGAGTCCAGTAAAGGTACAAAAACAGAAATTTGGCCTTTTTTTCGCTTAGCTGGGCCATTCGGTTGCTGTGTAGAGCAGCTGTGTCAGTCACCTCTTTTACCTCCATCCCCCCAACTCCTAAACAGCACTCACTAACTCTTGCATGTGGCACTGGTATCTTGAGGAAACAGTTTTTGAAATAAGTCTGTCTTGTTCCCGAATACAAATTGTTTATAAAATATTTGTGTGGAATAAGTATTTGTATAAAAAACACGTTATTTGTGCCTTTCTGAATACCGTGTTCGGATTCACCCGTAATATGTACAGTAAATTAAAAATACCAACAAATCTGTTGTCATATTTAAAAATTGATCGGTAAAAATAGATTATAACCTGATTTTTTTTTTTTTTACCCTTTCTGACAAAATGAAGGACAACTACGATGTCTAGCATGACCTCTGTCTCTCAGGTCCTGGATTTCTCTGCAACAGATACAATGAGTGAGTGACATCAGAGTTCCAGTTGGCAAATTAGTTGATTGGTGAAATGATTCAGCAGGAAGGACAGAAACTTGTCTCACTCCTCAGTGGTGGAAGGGGCTAAAGGCAAAAAACTGTCCAGGTTCATGTATTCCTCTGGAATCAGAACCTGTAACACAATGGCTGGCTCAAAATCCAGGAAAAAGTACCGAACTGTGAATCACAAAGAGTTATTCACTACAGCTACAAGCAAAAGGCAGGAGCAAA
This sequence comes from Apricaphanius iberus, assembly GCA_028564705.1. Lineage (NCBI taxonomy): Eukaryota > Metazoa > Chordata > Actinopteri > Cyprinodontiformes > Aphaniidae > Apricaphanius > Apricaphanius iberus. The sequence goes on from JAPXFQ010002186.1 coordinate 110,476, forward strand.
GACAGGGAGTGTAGAAGAGTGTTGCAGAGTATGTCGGGGTGAGGGTTGGTTGTGTAAAGCTAAATGTCCAAATCAGAGTGGATTTCAACCTTTTTCAGGTATCTCCAGTCTTACTTCCTGAAGGTAAAATGTTGAGTTCACCTGGTCAGAGAGGCTACAGAGAGACGGACATTACAGAGTCCAATTAAACTATTCACTCCTTGGAGGTTTCATCCTTTTAGTGCTTTTCAAATCAATTATGATAAGCAAAATGTGGCTTTTTAAAAAATCAACAGAATACCCTTTGATGTCATAGTGAAAACTGATTTCTACAAAATAATTCAGAATAAAGTATATAACTTATGATAAGTGACTGCATAAATATTCCTGCCCTTTAAAGGGATGGTTTCTTATTTACAAAAATGTATTTACTGTATTTGTGTATTACAGTATAATTAAATGATAATCTAAACTTCCTACTGATGTAGACTTTAAGCAGAGTGGAAACTTCAGCGTCCCACCCAGTAACTACTGGAGATAAGCTCCACCCCTCTGTAATGATGCCCTTTGAAACTCCACCCAATTCAGTCTGGAACTGTCCTTGTACTTTTGAGCCAGAACTGAATTCCCTGAATAAAGCAGATTATTTTTGACTTTGGGCCTGCCTTGACCAGCATCTATACCGGCCTGCAGAACAATGATGGTAATGCACATGATGTGCATTGACCTGACATCCCACAAGAGGGAGCAGAGGACAGAAGTAGCAGCAGGTTTGGAGCCATAATGTTATAGGTAGACCAAAATAAAGAGAGATACCTTTTAAGTACTTTAGACAGGTTTATTAAAAACCTGATTGACTTAGTTGTGGCTGAGGTAGTCGGTCTTCATGAAGCTGAGTGGTTTAGTATTTGTGTTATGGGGAATGTTCTGTAGATGCTGCCATTAACCTGATAAGTAAAGCCTAGGTTGTCAATGAATTTATTTTAACATACAGTTTCTACATAAAATATTTACATCTTTGGATGATTTAACCTTTTTATTCCTTTTTAAAAAATTAGTCATGATCAACAAAAAATTGTTTTCTTAACAAAAATGTACCATAAAATGTATGTAAAAATGGATTTCTACAAATGAAGGACAATTGAAAAAAAACTGTAAATATGTAGTGTTTGCATAAATATTCTCCCCCTTCCAGTCAGTATTTAGTAGATTCCTGCAGTGAGTCTCAGTCAGGCTGCAGTTTTCCTCCATTATTCCTGCTAAACGCTTTCCAGCCTCTGTCCGGTTGGTGAGGATCAGCTGTTATGGAGATCTGGGCTTTGACTAGGCCACTCCAGAATCTCCTCCGTCTTGTTGTCTTTAAACCATGTCAGATTTACACATGGGCCATATTCCTTCCATGTCATCATGATAGATTTAATTAAACTTCAGAAGATGATCAGAGCCTTAGAGATTGTTTTTCAATAACCTTTTTTCTGATTGGTTCTTTAGTCTCCATACTGTAACTGTAGCCAGGAGTACAGATTAACTTTACAGATACAGACGTTTTTACACCACAATGATTGGAAACACACACACTGCACTCAGCCAATCTCAATTCCACTCATTTTGGGAGTACTAGCACCAGTTGGCTGGACCTCTGTTGAGTTAGGTCAGTCACTGTGAGGGATTTTCCACCTTAAATTAAATTCTGTTGTCTTCCCTAGAGGTTTTTATAACCAGCTCGTTCATTCTGATCTAGTAGCAGTCTGCTTGCTTTAGCTTAGCATAAACAATACAACCGACTGCTCCATGTATGCCCTCTGCTGCCTCTTGTGGAGCGTCAGGTCATTGCATATCATGTGGGTTCCCTTCATTGATCAGCAGGAAAGTCTAGATCACACGTGTCAAAGTCAAGGCCTGGGGGCCAAATCCGGTCCGCCATAGCCATTTATGTGGCCCTCTAAACTCTAGAGGATCCTATAAATATAAGCATTAAGTTCTATTAATGTGCAACTAAAAACTATTTTACCACTCAAATCAGTGTTTATTTGAATAGTCGTAAATCACATCATTGTGAAAAGACGTCCAGTATCAATAAATTTTAAGAAGTACTTGTCAAACTTAAAGATGTACTCATCGGCACAGATATTCATTAATAGCTTAGTAGTTTGTTAAAATAGTTTTGTCATTACTTTCTGCAACTCCGGCCGTTTAAGGACATTCATCATTTTGATTTGGTCCCATTTGAAAATGAGTTTGACACCCCTGGTCTGGATGCTGGTCCAAGCAGCCCACAGTTTTTTGGGTTAAAAATAATCTGCTTTAGTCAGAAAATGTAAGTTCTGATTGAAGAAATGAAATCATCAGGACTGAAGTGTGCAGAGTTTTAAAAAGAAAACCGCATCAGTTACTGGGCTAGAGGCTCAAGATGGTTTACAAACGTTTCTTCTCTGCTCAAAGTCAACATCAGTAGGAAGACTGAATTATTTACAACAGGATTCAGTCCACATCTATTACAGTAATGTGCAAATACAATAAATGAATAATTGCAAATAATAAAACAAGTCATCATTAATAGATCCTAAAAATAGTTTTTAAGTGGTTCAAGCGTCTCATTTTGGACTCTAAAGGAATCATGGTGTGTTTCTGTGTTTGCAGATGTTCAAACCGAGCCAGACATTCTCTACTCCTCAGTGAAAAGATCCGGAGTCAACCACTGACCTCCTGCAGCTTCGTTGGTCCACACAAACAGAGACCTCCTACAGTAATTCTGAGTTAAGTCTACCTCACTGGGATCAGCTAATGACGTCACATTTAACTGGTTTCCAGTAACAGGTCAGGAAATCAATAGCACACCCGATCCAAGCTAACAACAAGCTAATTGTTTGCTTTTTATTCATTTAAGCTCCGTAGCAGCATGTTCACCAGCAGACAACAGGGGATATATGACATATCATGTCACTGCATTGTGAATGTGTGGCAGCCATGTTGGATTTGAGCTCAGGGTTGGATAAAGTCACTAAATTCAGATGAGCTTCATGTCATTTTAGCCTGGAAGTAATTTTACTTTAGGCCTTCCATTGAATAATTTGTTCATCTTTCAAGATCCACATCAAATGACACTTCTTTAGCTCAGATTTTGCATTCTCTGTAATTTTACCTTCATACCATGCATAGTTTCCACTGAGCCACCCAGACGTCTAAGGAGGCATTGTTGGAGGACAGAGAATGTTTTATAAAAGAAGGAGTTCCCCTAAATGTTTTTAAGACGTTCTTCTATCTGTATCAAGAGGCATGCAGACTTCTGGGTCTTTATTCTTGAACTTTCCCCCGATAAATGGATCGGCTGAAGTGCTCCGTTATTGGATCCAGATGTCAGATTGTTTTCTTAAACTTCTGAGTGGTGACGAGAACTCCATCAGCGTCGTCAAACTGGGGCGATGCCAAATATGGCGCACTGGTATGACCCGTGTCATGCCGCCCAGTGAAATAAATGCATGGGTTTCAGGTTTAGATGTGTGTCTCATAACAGCAGAGGTTTGATGTATTAAGGGTTCCTCAGACTTTATTAGTCCTCTCGTGTGTATCTGTTGCCTTCAGAGGTGACAGATGTAGCATATATTGGTCGCTAGTCGGCTCTGTTATTGCCAGACAAGCAAAAATGAAACATGAAATCATCTGAATGTAGATTCTATCGGAACCTAAATGAGTGTTTATTTGCCGGGAAATCCAGAACACCTTCATTTCTGGAGATCTGGATTTGTTGTATAATCATTCATCTCTGCAAACAGACTCTAGACTAACAAGACGTCCATGTTTAACGTGTATGTAAACATCTCACCCTGGATTGTTTCTCTGTCATATTTTATTTTGAAAATCCAAATTAATCTATTAGGCTGAGTAATGTTCAGTAATGTTGCTTTCAGGTTCGAGTTTTCTGTCTGAATTTTTGGGATGTAAATAGTTTTTTTTTTTCATCAGCAGAAACAGGGAATCTGTTCAGGATCATGGATCCAGATACGAGACAATTATGGATTAACTGAATGCACTGTTTGTACAGTTTCACTTTATGTATTTATTTTATGTAAATTCTCATTAGAGATATTTCTTAAGTATTTTTGTAACATTTTCTAGTTTATTTGGACTCCCTAAAAAAAGAAATAGCTAAAAAAGCTTCAGAACTTCTCTGCTGAAACGCTTTTCTGTATATTAATATGAGATAAATAAAATATAAACAACCATGAGTCGCCTTCTTCTTTAATCCCTATCATTTATAGATTCTCCATCTTGATTCCCATCAGTCAGTCTTACGTATTTGCATTCATACACTCTAATAGACAATACAGAGAAGGAAAACTACTGATGTTCCCTCTAGTGGTTGAAACCTGCACACAAAGCAATGAGTCCACACTTTAGAGTTTCTGGGCTTTTATTTAGAGAGGACTTCCTGCTTTACTCCTAACTGGGGATTTCCAAGGAACTCCAGATTAAACTAAAGTAAAATGATCAGGATTTCAACCGTACGGCTTTAAATAAGACGAGTGAAACATTAACTGTCTATAATATGGCAACAGCAGTAACAAAAATCCCCCTGCGACTCACTTCCTTTCTTTTTAAGTGTTGCAATGCTGAGGAAAATACACTTTTTATTTAAATTTATATCTCAAAGGTTTTCAGACCAATCTTCTATTTTTACAGATAATATTTTACCTTCCCAGAGACACATTTAATGGATTAAATATTAACTAGTCTGTAAACACCACTGGCAGCTATAGTCCAAGGGGTAAGATGCGTGTTTTAGTAGCTTTATAGGAAGATGATGTTGTCAGTTAAAGCAATCAAAACTTGTTTATAAAACAGTTTTCATACAAAGATTGCAACTCAAAGTGCTTTACAGATTAAAAATCATCATAAACCAAGCTATGTCCCTTGATCCTCCAGATTTAACTCTTTTTGGGTTATTTCAAATGAACCATTCTTATCAGTAACGGCCAGGTGGGGTCCCTCATTTTCAGGAATTGTAAAAATAATTCCTTTATTTACTTATTGTAGGGGCGCCAAATAAGATTGTTTATTAACATTTGTGAAGATTTTGCACCAACATCACATCAGCAGCACTATAAGGGCCAACTATGGGGTTTAGATTACTTTCTTTAAGATGAGGGCGCAATTCATGACAAAATGAGCATAAAACAGGTTGGGGAGAAGGTAAAATTATAAAAGAGAGAGATAGATATATATCTCAGTTATAATTAACCATCTTGCTTTGGTTACAGAATATCTGGCTGAAATTAGAAATGGAGATTCAGAGCGCTATGAAAACCATGAGATCTTGGAAACAGTTGCAGCCTAAATTAGTCTATCCACATAAGAAAATGAGGAATTACTGGACATGAAACTTTCGTTTTGGACTGATGCAATCACACCTTATTTAAGAATATTTGTATTTCCAAAAATAAACACTATTAGTCCAGTCCTGAGACCCTTCACTGATATCCTGTTTACTTAAAGAAGACTTTTAATTTTAACATAAAGTGTTGTTTCTCTCTGTTGTTAAATAGAACAGTTAAATATTAAACCGCAGATAGACTTTAATGGCTCAAACACGGCAAAATGATTTTAAAATGTCTAGAAACAAATAGGCTAAAAGAAATTATTACATTCTGTATTAGAAAATTACACTGCACCAATTTCAATTCAGTTTATTTATATAGCGCCGTTTCACAACAGATGTCATCTCAAGGCACTTTACAAGAAGAGTTATTACAATACAATGTTTAATTTAGGAATTAGAGAACCACAGAAGATTGCGTCGTGTAATTCTCAGCAATCCCTCGCACTGAGCAAGCATGAAGCGACAGTGGAGAGGAAAAACTCCCTTTTAACAGGAAGAAACCTCCAGCAGAACCAGGCTCAGCATAAGCGGCCATCTGCCGAGACCGTCTGGGGTTTGGAGAAGGCAGCAGAGACACAGAAAGAGCAACAGAACTGATGCAGAAGCAGAAGTTGGTAGCAGGAAGTGGAGAACGTTCAATAATAATAAAAGATAATATTCAGTATTCAATAATAGCTAATTTTGTAAGACATTACACAAAAATCTTAGGTTCTGAGAAAACTAGCATGCTTTTCTTTTTAATTTAACAGTAAAAATGAGAGCAGAAACAAAAGTGAAGTAAAATTGTGCATCGTCCAGTCTGGATCGGCGATCGGCGGAAATCTGGAAGTGACGGGATGCACAAGAGATAAGCATGTGTAGGAAGAGAAAAACGGAGACAACGTTTTATGAAAGTGAGAACAGATTTGGGAAATGTGATTGTATTAGCCCTGTTACAAATGTCCTGTGCTCATGATAACCGTTTTACTCGCCACAGTATCATCTTACCCTCTCCCCAACCTTTTTTTACGTTCATTTTGTATTGAAACCCGCTCCAACAACCCGTACATGCATGAAGGGAACCCCAACCAGTGTTCTCCTGTGATCCATGTCAGTGTGTGAAATACTGTCAGCATTGTTATCAGTGTAAACTTTTTACTAAAGCTTTTGTTTGACGTTTCATAAGGGGAAAACATGAAGTGTAAAAACGACTGATGGAAATGAAACCTGATGGATAGAGTTCAAGTACATGATAAAGGGGAAGTGCAGCTCCTGTGTGTCCTTCTGTGAGCCAGAGTGTTAGAGCGCCACCTGGTGCTGATAGATATAAAAATAATCTTCCACCAAAGTGCATCTGGGTCATTTCCGCATTTTATATTTGATCTTAAAGTAACAGAAATTGACATTTCTGCTAATAAAAACACTATTTTCCCTCATACTATGACCAATAGCAAAAAATAATTATGAAAATATATATTTCAGGTACTAAAAACACACCCAGAAGAGTTTTTTTTCAATGTAACTGAAGTGACGTTCTGTTCAGGGTGGCACCAGGAGGCATGAAATAGAAATGGCGCCCCCTTGTGGTGTTCACGTTGAAATAAAACCAAATTGTTCATGATGATGTTGAGGACAATTTTTAAAGATTAATAAAAAACAGTTTTCTGCTCCCACTTATTGGAGTAATGATTTAATCTATTTCTATATAAAACATACAATTAATAGAATGTGTTGCAGTGTCCGTTGTGTTGTTAACTAACTGGTCCCCCTTTATTAGGAAACACAAACCAGAAGACAGAGTTCCTAGTTATTAAATCAAATTTCAGTTACAGACCGTGGTGGTTAAACCACCAGGTTGGTCCAACTTGGTGGTTTTGTTGATTTATCAAGCAGAAACATCAGAGGTGATATTATTTTTTTACTACCCAACAACAGCGCCCTCTGTTGTCTGATGCCTTTAATGCCATTCAGCAGCAGTAATTCTCTGCTGTCTGACTTCATTATTATCTAACATTGTTGTGGAAGAAGTTTGGCCCATTCTTCTTTCCAGCATTGCTTCAGGGCCCTGAGGTCTGTAGATATTAGGGGATATTTGCTCTCTGAAGGTCCAACTACAGGATTTCAGTCAGGTCACAGTCTAGACTTCGACTAGGCCATTGAAATTCTTTATTCTTTTCTTTTTTTCGCCATTCTGTTGTGGGTTTTACTGATGTTTCTGGGTTTTTTCGCTGTTTGATGAACCAGTCCAGGCTGAGCTTCAGCTGGTAAAGAGATAACGTCATATTGGACGCTAGGACACCCTGGTAGGTACCCTGTGTTGATGCTTGATTCGTCTGAGCCAAGTCACGTGATCATTGAAGCCCTGCTTGAGTACCCGATTCAGTGGTTGAAGTAGACCTAAATCATTGGCTGAATCTGTGGTGTGTTCAGGGGAGGTAGCAAACATCAGCGAACAAGTGAAAATAAGTGAATAATCCAGATATGCAAGATATCCCATGGTGTAGTGGTAGAGCAGGTAAGTTTTATGCAACTTCTACAGTTTTTTTAACTTGGGTTCAAAACCCAGTCACTTCCTTTATTGTTTTCATATTTATGTGAACAAAAAACAAACCGAAAAATCCCCAAAAATAAATGCATATTTTTTTTTCTCCAGTAGTCTTACAAACATAAAACAAAAACAGTAAAGTGTCACCAATCAAAACAGGAGTTTAATGACAGTTTATTCATTAATTGGCAAGCAGTTTGATTAAAGTTGCTGTTCATACTAAAGGCCACTAGATGTCATCCAAGAGGCGTGTGTTTGAAGGCTCTGAGTAATGATCCGTTTTTTGATACAAGCTTGATGTTCTTCAAAAAGCTTAATGTAGTCATCACTACTGATTATTGTTTTTATTCCAGCAGCCCTGTCTCTCTGCAGAACGATGGACCTCATAGAGTTCTGAAATGACCTGATGACCCCACGGTGATGGATTACCTGTACATGTGTGTGTGCCCTCCTGAGTTTACGTAGATGATCATCAGCTCCTCTATATAATTGACCAGCAGCTACTTTCTTGGTTAAAGTCTGTGTCTTTTGTCATGATCGGATAGTTGTTAAGTTTCCGAAAAAACGTCCATCTTATCTGGGGGTAGAGGTGCAGAAACCTCTCTTAATTCTTGTGAATTTCTGCAGATCACTTGTGCTATTTCAGTGCTCACCGTGAGAACGCAGCAGAATTACGAGAACCTTTAAGCTGACGCCAAAGTTTTTCTGTGGGTGCAGAAATGTGTTTTGTTTTCATGTGTTGTTGATCAGATGGTGGCTGATAAAAAAAAAACATGTTTCTTCTGCAGTGTTGTTACAATGCTGACTCTGCTCATACATAAGATGCTTTTTGTAACCTAGAGATGAGCAGGAAGTTGGTTTAAACCTCATCGAGTGTTTTCTTTGAACACTGCCCTAGTAGAGGCGACTGCAGTTTAAAGGGAAATTACATTTTTTTTCAACCTGGGCCTTATTTTTTGCAATTCGTATGTTGTTGTTTTTTTACTCACCCAGAAAAGTTTGAACATACTTTGACCCGTTTAGCAGGACTTCATACCGAGCCGCTATCGTCATATATCCATATAATGAGAGTCAATGAGGGGTAGGAGTTAGCCTCTGGTAATGAGGCATCATCTGCCTCAAAACGTCTTCATTTAACCATGTTTTGTTATAAATTGTTAGGACATTCTCCTTGTACCTCTAAACACCCAAACAATGTTTTATTTGTTCAGTTCCGGGTTGATTCAGAGCAACTGCGAGACGTTTTAAACCTGCATACAATTATCGCTAACTATTCATAACAAAACATGATTAAATTGAGCCGTTTTGCACTTTGTATGCAGATAATGCCGTATTACCGGAGGCTAACGTCTGCCCCCCGTTGACCTCCATTATATTTTGATATGCTGATCGCAGCTTAGCCTAAAGTCCTGCTAAACGGCTCAAAGTATCTCAAACTTCTATGGGTGAGTAAAAAAAAAGTGGACTTACCCTTTAAAGACTGTTAGTAGGCAATTTTTTTTTGTTTTAACTGTTGAAACCAACTCAGTGTTAAACTGGGGAGAACAGATCAATGTCATTTTCAATAAATCAAACCCTGTTTAAAGCAGCAACAGATAAAATGTGTGTTTTCCCTTGGCTGAAAGATGCTGAGCGTTTCCACAAAAATACATGTTAAGTATCATTTTTTATTTTATTTTTTCGTTCACAGGAACATGTTTAACTGGAACAAAACCTGAGGAGCTGCAGGGTTGATGTTTTTTCTCGTTTTTTCTTTTTTATTTCCAACCACAAATCGAAGTCTGCTGAAAGCAGACAAAAGGTGTGAGAATGTCACCTCCTGTTGGTCACACACAGACAGAAAGCAGAGGCTAGTTTCAATGTTTATAGAAATTATTTTTCATAATTTCTTTCAGGAATCCATTTTTCCAATATCAGTAAACACAACACAAATGTTCAGAAGAAACACATCTTTTTTGTTGTCTTTAAAGTTGGATCCTGTATGTTTTGTGTTGCTTTGATGAAAAGGATCAAACACGCTCGGTCGGCGTCATCAGAGGAGTTAAAGGAAGCCACAAGGCAGAGGAAGTGTGGGTGGGTTCTGGTATCTGAGGGAGCTCCTCTCTCTCTGCTCATAGTTACTGTTAAAGAAGATGGAAATGACCTTACTGCGTCTGCTGAGTGAGTAAATTCTGTTTTTATGTCTGGGCCTTACTATTTTATTGGCATAACAACTTAAATAAACTGATCTGTTTGTGTTTGAACAGAATAATCAGTAAATTTATGGTCAAAATGTTCAGAATGTCCAACGTTAATTTATCATTAATGTTTCCAGAGTCTTAAGGAATAAAACTGACCTTCCTGTAATTCCTCTGTAGTTCTGACCTCTCTGCTGTGCAGCTCAACAAACCAAGGTCAGTAATTATTTTTCAAAGCTCTTAAACAGATTTTAAGGAAACTGTACTTCCTGGTAGCTATGACGACACAAAGCATCGAGAGAAAAAAACTCACCTGACTGTATTTGGGTTTAGAACACATCATTTTAGTCCTAGTTGTTTATAGCAGTAAATGGAGATAGAGTATTCTGCATCAAAATGATGAAGTTAAGTTGTTTTAAGGTCTCTAAAAGTTCCTTTAGTGTCACTTCTGCTCTTAAAAGGACATGAAACCTGGACTATGAAACAGGATCAGCATCCTGGTGAGGTTCCTCCATGAGAATCTTATCTGAGTAAAACTATAACAGCTTCAGGGTTTAATGTAGTTTTTAGTTCAGTTTCTGCCAGACCTGTTGAGTCAAAAGACGACAGAAGCGAAGCCTGACTGGCAACGTGAAGGAGGCTAAAAGATCTCAGAAGGCGACACATTACGCCTCGATCTGAAGCAGCCGAGGAACAGATGAGAAACGGAGCAGAAACAAAGTAATTTTTAAGGTTTTGCTTCTTCATAGAACCACTGAATGATCGTTTGGGTCCGCCGCTGCTGCTTCAGGGTCTGGACGACTTGCTGCACCTGATGGAACCATCAGAACAAATCTTGAAGGAGAAAATCAGTTAGTTTCTGATCTTAAGTTTGAGCTTTGAGCAAACCAATAGATTCTCCTCTGAAAGGAAAATACTGAGGCTTAGAGTGGCCTAGTCATTCTCTGGATGTAAATCTGATGGATATGCTTTCTCAGGAACCTGAATGAGAGTAAAACCCTCCAACATTTCTGAAATAAAACAGTCTTTCATAAAAAAAAAAGGGTTTGAAAAACGTTCAGACGGGTTTAAACTAATGATTATGTATGTTTAGGAGAAATTTCAGGGTTTCACTGGGGACACTTAAGGCAAGGCAAGGCAATTGTATTTGTATAGCACTCTTTCAACACAAGGCAATTCAAGGCTTAAGCCTAGTTTATAATTCTCCGTCAACAGGTTAGCACCCAGACATATTGACGGAGACATTTTTCTTTTATACTTCTCTGTTGGTGTGTCAGAGTTGCAAAGCAATTTCCCACCAGGACAGCAGGGGGTGCTGACCTTTGCTGGCAGGCCTACCTAACAATGCAGTGTAGTTTCTGGTCAACTACAATTTAGATTCTTCAGCTTGTAAACGCATTTCCACTCAACGAGCAATGGCCGACAGAAAGCACGGTTTGATTAAGCTGTAAAGCTTTTTACTAGCAATGCACCTCAAAATCACCAAAAGTCCATATCAGATCAATTGGTCTTGCCATATAAAGCATCTAGTGCCTAAAAGCTGCATTGAATACTAATTACATTGACTATAGAGCACGGTTCTGGTGAAATGGTCTTGGGCTGTTGTTGGGATGACCAGTCACAGACGGGCGCTCCGCTTTGCGTTCGACGGATAGTTAAACAATTGGTCTCTACGCTATCCGTTCTTGCGTAGACCCTTTGTGTCATCTGATAATGGTCCTGCGAGTTTACGCTCCTACACAGATGGAGAAGCATAAACTAGACTTCAAAGTTCTCGTTTACTGAGAAACTGTGTAATACTTGTTCTTCGTGAAATACGGTCGGTCAGTCTGAGATTTGTTTGCATGCTGCATGTGAACATTTTCTAGCCACATTAGCCAAGTTAGCAAGCAAGTTAGCTCACCGATCCAGTAAGAAAGGCGTCGTTTCCACGTGTGTTTGATGCCATGGAAATGTTTTATGTGGGTCCATCTAGTGTAGGCTTCACCTAAAACTACTCTAGTTTCTGTTCTTCTGCAGCGACTGCTCTCCTTAGACAGATAACATCTCTGGGACTCTGACAAAGCTTCTTTACTTGCTGACTCCGCCATTTTTCCCAATGCCAGCCGAGCTGTGCCGACGATATAGTTGGAACATAGAGACCATATCTGTCAACCCATGGCTGTTACTGGCTGGTAGATGTTAACATAAAAACATTGTCCTGCCAGTTAAAATTTATTCTACAGCCAGACTTTTATGCACGAGACGATGACTGAAATGTCCCTCAAAATGAGATCTTCCGTGATTTAGGGGAGGTTTGAGCAGAGTCGCTGGTCTAGATAGATAAGAGCATCACCTGAGCCTCCCATGGAGGGATTCCAAGGGAATCCCAATGGACGTAGGTCCGACGGGAGACTCACAACTCCTTCTGGTCTGGAAACATTTTAGGATCCAGTATTGGACCCATCTGAGCCGGCTACCTTTGTGACCCTCTGGGAGACAATGGAGGAACAACATTAGCCCACAACTCAGACACAATAAACTATTGACTTTGGTATTTCTTGAGTCGGTTCAGAGGTTATGAAGTCCATCTTTGATGGTAATACAGTGCGACGTCTTCCTTCTTCACAGTGCGTCTGGCTGTGAACACCAACAACCATCAGCTCTTTGAAGGGACCCCCGTGACTCTGACATGTGTCGATGAGGACGGTGCCGAAGGATGGACCGTGAAGAGAAACACCACCAAACGTTTGTCCTGGTGTGGAAAAGGGTGGGGGAAGTGGCGCAGTTCCTCCTGCACCATTGAATATATATTCCAACAGGACACTGGAATCTACTGGTGTGAGTCCATAAAGGGAAACACCAGCAGCAGAATCCAGCTCAGCATCACTGGTAAGATCAGAGTGAGGAGTTAGTGTTGATGAAGCTGTGTGGAAATGGATGAAATGCTGTAGTTTGTCTCTGTGTTGAGGTGGATCAGTGATCCTGAAGAGTCCTGTCCTCCCTGTGATGGAGGGAGATGACGTCACTCTGAGCTGTCAGACAAAGACCACTCCCTCCAACCTCCCAGCTGCTTTCTATAAAGATGGCGTCTTCTTTGGCAATGAAACTTCAGGCAACATCACCATCCACCGTGTTTCCAGGACTCATGAAGGGCTCTACAAGTGTAAGATCAGCGGTCATGGGGAGTCTCCATCCAGCTGGATCTCTGTTGAAGGTCGGACAACACAAGAAATGAAGACATGAATTTATGATCTCAATCAATAATACCATTTTTTAGCTTTTTCTTAACATTAAATACATTGTTCCTCTTATGCCAAACCTAAATCTTTTCCCCCAACAAAAATGGCCTGATTGCTACTTCAGTGGCGTCTCTCTACCACAGATAGACCTGAGGGTTTTCTGCTGATATGGGAAAAACTCATAGCGATTGAGATATGGATAAGGATTGATTCTGTTTCCGTAGGAGTTTTAACGTATTTATTTCCACGGTACAAGAAGCCCATCTTGGCTTAATGCTCTTTTGCCTAACATAGCATCTCCTGCTTGTATGCGTTTGTGTTATATCAGCTCCGCCTTAGACAGAATAAGATAACGTCTATTAGGGATGGGAATCTTACAACATCTCACGATTCAATTTGATTCCGATTCTTGGGGTGACGATTCGATTCAGAAACGATTCTCGATTAAATCGTTTTTTTTTCTTAATCAATACTCTTTTATTCATCATTTGTGTTGGTAATACACACAACTTTATCTGCAAAGTGTCTGTGATGAAGTGAGCCATGAATGTAACAGGGCATCAACACAAAATGGATTTTACAATCTATGTTGAGAGAAGGGAACTGGTTCAAAAGTAACAAGACATGAAATTGCAACTGGACATTAAAGACCTTTTAAACAAAATTTCTAGTCTTGAAAAAAAAAATGCTGATATATTTTAAGAATAAAAAAAATAATAATATGTATTTTGTTTGTTCTTTGGTACGTAGTAGAAAATACATTGAAAATATTTAGTATGCACCAAATGTTGCTTTTCAACCATCATTAAAGAGAGATTTATGGTTTATGTTATTATTTTCAATGTTTTTGTTAGAAATTTTAGAAGTCCTAACGTTATTGAACTCAGCATATATTTCGGACTTCCTTGAAAGCGCCACAGGTGTGCAGCGCTGCTGGATGTTTATGTGTAGCTTTTAAAGAAAGATTGCTCTTATATACTTGCAAATTTATTTAAAAAAACTTTAGCCAAGGGTGTCATTAGCATGGAGAAGACCTTTTAGACGGCCCAAACATTTACCTTCAGCAAAGACGGGGTGGGCTGGATTTGTCTTTCGTCTTTCATACTGAAGCTTTAGCCTAGCGGCTACAGCTAGCTAGCGCTAGCAGCTAGCGCTAGCTAGCTAACGGCGCATCAGACCTGTCAATGCGACGGTGGCCGTTGCATGACAAACACTACGCGAAGCGAAAATGTAAAAAGGTTCAGAAAACATATTTTTTGAGAATCGATTCTCAAACATTTCGAATCGAATCTGAATCTTGTTAAATAGGAATCAAGATTCAGACGTGAATCGATTTTTCCTCACGACCCTAATGTCTATGTCCTCCAACTATATCAGTGTAGGTAAGATGTCCATGACAAAGTCCATGACTCCAGCATTCTGCAATATTCCCCTCTGCGCTTAATAATAATTACTAAGAACTAAAAAGAACTAATCTTGAAATAATTCTACCACTACACTGCCAATGTAGACAACACTCTTTGTGAAGCATCAATAGTTGTAGTGATAGAAAGCAATCATCACTTCATTGTGGCTGTTTTTGGTTGGGACACCAACTTTTCTCCTCAACGTTGAGGTGTTGGAAAGAGCAGAAATAGGCAACGTGGGGATTAAGGCGTGAGGATGAGCGCCAGATTGTAAAGAATGTATTAACATCAAAACATCTAAATATCAAAATATTTAAATAGATGATGTAGAATGTATCTAAAAAGTGGTCCACACCACCCAAAACATTAACGTCAAGAGAACTTTAGTTTAGGAAACTTTTCCTGAGTTTCAGTCTTAAAAGCGGCAAAAGCCAGCAACACAGAAGTTCAGCTAGCTAAACTTTAGGACGGTCTGACTGTAGTGACGTTACCCGACGTCAGCGTTGCCTAGCCAGCCACAATCTATAGCACACTTTCAACACAAGGCAATTCAAGGTGCTTCAAATGATTCAGTGGCAACGAAACCAAATACACAACAAAAGTATGAAAATCAAACAGATCATCACCAAAGGGAATGCGTTTAGTAACTGAAGCATGAAATAAAATGACATTTATGTGAGCGCATGACATATAAAAATTTATACAACACAAGAATCCATCAATAAAAAAAGAAGGTATAAAGAACAAATTAGAATGTAGATTAAAGACAGATAAAACACAATCAGTTAAAAAAAATAAGAATAAATATCACACCACGAGAATCAAAGAGTGATCAAAAAAAGCCATTTAGGGCTCAAAGGCAGCTCTGAATAGAAGAGTTTTAATCTTTGATTTAAAAGAGCCAAACGATTCAGCATTTTTTGCATTTTTCTGGAAGTTTGTTCCAGATTTGTAGAGCATAGAAGCTGAAAGCTTCCTCTCCCGGTTTAGTTCCAATTCTAGGAATGTTTAGTAAGCTAGAGTTGGAGGACCTGAGTAGTCTGCTGGGTTGGTATAGTGACAACAGATCTCCAACATACTTTGGTGCTAAAACGTTCAGTGATTTATAAACTAGCAGGAGTATTTTAAAGTCTATTCTCTGAGCTACAGGGAGCCAGTGTAAAGACTTTAGAACTGGGGTGATGTGTTCTACTTTCCTGGTTCTAGTGAGAACACGGGCAGCAGCGTTCTGGATCAGCTGCAGCTGTCTGATTGATTTTGTAGGTAGACCTGTGAGGATGCTGTTGCAGTAATCAATCCAACTAAAGATAAACGCATGGATCAGTTTTTCACGGTCCTTCTGTGACATCAGTCCTTCAATCCTAGAAATGTTCTTCAGGTGATAGAAGGCTGACCTTGTTATTGCCTTTATGTGACCCTGGAGGTTCAGGTCTGAGTCCATTATTATTACACCTAGCAGGGATGCATCTAAAACCTGCAGGACAGTATATCTCAAGATCCGGGGTTGGTGATCACTAACGTAGAGCGCTGATTTAAACTCTGTTTTGTTTCTATTTTTACAGCCAAACCTCCAGTAACTTCTTCCGTCTCCAGAGCCCCACCTTCTGCCTCAGGCCCCCTACAGCTGGTGTACGACGTGGTGCGCCACCTGGTGGTGTTCTGCCCGTACTTCGTCTCCACCATCATCATGGTGTCTTTATACCAACCCAGACCAACAGGTAACCCTTTATCGCTGCGATCGTTTTGTTTTTTCCAGTCGAAGGAGAAACTTGTGACTCATTTCCATCCATGCTGACTGTTGCTGTTTCGACACACAGAGAACAACTTGACAGTCTCAGTGGAAAGTTCACCACCCACGGAGTCTGAGCAGGGAACGGACGTGAAGATCGAGGTCCCTGCTAAAAATTAAGTGTAAATGCCTAAATGAAATTGGGTACTGTCTCTTTAAATCTTCTGGTGCTGGAGCTACCTCTCAGGTCTTCTGTATAGCGATAAGTGAGAGTTCAGCGAGCTCTGCAATACACGTAAGCTCTCTGTCAACCATATAAGTTTAAGGGTTTTGATTTCTTTGTTAGAGTGGCCAAAGTTATTAATAAATTATGTGTTAGATCCCTTAGCAAGCAACTTTTTGAACTGTTGACTTTTGAGCATCAAGTTTTGCATTTTATTAAGGTGCACAATGGCGCTCAACATGCTAAATTTGCTCACTGTGTTGAATGTGAGAAAACAGTGAAAACCAAGAAAGAAAAAGAAAAACTCTGGACCCATCAGAGACTATCTTGCTGCTATAAACGCCAACGCCTTGTTTTTATCAAACATCATTAAAAATATGTAATTCCTGATCAGGTCATAGAGCTCTGACAGATACTATAGATTATTTTTGTTCTAAAGGGAAACACCATGACCCAGCTAACAGATCAGCCTGGAAATCACTGTAGATATCTACGTTTTAGTAGTGAAACATCCATTCATCAATCCAAATTAGCTACAAATTTACTGAAATCATCTAGAAAAGAAGTGAACATTTCATTAAGTAATCTGTGCATAAAATTACCCACCTATATGAAAAAAATTAAATAATTTGGCTTCGTAACAAGTTTAATTCTCCTAAACCCTTTATTTTAAATTATAGTAAAACACATAAAATACCCTGGAGTTGTGCTATAAGAGATAATCTACCGTAGAGAACATCTGAGATGATGCTGTGAATAAAAATCAAGATAAACATAAATGAAATAAAAATTCAGAAAGTTTAAAAAAAAATTTATGTAACAAAATCTGGCTCACCTTTTCATGTCTGTGTGACACCGCCAACTAGTGGACAAAGTCTGGCACCACTTTCAGCGGCTGTTCATAAAGCGATATAAAACAAAGATTTGTTTGTGATTTATTCATTCTTTAATTATTAATTTAATACATTAATCTGTGATCAGTTTCCTGTTTTTTCTGAAACATTAAAACCAACACAGAGAAGTTCTTGTCCTCCCATGATGTTTCCATGAAGTATGTTTTCTCTAAGCACATTTACATTTTTGATATTTTAGATCTTGTTCTGTTTTTTCATAATGTTTCATTTCATTTTTTAATATATACGTTTTGTGGCTAGCGTTTTATTTTGAAAACAGCCTTTCATCTCCATTTCCTCCTGTTCTGCACTTTCTAATGTGTTGATTGTTAATGTTGATGCGTCTCCCAGCAGGAAATGTTAATAAATGTAGACTTCACCCAAATACGGACTCTGAGTGATTATCCGCTGAGGTCAAAGGTAAAGAGGTGGAGAACAGGTTCATTTTTTAATAACAGAGAAAGAGAATAGCTCCAGTTACTCGACCAATCAGATCTCTCCTGATGAAGCTACAAAATTAAAGATATTTTTCCATTATTTAAGATTTTCCGTAGTTTTTATGTTGATAATGAACATATTTGACTTGTCTTTACGCTGCTTTAAGCTCCAGCAGGACAAACACGGGTCTGAGTTTCGTTGTTACACCAGACTCAATCATGAGAAGTCAAACCCAGAACTGATCAAATCTAGCTTTATTTTCTGAACATGTTTTCACAAAGAATATTTTCTTTTAGAAAAAATTAAATTATAAAAATAGAAAATAAAAAATTGGTTAGAAAAACTTCTGGATATGTAACACACACAGGGGAACAACAAGTTGCATATGAATATATTGCACTTTCCACACACAAATGTGCAAAAAATACATGTTAGTATAAAGATTTGTAAGCTACAGTAAACAGTGTGCAGTAGGAAGGAACACAGATGGTAACAGACACATTCAGAAGAAAGCTTTGCATATAAAGCACATCCAGTTCAGGGGGTCAGAAGCCATATGTTCCAGCAGCAATGTCGAGGTTTCTTGGTCACTGGCTTCTTCAAACATTTTGTGCAAATAGTTACAATAAAAAGTGCTAAAAACCATCCTGACAAGTATGGTAGGGTTTCAGGTAGGGCTGGGCAATCAGTCATATTTTAAGCCAAATCGCAATATTAAAAAGCTCGATCACGGTAGTCGCGCGGTGTGTCTTAATCCTTACGCCATCTGATCGATTGATCGACGCGGCGCCTTGTTGTCAAGCTAACTGGCCAATCAAGTCTCAGAAAAAACACGCATTAATGAGAAGCGGGAGGTCCGCACTGCTGGGTAAAACTAAACTGCTGCGTCAAGAGTGAACAGCTGCTGAAGAATTTCCAAAATATACGACAGAGAGCATGATAAAGATGACACTGACCAAAGTTAGCGTTAGCGTGCAGTTTTGAAGTGATGCGTTAGCAATACAACTGGACGCACGATCTGTATGCAACATTAAAAGTGAATGCTATATTTAATTGTATTATTGGTTTAAATTAACAAAAAGCGAATCAAAATTGTTCAATTCAGTGAAAATAGTTGCCAGCATTTTGATTTTCATAATTGCCGAGCCCTAATTTCGCCTACAACTAAGTAATTTAAGTGCTAGGGACACGGATAGCGACAAAGAAACAGAGGAAGAGGTGGGGTAACTGAGGCTGCTGGACAGATGGCGATGACTTCAGAGGGCTCAGCGCACAGGAGAGAGATGAAAACGGGGGTCAACGACCTCCACAATAGGCTGCTGGTATGGGCGCCCCCTAGTGGAAACTTGAGAATTGACAGCTGCTACCTCAGGCTTCAACTGCGAGTCCCTTCTTGAGGTCAGAGGTCATGCGTAGTGCAAAGGAGTTTAGTTCCTGAGGAGTCCAAGTCAGAGACCAGCCACCAGGGGGAGCCACTTGCACCTGTTATCACAGGACAGGGGGGAGGAAGAAAAGTCTGCAAACTTTGTGTTTTTCACAAAATAAGTCATCTGATCACAGTTTCCTGCTTCCGGGAGTCTCCTATTGGCTAAACGTCCTCCAATACGAACACATTAGTGGTAAAAAATAAAGGCACACGATGATGTGATTTGGTTTCACCTTCTCCCAGGGTCACAGTGAAGGCCAACATGGTTCACTGGGCGATATTTTTAAGATGGTCACAACAGCTTTCAACAACACAAACCCCCCGTTTTGGTCCAATGACGAGACGCATGAACCGGTCCTACTCTCAAACATCCTTTGCTCAGACTGGAAATCTCACAAAGTGGGAGTGCTTTGGTAAAAAAAAAAAAAAAAGAAAAGAAAAAAAGATTCTGAATCCATTTTTTTTATCAAATCAATTTGAAAATCAAAAAATCTAATTTCACCTTTTTTTGTAACAGCTAAGTTAGGAAGGAAAAGTTCAGATAGGGATCTTAAAGTTCAGATTTGAAAGGGTTATTACAGTTTCCAGTGTAGCTCCAGGTTTAAAATAGGGAAATTTAATACCTTTTTAATGCCTATTGAGTAAAATGTAATGCCGGGTTTGTGGCCAGAAACATGCATTTTATGTATGCTGATAAGAGAGGGGAACTGGTAGGAAATTTACAAGTTGCCAAATTGCAACTAGAAATCCAAAACCCTTTAAACCAATTTTTTTTGTTTTGAAAAATACATATTAAGACATAATTAATGGAGATAATATAGTTTTTATGTTTGTTGCTACTTTGTAAACATAAGTAGGGCATGTTTAGTATGCATCAAACGTGGTTGGCAACCACCTTCAAACATAAGTATGCTGCTTATAGTAGGCCTATCATTTTAATTTTTTTTTATAAGTCATTAGTAACTTATATAGATCTAGATAGGAAAAGCTGCAAAAATGATGATTTTGAAGGGTGGAAAGTCCATCCATGCATCCATCTTCTTCCGCTTATCCGGTGTCTGGTCGCGGGGGCAGTAGCTTAAGCAGAGAGACCCAGACTTCCCTCTTCCCGGCCACTTGGGCCAGCTCCTCGGGAGGAATCCTGAGGAGACCAGGGAGGAGTCCAGGAGGCATCCTGACCAGATGCCCGAGCCAACTCAACTGGCTCCTCTCGATGTGGAGGAGCAGCGGCTCTAATCTGACCAAGTTTCTCACCCTATCTCTAAGGGAGAACCCAGCCACTCTGCGGAGGAAACTCATTTCAGCCGCCTGTATCCGCGATCTCGTTCTTTCGGTCACCACCCAGAGTTCGTGACCATAGATGAGGGTAGGAACGTAGATCGACCGGTAAATCGAGAGCTTTGCCTTTCGGCTCAGCTCTCTTCACCACGATATACTGGTACAGCGCCTGCGTAACTGCAGACGCCTTACCAATCCGTCTATCGATCTCCCGCTCCATTTTTCCCTCATTCGTGAACAAGACCCAAAGATACGTAAACTGGACCCCATCCCCGACCTGAAGAAGGCACTCTACCCTTTTCCGACTCAAGACCAAGGTCTCGGATTTGGAGGTGCTGATCT
The DNA here is from genome assembly GCA_028564705.1 of Apricaphanius iberus. NCBI lineage: Eukaryota > Metazoa > Chordata > Actinopteri > Cyprinodontiformes > Aphaniidae > Apricaphanius > Apricaphanius iberus. Next base: position 131,489 of record JAPXFQ010002186.1, read on the forward strand.
TCATCCCAGCCACTTCACACTCGGCTGCGAACCGCTCCAACGAGAGCTGTAGATCACGTTCAGATGAAGCCAACAAGACCACATCATCTGCGACAAGCAGAGACCCGATCCTGAGGTCACCAAAACGGATGGCCTCAACACCTTGGCTGCGCCTAGAAATCCTGTCCATAAATTGCCTGTATCAAAGGGCCTGGTACCCCATACTACCGGAGTACCCCCCACAGGACTCCCCAAGGGACACGGTTGAACGCCTTCTCCAAGTCCACAAAACACATGTAGACCGGTTGGGCAAACTCCCACGCAACCTCCAGGACCCTGCCGAGGGTGTAGAGCTGGTCCAGTGTTCCACGGCCAGGACGAAAACCGCATTGTTCCTCCTGGATCCGAGGTTTAACTATCCGTTGGACCCTCCTCTCCAGAACCCCCAAATAGACCTTACCAGGGAGGCTCAGAAGTGTGATCCCCCTATAGTTGGAACACACTCTGTGGTCCACCTTTTCAAAGAGGGGGACCACCACCCCGCTCTGCCAATCCAAGGGAACTGCCCCCGATGTCCATTGCAGAGCCGCGTTAACCAAAACAGCCCTACAACATCCAGAGCCTTAAGGAACTCCGGGCGAATCTCATTCACCCCCGAAGCCTTGCCACCAAGGAGCTTTTTAGCAACCTCTGTGACCTCAGGTACCAGAGATTGGAGAGCCCGTCCCAAAGTCCTCAGACTCTGCTTCCAAACAGGAAGGCGTGTCGGTGGGATTGAGGAGGTCTTCAAAGTATTCCATCAGCAACACACCACCCCCCGCTGTAAACAATGTTGGTGGCAGACGCCGGATGGTGGACCAGAATCGCTTCGAAACCTTAAATAACGGAACATAAGCTTACCATGCAAGACGGCCTGAAGCTTATGTTCAGTCACTTGGATATAAAGTTAGTGGATGCAGCTTATATTCGGGTAAAGTCGGTCAGAGGTGGATGTTCTCCTGTGTGTGAAGTTGCAGAAGTGGTTTCTTGTTGCCGGGTTTGAGAATAAGAGCTTGGTTCTGGAGGAGGAAGAGCTCAGAACCTGGTCACAGTGAGTCATTAGGGTGCTGATGACGACGTCGAGATCTTTGTTTCCTTCTATAAATGAAGACCGCAGCGACCACAACCCCTATCAACACAAGCGCAGATATTGGAAGAGCCCACTTCAGTGGCGCCACGCCGCCGGTTCCTCCGCCCTCCCGGGATCCGTCTGCAGGATCTGTGGAATCTGCGGAAAAATGAAGGAGGAGGTGGTGAAACATTGCTCAGATGTTGGTTTACATTCATCTAAAGAACCCAGAGACTGAGAAGCTTTATGATGGAGTCATGGAGGCAGCAGGACCAAGGGGCGTCCAGAACAGACGCCTGATCCACCTCCAATAACTCCCTTTGGCAGTCGGGTGGCTTAGTACTGCGGACGTTACTTATAAGCTCCTTGAACTGATCATTGACGTACATCAGCACTAAATGTAACAATAATGAACAAAATAAAACCCTTTTACCTTCCGCAGCGGTTACCGCCACGGCTGAAGTTCCAGCACGACACCTACATAATGTAAACCCCCCAACCCTTGCAATATACAAAATTACCCTCTTCATTAAATGCACATTAAAATATATTTTTTATTCATTTTAAATATCAATCAATAAATTGCAGTTAACCTGTGGCTATCAGCTTGTATAAGCACATATATAGTCAAAGTAAGTGGAACTTTTTTGTTTTACTGTTAAATATTAAAATGTCCAATGCTGATATTTTAGAGTCAGGTCGAATTGTAGAAAATGTCTATCACTTAACTAGTCAATATAAGAACTATGCACAAGAGGGTGTGTGTTTTACAAAAAAACTGACATTTTTTTTGCCAGTACAGAAGAAAATGTCTGTTTTCTCCATTTAAAGTACTGTAATCAAAACGCGTTTTTCGACGCGTATCAATCGTCAAAGCGTTCCTTCCAGCTGGCACGGACATTAAATTAACAAATGCCATTCTAAGTTAATAAGTAGAGTTCATGTCTTCTCCTTTTTCATGTTATCCTTATAAAAATGATCACTAGCATCAAATAAAACTTGGTCATTCTCCAGTTAATGGTCTATCTACTCCTCATCCGGGATAAAAACCAAAAAATTAGACCTGCAGAGTGACTGAATTTAACTCTGGTGTCACAGGACAGAGTTTTTCCTGCATTCAAATTTGCTTGCCACCCTAGTCTGATATCTCTCTGCCGCCAGCTATATGGATGGTATTTTAACTGAGGTTGCAGCGTTGCACCACTATGGGAGCGCTGTCCTAGCAGCTGTGTGCCGGGGGAAGCGCAGAAAAAGAAGATAAATTGTTTTCCATAGAGTAGAAATGGGGTTTTCCCGCTAGTTGGTGCTATCGGAGTCAGGAATCGAGGTGAAACAGCGCAGGCAAATTTTCGTAACAGGCAGTTAGAAGGTAATCATGGTTGGGACATGATGTGAAAATTGCAGGCAGGGACTGGCGAGGGTCAGAATGCAGGACAGGACACTTTTTATGACGAGTTTGTCTCCACCAAACCTGAAGCCTGGTTCATAACAGCCTCGGAGCGCCGTAAAATGATCATATCGGCGTCTGACCTGCTTTTTATGTCAGCTGTGAGCGACAAACAAATGATTATTTCAACGGTAAATACCCCTCTCTCTACTACAGCGCACACTGTCATGTTTTCTTTCTGTACAGATGATATACTTTCAAGTTTTTTTTACAGACTCCTTTCTGCTCCAAAAACATTCTGCAATGGTGCAGGTACCGTTTGAAGTTGGAAATATACATCATCTAAATGTCATGGGTTTGGCGGAAGTTTTTTTTTTAACTGTGGATGGGTGAAATAATTAATATAATATTTCTGGTTGACTCCCACTCTCCATTGTGTGGAGAGAGTCTGAAAATCTCTCCAATTTTCATATCACGGTATAAAAAAAAAACTGTATTACTGTATTTTTTTGCCATACAAGACCGTGCATGTCCACATTATCTTATAAGAATGAAGAATATAAAAATGTGCTTTAAATAGCCCATTTTACTGCCATATGGACTGCATCATGTTGTTTTTTCAGACACAGGAAAATGATATGAAAATAATTAAGATGATTCTAGCAGACATTCTTGATGTTCTAAGGCTGAATGTATAATATTTTTTTTTAACTTCACGTTGGCACAAGCAACAAATTGCATCTAGTACTGGCTTTGCATGAAGTAATGAAGAATCCCGCTAGGGGGCAGAGTATGGACTCAGACCGGATTTTGCCAAAGAAGAAGTAAAATAAACATGGCGACCGTAGGTGATTATTAGCTGGTTAATATTCAGGTTACAACAACAACAAAAAAAGACGGCAGAAGTATCGTAGATGGTATGTAAAACATATTTGCTGCTATTTTTGATTTCTTTTCTACTGGTTTTGCCGCTGTTGACCGCGTTTACCTACAGACGGTCAAATAGCGCTCAACACTTCCCCCTACTGGTTACTCCCAATAGCGTTTGTAAAAGGTATGCTGTTTGGTTCTCGTTTGACATTTTAAAGCCGATAAACTTTTTAAACTATAGACGAGGCTCCTCTTTTTTGGAAAAACTTCATCAGAATTGCGTGCTTCGCTCCTGCTGAAACACCTCCCCTCATTAAATGTTCTGGAAGTTGTCCGAGCTATTCACCGGTATGGGGGTATATTAAAAATTCATATCATAACGAAAATAAACACCAGTTTTCGGTATGAACCGGTAAACCGTCCAGCCCTAACAGAACAATCCTTTATTGTCCCACAAGGATAATTTAATTTGTGACAGCAGAAAAAGCAAGAACAGGACACCATTTAAGAGTCCAGAAAAAAAAATATATCATGCACTTAGTTACAAAAACAGAGAACTGTGCCGCTATTAAGATAAAAAATACAGCTAAAGCGACATAACCAGGTTGTAATGTGCTACAGTGCAAGATACTTAAAGATGTCTAAATAATTAAAAATATTTAAAAATATGTACAGAATGTGCAGAATAGTCTAGGGAGACATTTGTGAGCATCAAAATAGGCAGAGAATGCAGAGTTTAAGCTTCTTTTTTTTTGTGATTGGAGTTTATCTGCCATTATATCAGCTATTGGCCTTTGCTATTGTTTAATATCGGTATTGGAGCCCAAAAATCAATATCGGTCGGACCCCATTTCTAACTATCTGTTATGCATGTGAGTCAGTTTCAGTAACAGCCCCAGAACGGGGCTCTAATTGTAATCAGTAGTTAATGCTGTGTTTGGTCACTACATGCTTTATACTGAAAGGATGATTTTAGAGTTTTCTATGAGCTGAAGTGTGTTATTTGTATTAAATTCAACGTTAATGTTGAAGCAGCCGCTGGAGAAACATCGCTGCACCCAGTAAGTCTCATTAGCTGCGTTTCCATTAAAAATATGCGAAAAACTCTGTCGATATGGTTGAAACTGACCTTTCGCCGGCCCGGCCCCCTAAACGGCCATTGTCCAATCAAAAATCGAATAGCGACCGTTACTATGCGAGCAGGTCCGACAAACATTGACTCCAAGTCTGATGGTGAAGCGCTGCGCCCACTGCGTTTGTAAATCGGACACTAGTTACCCCCAGAGAGATTGTCTGGAGGAGTTGTGTTTTTTCCATGTGTGTTTCCATTCCAGAAGCCGAAAAAACAACGTGAGCGATTCCTACAATGGATAAAAAAAAGGGTAGAGTTTACAGTAACATATTAATAAGAAACCTCGGTGCGTCAAGTTCCTCGGGAGTCGAGCAACTATTAATATTTTCGGGTCAATTTGATGGTAGATCTGACAGGTATTTTCTGGGATGTAAGGAGATTTGTTGAAAATCAAACCTACCGCCTTTAGGAGCGAGCGGCGATGCAGCCGTTTTATTAACGCATTTCTGGGTGAAACGTTGGAGGGTGTGTCCGCTTTAATGAAACGAATGTCCGCCTAAAATCCAACGTAAAACTAAGTTCACAACTAAGTTTCTTACAGCATGCAGACAGCAAGAGCACCAAGAGTATCTTCCCACTCACCAAATCATTGTCATATTTGCAGCGGCGTCATCATCATCACCGACACCAGCACTCTGCAGAAAGCCTGACAGCGCAGTGCTTCATTCAGCAACATTGTATTACCGCGCCACTTTACATCCCCAGTAATGACGTTGTGACGCTAGACCTGTTTGACCGTTTGATTGTCGGACGTAGCAACAGCAACTAAAGGGGACGGGGCTCAGCAAAAGGTCAATTGTGATGTTTCCATTAAATAAAAAACTCAGTTTAAATCACAAATCTTCACGCGAGTAAGAAAACTGGCGACGTATGTGAACATTTACGGTAGATATATTCACATATCAGACACGGCACTAGCGCTCATTATCAGCCATGAGGCGGAGACGTAGACGGCATGCAGGGGTATTGGAGCTATAAGCCCCTTTTACATGGGAGCGCTCTCGGTAAATGCTCGCGTTTCTTTGCTGTTTTGAATCTAATACATTAGTTATGCCTTGATCACGAACCAACTCAGTCGCTTTGTGAAACCAAACATGTCGCGGCATCTTTTCTCCTCCTACTAGGTAGTCTTTTCTCTCATAGTAACATGCGGTTGTTGCTCATGTTGTGCGAAAAAGCTGTTTCCATTGCTGTTTTGTGAAACATAGTAATTTCGATATGCTTGAAAAACGACATCATCCAAACGCAAAAACTTTGTCGAAAAAGCAGAGTTTTTGGGAATTACTGTATTTCCATTAGGCGGATTTATTTTCGCAACTTCAGTTTGCCCAATTTCATGTGTAATGGAAACGCAGGTAACGAGCGCTGGGTGAGTGTGTAACTTTACATAGTGCAGCATAAGAAGACGCCACCTACTTGATGCAGCCATGTTGGAAAGCTTTTCCCTTAGCATGTAGCCCAACTACCACTTAGATTTTTCTGTGAGAAATACGTAAGTGAGATTTCTTTTCTGAAAAAATTCCTACTTTGCAACGTCAGTAAATATCTTAGTTTAAACGTCAATAATTTATGCTTCTAATAATTGACATTTCTGAGTTTTCTCTCACAAATTCCAAACTTTTCAACAACAGAATTTCATTGTTTTTTGGGCAGAAATTTACTCTCAAATCGTTTTTCTTTCATCTACGACGACCCCAACACCCCGTCGTACAGACCAAGGAATCAGAACACCAGCTCACCTGTTGGTGGCACCACCTGCAGATGGATGGTGCGTAAGGTCTCCTCTGTGTTTCCTCTCGCCAACCCAACCTTACAGTAGAAGGTCCCAGTGTCCTCCATGGTGGCGTTGGACAGGATGATGGACAGATTCCTGCTGCTCATCAGCGGATCCACCGGCTGCACCCGGCCCTGGTACAGCGGGTTCTGGTAGCGCTCGTAGGGACGCTTGTCCCGGTAGAAAAAGACGTACTCATCCAGGTTGGACCGGGACCACTTCAAAGCGGTGATTTCTGAACGTCTGTGGCAGCGACAGTGGAGGAGGACATCTGCTCCCGTCTCCACATGAAGCTCTTCACGAGACTCTGAAGAAAACAGGAGATGAGGTTTGATTCCACCTCCGTGTAGCGAACACATCCAGAGTTTTTTCTACATAGGAGGTCCCAGAGGCACCCACCAGATCACAATGGGGTTGTTAATAAATAAATATGTTCAGTGCTGTCTGTCGGGTCATCAATGGGTGGAATTTAACTGCACTTACTCCAAACAAACTCACCATCATTGGTGGCGCTGTCCCTAAATCAGCGCACTGCCCTGCATCAAGTCCAGATTTCCCAACTTAGCCACTTTGTCGCTATTCATAACGACTTTTCAGACCCCGAAAGACACCTAGCGACAAATCTAGCAAAATTTTTGGCTACCTTTATCAACTTTCTGTCAAACTTTATCACCGATGTTGAAAAACCCTGATTTCACCAAGTCACCAACAAATTTGTTACATCTTTAAAATTAAATAAAAAGGTTTTTTTTTAAGTGCAGTCTACTAAGACACACACGAACATCAGTCTCAACTAGTGCTGCTGCGAGTAGTCGACCTAATCGATGACGTATTAAGTATCGTCAACGTCAGTTTTTGCCGCCGAACAAAAAGTTTCAAAGGGATCAAAATAACATATTTATCCTGCGCCACTAGATGGCGGTGCGCGATTTAGTCCCGCACTTCCACTCGACTCAGATGACGTGCTTCCCAGTGTCACTGATGCGGACTTCTCCCCGACGACAAAAAAATTAAATAAATTTAAAAAGATAGACAAAGAAAGTGCGGAGGCGGTCAATGAACGTTTTAGACCAAAATGATAGAAAGTTTGGGAATAGTTCAGGCAAACCCAAAATAAACGAGTAGTTTTATTTAGCGGGGTTTGTGTGTGTGGATTTGGTGTGTTTTGTTTGCATTTGTTTCCCTCTGTGAAGCTCCAAGAGACAAACTGAACTCATCTGGATGAGTCAGGAGGAGGAGGAGCGCAGAAAATCAGCTGCTTTGTTACAAATGCGCAAAAACTTGTTAGGCTGCACATTAAAAGAGGTAGGAGGACAGCAAAAACTGAACCCACTGGCTGAACAACACGAGTGATTATCGCGCAGCACGAGGCAGATTAGTACCTGTTTTGAGAAGCGAGCAAAGATCGTGGCAAAACTTTGGGTCAAGGATGCGCGGATATCGCTGCCTGCCTTTTGCTTTTCCAGCTTGTTTTGGCTGAAGGGGGAAGACGTGAGGAGATCAGCTGTTTACCTGTCAGCTGACGTAGTTGAGCTGTTCTGAGGGAAGAACTTATTATAAGGCTGTCAGCTGGGAGGAGAACGACCTGAAGTGAGTTTATTAAGTATAACTTAGTCGTCTTGTTTACAAGTTAAATGAATAAGGCCCTTTTTTTCAGCTTAAAGCTCTGAAAATGTCGATCACAATGGCGAAATACGCACGCACAGAAAAGCGGCGCATGGATCTACAATCCATATGTACACGTTATTAAACTGAGTGTACTTATTCTTACGCCTCAAAATTATTTTTACATTTGATCCGTAGCGGGCTCCTTGCAGACAAGAAGGGAAGATTGAGTGTTTTTATCATTCTATTCCTCTCGTCTGTCACAATTGTGTGAAATATATATTATATATTTACTAGGGGTGTCCCGATCTCGATTTAGTATCAAAATATATCGAAATTATGTAACGACCTTGCACACCGAGATCAAAAAGAGGATCGAGATCACCTCCTGCCATGTTTACTGTCCCACTCGGGCCTCCGTCGCAACATTTAGCAGGCGGCCGTCGATTTAATCAGATTTACTCATCACAAAGAACCACACATCAGAACACAAGTCTACAGGGCACATTAGCTGACACTAGCAAGTAGCTATTAGCTAAGCTACAGCTTGACTACGGCTAGAATAGATGAAGCAGCGGGACCGGAGCTAAAGCCGCTCCTTCTACTCTCAAATCACCGGTGAGGAATTCCCGACGAATTAAGTCCACATTCCCATTTTAAACAAGAGGACAGCTGTTAGCTACATTTTGATTGGTCCACGTAGCTGTCTGGAGCACTTTATCCAGTCGTTCTGCAGTAACTATAAAAGGCCACTAGATGGCAGCCACTCTCTGTTATTAATCACTGTAAATACACTTTTATTGTAAATAAATTATTTAAATTTGAACATTAATGCCCAGTGTGATACATTAGACAAGAACGCCCTGCCCTGGAAGCCGAAAGCGGACCGCCTCCAGCCCGGTACGGTTCTGCTCCGTGGGCCGCTTTGACGGTGGGAACGGCCAAAAATGTGGACCGGACCGCTCTGCGGAAACGGGGCACAAGCCGAGCTTCTGAAACTCCGGTTCGGTTTCATTCAAGCCGATCTAAGGTGTACACACAAGCATATTAAAAGTCTGATTTCAGTCAGACTAGGGCAGTGCTTCTCAAATTGTGATAAAGAAATGGTGAAGCTGACAAGCAACCAATGTTCAGATAAAAAAAAAATGATTTGAATGTTACAGTTTAGTCTAAAAAAGGCACATCCCGGTGAATCGGTTCAGTTAGTGTTCAGATCATCAGACAGTCTGGATTAATTGTTACCAACGGAGTTAATAAAATGAACTTGGAAATCGTTGTAATACCTAAAACAATAACATTATTATTTTTTTTTAAAATCATAATGCCTGTATTTGGAAAAATTGTACCGGGGCCAATAAAAAAAAGAGAACCACTGAGCTAAGGTAATAATTCCACTTTCTCTTGTAAACGTAGGCCTACTCTTTCTGCAGCCTCCCAGCTAAGCATGGCTTTGCTTCCATCTCTCACATAAACACACAGTCTCCCAGTCACTTCACACCAAATGTTCTGCTCTCCGAGCATCTCACCATTTGGGCCAACAGTCGTTGCTGGTTCCGATGTCAGGGAAGCAGAACCGAGGACCAAGCAGAGCACAATTTGCAGGGCCTCCATCAGAGGGACAGGCGGGCTGGACTGGCTGATGAGTGCGGGTCAATGGTGCAGGTAGTCGGGGTTATCGGTCGTTTCAGTGGAGCAAACCGGCTAAAAACACACAGTGCAACAATGAGCAGCGAAGAACGAGTTAAGTGAAAAGAGCGTAGAAGCCGGATGTGATTACAGACCGAAACACGTTCATACGGCACATAAAACCCATCAGAACGGGAAGGGAACCAAACACCAGGTCAGACCAGAGAGCTGTGTGTGACCTTCAAACGTCTGCGTTGCTCCCGCTGCAGTAGGGAGCCGAAGGGAAGGAATGGGGAACTCTCCTCCCCTTCCGGTCGGCCCGTGGGTCCGCAAACCGAAAAAAATATGAATGGAAGTCAATGGAGCGATAAAAATTATTTCTGGTCCGCTTTGTCTTACGTTCTGAATCACACATATGTTGTAATTCGATTTAAATGATAACTAATGATGTACGTTTCGACTGTGTTTGTCCAGTGATTAGGGATTAATTTGATTGTAAAAATTCGCATCTAAAATGGCTACAAATCAGAAGTCGCATATATGACGTCATTAGCTAACGGGAACTAGCACTAGCTATAGCACGTAAAACACTCACCTAGAGCTTGTAGAGCTTCTCCTCCATGCTGGCTCTCACGCCACCGACTGCTTTATCCACAACATAGCTGCTACTTTCCACGTGGTCCGATTTATCGTGGTTTTCTCCGTGTTTAATGCTTCTTTCTTCGTCCCGGAGGCCACGACCATCGCCCTCCTTCTTCTGCAGTTGTAGTCGGCTAAACGTTTTCACACAAAACCTAAATTAACTTTTGCCTCCGGTCGACAATCAGCGTTTTCTCTGCATCAAAATTAGTTTTTAAAATTCACGGACATCATATGTTCGATCCACGGCGCATTTCAAACTGGATCAGAAAATAACTTTTATTGCTCCGTTGACTCTCATTCATTTTATGTTGGCAGCAAGGGAGACATTGACCGGAAGTAGAAGGGTGTGGCTTCCCGATCCGTACCACAAAATGCGTCTACTTCCGCTCGAAGCATTTTACGACAGGTTATCTGTTAAAATGTTAATAATAAGTTCCTCATAAGATTTTTGCAATGAAGAAACATTTCAGTATAATTTATACAAAAACAGAGGGGGGAAAGAAGAGCGTTACGGATCAGGGGAGAAGGACCTGGCTGCAGAACGCAGAAAGGGGCAGCGTCGGTTTATACCAAAGCCAGTCTAGGAAAGCCGTCCCTTTCTCCATTAAGTCTCGTTGTAACGAAATTTTGGTTGCAGTTCCACAAGAGTTCCACTGGGAGCGATAACCATGACTGCAAGATGAATTGGAGTCAATGGAGCTAGAGTTTGCAATATTCTTCAATTATTCCAAAGCTTCACTATTTGTTCATTAATAATCTTTGTTTCACAGACCCCGAATTTAATAATTCAATATTAAGAGCAACCCCTGTCTGATAAATTATTTCGCCTTCCTGTTAGAAGGAAAATTATCCCACCGACTGTCCTAAAATAGGGCATAAATATAAATAGATCATGTTTTTTTTTCCTCTCATCCTTTACTGCCCAAAATGAAAGAGATTAATTTTAAAACAATTAATGATATATATCCAGATAAACAGTTTTTACATTTCAGATTTAACATGCAAGACAATTTATGCCTTTTATGAAAAAACGATATTGAAACCGGGAAGCATGTTTTTTATTATTGTAATGTGGTAAACATTTTTTGGACGGATCTCTATAATTGGCACTCAACTAAAAACAATATTCCTTTATTGACATATAATAATATTCAATGTGGATTGATAGATAAGACTAAACATTCAATTCCTAGTTAATAATGTAATCATTTTAGATAAATTCTTTAAACTGAACCCCAAATGTTTTTTTTTATGAATTTAAATTATTCTGTAGGTCCCTTCACAAAATTTAAAGCAAAAATGCCATAAAACTTTTCAACCGCTCATCAGTTTATTTGAATTAATGCCTTCTTTCTTGCCCTCCTTTTTAATTTATTTTTATTTATTTATTTGTTATTCTTTCTATTTTATTTATTATTTTGTTATATTATCTCACATTTGTATGTTGGGTTTTTTGCTGGTTGGACTACTTTCCCTTTGTTTTTTGTGTGATAATTTATTACGTCTTTTGGTTTTGTGTTATGGCTTGAATATGTCAATAAAGAAAGTTGAAAAAAAAAAGTCTATGGAACTAGATAGCTAAATTTGTCTCTTTCACCCGATTGTCGTTGAGAAATCTAAGATTTGATAGTAGATTTTGCAAGTTCAGCATGGGTTATAGGAGGAAAGTTGAATGAACGAGTACGTATGTCCTTTGGTTTTCTTACAGGTTGAGTTGCTGTTGCCCATAACTCGCTAGCATTTTGCTAATGACCACTGATTGGTCAGTGAATAACTGATTACAACCAGATGTACCGCTTGACGGCATCGTAGCATCTGAAGCGGTACCAGAATGCTAAGGCGGACTTTTCCGTCTCAAATATTTGTTGTTGTTTTTTTTTCAAGCTAACAAGTTTTTTGGGGTTGCTAGCGCTGTTATCTGCCTATGGTTATGTATGTAGTGTGAAGTTTAAAAGGAAAAACAAGGATTGCCGTGCAGCAGTATCTCTGGTCGTACGAATGTGTATGACGTCATTGACATCTTAAAGGACAACTAAGCATCAAATCAACTTTTTGTAGCCTATAAACGGCATAAATATGTTTCTTATAGTGCTCTCTTCATGTCCTGGTGCCTTTTTGGACATTTTATTGCTAATTAGATCAAATCTCACTTTTGAGCCTAAAACCTACTGTGTGGCGCCCTCAGCACATTTTCAGTTGCACAACATTTGCTGGGCACTGTTGTTTAGTTGCTCTTTAAAGTAAATTTTTAGAGCAAATAAATGACTAAAAAACACCCATCAATATGTAATTTCTTTGCATCTACTTTCGGAAAAAGTATTCAATTTACCGGACAAAAAATTATATCCTGAGAAAAGTATATTTTTAGGGGTATTTGCTCCATAGACATCCATTCATTCTGCACTCGTCATGAGAGCGCCCTCACATGGAACCAGAGAGGAACTGCAACATGGAAGTACCAAGAGAGACGGAGTTCTTTCTTTATTAGAATTTCTTTGCCCATACCACATTTGGAAATGGCCCAATTGCACTCCGCAACTGAAGGGGGCAGTGTAGCTAAAATCACTTTATCACTTTTGTGAAAGAAATTGAACTGGAAAGTAGCACGAAAAGTCAGCAATTTTTTTTTAATTATCATGTAGCAAACTACATTTATATAGCTAACTTTAATCTTAGAAAATAGTACAAAAAGTTGTAAACTAGAGATCCGAAACGCCCACAAGAGTTGAGTGGACTGATTGGCCTGGTAATATGATATCCGTCTCACTCCTCTCAGCGCAGTCTTTTACGTTCGTCGTCATCTCAACCCAACAACGCTGACTCCTACCCAGCAGTCTAAAATTAAAAAGAAATCAGTGTAAGTCATAAATTATATAGATTTTAGACAACGTGGGGATCTTATCAGTAAATATACAATTGAATCCTTACATTTAACCTTGTTTTCACGTTGCGTGAGTGGTTAGTGTCGGTGACTCAAGTTCGGTAGGTTCAGGTTCATGTCCCGCTGCTGCGGAACTGAAATTCTTTTTTTTTACAGTAGGTTCAGGTTCACAGACATTCTTCCAAGTTTCGGAAAAACACTTTTTCTATATTTTTTTTTTTTTTTAAATACAATGTTGCAAAATTAATGGACAATATTTAAAAAGGGGTATTCTTATCTTAATCATTTGTTAAATCAGATCAATATATGCTCATGAAGATGTTTATATCCATATGAAACTATGCTAGAGTTCAAACACACCCTCCCTCTTCTCAAAGTGTATATCTGCTTCGGTTTTTGGCAGCTTCAAACAAAATTTTTTTTTTGTGGAATTTGTCTGGAGATTTAGCAACTGAAATAAGCTTTATTGACTCAGTTTTGTACAATAAATAAATAAACCAAACGGCTGAGCCCTTAATATAACAGAGTTTTATTGTGGTATTGCGTGCTTTTCAAATTCACTGTCAGAATACTGTTCGGGAACTCAGACTGAGAACTGCATTTCTCAATCTGAGCTACTGCAGCTCTGCACAGGAGAGGAGCACGGGGTGCAGGAGGCGGGATTATAGAGAAACAAAGCCGTTTTACTTCATGGTCCAACATTAACTACAGGATACAAGTTAAATTTTAGGACAAATTAATACTGTATGACACCAACGGTAACATTTTATCATATATATGTCTATCCCAGAAGTTGAAAGCTGTAAAATACCATGATATAGTCCCTTTAAAGCTTAATTTAGAGGCTAAATCAACCAGGCTATAGACAGACCCCAAAACAACTAGCTGCGTCCACTAAGCGAATCTTTCCAGCCCAGCATATAAAAAAGCAGTGGGTATTGTTTGCACCCGTTTAATGAACATTCTGAGATGCTACAGATCAATGATTAACCTTACGATGCGCTTATAAGATCACATAAGTAGCTTGATAACTGGCTAACAAACATTAGCATTAGCATGTAGCCACTTACTTCTCTGTCCATCAGGTGTCTTTCTTCTTTGATCCAGCTCCTGTTCTTTAGGAATGTAGAATAAAATCCTGTAATCCATGCAGCCAAATGGGCGTTTTCAGAGAAAAAGTAAAATTCCAACAAAGAAGTGTTTTAAGCTAAACCAAAAACCGAAGCAGCTATGAGCTTTGAGAAGGGGGAGTGTGTGTTAGAACTCTAGCAAAGGTAGGCTGCTCTCTGCAGGGGCAGTGCAGACACCTCTTGTATAAAATTACATAAAATATGTCACTATGTTACCACTCAGTCGTTTTCCAGGAGAGGGAGGGGCAGCTGCTCAGAGAGCAGGATTCAGGTGGATTACTCCGACATGTGTGAATTAAGCCAAAAACCACTATGGCTGGGTTTATTATGAGAAAATTGCATTACCAGATGATTGAAAACGGGAAAAAAATGATTTTGCATTATATATGCCCTTCAATATTCAGCATGCTGAAAATGCTGTCATTGACCTGCAGTGGCATGGGCAGACTTGGTCTAAATACATCATATGTCAAGGTACAAATAACACGTTCACACATTTTACCTGGTTCACAAACTCCTTTTCTTGGCCAGTTATGATTTTCTTGACCATGCCAAACATGCATAACTTAGAGGTCATGACTGCAGAGACCTCAGCTGCAGTCTTTGACTTGGGAGGTTCTGCAATGACCCACTTAGTATACAGATGGTCAGGACAAGCCGTCTTTATTTATTTTCCTGTAACATTTATGTCATATGGAATACGAAATACTTCATTATATCTGTAGATGCAGCAGTAGCATGTTCACCCCCAAAGTTCTCATGGTTCTCATTTCCATTGAGCAGCTGGGAAGATCTGTGATATTCCTGTAGTTGTGCTTTAATTTTCTCTGTAGTCTTTGAAATATTAATAAGAAGATTATCTGTGATCTAATTTCCATATAGAAAGTTTGAGCTCCTCTCATTGAGATGGAAAAGTAACCGTTCCACTACCGTCTGTCCATCGCCTGGGAGTGGTGGTGTCCTTGGTGCTGAACCACGGATTTAGTCTTGGTGTTGATTCAAATAAAATATCTATAGATTAAACTGTGAAACAGATGGATTAAACTAAATTAAAGCGTCTATTATTAGAGAACTGGTTTAAGCTTTACAGAAGATATATATATATATATATATATATTCTATATATATATCTTCTATATACACATACTGTACACCACAGAGGCACTCATCCTGGCAGCACAGGAGCAGGCTCTGAGCACCAGAGCGATAGAGGCCCAGATCTACCACACCAGACAAGACCCAAGGTGTAAGCTGTGCAGAGTCATCTGAGACAATCCAGCACATAACAGCAGGGTGTACAATGGTGTACCTACAGGGTGTACCTACTGCGCAGGACCCTCAAGCTCCAAGGCCTCTGGTAGAAGACCCGAGCTTGGAATGGGAAAACACCGCCCACGGTGGGCGAGAGGGGAATTTTATTTTATATTTATATATATATATATATATATATATATATATATATATATAGTTTCAATACAAGGGAACTGCACAATGTGCATGCAATTTGTCTGGCTGACATCAACAGCAGTAGTCGTGAATAATAATTTAATATTAACACGGCTATTAATGACATTGAATTTATTAATTTATTAAATCAAGTTGGGTAACCACTCCGGAAAATCCAGGAGAACGTTAACATAAACCAGACAAATTCAGTCTCTTTTCTAAAGGGTGAACTCGGACGTAGTAACAATAATTCCACATGCTCTGAATAAAACAGGGGAACTTCTTTTTAAAATATAACAGGGTTTATTAACATAGTTTAATCTTACAGTTGAATACTGTGGAAACAGCCGATCTATTCTAAAACATGCAGTCAACTATTTAAAAAAGGAATAAAGTATGCAACCAAAAACTAACACTACCAGAATTAGGAAAAACATCTTCAAAGCATAAGTAGGATGTCCGTGTGTGTGTGTGTGTGTGTGTGTGTGTGTGTGTGTGTGTGCATGTTTGTGGGCGTGTCTCCACAGGGGGTGATCTGGAGTCAGAACACAGGGTTAATAGTATTCTTTCTTAACAAGGCATGCAACTACACCATACCAACAAAATGAAAGGATATTAAAAGACAGGACATATAACGTTTTAGCAAGAACAAGTGAACACAAAAACAAGCATACAACAGCAAAAGCCAGCATTCGGCGACGCTATCAACAATGAGCAAATGGTGGTTTAACAATTGTAGAAGAATCAATTAAACTATTTCACACAAGTCTAAACTTGTGTTTTAAAACCTCCAACAAAAGCCTACACTCTACCCAGATAAACTAAATGTATCCTACTGATGATGACTTCGTCCACGCCACCAGTCCAAGGCAACCGATGAAAAGAGAAGGAGGAACAATCCAAACGGGCCAAGTCCGTTGAGGAACAGCAGCGCAAAGCTGATTTTAAAAGAACAGATTCAGATGCAGGCAGCGACTTCAGTCGATCCTGTCTTTAGAGAGCTATCTTGGTATGTCTCAGGTGCCAAGCAGACCTCCTGCCGCCAAGGTGTTGAGGAGATCCATTTTGTACGGCCTAAGAAATCGGGTCTCTGCTTTTCACAGCTGATGTGGTTCTACAGATTTCGCTGGAGCGGTTCACAGGCGAGTGTAATATGACTTGGATGAGGATGAGCACCTCCAAATCTGAGATCTGAGTGCCTTCTCCTTCCTTCCCCAATGGAAGAGTTTAGGATCTGGGTGTCTTGTTCATGAATGGGGGAAAAATGGAACGGAAAATCCATAGACAGATTGGTAAGGCGTTTGGAGTTCTGTAATCATCTCTCGTGGTGAAGAGAGAGCTGAGCCGAAAGGCAGAGCTCTTGATTACGTTCCTACCCTCATCTATGGTCACGAACTCTGGGTGGTGACCGAAAGAGCAAGATCACGGATACAGGCGGCTGAAATGAATTTCCTCCGCAGGGTGGCTGGGTTCTCTTTTAGAGATAGGCTGAGAAGCTCAGTCCAGATGACTGTCCCCGCGACCTGACCCCGGATAAGTACAGGATGGATGGATGGGTGGATGGAATCGCAATGTGTGTTACTGATAAAGTTAATTCACTTTTATTTGCGTCATTCTGCGCCCCAGAGGTAGCTCTTGGAACAACAGGCTGAGGAAGCATCAGCAAAGCGCACTTCATCAAGAAGTTAACAAAGTCCACCAATAGGCGGCGCCTCCATCTCCAGCAACATTATAGGCATAAATAAAACAAATTAAATAAATGAATAGATATTTTTCAGCCTTTCATTCATGACATCCTCCTTCCAGTTTACCAGATGCTTCAGTCATATGCAGGTATTATCAACGAGTCAGCAAGGTTTGTGCTGCTGAACTTCATGGGGGCTTTTTTTTTTTTCAGAGATATTTTCTGTCATCCAAAGCCTGTTGAGGCAATCGGCTAAAGCATGCAGCCAACAGGAAATACTTCACCACAAACTAAAGGTGTGGTTTCAGTGTAAAAACAAAACTAGTGTAAACTGCAGCATACGGTGTACTTTAAAATACAGCATTAGAGTTTTAATCAGCATTTCTTTGCTGATTTGTTCCCCGTTCGATTGAGTGTTTCTTCTCATGGCTCATGGATCTCTCCACTGTCAGCTAGAACCTCTCTGGGATTTCCTTCATTTATTTTCTTTAGTTATTTCAATAACAAAGGACAGTTAGGATAAATTATAAGACAAGATAGTATAAACATAAATGTTGGAAATAAAGTGAATAAGAAGTGTCCTAAAAACTGGATGTTAAAGATCTGTTTTTGCTTTCCTCTCAGCTGATGTCGCTTTAAATCACAGTTCATGTTTCTCATCACTAATCTCCGATTAGATCTGGAGTTTGTTTTGTTTTAGAGCGGATTATTCAACTTCAACCTCAAACTGAAGGTCTGAGGTGTGGGAGTTTTCAGATGTTGTTCTGTGTAAGGTTCAGCGTTTCATGAGAGTTGAGAAGTTTTGCTGTTTTCATGCAGACAAGCGCAACTTTCTCTAAGCCTGAGATGTGGACAGGAAACCACAGCGTGAGGAGGTGGGTTTACTGACAATAAACTGATCGAAGAGCTGATCTGGTGTCAGCCAGCAGCAGGATGGAGGCACAGCTTTTCTGTAAGCCACATTTCTAATAATAAATTTTTTTTTTTCCAACCGATCTTTCTGCTTCTGAAGAGAGACCTGCTTTCTTTGATCCGCCGGGCTGTACCAGGACTGGACCTTCTTCTGTCTGCTCGGCACACTAATCGCTGCTTCTCTTTTTGCTTGTCAGAAGAAAACATGGAACTAATCTTTCGTTATTCTTTTTCAGTTTTCATGTTCCTGCTGCGTTGTGCTACGGTACAGGGTGAGTAAACCTCTGTTATAGTTTCTAACTCACTGGATGGTAGTCTGGGCTACTCTAGATGGTCACAAGGTGACGCCGTGCAGGTCAGGCAGCAGTTAGTATGCTGCTCCTGGTCATTTTCTCTACTTTGTGTCTTTCTGTCCTTACGACCACACACCGCTTCCTTTATCGGACCCCAGGCCTATACTCCCCCTCCTCTACTGTGGGTTACAGTGATAACATTCTCATCCAAACCCACAACAAAGCTACCTTCAGCCAACAGAATGTGCTGGATGACGTGTCTAAGGCGTTGGATGTGCTGGCCTTCAACCAGTGTTCAAATTCACTGTCAGATGCTCAGGTAGCCGCCTGTTTGCAGATTGTTAAACATTTCCTCCAAGTCCAAGTCAAGTCTTTGGTGTCTAATGACTAAAAAAACCCTGCATGATCTATTTTTACCTATTAATTTTTAAGATTATAATAATTATAATTCATTATAATAATTCATTCCGAATGAACTGAATAGAGAAGCTACATCGTGCCATTACATGGAACAGATTAATGGGCTACATGTATTAGATATGGCTCTACATTGAGCTGAACTGTGCTCCTGTTTGTGTGTAATGGAGGCTGAATCTGCACTCTGCTGCCATACTGGAGACTGGAATTAAGCACCACTTCCACTAAGGTTTTGGAATTATGGAAATTGCCATCAGTGTGTGGTCTAAACCAAACACAAATACTTATTGTCAATATTTTGATTTTGATATATTGACGATGACATTTGAGTGACTAATTATTAATCAGATGTTTGGGGCAACACTTCTGTCTTTAGAAGAATAACTTACCAAAAACTTAAGTCTCATCTGAAGGCTAGTTTAAACGCTGAGCACAGTAACTGTATGTATACACACAGTAATCACAGACAATTTCATGCTGTACAATGCATTCATAGAAAAATATCAAATTTCCAGCCAAAACATTTAATCAATTAACCCCATCTACTCTATGCAGTAAACTACTAACCAATGTTGTGGATGCAGAAGGATGCAACAACTTGGCTACGAATAGTTATGAAGGATCGCTTAAGGCAATCAATAAGATTAATGATTTATGGAAATTTATTATATACTGGTTACCACTTGACAGGTCAGGAACTATACTTATAGCCAAATATATCAGTCTCAGTAATGGTTTACTATACACCTGGTTAAGGCTGATATATATATTGAATAAATGGACAAACGAATTTCCAAAAACAAAAAATGTATTGACAAAAGAAGAATAAGAGCAAGGCAAACATTTGAATCAACCAAGATAGTACACACACTACTAATTAGGAAAAAGGAATAACTAACCACCAAAAATAAAGGACAGAATAAAATAAAAACTGTAAATTCTGATGTCACAGTTCTGTAGGAATCTGAATGCTTAAAGGCCAAGGCTTATATTGCCGTGCTGGAATGAAAGCTAATTTAGTTCACTTACTGTGATTAGTTTAAACTAAGTAGCACCATTGATTTATGTTTAAGGTCAAGGACAAGTTTATTTATATAGCAAATTTAAAACAGTTAATGCTGCCCCGAAGTGCTGAACAACATAACACAACTATAATGCAGATATAAACAGACAGACAACACACAAAATAAAAGGCACAAGTAAAAACATTTAGTCAATAAAATCAAACCACCAACCAATTGGGTTCTCAGTCACCCAGGTCTTAAACTCCAGATCAAAGAGATAGGTTTTAAGTTGGGACTTGAAGTGCTCTAAACTCTGGGAAGCTTTTAAATGAGGAGGTAGACTGCTCCACATCCTCGGGCCAGCTACAGAAATCGCTCTATCGCCATGGGTCTTTAAGCGTGTTTTTGGGACTACAAAAAGCAGTTCGGATCCAGACCTTAACCGTCTGGCAGGAGAGTAAATTGTCAGCAGTTCAGACATATAAGATGGTTTAAACCAATGAACAATGTAAGGAAAAATAAAACATTCTTTGGATTAAGTAATGTTTTGTTCAAAATTTATCTGGATGAGAAGTCATAAACCTTTGTTATAGATTGATCACTGAGGTAACCAATCTAATTCCAATATTAGATGCATTAAGGCGGGTTCAAACACGGCTAATAAGATTAGTTTTGTTTTGGAAACAATCTACTTTAAAGCAACACCCAAGACTTTTTGCTGTCCAGTCCCCCTACAGAATGGAAGCGGAATTGTCCATTACCGCCGTCGTAAATAATTAAGCCTACTGTTGCGTCCCACGGACATTATTTGTTTGGAGGCTATCCTGGACCGGCTTTGTAAATAACGATGTCCAGTGACAAGGTAGAATATGTTGCATGACTTTATGAAAGTATGAAAACAAAATAAAACGTAATAATGACATTGTTTGCCATTTATTTTTGTGTGAAACTGAAATACTTCTGAAACGGTCTAGAATTAGCCAGATAGGTTTACACAAGGATGAAGATAAAAAAAAACGTATTGCCTAACAGTTTAGTATGTAATATCCATTTGCATTGTCTTTGGAAATATTGAGAATGTTATTGTAAAAAAAATTCAGAGACCGTTTTAGTGGTTGCATTGTTACAATATTATTGGAATAGTTGGCTAAATCTACACCGTTATGTTCCATGTTACTTTTTTTTTTGTGCGATTAAAGTTCTAAATTACAATTCATGCCAAGAAGTATTTGACCCTCTTACAGTTACCAAAATAAGTTCCTAATTCATTTCAGGATTCCTCTCCTTCCTCAATGTATCATACACAGATCTATGCACATTTTTGGGGTGAAAAAAAGATTTTTACTTAAAATTCCAGCAGCAACAAAGCCAAGCGACCATCAGCATCTTGTAGCCTCCCTCAACTCTCGCCGACGAGTGAAAGCCAATGTTCACTCTCGTTCGAGCTCTTTCTCTATCATGCTACCGTTTTCTTTTCTTCGCCTCCTCCGGCATACTCTTCCTTTTCTTTGCAGGCTCCGTCATGATAAGAATTGTTCAAGCTACCTGCTGCTAGGTATTTTCTATTTACATGCATCTGCCGAGTAATCTCCACCCACAGAGCCTTGCAGGATGCTCCACCGACCGTATTTTGTGAAGCCGTAAGTCGCATTTGTAGTCTCATTTGAACTACAAAACCACTACCCATCAGACTGAGCTTGCACAAGTACGAATGACTCTTGGTTGGAGACTCTTTGGACACTGGTTAAACCTACAGGCCAATCGGCCTGGTGTTACCCATATAGCAAATCAGTAAAAAAAGACTATCCTAAAAGGGACTATATCATGCTATTTATTTTGCATCTTTCAACTTCTGCGATATATATATATATATATATATATATATATATATATATATATATATATAAATGTTACCGTTGGTGTTATGTAGTATTAATTTGTCCTGAAATTTTAATTGTATCCTGGAGTTAATTTTGGACCATGAAGTAAAACGACTCGTTTCTCTATAATCCCACCTCCTGCCCCCTGTCCCACGCAACCCTCCTCTCCCACGCTCCGCTCCCCTCCCAGAGCAGCTCTGACAAAAATAGACTAAGCCTTATCTCAAACTGGAGTCCTACAGTGAATTTGGAGTGCACCATGTACCACAATGAACCTGTGTTACATTAAGGGCTCAGACGTTTATTTATTTATTTATTTATTGTAAAAACCGGTGTCATTAAAGCTTATTTCACCTGCAAAATCTACCAGGCTATAGATGGAGCCCATCCAGGCTTTAGACAGAGCTCAAACTAACATAGCTGTATCCACTAAGCAAATCTAACATTTGAGATGCTACAGATAAATTAATTAATTAACTACACAAGGCTGTTATAAGATCAGATAAGCAGCTTGATAAATGGCTAGCGCACATTAGCATTAGAATGTTGCTACTTAGTTCTCTGTCCATCAGGTGTCTTTGTTCTTTGATCCAGCTGCTGTTCTTTAAGAATGTAGAATAAAGTCCTGTAATCCATGCAGCCAAACAGGCGTTTTCCCACAGAGACTTTAGAAAGTAAAATTCCAACAACAGCAAAAACATTTTTTTCAGTTGCTAAAACCGGTGCAGCTATGAGCTTTGAGAAGGGGACTGGGTGTGTTTGCAACTCTACCAGATGTAAGCTGCTACTGACTGGGGTGGCAATGTGGACACCTCTAGCACTTCCTGGCAACATAGTGACGTCACTATGTTACCACTCAATAATTTTTAAGGAGATGGCGGTGCAGCAGCTCTCAGAGCAGGATTCAGGAGTAATACTCTGAC
Organism: Apricaphanius iberus; assembly: GCA_028564705.1. NCBI lineage: Eukaryota > Metazoa > Chordata > Actinopteri > Cyprinodontiformes > Aphaniidae > Apricaphanius > Apricaphanius iberus. The sequence continues at coordinate 154,182 of JAPXFQ010002186.1, forward strand.
ATGTGTGAATGCAGCCAAAAACCACTCTGGCAGGAGGGTTTTATGAGAAAATTGCATTACGCGATGATTGAAAACTCCAAAACATGATTTTGCATCATATAGGCCGTTTAAATCTCATTTATCGTATAATAATCTTGCCTCTGCCCAAACAGACCTTATTGAAAGATTAAAGTTCACCAGGCTACTCCATGGGGCTCAAAAGACGTAAGCCAGTAGGCTAACAGTGGCAGGTAGCGCAGAAAGCTTTTTGGAAGTCGGCTTTGTCCTCTCTGGCTTGTCTACACAGGCTCCAACCTTCACTGAAACAGTACCTCTGAAATCTATTCCAGTATGGCCTTCACCTCATATTGGCTCTGTGGCGGCAAAGAATGCGCCTTTGACTGGTTCAGGTCCCACTGCATGCAGGGGTCGGCTCCCTCGCTCCTCTCACTTCAGTCAGAGATACAATTTTCTTTATGCTTTGGGACAGAGCAGTAATATTCGTTTCATCAGTGTCTGCGATACTCTTGATTATCGGCAGTCTTTGTGTCTCTTGGAGTGAGTTTCTCCCAGAAACTCATGTTGGAGATGTTAAATAAGAATATGATATTTGGCTATTTATAGTCAAAGACTGCTTATGGCAGTCAATAAAGTTAATAATTTATAGAAAATTATTATTATTCGGGGAACCACCTGGTCATACCAGGAACTATTTTAATAGCCAAATTTCTGTATCAATCTCATAATTCTGAAGGAATGAATTCATAACATTGATTTGTCATACACTTTACAATGTGTGTGTGTTGAACAAGGAATGACACTGTAATTTTCCACACATAAGATTTATTTAAAAAAAGAAGAAAAACATTTAAACACTCAAAACTAGTAATACACAAACACTACTGATTAAAATAAGGTATAGTTAAAATAAGAGAACACAAAAGATGCATAATGCAATAACTGAGGAATCATGAATTCTGTTTGTCGATCTGACCCAGGACTTGGTTTGCAGATGCTGGAAGGGAAGATGAATAAGTTTCACTAATTGTAAGATGAATCAAAATATTCTTTGGATAGAGAGATGTTTGTTAACATTATCTGGATAAAATTAGTTTAATCGTTGGAAGATTACTGAGTCCATGAATTGGTTACCAAATCAAACAATTCCTGTCTTTGATATAAAAATAGAGTTCCAAACATGGTTGATAAAATTAGTTTCTGTTCTTAATTTCATCTGAACCGATCATTATTTGAACACCTTTGATAGCTTATTGATTGAATATAGGACTGAGCCAAACACGTGGTCTGGCTTTTAGCGTTAGCTCCTTACCGCACACGTGGGGCGCTTAGAGTGACTCAAACACGTTTATTCAACATTAAACACAAAACAAAAAGGGAAAAAAATCCTTTAAAATTAGCTAAACCTAATTTGCCTCTGCCCAAACAGACCATATGAACGTTTAAAGTCCTCCGAGTTGCTACACGGTGATGAGGGGAAGGGGAGTGAAACGACGTTAGTATAGCTCCGATCCGGTTAGCTGCAGTCAGTCCCTGGCTTGCTGCTCCGTCTAGCTGCGTGGCGATCGGCCCCCGACATCCACTTTTACAGTACCTTTTTGGCAACCTTCCAGCGCGGCAATTCTTATCGGCTCTGTGGTGGCAAATGAAATGCGACTTCTGCTGGGTCTGTACCTGTGCAGTTTAGCGCCACCTGATGGCTGTGTGTAACCCAACACTCATGTGTCTTCCTTTGCCAGAGAAGGAGGGATGTGGATGCTGTAGTTTCTTCCCTTTGTCCATGCTTTGGTAAAGGCTAGCTGGGAGAGACTTCATTCCTACCCGGAAGACCCTTATATAACCTCTGGTCCTCCTCCCCTATCCCTTTCTGTGGGAGTAGGGTTTCTTCTTCTCTTGTGGAGCTAGAATTAAGCAATATCACATGAGAGGGAGTGCTATTGTGCGGAATATCAGCACTTGTGGGATTCGGTCGTAGGCATGAGGCCACCGGCCGACTGCCTGTGCATGAATGGGTTGTCTCTGGGTACTCCACCTTTCTCCCACATGTTGGTTTAGTGAATTGAGCCCTCTCGCTTAAAAGGCCTATAGATGGCAACAATATTCCATGTTAACAAGAAACTAGGCTCGAAATTCAAGACGTTTATGTCCTGGTAGGGCTGCAGGTGGTCCAAAACTTTCTCCATGTTCAGAAGATTGATCAGAGCTCTGGGATGTAATGTTGTAGAACCTAACCCTGCTTTAGACTGGACCAGAGCCTCCTCCACGACCTGCTGCCGGGTTCCTTGGTCTCCATGATGCTGGTTGTTCCCAAATGAACCTCTGAGACCAGAAAATCTGTAGTTATTCTCAAATTACTTACAGATGGACTCTGGTTGCTGACTACCTGAGTAAAGAGGTTGTAAAAAATATTTTATCTAACTTCCTTCCACTTTCCATTAAAGTTTAAAGTTGTGAGATGAAAATGTGGTGTTCTCGTGATGAGGGAGCCCTACTTCTTCTCCTCAGGTTGCCTGACAGTTAGTAAGAACACCTCACAGTTCTTTGAGGGGGATTTTGTGGTCCTGACCTGTGGGAAGGAAGATAGCGCCACCGTGTGGACTCTAAAGAGAAATACAACCAAAGAAACCAGAAGTCAGTGTGGAACAGACTGGGGGGAAGCAGTCAGTTCCTTCTGCAACGTCAGCCACATCATCCCCTTGGATACTGGATTCTACTGGTGTGAGTCCATAGAGGGAGCATCCAGCAGCAGCATCCAGCTCAACATCACTGGTAAGATCAGAGTGAGGAGTTAGTGTTGATGAAGCTGTGTAGAAATGGATGAAATGCTGTATTTTGTCTCTGTGTTGAGGTGGATCAGTGATCCTGCAGAGTCCTGTCCTGCCTGTGATGGAGGGAGATGACGTCACTCTGAGCTGTCAGACAAAGACCACTCCCTCCAACCTACCAGCTGCTGATTTCTATAAAGATGGATCCCTCATCAGGACTGAGGCTGCAGGTCACATGATCCTCCACCAGGTCACCAGCTCTGACGAAGGCCTCTATAGGTGTAGCATCAGGGGTCATGGAGAGTCTCCATCCAGCTGGATCTCTGTTGAAGGTCAGGCTCTTTTACTTTCACTTTAAGTCTCCTCTACTCACTCACCTGACCAGGCGGATGCTCTCTCCAGGTAAACCCACAGATGCAGCCACGCCCACCATTGGAGCTTCTCCGCCAGGCACCCTCATTGTCTGGCACCTGGTGGTCTTCTCTCCATACCTGCTCTCTACTCTCCTCATGGTGTCCCTGTATCGGAACAGAGCTCCAGGTACCGCTTTGAAGGAAATATTGACTTTAGGATTTAATTAAGTAGAAATCATCTGCACCTTCTTGACTCCAACAGTTCCACCCGTCCAGGATAGACAGAGGACGACTGACAACATTGATGAGCCTAGGGGGGTCACCACGGAGCATCACTTCTGAGCTGCTGATTAATCTGACATGTCAATTTGTAAATATATGTGTAGCTTTAAAAATAAGAGGCATATGTGATAATTAGTCTGAAGAGAAAATAAAACTATTTAAAGTATAAACTATGTTTCCTCTGGATATTCATGGTGGGAACAGGTTTACCTGTCTGCCCATCCATCGTCTGTCTGTCTGTCCGTCCGTCCGTCCGTCCGCCCGTCCGTCTATCCATCCATCCGTCCATCCATCCATTCATCCATCCATCCATCTATTCAACTGTCCATCCATCTGTCCGTCCATCCATCCATTTGTCCATCCGTCCATCTATCCGTCCATCCATCCATCCATTTGTCCGTCCAACCATCCATCCATCATCGATCCATCCATCCGTCCGTTCATCCATCCATCCAACTGTTCATCTATCCATCTGTCCGTCCATCCATCCATCCGTCTGTCCGTCCATCCATCCATCCATCCATCCGTCCGTCCGTCCATCCATCCATCTGTCCGTCCGTCCATCCGTCTGTCCATCCATCCATCCGTCCGTCCGTCCATCCATCCATCTGTCCATCCGTCCATCTGTCTGTCCATCCATCCATCCATCCATCAAAGTTGAATCAGCCTGTGAACATGTTTATTTCTGTTGTGAGTTACCAATTTTAACATTGGAGTCAATGGGAACTCGCTCTTTTCTGGACCTAGCCCCTAGTGGACAAGGAAGGAACTGTAATTTTTGTCACTCACAGGTTTGCTTCACATTTGGCAAGCTTGACCCTTGGGTATATCCAATGACCTTTTGAGCAGCCCTATAATTCTGCTTGGTGAATCAGGTATCGAAATAAATGTGATGAATTATGAGAGGTTTGGAAACAAGTGGCTGAAATGAGTTTACTCCACAGCGTGTCTGGGCTCTCCCTTAAGCCGTTTTCAGATAGACGTTGTGGAATATTCACAGACAATTCTATCTGGTCTTTAACCGTTGTTATCTTTTCAAATTCACAGTTTTTATACCGGAACATTGCCTATTGGTTGCTTTAACATAGCAGGAAATGTACCGAAGGATCTTGATGTCAGGGGGAGGGCGTTGTATCCAGATATAAACAGCGTGGTTGGCGTACACATGTTATTTTTTCAAACAAAATCATTCTTGCAAAACAGAAGAACTCCTCACAGTGCTTGTCTTTTTTGTGAAATTCTGCGCAAAAACGCTAAGAGACGAGCTCAGCCTTTGATACATACGATACATGTCATCAAAGTGTGCACTCACAGCATTCCCTGTTCCCGCACACCCTTTTCCGGGAACTTTCTTTCAATTTTTTTTTTGTTACTAGTTCTTCAGGCGATAAAATACCAGTAGAGGTTATCCACACAGAGTCCAGAGGTTTGCTTTCACACTCAAAAGTAAAACAAAGTCCAGAAAAATATTGTTTTTCATGGCCTTTTAGAAAGGGGCTTTAGAGGCAAGGCAAGGCAATTTTATTTATGTAGCACACTTCCAACACAGGGCAATTCAAGGTGCTTTACATATGATTAGAATACAAATGAGCAGTTACAATAAGAAAATAATCAAGAAAATACAACAATGTAGGTACAAATGAGTGTGACAATTAAAAACAAAAACGTAAAAACAGTTACTCATAAGTAAGTTTTAATTTTAGATTTAAAGGAGTTCAGTGTCTCTGCAGTTTTGTATTCTCCCGGCAGTTTGTTTCAGACATGAGGACCATAGAAACTAAAAGCCGCTTCCCTATTTTTGGTTCTGGTTCAAGGGACGATCAGTAAACTACCATGATAGCAGATCTTTAATGTACTCTGGTGCAAAACCATTTAATGATTTATAAACTAATAAAAGCACTTTGAAGTCTATTCTCTGAGCTACCGGGAGCCATTGTAAGGACTTTAGAACTGGGGTGATGTGTTCTACTTTCCTGGTTCTAGTGAGAACACAAGCAGCAGCGTTCTGGATCAGCTGAAGCTGTCTGATTGATTGTTTTAGGTAGACCTGTGAAGATACTGTTACAGTAATCAATACGACTAGAGATAAACGCATGGATGAGTTTTGCTAGGTCTCCTTGTGTCATCATTCCTTTAAATCTAGAAATGTTCGTCAGGTGATAGAAAGATTACCTTGTTATTGCCTTTATGTGACCCTGGAGGTTCAGGTCTGAGTCCATTATTACACCTAGATTTCTGGCCTGGTTGGTAGTTTGTAGTTGGACCAACTGAAGCTGTGCACTGATATGTACTTCAGTTTTGTTTTTGTTCAGTTGGAGGAAATTATTCACATCCAGCTGTTAATTTGTTCAATGCATTTATTGAGGATTTGGATGGGTTCAACATCACCTGGTGACATTGAGATATAAAGCTGAGTGTCATCAGCATAGTTGTGGTAGTTAACATTGTTGGTTATTATAATCTGGCTTAGTGGGAGCATATAGATACTAAAAAGGAGGGGCCCTAGGATGGAGCCCTGGGGGACACCACATGTGATGTATGTGTTTTGTGATGAGAACTGGCTAATCGACACAAACAAGTTCCTGTTCTTAAGGTAGGATTTGAACCAGTCGAGTACTGTACCAGAGAGTCCGACCCAGCTTTCTAGACGTTCTAGTAATATATCATGATCAACGGTGTCAAACGCCGCACTGAGGTCTAATAGTACCAGTACTGTGGTTTTTCAACGGTCAGTATTTGTATGAATATCATTGAAAACTTTGACGAGGGCTGTCTCTGTACTGTGGTACCTACAAAAACCAGACTGATAAATATCAAACTGGTTGTTCGTTGCTGGGAAGCTATTTAATTGTTGGAACACAGGTTTTTCAATAATTTTACAGATAAATGGGAGATTAGAGATTGGTCTGTTGTTTTGCATCAACTTGCTGTCTAGGTTCTTCTTCTTTAGTATTTGTTTGATAACTGCTGTTTTTAAGGCTTTGGAGATAACACCTGATAGGAGGGATGAGTTCATTGTTTTTATTATATCTTCTCTGATGGCTGGGAGGACCTTTTTTTCAAAATATTGTTAAGTTGGTAAGATATCTAACCAGGACTTGGTTCGCAGATGCTGGAAGGGAAGATGAATAAGTTTCACTAATTGTAAGAGGAATCAAAATATTCTTTGGATAGAGAGATGTTTGTTAACATTATCTGGATAAAAGTAGTTTAATCCTTGGAAGATTACTGAGTCCATGAATTGGTTACCAAATCAAACAATTCCTGTCTTTGATATAAAAATAGAGTTCCAAACATGGTTGATAGAATTAGTTTCTGTTCTTAATTTCATCTGAAACGATCATTATTTGAACACCTTCGATAGCTTATTGATTGTATATAGGACTGAGCCAAACACGTGGTCTGGCTTTTAGCGTTAGCTCCTTACCGCACACGTGGGGCGCTTAGAGTGACTCAAACACATTTATTCAACATTAAACACAAAAAAAAAGGAAAAAATCCTTTAAAATTAGCTAAACCTACAGATAAATGGGAGATTAGAGATTGGTCTGTAGTTTTGCATCAATGTGCTGTCTAGGTTCTTCTTCTTTAGTATTTGTTTGATAACTGCTGTTTTTAAGGCTTTGGAGATAACACCTGATAGGAGGGATGAGTTCATTGTTTTTATTATATCTTCTCTGATGGCTGGGAGGACCTTTTTTTCAAAATATTGTTGGTAAGATATCTAAGCAGCAGATGGCAGAGTTTGGTTTGTCAATAATTTCATCAAAGCTTGTTTGATTTATTATTTGGAAGTGAGTCATTTTCTCTGCATGGGTGTTAATTGGGCTCAATGCTGGTATTGGGGTTGGAACTGATGTATCGATTGACCTGCTGATGTTCAAGATCTTTTCAGTAAAGAAGCTGGCAAATTCATTACAGGCCCTGGTGGAGTTTAATTTAGGGGGTACTGTCACTAGAAGAGTAGTTAGTCTCTCCACTGTAGCAAATAATGTCCTTGCATTATTGTTGTTTCTGTGAATAATCTCAGAAAAGAAGGATTCCCTTGCACCCCTTAAGGTTACTTGATACTTGTTCAGTCTCTCTTTATATATCTCGTAATGAACCTGGAGTCAAGTTTTCCGCCATTTTATCTCAGCGCGTCGGCACTCCCTTTTTTCATTACATACCAGTGGATTGTTTCTCCACGGAGACTTCTTTTTACTAGAGATGGTTTTAACCTTAAGTGGTGCAATCTTATCACTCCTGTCAGAGATTTTGGATAGAAAATCATCTGTCAGTTTGTTTACTGATTGTGTGTCGGTGGATGTTGGTGATTTAGATAAGGTTGGAGTGTACATCAGTTTAAAGTTTTCAGCTGAGTTTTCTTTAAGGAAGCGTTTTTTAACAGTGGATTTACTCTGATTAGATATGTTGGCTAGGATGGTGCTTTGAAAGGAGATGCAGAAATGGTCAGATAATGCAATATCAGTTACGGCCATGCTAGAGATATTTAAGTCTTTGCTAATAAGTAGGACCAGAGTGTGTCCTCAGTTGTGCGTTGCATTATTAATGTATTGGATTAGGTCAAAGTTATGAAGGGCGTTGTTTAGTGCTTTTGTACCGCTGTCTTTGGGTTTGTCAGTATGAATGTTGAAGTCCCCACAATTGCTATGTGGTCATAGTCTAGGCATATTGCACAGCAAAGGTCATTGAAGTCGTTATAAAATTTTGTGTTAAGTTTTGGTGGTCTGTATATGCTTACAAATATGACTTTGTTTGGTTCATTTATTTCAGTGGCTGAATATTCAAAGGTGCTGAATTCACCTAGCTATACCTTTTTGAGGTTTAAAGATTGATGAAAAATGGGGGCCAGACCAACCCCCTTTTATTTTTTCTGGTCTCACTAATGAGGTGATAATTAGTTGGGCAAGTCTCTATTAATACGTATTTTGTTCTTTATTTTCATCTAACCAAGTGTCTGAGAGAAATAGTGCATGTATATCATGTGTGATGATTTAGTCAGTGATTTTTCTGATAGTGATCTTATGTTTTGTATAGCTGCGTTAATATTTCTTTCAGAGATCAAGAGATTCTGTTTGCAAGGTATTATTTTTAAATTCTGTACTGCTCGGTTATTTGTAATTTTAGTGTGTGAACATCTCTTTTTTATAATCACCGGGATTTTGCTTTCAAGGTGAGGATGAGAGTACGAATGACCGAACACCACCTTTTGGCAGGAAGTTTGTCTGACAGTGTTCGGTCGGTATCAGATGTCTGATATGGTGAGTTGAATTGTAGAGCAATGTTTATAGTTCCTGTTTGGGCGCGGAGTTAAAAGCAGGATTGCTTTTGTTTCTTGACTCTGAAGGTTTTCAGAAAATTCCCGGAATGGTGAGCCCGTCACAGAGTCAGGAATTGACAATGAGTTGGATCTGCTCCTGGTCCCCTTGCCAGCCGGTGTGTTGATTGGATCTGCCGTCTCAGGGAGCATCCTCTGCACAGTATAATGTGCTTGTTCACCACATAGAGATGCTGGAACTCTGTGTTTCTTTCGAAGGTCATCTGACGGCATTTTTGCACAGTTAGCTGGCATGAAAGTGGCAGGCTTATCACTGACAGGTGCAAGGATGTCATCTTCTCTGTGTGTTACAGCAGGTTGGCGTTCACTATGTATCTCAGTTCGAGGACAGTTTACATTAGATAACACATTCGAGAGATAGAGCTTCTGACCTTTCTTATTGATGTGATGTCCATCTTTTGTGAATAGGTGCCTTCATTCATAGAAGATCTTAAAATTATTCAGGAATGGAATAGACCTTTCAGCACAGACAGTTTTAATAAAGCTAGCGAATCCTTTTATCCGGCTAAATTCCTCATCTGAGGGCATTGCTGGAATTGGTCCAGATATGTGAAGTTCTATCTTGTTGGCGTTAAAGTTAAAGTCTGGAGTAAATCCAAGAAGTCCTTCTTTAAAATTTCCGATTTGTTGTGGGAGATTTCGACTGTTCCTGCATGGACAACAATTTTTTCTGTAGTTCTGGGTTCTCCCTCAATAATTGAGGGAATCATCTCCGAAAGTTGTTTGACTGTCATTTGTGGGCAATTAAAGACACTTGTATTGACGCATAGTTGTTCAATGCCTTTGAATGATCCGTCATGAATAATAGTAAGAGTTTTCCTTTTCTTGCTGTGTTCTTTTCTCTTTTTCTTTGGAGGAGGAGGAGAGGAGAGGAAAACACGTCACAGAGAGGCACTGCTTCTTGAGATAGTGATTGAATACTGGTTCAGACATCTGGTTAGGACAGAAGCCTCCCTGGTGAAGACAAAACCCAGAGGGAGACCTATGTTTCTTGGGAACACCTTGGGGTTCCTCCGGAGGAGATGGACAAAGATAATGGATGGAAACTTTTTCTGCAACATTTAATCCGAGAATGTGGGCAGATTATGTTTTTAAATTGACGTTAAGACAGTTTATAACCTAATATGTAAAAACTACACATTAAATGATCTAATCTGTACATTCAGGAAGCATCATAAAGTAAAATAGTCACAATTTCTTTAGCTGTAGAAGTATGATCTTAAATGAAGCAGTATGTCACCAAACCTGGGGGCAGGAAGTTCACAAAGCGAGCAGGATGTTTGGGTGTTTAGATCTAAAAATAAGGCAGCATTATTTTCACCCACGGTACGGTTCAGAGGAAGCAGAACGAGTTTCTGGGGAACCTTTGCTCCTCTCTGCTGCAAGCCTACATATCTGGAACCTGAATGTCTTCTGAGGAGGACGTTAGAACATGACGATCCATCACCAGCGATCTGATGTTGGGACACCTTTATTAACATAAAGTCTGTTTTACTGATCCTCCAGGTCGGTACAAAACGGCTTGTTTCTAGGACCAGCAGTATGTAGATGTTGCAGATGCACTTCGGCCCTGGTCTGAGCCTGACAGTAACACCTCCTGCTCACTTCCTGACAGCTTCAAACGACGCTAAAAATCAGCAGCAGGAAACAGTTTTAGTCGAAATATTTCAGACAGGTTTCCCAGCTGAAGCCATAAACGTTCCCAACATCATTCCTGCTGTTCCATCAGGAGATTCCTGAGCTTTTCGTCCAAGGATGAATCCGATAGACCCGCCCTGTCCAAAGGGTACGTTAGTCTCAGCGAGAGGAGAGGAAAATCCCCACCATCACAGCTGCAGAGGTGGGAGGCGGAGGGCTTCAAGCTTCACCCTCACTTCATCGAGCATCAGGATGGAGGGAGCGTCTCTACTGTGGCTCATCTGTGAGTAAACGTTCAGCTCAAAACTATAAAATGACATCAGTGTTTAATCATCAGAAGATGACAGGTTGGGTTTTAACTCATGTTTCTCTGCAGGTATCACTTCTTTGCTCTGCTGCACAACCCATCAAGGTTAGTGGAGTTCTGATGGAGTTACATCACCGGTATGCATGAAATTAGAGAAAATTGGTGTCCATTTAGAAAATATCGCATTACATTACATTTTGGGTTTAAACTTTATTAGAGATGACTTATCAGAAAGGATGCAAACCATTCTTTAGAGTTTTAGGTGAAGGAAATATGACTTCTCAAGCCATCCTGAGTATGTTTTACCGCTCAAAAGATTCTTAGGTTAGACCAGCCCTGAAAAAAAATCAGGATTGGATACTGATCTTATAGGAAATTATAGACCTATCTCACGCCTGTCATTTTTGTCAAAGTGTTTGAGAAGGTGGCCTTTAAACAGCTCACTGATTACCTTATCTCAAAGAAACTGTTTGAGCAGAGACTGCCCTAGTGGGGGTGGTGAAGGCAGACAAGGATAAGACTTCTGCGACATTGCTTTTAGATTTGAGTGCTGCTTTTGATACGGTTGATGATGAGACTTTATTAAATAGGCTGAAAACTATCCGGGTGTTGAGGGAAAGGTTCTCTCTTGGAAAAGATCGTAATTGTCGGGGTGATCCCAGATTATTAAGACTAGTTTATACTCGCCAGTCTACGCTGAAACTGATAGACGCAACACCATTATTCTTTCGTCAAGTCAAGGCGCATTTTATAACTATCTGTCCCTGTCAACAGAGAGCATATGCCTGTGATTGGTCTGCTCAACAACAGCCAGAGCTCATTTCACCAGAACGACGCTCTATAGCTGCTGTAATCAGTAGTTAATGCAGCGTTTGGCCACTACATGCTTTATATTGAAAGGAAAATTCATCTAATATGTTCTTTTGGTGATTTTGGACATAAGGAGGATTCTATTAGCTGCCCTTCTAGTAAAAAGCTTTACAGCTTAATCGAGACTTACTTTCTGTCGCCAATTGCTCCTTAAAGGAAAAGTTGTTGTTTTTTTCAACCTGTACCGTATTTTTGGCAAATATTACATTCATTTATTCACCCAGACAAGTTTGGAGATGCAGCAAGTTGTTCAGAAGGACTTTATACCAAGTTGCGATAAGCCTATATTGATAAAATGAGAGTCAATGATCGGCAGGATTAAGCCTCCAGTAATAAAGCATTACCTGCCCAAACGCCTTCATTTAACCACGTTTTGTCATGAATGGTTAGCGATATTCCCCTGTGAGTTCAGAACTTCTCAGAGGTGCTAAGTTATTAGCATCTGGGTTTTTTACAGGGTTTTAATGGAACCGATTCCAGACCTGGGATTTCAACGACGTCGCAGCCGCCACGATTAAAGTTGTAGTCTCCGTAGGTTACAGAAAGGAAGCCTGTAGAAACTGAACTTAGTCCAATTGGTCATTCGGTTAGTGCAATTTGGAAACATGGAAACACGAACCATGTCGATGTCTGCAGTAGCAAGTTCTGTCTAAATGACCGCCGTAGAGCAAAGTGTGAAAGTCCGGCTCAGACTACAGCTGGGATGGAGCACGACAGTGACGTAATTGTAATCCTGCCACCAGTTTAGTTAAAAACACTTCCCGGACATTCTGAACTCACCGGGGAATATCGCTAACTATTCACAACAAAATTAAGGTGTTTTGGGGCAGATGATGCCTTATCACCGAAAACTAACTCCTGCCCGTCATTGACACCCATTATATGGATATAGGCTTATTGCGACTCTGTATAAAGTCCTGCTAAACAGCTCTAAGTATCGCCTAAAGCTTGGTTTGTGCTTGACGCATCCGCGAGGTCTGCACGGCTCCATGCGGCCAAATTACATCATTTCAGCAACCATGCCTCTCCGCGCTGCACCAGGGGAGACCCAAGTTTCCTCACCGCGCACCTAGGAAATTTTCTAACTATGCGGACGGTCCCATGTGGAAAAACATGGCGGACTGGCAAGAGCTCCTACTGGCAGAGGTTTGTGAATACAGACATCTTTATGATTCAGCGCGTTTGACATCACTTTGATCAACTATGATTTAATGGATGAGTGGACCATGTTCTTTTTCATCTTTTTTCCTAACAGTAGTAAACAGCATAAAAGTTCTGCTTTGTTTAAGCTCACGGGTGTCGCCATCTTGTAAAGAACAGCGAATACTACTTCTACTATGGTGTAGTGTTGTATGCAGGCTGTAGAGCCCTATGCCGTCCCCTACAGTCTTCAAGAATATTGGATCTCAGCAGAAACAAGCCGCAAAAAGTATAAACGCTGCTAGAAGACGTCTCGGTCGGTTCCGCACGTCTCATTTGTCCAGTAAATTGAAAACCTGGTGCTCACGTTGTCCGGTGCCAATTTGTTTCTAGCCGAAACTCAGTTGCTCAACTTTTGAATAATGTCGGGCTGTAATCGGGTTCGGGCTTTATTAAGCTGTCAATCAAAATATACTCTTGGGGCTTGGGTTGAACTCTGTCGGGCTCAGGTTAGGCCCAACTATTAAGGCCCGACTACAGCTCTAGCGTGAAGGGAAATATGATCATATTACACTGTTGCCGATGGCCCTGCACTGGCTACCCTCTCAGTTTTGTGCCAATTACAAGGTCTTACTTCTTACCTACAAAAGGCTCTACATGGGCTGGTCTCTGTGTGTCTTTGAAATGTCTTACATCCCTATGATGCGCCTCTTGCCTTGTTAAGTCTGTTAAGATTCCCAAAAACAAAGAGACATGCCCCATTCCTTTGGAATAGGTTACCTCAGGATATTAGACAAGCTGGTTCTGTAGAGATTTTTTAAAGTTAAACTGAAGTCCCAAATATTCACTTTTACTAATGTATCTTAGATTATGCTTGCGTTTTTTTTATTGCTGTAATGTTTTATAGTGTGTTTTACTGTTAAAGTTTTATTTATGTAAAGCACTTTGTCTGAAAGCGCTTGCAAAATAAAGTTATCATAATAATTATAAAGTAAGTCAGAAACAACCTCACTGTTAGGGTCATTATAGAGGTCACTAATGAGGTGATCAAGGTCACATTAGTCCCTGGTCGTATCTCTCTCCCATATATAAGGAAGCAGAAAGCCTACCTTCCTATTTCCGCCTTTCTTAATCTGTTCTCCCTGTGTCTACCACAGCTGGTCTGACTGTGAGTCCCAGCAGATCTCAGTTTTTTCAGGAGGAATCTGTGTCTTTGAGCTGTGAGGAGGACAACAGCTCTGCCGGATGGATGGTGGTGAGGAACACGAGCGGAGCGTCTCAGTGTGGAGACGGTTGGGGGAAACCAGACGGTTCCTCCTGTCACATTAGTGTGACGGTGCCGTGGGATACTGGATTCTACTGGTGTGAGTCCAGAGAGGGAAAAACCAGCAGCAGCATCCAGCTCAGCATCACTGGTAAGATCAGAGTGAGGAGTTAGTGTTGATGAAGCTGTGTGGAAATGGATGAAATGCTGTAGTTTGTCTCTGTGTTGAGGTGGATCAGTGATCCTGCAGAGTCCTGTCCTCCCTGTGATGGAGGGAGATGACGTCACTCTGAGCTGTCAGACAAAGACCACTCCCTCCAACCTCCCAGCTGCTGATTTCTATAAAGATGGCTCCCTCATCAGGACTGAGGCTGCAGGTCACATGACCCTCCACCAGGTGACCAGCTCTGATGAAGGCCTCTACAGGTGCAGCATCAAGGGTCATGGAGAGTCTCCATCCAGCTGGATCTCTGTTGAAGGTCAGGAAATGTTTCTGTCACTTTAAGTCTCCTCTATCCAGTCACCTGACCAGGTGGGATCCTGTCTACAGGTCGAGCTTTTATCAAAGCCCCGCCCACCTATGGAGCTCCGCCCCCTGCCTCCGCCACCATTCAGCTTGTAACAAGAGTGCTGTGCCACCTGGTGGTGATCTACCTGTACTTCATCTTCACTCTTCTCATCGTGTCCTTGCATCAGGACAGAGCTGCAGGTGTCCACCGTGAGCTGCTGAGATATTTTATTGACAAGATTACATTTTATTGCTTATTGATGTAACTGTTTCATCTCCATGCAGGACGAGAAGAAAGCGGCTGAAGATGACAACATCACCGCTGAGCTTCACTTCTGATCTCATGTAGCATCACTGGATGTTTTTCATCTCACAGTAATAATATCAGGTTATTTTAAAAAAGATGAAGTAAAAAAAACATTCTGATCAAAGCTCGGTGGGGTTTGGTTTCTTCAAATTATATTTAGACCACTTTATTTCTATAGCGCTTTCCAAAAGGCATGGAAGTCAACCACTGTACATGAGATATATACAAAAGATATGAAAAAAGGACAGAAAATTAAAGAATGCCTCACAAAATACATATCTATCTATCTATCTATCCTTTTTTACAGCTAAAATATTAATTACAAAATCCAGATAACCGCTTTAAGGCTTAGTTTTGAAATGTAAATACTTTTTTTTTCTGGTAAACTGTTACTAACCCAGTATTAAGTCATTGAATTACAGGCATATAATTAAGATAACGGCTCAAAAAACCAAACAGTTTTTAATAGCACTGACTGAATCCTGCAGTGCTAGACGTGTCACCCTGCTTAAGCCAGTACATGTCCAAGCTTGTCTGAAGTTTGCCAGAGAGCATTTGGATGATCCAGAAGAGGATTGGGTGAAAGACATATGGTCGACTGAAACCAAAACAGAACTTTTTGTATCGTGTCATTTTGAGTCAAAACCTCCTTCCATCAGTGAGAGCATTGAAGAGGAAACATGGCCGAATCTGTCAGCATGACAATGATCCCAAAAACACCACCTGGGTATAAAGGGGTGGCTTCTTATGAAGCATTTCAAGGTCCTGGGGTGGCTTAACCAGTCTCCAGATCTTAACCACATAGAAGACCTATGGAGGGAGTTGACAACCCAAAAACATCACAGCTCTAGAGGAGATCTGCATGGAGGAATGGGCCAAAATACCAGCAACGGTGTGTAGAAAAAAACTGGTGATGTACAGAAAACGTTCAAACTCTGTCATTACAAACAAAGGGTATATAACAAAGTATTGAGATTAACTTTTGTTATTAACCAAATAATTATTTTTCACCATAATTTGCTAAAAATTCTTAGAAAAATAAACCATGTGATTTTTTTCTGGATTTTTAAAATTTTTTTTTCTTAATTTGTCTCCTATGTTTATATTTTATATATATAAAAAAAAAATATATATATATTGCCCAACTTTCTATTTTTCTTTGTCTGACATAGTTTTAAAGATATTAAATCAAATGTTATGAAGTACTCTGATAGCCTTTTTTGCCAAGTACTTTTTTACTCTTACTTGAGTAAAACTTTTGGCTACTCTACCAATCTCTGCTCAACTGAAAGAAGCGAGGCCTCACTAATGAATTCACCTGGGAGTCCATTGATCGACCTGATTGTTGGTGGGTGGTGACAGCATAGATCTGAGGTTTTATTGATACATAAAATCTTTACAGTCATCAACATAAAGATGAGTATCCGAACCCTCTCTAAAATGCCTTTGTATTTTAATACTAAATTTACCCTAAAATGCACTAATTCCCACAGTGGAAAATATCTTAGCTCTACCACTATCACGAGTTTGCTGAAGGAAGGACGAAGGACCCAGGCGCAGAAGCAGAGTTCAAAGGTGAGGTGGTATTCAATAATGAGCAGCAACACAGGGCGAGACAATACATGCAAAGTGCATCACAATGATCCAGCAAGGACTGAATCGCTTGCTGGATCTTAAATAAGGGGAGACAAGAAGGAGGAACAGGTGAAGACACTCAGGGAACACAGGTGCAAACAATAGGAAGTCAGGAGGCTCAGACAGGACGACACAGGTGCAGATGATGAGGGAGTGTGAGGAGCTAGGCGTAATCATGACAACCACAGAAGCTAACCTTAACAGTCTTTTTAATATCTGCTCTTGTGGCTTCAGCCAATCAGTGGCAAGGAAAATAAATGGTGCTCACAGATTGGCTTTTTCGCAAACACCAGTCAGTATTGAGTCAGGTAGGATTTGAACTTCCCTAGGTGCATTTTACTTTCGATATTTCAGAGATGCCGTACAGTAAGTTGCCGATAGGCAGGGGGTCAACTGCAAAAAACAACAACAAAAAACTGCGGCCTGCACTGTAAAACATAAAACAATGTAAATGTAAAACATGCCAGATCATAGGAGACACATCAGGAGTGGAAAAGTGTAGGACACATGTAAGACATTAAGAGACAGCTAATAAGTCTTAAATTCAGGCTTATATTGGTACATAAAATAGGGGTTTTTGGGCAGCAGATGTCATGAGTTCGCTGGTCAAGCCTCGACCTCATGACCTCCGAGGTCAGAGTCCGCTTCCATAACACGTTCAGTCTGACCTGGGCTCATTCGTTAGAGCCCAGATTCTTCACGTCCTGAGAGAGTTTATCTAGTAAAAAAGGGAAGGAATCACCAGCAGAGAAAGAGAGAAGCTTTTCAGCATGATGTGAAACTTTTGACTGAATTTCTCCTTTAATTGATCATTTATCAATGTTTGCAGTTGTATCTTAGAGCGCATAGAAAAAAAGTGATAAACAAATTATGTTTTATTGTTGTGGATTGTGTAAAAGATCATTTAAACTAACAGAACACTTTGCATTCCCGTAATATTTACTTCAAACCATCAACATTTAGGACATTTTCAGCATTTTTATCTTAAGTTATCAGTGAAAACAAGACCTTAATAGAGTTCTTATTTCTTGTCCTGTTAACCTGCTTTTTCTGATGTTCATGCCCCAACCTGAAGATATTTTTGCGCCAAATGATCCAAAACAGTTTTACAGTCACAAAAAAAAAACATTTAGCTGTAGTGCATGTAACCGCCAACAGGGGGTGGTGCCACATCTTTAATCGCCTTCATGTTTTCTAGGCAGCTTCAAGCATCAACATGGGAGGAAGCTTCTCCCTCTTGGGTTAGACGTAGGGGTCTGTGGAGCTTCCTGAGACGATGACGTAACACAATGTCTCTCACCAGAAACCTTCCTGCTAGTTATCAGCTTAGGCAGAGCCTCCGCCCACCCAGCAGAGCCTCCGCCCACCCAGCTCCGACTGTAAATCACAGGGTTCAGCCTCCACGCTCTGATCTGCTGCTCCATAAACTCAGGAATCTGCTCCAGATGTTTCCTGCTCCTCTGCAGCAGATGTTTGGACATCAGTCATCAGGGATGACCACGCCCTCCTCCTCCTCCTCCTGCTGCTGCTGGTCCGGCAGGTGGAGGAGCATCTCCACCTGCTGACTAGTTTAATCTCATCAGAGCAACTAAAACCCATAAACCTGTGATGTCATGGATTCAATAAGTGTGTTACTGACTTTAAAATCCTATCCTTCAGTCATTAAGTTGACTCTACAACTGTGAAATAAAGTTGAACACTTTAATTCTTTAATAAATCATAGGCTGAAACTAACAAGAGGATAATGATAAACACTGTAACAAAAATTCTGAGGAGAGAACTGTGCGCCATTTCTTCATGATATAGTGATAGTCTGTCTGTATAATATTAGGTCAGGTCAAATGAACTGATGTTAGGATTCCTACGTCCTGTGTTACCATGGAAATGACCCTCGGAGCGCTGGACGTCCTGACGTGTCCTAAGATTGAGCCTGTCCTATCAGACGAAGACGCCTGGGAGTCTGCTGTGTTCACCGTGAAGAAATGTTCACTGATATGGTGTTGATAATACTAAGGTTGACCAAATCTATAAAAGGGCTTTGTTAGTTGTTGGGAGCAGGTCAGTTCGCATTTACTTTGCAAGATGTTGTCCTTGTTTGATCAAACGAGTCCAATTAAAACTCCAAAATCAAGAAACCTTTCTCACCTCTTTATTTAAAATGTTTGTCTGATCACATTTTTTGGCACTCTCAACATGGGTTTCAGCAGAACAGGGGCATCAGGAGTTCAAGCAGTCAAATTGCCTAGACACAGGAGGATCTCTGTAGGTTTGTGAGAATAAGGGGGCTTGATCTGCTGATTGGCCCGACCGCCTGGAATTCAAGAACCTTTTCATCACAGGTGAGTTTTCATTCCTACCATAATATTCTGTTAATTTAAGTAGTTTCTGATAACCAAGTGGACTGTAAAATTTGAAGAAAAATTTCCATAAATGTATGATAGCTTAGATTCTGGGTGCCCAAATAAGATTGCTTCATTTTGGGGAAGTCTTACAAAAAGCTGAGCTATATACAATTCATGAAAAACATAAAAAATAAGCCAAATTTTCACACAACTAGTTAGGAGAGAAGGACTTACTGTGCACGTTTAGCGTCATAAACTTGCTCCGTTTCGATGAAAGTCGATATTTTTCATCCATAAGGTTCTTATAAAAGTCACCAACCAAATGTGCCGGTCTATTGAAAAAATAAATCCGTAAGAACTTCGTAAATTGTTGTCAAAACGTGCGAAAAATTAACCAGAATCCATTTCCTGATTCTACACAGGAAGCGACGTCTGACCCCCAATGTCACTTCCTGCCAACGCGTCTCATAATTAACTTAAACATTTAGGTAAGAAAGCAAATAAAACCATTAAAAAGACAAGAATATCCATATTTATGTGTTTAAATGTATCAGGTAAAGTTAAAGTCAAAATGTCACAATCATATCTGCTGTTTGCTGTATTAAGTTAAACCCTACTTTCCATACACAGAGTGCATCGTGAAGCTGTTTAAACCCATATTTAAATAATAATTTACCAATCAGCTTGCTTCGTTAGCCCAGATTTAAGTAACGCTGAAAATAACAAAATTAACTGTGAAATATGAATACTTTGTAACATATACTGAATTCAAAATGCAATTTGTGATTTCCACATTTATTATTTTAATGTATTAATTTGTTGATATGTTGGATTTTTACCTCCCCAGTAAGCACATTCCAGTAAGCACATTCCAAAAATTATGGTGAATTAGATAAAAAAAATATTATTAAAAATTGACCCCCAAATAAAAAATTTCAAGTGAAAAAAAAATTATTTCTCTGTAATTGTTGCAGATTTTCCCAAGTTGATTATTGGTTATTGGTATTAGTTAACTTTAACCGATGCGAGTACATTAGAACGGTATCGGCCCGTTACCTGATGCCAGTATCGGTTCATCCCTACATAAAATATATGAATTAGAAATATAGCATCATTTTCTAACCACAAGTATAATCACTTTAAGAGAAAATGTGATTAACAAAGACAGTTTAGAGTAACAGGTTTATTTTTTTCCATAAAAACACCAATCACGTACATTTTATTTACAAAAAAAAAAACTTAATTACAGTATAATATAACTTGTTTATTTTTACTTAATGGGCTGTTTTACTGACCTTATTTTAGAAAACTTCAGCCAGGGGGAAGTGCTGTGGTTTGGTGAGGAGATTTGGGCTAAAGGATAATGAAGGTCGATGATGAAGGCCTTTAATATTTCAGAGGTTTTTATTAAAGTTTTATTAGTTTATTTCCCGATTGGATTGTGTTTCAGTTCTACCGATGGATCTCTGAGCCATCAGAAACCACGATGAAACCTGCTGGAACGTCTAGCAGCTGTTTTTTCTGTCTGCTGATGAACATCCCACTATCATCAGACTGGTTTAGACGCTAGTAATGATCTGATGACCTTTAACCTCCAGAGGAACAAACAACCAAAAGAGGAGTCTGGCTGTAGACAACGGGAGGAGATGAAGGTTCTGGTTTCAGTGGATCTACTCAGACCCGACAGCGGTCTGAGGTCCAGTGTTGCAGAATCGGCAGAACGGTCGTTTAGATGCAGCGACCCGAAGGTCTGGGAGCCGTCCTGGTGATGATGTCATCGACACGGCCCTCGTCTCAGTGTGACGTCATCAACAGCAATCAGTCCTCGTCCAATCCTTCGCTCGGCCTTTAACAGCACCTGCACAAATCATCATCATCATCAATATCATCATCACCATCATCATCACCATCATCACCACCATCATCATCATCATAATTTTCATCTTTATCATCATTATCAACAACTAGATCACCACTAACATCATCATCATCACCATCAATATAATCAATGTCATTTTTTTTATTATCATCACAATCTTCATCATTTATATTATCATCATCATCATTTATATCATCATCAGCAGCAGCAGCAGCCTCATAATTAGCATTAACATCATCATCATCATTAATATCATCATCACCATCCTCATCATCACCACCATCATCATCATCAGCATCATCATCATCATTGATGATGTAACTTACTCTGTCCACAGAATGTGTCTCCAGGGTAACCTGTGTCCGTCTCCACCCATGTCCACCTGTCCTGCTCCATAGGGCGGGGCCATACCTGAAACAGCCAATGAGGAGCGAGCTTTACCCCAGCACACCCCACAGAGGTTAAGAGGTCAGAGGTTACTGTAGCTCTGGTACCTTTGGTCTCGCCTCTTGTTCCGGACGAACAGCTGCAGGACGCCCAGGTGGTGCCCCGTCAGCCAATGGGAGAAGGAGAAACACACGTCGCCATGGTTCCACAGAGGCGCCATCTGAATGGCCAATCGAGCGCCTCGGATGCTCCTTTGCCCCACCTTTAGCTCAGGGACAGACAGGTACCGCCCACCTGGGACAGAAAACATATCGACACATGCTTTAACATTTAAAAGCTAGATGCTAGCTGCTCTGTTATCACCACTCATAATGGTTTACCTGCAGGACTGTCCACAGTTTCCCAGTCCAGGTCTCCCTCTCTGGTAGATATCCAATCACAGAGTCCGTGATCGAAGCTACAGTGGAGTTTACCGACCTCTAAAACAGAGCAACAGATCTGTATATTAGCTCCTCTGATCACTGGCCTGAACTTCGTTTGAACCCATTGATCCTCACCCTCCCCAAACATTCTGTTTAGCTCAAAACGTACCAGGATCGTCCCGAGCGTCCTCGGCTGTGTTTCCCAGCTCGATGTCAAACTCCCAGATGTGGTTGTGTCCAGGCTGACGGGGTACTGAAGGACAAGAACAACAATCATCAACGTATGGTAACTGTTGCTCCGTTTCGTCTGTCAACATTTCTAGGGATGCACTGATATGAAGAACTGGTATTTAACAATATCATTTAAATTAGGCATATTCTGTAGAGTAAAAACTGGAACTTTTGGAGGTGGTAAAGAAGATACTTTGGTACGTTTCAGCTCGGCTTAATGAAAACAAGAGCTAAGTTAGCACAAGCAGGGACAAGGGCTTTGCTGAGTCATTTTTATGCTAATATTAGCATGCTAACGGTTGTTATAATGAAAACCTTGAGAGAAATACACACAAGGATGAAAATTACAAAGGTTTTCAGCAACAGTTAATATTGGAATGTGGACGTAGGATTTGTGAACTGGATTTTTACTGCAGGACATTTACTGGAGTCATGTTGATGAAAAAAGACGGTCTTTGTTCAAGACGGCGCTGTTCTGTCAGTGATGTGAGGCTTCAAACTAAGAGCTCTTGCTTTCTGAGTGGTTTGACAAAAGTTTGTACTGTGTCTACAGTTATGATGGCATCCTTGATTGGCATACATCTTTGGAATCACAAGAATCTTAGCTTTCCAATGATGTTTGATGTCTTTATGTATATATAATAGAAAGGTTGTCAAGAAAAAAGAGGCAGATTTGAACCTGGAGTAAGCAACGAAAAAAGAATGCAACGTAAAAACGGGAAGGGGTTAAATAAATAGAAATGTGTATTGCCCCTCCCCCTACAATAACACAGTTTAAGTCATCACACTGATATGCTAAAAACTGACTAGTACCGGCCAATACCGATGTTAATGGTAAAAAATTGTGCATCCCCAACAATTCCATCCTTTATATAAAATTTGAACAACCCGAATAAATAACTCGGATCTTTATTGTAAGTCTGTACAAGCAATTTCCTAATGAACGGGTGCAGCGTGTCCTCACTGTGGACGTCTCCTCTCTGCCTCTGCGTCACATCCTTGTTGATCCTGTTGTTCACCGTGGTCGTCACCAAGGAGGTGGTGGTGGCCTTGGCAACCGCAGCAGTCGGAGTAGCGGTGGTGAGCGGAGCAGGAGAAGGTGTAGCACCAGCGGCCTCGGGTGTGGTCTGTCTGGTGGGTGTCGCCATGGTTGTTGGGACAGTGGTAGAAGGAGAGGTAGGAGTAGGAGTGGCTGTAGTTGTAGTAGTTGTAGGTATGCTGGTAGGTGTAGTGGTTATAGGTATGGTTGTAGTAGTGGTAGTGGTTGGAGGTACGGTTGTAGTAGTGGTTGTAGGTATGGTTGTACTAGCGGCAGTAGTTGTAGGTATGGTTGTAGTAGTGGTAGTGGTTGTAGGTATGGTTGTAGTAGTGGTAGTGGTTGTAGGTATGGTTGTAGTGGTTGTAGGTATGGTTGTACTAGCGGCAGTAGTTGTAGGTATGGTTGTAGTAGTGGTTGTATGTATGGTTGTAGTGGTTGTAGGTATGGTTGTAGGTATGGTTGTAGTCGTGGTTGTAGGTATGGTTGTAGTAGTGGTAGTGGTTGTAGGTATGGTTGTAGTAGTTGTAGGTATGTTTGTAGTGGTTGTAGGTATGGTTGTAGTAGTGGTAATGGTTGTAGGTATGGTTGTAGTAGTTGTAGGTATGGTTGTAGTAGTGGTTGTTGTGGCGGAGGTGGTGAAGGAAATTGCAGTTCTGGGTCTGTGTGGCTCTAAAGTCACTTTCAGGATTCCTGAAAAACAGAAAAACCAAACACGTTAGCCGGGATCATGGTTGTGTGTTATTTCTCTTTTTTATGTATTATTGTTTATCTATAAAATTAAACAATATAATAAGAATTTGTCGTCCTCTAATTATAGTGATAAAGTCTGATTGATGATGTCATAAAACCCTAAAGGTCTCGTTCACTGAGAAACCTTGTAATACTTGTTCTTTGTGAAATATAGTCGCTCCATCAAAGTCACTTATGAATGCTGTACATGGAAATTTTCTTCTTCCATCACCTACATTAGCCGTAGAAAGGAAACAGACAGGAAAAACGAGCGTGTCAGAACAATCCAGTCTCTTCCACGTCACAGAAAAAATTTGTATTCCTGGCCCCGTCCACCTTGGCCTGCGACCGCCCACAGGAAGTTTGGAGAATGTCTCTGCTAGTTGAAGGTAACCGTTAGCAGCCCTGCTACTAGAAGCTAAACGTTAGCAACTCTTCAACCTGGCAAAACACGTTCAGGCTTGTGTTTGTATTTTTCTACCCAAGAAAGAGGATCTGAAGATGAAAAAGTTGGAATTTGTCTTGGAACCAAATGTTGGTTATTTGTTCGAAGGCTGCATAAGAGTCACGTTGCTGTTTAGCTAATGACAGGAAATACGTTAGCATACGTTAGCATTTTTGTTCAGATTTTTATTTTACTGTTGGTTCCCATCAGTACACAGCGATCAGGCGTTACAGTATGACCACCATGATAATCTCCATGTTTGTGTGAAAACAGCCCTGAAGCTGTGGAGGCCTGGACTCCTGAAAGTCCTGCTGTGGACGTTAGCATCAGAACCTTTAGGTCCTTTGAACCGTAAGAGTTTAAAGGACCTAAAGGTTTAAAGGGATTGTCTGTCATATAAGTATACTCTCATCGAATACCTGTTTCTACTTCAGCCGTATACATGTTTAAACAAAGACAGAGTTTACTTTGCTGCCTAAATTACATTTAATCAAGCCACATGAAATGGAGTCTTTCTGAATAAAACAGACTGCTTTTTCAACGATTTGATCAAAGACTGAAAAATGACGAGTTGTTGTTACCTTTGCAGCTGCCATCTTTACAGCGACACTTCGGAGAGGAAGGATTCAGTGAGCAGAAAGGCCGAGGGTCCTTATCTGGTTACAAACAGAGAAACCATCAGCACGTTACTTTATAACGGGGGTGTCCAAACTTTTTCTCACATGGGCAAATAAAGTTAAGTCAAATGGACTTGAGGGCCCAAAATAGGTGTTTTTACAAAAACCCAACAAAAACCTCAACATAAACTATGTATGCAATAGTATAATTAATTAAAGTAGTTGGATTTGTTGTGTGAAAGGGATGTGTAAATTATTAGCGATGCAAAACCTATGGGTAAATTTAGTATATTTTTGGGTTTTTTATTTTTTTTTAGGTCTTGATTAGAAAAAAAATAGAACCAATCAAATCACGATTTAGGTCATTCTTCCTTTGAAAAGGCTTGCTGTATTTAGGCAAGTCTCTTAAATTAATAAAACCAGATTTTGGATACAGGAAAGCCTGTTTTTGAGTAAAAATCAATGGACAGATGTACATGATGTTTTTTTTGCAAGAAGATTAAAATTTTTTTGTGGAATAATTATGGACTAA
The DNA here is from genome assembly GCA_028564705.1 of Apricaphanius iberus. Lineage (NCBI taxonomy): Eukaryota > Metazoa > Chordata > Actinopteri > Cyprinodontiformes > Aphaniidae > Apricaphanius > Apricaphanius iberus. The sequence continues at coordinate 179,212 of JAPXFQ010002186.1, forward strand.
TTAAAAAACAAAGTTTCTATCTGGATCATCCATTTGTGCTGGGGAGGCAGATTTGTATCAATCTCAAATTGAGGTCAAGGGCCACATATAATCACCCCTGCTTTATAAGATTATCATATTCATGGGCTAATAACTATAGAACTCTAGCCAGGTAGTTTTCTATTAAAATACTCCTGTTTTAGATGATTATTAATTATCCAGTTATTTACATTTGCTTGACTTGAGATGTCAGAGCATTTTCTCTCTTATCTGGGCTCAGATACCAAATCAAACATCCTCTCCGTCTGACAGGCCTCTTACAACAGCTTACAAAGTGCGGGTCGGAGATGAAGAGAGATAAATCTGAGCAGATTCAGACATGAACAAATCATGTCTCTGATTTCTTTTACCCAATGCGTTCATTGTCTTCTGAGCTTAGCGGTTTTTACAACATTTCTAACCGTTATAAAGATGATTCACATGTTCTGGAGTCTGTGGGGGAGAATATGTTCCTGTTTTAATTTTGCTTTTAGATATAAATAACGCGGAACAGATGTTTTCCCCCCAGATCAGCAGATAAAACGATGTGACGCAGAAGTAGGAAATTAGCTGCTTATATTTGATGTCGCCAAAATACAATAAAAGAGTCCATACTAATTACATTTGTTTCATTTTGTCTCAAAGATTCCTGAGCATGTGAAATCACAGGAAAATTTCCGTAAAACCACAAATAAAATAAGTTTTCAACTTAGACGAGCTGAAATGTGAATTGTTGAAATGTGTTTCAGGGTTTTACATATTTTACTGGAGGCTTGCTTAATTACTTTTGAGTATTACAACCTGACTTGTTCTATTTAGTTAATATTAAATATATTTAGAATCTGGTGAAGATCAGATGTTTTGTACAGTTGGTACTTTCTTTTTAACATTAACATAATACTTTTATGCAGTCATGAATAGGGTAAAAATAATTGAAAAGCCGTCACTGCTCCTCTGGTCTCTTGAACGTCACCGGTTCAGGATGTGAGGAGCCCATTTTAATGCTCCTAAACTGAACCGCAGCAGCTTCTAGAAACACAGATATCTGTGGAAGCTGCAGGCGGTTCATCCAGGGGGCCAACAGGAGGATTTATGGGATGGAAACCCAGGAGGTGAGCGGCCCTCATGGTGTCGTCCAGGACAAAAGGCTGAACCTGACGGTGACAGATAAGCTGCAGTAAAAGGAAAACACCCGCACCACCTCCATAATGTATTCACAACCCCGAACCTTTCTGCATTTATTGTGTGTTTTATCTGCTATATGTCCAAACCTTTCGCTACAACAGTCAAAATCATCAAGTCAGAAGTGTCCATGGGCCACAAACACATAAGATTGTTTTACTTCAACAAAAAAAAATATGATAACCTATAACGATAAATTAAACAGGTAATATTTTAAAAGGCCTGTATCTTGCAAAATCAAGTTTCTAGAGTTTTCAACCATCTAGTAATGCAATTTTCTCATAAACACACCACCACAGTAGTTTTTGCCTTAATTCATGCATGTCAGAGTAATCCTCCTGAATTTTGCCTTCTGAGCAGCTGCCCCTCCCTCTCCTAGAAATCCACTGAGTGTTCAACTAGTGACATCACTGGTTGAAAGTTGAGTGCTAGAGGTGTCTGCACCGCCCCTGCAGGCAGACCGGCTTACCCCTGGTAGATTTTCAAACACACCCTCCTTCTCACAGCTGCTTCGGTTTTTAGCAGCTTAAATCACTTTTTTTGTCGGGTTTTTTACTTTGTCTGTGAAAACGCCCGTTTAGCTGCATGGATTACAGGATTTTATCCTACATTTCTAAAGAACAGCAGCTGGATCAAAGAACAAAGACGCCTGATGGACAGAGAAGTAAGTGGCTACATGCTAATGCTAATGTGGGTTAGCCATTTATCAAGCTGCTTATGCCTTGTGTAGTTAATTAATTTATTTGTAGCATATCAGAATGTTCAGTAAATGGGTGCAAACAACACCCACGGCTTTTTTATATAATGGACTGGAAAGATTTGCTGTTGGTTTGGGCTCTGTCTAAAGCCTGGAGAATTAGCAAATGAGGCTTTATTGACTCCGTTTTAAAAAATAAAAAATAAAATAAACCAAACGTCTGAGCCCTTAATATAACAGAGTTTCTTTGTGGTACTCAGTGCTTTTCAAATTATTTGTGAGAAAACTGTTTGTGATGAGGCTTAGCACTGTTTGTTTCAGTTTGATCTGCTCCCGGCTCTGCAGCGCGGCGCAGCGTAGCAGGGGGTGCAGAGAAACGAGCCGTTTCACTTTGTGGTTTAACATTAACTACAGGATACACGTTAAATATGTATAACACCAACGGTAACATTTTATCATAAACATTTCTATCCCAGAAGTTGAAAGATGTAAGAATAGCATGATATAGTCCCTTTAAATGAAACACAAAGTTTGAATTCTAGTAGAAAGGGGCTTTTTAAAGGGTATTAGATTCAAAACACATGGGCTTTGCCTTTTTAAAATAAATGATTTTCAAATAGTTTTCAAATATTTCAGATGGGCTAATAATCTTCTCTTTTTTTTTCTCAACAGAACGAATGTGGTTTGGGTCACTCTCTTTTCGAAAATATGTGTTATTTCGAGCTTTTTTTGTTTGCCTCTACTTCTCCTTTTGCATTAGTAGTTTACACAATGAAATTAAAAAGAAACAAAAATTATGCCCTTATACAAGAAAGTCTCCATCTGCATCACTCATTTGTGCTGTGATGCCAATTGCAGAAAGAATCAATCTTAAATGGTGTTCAAGGGCCGTACGAAATCAGTCCAAGGGGCCGCACTTTGGACACCCCTGTGCTAGAAAAACACAGAGTGGAGTCTGACTGGGAAGTGGAAGGAAATATGGTGTTTAAAGAAACATTTGTGGGAATTATCATTGAGCTGCAGGTCTGCTGGGGTTCGTCTCCACCAGGTTGGATGGAGAGCGTCTTTCAACGTCAGATTTCAGTTCTTGTATCTGATTCTCAGTAGGATTCAGGTCTGGACTTTGACTAGGCCATGCATCTGCCTATATCTAAAAGATCCCATAATATCTCTGGTTCAGGGGTTAACCTATTTTTGTTTTAGAAAACATGAAATTTGCTAAAAAAAAAAAAAAAAAAAAGGTCCAGCTTGAAAAAATTGAATTCCCCTTTAAAGTGACAGTGTGTAGTTTTTGCAGTACATCTTTGAAAATAGCCATTAAAATATTATGTAATAATAATTACGTAAAGCACATTAATTGCAAAATATTAGCGATATTGTAAAATATGACTTTAAAAGTTAGTTTTAATATACATAGGCGCGGCTCTTCTTTTCAGGGGAAAGCCATATTAGATGACGTCTTTACTTCTACAAGAGCCCGGACGGACAAAGCGCACGGAACACATTGATTTCTCCTCAAAATGCAAAAAAGTTTTGCCATAAATACATTTTTACCTCTTCGCTAGTTCCAAGCGATGAAAGAGAGACAGATGTGCTCGTCATGTTGCTGCAAATAGATAATTCTCAGGGAATTGAGCGTTTGAAAATAGTACTAGTTGGACCTCCGTTGTTGAGTTTCTTACTCGAAGACACAGATACCGCATGCTTGTCATAATTTAGGTACGCACTTCCCCCTACTGGCCGAAAATTACACACTGTGTCTTTAATACAACACATAAACTAGTTTATAGAGTTGCGTCACTGCATCACGCAGACGTTCAGCCTCACCGATGCAGGCGTAGCGCCCGTTGATGTACGTCAGCCTGAAGCCCAGGTGACATTTACAGAAGAAGCTCCCGAACGTGTTGAAGCACTTCCTGCGACGCGGACACACGGCTCCGCCCAGCGAACACTCGTCGACGTCTGCAGGGAGAGAGGTGGGGGGGTGGGGGGCAAACAAAGTGACGCTGAGGCAACTAAAAAACCCAAAAACATCATGAAACCGTGCGGGTCAGGAGCCCGGACTGACCGACACAGGACCGCCTGTCTGGGCCCAGACGTAACCCCGGAGACGGACAGGTGCACCGCACCTCGCCCTTCATCACCTCACAGCCGTACTGGCAGTTGGCATGGTAACAAGTCCTCATGTCTGAGGGGGGGACAAATACAGCAACATGTGATGGAGTAAACCCAGAAAGCGTTACAGGGAGGAAAGGAAGCGTCTCTCACTCCTGCAGCTGCCGTCCGGCTGCAGGGCGTGGCCGTCCAGGCAGTAGCACTTGTAGCTGCCCGCCGTGTTCATGCAGCGGTGCTTACAGGGGCGGGGCTTCAAGCCGCACTCGTTCAGGTCTGAAACACACCCAGAGAAAAGGTCAGAGGTCAAACCTTTCAGCTAAATCCTTCTCTTTTCGTTCCCTCCCGTCGGTGTGTCGAATTAACCTCTGACCTCCGACCTCATCGGTGACCGGGAGGGCTTCAAACGTGTCAATAGAGTCGTACAGGGTTTCAAACACAAAATGTCCACACATACACACACACACTGTGTGATATAACACTGGTGTGTGTTTGATTCCAGATGCTGTTTAAAGTCAGGATGTGAGTCACATCCAAGCCTCTAATCAGCAGATCGAGGGTGTTTCTGTGTGTCTGTGGGTGGAAGTGTGTGAGTCTGGGGAGGCGTTACTAGATGGTAGTGTGTGTGTTTGTGTGTGTTTGTAGGGGGGGAATGCAGGTAAGACACGCCTTCTCGGGGCAAAAACAGGAATGTCTCACCTGAGAGCCACCCCTCTCACCTCTAACTCGAAGCTCGTGGTTACCTTGGTTACAGGCTTTGCCGGTGTATCCCGGGTGACATCTGCATCTGTCGGGTCCGACGCAGTCTCCGTGTTTGCAGCCCTGCGGACAGTCGGCTACACACACACACACACACACACACAAACACATAGGGAGGGTGTTAGCGTACGTGTGTCGGCTCGCTCCTGTGCCAACATGTCTCTGCGGCCGACTCCGGATCAGTTCGGAGTGTTCAACACGTTTTAGCTCATTAACGGCCAAACCCAAACAGATTCCTGAGAATCCTCCGGGCTCAGCGCCGGGTCTGCAGGCAGCCGCTGGTTTCACACGATAATCCGTCAGTCAACACGAGGTTTGTTTGGGTTCCTGTTGACAGAACGTCTCCTCTCCACCACCACACAGCCAGAGCCTCTCTTACGGTGGTCCTGGTTCATCGGCTCTAAAGGCTTCCAGACTTTTTCTACACTTAGATTCAGTTCAAAACACTTAAAGTTGAACAATGAATATATCTAATATCAATGTTTGCAAACATAAGGGAGTCTTAGGGCGTAACAGTTGGTAGAATCAGCCCAGTTCTAAAGTCCTTACACTGGCTCCCTGTAGCGCAGAGAATAGACTTCAAAGTGCTTTTATCAGTTTATAAATCAATGAGTGGTTTAGCACCAGAGTAGAGATCTACGACCGTGATACAAACCATCCAGATCACTCAGGTTCTCCAGCTCTAGTTTACTTATCGTCCCCAGAACCAGAACCAAACATGGAGAAGCAGATTTCAGTTTCTATGCTCCTCATATATGGAACAAACTGCCGGACGACTGTAAAACTGCAGAGACACTGAACTCTTTTAAATCTAAAATAAAAACTTACCTATTCAGACATGCTTACCAGTAAATGTTTTTTTTATCCTAAATTGTTATTTAGTTAATGCAATTAAAAGCCTTCAGTTGATCCAAAATGCTGCAGCAAGAGTTCTGATTAATATTGAGAAGAGAGATCACATTTCTCCTGTTTTGGCTTCTCTCCATTGGCTCCCTGTTAAATCCAGAATAGAGTTTAAGCTCCTCCTCCTTACTTATAAAGCCCTTAATAATAAAGCTCCATCATACATCAGAGATCTGATTGTTATACTGAGCACTTTGTTCTCAGAATGCAGGTCTACTGGTAGTTCCTAGGATTTTTTAAAGTAGAATGGGAGAGAGAACTTTTAGTTATCAGGCTCCTCTCCTGTGGAACCAGCTCCCAGTTTTAGTCAGTGAGGCAGATACTCTGTTTTTAAGACCAGGCTTAAAACCTTCCTTTTTGATAAAGCTTACAGTTAGAATTAGGATATCCTGAGCTATTTTTGTAGTTATGTTGCTATAGGTTTAGACTGTTTGAGGACAGACTGACCACTTTTCTTCTCTCTTCTACTTTTCTCTTCTACTACTCTCCAGATATATTCTTTCTAATGTTATTGTGATTGTTAACCCATTTTTCTGTCAGTATTTTTCTCCTCATAGAAGCTCCAAATGGTCTGGTATCCCGCTCAACTACAGCGCCCCCTGCTGGATGGGGAACATCGGTCCAGATGATGCTCAAAGTGACCGAGCATCCTCCATGCTGTCTCTTCTCTGTCTTCTCAGACCCCCAGACGGTCGTGGCAGATGACCGCTTGTACTGAGCCAGGGTTCTGCCGGAGGTTTCTTCCTGTTAAAGGAGAGTTTTTCCTCTCCACTGTCGCTACATGCTTGCTCAGTATGAGGGATTGCTGAGGAATTGCTGTGGCTGGAGTCTGCATGATCCGGGCACAACCTCACGCTGATGACTCATTGCAATCTGCTGGGATTCCTTACATAGAAAACTTTTAAGTGATTGGAATGTTGGTGTAATTGTAATGAAATGACATTTGTTGTAAAGTGCCGCTATGTAAATAAAAGTGAATTGAAATTATTTTTAATCAAATACTATTGTCTGATTTATCAAAAGATTTCTTTAGAAAATTCATCTTCCGAAGCTTAAACACCTAAATATGGGGAAGTCTCCTCCCCTTCCTGTCAGCCCATAAGACCCCTGGCCAAAAAAATAATGAATGAAAGTCAATGGAGCAGTAAAAGTTGTTTTCAGGTCCGCTTTGTTTAAGGTCCGGATGCAAACATACGTTGTACCTCAGTTTAAATGATAAATAATGATGTGCATTTCGACTGTGTTTGTCAAATGATTTGGGATTTATTTGATTGTAAGAATTGCAATTTAAACGCCTACAAATCTTCTTCTTCAGTTGTAGTCCAGTAAGTGTTTTTACATAAAACCTAAAGTAACTTTTGCTGCCGTTCGAAGAAAAACCGTTTTATCTACATCAAAACGTGTCTTTAAAATTCACAGACATCATTTGTTCGATCCATAGCACGTTTCAAAGGGTGTCAGAAAATAACGTCGGAAGTACCAACCACCATGCCTTTCTTGTCTCTGATTGGCTAGTCGTGTTGATTGATTAGTAATCCTAACGTTGGAGGAGTATTACCTAATCCTAACTTTACTATTTTCCTAATCCTAATATTCGACGACCAGTGCCTCAACCTAATGTGATACATTTATTTATTTATACATTTAGGAGCTGTTATATCTATAAATAGTTAACATCACAACTTAGTGATTAGTGCAGGCTTACACTAGCAGTTTTACAGTCGTCTGTAAACTTGCCAAGTTAATTAGTCAGATATACCGTTAAAAATTCATAGAATTGTATAAATGTATATAATTTTTGAGTTTAACTTACTTCCCTTTGAGATTTCTGGTAAGAACTGGATATATGGCGGCGCCCTGGTCAGCTATTGTAACTGCAGGAAAGTACTCTTGTTTTTTCAGCAGTAGGGGTCCCATGGACTGGACGTAGAAGGGCGGGACTTAGGCTCCTTATATTTCTAGCTGACGCACTATTGGCTGATGTTTGCAAAGCAGCCAATCCGGAAGCAACTTTTACTTTTTTGCCTCTGATTGGAGTAAAAGCGAACAAAAGGACGACTGTAAATGTTGTCTTGTAAGCGCTGAGACGGTTTCTACTGTGTGGTTAATGAATATAAAGAAGGGTAGCAGTAGTAGTAGGTAAATAAGAAAAATAAATACAAATGTGGACATTACTTTTTTTACTTTAACAGTATTAAACGAATAACCATTTCCCCCCCAAAATCTTTCCTTTCAATTCATGAAATCAATTTGCTTTTATTATGTTCTATAACTTAAAAAAAGTTAAAGTTACGGAACTGGATATTTTTTTCTTCTTAGATACTATGGTACAAGCAGACATAGCCAGAGTAGAAAACAATGTAAGCAAACACTTGAAAACAGTCAGTGTTAATGTTTAGAAATGTTTCAATTATAATTTGTCCATATTAGAGAATAAAAAATTGAGTTGTTTTGATATTTTTATAGCCTCGTTTCCCAGCTGTACTTCCTTACCAACGGGGATTCCATTAACTTGCGTTTTAACCAAAATCAGTAGTTTGTTCTGATTGGATGCTACTGCTAGCCATGTGAACGTCAGCTGGTTTTTCTCCAGTATCACTGATGTTTCTATTAAGCTTGAAAATTGTTTCAGGAGATTCATTAAGTTCAGTGCAAAGCGTCTTCTGGACCTTATTGCTGTTGAACGATGCGTTCGCTGACAAAGTTCTGGTTCGGTCCATCTTTCTTTTTCTACTGTACCTGCTAGAGAAACCATTAAGTTTCCCAAAAGCAGAGTTTAATGATAGCTAGGAGTCCTTTATGCTTTGTTTTTGGTGTCACTTTTTAAAGTTGCCCTGCGGAAATGTTGGTCTGCGCTCTGAGTTCTACACATAAACATTCACCATGTGTTCAGGTATAAAACACTTGGATCTGTTAGGACTGAACCGACAGGCCCGTATCGCAGAGTCCGAATACATGTACTGTTACAGCCCAAGAATTACAATATATTTGGTGTCTGGAGAATTAAAATACTTTTGGATCACTCCATGTGGCCCCTAACCCTTATGATTCTTAAGTCTCATGGACTGAGATGCTGAGGCCCACCATCAGTGGTGTAGAAGATTATTAATGTTAAAGCAAGAAATATAGTTATTTTTAGCGCATTTTCAGGATTTCCATCAGCATTTATTTTCCTGAAATCGTGAATCTCTACCTACAGTAGGTCTGTGGTCTCCGATCCTGGTTCTGGACGGCTACCTTCCTGCTGGTTTTAGATGCATTCCTGCTCCAACAGCTGAATCACACGAATGGCTTGTTAGCAGGTCTTTGTCCACCTTGATGGCAGCTGTAGAGCTAATTTAATAATTTGATCCTGCAGGTTTTGGATGCAGGGATGCAGTAGCTCTCCAGAACCAGGGTTGGAGACACTGACATAAAGCTTTATAGCATATAGCATGATGTGCCGATAAAGACCATCTGAGCTGATTAACGGTAGCTGGAATGAAATGTTCCCTGAAAGGAAGAGGGGGAAAAAAACATGAAGGAAAATCTGGGAGATGCATCAAAGTTCAGCTAATCGTCCACTTGGATGTTTTTATTCTCCGTTTGAAGCTGAAATCCTGTTTTTTGTTTGTTTTTTCCTGTGGTTGTAGCGGCATATCATCTAAGTATTTCAGCTTTCCCAGATGGATTTTCTTTCCACTATTTTAGATTTGCACCATGTAACAAATCGGCTAGTCTTTTCGTAAAACTCTACTGTTTAGAGCTGCCCTCGACTAATGTTCTAATATACACAGATTTTTCACATACATGTTCTTTTTATGCTTTTCCTAAATTGTTGTTTTAATCAAATGCTAAACGATTTCTTTTTATGGATTCTCATGTTTTATTGCTGTTTTTAATTTTTAAACATTTATGCTGTTTTGTTTTTTTTGCATTACTGCTATGATTTTATCATATTTTGTTGCTTTTTTTACTTTCTATGCTTTTATCATGTTTGGTTTCTGTACCACCTAATCATGTAAAGCACCTTGAATTACCTTTTACTTGGAAATAGTAATCTGATTACTGACTACTGTTTACTCCTTCCAAAAGTAAATTAGTTACTTTACTGATTACTTTTAGCAGCTGACAATAACACTCCCCACTTCGTCAACATAAGAACAATAACCGTTTTTTCTGCCAATACTCACATTAATTGGAAGTATGTTTTAACCGTAAGGCCGGAAATATACTTGATTTTTTTACCTCACATTGACACCAGCTACAGGCTGCGTCTTGGGCGCGTACTTGCTTGCGCACTGTACGTACTATCGGAGAGTTCCACTAGGGGGCAGAGTACAGAACTCAGACCAGATACAGCGACGGATTTGTAGAGTTAAAAAATAAACTAACAAACATGGCAACCTAAAAGGAGATACTCTGCTGTTTCAGATTACGACAGAAAAAGACGGCAGCAGCTTCGTAGAAGGTTACGTAAGACCATATTTACTGGTATTATTGTTTGTTTTCCTGCTGCTTTTACGGCTGGTGACCCCATGTACCAAAAGTATCATTTTGCTTGAGAAAATTACAGAAATAGTAACGAACAGTGTCTTAAACAAATAACTTTGATTTGATCGCTGGTACGGAAATAGTAACACGTAAGATTGGTGGGTGAAATTAGAGTTAGGGATCCACCGATACCGATACTGGTATTGGCCCCGATACTTCCTAATGTACAGGTATCGTATCGGCTAATGCTAACCGATACCTTGAACCGATACTTAAGTCGTGGAAATGCAGCAATAATTTCACAGAAAAAATTAGTTTTTAACTTTTAAATTTAAGTTCTGTGTTCATATTTATTAATTTTTTATTTTTCATTCATCATTTCTTGTAACAAGGCGAGAAGAAAATAAAACCTGACTCCCAATAGCACTTTTTGTGTGTGTGGTAGAAGTATCGGCATTGGTACTCGGCATCGATAAGTACTCTGATACAAGTATCAGTATGGTATCGGTTTTGAAATAAGTGGTATCGTTGCATCCCTAATTACAGTTCTACGTAAGAAACCAGTTGCTAGCACCACTGTATGGTATATCTGATATATATATATATATATAAAATGTAAGAAAAGAGCAAATTTTATATGTTTCAAATATATTCTAAACCTATATGTTTAAAAGTGTTCTTTCCATGTGGGTAATTAGCGTTTTATTGCTTCTGGATGAACTTTTTTCTATTTCTTGTATTTTATTTTGTATCCACACTTTGCTGCTTTATAAATCAACCTTTCCTACTTTACTTGCTAATAACCCCATTAATAACTGGCTTATTGCTCTGCCGTTGGTCTGGTGCAAACACAGCCCTGGTTTTGGGAAGTATTAATGCCTGAATGATGCAGGGGGTCAGAGGTCAACAGCTTAGCAAGAAAATGCTGTAAAGGACCTGCGGACATCCTGCAGCTGACGATGAAGAACATGTTGAAGCACTGATAGAGAGTCTGGCTGCTGGAGGAGGAACAGCAAGGGTTCGTGGAGGAGGTCAACAACAACACTGACTGAAACCATCAACTTCCTGCATTGTCACTGTGTCCTCACGTTGACACCGTCCCCGGTCCGCCCGTCTCCAGCCCCAGCAGCACTCCACGCCGTCGCCGTAGCGACAGAGGCCGTCAGACGACACCGCCTGCTCCGTCCAGCTGCAAACACAGAGACACACCGATAATGAGGAGCCTGTTTGCGTTTCCTGCAGCTGGGGTTTTACGAGAAGACGAGGCGGCTCATTTCCTGCAGAGCCGTCCGCCCCGGCCCCGCCGGGCTGCGGCGGCCTCACGCTGTTTGGTTAACGTCAGCTCGGCCAGTCCAGACCGGCAGAGGTGCATCTCCTGTTCCCCGAGCCTGTCCCGACATGAGTTATAGGAGTCAGGGAGGAGCAGAGTGAGGGGGGTGCCATCCCTCCCTCCGCATACTTTCCATCCCTCTGTCACACTTCAGCTATTCCTCCCCTCCTCAGTTTGGAGACTCTGTACTTACTCTGGTCTACAAAAACATTCACACTACTAGATCTTTCCATATTTTCTTTAATAGTAAACCACGAATATCAAAGTGTTTTATTGGGATTTGATTTAATATTTTAATAAAAAGTAGAGCTACTTGTGCAGGATGACGGATTTTTAAGAAGACTGCTGTCGTTGGAGTCCCATGCACAGGGCCAGAAATCACATCAATTCCTTTAAATAGAAAACTTTTTAAACTGATTGAAATGTTTGTACAACTGTATTAAAATGACTTTTGCTCTAAAGTGCTTTGAGATGACATCTGTTCATAAATAAGCTGAATGGAATTGAATAGAATTGATCAAAAAGTGGAAAGGGAGACGAGATGCACGACCGTCTTCGGATCTACGGAGACATTGGACTAAATCTGAGCTGGAGGAGCTGCAGAGATCCACAGCTCAGGTGGGAGAACCCGTTGACACTGCTTAGCTCTGGCCTTTAAGGAGGAACGCAATGGGAAGGATGGGAGGAACGCTAGATCAACGCCAGGAGAACACAGAGGTAAGACAGGAGGAACGCCCTTTGGAAGACAGGAGGAACTTGGTGAGGAGAATAGAGGAACACCTTGGGAAGAACAGAGAAAACTGGGAAAGACAGGAGGAACGCCATCGTCAGTACAGAGGAACGTGATGAGAAGTAGGAAGGAATATCGCAAGAAGGACAGAGGAACATCATGGGATGACAGACGGAACACCATCGAAATACAGGAGGAACGTCATGGAGAGGTTAGGAGGAACATCTTTGGAAGACAGGAGGAACGTGATGGGGAGAATAGAGGAATGCCATGGAAAGGACAGAGAAAAGTAATCGGAAAGACAGGAGGAAGGCCATTGGAAGATAGGACGAACGCCATCAAACAGGAGGAACGTCATTGGAAAGACAGAGGAACTTCATGGTAAAACAGGAGGAACGCCATCGTCAGTGCAGAGGAACGTGATGGGGAAAGGAAGAAGAACGCCGTGGGAAGGACAGAGGAACATCATGGGATGACAGACAGAATGCCATCAAATTACAGGAGGATTTTCATGGAGAGGTTAGGAGGAACACTTTTGGAAGACAGGAGGAACGTGATGGGGAGAATAGAGGAAAGTTATGCGAAGACAGAAGGAACGCCATTGGAATGCCATGGGAAAGATGATCCGATCTTAGGTCGATATCACCAACAGAAGGTGGTCTAGGTAGGTGAGAGCAGAACGTAACCATTTGGTCTACAGTGCGTGTGGCAGAGAGCTACAACTACTGAACGATGAAACATGGTGGTGGCAGCATCATGCTGTGGTGTTTCACCTGTTTAAACGGCCAAATCAAATTCCAGACCAGGGAATCAGACTCAGAGCCGATGTTCACAGATTTTTAGTGCGTCAAAAAATACAAAATAGGTGTGTTGATCTATGAAATCTCATTCATTCATCATCTAGTTTCTTAAGGGAATCTCAGAGTGAGATCAATGAACATTAGACTGTTGTAAGGGGGGTACCCAAAGAGAATGCACAGGGAGAACATGACAGGAGTCAAACCTGCGGCCAGCTGCTCGTCTCCGCAGCCACATCCGACCTGAACAAGTTTCTGAGATGTGAGACCCGATGTGAGAAAGCTCATATAGGGGCGTGAATAGTGTAACGAATGCTCCTCTGTAGAGGCCAGGGCTCCAAAATGTCCATTTAGTTTAGTTGCACTGGTTTTAATTTCTGAGCAACAATGTCAGACCCACGAAAACAGAAGAAAATATTTAAAACACTTTTGAAAAATTCAAAATTTAACTAAACCCTAGAGATGAAATAAAAACGGAGCATCGTTAAGGGGGGTTATTAAATAACTTGATGATCTTTTTAATGATAAAACTGCATTTAAAATAATCTGATCAGATAAATAATATGTCATTATTATTGTACTAAAATGATAAAAGTATCAAAAATATAAATCAGCGAGAGTGACCCACCTGTCATAGTCCAAACTGTGTCCGCAGATCAGCGTCCAGAACCAGGAAAGGAGAACCAGGACCAGCATCCTCCTTCCTGGGGAGCGGGGAGGTTTTCCAAGCTTGATCCCAGATCTCCCAGTGTTCCCACCGCCGCTGGAAATGTTTATCCGGGTAGAATCCAGCCTGTGAGGCTCCAGCAGCTCCGGGAAAAGCCTCCTCCTCCGTCACACACCAAGTTTAACCATCAAAACCAGTTATAAACCAGCAGCTCTGTAGCACACCGCTCCTCTCTGCTCTGTCCGCGCGCACCGCGCAGGGCTGCAGCGCGCCCACGCGCCGGTTCTGATTGGTCGGCGGGTCGTAAAGGTGAGAGTCGCGTGCCGGATGAGTTTAAACAAAAGAACCGTGTTGGTTTTGGTTGGTTCCTCGCGGCAACGCGTCGCTAAACCCGGTAAACAAGAGTCTCCTTCCCCGCTGAACGCGACCTGAAACCCGAACCTCTGAGAGGGGGAGAAGAGGAGGCGGTACCGGGAGCCGCGGAGCCTCCAGAACTCCCTGACACTGTGTTGTTCACACTCCGCCCCGGGCCGGAGAACTCAGCGAACAGCCTCAGAACCGCAGGCAGCTCTGTAATTATGTCCTAGAGAACCAACGCGGAGCGGAACCCTTGATCCAAAGCTTTACAGCTGTTATTTATGGGAACCAGACCTGCTTTAATCTGTGAAAGGAGTCAGCAGTTCTATTCATTCACATTAAGAATCTAAATTTGTCTAAATGTGTCTTCAACTCGTTCGTTTTCCCAGCAGGGCCGTGCAGAAACCTTTATAGGCCAGGTGCCCAAAGTTCAATCAGCGGAGGCTTCCCAACCCAAATAGCAGCCATTGAATATTCATTGATTTTTCATCTGAATCATTACGATGGTTGACATTGAAATTTTGATGCTAAATAAATGTCGAATCAGCCTCGCCAAACACATCGACAGCACTGATACTGAAACAATGTTGAAATATAGTTTTCCCCATGATTGATGGCGCGTTGACATTTGGTTTACTGGTTGATGATTGAAAAGTCATTGATTTTTAGTTGACCGGGAAATTTATGGTTGACCGGGTAAAATGATCACAAATTCATGGATTTTTAGTTGACCAGGAGACCATCGTGTGCCGCAGACCGCCCAGGCCATCTCCTTTGGAATAAACTTCAGAGAAGCATTTTATTTTAATCTTCTAATGCTCAAACACACTACACAGTGAAATGTATATTTTGTATGGATGTTACATAGATTTATGAGTGTCGTAGCTCAATTCACTCATATAATAATGCTGGCAACCTGTTAAAAACACCAGGCCTAGTGTAGTCAGTTAGCTAGCAATGCTTTGTTCACGGCTTAATTCATACAGTGAACGCTTTTGTCAAACCACATGTATAATAATAAAATAAAATAATAAAATGTCCAACTGACCATTAAGCCATCTGGTACATAAACAATCTTTTAACATTAAAAGGTCCAATTAATTTACTACAACAAGCTTTGTGTCAAAAATCCTCCAATAATGTGCAGCTGAAAACCTCTGAAAACCCTTTCAGTGCGTTTATTTCTCAAACTTTTCA
The DNA here is from genome assembly GCA_028564705.1 of Apricaphanius iberus. Lineage (NCBI taxonomy): Eukaryota > Metazoa > Chordata > Actinopteri > Cyprinodontiformes > Aphaniidae > Apricaphanius > Apricaphanius iberus. Next base: position 194,434 of record JAPXFQ010002186.1, read on the forward strand.
TAACTCCCACATAATGGAGAAAAATATATAAGCTAGGTTAAAGTAGTCTATTAATTATACCTACATCACTACAGTTGCTAAAAGTGGCCTATGTGATTTCCCATAGATAAAGTGTATGTTTTTTTTGTTATATGTTTCAGATGTCCTCATGGAGCAGCCAGGCGCCGCCATGAATGACTTTGCCTTATTTGGTCAGCAAGACAGAATTGGCTCCGTTAGGCGCCAGACCAGGCAGGAGGAGTTTGGCTCAAAATCGTGAATAAAAGATAAATTAAATGAAATAACTTCTTGTTGGTGTCGGGCCCTCAGGACCCACTGATGAAGCCCCAATACTGAAACACACATATATGATTATAAACAAATATATGCATAGTGCAGCCTCCTTTCTTTGTTTTCAAATGTTAATATCCAATAAAGGCCAGCACTCTTAAAGGGCCTATATCATGCAAAGTCCAGTTTTTGGAGTTTTCAACTATCTTTCTCATAAAAAAAAAACGCCACCATCCAGTGGGTTTTGGCTTAATTCACGCATTTCTGAGTCTGTATCCTGCGCTCTGAGTAGCTGCAACTCCTTCTTCTGGAGTTCAAACTGTGTTTTACGTCACTAAGTGAACACCAGGAATCGTTAGAGGTGTCTCCCCTGCGGAGAGAGCAGCCTACTTCTGGTAGAGTTGCAAACGACCCCCCTCTTCTTCTCAAAGCTCATAGCTGCTCCGGTTTTCACAGCTGGAAAAAAAATTTTGTTGTTGGAATTTTACTTTGCAAAACGTCTCTGTGAAAACGCCCGTTTGGCTTGTGTTTGTCTGCTTATGTGATCTTATAACAGCATTGTGTGGTTAATTAATTGATCTGTAGCATCTCAGAAGGTTCAGTAAACTGGTGCAAACATAACCCACTGCTTTTTTTATATGCTGGGCTGGAAAGATTTGCTTACTTGACTTAGCTGCGATGGTTGGTCTGAATGGGCTCCGTTTGATCTCTGCTTAAACAGTAAGAGCGTTGCAGGAATCACAGTGAGGGGAGAGAAGGGGGGGGGGGACTACAGAGAAACAAGCCGACTTACTTCCTGGTCCAACATTAACGGTGCGATCCAGTTAACCCTTCCGAGTTGGAAAGTGGGAAATTTCCCAGTTCTCTTGCGTGATTTTACCGAGACACACCCCCTTCAGAAATTTTGAGCTCCAACTCAGAGCTTTGGATAGTAGACCGAGTCGAGCGGACAACTCTGAGAACAAAGATGGCTGCGCCCGTAGTTCAGCTGTATTTTCTTTGTATTTATGCTATGTTGGTCATTTCAGTGTTATTTTTTAATGCTCTTAAACACTTGACTACACTGCTGCTTTAAAGTGACAGTGTGTAGTTTTTGCAGAACATCTTTGAAAATAACCACTAAAATATTATGTAATAATTAAGTAAAGCACATTAATTGAAAAATATTGGCGATATTGTAAAATATGACTTTAAAAATCAGTTTTAAAATACATAGGCGCGGGTTCTTTTCAGGGGAAAGCCATATTAGATGACGTCTTTACTTCTACAAGAGCCCGGACGGAGAAAGCACACGGAACACGCCCGCTATTAAAACATTGATTTCCCCTCAAAATGCAAAAAAAGTTTTGCCATAAATACATTTTTACCTCTTCGCTAGTTCCAAGCGATGAAAGAGAGACTGATGTGCTCGTCATGTTGCTGCAAATAGATAATTCTCAGGGAATTGAGCGTTTGAAAACAGCACTAGTTGGACCTCCGTACCTGTGCCTTTAATCTGGTCACCAATTTATACATTTCACGGTCTTGCTGGGCGTGGAGTACAATGTAAAGCTTTGCTTTTCATTATGTTCTGCCAAAGTTGCTATGTCGCTAACAACAATAACAATGATTACCCCGCCACCTGCAGCAATATGACAGCTCCTTCGCTGATGGGCGTCCATGTTCCTGTTTAACAACCCCAGTTATGTTATAACAATTACAATTTAAAATTATTAATTTAATGAATGTGCAATGTTTTTAACAGTGTAATAGAAAGATAATAAATACATTTACAAAAGAATTTCCAGTTACTTTGCTTTTTGGCGTTGTAATTTTGTGTTTTATATATAAAGAAAAAATAAAACAAATTTGCAACTACACAACTATTAAGCTGCAGCAGAGAAAATATCCTGGTGACATCTCCAACACCCACCCAGTGACGTTCATGATATATATATATATGATGTTATTTTATTTTTTAAAATAATTTAATTATGTCTGTAATGTTTTTTTAACATTCTTGAACATTTACAATTAAACATAACCTGCACAATTTAACAAAGATCCAGTTATAGAATAAGTATCTGCTGCAATAAAGTAGGTGACCCACTGTCCTCTTTTCCGAGGACATTTTCACTTTTCACATTCTTTTCACAGATCAAGGAATATTTTTTTTCTCAGCACATAAAGAAGGAACACATTGAATATGTTGAAATCAAAGTATTTGTCGAAGTGTTTTAAGGAATTAGTCAAGTGTCCTCTTTTTTCTTTGAAGTCAAAATGTGGGCACCCTAAATATAGTCACTTGTAGGTAGGCTATAGATGTTGTGGCATAGCAGAGCAGAACAGAATGCCGCAAAGGGTTATGGGTAGTGGATTCATGTTTATTGTACAAGTTTTCTGTTTTTTTGTTATAGATATAGATTTGTGTTTCAATGTAGTCATGTTATTTAGTTAGCCTTCGAGTTATGTTACTGGCAGCGTTTGGTGGTATTAGTCTGTGAACCGTGATAGAGATGGAGGTGCGCCAGAATCAGTTGTCTGACACCAACCCATTATGTTGCAGCCCTATTTATGTGAGTGTTTAAGGAAACTGACACCTTGAGGATGTGCAGTATAAGTGACTCAAGAATTGCCCCGTATTTCCTCACTCCAGTGATTGAGTGTTACAATTTTATTTGAATCACAGAATTTTTCAACACATGCATGTAAAATATGCGATTAATCAGGCCCATCCATTTTCCATGTTCTGGCTCTGCCATTGAATGTAGATCAAAACTATTTATCCAATATATATAAATTGTCCATCAACATCACACCATCAATTGTTACACTTTTAAAACAAGGGCCTCTGATGAAGGTGAAAGTCCAATATACTTCCACAAATTTCAAAACCCACTGAACTGTAATTTGCGAGTTTAAACACACGTATGGTTCAATTCTTGTTAAGAAGGCTTCAGGGCGTCCAAGAAAGTCTAGCAAGCGCCAGGATCGTCTCCTAAAGAGGATTCAGCTGCAGGATTGGAGTGTCACCACTGCAGAGCTTTCTCAGGAATGGCAGCAGGCAGGTGTGAGCACATCTGCACGCACAGTGAGGCAAAGACTTTAGGAAGACGAGCTGGTGTCAAGAAGGGCAGCAAAGAAGCCACTTCTCTCCAAAAAACCATCAGGGACAGATTGATGTTCTGCAGAAAGTTTGGTGAATGGACTGCTGAGGACTGGGGCAAAGTCAGATTCTCCCATGATGCATCTTTGTGATTGTTTGGGGCATCTGGAAAAAGGCTTGTCTGGAGAAGAAAAGGTGAGCGCTACCATCAGTACTGTGTCCTGCCAACAGTAAAGCCTCCTGAGACCATTCATGTGTGGGGTTGCTTCTCATCCAAGGAACAATTTAGCCCCAAAAACAGCCATGATTAAAGAATGGTACCAAAACAACCTCCATCAACAGTTTGGTGAAGAACAATGCATTTTCTAGCACAATGGAGCATCGTGCCATAAGGCAAAAGTGATAACTAAGTGGCTCGGGGACCAAAACATTGAAATTTTGGGTCCATGGCCTGGAAACTCCCCAGATCTTAATCCCATTGAGAACTTGTGGTCAATCCTCAACAAAAACCAACTAATTCTGACAAACTCCTGGAAGTGATTATGAAAGAATGTGTTGCTATCAGTCAGGATTTGGCCCAAAAGTTGATTGAGAGCACGCCCAGTCGAATTGCAGAGGTCCTGAAAAAGAAGGACCAACACTGCAAATACTGACTCTTTGCATAAATGTCATGTAATGGTCGATAAAAGCCTATGAAAGGTTTGAAGTGCTTGTAATTATATTTCAGTGCATCACAGAAACAACTTAAACAAAGATCTAAAAGCAGATTAGCAGCAAACTTTGTGAAAACTAATATTTGTGTCATTCTCAAAACTTTTGACCACAACTGTACATAAATAAACAACCAGGTAGGAGTTTGTTTTTGTACTTTATTAATAATAATTAGTTTTCTCATCGTTATCACAGAGTTTGGAACAATGCACATTCTCATGGCAGCAAGAGGATGCAATTTTTTTTGCATAACACCTGTTTAAACTCGAGTCACTCACTTAAACTTGTGTTTTTCATTTAACATAATAAAAACCTGTTGAAATTGAAGCATTTTTAAGTCAAATATATCAGGTTTCTTTTGTGCGATGTTAAATGTATAAATAAGTAACCAGGAAAACAGACAATTCTGAAATTCATTTTCATAATATTTAGTTTTTATTTTATTTAAAATATCTTCATCTTTATTTATGTTAAGAATTGTTGTGTTGCATTAATTTGGAAAAAAAATTGAAATTTTTTTGCGTGCATTTTGCACATTAAATGTTCTTTAAATGCCATTATAAACATTTATGTTATTAATGTTTTCATGTTTCCAATGTATCTGAAAAGTGAGAATGTACATAATCAGCCGTTTCATATTATATATATATATATATATATATATATATATATATATTATTTACATTATATCACAAAATAAATTTGAGGCCCTTTCACCCAGCCCTACATAGAAGCTCACTTTCTCAAAAAGAAAAAATAAATAAAAAGGTTTACATTTTTTTAAAACAAAGCCTTTTTATCAAATAATCTATATATTTAATGCAAATAGTACTTTGAACACTTTTTTTTACTTAATAAAGTTCTGTTTGTTGTTTCTAAATCGAGATTATTCAACCTTTTTATGGCTCAAATAAATCAAATAAAGCTGTCTGTAGCGAATCATTACAAAAGCAAACCTGTTTTATGTTTGTTTGACCTCTTAAAAGATGTTCCTATTGTTCATTCCGACTATTAGGGCTATTTCTTGAGCAGTTTAATTTATTTAATATATTAATTTTGATATTTTACTTTCTACATTCCATGTTAAAAATAGAAGCAACCCAGATTTACATTTGATTTCCCTTTGAAACGGAGTAAAAACCACCATGTAGAAAAAGTTTCCGCCAGCAGAGGGCAGTGAGGGTTCACCAGCTGCAAACTGAAGTCCTCTGCTGTGGCTTCATCCTCCTCTTCCTCAGCCTGAGGCGCTCAGAAGCTGCAGATTTCAGCATCAGCGACAGCATCATGAAGGAACAACGCACGCTCTGGTTTCTGCTGTGGGTAAGCAGTCTGTTTGGAGAAAAACATGTTACTATTACTGTTTTTTAATGCTTCATTATTGTTTTTGCATGTAATTTCACTATACTTATTTGTAGTTTTTTTTTAAAGTATTCATAGCTGAGTAAGACCTGTGGTGTATCACAACTGAGCGTTAAAAAAAATTCTGCTTCTACGTGTTGTCGGCCAGAAAAAAATAAAATAAAAATCTATTAATACTTTTTAATTTTAAATATTAATTTTAAAAAGTTTTTTTAACAGTGCACAAAAAATAGTGTTTCCATCTTTCTTTTAAAACGTTCAGAATTATATCTGCTTTGTCCTTTGCAGTAGCAAATATGTTTCTCTGTCCTCCTGGTTTGTGATTAACGTGTTTCTGTGTCGCTTCCAGGTTTGTGTTTTCCGAGTCCACCCCGGGTTCTGCTGGCACGACCTGGACAACAGAGAATATGACTGCTGGCCTCTGGAGCGACCGAACGAATACAACATGATCGACTGTGGAGGTCAGAGTCCGTCTGATAGCCTCAGTCTGATGGAGTTTTGAACACGCTCCTGTATTTTAATATTTCAGTCAGAAAACGATAGAATTAATTAAAGAACAGAGAGTTTATTACTGTAGTGATCTTCATATTTACTGCTAGCCATGTTAACAATTTTGCAAAAGGCCTAAAATTAATAAAACTTTAATTGCAGGAATGTCCCACAACAAAAATGAGATAAACTTCAAACTTTAAGTATTTATTTTGTGGAGAGCAAACATTTAGAAATCATAGTTTTTAACCAAATCAGTGAAGCCCCAATTATTGAGACCTCTAAAAACTCATATAGCGTAGTTATACTTTCATTCAGGTCAGATTTATTACTGCAAAGCATTTTATTTATATAGCACACTTTCAACACAAGGCAATTCAAGGTGCTTTGCATTATTCAGTTGTAAAGAAACAAAACATGTGATAAGAGTATGAAAATTAAAACAGCTGATCATTAAATGACAAAAAACATTTAGTAATTCAAGCATTAAAGAACATTTATGTAAGAGAATGAAAATTAAAGCAGATGATGAATAAGAACATAAAAAACATTTAGTAATTGAAGCATAAAAGAAAATATAAAATTAAAAACAGCTAAAACACTAGAATCAATGGATGAAAACATTTAGTGTTTGATTAAAAGCAGTAACCGTATTTAAAAAAGAATAAAAAGCACACAAAAAAGAATAAAAGGAAAAAAATCTGAGAAAAAAAGCTATTTAGGTAAAGCATAAGAAACAAATTTATGTAAAAGTATGTAAATTAAAAACAGATAAAACACAAGAATCAAATAAAAGAAATAAACTAAGGGGAAAAAATGAGAATCAATGAGAGAAAACATGTAGCAGGTATTAATGTAGCATGTATCAAGGATCTTTGTCTAGAAAACCCCGATTGGGAGATATATATATCTATCTATATATATATATATATATCTATCTATATATATATATATATATATATATATATATATATATATATATATATATATATATATATAAGCAATCCCCCATACTGAGCAAAAGGAAAGGAAAAACTCCCCTTTAACAGGAAGAAACCTCCGGCACTAAATTTAAAGGAAAATACATTTTGTTTAAATATAAGATAATAAGCAGCAGGTTTCCATGTTGTAATGAGATATTTACACAGAACGATGGTGATAGAAGTGTTAGGAATTAAGGTTTTTGTGTTTGATATTTAGTTTCTCCTTTCCTTATTCATCTTTAAATTATCCTTTTAGTTTGTTTCTTGGTTTTTTGCGTGTTGATTTTGACACTACTTTCTTTCCATATTTTTCCCTTCCTGCTTTTAGATGTTTTAGGTTTTGAATTATGTTTTACCTTTTATTCATATTTCCTTAGTTTATCAGTCTTGGTTAGTTCTTTTTTGATAATTTTCTCTTAGATATTTCAACCGCAGTTAGGTTTATGGTTTCTCATTTTGGATGATTTTCTGTTTAGTATTCCCTGTTTCCTCCTCGTCACTCTGCTCCCAGTCCAGCTGATTGCCTCAACCTGTTACTTTTTTACCTGCATACGATTACCAGTAATTAGGTTCTCTAGCTTTTACAGTCATTTCCTTATTATTAGTATTTAAGATCGCCGGTTCTGTCTCTGCTTGTTCATCAACATTACTTCCTGTTCCCCGGTCCTATGGTTCATCCTGCTATTGTTTTTGTAAATGTATTCCTTTTTCATTAAAAATCCTATTTTTTGCTGCATTTGGGTCCTACTTCCACTTAAACCATGACAGGAAGATGTTTTTTTAAAACTTTTTATTACCTCCGCCAGTGCTAACTACAAAAAAGGATTTTCAAAGACATTTTCAGGAAATGTTTGCAATGAAACTAGGAACAACTGATTTAATTTCGGGGTTGATCCGCCATAAAGTTCTAATCCACCCTCTAATTAACTGCGGCTTCTTTTGCACTGGAGCCCCAAATCTCCGCTGGAAGAGCGCAGCAACAGCACCAACACAGCCGTGCAACTCATTAAGAGAAACTTTATTGGAAAAGTGTCAAAAGTTAGAATAAAATAGCAACATAGGGATGGAGGGGTGTTACCGACGGAGGTCTGTGCTCTGAGTGTTTTTCTAGTTTAAGATATAAGTTTCTTTAAACTCTGCCTGAAAATTGGCAGTATATCACCAATATGGTATCAGCACAAAACAACAGTAACACACCTGGGTAGAATGTGAAACAACATTTAGCCTTCAGGATGAGTCTTAATTGCTATCTTAATCTTGCCCACTAAATTTTAAAAAACTGATGTCAAGCTTACGAGCAGTAGCTCTATTTCTTTCGACGGTGAGTTCGATAGCCTTTAAATAAAAAGTTGCATCAATAGATTTATTCGTCTGTGTGCATGATGCTCAACATGAGAGTCCAAAATCAAAACTGGTGTTTTTCTGGGTGCCAAACCTTTGAACATTTTACATCTGCTGAATCCAAATGTCAGAGAATTGTTCTCTGGATAATCAGTAGAGGTCAGAGGTCAGGGTCTGATTGGTTGAAACTCTAACACAAAGCATAAGGAATAATTATAAAGAGACACCAGTTAGACATATGTAGAGAGTTTGATCAAATAGAGGATAAAGTATGCTGACAGTATGTGTGTTTATGTGACATTTTGTTTTTGTATAAACTGTAATGGGGAACAGAGAAAAAAACATATTAATATGATGTAACACAGTTAGCTGCATATCAAAGCAATAAATGAAAAGTGAAAATGACCAAATTATCCATTATTATCAATTATGCAGCAATGAGCCAAGTTCCTGGATGGTAAATGATGAAAGCTGCAGCTTAATTTGTTCTTAAAATAACAACAAAAGTAGTTCAACATATAAAGTTTTGCGCAGTGAAGCAAAAATTAAGAAACTCACATTGTAGTGGCTATTTGTCCATAAATCTTAAACAAACGAATAATCAAACCTTTCAAATGGCTGCGTCAAGGGTTAGGCTTTACACAGTTGTGGAGACTCAAATCAAGCAATGTCCAAGCCAAAGGAATGCGTTTGATTATGGTTTATTTACTCAGTAAGCAAGTGCACAGACCTCTTGCATCCTCTCTATCACTGGTAAAAAACCATTTCCCCTCGCAGCCCGCAGCTCCACCCTCCTTGACCTATTTATGTAAATACTCATAACCATGTGACCAACAAACAATAACCTAATTAACCTAAATTAGCAGATAAACAAATAATAAGCATAAATACAAAATAAAGCAAATTAACTTTAGCAAGAAAGGAAATAAAATCAACTATGACTTAAGCCTAAATTAAACAAAATACAAAAATAGTTGCCATCTGGGTCTCTACTGCCTCTATAAACAGTCCAGGCATGAACCAACACCACCCATCCATTTTTTTTAAACTGTTTTTGCTGTCAGAAATCGTTCTTCTAAAAGCCGTATGAAAAATTGTCTTATTGTGATGTTACAATAAGCAGAATTTGCGTATAGCCATCCCTCACCTGTCAAACTACAACCCTCTCCCGACAAACCACGCCCATGTTCTATAAACCACGCCCCATCATGGTCCAAACCACGCCCCCACCCAATCAAAATTTCATGAGCAGGACTATTTTTTTATCCCACTCCCAACCTCCTCATAGGCTTATGAGTTTTTATGCTCCATTTTATTAGAAAAGAAAAATGAATAAAACTAAATTCCACAGCCAAGATGGCAAACTATGACTGCAGTTATATGAATATCAAAACTATTAGACGTGTCTATATAATATGAGTTTAGAAATAACCAAGAACCCAGAGACACATAAAAATATAACTAGGGTTGCTGTTGCCTACAGAATATTTTTGGCTACAGACCGTTCTGAAGGCCATCTGTCATTCTTACACATTATTTTTTTTAGACATTTCTAACTTTACGCACAGAGTTCATGTAACTGAATCAGTCCAATATATAGATTGCTTTTAAAGAGCTTCAGAGGCTACTCAGAAAACCTGTGACTGCACCGGACACAGACCAGCGGTGACAGATTAACCACTGATCAAAAAAAAAAAGAAAAATGCACACTGCTTTGATGAGATGTCAAACACTGTGGAGTCTGTGCATGCCATTAGCCAAGAGGGATTTCCTATATCACCAGAAAAGGTAGACATGGCTATCTTTTTGCAAAAAAAACAAAAAAACTTCTAAAAATTAGGGCTGTCGAAATTTAAGCACCAATGCGGGTCGCTTAATTCCTAGAATAAACTCTTTTTTTTTACGCAATTAAGGAATGCACAAAATACTTATAATTCAGCCGTCACCACATTAGCTCTCCTTCCTTACCAGCCAAACTGCGGATTGTTGTGTAGCAGAATGTGTTTGTCATCCTAAATTACATGTGAGTATATTATTATTGGCGAAATTGGCTTTATGGTGATGTTGGGGTAATTATTTAATTGATAATTGTTATGATCTATCTGGTGATGCTGAGAATATTAACCAATAATTGTAAATTATTAATTTAATTCTCCCTTCAGATTATTAACGAAGCACCATCCATCTTTTTGTTCTAAAAAAATGGCAAAAAAACATATATATTATTAATAAGGGGATTATTAATCAATAATCTCACTTATAATGATTAATGACTAGGGATTACACAAGCAAGATCCTATCTGAAATAAATGAATTCTTGCAGTAATTCACACACACACTCAGAATAAAAGAAACCAGAGATTTGGATCAATTTATTCTAAAAACACAACTAAAATAAAACACTACTTATACTAAACGGTTCTGATAAGACTACCGGTGCCTGAGCAATATGGCGACCAGCGATGACGTCCTTTAGAGCCGTCACGGGGCGCCTCCTACTGATGTCGTACGCGCCCCCTGGCGTGTGCGAGGAGGCGGTGTATGACGCGAACGCGCAGCTCGTTGGATAAGGACAGGGGGGATGTTTTATGACTTATTGTTTAACTTGGAGCAAGAGGCCTGCGGTTCCTTCCTAACAAAGAAACCTCATGGCTCTTATCAGTGGGTTAGCTTCTGCTAATACAGGCTCTGGTTGGGAAATGGAAGAAAATGGGTTTCAAAATGTCCTTTGCGTGCTGCGCGTTCCTGGCAGGCACTCCGAGGATTGCCTATGACAACAACACTTCACTGTAAACTACCGGAGAAGAACCAAAACTTCTACAGACTAACAATTCTGCCCACTAATAAAAGGCCAAAACATACAGGAAACACACAATCGAAATACAAAAACACACAAATTTACCCGTAAGCAAAACACGGCACGGAGGAATCTCAGAGTGCTCGAGGTAGATGCAGCTCTTCACATCAGCGGTTATGCATGCATATAATTATAAAGAAAAACTTCCTAATTTATCCACCCAGGTCGAAGGTAAATTTAAACAGTCTTACTTTAAAGAGGAAGCTTCCAGGTGTGATAAAAAAGGTCGGGAAGCGAGATTCTTGGCTCGTTAGCCGCGCGGAGAAAAAACAAAAAGGGAGGAGTTCAGCGCATCAAAAAAAGGGTAGTTTGGGGACAGCCAAACTATTGGTAAAACTTGGTTGCAGGGAGCAAGGACAAAATCCAGAACACGTGTTAGGAAAAGGAATCTCTTCTTACAGTTCGGAGAACTGCCGACACCATCAGGCGAGTTTGGAAGAGGACGATGGATGCTCATCCATCACTTTTATGCTGAGTGTGGGCGCATCGCCCCCCTTTCCCCGTATCTGTCTCCAATCAGGCTGCGGGCAGCAGCGGCGGTTTTGAGGGATTGGCATTCTAGCCAATTGCTGCAGCAGATCATCCACCGCTCAGCGGATTCAAACAGGGAAAGAGCGGATAGCTCCGCCATTGGTCAGAGTTGCGCAGCCGGGGGAAGGGGCGTGTCGCCAAGTTATGGAATGCTGGGTCATGATTGTAGAGCTCCTTTTGATGTCATATTCATGGTTCAGACCCCAACATCCCCCCTTCAGTTCCAAAGAGTGTGTTCAGTCCATTCTTTGGAACTGGTAATGGTCTGTGTACAGTGTTCATGACCGGCAGTGTCTTTTGTTGGACGTTGGTTCAATGTTTCAGTCCTTTTTGGGCAGTAATGAACAACAGTCCATGAACGCGACACTGATTCAGTTCCTTTGCGGAATGAGGGCAAACAGTCCATGAGCGCAAATGATTCAGTCCAATGTGAAATAGTAGGTGAAAGAGTCCATTACGCAATTTACTCAGTCCATTGACAGAGTTACGACAAAAGTGAGAGAAAACGAGAAAAAACAAAATGGTATGGGTTCGATGATATATGTCCCAGCATCACCCCCCCCTTAGCTGTAAAGAGTGGGATTGTGGGGTAAAGTCTTTATTGCTAGATTGGGCACATGTATCTCAAAATGTTTTGGTGAACCCTACCCTGGGTGGAGATACCTGGGTGGAGTCTGACTAACAAAACTTAACCCATATATAAGAAAATATGAGAAAATAAGTAAAAGGTTACATATCAAATTAAATGAGTCAAAGACACAAAAGAAATGTAACAAAATAATAATACAAAATATTGTATATATATTTTATTTATTTATTTTTTTACCCCCCTTCGCCATGAAGTATTTGATATGGGAAGGGGTAACGTTAGGTAGGGTGGCGGCAGATCGGCGACACCTGACGTCCATCAGGCACAGGTGTCTGTTTACACCCTGGGCTTTGGATTGGCTATGAACCGAGGTGTAATAAAAGTCATGGCGTCGAGTCTAGCACGCAATTGTGTAACTTGCTTGTAAGCGGTGTAAGCCATCGCTCCAGCAATGACCCATTAGATTACAAGCACGATCAAGGTAAAAGTCATAATGTATGATTCTGACCAATTGTATTTCTTTGGAAATCGAGACAGAGGGGTAGGTGTTAATGCTGCGGGTGTCAGATTAAATTTAACCAATTTTGTCCCCTCTATTAGTAGTTGTTGCTCAATTTGTGCATCAATAGAAAAGTTGTAGCCGTTAAACGCGTCCATTATTTCAATTTCTGTGTCGTGTCTGTCCGTATCCAGGTGATGGAGGATGGTGTCGCCGATGTGCAACACTGCCCCCCAGTGGAACAGTTACAACATTGTCTGGTTCAGCAATTTTATTTTGGTGATTGTGTCATGCTGCTTGAATGACATTAAAGATCCATCATTGGTCTGCTAGCCAGCCAGCGGTTTCCCACCCTTTCTATTTTTTATGTCCATTCCTGCATCCTTTAATGTAATAATGGCATGGCAATTTTGTTAAGGAGCGTTAATTCTTAGGCCACAATGACAATTATTCACGTTTTAATCAAGTGTGCAACTCCTGTTTTGGTGCACGGATCAAAATTAGGAATAAGAGTTTAAGGATTTTGTTAGTCTAAGAATGATGGAGTTTAAAATTGGATATGGATGTTTCCATTTCCAAAAGTGATATGATAAATTCATAAATTGTCTGTTGGAATTATTAATACGCTTCAGATGTCAGCTCACTGTGTGCTAAGGAGAGTTTAAATACTCCGTATTTATGTTGAAATATGCCTGTTGGCTTCCCGTATAGCTTCAGTACATTCGTAGTCCGATACTTCTACGTTAAAAATACAAAATTATTCAGTTAAATTAATGCTTTCGGACTTAAATTAGCGCTAACTATTCGCAGACGTAGCTGTGTACATCTTCACATTAGCAACTGGAGAATCTTCTGAGCGTTTACTTTTGGAAAATGGTAAATTGTGAGATCTGATTACTAATTCTATATTACATTTGATATTTATGATATTTAACACAGACTGCTGATATCCAAATGTTACGTTTATTCATACATTTTGCTCATTTCTACCTCTATCTTTTATTATTTTCCATATGAGACCATACATATATTGTGAAGGTGATTGTGGAGTTCAAAACAAAAATTCAATTGATTTCCTGTATTTAATTTTTAAAGAGAGCAACTGCATCTAGATTTTTCCTTTTATTTACAATGAAAATTGTACATATACTTTTTCATATTTAGAAATGGTGATCAATTCACAGCTACCCTGTGATTAATTTGTTCAAAATTTGTAATTGTTTGACAGCCCTATTAAAAAAAATAACAACAGAAAAACAGAGGGTTTTTGGACAATTTTTGCATGTTTTCCATTCTTTAAGCACCGTTTAAGCACAGGCGCCATTTCAAAAGTACTGTTTGGCACCGGCATCGGATAAAACCTAAACAATATTCCCTCTTGCTGTTTTTTTTTTTTTAATTAGCCGCCTGTTCTTGCCCAGTGAAATCTTTAAACTGTCCTCTCCCACATGATTTGTGCTGGAACACGTGGGATTCTGATCCCTTTGTAGGACTTTATTCTAAACAGCTGAAACTGTGAAGAATCGAGCTGGTAAGAATGTTTTATGTTAGAGTGATTTTGAGCAAAGAACTTCATTATTGTGTTTTGTACAGATCATTAATCCTTATAGTCTGTTAAAAAGAGGAATAATATGTCCACTTTAAATGAACTTATAAGCATAAATAACTCCATTCCTCTGCTTACATTTTATTCAATTCAATTTCAATTCACTTTTATTTATATAGCGCCAATTCACAACAAATATCATCTCAAGGCACTTTAAAACAAAAGTCGTTTCAATACAATTATACAAACATTCAATCAGTTAAAAGTTTTCTATGTATGGAATCCCAGCAGATTGCGATTAGTCACCAACGTGAGGTTGTGCCCGGATCATGCAGACTCCAACCACAGCTATACCTCAGCAATCCCTCATACTGTGCAAGCATGAGGCGACAGTAGAGAGGAAAAACTCCACATAAAGTTTGGGTGTTTAGAACTGATTTCCTGCTGTGCGTCTTTGTTCAGGTATGGAGATGGCCTGGGTGGTCCGTCCTCCAGAGCTGGTGAAAACTGGTGAGGTGTTTACTGTCATCTATTCCGTTACGGCTCGGGACTCCTTTTACCACTGGGCTGTCCAAAATGGCGTCTTCTCCCATAGGTGAGGCGGTTCCGCTGTACACAGTATATGCTCTCTTCGCCCATTAATTAATCCAAGGTGGTTCGGCATGTCTTCAGTTCAATAACGGACGCTGCATCAGCTCGATGGTTCTGTGAACATCAAGACTGCCCCTCCAGTTGGACAGATGCTAATGGAGAAAACTGCTGCATCCATCATGCTAACATCCACTCCTGTCCACTGGGATACCTGGTGAACATGGCAAATTTCTGTTGATCTTTAAATATTATTATCAAAGTTTTACTCATACATATAATATATGTGGAAAATCATCTCACTCTTTCTCCTTTTCTCTTAAAACCAATATAGATTTATATAAAAAAATACTTATGTTAGTCAACTTTATTCTAATCAAATTCCTGTTTTTTCTGTGGAACAGACAGAGAGCATCTGCGGGCCCTGGATTCCCGATGATGGAAAAATCTTCACTCACACCATCTCCACCACTGGTAAGATGACCCAAACCAACTGGACCGCCAAGGTAAGAAGTAAAAATTTGCATAACACATTATTTCTTAAAGAAATTAAATTTTAAAGTCACAAAAGAAATTGAAAACAAAATACTAGAAGAGCCGAATGGGTCACAAAATTTGGGATGATTAAGGGGAAAGGGGTATTTTATTCCCAGACAAGTATGGAGCCTCTTTGAGTCATTGAGGAGAAGTTTAGATACAGCTGTGATCAGCATATATCCACATAATGGCAGTCAATGGTTGCAGAAGATTTGTCACCTGTAATAAGGCATTTTCTGCCCCAAAACACATTCATTTAACCATGTTTTGTTGTTAATCGTTAACTTTACTTCCCCTTGGAGTTCAGAACGTCTCAGAAGTTTTTCTTTTTTCCCTTCCAGGCAGTTTTAGCGGCTTATAATACAACTACAGGTAGACATAACTTGCTACCGCAGACATCAACATGGTTGGGGTTTGCCTGTTTCCAAATTGCGCAAACCGAATGACCAATTGGAAATCAACATTTAACCCAGAAGCTAATACCATAGCTCCTTTGAGACGTTCCAAACTCACAGGGGAATATCGATAACTATTCATAACAAAACAGGGTTAAACAAAGGAGTTTGGGGGCAGATAATGCCTTATTACAGGCAGCAGATCTCCTGCCCCCTTTGACTCCCATTAAATGGATATACGCTGATTGTGACTGGATATAAACTTCTTCCTAAGGACTCCAAGTGTCTGCAAACCTCTCTGGGTGAGAAAATTAACATAATATTTGCCAAACTCAAAGGGGTGCAGGCTGAAAAAAATATTTTTCCTTTTAATAATTTAAAACCACTGAATTCACTATCATTCATTTTACCTATTAAAGATACCGGTAAACTGTGTATAGTTATTGAAAATTATACATTATCTTCCATTTTAATCCTTTAAAAAAGAAATTTGTGAAAACCTGAAGAAGTAAAAGAGAAATTACATTTACATCATCGTATGCAGATGATCATCTAGTTTATTTCTTAATGGATTTTAAGCCACAATCAGAGCATTTGTTTTTCTGGGCACATAATACCTGATTTCAGGTAGTTTGACGCTGAATTATAATTATCAATATTTTCTGCACCCAACACATTGTCTTGCAGGTGGTTCTGTTCCATCCGGGGTTAACCTCGCTTATTGCTCACATCAGAGTCGGAACCATGCAGGCAGCACTGGAGGCAAAGAGCACTGTTCTGCCAGCTGTGGGTAGGTCTATCAGTGTCACCACTAACATGGATAATATAATATGAAAGACTCATCAGACAGTGTTTGGAAATGTTATTTATTTTTCTGCCAAACCCACTGTTAAAAATGTGGGAATGTTATTTGACTCAGCCTTATCACTTGATAATCATGTCAAGATGTTAGTCAGGTCTTGTTTCTGTCACCTGCGAAATATCGCCAAGCTAAGTCATATAGTCTCTCATCAGGTGATGGAAGTCCTAATCAACCCTTCTGTGTCTGCTCACTGCCTCTATCCTTGAGAATTATACTCCGCTGTGGCTTTTAAAGGGATAATTGTTGGGGTTTTTTTTCAACCTTGGCCTTATTTTTAGCAAATATTACATTCTCTCTTACATACTCACCCAGACAAGTTTGGAGCCACTTGCAGTTCTTCAGGAGAAGTTTATATCCAGTTGCAATCAGCGTAAATACATATAATGGGAGTCAATCAGGGCAGGAGTTTGCCACCTGTAATAAGGCATTATCTGTCTCAAAGGTCCTTCTGTTAACGAATTTTTTGTTATCAAACGTTAGCAGGACTCAGAGTTCAGAACCTCTCAGAAGTACTTCTTTCTTCGGTTCCAGTGTGATTTAGAGGCTTATAATACAACTGCACAAATGTGTTATTAGAATCACATCACTGCTGTGCTCCATCCCGGTTGTAGTCTGAGCAGGACTTTGACTTTGACAGGTTTGAGAAAACGTGCTACTGCAGACATCAACATGGTTCATGTTTACATGTTTCCAAATTGCAACAACTGAACGACCAATTGGACTATATTCAACTTCTACAGGCTCCCTTTCTGTAACCTATGCAGACTACAACTGCAGTAGCAGACGGCTGCACTTTCCCTTTAAGGGTCAGCTAAAGACCCAAACTCGCTTTTAATGTGATTTCTTGATCTTGTTGTGAAGGACTTTGTGACTCCTTTCTCAAAAAGTGCAAAATTCAGTAAAAAATAAAAAAAACCCTTTTTCTAAAATAAACAAATGCAAGATAAAATAAAAAACTTGTACAAATAATTACAAATAACGAATAATAAAGATAATATACAAGTTAAATGTTATACACTTGCTATACTTACAATTTCTAGTGTAAATGTGAACACTGAACATCAGTATTTATCCTGTTTGCCCGCCTGTTACAAAGCAGCATCAAAGTACGTAGGCACAGCTTGATGACATCATCAGTATGCCAATTGGTGTAATCAAAATCTCTACCCTTGGCTAAATTTATATCATTTCTATCTTACAACATTTACATCAACAACTACTAATGGAAAGCTTTCCCTCTTTCATCCTTCAAAAGCACCGATCACATTGTGGCCAAGTCCTTGAATTTAATCAGGGCCATTGGACATTTCTCCAAAAATTAAGCACTTTGTCTCTGGTTTGTAAATGAAGAATCTGTCTTTTTTGAGTTGCTTTTGGAGTAATGGATTCTTCCTCTCTGAGTGGCTTTTCAACCAGTGTAAGTACAGGACTCCAGCTTCTGTAGGATCTAGAGGTCTTTTCTATTTGTTCTGCGGTTAATTCACTGAACAATTTTATCTTTGAGGCTCAGAACCCATTTCCTTCCTAAACAGTACAAAGGCTGAACATTTCCATGTTGGTTATACTTCTATAATGCTGTTTGAATAGATTGATGTGCAGCTTAAGTTAGAGGAGATTCAAAATCCTGAAGTGTTTGCTGATTTAAAAGATTTTTCGCGATGTCACTCAAAGTTGCCCAAAAATACATGGCTATGACATGACACTCTTGGCTCATCCAAGTTAAAGTAATCCTAGCATTTTAAAACAAATAAATCTAAGGAAAGTAATAAAATCCAGAGGTTGTGTTACCATTGATAGTGTATGTAGCATCAGATTTGAGCTATGTTGTCCCAAATGTTTCCCCTCTCAGTTTGCGGTGATAAAATCTGTGAGGACGGCGAGGATTGTTCCAATTGTCCAGCCGACTGCGGAGAGTGTCCCATGAGTCACGCCACCAAGATGGCCATCGGCCTGCCGCTCAGCCTGCTCTGCCTGTCCCTCATACTGACTGCAGTGGTGAGCACAACACCGTCACTCTGCGAACAGACGTTTGCAAACTGTTCGGTTAACAGTTTTTGACACGGAAATCCATCATTTCAGTGGCTGAGGTACCAGAAAGAGAAGCTGCTGTGGGACGAGAGCTGGATCATTGACTTCTCAACCATAAAACAAGGTGAGATAGTGTGAAGAACAGCGAGGTGAACTGGCACGTATCGAAACTAAGCCACTAACATCGGGAAGCTGAAACTTGAATGAGGCGATCTTTTGTTCCTGTGTAGATCCAGAAGCTCATATGACCATGGGTAGTATAATGAGCGTACCAGTGGGTCACACTGATAGCAACATAAGCTGTGTGACGGCGCTCAGCTCCTGCACAGGCCAACCAACCAACCGGAAGGGACCGTTCACCTGCACTGGAATATAGTATGGCTAAATGTTCGATCTCCTGTCTGACTATAGAAAACCACATAGTGTTTTTATGTTGTGTCAGAAATCTCCTTCTTCTGCAGTGACGGCAGAACGGTGGCCATCAAAAAGATCCAGACCAAGTCCTTCTCTCTGTCCAAAACCATTCGCCAGGAAGTTAAGCAAGTCAGGTAAGAAACAGGGAAAACACCTTTCATTTAATTCAGCTGAAAACATCTCTGACTCTGCCTCTTTGTCTGTGTTCAGGGAGCTCGATCATCCAAACCTGTGCAAGTTCATCGGTGGATGCATTGAAGTGCCGAATGTTGCCATAGTAACAGAGTACTGCCCAAAGGGAAGTCTTCACGATGTCCTGCTGAACGAGGAGATCCCCCTCAACTGGGGCTTCAGGTAAACCGCGATCTGGAGAAGGGGCAGCTTGAAGCGACCATCACTTTAACAACTTTCACCTGCTGTGACTGCCAGGTTTTCCTTCGCAACAGACATCGCCAGGGGGATGTCGTACCTCCATCAGCACAAGATCTGTCATGGCCGACTCAAGTCTCTGAACTGTGTGTTGGACGACCGCTGGGTGTGCAAGATAACAGGTTATCAGGGCACTCACAACTCTAATGGTCATCTTTAGTCTCCTGCTCTCTCAGACACATTCAGAGCATACAACTAAGATTTAACACATTCTGGGAAATCTTTCCGGTACATGTGACAGCGTTGCACACATGCTGAGTCCTTTCAGTTTTCTTAAAGGAAAATAAAAAATATATAAATTTACACAACTAAGATTTCAAGGGATGCATTTCAAGGAGATTTTGCCTTGCAATTTAATAACCTAATTTCTTCATCCTAAATTCTTAAAAAATAACGCCATGTGACTTTCAGCTTTTTTTCTTCTCATTTTGTCTCTCATGGTTGAGGTATAGCCTACCTCTGATAAAAATTACAATTTATTTCATCTTAGGGGTGTCACGATTCTCCAAATCCTCGATTCGATTTTCGATTTTAGGGTCACGATTTGATTTGATTCGATTCTCGATTACAGTATTGAACCCTGTCATTTTTACACTGGTTTTATTCATGAAATTTTGTCCAGCAAATCTTATTTTAAAAGACAAAATTGATGCAACTTTTATTATTTTTGTGTAATGTATCACATTAGGCATTAATGTTTAAATAATTTATTTACAGTGACAGTGTTGTTTAAGTTAACGGAGGCTTGCTGCCATCTAGTGACTCTATAGTTACTGCAGAAATACGATATGCTCCAGATAGGACCGAGCAATTGCAGAAAAAGCATTTGATAGACTTAACTGGAAATTTTTATTTGCAACCTTACATAAATTCGGGTTCAGTAATTCTTTTGTAAACTGGTTAAAAATATTATACTGCTCACCAACAGCATGTATTAGAACTAATAATCAAACATCATCAAGGTTTTTCCTTCAGAGAGGTACCAGGCAGGGATGTCCACTTTCTCCATCCCTCTTTGCTATTTTTATTGAATCATTAGCAGCAGTAATCACGCAAAATAATAATGTTAAAGGTATACAATGCAACAAAATAGAACATAAATTTAGTCTGTATGCAGATGATGTACTCCTCTTTCTACAGCCATCACAAACTTCCTTTTCTCAGGTAATTGAGTTGATAAAATCTTATTCAAGAGTTTCAGATTATTCCATAAATTGGTTAAAATCTACAGTCCTTCCTATCAACTGTTCTTACCAGAGTCCTGTTGCTTTACAACTCCGGTCGGGAAATATTACATATCTAGGTATCCATATCTCACCAAGACTGGCAGACTTATCAAAGCTAAACTACGTCCCACTTTAAAAAAAAAGTGGAAGATGATCTGGCAAGATGGAAATCCCTTCCAATATCACTTATTGGAAGGGTAGCTACAATAAAAATGATGGTTTTGCCTAGAATCAATTATTTATTCTTCTATGATCCCACGCAAACCCATCACTGATTGGTTTAGATCACTGGACTCTTCTGTTCTGGACTCTTCCGTCTCAAAATTTTTTCAGAAAAGATAAACCCAGTATCAGGCTTATAAAAACACTGCACAAGTCCACAAGATAAAGGAGGTCTTGAAACCTACCAAACTTTGTCATTATTTCTTAGCCAAACAGACTCACGAATACCACATCAAGATGGGTTAAAACAGAGTCTATTTCAATGAGGCTGGGGTAGAATGTTGAACAGACATCTATGCAATAAGATTACACTTTGCCAGATCTACAATTTATTATCTCAAATATAAAACAAAATGAACGTTTTAAAAGTATTAGTGTCAGCTCCTCTCTGACAGCCTGGTGGGAATTTCTTAAAATGACAGAGACCTTACTAGTCCCATGCAGGCGTACACCCATCTGGAATAACCCGGATATCTTACAAAAAAGATGCATGATCAACTTTCCAAACTGGAGTTGTAAAGGAATTGAATACCTGGAGCATAATTTTGATGGAACAGACTTTATCCCATTTAATACATTGGTTACACAATACGGAATTAACAAGAATAAATTCTTAGAATATCATCAAATTAAATCAATTATAAAAAATAAATTTAGGCTCAATACAGTTGATTTAAAAATTCCAGGAAAAGTTTTAGACTTTCTTAATCTTAACCCCCCCAAACAGCTATCTAAAATATACAAAACATTAAATAGAATAGAGGAATCAATAGCCCTTCCTATTTTAAAATGGGAGATGGACTTGTCCATTTCATTTGACCGAAATCTCTGGTCTCAGATTTCCTTGAGAACCTTTAAATTTCTTAAAAATCCTAATCTACAATTAATACAATATAAAATCCTTCATAGAGTGCATTATACAGGCCAACGGATGTTCAAGATGGGTTTTACGCCATCTAATACCTGTTTACAATCTACAAGCAATCTACCAGACAATTATATTCATGCTCTTTGGTTCTGCCCACCTGTCAAGATATATTGGTACCAGATATGTGAAGACCTATCAAAGTGTCTGAAATGTAATATCACACCTTCTCCCACAGTTTGCTTGCTGGGAAATTTAGATGAAGTAACCATGGATACAAAGTCTATGCAATTAGTTCACATTGCCTTATGCAGTGCTAAGAAAAATATCCTCCTGAACTGGAAAAATAAAAATACTCTGAATTTTAATCAATATAGAGATCTCCTTCTGGATTACATTGGTCTAGAAACGGCTTCTGCCTCCACATCTGATCAATCTTTCTGGTCTCCCCTGATAAGCTCCATCACCAAGGGTCGGGCCCTTGATTTTGTTCTGTGGGACACGATTGCCGATGTGGAGTTTAAGGGTTGGTGGTGACTGCTAGGGGTCCTCGGGGTTGGCTGGACTGGGGCTTTGGTCTGCTCACGTGCCCGGGCCCGGCGCGGCATGTCGGGGGATTCTGTAGTTGGTTAGCTGCTCAGGTTCCGGCGCTCAGCGCCGCGGGCCCTCGGGCCGCTGGCGGTGCTTGGGGCACTCTCTGGTTGAGACGGGTAGGCTTTTACCCTTATCTAGCACAGGCGTTCCCCGAACGGGGGTGTGCTTGGGACGGGGGGGGTGTACGGGGGGAGGGTGGCCTAAACTCAGCCTGGGTGTCTAGTGTCCTGTGTTTTGTTAGTAGTTTGAATGTTGGGAGGGATTTAGGTCTGCCCCTGGGGTGGGGGCGGGCGGATGGCCTGGGCCCCCATGGGGCTCGGAGGGGCCGCTGCCGTGGGCCCCGACTTGACATGCTGGGGCCTCCCGTCCCTGGTGGATCAGCTGAACGGGGGTGTCTATTGGGGTCAGCAGGGGAGCTGGCTCCCTGGGGTTGGCATCGTGTCACCCCAGTTATTTCCTCCCCATCCCCATTTGCCTCTGTCCACCTGCTCCTTCATTCTACCATTCACAAGGCCTTGGGATGTGGGCACGTCACTGGGGTGCGGGATGGAGTTTCCATCTTCGCTACCCGGTGGCGGCCTGGGTCCCAATTTTATTGAGCAACTTAGACACTTACACTTGCAACATTTACATGACACACGCACATGTAGGGACCTGGCGGTGGGTGCGCCTCGGCACTGGAGGCGGGGCCCCTTATACGGGGCCTCGCCTGTGGTGCCGGTACCCACTGTTTAAATGCATCTAGACACTGAGGGCCCGGGGAGGGAGATGGGGGTACCTGGCAGTATTCCCATGTCCCACCCCTCTGTTTTAAGTGCACATTAGAAAAACACGCAACAACACCACAATTGAGCAGGGGGAGAGAGGTTGGGGGTCTTTCCACACCCCTGTTCGTTGGACCATCAGGGGTTGGAGCCCGGGTAGATTATCTGGTCGTCTGGTCGGGGACCTAGGCTAGAGGGCTACTCTTGCCGGGGTGGGGGCCTTGGCGGTCTGCTTGTCCCCGTCCTGGTGGGTAAGGGGTCCGTCTCCCGGGAGCAGGGGCAGGGTGCTCTATCGGGGCGTCTGACCCTGGGCCTGGGAGTGTAGAGTATGTATGGGTAGTATGAATGAGTGTACAGCGTCCTTTTTTCGTGTGTCCTGTATATGTAAGAATGTGTGCGCATGAGAGGGAGGGTACGTATGAGTGTCTCTGTCTGTCTATGTCTACTTGTCAGGTTGGGTGTTTGGCTGCCCTCTGGCCTGGTGCATCTTCTTCCCCTCCGTCACTCCCCGTCGGTGATGGATGGTCCTGCCCGCTGGTCGATGATGGCTCTCGATGCCTGGGGCCGGGGGTTCCGGTTGTGGCCCGGCTCGGTCATGGTGCATGCCTGGGTGGGCCGGTGTGTCGGGCGGCCGCTGTTTCGGGCCGACATCCTCCTTGGATTGAC
Source organism: Apricaphanius iberus (assembly GCA_028564705.1). Taxonomy (NCBI): domain Eukaryota; kingdom Metazoa; phylum Chordata; class Actinopteri; order Cyprinodontiformes; family Aphaniidae; genus Apricaphanius; species Apricaphanius iberus. Next base: position 218,284 of record JAPXFQ010002186.1, read on the forward strand.
TGGGGCACCTCTAAGGGGGGTGCCGGGGTTGTAAGTAGGTTGGTGCGTCCGGTGGATCGGTGGGGACCGTGCCCGGCGCCCAAGCTCCTGCCAGTTCCATGAGTTCTACTGCCTGGTCGGTTCATCTGGGGGGGCTGTCCGGTATTGGCTGGGCCCCAGATCTTGGCACTCTGCATGGGGCGGGATTTGGACCTGGGAGCTGGTAGATCTGGATGTCCAGGTGCTGGCGGGGCGTGGCCTGGGGAGGGCGAACATCCGTTGTGGCTCCCTGGCGTGTGGGTGTGTGGGGGGGGGGCCGGGTTGTTGGGGGTGGGTATTGGTCCGGGGTGGCGGCGGCGTGTATTGTCCGTCGGTCTGCTGCAGGCGCCTCCTGCCCGGCGGCGGCGGGGGACCCCTCTCGGCGTGTCCCTGGTCAGGGCCCTGCTGGGGGGCGGGGTGCCCCCTATCCCCGTGGCCTCCGGGCCCGCCCTGGCGTAGCCGGTTTCCGGCGGAGCCCGTGGGCTCATCCCTGCGATCTCTCGGGGCCCCAGCATTGCGGCTGCTTGGTGTTCCCCTGGGGCTTCCATCTGTTCCTCTCCTGGTGGGTGATCGGCCCTGCGCTGGTCCGCCTGCGGCTCCTGCGCTCTGTGGGACTCTGGATGCATGCGTCTCCTGCCTCCTTCATGTCTGTGTCGATTCCTGTAGGACGGATTGACGGTTCCTTACACCAGTTATCAATCACTGGCATGGGGAAACCTTATTCAGACCTGCATGCTCGCACACACACATAGGTGTGGGGACATTGGTGTGGACGGACATATCTTGAGCTGAGGTTATTGTCATTAGTTAGCTTTTACCAGGAGCTTAACAGAAACATTAGTATTGTGTTTATTAATCCATGCTTGTGTGTAGTGAATGTGTAATTCTTAATTTTTATTACTGGATCTGAACTATTGGTGTGGTTCTGTTCAGTTCGTTGTTTTTGTTTGTTTTGTTTTACCGCTTCTCTGCCATCCGGCAAAGGCGGAGGATTGGGATGTTTTCTTGTGTTCTTTGTTTGCCTCCCTGTCTTGTGTCGTCAGTTCGCGCCTCTGCTGGTGCGGTTTCTTTTCTTCACCATCTTCCTTTCTTCCTTCTTTTCTCGGTTTCGTGTCCATGACTTCAGGAAATTGAACCCTCAGTAATCACTAATAAAGATTTTTTAATACAATACATCAAGTGGAGTGTTACAGCAAAGCTGTAATAAAAATTAATCAAATGCACAAAAATAATTAAAAACTTTATTTTTTTTCCCAGTCAGTACCTAATGTTTAGTATTAATATGCTCGTTTTTTTCCTGTGGGAGCTACCAGCGCATTTTGTGACATTTAATTGACTTAAATGCTGTTTTTAAGGGGAAGTATTCCAAGTATTAAGAATACAGATTCAGCCAACTCACGGAATACATTACAAAATACATTTTAAAGCAGGTATTCAGTATTCTGTACCTAATTACATTTAAAAAGTATTCTCCCCAACACTGCTCTCTGAATTACTCAGATGTTCACTGGCAAACTTCAGACGGGCCTGCACATGTGGGGATCTTGGGAGCTCTCCAGGATTTTTATCCATTGCGGTGTAATGTGTTTCCAATGGTTTTCTTGGTGACCGCGGTCCAGGCTACTTTGAGGTCATTAACTAACTCCTCCCATGTAGTTCTAGGATGATTTGTTGCCTTTGTCAGAATAATTGGTACCCCACGAGATGAGCTCTTGCGTGCAGCCCCAGACCGAGGTCGATTGATGGTCATTTTGTGCCGATCCATTTTCGAACAACTGCTCCAACAGTTGTCACCTTCTCTCCCAGCTTCTTGCTAATGGTTTTGAAGCTCATTACAGCCTTGTGCATGTCTACAATTTTGTCTCTGACATCCTTAGACATCTCTTTGGTCTTTCCCATGTTGGGGAGTTTGAAGTCTGATTGATGGATTAATTGTGTGGACAGGTGTCTTTTATACAAATGACTAGTTAAGGCAGGTGCCTTTAATGAGGGTCTAATTGAGTAGGAATATCTAACCACTCTGTGGAAGCCAGAACTCTCAATGGTTGGTAGGGGTTCAAATACTTATTTCAGTCACTGAAATGCAAATCAGTTTCTATCTTTTATTTAAAGTTATTTTTTCCTTTTTATGTGCCACCTGTCACTGTAAACCGACCATTAAAACAATATTGTTCAGAGACTTCATTTTTTTGTCATCGTTGGACAAACTTAGTAAATCAGCGAGGGGTCAAATAATTATTTCCCTCACTGTATATATGTATGTGTATATATAGATCTAGACATAACATTTGTGGGAAACACCAATGTGTGTATATGTTCAAAGGTTGTTTGAATAGTCAAAATTACAGAAGTGCTTTTTACATGTAATTTTGTTAAGGCTAACTGCAGTGAATAATTGATTATGTGCTGATGTAAACAAATGCAATACTGTGCCATTGCAATCAACATGTCTTTTTTAGCTGATTCAAGCTCTTATAGTATTATTGCTGTGGTCAGGAATACAATTTTCCAAATTCACCCATATTTCTTTGTAATTGACGATGTGATTCTATAGCTGCGTTTGTTAACTACTTTTACAATTAAGATTAGTTGTAGTCATTAACCCATCAGATTCTGTTCAGATCCCGGACAAGACCCCAATGATTTTACTACGTTTTTATTAAAGAATGGATGCAAAGTGTTTTTAACTAAAATGTGGTTTCTAACTTCAGATTATGGATTGAGAACATACAGGAGAGATGATGGGGTGGAGCCTTTGTCCTCCTATCAGCGGAGGCTCCAGGAGGTGTACATGCCACCCGAGTTTCAGAACACCAGCATGGAGCCAACACTTGCTGGAGATGTGTTCAGGTTCTGTAATTAACTTGCTAGACCAGTGGTCTAAACCTAACAACAAATCAGATATTTAAACATTTTTTAAACTGAGGTTTGCTAACAGTTTAACTGGTAACCTGTAAATGTTTGTACTCTTAGCTATTCCATCATTCTTCTTGAAATAGCCATGCGCAGTGACCCAGTACCAGTAAGTTGCAATCTTTGAGGTGCATCTATGGTGATTTATGATACGTTTAAAAGAAAGACGCATAATTAAAGCAACTATTACTCTACAGCCAGAAGAATCCAACTTGGAGTGTGCATGGTGTCCTCCTCTACCTGAGCTGATCTCCAGTAAAGCTGACAACGCCTGTCCTTGTCCTGCTGACTACGCTGAGGTTTGAACACACACCCTATTACTCACATGGTTTATATATCAATTTTCATCAGACCATTTTATTTGATCAGCAAATTACAAAGGAATCCACACCCAAACAGAGCTTTGAAATGTTTTAGTCTGACTAGTTTAGTAGTGAAATCCTAAATAACATTTTCACTCAGGTTACAAATTAAGTTAGAAGCTGTCTGAATTTAGCCAAACAAAAATCAACTAGTAACGCAACAAACATTCTAAATGTGGCAAATTAAGTCCAATAGATTAAAGAAAACATATTTTATGCCATGATTCCTTTTTGCATGACTTGGTTTTCACAATATTCAAACTATTGGGCTGCTTTTAAAATAAAGTTGGAATTAAATGAGCTATCAATTACTGTCAGGTGACTATTTTAGTTTATTCTGAGCTTTTCATCACCTCTCTTGATCTGCTGGTGTTCCTGAAGCTGATTCGTAGATGTCGCTCCCATAATCCCGTCCATCGACCAACATTTGATCAAGTCAAGAAGTTTGTTCACCGGATCAACCCCATCAAAGTCAGCCCAGTGGACATGATGATGAACCTGGTAAACAGCAGGACCCCAAAGCACTCTGCATCATTCATTTTCACTGGAATCAAGCTATTCTTTGAGCTAAATAATGACTTCTTATCCCTTGAAGCAGACGTCTGAAAGTTTTTTGTGATGACTGGGGGTCGACTGATGTTGATGTTTGCAGGATGTTGTTTTGGTCCATTTTGGTTGAACTCGATCTGAACTGAAGGATATTTTTCTGTCTTTCAGATGGAGAAGTATAGCAAACATCTGGAGGTCATTGTGGCCGAGAGGACTCAGGATCTGATGCTTGAGAAACAGAAGACTGACAGACTGCTGTATAGTAAGATGATCAAAAGCACATGAGTTACCCAAAATGCACCTGGAATTAAAGATTTGCAGATGGAGTATTCATCAATAAGGCATCTGAAATATCTTTATCACTCCATTTGTGCAAGATGGTGTTGAAGAGGCAACAGGTCCAGCAAGAGACTCAAACATCTCAATACCACTCTAGCTCCTTCTGGAGGATGTCAGGGTGTTTTGGTACCAAAGGGATTTTTAGCCACTTTAGCTAGGTGTCAGAGATAAAATCTCTTGTTCCTCTAATAACCAAATTTGGACCTTACCACAAGGAGAACAAAAAAAACAGGAGTGCATAAAATGAAGTTTTTGCTTGCATCAAGGATACAAGGAGTGGTCGATTCAATTTTGACATACTCACTGAATAATACAATTTTCACAGCATATTTTAAAACAGATGAAGGACACCGTTACTCCTCCCACACATTTTCCCTAGACATTCCTTTGCTTCTTCCGTGGGGTATAAGGTTTTATGACCCCAATATATCGTCCCATACAGCAGCGGTTCCCTAACTTGGGGTCACAAACATGTAGTGTGGAGTCTTGATATTCTCTTGAGAAAAAATGTCAATACCAGAAATGTCAATGAGCAAGCATCTGCATTCCATAAATTTAATAAAAAATAGAAATAAAACATGAATTGATAAAAAAAGAACACATATTGCTCAATATATTGGTGTTTGATGTTGGTTTTGTTGTAATTGCACCACTTTTTAAGTGACTCAGAAAAAAAAATGTTTGTATGTTTCATCAAGAGTTGGGGTCAAGGGCCTCTTAAATGTTTATTTTGTGGGTCAGAGATGGGAAAGTTTGAAAACCACTGCCATGCAGGAGAGCAAATGCCGCAAATGTATTTAAAGTTCTTTTTACACTAGATCTGAGCGTCGCACTGTGGCATTCCGAGAACCCACGAGATTTCCTCATCAGATCAGCTAGTTCAGTAGCATTCTCCATAAAAAGCCTCAGAGAACAAGCTTGTGCTTAGATCTACAAAACACAACTAGACTGAACAACTCCATAAACCGCTCAGCAATTTCAGGAGGGTAAAGATCCTGTTCATCGTTCCACCTTCTCAATATGATCATCAGCTAGTCATCAGTCATCTTTCTTACAAATGTTTACGGGAAGGCTGACACATATGAGCCCTTTCTGGTTCCTTGATCGAGACCACTAGGTCCTCTCAAGGAGACGCTCTCCATACCGTGCGTGAAGGTGACTCCAGCTACATCTCGTTATAAAAGCAGTGTTGTTGTGTCTCCTGCAGGTATGCTTCCTAAACAGGTAGCCGATGACTTACGTCAGGGAAAACAATCCCAGGCCCAGAGTTATGTCAGCGCCACCGTCTTCTTCAGGTACCGCATGACGCTTCCTTGAAACGGTTGTAGATATTATTATGCTTGAATCCTCACTGTTGCCTTCATTCATGTCATCACTGGATTGGTTGCAGTGACATTGTTGGGTTCACTCAGCTGTCGAGCAGCAGCACCCCTTATCAGGTGGTTGACTTCCTCAACAAGCTGTACACCACGTTTGACGACATCATCGACAACCATGACGTCTACAAGGTGGAAACCATTGGAGATGCCTGTAAGGACAGTCCCACATTGAGCTCAGTGCTTCGTCATGCACAAGTTACAGTCGACCCGTTTGTTTTGTAAACTATTGTGTAGACATGGTGGTGTCAGGCGTTCCCCAGGAGAACGGGATCCTTCATGCCTCGGAGATTGCCAGCATGGCTCTGGACCTGGTTGGTGTCTGTCGCACCTTCAGGATCCCGCACAAACCCAACATGCAGCTGCAGATACGGGCTGGAATTCACTCAGGTATGAATGCAGACAGCCGAGAAACTGAAACATGTATGCAAGTTATTTTTTGAGCATCTCCCCTGCCTGCTGCTCAGGTCCGGTGGTGGCCGGAGTCGTGGGGACCAAGATGCCTCGGTACTGTCTGTTTGGAGATACGGTCAACACAGCTTCCAGAATGGAGTCCACGAGCCTTGGTAGCAAACATTAACCCGAAGCAACTAATCAGTGGTTAAAATCTTCGACAGACTCAGTCATTGTCCTGAATTAGGTGGTGTGCACCTCTAAAAGCTGCTTCTGTGCTGTTTTAGCTCTGAAGATCCAATGCAGCTCCAGCGCGTTTTACCTGCTGGAGGAAATTGGTGGCTACGTGTTGGAGTGCAGAGGAACCCTTCAGGTCAAGGTGAGTCTCTCAGCTCTGCCAGAATTCCCTTTTTTAACACTGGGGAACTCCCAGCAACGGCCTGAACCTGTCCTCTATCCCACAGGGAAAAGGTGACATGGTGACATACTGGCTGGAGGGGAAGAAGACTTCTGGGGTCTCCAAAGACATTGGCGGAGACTCCAGGGCAGCCAAACAAAGCAACACAGAAACTGAGAAGGAGAAGGAGCTGTACTCGTCCATGCCGGGGTTCATCAACGACGACCTGCTCATGGATCCAGCCTGATCCACATCTGTCCTGCAGATTATCCATGTGGGTTTTGCTCACAGACAATAGTAAATGTGTTAAAAAAATCTTTTTGGAAAGATATTTATTCATTTAGATGTCATAATTATTAGCCATGCATGGGTTTCGATGTACTCTTTTGAATAAAAATTTAACTGATTTATAAGTATCACATAGATTTTAATGACTTGACTAAAAATGTAAAGTCATTAAACTGTCAAGAAAATACGTAAATTCCGCCAGTTATTGTTCATAGGAAGTAGTTAAATTCAGACATAATAAAACTTAACCTCCAACATCTTAAATCCGTTTTCTGGGATTTTTCATGGAGAGACTTTTATAACACTCCCAAAGCCCTTCACAAACATGCCTCCACTCTCGCTGCCTCTAGCCCTTTGTCAACAATTGTGACATTACCTGTGCTGTCATAGTTGGTCAAAAAGCAAAGCAGCAAACGCTTTCAAGAATCACCAGGTTGTATTTTGTTAAAGGTCTCATTTACTGGTAATTGTGTTAATGTTTTGATGTTCTCTGGTGTGAAAGAATTTCTGTTTGTGTTATAAGAAAAAAATCCCTTCATTATTTTTAGTGTATTTCAGTCCAGTGTGGCAGTAGATGTGGAGAATTAGCACGATTTGGGGGCTTGCTCATTAGGATTAATGCCATCCAAGTTTCTGTCATTTACTTGCAATGTTGGGAAGAATACTTTATAAATGTATTTAGTTACAGAATACTGAATACTTGCTTTAAAATGTATTTTGTAACGTATTCCGTGAGTTTGATGAATCCTGCTACTGTACTAAATACTTGGAATACTTCCCCTTAAAAACAGCATTTAAGTCTATTAAATGTCACAAAATGCGCTGGTAGCTACTCCTGCAGGAAAACAGAGGGTATTTTAATGCTAAACATTAGGTACCGACTGGGAAAAACAATAAAGTATTTAATTTTTGTTGACACAACACTGCTACCTCTCAGTGGCAAAAAATCCAAACAAACTGTTTTTTAGCAGTAATATCTCTTTACGTTTTATTAGATTTTATATTTAGTCATTTGAAATGAAGTTTAGCTGTTCATCAGACACAGCCAATTATGTTATTTGTGACTTTCTGTTATAAATATGCAAAGTATTGTAAACTGACATTCATTGCACCCCAAATTAAAAACTTTTATTCTTGTAGCCATAATTTTCGGGAAACCAATCACAACATATAATCAAGCTAATCATGTCAGATTCAACCAACCCCAACCACTGTAACTGTAAGAAGTGACCTGACTTACACGATACAGGCCCTGTCAAATAATGGACAAAAAACCAGTGATAGAGGATTCTGTTTTGTTTTTGTACATTGTTGCTGTGTCTTTTAATTTTTTAGTGACTTTCACATACATTGAAAGGCTGGCCAGCCAGATGCTTAATGTTTCAAGTTTGCTGTTGACATTGTTGATGTGTGTAGTTTCTTGAGACCCGCCTGCAAAAGTTTACACAAAAATGTACGAATTATCCCATCTAGATCATCACAATCCTTTGCAAAAAATATTTTTGGTGGTATTATGTATATGGCGCTTCATTAATTGATACCGAATTACAGCTGCTCCACTGGTGTTTGCCTGCATACTTTATAGTTTGACACAAGAAGCATAAGCGATGGGACTCTATGACTAGGGTTGCCAGATTTGATCTTTTCTCCCTGTTTTAACCACCATGGCTTTGTTGGGTTTTTGTCAGGAACGCTCGAATTAAAACTAAATGCATGCATTATTATGCCTACACAAGGCGGAGACACACATTTCCCAAAACGTATATTTTTATCTTGCAGGTGGAAAGTGAAAAACATACAATTATTCCAATAGTATTAAGAAAGTAACTGTTTTCCGAATTCCATGTTTAAAAATAGTAACTGTAAGGAATACAGTTAATAATAATTAGTAATCTAAATAGTAACACCGGTACATGTGTTTCTTAACTCGCCAACACTGTTTACTTAGCTAACTGCAGCACAACTCTTACGGTGCTTACACACTGAACGAGATTTTCTCTCTCTGTGAGCGAATTTAATGGATCCTGGTCTATTGCTCCTCAAATGAACTATATATGTCATATCGAATAACACAAAATAAGGAAGGTAATGGGGTTTTTCTGAGTTTTTAAGTAGCATAACTGATTCAGCTGATGACGGATGGAGAGGGGGAGGACAGAACCGATACAGGAACCGGAGTAATGCCAGGGGACTGCAGCAGAGGAGCAGAAATCACTGACATGTTGGTGTCGGTGGCTACATCTCCTGATAACCGGTTGGTAAATGGAGGCTTGAACAGAACAGATGGAGCTCATCTGCATGACAGCAGCTGCAGTCGGCAGCTCGCTTTGAAATGAACAGACAGGAACAGAAGTCTCATTCGGATCTCAGCACCTCCCCAGGCAGATCTTAAATTGAACAATCAGACATTAAAGGTTGGATATGAAACATGAGCATGATAGCTACATCTAGTTCATATAGGTTGTAGTTACAACAATAAAAACACAATTCTAGCTATTGGGTTGCCTGGTTCGCTGCCGATACGCCCAGTGACCAACCTGAACTGTGTCCAGAGAGGAATGTATCTAAATAGACTTCATAGTGCTTTTATTAGTTTATAAATAATTAAATGGATTAGCACCAGAGTACATTAGAGATCTGCTATCACGGTAGAAACCTTCGAATCCAAAACTGCAGAGAAACTGAACTCTTTCAAATCCAAAATAAAAACGTACATATTAAGACATGGTTATGATTAACCGATACTATTATTGCCAATACTATTATTAAATGGTTTTATCCTAAACTGTTTTTAATCAAATGCTATTTTTGTTTTGTTTTATAAATGTTCGTTTAAGCTTTCTTTTATTGATTTTATGTTTTAATTTTCACATTTCTGTAATCATGTAAAGCACCTTGAATTGCATTGTGTTGAAAGTGTCCTATACAGATAAAATTTCCTTGCCTTGCCAAGTTAGCAAGTGAGCTAGCTGTAAGAAAGAACTGTGAGCTTTTCAGTGAGATCAGTTAGTGAATTTAAACTGTGTTTTTACCTGCTTGTCCTTACATTGTTGTATTATCTTGATTATTGTCTTATTGTAGTTGCTTTCTTGTATTTTAATTATCAAATTGATTTATGCTGTGAACCAGTCTTAATCATGTAAAGCACCTCGAATTGCCCTGTGTTGAAAGTGTGCTATACAAATAAAATCGCCGTGCCTACCTTGCGATCCAGGAGGAAAGGTGCAGTTCACGTGTTTGTTAGATGCTGTAGAAATGTTTTATGTGGATCCGTCTAGTATAGGCTTCACCTAAAATTACTCTAATTTCTGTTCTTCATTGGTCACTCCTCTCCCGAGACGGAAAACAATATCTCCAGAGCTCTGACACAGCTGCTTGACTTGGTGACTCCACCATTTTTGGAAGTGCCAGCTGGGCTGTGCTGACCACATTGTTCGATCATAGAGGCTGTATCTGTGAACCTGCAACCCATACTGGCAGGTTGATGTAAACATAACCTCATTGTCAGGCCTATTTAAAATAGACATTTTGTTATATTTTATTCAGATATAATTTTTTAGGACGTTTCTGCACCTCTGTAAAAGCCCAGCGGATGTAATATTTTTTAAAGCAGTTTTTTATGAAAATGTTTCGTGTTTAGCATCATTACTTTAATGATTTACTTCCATCTTTCACTGGCCAGAGTATACATGTAAATCTAGGGTTTTTTGTTTCTTTTAATCTGGGCTTGTGGGAGCATGTACATGTTAAATTGAAGGGACCATCTTAAATTGATTGTCCATGTGTGTAAAGGCCTGTCTGTGCCATTAAACATCAACATTGAACTATTAGTAATTTAATAACAATTTATCTAAATGATTTGGCTGCTGTCAGTCGCACTTTAACCAATGCTTATTTAATCTCTGCTTCCACATCTCAGCTGCTTTTGTTAGCGAATGAGGCTGCTGTTTAATGGGGTGTACCCAATTATAAATACAAGAGTTCAGATTACTTTACACACAGGAGTCAAATTCCTTGTATGTGTCATACTTGGCCATTAAAGCTGATTCTGATTCTGATTCACTGTCTCTTTTGTTACTTAATTACCATATACATTATCTTTTTAAATTGTCTGCAACTGAACATAAGACATGATCTGTCCCTTTTACTATTCCGGCGGCTGACGTTTGTCCCAAGCCCATGGTAGAGGGGGGCTCAGAATTGGGCCCTCAAACAATTAAATTATGATCAAGAATATGTTAAAAACTAGACCTGTACGTAAAGGAAATTATAGCCATTTTAATTTAAATTGTTTTACAGTTTTTATTTCAAAACATCTTTTTCACAAAGTCAGCTTTTATTTAATTATGTTTCTTGTTTTGTTTCCCAGTGACTTATTCATTGTAAAAATTAATGTTTTTTTCAGTTTAATGAGTACATTTGCCATTCAGGGTCAGAGGGTCAGACCTGAGATTAGGTTTTTTTATTTATTCAGTTTTGAGAACTCCAGCGTTCCATAATGGAAAGCCAGACTCGCCATAATACAATTAATCAAAACGTCCCAAAAATTGCTATGATTATACATGATGTGAAAATGTTAACAAAACCTGTCTAAATACCTATGCATAATTCTTTATATATTCAAATTGTTTGAATTTCTATTAATAGTTTTACCTTTTGCTATGTGCTGAAGATATCATAAATATATTTTATCTCTTGCCTTAAAAACGTCTAAATCTCCCTGAGATGCTAACATTTCTATAAAAAAGTAACGTAGTTCCTCTGAGCTGGTTTGAATCTGTCTGCAGCCGAGTGGAGGTTAATCAGTCAGATATGAGGGTTTATTTAGTGAGAAATGTCAGCAAGTTAAATTGTTCCATTATGTACATTATAGCACTTGTTCAACCAGCTACCAGCTCTCCTGTGGTCTTTTTATTGTTTATAGAATAGAAGAATAGGATAGAACTAGAAAATTTCAGGAAATTTAAAGAGGGCCTGCCACAGTGTGCGTAATGATTCGGAACCCCAATAAGAGCTTCAGATTTAAAAAAAAAAGGTTTATTTTACTTTGCATGGTTCCCAACTGATCATGATATATTAGTTTGCTCTTCTTTGCTACATTCTTGATGGATATCAGTTGTTGTTATCCAGGTTGATACACTATAAGTTATGTTGTTCTAAGCCATTTTAAATTGTCACCTATATTTATGACCCTTTTATTTTTTACTTTGAGCACCTGCCCCTCTAAAGGGTCTCTGCACGGCCCTGGACCCCAATTGTGTTTTTTTATCTATTCTGATGAAAAGTGGCCAATTGACACAAACAGGTCGATAGACGACGATGTCAATCCCAAGTTGAACAAAAACAGAGCTATCATAATTTTTTACACAGCGCGGAGAAATTGTCAAATTTTTTGTATCAAAGTGAGAACAACAGTTTGTGACACTTTAGCTCTCAGCTGGAGTTCCCCGTCTGACTTCATCTGTCTATCACACATCTCTTCTTTCAGACGTAGCTTTGTGTCATTTAGCCCTCTGAGGTCTTTACTCTGACTATTGCTACGCCTTGAACGGCTTGGTCTGTGACCCGGTTTCATCCTAAGCTTCATAGACTCTGCTCTCCAGCTAAAGCAGGGTGGTCTACAGAGGAGTTTGTGTTTGATTTGAAGGTGATGTGGCTGCAAAACAAACCCCAATCATCAGGTTTTTTGTTTTTTTTTCTATTTCTCCAACCTGGTGCTGTGCATTTTGGTCATTTTGCTCTTCCCAAAAAACCCATACTGAGAAGGTTTGGTCCTTTTCTAACTGTCCCAACATAAACTTTGACATTTGAACAGCTAACGGAGGCCTTTATAGTCAAAGATGTAGCACTGACCTCAGAAAATCTGCTGGTGAGTCAAGATTGACTGGTTTAACTTTTTCTCTACTGTTAAAGTCTTTCAATCTGGACATTGTGTAAACACACACCTAGATGCTCCAGATTTATCCTCCAGGAACTGCTGTGTCCTATATAAGAGAAATGGATAGAAAACAGAGGAATAACATGTGGAAAACGGTCTGTAAATTAAATAACGAAAGTAGGAAGGCCACAGCTTTGGAAAAGTCATAAACAAGAGGATGATATGTATTGATGCATGTAATGGCCAGATGCTGGGTGGTGTTACACGGAGAACAGTAATCATTGAATCTGAAGCTGCAGGATGACTCAGATCATCAGAACTGAAGAAGACTCATTCCCATAAACGACACAAAGAGGCTGATTAATATGTAGAAAACATCCCGGGGGCCACAAACAGAGCCAGGTACTGAAGAGGGACAGTTTTTAATTACAGATAACACAACGTGTATGTGTGTGTTTGAAGTGTTTTTAATAGAATGGGTGCTCAACCTCTCTATCCGTCTCCCCCCGTTCTATGGAGAACATTTACACATCTGAGGAGCCGCTTCAAAAGACGGCGTCTCATCCGGCGCAGGCAGCATAGTGTATGTGTGTGTGTGTGTGTTTTAAGGAGCCGAGGCTGTTTACAGATGATCTGAAAGCTTCAGGTAGTCTGCAGATATTTTACTTTTTTTTTTTTGCTCTGGTGAAAGATTTCTTAACTAGCTTTACTTAGAGTATAAAGATCTGCACCACAGTTAGTGTATATAAATCAATCAATCAATCAAACTTTATTTATATATCGATTTCCACAACCCTGGATGGTGACCAAAGTGCTTTACAGAAAAAAAAATACAATACATACAGGAAATGAAAAATACAAGATAAAACTGCTGCAAAAGTGTATTTTAACAGTAATAACACAAAAACCCTCAAGGTATCACTCCTCATTAAGATATGGATAGATGAAATGAGATAAAATACAATGTAAATCACTGTTAGCAAAAGGCCTGTCTAGTTTACTTTTAAACAGAGTCAAATCTGGAGCTAGACGCAGATCGGTAGAGAGGGCCACCCAGAGCTTCGGCGTAGCTGCTGAAAAGGAACGATCACCCCAGTGTTTGGATCTCGACCGGGGAATTTCAAGTTGCCTTAGTCTGTCTGTGTGAACACAGTGTGTCACACATGCAAGACGGGGCTTAAGCCTAGTTTATACTTCTAATAATAGATTGCGTTTTTTGAGACCCTCAAAGCGCTTTTCAATTCCATTATTCATTCACTCTCACGTTCACGCACTGGTGCAACCAAGCTACATTAGTAGCCACAGCTGCCCTGGGGCAGACTGACAGAGGTGAGGCTGCCATATCGCGCCATCGGCCTCTCAGGCCAACATCAGAAGGCAAGGTAGACGAAGTGTCTTGCCCAAGGACATAACAGAATATAGGAGACGGAAGCAGGAATCAAACCAACAATTTCTGCGTCAGCATCTTTGCACCCAGACCCAATCGTATTGACAGAGACGTTTTTAGTTTATGGTTTGTTGTTTTTTTCAGTGTTGCAAAGCAATTATCTATGAGGACAGCAGGGGGTGCTAAATTTTTATGGCAGGTCTGCCTACCATTGCAGTGTCGTTTCTGGTTAACTGTTTTTCAGCCTGTGAACGTATTTCCGCTTCAAGGAGCAACAGATGACAGAAAGTAATTCTCGATTAAGCTGTAAAACTTTTTACTAGTTAAGTACAGTTCGTATAAAACACAGCAGTCTGTTTTGATGCTTCTCTATGTCTCTTTGTGCTCAAAATAATAAAATCACCATATTAGATAAATTATCCTTTCAGTATAAAGCATATTGTGGCAAAACGCTGCATTAACTTCTGATTACAGCGACTATAGAGCCCCGTTCTGGTGGATCAATCTCTGGCTGTTACTGAAACTGACCAATCACAGGCATCCGTCAACATAGAGCGTCTATGTTGACGGAGACAGATAATTAAAAAATGGACATCTACTCCGTCCATCCTTGCGTAGGTGACGGAGAGCCATTGGCTCGACGGATAATGCCGTTGTGACAATCCATTTCAACGTAGAAGTACGCTGGCCCCTACGGTGTTCCCCAGGGGTCCATTCTAGGTCCTCCATTCATTTCAATTCAATTCAGTTTATTTATACAGCTCCAATTCACAACAGATGTCATCTCAAGGCACTTTACAAAAATAGTCATTTCAAAAGACTTATATAAACATTTCCAATCAGTTGGACTCCAACAGGCTCCAATTACAGCAATCCCTTGATAATTCTTCAAGCATGTAGCGACAGTGGAGAGCAAAAACTCCTCTTTAACAGGAAAAAACCTCCGGCAGAACCTGGCTCAGTACAAGCGGTCATCTGCCACGACCGTCTGGGGGTCTGAGAAGACAGAGAAGAGACAAAAAAATTTACATGTGAAGAATATTAATACTTTTATTTGCTTTACACATATTGGGGAAGATATTTTTATATGTAGTTTCATACTTTTATATGCATTTTTGTATATCCTGCTCTACATATATTTGGGTAAACATTTTTGTGTGTAGTGAAGTAGTGAGAACATATACATATGTAAGGGTCATATACTCAATTAGAATTTTGTGAATCTGTGATCGTGGGAAAACTCAGTGTCTGTAAGTTGGCCTGGCAGGTGGTTATCCAGGAGAACAAAGCTGAGTCTATTAAACTTAGTTTGGGAAGCAGGAACAGGGAGTGTAAGAGAGTTACGAACGTTGTGCTGGGATAATGAGGAAGAAAAACTGTTCAAGGTCTCAGGGAACCAAAAAGGTATGGGAAAACTATGATTCTTCTGCTGACCATTCATGTGTATGTGGAGAGACAATGAGATGTGAGGTCAATGAGTGTAAAAACTGTGGAAAAGCACTGAGTGTTCATCGCGTGATGTTTTTTTGATGTACTGAAATAAAACTGGTGCTCACTGGAAAGGAAGTTAGTTGTCTGTTTGCGTCTGTGCAACAACAGCTCTCCTCCTGATCAGGTGGGTTTCATTCAAACCCGAATTCTGGTGTGTTGTGTTGTGCGTGTGTGTTGTTTCTTCTCTCTGTCAATCAAAAGCCAATTTCAGCTTCGTATCTCCCTACTGATGTGGTTCTGAAGGCTTCAGCTTTTTATTAATAGACAGTAAAGAAGTTTTGTGTCTTTAGGAGTTTGTGGAACATTTAATCTGCTATGAATGTCTCACGTAGAGCCACAAAATCACAACTATCAGGGCCCGCAGTGCTAAACATGGGAATAATTCTGTTTTGTTACCACTGAACCCAGCAGCGCCCCCATGCTGTACGTTATAGGCATCACCCAATAGTCACAAAATGTTCCTGACAGAGGGACAAATTACATAGAACGTAATTTATTGAAAAACTGTGGGGGGGGGGTCTATAATTACAAAAACTGCTAGAAAACGTTTCTATGAGTTCAAATTGCCACTAACAAGACACAAATACTTTGTACCAATAAAATAACTTCCATGTTTCACAGGTTGTTTTGTAACCTGCTGAGGTGACCACACATAAAGATGTATTTTTAACTTCATGTTTGTAAATTGATACATTTTAAAATGCGATTGTACAATGGGTCTATGAATCACTGAATAGTTTCCAAGTTTTTTTGTCAAATATGAACCATTTAGACCCTTCAGCTCATCAGAGGCCTGCTTACTCAGGATCAGAGCTACAGAAGAGGAGACAGCTTGTAGTTTCAGAGTTTCTCAGCTCTGGGACAGACAGAGAAATGCTTTATTAATACACATGTGGGAAATGATCAGATTAAAATAGAAAACCTGGCTGTAAATGAGGCTAAACATGCAGAGTAAAGTTCAGTGTAAACTCATGATTATTGTTCATAGGTAAATATCTGTGGGAAAAATAGAGATTAATGGCTTTTTCCATGAGGTAATTGATTTATTTTTTATGAAAAATAATTCAGCATCCAACCCCTGACTGTCTCTGGTTCAGTCACATTCTTCTAAAAGTTATTCTGCCTCACAGCAGATACCTCACCTATACGTCTTTGTACAGAGTACACATTCAGCCTGAGGCATGTACTTTTTGACATGCCGTACCTGACCCAGGTATTACGTCTTCCAGTGGCAATGATTGTGGGACAGCTGCAATTCTGTCAGTCACAGGGTGCATCGTCAGCAATGTAGCTTATCACCAACACCATGTGAATGAATGAATGAATGAATGAACTGAGAAGGACTCTTTGGCAAACCAGGGTCATCATTTGGTAACAACTGCTTGTGCAAAATGAAATCTAGAACAGCAGACTTCTGATATAAAGAACGTGCAACGTTCATCTACCTCAGATGATATTAGAAAAACATTTAACGCACACTTTTGATGTTCTGCAACATTTTATTTCCACATTGAGCAGTTTTCAACCTCAATCTGGTATTTAAAATTCTATCACTCTTTGGGTGTTTCATAAGTTGTTTTGTAACCTGCTGAGCTGATCACACATAAAGAATTAACCATTATTATCAACTTCCTGTTTGAAAATGGATACATTTTAAAATGTGACTATTGGTGTATAAATCACTAAATAGTTTCTGAGTTTCTTGTCAAATATGAACCATTTAGACCCTTCAGCTCATCAGAGGCCTGCTTACTCAGGATCAGTAAGGAGAGGAGACAGCTTGTAGCTTCAGAGCTTCACAGCTCTGGAACAGACACAGAAATGCTTTATTAATCCACATGTGGAAATTAATTAGATTGAAAAAGAAAACCTGTCTGAAGACAGGAGCACAGGTAGCGCAGATGAGGCCAAACATGCAGAATAAAGTGATTTTCAGTGTAAACTCATGATTATTCTTTGTCATTTAGAGGTACATACATGGCTTTTTTCCATGACTTCATTGACTTCTTTGTTATTTTTATGAAATATTGTTCTGTATCCAACCCCTGACTCTCGCTGCTTCAGTCACATTCCTCTAATGATTCTTCTTCCCCGCAGCATACCTCACCTATACAGCTTTGTACAGAGCACACATTCTGCCCGGGGCTTGTACCTGTGACATACCCTAACTTCCCCAGGTATTACGTCTTCCAAACTGCAGACTTTTTCATCAACTCCTGTTCTAAGCAGATATAACCAGGGCAGTTGTCGGTTTTAACCCCTTCTTCCCCAGTCTCAGTATTTGTGTCCTCGGGCAAAAGACACCTTATCTTCTAGTGGTACCCAGAGAGGACCTGGTGGCAATGATTGTAGGACAGCCTCGTTTCTGTCAGTCACAGGGTAACACTGGCAACAATGTAGCTTACCACCAACACTGTGTCAATGAATGAATGAATGAGGGAACTGGAAGCACTCTAAGGGTCTTTTGGCAAACCGGGCTCATCATTTGGTAACGCCGGCTTGTGCAAAATGAAATCTAGGACAGCAGACTTCTGGTTTAAAGAATGTCCAGCTGATTTCATCTTCCTCAGAACTCTCGTTGAGCTGTTTTCAACCTCAGTTCAGTAATTAAGCTACAGCTCTACAAGACTCAGTAGTTTTCATAGGTTGCTATGTCACCTGCTGAACTGATCACAAATAAACAATCAAAAAGTATTATCATCTTCCATTTGGAAAACAAGTCTGTTTTAAAATGGGACTATCGTTCTATAAAGCACAGAGTTTCTTATCAAATATGAAATTGAATTTATTTATGTAAAGGGGACACTGTACATTAGCGTACATCAATCAATCAAACTTTATTTATAAAGCGCTTTTCCAACTACAAAAGTTTCTCAAAGTGCTTTACAGGTTAAAATTACCCTTCCCAAACCCAAATTAAATCATCGTTAAAATGAGCCAGGAAACGCCATCATGGGAGCCATCTGCATCGGCAGCAGATCAGCAGCAGCAGCAAAGGCACCGACCCAGGGCACCCAGAGGAGGGAGGGATGATACCCCCACCTCCAACCAGGGGCGGCAGGGGGCGCCCCCGAGGCAGAGGGCTCCCACAGAGAAAACACTGGAAGGATGATTAAAATATGAAGTTAAAATATTAAAATAAACAGTAGAAAAAATGAGATTAAATATTAAAATACTGAGAAAATGTTAAGACTGATAGCATCCCAAATTATAAAATATAAGAGAATGATAAGATATGATCATATAAAAGTGTAAAGCAGATAAATACTTATTAAATAATATACAGTTAAACACTAAACTAAAAATTCAATCAAATAAAACATGCCGAGCGATTAAACAGATATTAATAAATAATAATCAGTTAAAAGCTCGGCCAAAAAGGGGAGTCTTTAGTCTGTTCTTAATAAACATGAACGTTCTCTGCGTACCTGAGGTCGTCTGGCAGCCTGTTCCAGAGGTGAGGGCTATAATAATGGAAGGACGCATCACCTTGAGTGTTTGTCCTGACTTTGGGGACGACAAGGAGACGGCTGCCAGAAGAGCGCAGAGACCGCGAGGGTTCATGTGGTAAAAGCATTTCTGACAGATAAGAAGGCCCAAGACAATTAAGACACTGAAAGACACTTATGTAGATACACATTTGATGGGTATAATTTGTACTACACAAACCGTCCAGGAAAGAGATGGGGAGGTGTGGTATTGTATGTGGATAGAAAGATGAAAGATGCAAAATTATCAAATCAATTACTATTGTAAGCGAGCGAATATTGGAAAGTGTGGCTGTTGAGATTGAAATGCAGAATTGCAGCAATGTGATTGCTGCATGTGTATATAGAACACAAGGCTCAAGTGTAGATTATTTTCAGGATGGTTTTGAAAGATTACTTGACACACAGAACAGTCATGAAATCCTTTTGATAGGTGGGGACTTTAACATTGATTTAGTTAATTCAGCTAAACTAATTTTAATTTATTAGATGGTTTCTTGGTCTATATATCCTTTGATTTCACAACCAATAAGAATCACCAGTTCTTGTGCAACATTAACTGACAATATTATCGCAAATGATTTAGATAAAACAGTTCAAAGTGGTCTGTTAATAAATTACATTAGCGATCATTTACCTGTTTTTACCATCTATAAAATACAGCCTGTAAAGCATGATAGCTTAGGTCGGTCCACATACCGCAGAGTCAGAACCGACAAAACAATTAATGAATTCAGAAATGAACTTTTAAAGCAGGACTGGTCTGGGGTTTATGTGGCTGATGTGAATGAAGCTTATGATTTTTTTTCTTTAACACTTATCACTTTACATTAAGCCGTGTTCGCTAAAATTATCTAAAAATAAAAGTAAAAAACCTTGGTTCACAAAGGGATAAATAAGAGCATGTCAAAAGAAAAATTATTTATATAAAAATTATTTACGTAAACGAAGCTTCGACAGCGAGATCAAATACAAGATATATTGAAACAAACTAACTACACAGCAAAAATTGGGGTGTTGAATTATCGGTGTTAAAGAAATCTGAGTTCATTTTAACACCAACAGAGTAATTTCAACCTTTTCGGTGTAAGATTTTAATCATGTCTGGAGTTATTTATCCGACTTGATCACACTGGTGTTAATCTAACTCAGATCAGAGTTAAATAAACCTCCATCCTTGCAAGTCAAGTGTAATTTTTTGGGTGTTAAATGAATGAAGAGTGCCAGTTCAGAATGAATTTAGGTCCTTCCAGACATAAATAAGCTCCAACCACAGCCCACACAGTTTGTTGTGCACCGCAAAGACTTATGGGTAATGTATTCGTGTTATAGTTTTTTTTCAGTCGCTAACAAGCGTCAAACCATTTGTCACATTTTCAAAACTCTAAATACGATTAGCACAGCATCTGTGTTTTGTGGCCATACTATTCACTCATTTCATGTCGTTTTCACACAATATGCAGTAACTGAACACATTTCCATAATGCTTACATTTTCTTAACAGACAAGCTATACCTCCCAACAAAACTATGGATTGTTTTTTTGTAGTATTTGCGAATGTTAACACAAAACATCACATAATAGCAACAAATAATATTCCAAACCGTAGATCCAATATAAAAACCTCTGCTTCTGCAATGATGAGTTCAAAAAATATATATATCTAAGTTGATAATACACAAACAATTGAAAAATGTACACACAGCTGATTTATGTTGGGTAAATTGGGCCAACCACAGCTGATTCCATTCTGGCTTAGACTCATTGGCAGGTGTTACTTTTTCTATTTCATTGACACTACAATAAAAGGAGGACTTTGGGGAGTCATGTTTTTGGAAACAGAAACCGAAAACACAAATACTGCAATGTCTGGATGAGGAAGAGGAAGAGCGAGAAGCCCAGGGAGTAGAGCAGGGCCCAATGAGAGGGCAAAGTAGAGACGTAAGAATGCGTGGTGGCGGCATTCAAAGGGCTGCAAGAACAGTAGTCAGTGATGAAATTCGTGCCACTATCATTTAGGCTGGGTATTGTTAAGAATTTGACAATTCGATTCAATTTCGATTGTTGAGGCATCGATTTGAATCAATTTCGAATTAAATTCGATATTGATTTATAAGCTTCAATATCGATTCCATAATAAAAAAAATACACAAGTAATTAAGTATGTGAGTATATTTTTAAATAATGTGTGTAGAAGTACCATTGTTTACTGTAACAATATCAATGATCCGGCGAGGAGTGGAGCACAAGCCGGATCTAAATACTGGCAGGAAGACATGCGGTTAATAAACTGCCCAACCTGAAGGAGGCATTCTACTCTTTTCTGGAAATTAAATGATCTAAATATAAATATAAAAAAAAACTTGGCTGTATATACAAAGATAGCAGAGTTTAGGCTAAACATGAAGAATACTGTGATACTCAGTGTGAATCTATGATTGCTGTTCATCATTAAGCCATAAATATCAATGAAAAACATAGATATGAATGGCTTTTTCCATTTTTTATTTGATTTATTATTTCTGCTTATAATAAATAATTCTGCACACAACCCCTGACTGTCTCTGGTTCAGTCACATTCTTCTACAAGTTATTCTGCCTCGCAGCAGATACCTCACCTATGCATCTTTGTACAGAGTACACATTCAACCTTAGGCTTGTACCTTTTGACATGCCATACCTGACCCAGGTATTACGTCCTCCAGTCAGGTGGCTTCACCATCTTTTCATCTTCTCAGCAGACATAACCACTGGGGTTGCTGGTTCAAACCCCTTTCTTCTGCGGTCTCACTATGGGATGAGCAGCCCCGCTTGTTAGAAACAGCTTGAGTGGACTGTACCACTTTCTAGGACTGGGGAGCGGGGAGAGATCGTAATCTTTCAACAAATTTTAAAAACACATCATTTTGCATTTGTAATTTGTATGGTGTGAGTTGCGCTGTTTTACACAACGTTATATCATTAAAAATGTATATTTTGTTTAATGATATTTGAGAGGGGACAATTTGGGATCTCCGCCTATGGTCGTTGTGTCCTTGGGCAACTCCATCCGCATTACCTGCTATTGGCACCCAGAGTGGACCTGGTGGCAATGATTGTAGGACAGCCTCACGTCTGTTAGTCACAGGGTGAATGAATGAATGAGTGAAGGAACGAATGAAGGAACCAATGAATGAGTGAACGAAGGAACGAATGAATGAACGAACGAATGAATGAGTGAACCAATAAACAAATGAATGAACGAATGACTGAACGAATGAATGAATGAATGAATGAACAAATGAACGAATGAATAAACAAACAAATGAATGAACGAATGAATGAACGTATGAATGAACGAAAGAATTAATGAACGAATGAATGGAAGAATGAATAAACGAACAAACGCATGAATGAATGAACGAATGAGTGAAGGAACAAACGAATGAATGAATGGATGATAGAATGAGTGAACGAATTAATGAACGAACAAACGAATGAATGAACGAATTAATGAACGAACAAATTAATGAATGAATGAACGAACAAACAAATGAATGAATGAGCAAACGAATTAAATGAATGAACGAATGAATGAAAAAATGGATGAATGAACGAGCGAACGAACAAATGAATAAACGAACAAACAAACGAATGAATGAATGAACAAATAAACGAATGAGAAAACGAACAAATGAATGAACAAACGAATGAATGAACAAATAAATGAACGAATGAACAAACGAACAAATGAATAAACGAACAAACGAACGAATGAACGTATGAATGAACGAATGAATGAATGAATGAATGAATGAAAGAATTAATAAACGAACAAACGAATGAATGAATGAACGAATGAATGAATGAATGAACGAATGAATGAATGACTGAACAAATGAATGAACGGATGAATGAACGAACGAATGAATAAACCAACAAATTAATGAACGAACGAATGAATGAAAGAATGAATAAACGAATGAATGAATGAACAAACGAATGAATGAACGAATGAGTGAATGAACGAACAAATTAATGAATGAATGATAGAATGAGTGAACGAATGAATGAACGAACAAACAAATGAGTGAATGAACGAACAAACAAATGAATGAATGAACGAAATAATGAACGAACGAATTAATAAATGAATGAACGAACAAACAAATGAATGAATGAACAAACGAATTAAATGAATGAACGAATTAATTAACAAATGAATGAATGAACGAACGAACGAACGAACAAACGAACGAACAAACGAATGAATGAACGAACGAATGAACGAACAAACAAATGAATGAATGAACAAACAAATTAAATGAACGAACGAATGAATGAACAAATGAATGAATGAATGAACGAACGAACAAATGAATAAACGAACAAACGCATGAATGAATGAACGAATGAATGAACGAATGAGTGAAGGAACAAACGAATGAATGAATGGATGATAGAATGAGTGAACGAATGAATGAACAAACAAACGAATGAATGAATGAACGAACAAACAAATGAATGAACGAATTAATGAACGAACGAATTAATGAATGAATGAACGAACAAACAAATGAATGAACGAATTAATGAACGAACGAATTAATGAATGAATGAACGAACAAACAAATGAATGAATGAACAAACGAATTAAATGAATGAACGAATGAATGAAAAAATGGATGAATGAACGAACGAACGAACAAATGAATAAACGAACAAACAAACGAATGAATGAATGAACAAATAAACGAATGAACAAACGAACAAATGAATAAACGAACAAACGAACGAATGAACGTATGAATGAACGAATGAATTAATGAACGAATGAATGAAAGAATTAATAAACGAACAAACGAATGAATGAACGAATGAATGAATGAATGAATGAATGAACGAATGAATGAATGACTGAACAAATGAATGAACGGATGAATGAACGAACGAATGAATAAACAAACAAATGAATGAACGAACGAATGAATGAAAGAATGAATAAACGAACAAACGAATGAATGAATGAACGAACGAATGAATGAACGAATGAGTGAATGAACGAACAAATTAATGAATGAATGATAGAATGAGTGAACGAATGAATGAACGAACAAACGAATGAGTGAATGAACGAACAAACAAATGAATGAATGAACGAAATAATGAACGAACGAATTAATAAATGAATGAACGAACAAACAAATGAATGAATGAACAAACGAATTAAATGAATGAACGAATTAATTAACAAATGAATGAATGAACGAACGAACGAACAAACGAACGAACAAACGAATGAATGAACGAATGAACGAACGAATGAACGAACAAACAAATGAATGAATGAACAAACAAATTAAATGAACAAACGAATGAATGAACAAATGAATGAATGAATGAACGAACGAACAAATGAATAAACGAACAAACGAACGAACAAACGAATGAATGAACGAATGAATGAAAGAATGCGTGAACTGGGAAACACCCTGGTGTCCTTTGGCAAACCGGGGTCATCATTTGATAACGCCTGCTTTTGAACAGTGAAAGCAAAGACAGTAGACTTCTGCTTCAAGAAATTTCCAGCTGATTGAGTGCTTTTTACATGCTGGATGTGTCCACTACAGTAATTAATGGACTGTAAGTACACCGGTTTATACCCTTTGGACTGCCATGAAGTGTTTGACGCCTACCTGTCAGCTTGCTGAATCCTGAATCTCTTAAGAATCCTGTCTGGGTAATTCATTCACTCAAGTGGTGCTAATTGCTACACCTATAATAATGAGGCCTTCTCAGACTCTTCGGTTCCTGCAATACCTCCGCCTTAAAACAGATATCTGCAAAGAAATAATGTTCCTCCTGACGCCGTGGATTATGCTGTGGATCATCCTGTTTGGGTGTGTGGCTGCCATACCTCACTGCCCTCCTGGATCTTGGCTAACCTCGAGCATCGGTGCCCAACCAAGAACTATGTTGACGACCGAATTCCCAATGGAACAACACAGGATTCCCAGCAGCACTGGAATCTGTCCACAACTGGATCTTCCACGCCGAACCCGATACATCCATAGAGGGTCGGGTTGCCGGTTTGTAGTGTCCAAACACGGTGACCACAGCAACATCGCATCTCTCTGGACGGCCTCACGCCGTGCCACACCTGGATTACGTCATCAGCGCGCCACCACTGGAGGAACAGTTAACGCCGATTGGTACAACAGAACACCCGGAGTGGATCACAGCGTCCTTGTAACAAACTGGACCGCAAAATTCACATTATGATTGAACAATTCAATTTGCAGTCATTGTCAAATAAATCTGGACTAATGTACGACCTCATTTTGGACAAAGGGATAGATATTCTCTGCCTAAGTAAAACCTGGCAGCAGCCTGATGTGTATTCCTCTCTCAATGAGGCCTGCCCACCTGGGTACTGTTACTTTTCTAAGCCTCGTACAACTGGCCGGGGTGGGGGGCTTGCAGTAATACATTGCAGCAATCTGGTGCTATCCCCCGTGGCAATTCCCAGTACGGACACATTTGAAAGTCTTGTTTTTAATTGTAAACATCCATTTATCCATTTATCGCCCGCCCAAACCACATCCAACTTTCCTCTCTGACATACACAGTTTGCTTATTTCCCTCTGTACAATATACTCCAACATTTTAGTTATTGGTGACTTTGATGTACACATGGACTCTCAGACCTGCCGACTGGCATCTGACTTTAAATACACATTAGACTGTATTAATCTCCACCAGCTTGTTGATGTCCCAACACATACTAAGGGCCATACACTGGATTTAGTTATTACTGACTCTCTTACAGTCACTGGCCTTGAGGTGTATGATGTTGGTGTCTCTGACCACCTGGCAACATTATTCAAAATCCCACTGTCATCTTCTGTTCATAAACCAAAACGTCAGATGACCTTCCGAAATATCAAGAACATCGACTCCACCTATTCCAGTCAGGATTTACATAATCTCTCCCCTTCCCCAGATTTGTCAACGGGTGAACTTGTGAATTTTTTACACCAGCCTCCGCTCCATTCTGGACAGTCATGCCCCAGTTAAAACCCGGACTGTCACTTGCTCTGGGTCCGCACCCTGGTTCACAGGAAAGCTTAGAAAGATGAAACAGTCTGGTCGTGTCCTGAAGCGCGCCTATAAAAAATCTGGCCGGATGGTGCATAAGTTGGCCTACCGAGAGCATCGTAGGGCCTATGCTAGAGCTCTCTCAAAGGCTAGGTCACGGCATTATTCCATGCTGATTAACAACAATGCAGGTGACTCCAAAATACTGTTCTTCAAAATTCACCACATTCTCCAACCAAAGACTCCCTCATTTTTCAGCCACACCGAGTCAAATTGCAATAAGTGTAAGAATTTCTTCACTTCCAAAATAGACTGTATCCGCTCAGCTCTCTCTCCTCCCACATGTTCCACTCCCGACATCCCCACAGTACTGATCATGGAAAAACTGTCACATTTCTCTTCTACAACGCAGCAGGAGGTCGAGAATATCATCCGTAAATCTAAACCATCCACTTGCTCTCTCGATCCCCTCCGCTCCACTCAAAACCCACCATCTTTACCATCAGCCCTCTTATAACTAAACTCATAAACCTTTCACTGCAACCAGGGAAATGTTCCAACTGCCCTAAAGTGACCGGTGACCTCCTTATGGCCTCTAAATCCGGCTCCGCTTCTCTGCTCATCCTTCTCGAACTCTCTGCTGCATTTGATACTGTTGACCATCGCATCGTCCTTCACAGACTCCAGCACTACATTGGTCTCTCCGACACCTCCCTAAAATGGTTTCGCTCCTACCTTACAGACAGGACAGAGTACGTAGCCTTGGGGGAGGCTAAACCCTCACCCCACATTGTTGCCTGTGGGGTCCCCCAGGGCTCCGTACTCGGTCCAACCCTCTTCACAGTCCACATGCTTCCCCTTGGTCGAGTCGTCAGCAGGCATGGAATTCACTACCGCTGCTATGCTGACGACACACAACTCTATCTCCATATCACTCCCTCTGGGTCACCCTCTGCCACCATTTCCCACCTCACCTCCTGCCTGGAGGAGATCGGGGCGTGGACAAACCAAAAATTTTCTGCGGCTGAATGGGTCTAAAACAGAAGCCTTCCAAATCGGAACGCCCCATCAGCTACGCTTTTCTCCCATTACATTTGTTTCATTCCCCTCTCTCCCTCCGTTACTAACCTTGGGGTCAAGTTTGACCCCTACCTTTCGTTTGACAATCATGCCACCTCAATCTGCAAAACGTATTTTTTTTCACCTCCGTAACATCTCTAAGCTGTGTCCCTGTCTTTCCCTGTCAGTTGCGGAGAAGCTCGTCCACGCCTTTGTCTCCTCCAGGCCGGACTACTGTAATGCACTCCTGTTGGGAATCCCTGGCAGGAGCCTTCAAAAGATCCTTCACTGGCTCCCTGTTCACCTCCGCATAGAATACAAGATCCTCCTGCACACCCACCACTGTCTGCACAATGCGGCCCCCACATACTTCACTGATCTCCTTTCCCCACAAACCTCCACCAGAGCAGGCCAACGGTACCTCTTGGTTGCACCTAGGACACGGCTCAAGACCATTGGCGACAGGGCTTTTAAAGCATCCGCTCCTCGTCTGTGGAATGCCCTCGCAGAACAACTCAGAGCCCCCAAGACCGCGGATGTTTTTAAAAGGGAACTGAAAACCTTCCTGTTCATGAAAGCGTATTTTTTTTAGTGTCTGAATGTGTTTTATTTATTTTTATCTGTTTCGTAGCACTTTAAGATTTGATGTCAAATGTAAAGTGCACTATAAATAAAACTCATTATTATTATTATCATTATTTAAATTACAGCTCTATGACTCTTGTGGTGTTTCATAAGTTGTTTTGTAACCTGCTGATACATTTTAAAAATATGACTATTGGCCTATAAAGCACTGAATAGTCTCTGAGTTTCTTGTCAAATATAAACCATTTAGACCCCCCATCTCATCAGAGGCCTGCTTACTACAGAAGAGGAGACAGCTTTTAGTTTCAGCGCTTCTCAGCTCTGGGACAGACACAGAAATACTTTATTAATCCACATGTCGAAATTAAATAATCTGATTCAAAAGCCAACCCGGCTGTAGACAAAAACACAGATACCAGAGATGAGGCTAAACATGCAGCATAACGTGATATTCAGTGTAAACTCCCCATTATTGTTCACCATTTAGAGGAAAATATAAACAGTAATGTCAATTTCCATGACTTATTTGATCTAATTTTTATGGTTATGAAATATAACTCTGCAACCACTGACTGTCTGTGGTTTTAGTCACATGGAGTGGACAACCACACGTCTCAGCTGATACTGGATTACCTCACAGGATGAGAGGAAGAGTTTGGATCAGCTCATCAGGAAGGCCAGCTCTGTTCCAGAGCGCCCCCTGGATCCAGTGCGGCTGATGGGAGACAGACGGACTCCTGCCAAAATAACATCTCTGATGGACCTACCACCACCATGCATGGAAATGTTGCTGAGCTGCAGAGCTCCTTCAGTGACAGACTTCTGCATCCTAGATGCATGAAAGGAGCGATTCTGCCGGTGTCAGAAAACCAGAACTTCTCCCAACAAGCCTAACAACGTCTACATCCCCGCTGTGATTAGCACTGTGTTACTCAGTTTAACTTTTCTGATGCTGTTATTTGCACATCTATTTTTCACAGTTTATATTCCTTTAACTTCTTGTAATTAATATCTGTGCATATTTTTTTTTCTTCAAATTATCCTGCTCAGTTGCACATTCAAATCTGAGTAGACCTTTTTATTTGTAATGATTGCACATTACCTGATTTTGTAACTTTTTTTCCCCTTAATGTACATGTACTATCTTTAATTCTGTTTTTCATACTTTTTTCTATTTTTCTTGTGTGAATCTAAATTAATGTATTGCCTTTTATTTGCTGCTGTTACAGGTAAATTTCCCTTCTTCCTTCACATCCACAGCTTTCTACAGAGTACACATCCAGCCTGAGGCATGTCCCTGTGACACACCTATAGCTGACCCAGGTGTCACGTCTTCACCATCAACTCCTCCTCTTCTCAGCAGAGGGGATATAACCAGCAGCACGGTCTGAGCGGACGGACAGACCCAGCGAACGTGAGACGTGAACTTCAGAGTCATCAGAGTGTCTCCTGGACAGCAGCCTTCATCCTCCTCATCTTCCTCCAGAGGGTAAGACCAGCCTAAAACTCTTCTTCTGCTCTCCTGTAATGTTGCTGCTTCAGGATCAGGTAGTGAGGACATCTGCAGCTTTTTTATTCCAACTCAAGGACCTGTGGAAACATAAAGTGGCTAAAACTAATAAAACTTTTTACTGTTTATTTTATCTCAACTTCTATGACAAATTTCCACATATTTATAAGCTCTTTAGAGCCTTTTAATCTCAGTAACTTGATGTATCTTAAATATTTCTCTCTATTTACATATTTGGTTTTATATTAAGTTTTAATCTTAGAGAAAAATGTTTTTTTTTTGCCCCACAGGGTTTTCTAAAACATTTAATCTAAAATCGAAGAAATTAAAAAATTGCATGATCTTGTTAAATAATGTATTATGCAGTTTTATGTTTTAAGCATATAATTATTTGTTACCTATTAATATCCAACTAATTGTAACACTCAAAGATCAGCATGATTCAAGAAGATTTGGAAACTTTAAAGTTCAAACAGCTAGGACTTCTAAAATAAGTTTTGTAATATCAGTTTGTGGAGTTAAACTTTGCAACAATTTGGATCCCAAATTAAAATGTTGTCAAAGCATTTATTATTTCAAATGTCTTTTTAAAATATATGTTTAGTTACAGTATAAAGTTGGTGAAGTCTAAACAGAACTGAATTGTCTAGAGCAGGGTAGTATAAAAATAAAAAGTTTATTTGTAAAATCTTTTAACTATTAATTGTAGTACAATTATTGTTGCCTATGGCAAATCTATGTACAAATTATAGTAATACTATGTGTGTATATTAATCGTTGTTGTTAAAAAGTCTTGAGTTTTTATCATCTATTTAACTTGGATGTATTTATTTTTGGATAAACATGAGTGAGGTTTATACATTTCTTCTTCTCCTCACTCCATTCTGAGCACCGACGTTTAATGATTTGTTTTTATTTGCTGTATTATTTAGTTATAACTGTTGCACTTTATTAGCTCTATATAAATGTAACGAATGAATAATGAATGAATCCAAACTTTAACTATAAACTGTAAAAAAGTAATACTTAGTTTATTTTATTTATTTTGTATGTGATGTTCTGATCCGGTCGTCTGGCTTCCAGTTCTCTGTCAGCTGATTGGTCCTCGCCATCATGCTCCGCCTACTGCTCCTCCTCTTTGTGGCCACAGCCCTGCCAGGTGAGCTCTTACCAGTGTTGCCAACTTAGCAAATTTGTAGCTATTTCTAAGAACTTCTTAGAACCCCTAATGACTTATTTCTGATCACTCTGAAACTTTGTTGCTGATTTTCTGTGCAGATCAGAAATTTTACTTGTCCTGCTCTGAACTGTCTTTTAGTAAGGGAATGATATGCGAATGTGTGCATACAGCTTGATCACACATCATACACCTTTCATTTCACCCAGCGTCGTACAGAGAGATGGTACTGATTTTACCCAGTCACAAAAGAGGCTGCTTAACCTTAAAAATTATTGGGGGGAAAAAGAAAGAAAAAAGATGTGAATATAAAACCGATTGTTCTTTTATAAGCCACAAAAACATATTTAACCTTCATCTTTAAAGCATTCTAGTAATGTTAAAAATTTATAGTGAGTTCAATTACGTGGGACAATTAAAACTAACAACATAAAACTGAGAATAATACAAAAAGCCAAAAACGTTCATGTCATAGTGGTTGGCCGTCAACAGTTGGTGCATACTAAATATGACCTACCTAAGTACTACACTATATATATATATATATATATATATATATATATATATATATATATATATATATATATATATATATATACATAGGATGTCCAGTTACAATTTGATATGTTGTGGGTTTTGTACCAGTTCCCTTCCCTCAGTTTTAGCCCATACTTTAGGCCCGCAGGGTGTGACTGGCAACAGTTACCAATAAATAATCCTTATTAGGAGTAAATAAGCCTTTTTTTAACTGCCTTTAGTTAAAAGGGTAACCCTTCTCTACTGTATGTTTAGGTTAGTCATGAATGTGGTATTTGGAGAGCTCGACATTTTCTCAGGTGGTACCCACTGTAAAAAGTTTGAGAAAAAACGCTCTATGCAAAGATAATATTTCACAGTGACATTTTCCCAGTAACATGTTTTCCCAGATCAAATAACGTTTATTTAAACCTGTATGACCAAATCCTAATCTATTATACCAACTTTCCTTTGAATGTCATAAAGCCACCTACCATTTTTGTTTTGTTTCATACATTCTGCCATCTTTCGAGGCTGCCTGTTTGTCTTCCATGGGTCATTTTATTTTAACGTGTCTGACAACACTGCTTTTGCACACATTTTTTACTGCAAACATCGCGGCAGCGTGACACGATGATATAATTAATATACAAATTAGCATATGACGTGATCTGGTGACATCTAGCGACTTTCTGAGTTAACTTCAGCTAGTTTCTGTCTGAGACAGTTTGCAACACTGCCTCCTACAGGTAGAAGCAGCGCTTCTGCTGAGTCAGAACAGATGGAGGAATGAAGTCAGACTAGAGGAGGTTTTGCTGCCATCTTTGTTTTCTAAAAAGACCATCTAATGCTGTCCTGCAGCAGGAGGACAGCTGCTGGTTTATTCATCTCCATATTGTCTTGTTGCTGTCAGACTCTACTTCACATCTATCACCTGTCTCCGTCTCCTCAGGTGCTGCTTCACAGTTCTTAGACACCAACAAGGAGTTCAACATCAGCTCATGTCCCATCACCTATTTTGGACAGAAGTATGAACGAGTCTATGTGAGTAGGATGAAGGTGGACGAATGTCTTCTTCTCTGTCTGTGGTCTTCTTTATTGCTGAGTCAGCATGTTTGTTTGAGCGGCTGTTCGCAGTCTGAAGACGCATCAGCAGCTAATGTTGTGGTTGGGGTTCATCCTGCTGCAGAAAACGCTCAGTTCATCGCCTCCTGCTGTCAGTCGCTTTTTAACACAACACTGAAGAAAACACTGAAATTTAATCTGCATGAAAACGAATTAAAATGTTATAAAACAACAGATTTAAAATAGATTTTAGTGACAGATGGGAAGCAGACCGACATCACGTCAGGTCTGGTTCTTCTGTTTAAATGTTCGTTTCCCCTGCAGCTTCAGAGCTCTGAATCAAACTCCTGCAGCTCTGCAAACATCAGTCTGCTTTTATTTTGAAGGACACAATGAACTGGTATTTAGATTATAAGCAGCAAACAACAAACAAACTGAGGATTTCTGCTAATCTGAGATTAAAACATGGAAGCATGATTTAATTAGAAATGTATCTGTAAAATGATAGTTTTAGTCCTATTTGCTCTTTTAAGATAAATGTTTGACTTTCAGGCTCTTTTTGTTCGCCAGTCACTGACTTCCTGCTGTTAATCTTTTAAAGATAGTTCTTCTTTGACTTGTTGCATTTCGGACTTTTTCAGGTGAACATTACCAGCAAGAACTTTGTGGTCTGTTTCAACGGCTTCTATGACCCTCAGAAAAAAGGAGACTGTTTGGTGGCATCTCATGCACTAAACGGATTTTTTGGCGTCAGGGAGCCGTTTTCAGTAATACAAGATCATTTCTTAGAAAATGTGCCAACCATTCGCAGCTCTATGGAGTGCTACGTTGACGTCAGCTCACGAGTTGTGAGTTCTGTTCCTATTTAAATCTCTGTCTGTCCTGTTCTTTTTTTTTTATTTGAATAAATTATTATAAATATGTGGACCCATCGAACTT
This sequence comes from Apricaphanius iberus, assembly GCA_028564705.1. NCBI lineage: Eukaryota > Metazoa > Chordata > Actinopteri > Cyprinodontiformes > Aphaniidae > Apricaphanius > Apricaphanius iberus. Next base: position 251,091 of record JAPXFQ010002186.1, read on the forward strand.
TAGTTCTTTGTACATCTTATTGTTTTACTTAAAAATAAATTTTGTAAAAACATTTAATTGGATCAAACCTGTTGTCTGCTTCTCTTTCTACAGATTTTTAACATAGCGAAATATGGATCACAAACCGGTTTAAGGCTTTACTCTTCTAAAGTGGCATCTGTTGTGAGTTCATCATTCTTTTGCTAAACATAAAACCATCTTTGAAGAAATAATTAAAGTACCTTAAAGTCAATTTGGACTCCAAGTGGATTTTTGACTAAAGCCACTTTTGCTGATGATGCTGCCTTTGTGCTTCTGTCTCTGTTGCTCTGAAGGACATTCTGGTGGACGGTAATAAGGTCGACACGGTGAATGTTACACAGCAATATAGATTCGCAGACCTGAGCGGCTGCCGATCTTCGGGTCAGTTAATCTCTGAATTCAAGCCCAAGCTTTCTGACTCTGAAAAGGCTTCCGATTTTAAAAGTTTCTGATTGTGTTCAGAAAAACTTTAATATGAAGAGATTTTAATCTCTTGCTTCATTTCTCAGGGGTTCTGTACACATATGGTGATCTAGTGAGCTCTGGTGATAGAAGCTGTTTCATCTGTTCTCCAAATGCAACCGAACTCCTCCAGAACTACACCTGTGGGCCTCTGGAGCGTTGTCAAGGCAACGGCATGTAAATACATCTGTTTTGAATTTGAAGTAAAGATCAGCTATGAAAATAAAATAGAGAAAGACAAAAACGTAACTTTAAACTTTAATAGTGTTGGAAAATTCTACTGGATCTGTAAAATCTAAGCTTGTATTGTGAAGGAGCTGCTGGAGGTTTTGAAGGAGATTGTATTCTGAAGGAGCAACAGGAAGTGTGACAGTCTGCTTTTATGTTGAAAGAGCAGCAGGAAAATTCACTAGGAGCTTTTATTGTGAATTAGCATCAGGAAGTGTGACGGAGAGATTTTATTGTGAAGGAGCGACCGGAAGTGTTAAAATAGCTTTTATTGTGAATTAGCAGCAGGAAGTTTTACAAGGAGATTTTATTGTGAAGGAGATGCAAGAACAGTAAAAAGGAGCTTTTAATGTGAAGAAGCAGCAGGAAGTGTGAGATAGTTTTTGATTTTAAGGAGCAGCAGGAGGTTTTAAAAGGAGATTTTATTCTGAAGGAGCAACAGGAAGTGTGACAGTCTGCTATTATTGTGAAGTAGCAGCAGGAAAATTCAAAAGGAGCTTTTATTGTGAATTAGCAGCGGGAAGTGTGACAGAGAGATTTTATTGCGAAGGAGCAAAAGGAAGTGTTGAAAAGAGCTTTTAATGTGAAGAAGTTGCAGGAACTGTAACAATGAGCTTTTATTGTGAATTAGCAGCAGGAAGTTTTACAAGGAGCTTTTATTGTGAAGGAGATGCAAGAACTGTAACAAGGAGCTTTTATTGTGAAGAAGCAGCAGGAAGTGTGAGATAGTTTTTAATTTTAAGGAGCAGCAGGAGGTTTTAAAAGGAGATTTTATTCTGAAGGAGCAACAGGAAGTGTGACAGTTTTATTTGAAAGCAGCAGGATTAAAGGAGTTTTATTTGAAAGCACGAAGTGACGAGAGATTTTATTGGAAGGAGCAGGATGTTAAAAAGCTTTTATGTGATTAGCAGCAGAAGTTTTACAAGGAGTTTTATTGTAAGGAGATGCAAGAACGTAAAGAGTTTTATGTGAAGAAGCAGCAGGAAGTGTGAGATAGTTTTTAATTTTAAGGAGCAGCAGGAGGTTTTAAAAGGAGATTTTATTCTGAAGGAGCAACAGGAAGTGTGACAGAGAGATTTTATTGCAACGGCGATGCAGGAACTGTAACAAGGAGCTTTTATTGTGAAGAAGCAGCAGGAAGCGTGACAGTCATATTTTATTGTGAATTAGTGGCGGGAAGTGTGACAGAGAGATTTTATTGCAAAGGAGCAAAAGGAAGTGTTGAAAAGAGCTTTTATTGTGAAGGAGTTGCAGGAACTCTAACAATGAGCTTTAATTGTGAAGAAGCAGCAGGAAGTGGGAGTTTTTATTTTGAAGGAGCAGCAGGAGGTTTTAAAGGGAGATTTTATTCTGAAGAAGCACCTGGAAGCGTGACAGTCATCTTTTATAGTGAAGGAGAAGCAGGAAGTGTGACATAGAGATTTTATTCTGAAGGAGCAACAGGAAGTGTTAAAAAGAGCTTTTAACTACTAACTGCTGCAGCTTCTATGGACCTGCACATCATCAGGAAGCCACTGGTGGTGTGGTCAGAGGGGCGTCCTCTAGCGCCACCATCAGGTCCACAGTTTGAGTTTTTAGTGAGAGATCTGGAACAGCAGAGTGCCCCCTGGTGGCTGTGAACGTCAGCAGCAGCTCAGGATGTTTGTGTTTGTTTCTGCCTCCATCAGCTGCTCCCGGGACTTCCTCTGCACTGTGACGGGTCCGGCTGTCATCGACTTCCACGGCCAGCAGAACTCTGTGAAGGATCGCTGTTCCTACTCCCTGCTGAGGATCCCATCAGTCCCGGGCTTCCAGGTTCTGGCCAACTTCCAGGAAAGGCGCCGGAAAGATGTGAGCTTTCTGGACGGTGTGACGCTGCGACTGGACGGGTCGGCCGTTCACCTGAAGCAAGGAGGCGGAGTTCTGCTTCGCCGCCCGCAGACACTGTCTCTGAGTTCCAGCAGAGCCGTAAGCAGGATCCCGGAAGACTGGGGGGCCGAAGCCCAGAAATCTTTGCATTTCATAGAACAGCTGAGTCGTTTTCTGCTGTTATAATAAACAATTTGTCTGAAATTGTATATAAGAAAATCACCGAAAATGTTAAAACTAATTTAATATTTTGTTCAACAGAACACTAGCAATTGATCTGACATTTGACTCCAAAGTTTAAAGTTAATCAATTTGATATTTAGATACCGGATACCTTCTGGTTCATACTTCTGACCTCCTAAACTCACAGAAACCAAAGCAGTTTTAGGTTTAAATATGTTACAATTATCAGCTTTTGTCCTAAACTGTGTCGGTCAAGTTTCCTTCATGTAATAATCAATTACTAATTATTGATTACTTCTCCAAGAAAGTAATTCAGTTACTTTACCAATTACTTATTACTTATTATTACGTATAAAGTCATTAGTAGCTGTAATAATTATTGTACTGCACTACTTATCAAAAACATGAACCTCAACTTGAATACACTATAAAACAAGAAAACTATCAGCCAGAGTGAAATGTCTCTTTAATTATATATATATATATATATATATATTTCACGTTTATGATATTCTATGATATTCATGATATTCTAACTGTATGAGCAGCACCTGTAAAATGACACTTGTGAAAGAGAAAAAGATCATGTTACCTTCTGTAGTTTAGTTAGATAAAGGTCTCTTTCATATCTAAGTGAAATAATAATGATCTATTTCTGTAAATCTGTGGGCGACGCTTTTCTCTGATCCTTTTCTCAGTGAAATCCTAAATGTTTTTTTCTATGAGTTCTAATAATCCCCTCTGTCTCTTTGGGACGCAGCTGGATGACTCCGCACTGACCCTCAACAGCTCAGTTCTCATGGTTGACGGTGTGAAGCTCTCTAAGGACCAAACCGGAGTCACTGCCGAGGTGTCCCTGCCCAACTTCACCGCTTCTGTCTTCTTTGACGGCTCAACAGCTCACATCCACCTGGAAGGTACAGAAGATCAGATGAGTTTGGGTCCAGAGTAATGTAAAAGCTGCTTTGTTCATCCAGTTTGAACGGTGTTGCTGGTTTGATCCTCATTGTGTCCTCAACCTGTCCAGGACCTGCTGGACAGTCTCTGCAGGGTCTGTGTGGAAACTCCAGCAGGTCTCAGAGTGAAGAGAGGATCTCTGAGGACAGCTCCACCAGGTAAGACCTCCTCACTGACTGCTGCTAGATGGATGAACTCCTGATGGAACCAGTCATGACCTTATTGTGTGTCGCCCCCCAGCTGTGAGACGCAGTACAGCGACACTAATAACGCTATGATCAACTGCACCAAGATGACTAAACGGTGAGCAGATTGACCCAGAAACTTCTGTATGTGTTTTAGTCTGATCTCTGTGGAAAACTTCATGTTTCATTTCACGTTAGTGTGACGACGTCTGGGAGATAAATCAAGTTATTGATCATTTATTGACTCCATGTTGTTTCTTTCTGCACGTGGAGCAGCTGTACCATCCTGAAGGAGGCGCCCTTCTCCTCTTGTGGCATCGACCCAGAGCCCTACATTACCGCCTGCAGAGACACTTTGTGTAGCTATCCTGACTTGGACGGCCTCAGCTGTCAGTTCCTGGAGGCCTACGCCAGAGCCTGCAGACTGAAGAGCATCACGACTCTGGAGGAATGGAGGTCCAAGGCTGAGTGCTGTAAGACCTGCTTCTCTCAATCTGTTCTAAAGAAACCTTCTGCTGATTTTCAGAATAATATATCAGAGTGTTGCTCCACAGCACCCCCTGGAGCCTTGTGTGAGGACAGGACCTGCAGCGATCATGAGTTCTGTGGTGAGAAGACTGCTGGTGGAGAAACTCGCTGCTTCTGTCGGGCCATATTTGCCTCCAAGTACGGAGAGATGAACTCTTTGGGTATGACAGATGTGACAACATGAGAACAGCTCTGAATGGGTGGAGAAAACCTTCTAAATGTGATTTTCTCTCCAACACTGTAACGTTCAGGTGATCCTCCAGTCTGCAGTCAGGACTCTGCTTCTCTCAGTCTGGTCGGTTGTCTCCTGGAGGACAAAGGCATCGACTACTCTGTCCTAAGGCTCAAAGAACCGACCTGCAGAGGTCAGATTGACGAGCAGACCCACATGGTGACCTTCAGCTTCAACAGCACCAACCTCTGTGGGACGGAGATAACGGTAGGTTTCCATCCATCCATACATCCATCCATCCATACATCCATTCATACATACATAGCCAGGCTTCCCTCTCTCCAGCCACCTAGTCTGGCTACTCTGGGAGGAATCCAAAGGTGTTCCCAGGCCAGCCAAGACAACTCGTCCCTCCAGCTTTTCTGGGGGTTCCTCTGGGCCTCCTAGAGGTGGGACATGCTCAGAACACCTCAACAGGGATCCCGCAGGCCAAAAAGATTTGATAGGACTTCTCTAGCTTGACAACATCACTCAATTAGTGTCAACCAATGTGCTTAAGTGTTGCCGACACAACAGGCACCTTCCACCTTGCAGCCATAGCTCCCGCCAGCCACCTCAGCAATGGAGGCGCTGGACATGGCCCAATCAGACTCAATTTTCCCCTGCCTCCACAAGAACGTTTGCAAAAGTCTGATGGAGGGGAGAGGTGAAGCCCCTTCTGAGACTCGGCCAAATGCTCACATTAACCCCTCAAAATATGCTTGGTTCTGCCAAATCTGAATGTTATTCCCCCTAACTTCTGTGCCATCTCACTACCAGTTGTTGGTAAGTGAACATTTCCTCACCCAAGTATAAGATTCGTCTGCAGATAAGATAAATCAAAGTTGATCTATCAGTCTGTAACCAAAGATATCCAGTTGCCAAAAGCACATATGGACACTCCAAACATGGGTTTGTTATGTAAAATCCATGATGAGCACATAAGTCTAACAAGAAAATACTGCTTGGGTTCAGGGGGGGAAATTCCTCCCAACAGCAACTCCCCAGGTCTCACTATCATTGCACATGCCAGCGTTGAAATCCCCCAACAGAATAAGGTAGTCTCTGGAAGGGTCACTCCCCACCAAACTGCTCCCAGTACTCGAATTAAGGTAACCTGATCTGGTGCGTAAGTGCAAAATACAGTCAGGACTCATCCCCCCACTTGTAGAGGAGGGACGCTACCCTCTCATTTACTGGTGTAGACCCCTCGGTGCCTCTATGTGGGGGCAACTCCAGAGTGGAAAAGTGTCAAGCTTCTCTCTAGGAGACTTGTTCCGGAGCCACAGCCGTGCTTTGAGAAGAACTCCTTACACTCCATCACATCTCCGTCCCAATCAGAGAGGTGACATTCCATGTCACCAGAACCACCTTCTTTAGCCGAGGAACCAAGTGCCTTTGGCATGTGCCCATATGACATGGCACCTGACCCCTGTGACCTCTCCGACAAGTGGTGCCCTTATGATAATGTGGGTCAGTGTTTCCTCTTTGGGCTGAGCCAAACAGGCCCCATGGGTATAGCCTTGCAACCAAGTGCTTGCCAACATAACCAACCTCCAGGTCTAACTCCAGACAGGGGGCCCCTAACCCTGAAACCTGTCCAGTGTAGGGAACACTGAGTACATTTCTTACATTCCTCAGGGGTTTTTGGGCTTCGGTTTTTCTAATCCCTCACCAAGAACCTGTTTGCCATGGGTGACCCTACCGGATGTAAAAAGCCTCTGTGACAACTTAACTTCTAACATCACCATGGTAAAATGACTGTTCTCCAGATCTTCATTTTTTAAAATCAACCAGAGGGAGATCTGGTTGCAGGTTCTCTTTTCTGTTCCAGGCTTTGTTATAATGTTAACGAGGTAGCAACAGAGAGGAGCTACACCCACCAAAACGTTACAGAAACATCCATTAATTTTTATTTAATTTTTGTTATTTTTCACAATTGCTTCTGCCTTTGTAGAGCCCTACTCTGTCCATCTTTACACCAGTTTGTCTGTGTAGACTACTTCTGTTGGACTGAACAGGCAGCCTATTGACAAGTCTGAGCGCTGCAGCCACCTATCGACGAGCGAGGCTTTTTTTATTGTTCAAGCATGAATAATGACAAAAGTCTTTATGCCCGTCCGGCCACCTCACAATTGGAGAAGCACTTATTTAATATCTGACATATTTCAGTAAAAACCTATAAAGTCCTAAGCAATGTTGGTTTCACTCTTCAGAACAACAACAGCAAAGTAATCTTCAAAAACACCATCATGGCGCAGAACCTCTCCACAGATGGCATTACCCGCCAAGACCAGGTCTACATTGACTTTTCTTGCATTCACACTGAGCCAGACATCCAGACCGTGTCCTTCAGAATCAAGTCCAAGTGAGTAAGATTTCTGTCCAACTGCATATAAGGATTAATTTAAACAAAATAATACATTACACTCAGACAACTACATTGAGTTCAAGCTAGCCAGAAAAACCTAGCCCCTTCTACGTCACATCAAAAAAATGTATTCATGGTCTTGCCAACCTTCTCTAGCGATGTCCCACAGGAAGGCAGCCTGGAGAAGGCAGAGCATGTCTCTGATAGTATAATCTTGAAGCCAATGCTGTTAGCAATGAAGCTAAATGTTAGCATCTAAACAGCATAGCAGAACAGGGTCAACCTTGGTTTTTTTTTTGGACATAGAACATCAGTGCTGGAGTTTTTACCAAAGAAATTTGAGCAGAGGAAGAAACTGAATCTGTCTTGGAAAACTGCCAGTGAAGTAAGTTAATTTAATTATTCGACTGAAGGCAGTAAGCGTTGCGTTGCTGCCATTCAATCAGAGACTAGATATTTACATTGCATGAATAATACTGAGTTAGACTTGTGAACCTGACATTTCACTCCACCCATTCCTCTAACAAACTGCAAACTCCTGAAAAAAGACTGAGAGTTTTTCCACATAAAACTGCTCTCAGGGCACTTAACTGGGCTAGATTGTTTTTTGGGGGGAGAAAAAAGAGTTTAAAGCAAAATATATCCAGAAAAAAACTCCACTGTAGAAGTGTGGACCCCTTCACTAGTATCTGCTATGAGACAATTGCAAGCTAAATATACCATGACAGCATGAGGAAAGAAAAACTGAGATTATTTTTTTTTTCCAAAACATCTGACTGTCAACATGTTGGTTGGAGTGAAGCAATGATTTTCCCTTTACCTAAACATCAAAATCCATCAGAGCCCTGTGTGTGTCCTCTGCAGCTCTTTGGTTCAGGTCATCTCATCCGGACCTTGGAATTACTCTCTGACCATGAAGGCCTACACCGACGCCGGCCGAACACAAGCTGTGGAGTCAAACACTGAAGTGCGTCTGAACCAGAAGGTCTGGGTGGAGCTGGACACTGATGGCCTGGATGAGAACCTGGTTGCCTTGGTGACCGACTCCTGCTGGGCAACTGATCAGCCATCACCCACCACCGGTCGTAGATATCACCTGATCAAGAACGGGTGAGGCGGCTGCCAGTCATTACAACCTCTCTGATCTCTCCGATATGACCATCGAACCAAGTCTGTTTTTACTTCTGTGAGCAGTTGTCCAAACCCTGAGGACCAGACGGTGAGAGTGGAGGGAAACGGAGAGGGATCCTCCAACTACTTCTCCTTCAACATGTTCCAGTTCTCTGGGAGCTCCGCTGAACTCTACCTGCACTGCAAACTGCAGCTGTGTGTCAAACAGGAGAACAGCTGCGTCAAGGTGAAAGAGACGTTCAAAGAGGTTACCTCAGGATGATTGAGTCTGCATCTTTATAACAAAGCTCAGCTTCTTGGTTTTACCATCATCGTTATATTGTCTGGTTGACACGTTAGAGCAAATGTTTGCTTTCAGCAGATTTGATGTCTCTTCTAAAATGTGGACTTCATTATGTATCTATCCTGAACCTCTAGAGGTGTGATGGAGCTCGGAAACGCAGATTTGTCAGATCCAAATATGAAGCAGCTGCTTTCATCAGCATGGCTTGGACTACTTAGGTAAGACTCCACCCTGCTGGGTTTTTATTATTATTATTATTATTATTATTATTATTCATGCTTGATTACTTTATCCATCTATCCATCTTTTAGTGTTTATATTAAAGTGGGCATATCATGCTATTTTACAGTTTGTATGATAAAATGTTAATGTTGGTGTTATATAGTATTACTTTGCACCCGTTTTCTGAACATTCTGAGATACTAAAAATCAATAAATTAACCACACAAGGCTGTTATAAGATCACATAAGCAGCTTGATAAATGGCTAACACACATTAGCATTAGCATGTAGCCACTTACCTCTCTGTCCATCAGGCATCTTTGTTATTTGATCCAGCTGCTGTTCTTTAGGAATGTAAAATAAAATCCTGTAATCCATGGAGCCAAACAGGCGTTTTCACAGAGAAGATAAAATTCCAACAAAAAAACAGTGTTTTAAGCTGCCATAAGCCGAAGCAGCTATGAGCTTTGAGAAGGAAGAGTGTGTGTTTTCAACTCTACCAGAGGTAGGCCGCTCTGCTGCTGTGGCGGTGCGGACACCTCTAGGACTTCCTAGTGGTAACATTGTGACTTACGTCACAATTGCATTACCAGATGGCTGAAAACTCCAAAACCTTGATTTTGCATGATATAGGCCCTTTAACTCAGGTCAACGAAGAAATGGCTTTAACAAAAAACGTCAATCTTTGTTCTGTCCAGCTACCTCCAGCTCACTACGCAGGGGCTCAGACGTAATCCCGAGAAAGCTAAGTTGTAAAGTTACCCTGTCACATGTCTTACTTCTGTAAACAAGAGTGAGGCTGAAGTTTCAATCTGCATTTTCCTATACTTTATTACCACCAGTCTTACGCAGAATCCCTTGCACCCGTCTCTTGTGTGACTCCCCGTAAGCTGCATCCTTCTCTGTCCCTCACAGTTTCTTATAGAACAGAATAGAATAATTCTTTAATTGTCCCACAAGGGGAAATTTGGTCGTAACAGCAGTTATGTCTACCTTACAAGGTTAATGCAAAACACTTCTCACTGCAGCTAGAGGGGACAAGGTGAAAGGCCTCTTCAGTGACTTTTAATGATCTCTTATTATGCTATATTACCTAGATGCATTGGCTAACATGCAATTACCACTTAATTCACATAACCTAGAAATATTCCAGTAACAGGACATATATGAATCATGCCCACAGGAAGGCATTCAGAAGGCTTCAGTTTTAATGCAACTTATACAAACACATTTATATTCATCACAACACACATTTCAACACACACACACACATGTTCAAACACTGTAGGACGGAGTGGCTGGGCAAGCTGGGCTTGTTGGGGTCCTCTTGTGCTCCCAGTACCTGTGCTGAATCAGTTGTTGGGATTCATCTTTTCCAAAACACCTCAGTGAACAGATTCTATTTCCCTGCATCCCTAGTCCAACAATGATGACATCACAACACTTATAAAAGCCAGTGAAAGACTGTTTGTTTTAAATTCAGGCACTGTTTGGTATTGGAGACACTTTACTGGTCGATCATTTCCTCCTAACCTGGAACTCAGGGAAGAAGACTCTTTAAAATTTTGAAGTAAAGCTGAACTAGTTTTTTAACCTCCTCTGCGGAACTGCAATCAATGCCGTTACTGAAATGGACAGCGGAAATAGACTCGTGGTCTCCAGTAAACGGAACCAACAAGTTTGTTTGCCGGTTTGGACACAATTTTATTTTTATTTTTTATCTCTTTCCTTTGATTGAATTTTGATCGCTGCTGTTTCGGGATGGATAATGCTGTGAACTGCCTCAAAGTAGGACTGAACCTTATTCTATTTTTCTCTTTACATGTCTGGGCAGTATGGAGGACAAACTCTGCCATAATTGAAATAAATAAATAAATAAATTGGTGAATACAATTGTAAATAAATCTAAAAAGACATTAAAGAAAAATATTTAATTTCACATATATTTTTTTATTTACAAATTTATTATTCCATCATTTAATTATTTATTCCCCATTTTATTTATTCCCAAATTTATTTATTTCCAAATTTCCACATCATATTTATTCCCAGAAGTGTATTCTAATAAGGGGCCGTTTCTAACAGTGACCTAAAGCCTGATTGGTCAGCTCCAGGCTTCTGTATTTATGACGATGGAGCGTTAGCAATCGGCTAACTGCTCTGTGTGTCTGTGACAGAGTTGAGCTACAAGGCTTCTGGATTCTCACTGTCAGAGTAATGCTGGTTCATCACCAGGTCTGTCCTTGACATGGAGGGCTCCTGCGAGCAACGGACGAAAACGGAGGTGCCTTGGAACATGGGCGGCGTCAGGCGGGGGAAGGTTAGGACGATTCTGAGGGCCCGGCACAGACAGGGGGCCCTTTGAGAGCTATCAATATGTATTGTCTTGTGTACGTTTTTTAAATGAAATATTTCATTTGATCTGTTAAAATAAGCAAATTATATATGGTAGGGATTCGATATAAAAAAAAAACTCTAATTATGTATGATTTTATCATTTCACCCCTCTCCCTTACTGAATGATATTGTCTGACACTGACAGCGGCACATGCGAAATGTTTACAGCACGCTTCGCCTACGTGAACATTTCCTTCCCTTCACTGCTGTGGAAGATCTTTTCTGTCAAACTGTTTCTTAATTTAGGTCAAAATAGGATTAGCTTCTAAAACCCAGAGTTACAACTTTTCAGTTTTGTGTGTCAGCCGCTGTGAGATACAGGAGGATGTATGGATGCTGAATTAGCCACGTTGCTTCTGGATTGGGAAGTAATAAATACTTGCTCCTGGGTTATTTGGGCATGATGATGCGATGCAGCGTGGTTTACCAACCGACACACTGTCAGTTTGATGTTTTGTTCTTTTGACTGTACTTGTTTGTATGTACTTCTACTTGCTTGTGGACATTTTAGGGAGTGACAATCCTGGACCCACAAAGGCTGTTAGATGGCTGGGATGAAGGAAATGTTGGAATGTAGAAGTGGCCTCGGATACTTTTCATCCCAGAGCTCATGGAATCAAGATGTGCTGTATCATTCTACAAAGCGTTTTTTGCTTGTTAAATATCTTTGCTATGGCTAACAGGTAGCATGTAGCTTATTAGCTTCGATATGTGCTTTTAAACTCTTACAGTTTTTACTTTTGAATGGGTTTTTTACTTCTTAGAACCAGCAAGAGCCCAGATAAGGCTCTGATGCTCTAAACATTAATCCTTCACATCGACTTCCAGCAGTAGGCTGTACAAAGCCTGCATGCTAATGACTATGCTACCAAAATGTATCGAAAAATCAACATGTTTAGTCACACATTTCTTACCTCATTTATCCACCTCACACGTCCATTCAGATCCTTCTTTTCTGCGTAAATAAATGGTGGTTCATTACAAGGGTCGGTATCATTCCTACAGTGGTGTGTTTTGCCTTCTCCACCATTCAATGTGTTTACTGCAGTTTCCACAGCCAACCATAACACAATAAGTACTGGGCACACTTGAAAAGTCAGCCAAAAAAAGCATTGAAGTGACTTTAATAGGCTCTGTATAAACGAAAACACACGCATTCATACGCTGTTTACAGTCGAGCCGGGCTTTGTTTGGGTTCCTCAAGCTGTGACTGTGGATCCAAACGTCGTTCATGAGCATGCACACTCGCAATACCAATATGGCTTATTGGAGGTCACTAAAGTTAGTGTATGTGTTTCTGTAATCTTCTCTGGTTCCATACCCGACATGTTTAGCCGCATGCTGTCATTTCATTGATGGTTGTCTGAGTGGTGAGCAGCAAACAACGTGGGCTACAATGATAATTGGAAAACTTTTTGGGGAAAACCTGGTCTGATCCGGAGCAGCTCTTACCTTTCTCGGAATATTGACAAATTTATTAGTCCTTCAAAACACTGACAAACCAAGGTTCAGACCAGGAAGCAGAGACGTAGTTTAACCCACCTCTCTGCACCATCTGTACTGTTACCCACTCAATACTCCATTGAGACAGTGTTTTGCCCACAGCCAAAATCAAATAGATTTATAGTTAACCCCAAAAGAGCAAATTATGACAATCTCATTAAGATAAATGTTACTACTACTAAGGATAAGGGGAGCATGGTGGTGCATCTGGTAGCACAGCTCACCTCACAGCAAGAATGTCCCTGGTTCGATTCCCCATGTTCCCTTGAGCAGCTAATGTGAGCTACTCCCACAAAAACATGCACCAGTCCTGGGCTGGGTTGGGGAGGATCTGGCTGGAATAAAGTGATCCTTCCACGCGCTATGTCCAGCTGGGGAAACCCTGCCCATTGAGGGGAAAAGAAGGGCCTGCTCACTCCTCAGACAAGAAGGAGGCTTCTGTTCAGTGCTGTGCCCTCCTGGGGTTGGCAGAGGGAGAGCAATGCCTAGGGCTGTACTCAGGTAGTGACACTCGGTGATAAATAATTGGGGGGAAACCGTGGGACAAAAAAATATATGAAAATTTTTTTTTTAAGTAAATTAAAACTATGACATGTGGTTGACTTAATATAATATCCCTCTCCTCATATACTTTATTAGTAAATGACTTGATATGTGAAAGTAAAATTGATTTGATGTGTCTAACAGAAACCTGGCTGCACCAGCAGGATTTTGTTAGTATAAATGAGTCAACTCCTTCCAATTATTTAAATGTTTGGATTCCTAGAAGTACTGGGCAAGGAAGAGGACTTGCTGCAATTTTTAATTCAGATTTAATAATTCATCTCATGTAGGTAGGTCCTAGGATTTCTAAAAGTAAAATGGAAGGCTGATCTTTTAGTTATCAAGCTCCTCTCCTGTGGAACCAGCTAGCAGTTTTAGTCTGTGAGGCAGAAATTCTGTCTATTTTTAAGACTTGGCTTGAAAAACCTTCCTTTTTTTTTTTGCTTTTGAGACCAAAGTGTCAAAAATGCAAAACTGGAAGCTTGAACATTCTCACCTTGACGCGCGTCCAAAAGAATTTGGTCAAGCCAGAAATGTGTTACTTCAGAAAAGACTCTGACTGGAGCCGTTCCATTGCAGTCGGCCGGCCTCCTCCTCCTTTGCCTCCTTCTCTAGACCAGGACAGAAGGAGGGAGACAGGAGCCTTGGTTAGAAGAGAAAATGGTCAAATTTTGTTCCTGCTGTCTTCTCAGGTGGCTTCCACTGTGCCTAGGATCGGCCAAAAGACAGCAAACATCCACAAAGATCCCAGTATTTGGACCGGTCCAGATTAAGACCCTGGATGTTGTGAGGACATCACTGACACATGATGATTCTACAGCTGATGTTTTCTCTGTTTTTATCAGAATCTGGTGAAGGGAAGTTATGGGTTACATGTGATTTTTATTATAACCAGATGAAAACTTGAATGAAACACTACAATAATCAGATTTTATGCTTTCAGTCTCTGTATCACGGCATCCTGCAGGCCAAAAGTCGTGTTAGAATTGTTAAACCCATTTAGCCTTTTCCTTTCAGAGTAATGGTCACAATTTACAGATGAAGAACACTGAGGCCTCCAAATTAAATAGGGATTTGTAGATTTTACAAGAGTTCGTCACTGTAGTCTGAACATGAAGAAATGACATCAGGCTTGACGGTTGCAGAGTTCCTGAGGAGCTGATTTTGGCTCAAACTTTAGAGGGTTAAAAACAAGGTTGGAAAACTGAAGCAGTGACTAAAGAGTCCAGAGTCAGTCAGTTTCTGGGAAAAACTTCAGTATTGTTGAAGGAAGAACCAGCAGAGGAGTGCAGCAGAACCTGCTGATGTTCGGAAGATTCAGAAATTCCCATTTAACATCAGAACGTCTGCAGACGTCTAGATTTAAGCTCTGAAACTAAAGATCTGATTCTATAGATGTAATTTTTTTTTTCTTCTAAAGCTGATATTTACAGTCAGATATCAACTTTGTTAGTGTTTTATGAATTTCATGATAATTGAAGTTTTATCTCATCATTGTCCCAATAACAAATGTTTTGTCCCAATTAGCTTTTCTGGACACTAAAACTGATCATTTATAATTATTAATCAGTTGTTGACAAAAGTACAGCTTATAATATCTTGAATTTTCAACTCAAAGTTAAAACAAATATATTTTTAGCACTTTAAAAGATGCAACACTGGAGCACCATCCCCCTCTCGTGGCTATAATTGATATTACATGCACTCTTTAACTGGATTCTCTCATCCTTTTTAGAAAAGCAGTCATTTGGATGAGAAAAGATGGTAAATTTTTTGTGATTATTTTTTTTAAAATAGTTTTTGTTCGGTTTCAAAGTTGGACATTCATATAACAGGTGTGTGTGTGTGGGAAGGTAAAAATTAGCGCTTATCTGCACTTTAATTTCTAATCAGTACAATATTGAAGTGGGTAGTGATGATTATGAATCAAGCTAATGTTTTATTTAATATATTATGGACATTATATAGTCTTGTCAACTTCTCTGTAGGGAAGAACTTGACTGAGATTGTTATTCATGATTTAATCAGCAAATAAAAACATAAAAAAAATCTATATAATTATTTTTGGTCTTTCGTTCATTCAGATCTAATGTGGGTGTTGGATATTTACGTATTTGTTTAACTTAAAAAGCTATTTCTTTGACAAATAAGCTAATCAAAATCTTTATCAAGAACTGTAATACTAAAACACGATCAGTTTGATACATCCAGGTGAAAATGACTTTTTATCAAAGGCAGTTTGTCCTGATTAAAGAGCAAACAGCTTTAATTCTGGCATCTAAAGATACTGCAGCCAATTGTATGGCTCTTTAAGAATGCAGAATCTTCGTTCACTGAAAGTAAATAGATTTTTATTTTGGTAGGAGTTGGACCTCCTTGTTAAAACTGTCTCACGACCGAGTTTGCCGTGAACCAAGCTGTCAGAATGTTGTAAATTCTGCAAAAAGAGAAAATGGTCGTTCTGGTTCTGCTGCAGTTTTCTTTCCCGTCGACACAGAGTTTTTGCTTCCACTGTCGCCACCTGCTTGTTCAGGAGGAGGAACCGCTGTGTAAAACTCTTCGTTTTGGTAAAAAAAAACCTGAACTGGACCGCACTGACATATAACCAGCTGTAAACTGGAACACGGATCTGTCTAAATTATGGGATTTACACGTCTTTATATAAGGAATCCCCCAAATCTGCTGGGATTCCTTACATAGAAAACTCAGAACTGATTGGAATGTTTGGATATTTGTATTGAAATGGCTTTTCTTGTAAAGTGCCTTGAGGTGACATCTGTTGTGAATTGGTGCTACATAAAGAAACTGAATTGAACTTAATTGTATATAAATGGAATCTTTTTTTTTTTTTTCCTCCAAAGAAGTTGAGACATTTGTTGTGAATCGCTGCTTCAAAAAGGAGCCAAACTTTATTTTATTTGTGGAGGTCAATGAAAAAAAAAAAAAAAGAGTAAAATTAAACAGGTTAAACAGTGATGACTCTTATCAGCCCATATATGGTCGTCGCTCCAGTTTCCTGTCCATTTGGGCTCCGAACGAGACTGGAAAACAACCCGCTTCGGAAAAACTGGACGTTCCGCCTACAGAGATCGGGAACTTCATGGAGGTTCCCGGTTTATTTGTTGTGGGCGACCCATTAAACGGCACCGGAACCATCACTCCTGGACCGGTTCAGTCCTGTCTCCATGTAGAGCTTAAGCTTCATCTGGACCCTCTCGTCAAACAGAACCCTGCTGGTTGCCCCACCTTGAAGCCGGTAGCTTGTGATCCGTGTCAGTCCTCCTGCAGCGGGCCGGTCCTTCCCTCCAGCAGCCAATGAGCCGCCACCCTGCTGGCGTAGATCACGTAGGACCAGGACAGAACCACCAAACCCAGTAGGACCTGGAGCAGAGAGACGGTTCAGGAAAACCCAGATTTTGACCTTAATATTTCAAAACTTTACTCAAGTTAGAGCAGCAAAACTTCCTAATAATATCTACCTAATGGTAAAAGTACGGTGATGTAAAACTATTCTTTTATTTCGAAAAGTTACTCAGAATCTGGGTTTGAATGATTCGATTATTAGTGGATGATGATCTAGTCCAGCAGTGGAGAATCTGAGCATTGAGGTTTATGTTCTGGAGCCGATTGAAGATGCTGCGCGGAGGAGAAATTAGGTGGAATCGCTTTATCCTCAAAACTAGGCGCTGAAAACGGCGCTAAAAATATAATTATTGGTTTACCAGCATAATTATTCGCTCATGTTACACCCTGTTTGTCATTTCTCAGACCTGAGGTTCATCTAAACTATGGATGCAACGATAGCACTTTTTTTTTTTTCTCTCGAACCGATACGATACCAATACTTGGATCTGAGTTTTCGTCGATAAAGAGTAACAATGACGATACTTCTACTACACAAAAAGGATTTTAAAAATGCAATGAATTGGAAGACTGATTTCGTTTTCTCTCCTGCTTGTTAAAACAAATGATGGTTAACTAGATAAAAACTGAAACAATAGAAATGACCACGAAACTAAACTTTCAAGTGAAAAATAAATATTTTCTGTGAAGTTATTGCAGAGTTTCCACATTTTAATTATTGGTTCTAACCAGTTTAGAGAGCTGAGGGACCACAGATGTTTGAATTATTATAATTTTTAAAAGGTGCTAACTACTTTTTTTTTTTTTATTTCTGCTCCGCAATAAACTGAAAGTTAAAAATGACACTTAGTATGTCGTAATTACGAGATACAAATTTTACCATTTCCATTGTAAACAAAAGAAAAATATTTAGGAGTAAATTTTCGTCCAAAAAAAGAGATTAAAGCCACATATTTTACAGAAAAACCTCAGAAATTCTCTGATGTCAAAATTTGTAAAATTGTAATTAAAAAAAATAAATAAAAGTCGGAATTTCTGAGAGTAATTTCACCATTTTCCAGGGGAAAAAACTCAGAAATTCTGAGATTAAAGCCACATATTTTACAGAAAACCCACGGAAATTCTCTGATGGTAAAATTAGGAAAATTGTATTAAAAAAAAAATCAGAATTTCGGAGATTAATTGCACATATTTTCCAGGAAAAAAAACTTAGAAATTCTGTCACAAAAGTCGTAAAATTATGAGTTAAAAGGCAGAAATTTTTAGATTAACTGCAGACAGAAAAAGTGTAATTCTCTAAGTAGAAAAGTAGTAAAATTTGCAAAATCTAAGAAATTTCTATGATTGAAGGCGTACATTTGTCTTACAATTTTCTGACTTTACAATGTCAGAAATATATAGGTTTTGGTATGGAAAAGTTATGCCTTTAATCATAAAAATTTTCTACTTTTCTACATCAGAGAATTGTGCTTTTTTCCCCCAAGAAAATATCTGAGATTAATCTCAAAATTTCTGTCTTTTAACTCGTAATTTTATGACTTTTATGACAGAGAATTTACGAGGTTTTTTTCTGGAAAATATGACTTTAATCTCTGAATTTCTGCGTTTTTTTGGGCGTAAATTTACTCCAAAATATATATTTTTTGGTTCTTTTACAATGGCCCTATACTCCGTCGTAGAAACAGGCTTCCAAACTAAGCAGACGTTTTAAAGAAACAACCAAAGTGTGTCTGAGTTCTGTGGACAAATTATCTATAAGTAATGAAGATCCAAAAGCTAAAAAGGTTTCACGTCTTTCACGTTAAAACAAACCGCTAACAATATGCTGAACATCCATCTCAAAATCATCTTCAATTTATTTAATTTTGCTTTATTTTCCCGTGCTTTGTAAATGAGTCTTCGTAGCGGTGGCGGCTGGCCAATAGAGGGCGCCGCCCCACGACTCAGAACTAACCACATTACCTTGAAACATGGAAAATAAGTTTTATAACATAAAAACTTTCGTAATATGTGTGTGTAAATATTTGACAAAATTCTATTAATTTCCTTTATTTCATGAAAAAAGATCTACGGCAATTGGATTTGTCCCTTTACATTAAAAGCTGTATATTTAGGAATGTTAATTAGTTAGGAATAATTCCCTACCCTGTAATTAATTAGGTTAAAATATAAATATATAGATATATATATATATATCGTTTGACAACCCTAATATCTAGCCATCGTCATAGACCCCCCCCCCCCCCGTGAAGAAAATCCCACCAGCCGCCACTGCTTCTTGGCTCTGTTCTAGGTTGTTTTTAGCCCATTTTATTATAAACTGCAACAAAAAGCAAAAACATGTCTGATAACAGATGAACACTCGATGTTGCACCCTGGCTTTTTACATATTTTTAAAAAAAAGATTTTACTTGTATGTTTTTTACAGGCATCCCATCAGGAAAAAAAATGCATCCTAGCATGAAAAAAAATTAAAAAAAACAACAGTGGCCGCTCAGACACGATCTACACCTGTTTCTGTTCCGTTTAAATCTCGAATATTCCGCTAAACTATAAAGAACATCGGCTGAAAGCAAGTTAATGTTTTACCGCAGAGTAGATCCTCTCCACCGTCCTCCTGCCGAGCGCCGCCATCTTGTGCCTGCTCTGTTTACTCCTTCCTCTGCTTCTTCGTCGACTTCAAGCAACTAATAGGGTTCCGTGGCGCCATCTTGTGTCAAACAGGGCCGACTGTAGGCAAATGAAGTTTTGTTTCAAATCTTAAAACTTTTTAAATGTGATCTTCATGACGTCACCCGGGTGGTTTTTACATCAGTGTTCAGGCATAAAACGTTGTTAGCCGTTAAGTTGCCGTTTAAACACGGTCTGCGGCGGTAACAGAAGCGTGTCTTTGTTACTATGGTAACCAAACAAAGCACCAGACACTGTGCAACGTCTCACTCCTAGAGGGGAAATAAATTACTGACAAATTAATGTAAACTACAGAGGGAAAAAACTAACCAAATGCTACAAATCAGTGGTCATTATCACATGAGAGCAAGTCAAAAGTTAGAAAGCAGAGTGTAGATTTTAAGACTAAAACAATATGGCAGCCATGAATGGTTTATTTCATTCAAAAAGAAACTGTATGCAATGCCGTTGTGCTAACACTAGTATAACACAGTAGCGTGTGTAAAACTGTTGAAGCCTCTGACTGAAATCATTCTGTTTTCGTAGGATAGTCCTATTAAGAGGATGATCAGGGTTGTCCGACATTAATGAGAAACAGTCATCTTTACATACAGAAAATGTTAGCCAGTTGGTTTGTGTTAGCAACTGGCTAAAAGATCAATAGTTGAAAAGGGCCATGTGTGTATGTGACTATGGAGATAAAAACAAAATTTGATTAATCTCTCCTTTATTTCATGAAAAAAGAGCTGTTCCTTTACACTAAAAATGTTAGGTTTTTTTTGTCATATTAAGGAATGTTAATTAGTCAGGATTAATTCACAGCTACCCTGTAATTAATTAGGTAAAATATATACATATTTGACGACCCTAATATCTAGCCATCATAGCCCCCTCTGGAGAAAATTATAACAGCTAACACTGGTATCTATCTATCTATCTATCTATCTATCTATGGAAATATTTCGTGCAAAAACAAAGACATAATAGTAGAAAATTATTGACTCACACAATATTACATAATATTGATTTATAAAATGTGTTAGTGAGCTCTCTCTTTAATCTTTGACGGTCTTCGGCTGAAGGGAGGGAGAAAAAAAAATCACACAGACTTTATTCGGTTTCCCATCATGCTTTGCTGTAGCTTCTGTTGGGACGACCATAGCCGACCCGGTCCCTGGCTGTGTTGGGTTCTGAACGGATATCTGGATCTCGGAGCCGGTGGGGAGCAGCGACACCACCCTGCTGACCGTGGATGCCGCTCCCGACGCGGAGTTCGACCCGGAGAAGAAGGAAGAAAGGCCCGGATGAAGAGGAGAGAGCGGCGGGTAGTCCAGCTGAGGTCTGTGGAGCTAACGGAGCTAGCATGCTAACAGGATGCCAGGAAGACCGATCTGATGGGGGGGTTTAACGGTTAAAACGTCTCCGATTTTGTGTCAGATGTGAGCGAGCCGGTGGACTTTATCTGATTTAAAACAATGACGTTAACGTTAGCGCTGCGTCTTTTAACGTCCCCCCTCTGTTAGCTCAATGCTACATGGTTAGCATTAGCCTATAACCAGCAGTTGGCTCGTCCAGTTTCAGGTTTAATGTTCAAAAAACAACCTGTAATCCCACGGGGTTCTAACCCAAACCGAGAGTGTAGGCTTTATAAATGTAACAGGCTGCGGTTCCGTTCTGGTTCCGGGCGTTTTACCGGGTCCAACCGAAGCAGCAGGCTGGGAAAACAAAGTAGCTAAAACACAGCAGCCCAGTAGGAGTTGGACTACTTGTTAAAGATGAAAAGATTTGAGCAATTTATGACACATTAAAGACTAAAAAAAGAATTAAAATAAATTATATGAATACAAATAAGAACATTTGGTTGAAGATGTTGTTTTAAACAATAAAGTTTATTAAAATATATATATATTCTAAAATAGGGTCATAAAGTTTCATTTAATACTGTTTAGTGTTTCCAACATAGACTGTAAAAAAGAATGGTGCAACAGGCTCAGCCTTGCCTAGGTTTGTGTTTTTATCTGTTGCATTTATCAGGAATAAAGCGATACCACTTTTTTCAAACCAATACTATACCGATACTTGGATCAGAGTGCATGCCGAGTACAAATACCAATACTTCAACCATACACAAAAAAAATCGCAATACACTGGAAAAGCTTTTTATTTTATTCTCTGCTTGTTACAGAAAAGGAGGGCGAATTAGATTTAAAAACAAATTGACCCCAAAATAAAAATTTTAAGTGAAAAATGTGAAATTATTGCAGAGTTTCCGTATTTCAAGTATCGCATCGTGGTATTGGTTAACTTACCGATACAAATACATTTAAATGGTATTGGCCCCAATACCAGTATTGTTATCGGTGAGTCCAGCATTTATTTTGTTTGTTTTTTTAAGGTTTATTTTAGCATTAGCGGTATTTATTAACCCCTTATGATTCCGGGTCATTTTGGCTAAATCACGTGTAATGTGGCATCTCGAAATTAGAGTTATTGCTGTTTTTGAACCCTCTGCAGTATAAATACATGTTTGGGCTCTTTGTAAAGGTAACACCCTCTAGTTTTACCCAGAGCAGTCAGAATCACTGTAAGTATGACTGGTAAAAATTACCAGAATATCTAATTTTGTTATCTTATTTTTGTCAATTTTTCATCTAAATTATAAAAATATAAATTTTTTAAAGCTGAATTTTATCTAAAATTACCATACAGACTGAATGGGAGCAAACTTTCTGGGAATTGTAGATGTTAGACATGCAGGAGCCCGTCACAGGTAGGAAAAATAAACACTTGGCATTTTTGCTTTTCTGTAAGAAATGCTTCAGAGTCAGTGCTGTGGTTGTTGTGTCATCATAGTTTATATCATTGAAAAAACGAGGCTCTGAGCTTTGATTTGATTAATAGTTTGTTGGGGTGCATGACGTAGAGGAATGCATGCATGGCTGTATTGCTGTGGAAACACTTATATTCCAGGACCGGCACGTAGTAGTCATAAGGGGTTAAGAGCAGATCAGAGTGGGGATGGATGAAGAGGGAATCGAACCCCAGACCCAGCTGCTTTCCCCCTATACTACACTGTCAGTAAAATAGCCATAAAAATCACTCAAGTAAGAGTTGCGGTGCCTCATAAAATTATTACTCCTGTAAGCGTAAAATATACAGTGTAGTGTAACTACTCTTAAAACTGAGAGCTTAAAAAAATAAAATTACAGAGGTTAGATGTACGTAGTTACAACCGGCCTCTGGTGGCAGAGTAACTTTAATTCTACTTTATTAAACGTTTCTAAACGTTTCACTATTTTATTTCCAGGGAACGCACTATAAGTTGTGTTTTTCTGTCTGGTGTGAAACTTTAAGACGACGTTTGGAACGGATCAAGTTATTTTCCTTTCGTATTTTTTTCTCCAAACTTTTCTACTGTTATTATGTGTTAAGGCTTTAAATCCCCTCACCACACACTTCTTTACTCTTTTTCCAGACATACATTAACGTTTACTCACCTTTCTCACTAGTTTTAAAACTCAAACCTTCTTACATTTAAAACATAAAAGTATTAATACGCAATACGGTCCCTCTGCCCCAGCGACATAATGTGTAACTTTCTCCACTGAAGGACTCTGAACAGGTGTTGTATCCTAGTGAGGAACATAACTATGGGCAGTCGTTTCTGCTGGGGTTCTTTTTTTTTGTCTGGGTGAGAAAATTATTATAACCAGACATGATCAATTTGGCAAGGAGACATGACTGCATCCAATCATTTAGGATACGTAACACAATGCGCGTTGTGCGCGGTAATAATAGCATTTAAATTGTGCCATTTAAAAAATCCACGAAGCAGCGAAGGGTGGACTGCGTTATAGCTAAGGAACTGTGTAGGATAAATGTATTTTTTCCATCTTGTAACGGTACCAGAGACATATCAGGACTCCGCCATGTAGCTGACTACAAGCACGGCTGGGAACAACGATTATTTTTGTAATCGATTAATCTAGCGATTAATTTTGCGATTCGATTATGGATTTACTCATTATTTGATTTGTATAGAAATGTGACATTTATTAATGTATGTATTTCCATTAAATAAACAAATTTCTTCATTTGAAGACATTTTAACTGTAAAAAAAAAAATCAAAAATAAAGTTGTAGTATTAGTACAGTCTTATGTTAGAGGTTGCATTTAACAAGAATTTATTGTTGTGCAAAGAAACTATTATAATAAAGGAGAGCGAATACACCCAAAAATATAAAAACAAACTAAAAACATTTATTTTGCTGCATTCGCTTGTTTCTGACTAGAGGGTGACCCGGGAATCAATTGTCGCTCCCGTCCCGATCCCAAAAAAATAGTCCCGTCACGTCCCGATCACGTGACGGCCCCCCCCAAAAAAATCTTGTCCCGAAAAAATCCAGAGAGAAAGACTCCCGTCCCGACCCGAATCCCGTAGATCAGTAATTTACCTCCTATGGCGCTCGCTCCTACCGCCCCCCCCCTTTAAACCATAGCCTAGGACAGTATCAAAGATCATTTATTTAGCTTTATCCGCCATCTTTAACCATTTCCTGCATTCTCGTTTGGCCACCTTACCACATCACGAATGGACTCGACTGACTACCAAAACTATTAATGCTGCGTTCGAGAGCCCATCCAAACCAGTGGAACGTGGGACTTCTCCTACCTGAAATGTACTAGCTCCCACTTCTAAGCGTTCGAGGCAATCGAAGGGGAATGTAAACAGAAAACATGGACGACCGGCGCGCTAAACAGATAGTCGCTTTGTTTATGAGGAGGCATGCTAATAGATAATTACGACATTCTTACCATAATAGGAAAAACAAGTTGTGTTAGAATTACAGTGTCTAAAACAACACTACAAGCAGAGAAGTACAGTTTATATCCTATTCGTTCAAGTTTTACCTCTCACGATGTGACACTCCGTGGGCGCCGCCATTATCCTCCGACGTAATTTTGGTGAAGTAGGGGTACGTCAAACTACCCCGAATTCGCAGGTAGGAGGTTCCACTTCGACACTTTTCCTATTTGGATGTAGAATAAGCCCCATGTCCCACTAGTTTGAATGGGCTCTCGAACGCAGCATAAGATACACGCATTTTCAGTCGGCTATCATGCTTACCAGTTTATCCAGGTGGTGTAGCAACAACGTAGCAGTTTCAGTTTTGGTGCGTGCCGTGTAGTAGACCCGATGGAATTCAACTAAAGATAGATGTAAAAAAAATATAAAAATTTCTAATTTCCGGTTTTCCGTCCGATCCTGTGGATTATTTCCTGTCCCGATCACGTTACCAACAGTGAAATTGACTCCTGTCCCGCGGGAATCCTGCAGTAATCTCGTGACCCGTGGGAATCCCGAAAAATTGTCACCCTCTACTTCTGACATAAGATTTGCAATACAGAGAGAGAGATAGAGGCACTGTTCATTACAATAAAATGCTGCACATTTTTCTAGTTTTTAGATGGCAACTTTGAATCCGACAAACTGAAGAAGCGTGAAGTAAAAAATTAGTGTTCAAACAGGACGAGACGTTATTAAACGTGACAATCAAGAGTTTATTGTCGGGTTGCTTTTGCAAGCGCTTAAACAATGTTGTATTAATGTCCACAACGGCCACGTTTAGCAGCTAGTGCATTACCTTTGCTAACAAACATGTTTACCGCGACCAAACATTTCCGGCTTTTGCTCATAATCAGTCCGACTCATTCTGCCAAATACATGGCTTTAGTAAAAAAGTTGAAAACTTTCGGTTTTTAATCATTTGCTGAAACTGCTCCTGGACGCCGTCGGGCTTTTATAAGAGATTTTCATTTTGCAAAGCCGGCAGACGACAAAATCGCTCTTTTTTATTTTAAAATAGTTCCATAACCTTTGAACTGCGAGTTCGGATGGAGGTATTTAAGTCCACTTACTCGCTCATGCTGACACTACTGGCTCCCACCGTGTTTGTTTTGAAAGTGATGACGCATTGACGCACATTTTCTGCCTATCAGGCTAAAAACATTTGGAAATGTAGATATTTCCACCCCCTGAACTGGCTGCCGGTTTTCTGTAGATCTACAGAATATGCAAATCTACATGTGCATTAAAAAAAGTAAACATATTTCCAAAAGTTAGCATATATAAACTAAGACAAAGACAAATAATTTTTGAAATTACAGTAGCAGCAGTAGTAGTGTTGTTGTTTGGTCAGTCAACCATAATAATCTCAAGCTGTTGTCCAGAGTCCCACTTTCTCCATCCCTAGCCGCTCTTAACATGGCTCTTTTAAACGTTCGCTCTCTGCTGAACTTAACGTTTATTATAAACGACTTGATTTTAGACAATAATCTTCAGTGCTTATTTTTAACGGAAACATGGTTGAGATTAAAAGCTCCTGTTGTTCTCACAGAGGCCTCCCCACCAAAACTTTAATTTTATGTTTTCAACAAGGAATGGAAAAAAGGGGAGGCGGAACCGCTTTTATATGTTCTTTAAACTTTTTCTGCAAAACTTGTTTTATTTGACAATTTTACCACTTTTGAATATAGTGCAGCTGTTTTTAGCATTCCTCAGATTTTATGCGTTACACGTTATAGGTCTCTGAAGCACAGTGCACTTTTTATTAAAGAATTTTACGATTTTTTTATCAATTATACGCAACTCGTTTAATAGAATTATTATAGCTGGGGATTTTAATCTACACATAGATAACCTTTGCCACAGAATTTTTAAACATCTTGAATTATATGGATTTTATTCAACATGTTGTGCAGCCGAATCATAACAGGGGACACACCCTGGACTTGGTCATCACGTATGGCCTGCCCACCGGTGTGTCCTCTGTTGTGGATCTAGCGGTCTCAGATCATTACTGTGTGTTTTTTAACATTACCAGTATTATTCAGCGGGGAGCCTCCGTCAGAACTGTGATGAAACGCCATCTAACCCCTGAAGTGGCTGCCGGTTTTCTGGAAGCTTTTAAAGGGATCCTTTCTATTAATTTATCTGCCCCCTGTGCTTTTATTTTCAATGATTTTTAACAGCTGAAGAGAACTTGCAGCGTGGCAGAAAGGAGATGGAGGAAAAATAAGAACATAATAAATTAGCAAATTTGCACTGAACAATTAAAATCATACAACAAAGCAGTTAGAAACTCCAAAAACGATCACTTTTCCAAAACCACCACAGAAAACAAAAATAATCCTAAAATTCTGTTTACTACTATTTCTAATTTTTGGAATAGCGATTCAAATTCTTTCCAGAAAACCCCTCAGACGCTCTTTCTGAGGAGTATGCTGTCCACTTCAGAGGGAAGGTAGACACCATCAGATGTAATATTTTATCCTCTCAAAGTAGTATGACTTTTAATAAATCTGAGAGTGTGGGTGTCTATCTGAGGAAACACTGGACAGTGTTTGGAAAACGGGGTTTGAGAATGGGGAATAACTGTTATATTGCTTTTACAATTGTGGGGAAGGGATGAGAATGTAGGTTATGTGGGGTCATTTTAATCTGTACAGCACTTTGACCTGCATTTTTTTTTGTATGAAAAGCGCTTTATAAATAAAGTTTGATGGTGCAATTTTTATATATATATATATATATATATATATATATATTCAGATCCTGACCTAAAGATTGGGAACCTTTCAGGCCTACTACGTAAAAAAGCAGTAAGCGAGCGATGTAGTAGATCTGAATCTCTAGTATAGATTGGCAAAGTGGGCAAAAAGTTCCTGGATGTGTACTATCGCCACAGTAACTCTCAATGCAGCTGAAGCCCCAAAATCGTAGAAGAAAATTGACGTCTGCTACCGAGGACGGGACCATAGGAGAAGTGACATAAACATCCCGGTAAAATGGTGGAGCAGTACGTCCAATTTCATGCCTACTACTCGCTTGGTTTCTTCTAGGTATTTACTGCATATATGGGCAATTAGTAGCTACTTTGTAGTATGTAGTACATACTAAGAATTCGGATGCAGGGTTAGCTTCTTTTAAGTTCCTTGCTGATTCCCCGCCATCATCACCTGGGAACCCGTGTCTCTCTGTGCTCAGGTGATGGCGCCGACACGGATGAAGCTGCGAGGGCGTCGGCGGGATGCTCTGCCACCGGAAGCTCCCCTGGAAGCCAACCCAGAGCCTACCAGACGGAGCAGCAGGAAGAGAAACGCCAGCAAAGCTCCGGCCGAAGCCGCGCCCCCCTCCACGGGTTCTCCTCCCAGTACCTCGTCCGGAAGCGCACGGCCCGCGGTGGCGGCCGAGGCATCGCCTGACTCCAAGTGTCCCATCTGCCTGGACCGCTTCAACAACCTGGCGTACCTGGACCACTGCCTGCACCGCTTCTGTTTCCCCTGCATCCAGGAGTGGTCGCACAACAAGGCGGAGTGCCCGCTCTGCAAGCAGCCCTTCGCCTCCATCCTGCACTCCGTCCGTGCCGAGGACGACTTCAAGGAGTACACGCTGCAGCCGCCACCGCCGCGCCCCGGCAACCAGCTGACTGCCAGCACCTTCCTCACCACGGTGGCCGCCATGACCTCGGACGGCGGCACGCAGCACCACCTGAGGCTGATGCTGCGCCGGCACCTGGTGGCGGCCGACCGCGAGGCCGTCCGGCGGAGGCGGCGCAGGGAGAGGGCGGTGGGCAGCCGCAGGATGGGGGAGGAGTGGGAGTTCTTCATGCACTCCCCTCCTCTTCCGGTCTCGCCTTACCACCTCAACGTGTCGGAAATCATCATGGACAACATGCGGGTGGAGGAGGTGGCGGAGGAAATGATGAGGAGAGACGAGGAGCGCCTGAGTGAGCTGGCGGGGCTGCGGGTACCGACGGCCCCCAGCGCCCGCGCCTCCCGCCGGCTGATGTCTCGCCTGGCGGTCCGCCAGCGGCTGCAGAGGGAAGGAGGGCTCGTCCGGATGAGGGAGAGGGAGTTGACCGCGTTCCGGAAGGCGCTGTACCAGTGCGGCATCCGGGTGCAGGGCGTCAGCGGTAGCCAAGGGCGTCAGCGCGCTGTCACCGCCGAGAGTTTCCGCCGCAGCGTCGCCCACCTGAACAGACTCCAAGCCTGGCTGCGGCGGGAGCTTGCGGTGCTGCTGGGCCCCCACACCTCCCTCATCGACGTGGTGCAGCGCACCGTAACGGCGCGGGCCCTCGACAGCGGCCTGGAGGACGCCGCTGCCGTGGAGGACGAGCTTAGGCCGTTTCTGTCGGCACGCACCGAGCACTTTGTGCACGAGCTGGTGAGCTTCGCCCGCTCCGCCCTCAGCATGGAGAGCTACGACCAGCAGGCGGTGTACGAGCCGCCGTCTGCCAGCGTGGAGCTGGCCGAGCTTGGCAGCTCCTCTGACGGCAGCTCAGTCATCGCCATCTCTGAGGAGGATGAGGTTGGAGGGCGGTCCGAGGCGGCAGCGGGTGGAGGAAGCCTGGACGATGTCATTCAAACAGGAAGCAGCCTCAGCCTGTCGGGATGGGACGATGAGACGCCGGGGCCATCGTATACCACGGCGGAGACGTCACAGTCGCCTGCGACACCGCCAGCACTCGGCCCCGCCCCTCAGGAGTCAGGCAATGAGGAGGTAGGAGAGGCTCGCGGCGAGGAGGAGGAGTGTCTGATCGTTGGCTACAAGAAACCGATGGCGGAACGGACGCCCGAGCTCGTGCAGCTGTCCTCCGACAGCGACGAAGAAGAGAGTGGGAAGAAGAAGGAGGAGGGGGTGGCATCAGCGACAGTTAACAAGACTCCTCCCACTTCCTCCCCCGCCCCACCCTCCTCCCTCCTACCAATCATCCCTCCCTCTACATCGGGAGCCTTCAGGGTGGGGGAGAAAGAGGGCGGTGCTCTGAGGCGGCGCTCCCGCTCCTGGTCGGAAAGTTCTGGGAGGAGCGGAAGGTCTGTGTGCTCCATCAGCCCGGCCACGCCCTCAGGGAGGCGGCGAGACGGTAAGCAGCACGGGGACCGCAGGAAGAGGAGGAGGCGAGGGCAGGATGGGAGCAGGGAGCCTCCTAGGAGGAGGAGTGGCACCTTCTGCAATCCCAACCGCTCCATCTTCCCCCCCATGATGACCCGATGCTCGCCGTCGCCCTTCGATTCCAGCGCAGACTCCGCCTCCTCGCCGCCCCAGAGCCCGCCCGACTCCAGCTGGGACCTCCGCTTCGGCCAGGTCTCCCCCTTCACCTCCTCGGCCTCCTCCCGCTCCCTCTCCCCTCTCCTCTCCTCCCCCCCCGGGACGCCTCCCACCCCTGCCTGCTCCCCCAAACGCCCCCATCACCTGGAGAAGCCCGGCGGGAAGAGGAAGTACAAGAGCCGGCACCTAAACAGCAGCAAGGATCCGTCATGGAGGCCAAACGGCAGCCAGCGTCAAGACAAGGAGACGAAGAGGAAGAAGAAGAGGGAGGCCTGGGGGCGGGGCAACGTCCGCAACACAGGCAGCAGGTCAGAAATCACTCTACAGCCAGGGGAAAGAGGGGCTAATGACTGTTAGACCATTCATTCATTTATTCATACGTTCAGCTGTCTCTGTCCATTGACTGATCCATCCATTTATTTATTCTCCTTCATCCATGTATTCCCTCTTTCATCTATCCACCAATCAAATATCTATTAATTCTTCCACTAAACAATTCATTCCTTCATTTGTTCATCCATTCATCCATCTATTAACTCATTCATCCATATATTCACTCTTTCTTTCATCCATTCATCTATCTAGTCATTAATTCGCTTATTCATTTGTTCATCCATCTATTCATTCATCCATCCACTGATTCATTCATGCATTCTTTCATCAATTTATTCAACCATTCACCAACCAGCCCATCGATTAATTCATCCATATATTCATTCATTCACCCATCTGTCATTCATTCATTTATTCATCATTCTTCCTTCCATCTATTCATCTATAATTCTTCTATCTATTCATCAGTCCATCCATCCATCTATGCAGCCATTCGTTCATTCCTCTATCATTCATCCATCCATCTGTTTATCCATCCAACTATTCATCCATCCCTGATGACAGCTGATGAACCGTCTCCTCCTGTTGTCCGTCAGCAGAAGGTCCAGAGATGACCGCAGTCCCAGCGTGGAGATCATCTACGAGGGAACCGTCGACTCCAGTGCTTCGCAGCCTTCGGGACACAAGCGGCGCCGGAGACGGCAGCGCAGGGCGCAGCTCACCAGGTACGGTCACAGTGGGAGGTCAGAACCCAGAGGTTCCGTTCTGACGCGAACAGAGGAATCATGTATAATAATCAGAGATCCTTGGTGCCACACCATGCTGACATCTACTCATCTTGTGCTCGTTTCAATAAAACCTTTAAGGTTTAAGTTATCGCCGACCTCAAAGGGGCCAGTGCCTAACAAGGCATTGACCATGAAGACGAGGTGCCTTGGCATTGAGAGAAACCCCTAGACTCAATGTCAAGGCACCTCGCCTACCAAGGCATCACATCACTAGACTCAATGTCAAGGCACCTCGCCTACCAAGGCATTACATCTCTAGACTCAATGTCAAGGCAGCTCGTCTACCAAGGCATTACACCCCTGGACTCAATGTCAAGCCACCTCGTCTACCAAGGCATTACACCCCTAGACTCAATGTCAATGCACCTCGTCTACCAAGGCATTACACCTCTAGACTCAATGTGAAGGCACCTCGCCTACCAAGGTATTACACCCCTAGATTCAATGCCAAGACAACTCGCCTACCAAGGCATTACAAGTCTAGACTCAATGTCAAGGCACCTTGCCTACCAAGGCGTTACATCCCTAGACTCAATGCCAAGACAACTCCCCTACCAAGGGATTACACCTCTAGACTCGATTTCAAGGCACTTCGCCTACCAAGGCATTACATCCCTAGACTCAATGTCAATGCACCTCGTAGACTCAATGTCAAGGCACCTCGCCTACCAAGGCATTACATCCCTAGACTCAATGCCAAGGCACCTCGCCTACCAAGGCATTAGATCCCTAGACTCAATGCCAAGACAACTCGTCTACCAAGGCATTACACCTCTAGACTCGATGTCAAGGCACTTCGCCTACCAAGGCATTACATCCCTAGACTCAATGTCAAGGCAGCTCGCCTACCAAGGCATTACATCCCTAGACTCAATGTCAATGCACCTCGTAGACTCAATGTCAAGGCACCTCGCCTACCAAGGCATTACATCCCTAGACTCAATGCCAAGGCAGCTTGTCTACCAAGGCATTACACGCCTAGACTAAATGTCAAGGCAGCTCGCCTACCAAGGCATTAAATCCCTAGACTAAATGTCAAGCCACCTCGCCTACCAAGGCATTACACCTCTAGACTCAATTCCAAGGCACCTCTAGACCCAATGTCAAGGCACCTCGCCTACCAAGGCATTACATCCCTCCACTCAATGCCAAGGCACCTCCCCTACCAAGGCATTACACCTCTAGACTCAATTCCAAGGCACCTCTAGACTCAATGCCAAGGCACCTTGCCTACCAAGGTATTACACCCCTAGATCGAGTGCCAAGGCAACTCGCCTACCAAGGCATTAAATCCCTAGACTAATTGTCAAGCCACCTCGCCTACCAAGGCATTACACCCCTAGAGTCAATGTCAAGACACCTCGCCTACCAAGGCATTACATCTCTAGACTCAATGTCAAGGCAGCTCGTCTACCAAGGCATTACACCCCTGGACTCAATGTCAAGCCACCTCGTCTACCCAGGCATTACACCCCTAGACTCAATGTCAAGACACCTCGCCTACCAAGGCATTAGATCCCTAGACTCAGTGTCCCTAGAATCAATGCAAGGTGCCTTGACATTGAGTCTAGGGGTGTGAATGCTTTGGTAGGCGAGGTGCCTTTACATTTAGAAAAACTTGAGTTTTCTCGTGTGCTGCAGGAAGTTTGTACTGGCCCGTTCTAATGTTTTCTGTTTCTTGTTTCAGTTCCCCAGTCATCATCACCCTGGACAGCGACAGCAGCCACGACGACGATGTTCACAGGAAGACCCTCAGCTGCAGCAGCAGCCCCCTCAGCAGCCAGCAGACCATCGACTTCTCTGACCTGCCCCCGCTCCCGCAGCTTCACACCACCAGAGTGGCCGGGAACGCAGAGCCGGACGTCGGGGAGCTCCCCGCTGATATCCTGGAACGCGCGTCTGACGGCTCGGATTGCGAGGTGGTGGATCCCTCCGGGTCGGCGTGTCGAGCTGGTACTAGTGACCTCAGCTACGTGGATGTGGAAAACATGGAGGACGACGATGCCGTCTCCCTGCTCGACACCTCTGACGACCAGCAGGTCGGCACCAAGGGAAGGGAACCTGGTGCCAGAGGAGAGCGCCGACCAGAAGCGTCTCCATCCGACCGATACCTGCTGGAAGCCATCCTGAACGACCTGAACCGGATTGCCCCGCCCAAACGCGAACCTTCCCAGAACACAGTCCCTGCTGAGACCATTAAACGGACCCCACAGGAGATCTGGCCGGAGGAGAGGAAGAGCTCCGGTCCAGCTCCCACCCTCGGCCATCAGCAGAACCGGATTCCGTCCCCGCCGCCTCCGGACAGGATGGAGGGCAGGGAGGTTCCCCCTCTCCTAAGACGGGCTAGTCCCGTTGGGTCTTACAATAGGAACACTCCTCCTCCCCTGAAACACAAGGATGCTGGAAGTCCACAGCAGTGGCCACCATGCTCCTCTGGTTCCGATCCGGTACTGCTGAGTCTCAACAAGCACATTATTCCTCCCATAACCACCTTGAAGAGCCACATGAACAGTGTGTTGACATCCACCAGCGGCGCAGCTATCACCTCCACCAGCCACAGGCCACCAGCTGCTTCCCGCCTCTCAGGTTCTGATTACTCCCCAAACCCAAGGTTTAGTTCTTTTCCTTCCACTGAGTCGTATCACAGCAGAGGAGGCCTAAAACTGGCTCTACCTGATGACTCCACCCCTGGGAGCTCCTCACATCTCCAGCCGGCTCACTGCAGCTCTACCTCCGGAGGCGACTGGAAGAGCCCAACCCGTCTGAAAGGTTCTGATACGCCCCGTTCCTCCAGCTGGGACGTTTTCTCAGGACTGAACTCTACTGACACTGCTGCTTTCCGAGCTGACATTCGAGCAGAGGGCGTCTGTCCTGGGATCTCTAACCCAGCTGGAGGAACGGCATCGGCCGCCAGCCTCATGCCGCCCTCCGCCTCCAACCACAAGGCCTTAACCTTGTCTAGTTACACCCCATCAAAGTTCAGCTGTCAGTCCCACTCAGGGCTTCAGAACCACAGTGATCTGGGTTCCACCCAACAGCCATTGAAAGACTTAAAGGGCCAACTTCTCCACCCTAGCGTACAAGAACCTCAAAACCACATCCAACAAGACCCCAGCCCACTCAACACACACCTCCAAGACCCCGCCCTTCGTCTTCCTTCCAACTCCTCCCACCAACATTCCACTGACTCCGCCCTCAGACTTCCTTCTGGATCCTCCCACCGACTCTCCACTGACTCTGCCCTCATACTTCCTTCTGACTCCTCCCACCTACCCTCCACTGACTCCGCCCTCAGACTTCCTTCTGACTCCTCCCACCGACTCTCCACTGACTCCGCCCTCAGACTTCCTTCTGACTCCTCCCACCGACTCTCCACTGACTCCGCCCTCAGACTTCCTTCTGACTCCTCATTCAGACTTCCTTCTGACTCCTCCCACCGACCCTTCACTGACTCCGCCCTCAGACTTCCTTCTGACTCCGCCCTCAGACTTCCTTCTGACTCCTCCCTCAGACTTCCTTCTGACTCCTCCCACCGACCCTCAACTGACTCCACCCTCAGACTTCCTTCTGACTCCTCCCACCGACCCTCAACTGACTCCTCCCTCAGACTTCCTTCTGACTCCTCCCACCGACCCTCAACTGACTCCACCCTCAGACTTCCTTCTGACTCCTCCCACCGACCCTTCACTGACTCCGCCCTCAGACTTCCTTGTGACTCCTCCCTCAGACTTCCTTCTGAATCCTCCCACCGACCCTTCACTGACTCCGCCCTCAGACTTCCTTCTGATTCTTCCCCCAGACTCTCCAATTACCCCACCCTCCAATTCCCTTGTGACTCCTCCCACAGATTCTCCTCTGACTCCACCCTACCTAAACCCTCCCACAGAAACTTTGACAAAGACAATCATCTTTCTTAGCAGCGCTCCTGTTGTGTTCCACCTTAAATCTGAATGAAACTGGCGGAAAATGTACAGAAAGAGTTTTTTTTTATTATTATTCCTGTTTTTATTGTTTGTTTTTAACCTAATTTTTGTTCATTAGAAAAGTGACCCGTTCATGTTTCTTTAACTTTCGGACTCATCTTATGCCTTTTACTTTAACTAGGACTTTGACCCAGTTTGACCCAACAGTTCTAATTGTTCAGATGTATATATATATATATATACATGTATTTGAATTTTTTTAATGTGTAAAGAAAATGAAATGTTTGTGTGATGAAAGAGAAATATTCTAAGGTGATGGGGGGACTTGATGTGGAGTCTTGAGCTCTTGTTCTGGTGGAATTCTGGACCAGTTCTTGTTCAAGTGGTTCCTGAATAAAGGTTTGAACAGAAAATGATCTTATCAATTTCAGTTTGTTTGTTTTTTTGCTTGACAGTTGACCTGAGAAGAGCGTTAAAGAAATTTTGATAATTCAATAAAAATATCGATCTATAGATGTATTGTACGGTAGAAAAAAAGCTGATAAAAAATTGGATTAAAAAGGTTTCCCTTCATACCTTATTCAGTAGCTTAATACTACAGTCATTACTTACTTTGACAATAAAGAGGGGCTAACAGGGCCCAGAGTGGGTCTCGGACTTTAACCCAATCTGAGCTGGTCACGTTTTAGTTTTCATCAGTTAGAATTACATTTAATTTGAACAGATTTTAGTTCTGCTAAAGTCGAGCAACAGCGTTGGAAAAGCTGCCGCAGCAGCAACAAGAAAATGACGGAAAATCCAGGAGGGGCTGCATGGAGTTTGAGAGATGGTGACAAAACCTCGTTTTCGAAAATAAGTAAAATGCATTCCGTCCACCTAGAAGTAAACAAGGCAGCCATTATGTCCACCCCTCTTGAACTGGGAACCAGTGCCTTCTATGTGTACTCAGCACTTGGAAAATCATCTGGAACGCCAACTTCCCACTTGGAAAGTCAGAGACGGTTGTTTTTCTCCGACTTTGACTTTCAATATGTCCGCCCCTCACATCAACAACAGTAGCTGTGGTGGAAAAATTTGTATTTTACAAGAAACGCTGGTACGAATGCATCTAAAATCCATCTTACATGTAGAGCCTTTAACTCTAATCTTAACTAAATAAAATGGGTCTTTGAATACGGAAAGTACAGCTTAAAACAATGTTTTTATGAGGTTGTACAACTACAGCTAACTGGACATCGCCATATTGGAATCCCAACTGGTCCAAGTATGTTACTGGAACGCTGTTTGCTCAGGCAATAGATTTTTAATCATTTGTCATCATTGTATTCATTTTCACCAATATTTCCATGGATATTTCCAGAGATTAACAGTAAAAACTGTGTGAATTTGAAATATATTTTAAAAATCATCAAGTTAAGTGGTTTCAATTTAAATTCCAAAAATAAAATAAAAATATATATAACGGTTAGTAACGTTAGTTTTGTTTGTGTTTACTGATGTCCCTCAGGTCTCTTAACTTGATTTGTTTTTGCTTACACTATTTCACTTATGTTTAATAAAAGGTTTGCTAATAAAATGCTGGATTTACTTCTTAATTAAAATGATTTCATTAAAGAATACGATTAATT
Organism: Apricaphanius iberus; assembly: GCA_028564705.1. Taxonomy (NCBI): domain Eukaryota; kingdom Metazoa; phylum Chordata; class Actinopteri; order Cyprinodontiformes; family Aphaniidae; genus Apricaphanius; species Apricaphanius iberus. The sequence continues at coordinate 286,981 of JAPXFQ010002186.1, forward strand.
GACCAGGGCTGAATTTAAAACTCATCCAGTCATTGTCCAACCTTAGAGAAGAGGCTCGCTCCATCCTCCACACAAATGGGCTGTACTCGCGTTGTCGCCATGAACTTTAACCTTACAACTGAGGCCTGTAGAGACTAAGATGGAGCACTTTGGGTGTTTGTATCCGGGGAACCTGGCTTTGTTTAACCCTCGATGACCTTTTGAACTTTCCCAGATTGATGGGCAGTACCAGCCGCCTCTCATTGCTTAATGTCTCTGTGTTTTCTCCTCCAAACCTTGCAGATTTTCAGTGAATAAAGAAGCTTTTATAACCTTTAATCGTGGCTTTTATTCAAACTGTCGCAATCCAAGCCCCCCCGGGTGTAGTTGGTCTTTCCGACCAGCAGATGGAGCAGGACAACCTCCTCCATCCTTCACCACCTCCTCCTGGTCCTCGGCGGCCCTCAGGAGCAGGAAGCTGAGAGGGATAATGAGACCCGGGGGAGCGGCGGAGACAGAGACGGAGGCGCTGCTGCACTAATTAAGCCTATCAGGGTGCGATTAACTGGCTGTTAAACACACACAGTCTGGTGGATCCGCGCCAGGGCCCGACTCAACAGTCGGTGACAGGGAAGCTGCTGGAGGGAAAACGATTATCAGCCTGAGGAATGGCAGACGGCTGCGAACAGATCTGTTTCTGGCTGAGAAACATTCCCGTCTCCTCCGTTTACCACAACTAAATGGATTTTTCTCCGTGGTTTAATGACTCCTGTGTCTTTACTCCTGAACTGTTGCTTGGTTGCTCCTCCAGTCTGGCAGGTTGCAGGTGTAGCAGCAGAAAGGGAAACAAATAGACAACGCCAACCCTGGGGGCGGTGCCGGTGCACCTACCGCACAGATAAGCTCTATGAGGCAGAGGCATCGTCTCATTAGAAAATTCAAATTTCAATAAAAACTGTCATTAAAGGGGCAAGTTCTCAAATAATGTAATGACAGTTAATGGCTGTGTTTGTTGTTTCTGTCACTCTAATGCTTTTCATGCTTTATATTCTTAAAAAGCTTCATTTTGAAACAATAATAATACATCCATGGGACTTCTAGAGTAGTGTCGAATGAAAGCACATTTTCTTTCAAAAAATTTTATTGACGTTATGATTACATCTACCAGCCAGTAGCGCAGGTTGACAGATTCGGTCTCTATAGTCCAACTATATGGTCCACACAGCTCGGCTGACGCTGGGAAGAATGGTGGAGTCGTCAAGTAAAGCAGCTGCTTCAGAGCTGCGAATATATTGTTATCCGTCTCAGGAGAGGAGTGGCTGCAGCAGAACAGAAACTAGAGTAGTTTTACGTGAAGCCTAAACTACATGGACCCACATAAAACACTTCCACGGCATCAAACACACGCGGAAACGGCGACTTTCCTCCTGGATCGGTAAGCTAGCTCACTTGCTAACTTTGATAACGTTCGCTGTCAGTTAAACTCTAAAATACATTTCACGTTGCTAACTGCGAGTATCGGCAGCGAACCAGGCAACCCAACAGCTGTAATTATATCTTTAAGGGAAACGTATGTAGGATTGTGGCCAAAAGCGGTACTGCAATCACATTCAAAATACTGTAGAACTGTGTATCCCTTCCTGACTCCAGGTTGCCAGCTGCTGCGGGATCCAGCCGGAACGACTGACCCTAACTAAATAACATTAGCAATGGTCATACAGGTTAACTTGCAGCATCTGTAGTCCACAATGTACGTGAAGAATGAATGAGGAATTATTCGTACCGAGGTATAGGCTACTAAATACGTCTCCATTACGTTTCACATAACCAGAATCGCCGTGCTGTTGTTTTCCTCGACAGTTCAGCATAATGACAAAGAAACGGGCCCTGATGCTAATGCTAGCAATGACGACTCGTCGTTTTTATCTCCCAAACAATTCCTTACCTTTTCAATTTGATGACCAATCTCCTCCATATGCGTGAAACGTAACGTTACTTTCCACGAACATGCATAACTTTGTCCGACTGTCGTGAAGATTTTAAATGTCAATTTACATTAAGTACAATTAAGTTAGCCAAACAGGTGAATCTTACCTGTCCAGGAGAAAATTGCCGACGTTGACGTCTGTATTCTAATTCTTCTCCATTTTCAGCCGTCTCCATCTTTCAAAGGCATCTCCTATACAAATCCTTGTTTTATTTCGAACTTTGTCACGACGTATTTCGGATCGATAACGAGGTCTTTTAGGTTTCGTAACGTCATACATGTTTTGTCCGTAACGTTCGGAGCTTCAGTTGTGGTGAACAGAGCAGAGCTGGCAGCCCGGATGAGGAAACTCTACTGACTTCGTGATTTGTAGCTAGCTTGAGGGCGGAGCCTCAGACCAAAACAGAACATGGCAACAATAACATCACTTGAGGGCTGCAACTTTCACTTTTACAGAACAATATCCTGGCCACTATTGACAGTGATATAAGTATTTGAAAAAGAACATGATTTCTTAATGTCTAGTGACATATCGGTGCCATTTTATGATTAATTAAAACACATTTCTTAAATACGTTTCCTTTAATTGTTCCAGCTACAACCCAGATAAATGTCGCTATCATGCTCATGTTCCATATGCAACCTTTAATTGCTGTTTTTGCTTTCTGTGTATCATTCCATGCTTTTATCGTATGTTTTGTTGGTTTCTTTATCATAACGTCATGTAAAGCACCTTGAATTACCTTGTTGTTGAAAGTATGCTATCCAAATAAACTTGCCTTGCTTTGCCTAGTGCAGATGGTCGGCCAGTGTGGCAGCTGAGCGCAGATTTAGCCTCCAGAACAAAAACTTAATCCTGATAAGAAGTCATTTGTTTGTGGCAAAAATCCAAAACCCCACTACACTCTGCACTAATCCCTACCAAGTATAAACACTTCATTACGTTACTTAAGTAGAAATATTGGGTATTTATACTTTACTGGTAGGGCTGGGTGTCAATTCAAAGTTAGAGAACTGATTAGATTCCGATTCTCAAGAGTCAGAATCAGGATCTGATCCGATTCGATCAGATTAAATCGGATCCAATTCGATATTGAAATGGGTCAGTGATATTAAAACTTGTTTTGATTAGCTGCTATCTTAATTAAATGCCTTTAATCCAATGACATAAAACTGGAAACAGAATCGATCTCGGAAAGAAATATTAACGCAGCTATAGAAAACATAAGATCACTATCAGAAAAATCCCTGCTAATCAATGACTACATCATCACACATCATATACGTGCACCGTTTCTCTCAGAAACTTGGTTAGATGAAAATAAAGTACAAAATGTATTAATAGAGACTTGTCCAACTAATTATCACTTCGCCTGAGGAACATTTCTAGGATTTATGGATTTATGACACAAGGAGACCTAGAAAAACTCATCCATGCATTTATCTCCAGCCGCCCTGATTACACTAACAGTATCTTCACAGGTCTACCTAAAAAAAAAATCAGACAGCTGCAGCGGATCCAGAACGCTGCTGCTTGTGTTCTCACTAGAACCAGGAAAGTAGAACACATATTGTGTTAAAAACTGTGAGCTTTCTTCAGCAAGATCAGTTAATGAACTAAAACTGTTTTTTACTCACTTGTTCCCACATTGTTGTATTTTCTTGATTATTTTCTTATCGTAACTGCTCATTTGTATTCTAATCATCAAACTGATTTATGCTGTGAACCAGTCTTAGTCATGTAAAGCACCTTGAATTGCCCTGTGTCGAAAGTGTGCTATAAAAATAAAATTGCCTTGCCTTGCCTTGCCTGGGTAATGAACAGTTCACCGACAATAGTTCAGACACAAGAATTAAAATGGCCGCCTGGACGTTTTCTTCCTATTTTAGCTGTAAAAACGGCAAACTATTCACAAAAAAAAGAAAAAAATGTTGAACTTGTGAATCGATTTCTACTCCTTACATTTTATAAATAGCCTCGTTACTTCTGTTTCATTTAGTGTTGTCGTTTTATTAAAAAATAAACACAAAAACCCAATTACCCTATCCAATAAATGTTCAAAATGGATAGAATTTGACTGCGGTTTCATAAAAATTTTAAACATCTACCATTCTGACAGCCTGGGTCTATCGCGTACTCCGCACACAGGCGTCACGTTAACAGAATATTTTCTGTATTTGTCCGATTATTTAGAACGGCGACAAAAAAATCTGAAATAAATTTACACCCCTGACCATTTAGAGCAGATGCGCTGACAGTTTTAACTTTAAATGAAGAGTACAGGTAACAATGAATAAATTAATAGTAATAATTATTACATTTTGTACTGCTACTTCATGACTTATTGTGTTGAAGTGTGGTGGAACACATATAAAACAATGAAGCCACAATAATCCCAAGATCATCATACATTCAGTCGTCAAATTCTTCGTTCGTCAAATTAAAATTGAATTTTTAAGACCTGGTAGAATTTAAAATGCTTCAAACCATGTTAAAAATCAAAAATAATAAAAACAAATCTTCTACCAGTCTGTTGTGGAGAGTGTAATCTATTTAGCCATCATCTATTGGGGTAGCAGCCTCATAAAAAGATTAAACCTGATGAAGAAGGCCGGTTCTGTGCAGGGACCGACTAAGGAAAACTCTGTGCTCAGAAGGGGGGGGGGGGGGGGGACTTCACACATCTGTCTTTTATCAAAGAAAAACAAAAGCAAAACCGAGCAGGAGAAGAATCTCACCAAGAACGGACATATGGGGACAACCGCAGTGCAACATGGTGGTGGCAGCATCATGCTGAGGGGGTGTTTCGTCAGAAGGGCTTGTGAAGATGGATGGAGCAAAATTCAGGCAGAGAAATTCTTTCAGAAGAATTAACTGAGGCTGAGTTGGAGGTTCACTTTCTACGCTGCAAAAAGGTTCCAAATAACCAAGTCAAAAAATCTTGTTTCCAGCTAAACAGTATTTTTGAGACTTATATACTAAGCAAGAGCAGAAGTTGTTAGAATATTAATCCGGTTTTTAGTATATGAATGTCTTATGAGAATTCTTACAAGTGCCGATGACCCTAACTTTTAAAATACTCGATTTTAGTCCAAAGCTTCTTAAATTAAGTGAAATAATCTGACAATGAAATAAGACAAATTGCACTTGGTGAGAATTCTTAAAATAAGACTCAAAATAAGATTAACTCAAACCCGCCTCCATTCACTGTTCTTTTTGTTTCTTTATTGTCTCGTTTTCCTATTTTTAGTGTTTCTCTTTCTTTCTCCTCTTTCTTTCTCCTCTTTTTAACAAAACAGATCCATTATTATGAACTAACCCCACATGTACGTGTGTGTGTGAGCATGCTGGTGTGAATAAGGTTTCCCCATGCAGGTGATTGATAGCTGGTGTGAGGAACCGTCCATCCGTCCTACAGGAATCAACGCGGACATGAAGGAGGTCGGAGACGTATATGTCCAGAGTTCAGGAGCCAAAGGTGGACCAACGCAGGGCCGACTGCCCACCAAGAGAAGAACAGATGAAAGCCCCAGGGGAACATCCAGCAGCTACAATGCCGGGGCTCAGGGGGACTCAGGTAGAGGGTGACAATTTTTCGGGGTTCCCGCGGGACGGGAGTCAATTTCACTGTTGGTAACGTGATCGGGACAGGAAATAATCCACGGGATCGGACGGGAAACCGGAAATTAGAATTGTCTTTTCTTTTCTTTTTTTACATCTATCTTTAGTTGAATTCCATCGGGTCTACTACACGGCACGCACCAAAACTGAAACTGCTACGTTGTTGCTTCACCACCTGGATAAACTGGTAAGCATCTGATTTCCGACCGAAAATGCGTGTATCTTATGCTGCGTTCGAGAGCCCATTCAAACTAGTGGGACATGGGACTTATCCTACCTCCAAATAGGAAAAGTGTAGAGGTGGAACCTTCCACCTGCGAACTCGGGGTAGTTCGACGTACCCCGACTTCACCAAAATTAAGTCGGAGGATAATGGCGGCGCCCACGGAGTCTCACGTCCTGAGAGGTAAAACTTGAACGAATAGGCTATAAACTGTACTTCTCTGCTCGTAGTGTTGTTTTAGACACTGTAATTTTAACACAACTTGTTTTTCATATTATAGTGTGAATGTCGTTATTATCTATTAGCATGCGTCTTCATAAACAAAGCGACTATCTGTTTAGCGCGGCGGTCGTCCATGTTTTCTGTTTACATTCCCCTTCGATTGCCTCGAACGCTTATAAGTGGGAGCTAGTACATTTCAGGTAGAAGAAGTCCCACGTCCCACTGGTTTGGATGGGCTCTCGAACGCAGCATTAATAGTTTTGGTAGTCAGACGAGTCGAGTCCATTCATGACGTGGTGAGGTGGCCAAACAACGAGAATGTAGGAAATGGTTAAAGATGGCGGATAAAGCTAAATAGATTATCTTTGATACTGTGCTAGGCTATGGTTTAAAGGGGGGGCGGGGGGAGCGAGCGCCATAGGAGGTAAATTACTAATCTACGGGATTCGGGTCGGGACGGGAGTCTTTCTCTCTGGATTTTTACGGGACAAGAGTTTTTGGGGGGGCTGGACGTGATCGGGACGTGACGAGAGTATTTGTTTGGGATCGGGACGGGAGCGACATTTGATTCCTGTGTCACCTTCTAGTCTCAGGGACGAGCCCACAGGCCCTGCCGGTAACCAGCTCCGTTGGGCGTTACCGGCCCTGGACCCGGAGACCCTGGGGACCAGGGACGCCCCGCCCCCCCAGTAGGACCCTGACCACGAATCGGCCGACAAAGGCTCCCCGCCGCAAGGCAGGAGGCACCTGACACACGTACAGCCAGCACCTTGACACCCAGATCTACCAGCTCCTGAGTCCAGACCCCGCAGAGCACCGAGACCAGGGACCCAACCAAGGCCAAACAAAACCCCAAATGAACCGACCAGGCAGATAAACCCACAGAACCGGCCGCACGCCCGAGCGCCAGATCCGACCCCCGCCGATCCACCGAACGGCAGCGACCTACTATTCAAAACTGGCAACTCCATAAGAGTTGCTCCAACCAACCAGAGGAGGACATCGGGCTGAAAAATCGGCCGCCTGACACACCGGCCCACCCAGGACCAGCCAGGCATGCACCAGGGTTGAGTCGGACCGCATCCGGGCCCCCAGACATCGAGAGCCACCAATGCACCAGCGACCAGGGGGATCCTTCACCAGGAGGGAGTGACGGAGGGGGAAAAGGCCCCCACTGGATGGCAACAGGGCTCCTTTCAACTTTCAATTATTTATTACAGACACCAACATTTGGTCTAAAATCAATAAGAGTGAGTCGTTATAATTTATTATGTTAATTTGCTTCTTTACAATGAAAACAAGCTGCTAATGTGTATTCTTTTTTCAGGCGAATTGATATTTTCTGTCTTTCTACCTCAGTTACTCATGCCCACTATGATTTTCTTGAGAATTTTTGCATCCACAGTATCCCCATCGACCTTCCTATTACATGAGAGCCATTTGAACATTTTAGATGTTTTACAATCTGCAAAAAGCCTTCCAGCATGAAGGTATCCCAAATTTCTGAAGAAAAAAACATAACAGCCACGGGCTTAAGAGGTTAATATTCTCACTGTTTCTGCTCTTGCTTAGTATATAAGTCTCAAAAGAAAGGTAAAAAATGTTTTTTTAGCTGGAAAAAAAAACATTTTGGCTTTGTTAGATGGACAGTTTTTGGAGTGTAGATCAAAGCTGAATCACTGGTTTTTAACGTCCTAGTCAAAGTCCGGACCTAAGTCCAACAGAGAGCTGAGTGGTTTCCTCCCAGTCTGAGGGTGCTGGAGCTGTTTTTGGAAAGAAAATCAGCCAGAAAATTCGATCTCTGGGCTTCGAAATGTGGTGGAGACGATGAGGTGGAGATGTCAAGACTTCAGGCCCCTGAGAACGATTTAAATTATTTTTATTTGTAGAAAGCGTAGAAAACAACATCTTATTTTCCTCACAGTTATACATATTCTGTGTTTATTTTATTCTATTTAACCTTTCCCAGATAGCAGACGGGCATTGAAACTATGTTGAAACCACATTGGGTTGTCAACGTTAAATAATTGAATCAACGTCAAAGTTTGCACCCAAAATTAATATTGAAACGATGTTGATTTTTTTTAAATATAGACCAATGGAATTACAATTTTTTTTTTCAATTAACTTGAATATTGCAACAACGTTGACACTATAACTATGGATCAACGTGTTTTCACTTATATTTCAATAATACCAGAGCAATTAATCATGCCCTATCTACAGCAGGATGTTGTGGATAACATGAAGCCATTTTTGATTTATTAAAACTAGTAAACATGCTTAAGAAACATAGAAATAAACAAACAACTAGTTATTTCATTTAATTTATCTTCTATTCACGATTTCACCACGTCCAACTCCTCCTGCCCGATCTGGCGCATAACGGAGCCGATTTTGTCTTGCTAAAATAAATGAGAGTCGGCGGAGCGGTTAAAGTTGTTTTCTGATCCAGTTTGAAATGCGCCGTGGATCGAACATATGATGTCCGTGAATTTTAAAAACTAATTTTGACGCAGAGAAAACGCTGATTTTTGACCGGAGGTAAAAGTTACTTTAGGTTTTGTGTAAAAACGTTTAGCGGACTACAACTGCAGAAGAAGAAGAAGAGCGATGGTCGTAGCCTCCAGGACGAAGAAAGTCGTATTAAACACGGAGAAAACCACGATGAATCTGACCATGTGGAAAGTAGCAGCTATGTTGTGGGTAAAGCAGTCGGTGGAGTGAGAGCCAGCATGGAGGAGAAGCTCTACAAGCTCTAGGTGAGTGTTTTACGTGCTATAGCTAGTGCTAGCTCGCGTTAGCCAAATGACGTCGTATATGCGATTTCTGATTTCATTATTTTTTCGGTTTGGCGACCCACATGCCGACAGGAAGGGGAGGAGACTTAGGCTCCCCATAAGCAGTAAAAACTTCAAAACAATCTCAAATCTGTAAAAAACAGGTCGGAATTGAACTTTCTGCCAAATGACGTCGTATATGCGATTTCTGATTTGCAGGCATTTTAAATGCGAATTTTTACAGGCAAATAAATCCTAAATCACTGGACAAACACAGTCTAAATGGACATCATTAGTTATTTAAATCAAAGTACAACATATGTGTGGATTCAGGACGTAAGACGAAGCGGACCAGAAAATAACTTTTATCGCTCCATTGACTTCTATTCATTATTTTTTTTGGTTTGGGGACCCACGGGCCGACAGGAAGGGGAGGAGACTTAGGCTCCCCATGGTCTACACTTTATGTTATGAGAAATCACACAACCTATGCAACTTTAGTGATGTAGGTAATTATTAGACTATTCTAACCTAGCCTCCCATTATGTGGGAGTTACGAAAAGTTTGAGAAATGGACGCAATGAAAGGGTTTTCAGCTGCACATTGTGGAGGATTTTTGACACAAAGCTTGTTGTAGTAAATTAATTGGACCTTTTAATGTTAAAATGTTGTTTATGTACCAGATGGCTTAATGGTCAGACATTATATTTTATTTATACGTGGTTTGACAAAAGCGTTGACTGAACAAAGCATTGCTAGCTAACTGACTACACTAGGCCTGGTGTTTTTAACAGGTTGCCAGCATTATTATATGAGTGAACTGAGCTACGACAGTCATAAGTCTATGTAGCATCCATACAAAATATAAAAATGTCACTTTGTAGTGTGTTTAGAAGATTAAAATGAAGTGCTTACCTGAAATTCATTCCTAATGAGATGAGCTGGGCGGTCTGCGCCACACGATGGTCTAACTAAAAATCAATGACTTTTCAATCATCAACCAGTAAACCAAATGTCAACGCGCCATCAATCATGGGGAAAACTATATTCCAACATCGTTTCAGCATCACTGCTGTCGATGTGTTTGGCGAGGCTGATTCAACATTTATTTAGCATCAAAATTTCAATGTCAACCATCGTAATGATTCTGATGAGAAATCAACATACTATGTTCAATTTCAGGCGGCTAACCGGGTTATTTAACCAGGAAAGTCCCAATTAAGAACCTCTTTTTTTCCAAGGGAGTCCTGGCCGAGAGGCAGCAAAGGAGTAGCAAATTACGATTAAAATTCATACACATCATCTCTGGTTGAAGCACATAAATGTGGAAGAGGGCGTGAAGACTTTTACCGCAGCTTGTGCCGCCGTCTGGATCCATAGAACGGCACCCTGGATCTACCGAACCCGTCCCTTTTTACGTCAGTCCGGACGGTCCTGGGGGAGGGAGGGGGGCAGGCCCCGCCTCCCACTGCTCCGTAGGCCACGCCCACATTCTAGAACACTGCCGGTGGGCCCCATTGTTAGCGCAGTTGCCTGGCAACACGGCACACCGTCGTCAGGGACAACCAGCCTCCGTCTTTCTTTTCTCTCCCTGTCAGATAGCAACACCATTACAGCGATGACAAGCCCACGCTCGCACACACTCACACACGCACACACACACACACACACACACACTCACACACGCACACACACACGCGCCGAGCTTCCATCTTGTGGCAGGAAAATTTCACACAAACACAGGAAAACATATTGTTCATTTTCATGCCTGCTGCCGCTTCCTCCTCCCGTTCTCTCTCACACATCATCGCTCGCTCCGACGCATGATGCAACCGTCAGACATCCCTCCATTTGTGTGTGTGTGTGTGTGTGTGTCACACACTCACCACTCATCTTTGAAATGCTTTATTATAATTCAGCACATGAAGAGGGCACAGAGACAGATTAGAGGAGGAGGAGGAGGAGGAGGAAGAAAGGCTCTCAGCACGGACGCCCTCATTCCTCCTCCTCTTCCAGCCTTGGGACGAAGACGATGTTTGGGTTCAGATCTCCTCATGGCACTCACAGAGATAAACACACATCCGTAAGCATTTTCCGCCACATCTTCAGGTGCAGAAGCTCCAGCGTCGTGGGGTTTCGGACCTGCCGGGTCCGCGGGCCTCGTGCACTCAGAAACATCTGCAGCTCGGTGTGGAGACGCTTCTATCAAACCTAAATGTAAATGTTCTCGGTTAGATATCTTCACAAAGCTTTGTTCCCGTTGCTTCTGAAGTCAGAGCTCCTTAAACCCACCCACCTTGAGAAGTTTGGAGCCAGTTTGAGCCGTTCGGCAGTATTTATGCATCCAGTCTTGATCAGCTGTATCCGCAGAACGGGAGCGGCCAGGGCAGTAAAAACGCAGCTTGTAACAAGGTTTAATCTGCCCCAAACGCCTCAATTTTGCCATTTTTATGATCTCCCGAAGTGCTTCTGTACTCCAGGCCGATTTGGGGGCCTAACAATAAATCAATAATAAAAAAGCTGACGAACACAGACTGGCAGTCCTGCCGCAGCGCAATTGTGTATCAGGTCCAAATCGGCCCGGAAGAAAATACAGAAGCACTTCCGGGGCGTTCGTAAATCCAAGGGAGAATATAAACATGAAGTATTTTCTGTGGAGAAATGACGTATTCTATATAGTCTCTTCTCTGTGTTGGATAATATAACGTATAAACTACCAGATGGCAAACACAAAATCCGTCGTTTTTGCTACGTTTGACGTGTTTGAGGTTATAGGTCAGATTAGAGGTCAGGATAATAAAATCCTGACTCCGGAACGGCTTATTTATTTTTTATGTTTAGAGTTCCCTAAAACGGTGTTACCATACTGACTCAAGGCTAAAACTATTGGAAATTTTCCTGTTTTTTAACACATTCCTGTGTAGACGGGGCCTTAAACTTGAGTCCAGTTAAGCTCTCAGCGCCTGGCTCCAGAACCTCCAAATGAACTCGTCTGTTGCTTGATAAAACCTGACCTACTTGAACTGATTTCTCAACTATTAACATTCAAGGGATTTATACCATCCAGGACGGTAAAAAAGACCTTTTATCCGGCGGCGTGTAGTTGTGTCCACCCTTTAAGACACCACCCTGATTAAGTGCTATTCTCGCATTATCAGGTCAGTATTCATCACCAGAACCATAGCTGTACGTTCGCTGAAAACACCTGGGGAAACCGGGTTATTCTGGAACCAAATTTACGTCTCAAAAAATGAACTTTCAAGATAAAATTTTAATGAGAATGTCTCGGTGTGTACAAGGTATCACTGAGCATGTTGTCAACCGACAAACAGGGAATGACACACAGTTGCAGTGTGGAATGTTCTGATCTCTTTCAGCTCGGTTTTCCTTTAGGTCCCAGAGTTCAAAAGGGGTCCCTGTGAATTCCCACGTTGCTTTCACGCTTCGGTTGGTCAGCGCGTGGTTCAATGTGCGCTGACACGGCAACACGGGAACTGGTTCTGAACTCTCTCTGAGGTCCCTGTAAGGCCCAGACAAACTGAATGTTTGGTACCAAAAAAAAAAAAAAAAAAAAAACACTTTAACGGTGATAAAACTTGGAAACCCCCAATTACAGGAACCAGAATGCAGTAAATGGATCCATTTTGGTGTTGCAAAACCAACTAGACTATTGTGTGGATCCTTAGAACCTTCTCTCCCCATCCCGAACCCCAATAAATCGCCACAACTCTTTCATTTGCCAGATTTGAATGAATCAAATAACTTCTGGACCACCAAGAGAGTTAAGAAGCAGCTCACGTTGCACCGCCTGGTAAAAGTCAACCAAGGTGCCTGTAAAGTTCTCGAGGAGGAGGTAGACAGAAGAGACGGATAACAGTGATGTGGTTATTGTAGTCCTAATGTGGGGAACTTGTAGTCCTTATTAACAGTCTTCGATCACTTCCCACTGAGGTCAGTTTGTGAAACCTCTTTGAGGTTAGCTTGCCAGCCGTTTTGGCCAAACTGAAGGAGTCTCTGCGGCTGTGTCCTGGTTCTTCCTGGGTTTTGCTACAATGGGATTAGTGGTTTTGCTGGGTGGGTGAGGATGAAGAGGAGGAAGGCGTTTTTTTCACGGATGGAAAAGATTACCAGCCTGGTGGAAATGGTAAGTTTCTCGAGTGTCAATGAAAGTTTAATACTGAGGGTTTTGTTTGTTTTTTACCCGACAGTTGACTTTTTCAGTCATTGCCCAGTTCCACCAGTCAAAGCCTTCGACTCTAGAGTTGTAGTTGAAATAGACACAAGGAAAGTCTGATTTCCTTTTAAAGAATAAAGATCTTTCCTAATACTTTCAGCAGTGAGGAGTGAGAAACAATGGTTGTTAGCTCCTAGGGATGAACACTCCTAGGCTGCATCCGAAACCACTAAATTGGTAAGAGGTCTTACACCAAACCGGGTGTGCGTCAGCGTCCACCATGATAAGATGCATAAGAATTGGGCTTCCAGTTAGGAAGGAGTTAGGGAAAGTTTCCTGTATGCTAACTATCATAGCCCCTTTAGCATAGGGACCTCTGATGCTAACTAACTGGCGATTAGGAGCTATGTGCCGTCCCATAATCCCTTGCGCCACAAGATGCCATCAATACAAGTCGCCCGGCCCACCTCACGTAAAATAACGAAAATGGCCGAAAGGAAAAGGACGCGCGGATGTTAGTACAACAACCTCTTCTGAAGGTTTATTTTGATATGCGTCATTCACGTGCGTTTACGTCGCGTAATGACGTCGTGTAGAGAGGCTGTTCGAAATGGGCGCATTCGCGAACGGCTCCCTAGACTACTAGCCGTAGTGTTCTCACTGTTGACCCCATCAAAGGTTAAGGATTAGTTGCTAGTGTTAGTGCTTAGATGCTAACATTCAGTGGTTTCGGATGCAGGGCTAGTCTTATACTCATCTCCAGAAACTGGTTTTGCCAGAGTCACTCCTGATCCCCTGAGTGTTCTTTGCCTTGGTTCTGATCCAAGACCTGCAACAAAATCTGCCCCAATACCTAGAAATCCTTTAATACTGAGCAAATCTCTGCCTCACACATTAGGCACTGGCAGCCACTGAGTTTCATGAGGGGAAGCTTTCAAACACTGGGAGTGTGAGGACAAAAATACAACACGGATGAGCTTAAATAGTGGACAACGATAAATTAATGTTCCACACAGGGATCCATGTTGTCTGGATCCTCATGATACCTGGAATTGCTGTGAAGTTTTGCCCTGTGAAGAACAACTAATGTTCAGCATGACTAGAATGGTAATTCATGGACCTAAGGAGGGTTGAATTGACCTGCGAGTCATTTTAAGGATTCATTCTGGTTTAAGGTTGATGTATTTGAATAGATCTGACAAGGAATACAAAGATGGACCAGACCAACCAAATTTCCAGCGGTTGCAGATATTGCGAGCCCACTTGAAGGGTAAAGAGGACTTAGAGTAAGCTGACGTGCAAGATACTATTAATCCGGGGGAGTCAGTTCGAGAACTTTATCTGGTTTTACCTTTAGAAAACCTTTGACAAAGCATAAACCCTTCCCATTTCCAGTGATAAAACTGCCTCTTCCTCCATCACCCTCTTCCTCTATCCAGATGATGCAGGATTTCTGGGCTATCCACACAAGACAAAAAGTCCCGCTCTGGTTGAGTCCGAGACGGCGTGGTCCTCTCGCTGAATTTCATTCAGTCCAGGCGTTGTCTGTGTTGGTGACTCCACCGGCGAAGGAGAGGCTAGAAGAACCAGCGAAATGCCTCACCGGCTGGGACGGAGGGCGGCCGCTGAGGAGCAAGCAGAGAAGAGAAGTTGGCCTTTTTCTAATGTTTAACATCTTCATGTCATATGACCAAAGCTAAACTGTGCTTGCGAAATTGCTCGCAATATTTGGGACTGACTACAAATGAAGCCTTGACGTAGTTAACCAGAACCCTGTTTAGATTCAAACCCAAAGGATCAAAATGAAAGATTAGTGTTTTCATCTCTTGGAGAAGACGGTTCTCCTCTAAATAAGACATTTTTCAAGCATTCAGAGGGTAGGCTTACAGACAAGGTTCTGACCCAGCTTTGAAGTTTAAAGACTTGTTTTTGGCGACCTTCTATCTAGGACCTAATCTCTGATGAAGGTTACGAAGAACTGCTGACATAGCTCTAATGTCCAGCGCGCAACGTAAAGTTTAGGACCAAGTCTGTCAGGTCGACTTCAAAGAGTGCAGAGAAAGGATGAGGCAAGAGACTGAAACCACCTGCCAACACACACATACAAATTTACAGGACACACACGTTCACACACTCTGTTACCCGTGCACGGCGCTGTCAGTCGCCGTGAGCCTCCACAGGTCCAATTAGTGTGTAATTGAGGAAGATTATGGCTGCTAATTCACTGTCTTCCGAACGCACACACTCCTTGCTTTAGTGTGCACGAGAGGGAATAATTAGATTTAGTTGGTAGACATTCCCACAGGATGTGTGTGTGTGTGTGTGTGTGTCAGTGAGCGCGTTGGTGTGTGCGTAAGAGAGATATATGGAGTCATCAGTGAGGTCGAAAACCGGTGTCAATGAATTATTGATCGCCGCCGCTTCGTACGCCAAAGACGAGCGCTGGCGTGCACACCCCGAGGGGGAGGCAGATAACATAAATATTCTCCGTTTCCCGCTCTCCGCAGGCTCTCTTTATCTCTGTGAATCAGTGTAGAGCTGGCGTATGTGTGTGTGTGTCGGGTGGGTGTGTGTGTTGGCAGCCTGCCAGACCTCGGCAGGCTGCGAGCTCTCGCTTTTCACCACCCACCATCTGCACAGCACTCACACACGCTCACTCAGCGGGGAGAGCGATGCCTTCCAGCCTCCCTGGCAGTCATCTGGGTTAAGTGAGCCAGGACACACACACACTCGCTCTGGGAGGACCAAACACACACACACACACGGACAGAGAGGCATGTAGAGAGAAGTAAAACCAGCGAGACGTTCACCTCCCTTGCTGTACGTGCGCGAGCATCTGCGATGTCTTGAAAAAGTATTGGACACAGCTCGAATTTTTCCTAATTTTTCTCATTCTGTAACAAACTTAATTGGGATTCGGTTGGATTTCGTGACACAAAGTGCCGTATCGTTTTGAAGTGGAAGCAAAATGTAATGCTACGTAACTACTACTCGACCGTTGATGTAGTAAATACTGCGCAGCAAACGAGCGAGTAGTGGGCATTAAATCGGACGTACTGCTCCACCATTTTTCCGGATGTTTACGTCACGTGAGGTCGCCTTTGGTGACAGAAGTGACAATAACTTAAATGTTTAATCAGTTGTCAAAAAACAATTAAAGTAATCAGTAACATCGCTACACTTTTACATTTATACACCTACATTGAGGCACTGTCAATTGAGAGTTGCTCGTTCGCCAAGTTCCCTCTTGTTCTACGATTTTGGGGCTTCCGCTGCATTGCGGGATAGCATAGCGTCCACTGGCTGCTTACTGTGGCGGTAGTACACATCTTTATGCCCACTACTCCTATCTATACTGGAGATTCAGATCTACTACATCGCTCGCATACTGCTCTACTACGTAGGAAGTGTAGTAGAGGTATTTGGATGCAGTTTAGGACTTGACTTGGACGCTAATGTTGGAATTAGCTTGTAGCCGATGCTAACGTTAGCTTCTTAAATTAGATCAGATCGGATTAAAGGACAAATGTTATTACTTACCAAAACTTTTGTAAATTACATGTTGATTATTTACTATTTTCAACTTTATTTAAAGCATATTTTATTGTTTTGCACATGCTACGGCGTTAGCTTGGTGCTAGCATGGGCGCATTGAGAACAATCTATTTTTAAATTAAGTAAACCATGTGGAAGATTCTTATTGGGACTTGGACTTGGCCAGTAGGATCGAGGGACTCGACTTGGACTAATCCTATGGGGCTTTGACTTGCACTTGGACTAGAAAACAAAAGACTTGTGTATTAATCGGAGTCGAGGGATGATGACTTGACTACAACACTGTTTCCAACCACGTGAGTTCCTCTGTTTAAGGTTTGTCAACCTGTAGCCTCTTACATGTTTTCCACCAGTACTGTGATGTATCTAGCTCCATCCATGTTTCCTTCACCTCTAAGTCCAAGCTAAAGGAGAGCATCTCCACAGGATGATGCTGCCACCACCCTGTTTCAAGGTGGGGGTAAGGTCTCCACAATGACGTGCATTGTCTCATTGTCTGTTTGACAAACTTTTGGCCGTTTTCCACTAGCACCCCGGCTAGACTTGGTTCAAATCTACACTCTACCATTATAATGGGGTAATGCTCTCCGGGGTGTGTGTCGAAACAAAGTCTGAAAAGGTGTGTGACACAAACCCAACCCAATACAGAAAACGGAAGTTTTGTCTTGGTGTCTTCCTCATAAAAGCAGATAACCAGAAAGGGCGGCAGGCAAAGAGATTAACTTTTTTGGACGTTTTTATGAATGGGAGATTATCGTAAGGGACTCACTCAAATGACGCAGCTGTTGACTCTGCCCCCTTGCCAATCTATCCCCAGCAGTCTGCTGATTTTACGATGTCAGACCAACTCTAGACGCTTGGAACCCAAGAGAAGTAGCTTCCAAAAAAGGGGGTTGGTACCACATAACTCTGTCAGCAAATTTGCACTCACATGCACGAGTGCTGGCGAAGATGTTTTCCTTTCCTTTTCTTCATTTATGTCAGTGTTGCAAAGCAATTCCCCATCCAGACAGCAGGGGGTGCAGACCTTTACTGCTGGGTCTGGCTGCCGTTGCAGTAGAGTCTATTCTTGACGACAGTTTATTTAACTTAAATTTTTTAACGCACATCCAATCACGGAGCAATGGCCGACAGAGAGTGAGAGATTGAGCTTGAAAGCGTTTTACTTGAAGTTAAGCTCATTGAATACTCTAAAAACACATGTAAACGCACCCGGCGGTCTGTGTTGTTGTTCTCTACACCCCCTGGTGTTCAAATGCGCCAGCAGACCATATTAAATAAACTGCACTCGCAATATAAAGCATCTATTGCCTAAAAGCTGCACTGACTATTGTTTACATTGCACTATGGAGCACTGTTCTGGTGAAATGACCTGCTGATGTTGAGTTGACCAATCACAGACATACGCGCTCCGTTGTGTTCGACAGATAGTTTAAAAAATTGGGCTGTATTCTATCCGTGAACGTTGGACAGCTCTTGCGTCGATGCATTATAGCCTTCCGTACATCTGCAGATGGAGAAGTATAAACTAGGCTTTAGAACCAAGTCACGCTGAGTGCGCGTTAGTGGAAAAAACGTATTAGTGTTTAGCTTGTATTGATCTGACCAGTGCGTCTTCTTCCCATGTTAGCTGCGTCATGTACATTACTTGTGTCACAAACTCCGGACAGGACTTCCTTTGGCTTTCTTTTAACAAGTGATTTGTTCTTACCAGTCTTACCAAGATGTCAGTTTTTTCGAGCCCCTAACTTATATTTGCCCTG
Source organism: Apricaphanius iberus (assembly GCA_028564705.1). Taxonomy (NCBI): domain Eukaryota; kingdom Metazoa; phylum Chordata; class Actinopteri; order Cyprinodontiformes; family Aphaniidae; genus Apricaphanius; species Apricaphanius iberus. The sequence continues at coordinate 305,286 of JAPXFQ010002186.1, forward strand.
TGATTAGATGTGGATCTCTGCAGCTAGTTGGGCAGAACCTCTTGGCTGCTCTCCTGTCAGCTTAGGTGGATATTCTAGTCCATCCTCTCTCCATGTTCAGATGGTAGACTGAACAGAGCTCTGTGTGATTTTCAAAGCTTGGGAGGTACTTGTAGAACTTAACCCTGCTTAAACTTTTCCAGAACTTTTTACCTGATACTAGATTACCTAGGTTTGTGCTATCGTTATTTTCCTTCCACTTCACGGTAAGGCACTACTTTGAGTCGCAGAGGTCTAACTCCAGTCCTCAGCGGGCAATGTCCCAGTTTGAGATATTTTTGCTCCCATACAGCTGATTCAAATTGTCCAACTACCTCCTCAGCATGTTTTTTTAAGTTCTGTATAGGTTATTCTAATGAACCAGTACTTGGTCAGGTAAGTGGAATCAGGGAAAGAACTAAAACATGCAAGATAATGGCCCAGGAATACTTTGAACATCCCTACACTAAGCCCAAAAAGACAAAGTATGTGGTGGTACAAATACTTTTGTATGACATTGATGGTGTTTTACTGTGTGTGTGTGTGTGTGTGTAGAAATGCACGCTCACCTCCAGTACCCCACCACTTCCTCCCGGCTTCTTCTTCAGCTCCTCACACTTTCTGAACTTGCAGATCTGGTGGCCCGTCTTCCTGTTGCGGCAGGACGAGCAGACGCCGCAGTTGATCAGCCGTCTGCACGGCCCGCACACGCCGCACCGCTTCCGCTTCCTCTTTGCCACCGTCCCTGACGACGAGGAGGATGACGAGGAGAGGGAGACGCCCCCCGTCGTCACCCCTGACGATGAGGGGGAGGAAGAGGAAGGGCAGGGGGAGGAGTTGGTGTGCTGCTGGCAGTCCGTTAGCGCCCGCTGGCCGCTCGTCATCTGAAAAGCGCTGCTGGCATCCGAAATCCCTCCACCGGTGGATCCCATTGCCATGACAATGACCCCAGGGGGTAATCCCAGCCCCCCCAGGAAGCCACCACTCATAACTCCTCCTCCATTGCAGTTGCCGCCCTCTGATAGGCCCATCATGTCCGGGTGGGCATGTCCCTGCTTGTTCATGACGCCACAGTCTGCCCCACCACTGTAACCAGGGAGAAAGTTCCCGTTGCTGGTCGCTATGGGGTGATGGTGTGCCGTTCCCTGGGAAGCAGGAAGTGATGCAGTGTGTCCGTGTTTTTCGGCTCCACCCCCTTCGCTTCCACCGCTGCCCCCTCCCCCTCCCGACCCCCCGGCGCTCTGATGCATGCCGCTGCTGTGGGGGTGTGAAGAGGTCATGTGACCTGGTGTCGCTGAGGGGTGGTGGTGGGGATGCGTCGGCGCCGTGGCTACAGGTTTGGGTCTGCCCCAGAACATGGCTGCCGGGTGGTTCATGTTCATGTTCATGTTGTCGTGGCAACCCCACGGGGCCGTTGCCATGGCACCAAGCCTGGCAGCGGCAGGTGGGAAGATGGGAGCAGCGGCCGCCAGACGGGCAGCCAGTTTGGCTGATTGTGGGAAGTTTGTCACGTTCATGTTCATGTTGACATTGGTCTTGTAGAAATTGGCGATGGATGAGCGGTACCGGTCCATCTCAGTGGTGTAGTCGAGCATTGGCGCCAGGCCTGACACCTGCAACCAAGACCTTCATTACTTTTCATTTCCCGACATGGCGTTTAAACCGACGATCTGATCTCAGAAAGTCTGAATGATGAACTGAAAGTATTGACTCACCTGCCCCTGACCGCCGTAACCATGGTGATTTGGGTGATGATGGGAGGGGGCGGAGCTTCTCTGTAGCATCGAGGAGAGGTCACTCTCCACGCACACGCCACTCGTCATTCCCGACATGACCTCTCACACACAAACACCATATATACAAGTTCGCTTAGCTAGAAGTTTGCTCTGTGAGGTCACCGTACTTTGGTCTGTGAATAAAGAAACAAACAAAGTTCCTTGTCAGAGTTTGTCCGTTGATTTTCACAGAACCTACAGGTCTATACACAGTGGGAACAGAAAGCTTTTACACCCCTTTCACTTTTTTTACTCTTTCTTTCAGTGCAGCATTTGGCATACAGTACAAATTTTGCTATTTTGGCAAATGTGTTAATAAAGAAAAACTGAAATATCACATGGTCATAAGTATTCAAATCCTTTGCAGTTTTAATTAAACCGATTAGACTTGTTTAGGAAAGGCACACACCTGTTTATATAGGACCTTACAGCTCACAGTGCATGTCAGAGCAAACGAGAATCATGAGGTTGAAGGAACTGCCCAAGGAGCTCAGAGAGAAAATTGTTGCAAGGCACAGATCTGGCCATGGTTTCAAAACTATTTCTACACTAGTCAAGGTTCCTAAGAGCACAGTGGCCTCCATAATCTTCAAATGGAAGAAATTTGGAACAACTGGAACTCTTCCTAGAACTGGCCGTCCAGCCAAACTGAGCAGTCGTGGGAGAACAGCCTTGGTGAGATAAGTAAAGAAGAACTCTCCCCAAAGATCACTGTGGCTGAGCTCCTGAGATCCACTAGTCATGGATTTATGACAGAGTGGCTCGACTGAGCGTCTCCTCAGTACAAGTCATGTGAAGACTGCATAGAGTTTGCCAAAAAACACATGAATGACTCCCAGACTATGAGAAGTAAGATTCTCTTGTCTGATGAGATTCTAAGCGCTATGTGTGGAGAAAACCAGGCACTGCTCATCACCTCCCAAATACAATCCCTACAGTGAAACGTGGTGGTGGGAGCATCATGATGTGGGGGTGTTTTTTCAGTTCCAGGGACAGGACAAGTGATTGCAATTGAAGGAAAGACGAATGCAGCCAAGACCAGAGATATCCTGGAAGACAACGTCTTCCTGAGTGCCCAGGAATAAAATAACAAAAGCTTGGCTTCAGAACAACTTTATGATCGTTCTTGACCGGTCCAGCCAGAGCCCTGGCCTAAACCCAATTGAGCGTCTCTGGAGAGACCTGAAAATGGCTTTCCACCAATGTTCACCATCCAACCTGACAACTGGAGAATATCTGCAAGAAGAATGGCAGAGCATCCCCAAATCCAAGTGTGAAAAACTGCATAATTCCTAAGAAGACAAATGGTGCTTCTACCCAATACTGAGCAAAGTGTCTGAATACTTATGAACATGTGATATTTCAGTTTGTCTTTTTGAATAAATTTGCAAAAAATTCTATATTTATGTTTTTTTCTGTCAAGATGGGGTGGTGATTGCATATTATTGAGAAATAAAATAAACTTTTTTATTTTAGCAAATGGGTGCAATGAAGCAAAGAGTAAAAACATTTAAAAGGGTCTGAACACTTTCTGTACCCACTGTATTACTTAACACTGAGCAAGGATACCACTTATTTGGGCGTTTACTGTTCTTCTAAAGACCCAAAATAAATTTTCTAAAGTTAAATAACAATTCCTATTTTAAAACAGATGAAGAACAGGCATGGTATGGACTGGAAAGGTTGCCAGTTCATCACAGGGCAACGAACGCATACCAAAGGAAAATTCAAATGAACACTTCCTTGTGGACTGAGTAAAAACCCAAGCATGCACTTGGAGAACGTGCATGCTCATATAAAATTACCCCAAGCCAACAACCAAACACCTTCTTGTTGAAAAACATTAGTGCTACCAACCATGGTGCAGCCCGATCCCGCTGTGGTGTACCTTCTTGTAATGTAGCGTAAAATGTGTCTTAACATTTGGTACTGTGCATAAAACATGTACAGTCAATAATTCTGGTTCAAACTTGTATCCAGATATGCACAACAAGCTGAAGGTCTAGAGGTAAGAGAAAATTGCTACACCCTTGTAGATATTACTCTGCTGTTCATGCTCTCTTTGCAAGGACGACCCTAAAAGTATTTTGACATGTCAAACCAAGAAGTACTACCCCATATGATGGGAACAGGGCCGTCATTTTGGTTGCTTCTCTAAGCCAGAATCCACCTTAAAATCAGCTTTGGACACAATAATCAGCACTTAACAGGAGTTTGATAGAGGCACCATTTGGGGTTTGGATCGGTCTGGGTGGCTGTATTACGCATACAGATTCAGATTAGGCGGACCTTGAAATGCATTTTGTACATGACCCACATACATCAACAACAACGTTCTTGTTTCCCCAAGCAGACTAAACCAAAGAAGAATCCTTGCATTGTGCACCAAGCTCTTCATCTTACCCTCTGAACACAGGTATTGGACCCCTTCCAGCACCATGACGTGCCGAACCGTTTTTCGATGACTGAAATCAATTCCTAATATTGTCAATGTCTCATGTCAAAACCATTTAGAACAAAGCAGTGATGGCTGCCTTTGAAGGTGTGCGATACCACAGGGTGGGGGCTCATAATGAATGGTGTTGAAACCTGCGCAGGAACAAACCTCCAAGGAAGGACTTCAGCTTACCTCTGGTGGTAACAAAGAAACCCTTCCAGCCTGGCTACTGGGAGGACTCTATTTTCAGCAGATAATTTGCTTATTTGCTCCTTGCATTGTGTTTAGGATCTCCTGAGACTTGCCTGGAAGTGGAACTGTCGGATATTAATAATCTTTGTTTGTTTCCAGTTCCAAAGAGGGGCAAAATCCTGATGGTATTGGGACCACCAGAGTAGGCCCTGAACCAATGGGTGGTACAGGGCAGGCTGGGTCTACCCATTCAGGTATCGGGCCCAACAAAGACAGATTGCAAAACCTTTGTATACTAAATTGCAACGAGGCAATGCATTGACCCACGACAACCAGCCGTAGGTGTTGTAGACTTGGAGGCCGTGAAGGAGATATGTAATCGTGGTCATGTGCCAAAATGAACATCAGAGCTTGGCTTAATGAAAATAAGAGCAAAGCTAAAACAAGCAGGGATAATACTAAAGCTGCATTCACATCGCATATTTGGTCTGCGTCAGGCAACGTATTCAACGGATGAAGTTTGACGTATGTACTTTTTGGCTTCCGTAGCCTGCTTCTGAGGAAAAAACAACACATGGGCGGGGCTTCCTCTGTTACTGCACGTTCTGAAGTTTCGGAACTATGGTGCATCGTAACGAGAGAGTGGATTGGCTTTATTAGCTAGATAAAGCTAGACAACATTAACATCGGGTGCATCAGCATCCATTATTCAGATGCGTTCTGAGTTTGGGGAGTTTAACCATTTGCTCCAGGAGCTGCTTATGGATGAGGTTAGCTTTCAGCGCTACTTCCGTCTGTCCCGTGCCTAATTTTACGACCTCCTCAGCCCCATCGGAGCTTAAATCTCCCACCAGGACATCAACTACAGGTTATCTGTTCCTCTTTAGGAGCGCCTGTCCATCTGACTTCGGTAAGTGTTATTTCTGAAAAATGTTTTCACTGGGCCAGCGCTTCATTCAAGATATGTGTATAGTGACATAACTACTGTGAGACGCTCTGATTGGTTGACGCACTGCGTTAACTCCGTTGGGTCCGTCAAAAGCTCAGCTTGCTGAACATCTGTGACGCATGCGTTGAGTACGTTGCCGTATGAAACTCAAGCGTCGTTGACAGAGCCAACGTACTGAACACAAAGCAGAGCCCTTGACGGACCTCTGACGTACTGCACCATAGACTTTACATGTAATCTTGCCGCAACTGACGCTGACGCATGGGCTTGGTCTGAATGCAGCATAATACATCACAAGCTTGTCCGGTCTTGAGTGACATTCTGGTGTACGCTCCTAACCAGTTGGTAGTTGTGATGCACCAATTTATTGTTTGCAATCCCCCAATAAACATCACAAAAAACAAAGAGAAGGCAGCTGTGTTATTTTTAGGCTAATATGAGCATGCAAACAGTGGTTATGATAAAAAACTTAGAAGGAATTACATTATCAGGGTTTTGAGTAGCAGATTATGTGGGATTGTGAACGTCAGAGTTGTGGACTAGCTGCTCTACTGGAAGACATTAACAAAAGGTTGTGGATGTACAAAGATGACTCGGTTCTGTCAATAATATGAAGGCTTCAAATGGTGTGTTGCACATTATTGTTCATTTTTGAGACAAAGGTGTTTACCATGTCTAGTTATGATTCTATTCTTGATTGGCATACATCGTTTGAATCACAAGAATCTTAGCTTTCAAATGGCGCCTAATATGGACATATACATAGAAAGGGTGTCACAAAGAAGGCAGAATTGACACAGAAGTATGCAACGTACAATCAACAGGACCTAAATGTTAAGGTTTTAAAAACTGTTTACTGGGCCCCTCCAGATTAAGCCACAGACCCAGTAAACCTGTAAGCGTTCCGACGTTCCACAAATCTGACTTTTCATTTTCATTTGCATTGTGGGATTGTGGATAGCACTTTTCGGGGTTGAAAACTTTCTACATGGAATGGTTCCCTGTGAATCATCAATCTCCATTTAGTCCTTTCATTTGCCTCCTCTTCTCTCACACCAACTAACTGCATGTCCTATTTCACCCATAAATCTCTTTTTTTTGTCTTCCTCTCTGCCTCCTGTCTGGTGGCTCCAACCTGAGCATCCTTCTACCGCTTTAATCTTCGTCCCTCCTGTGAACAAGTCCAAACCATCCTCCTTCCTCCCTGCTTCAACCTCCAGTTCTGCTTCCTGTATTTTTCCTCATTGGTACTGTCTCTAAACCGTACAACCTCCTTGGTCTCACTACTTTCTTCTACACCTTTTCTTTCACTCTTGCTGAAACCCTTTGATCGCCCATCACACCTAACACTTTACTCCACCCACCGAACCTGTATCTGTAATAAATATTACTCTATAATCTATCTGGTCCCCAAATATTCTCCACTGGTAAAATCTGTCCCCAAAAGAACTAACATCGCTCTAATTTTAAGAGTACCCATCCTATTTGTGGTCTTTAAGTCCACTTACTTCAACATCACCAAGAAGTGTTGATTTTAACCCCTGAGCGATTTTTGTAGGCGTAGGAGATCAATATCTCAGGCAACGCACGATCTAGTTGGAACGCTCCAAACAGTCGACTTTGTTTTGCTCACACGCAAAGTCTAAACTAAGAAGCAGGGATTCATTCGCTCGCCCAAAGTAGCCAAATTGAAACATTCCCATATTGACACCTTTTCCATGTCTTTTCATCACGGTTTGGCTTTTGGTGGAAAGGAACAAGTCAGAACCTTCAACAACCACTTTTGTACGACTGGTTTTCTCAGTTTCCTCGCCACCTCTTCCCAGGGAAGTCCCTGACAGTTTGGAGTGTTGCCCGGTCTTGGACCCCATTGCGGTGGTAAAATAAACCTTCCCAGAGAAGACAGACAGACGTACAAACCATCCTCCTTCCTCCCAAAGAGAATCTCAACATCTTGGGTTCTTCCTGTCTTTTTCCTCATTGGAACTGTCTCTAAACCGTACAACATCTCTTGTCTTACTACTGTCTGCTACACCTTTCCTGTAATTCTTGCTGAAACCCTTGGAAGAACAATCGCCCCTGACACTTTTCTCCACCCATCCAATCAATGTCTGTGATATAAAAGACTCTATAATCCATCTGGTCCCCTAGTTTTCTCCTTGGGTAAAATCTGTCCCCTAAGGTACTAAGCTCACTCTAATTTTAAGTGTACCCATCCTAGTTGTGGTATTTATGTCTGCTTAGTTCAACATTACCAAGAAGTGTTTATTTTTAACAGATTTTTGCTGAGTAGGAGATCAACATCTCTTTTTTCTGGCAACGTATGGTCTAGTTGGAACGCTTCAAACATTGGACTTTGTTTTGCTCACACGCAAAGTCTAAATTAAGATGTTACGATTGATTAGCCCGCATCCAAAGCGGCCAAATTCCCACCCTCTAAATCCAAACAACTTTTCAGTCCCGCTGAGACATTTCCATTTCATATTAAAACCTTTCCCAATGTCTTTTAGGCAACAAGGAACAAGTCAGAACCTTCAACAACCACTTCTGTACGACTGGTGTTCACAGTTTCCTCGCCACCTCTTCCCAGGGAAGTCCCTGACAGTTTGGAGTGTTGCCCGGTCTTGGACCCCATTGTGGTGGTAAAATAAACCTTCTCAGGGAAGACAAACAGACGAACAAACCAGCCAAAAATGGGGGGGGGGGACACTCGCTTCCTTTCGTCAGTGCGTGAACAACGGGCACAACAACGGGTTGTGTGAATGAGTGTGAAATGTGGCTGTTTGTCAAAGGAACCAAACGGAGGCAGCCTCTAAGAGAGTGTGAGTCTGCCGTGTGTGTCTGTGTTAGTGTGTGTGCAGTCAGTGTGAAAATGTGTGTCGGCCCGTGCGCGCGCGTGTCCCACCAACCCCCCCCCCCCCCCCCCCCCCCCCCCATCCTCCTCCAACCCTCAAACTCCCCCGAGGCGTAACTAATTACCCTGTCTGGTCAAGCGGGCCGGTGCGAGCTCCGACAGAAGGTCACAGTGGCCACCGACCGCGAGGGGGAAACGGCTCTCCCACGCGACACATTAACACCTCCCCCCCTCAGGCACTGGGAGCCAAGGAGCAGGGAGGGAGGGAGGGGGAGGGAGGGGGAGTGATGGGGGGGGTCAAACACCCAAAAAAAGGCAGAGCCGATAACGACCGATAAATACCGTGAACACAGCATGCAGTCTGATACGGCGCGAGGAGGAAGGGAGAAGATGGACGGCGCGTGCTGCTGCTACTTACCAGCCCCGCGAGGAGGAGGAGGAGAAAGAGGAGGAAGGAGGAGAAGACCGTCTGGGAATTAGCCCGCCACGGATCATGGCTGGCGGGGAAGGAGACAGAGAAAGAGAGGAGGGGAGGGGGGGGGGGGTGGTTGAGAGGAGCTCCGGGAGGGATTTGTCGGTCTGTTGGTACCAAGGAGGAGGTGATGGAGGGAGGGGTGAAGGGGAGTGGGGGAGGGCGGATGGATAATCACCTGGGTTTGGCACAAGCGAGCGCGAGGCGGGGAGAAGGAGGGAGGGCGAGGCGTTAAATTAGCCCGGCCGAGGAGAAGGGAAGCGGCTCTGTGGAGACCCTGCAGGGGAGGAGGAAGAGAGGCGAGGAGCTCGAGGAAAAGAAAGGAGAGAAGAAGTGGTTGGGGGTGGGGGAGGGGGGTGGGGGGTGAGAAAAACAGCACCGCGGGAGGAGAGGAGGAGGTGGAGGAGGGGGTGATGAATAATGGCGGAGGTTATGAACGGATACGTGCGTCGCTCTCACGGCGGGGCGAGAAGGGGAGGGAGGCAGGGGGTACACGCGACGCTGATGTTCGGTAACAGAGAGGGGAGGCGTGTGCGCGTGTGCGCGTGTGTTCTGCTGTCGGCAGCGCCCGTGGCGGCGCAGCGTGCGGGGCGACGTGGTGTGAACGGTCTGATTGGCGCCGAGGAGAGGTGAGGAGGAAACATTAGGCGCGAGAGCCGGCAGGTGATTGGCTACAAACCACGAACGGAGAGAGAGGTGGAGAGACCTTAGGGAGACGCGAGGACAGAGAGCTGAATGAAGAACTCTCTTATTTTTCCAGTTTTCTCTTATTAAAACTGAAATTTATCACTTTTACTGACTTTTTTGCTTTATTTTTGCCAAAAAATGTGTCATGATACCAACTGTATTACACAGAAGGTTTGAGTTTTTTTTTTTTATTTCAACTTGGACCTTATTTTTAACAAACATTACAATACTTTTTCTCACCCATAACAAAAATCGGAGCCACTTGGAGTCCTTCAGGAGAAGTTAATATCCAGTCACGATCAGCTTATATCCTCATAATGGGAGTCACCAGGGTGCAGGGAAGATTTGCCGCCTGTAATCAGGCATCATCTGCCCCAAAACTCCTCAATTTAACCATGTTTTCTTATTAATCGTTAGCACCACCCCAAACGGAGTTCAGAACGTCTCAGAAGTGTTTATTTTTTTACGTTTTGAGAGGCTTTAATCCAACTACACAATCGCAAGATTACAATTTAGTCCCTGCCGTGCTCCATCCCAGCTGTGGTCTGAGCAGGACTTTCACCCTTTGCTCTACGGCGGTCATTTACGCAGAACCTGCTGCTGCAGACATCAACATGGTTCACGTTTGCGTGTTTCTAAATCACAGGATGACCAGTTGGACTGAGTTCAGCTTCTGCAGGCTCCCTTTCCGCGCAACCTACAGCTGTAATGGCGGACGGCAGTGACGTCGTTGAAATCACTGGTTAGTGCAGTGCTTCTCAATTATTTTCAGCCATGCCCCCCCTAGAGAACAGAATTTTTTTCATGCCCCCCGACCCCTAACCACACCGCCAGATTGATATCTGAAAATATTCAATTACTTATTGATACAAACCACTAGCACCAGCACACTGCATACAATATATACTAATTATGAAAAAAAGATTAAATAAGATGAAACTACTACAAATGGTCACATCTTATTTTATTGTTTTAGGTATTAACACTATTTCCAAGTTCAGTTTATTAACTCAGTAGGTAAAATTTAATCCAGACTGCTAAATCTGTTATGCTCAGAACAGAAAAAAACATCAAATGATTCACTGGGATGTGCATTTTTAAACTAAACTGTAACATGTAAAGCTTTTTTAAACTGTGAATATTTGTTACCTTACAAAAGCGGGAGCCGCCGGATCACTACAGGACCATCTTTTAATTGTGTAACCCATTTTTTGCGGTTAAATTTGGCGATTCGATCTCCCTTTCCCACACCGTGGTTTACAGCACCCTCACCTCTCTGTGTGGACTTCCTCTGCTGGGCTGAACAGGCCTGTTGATAAGCTTGAGCACTGCTGCCACCTAGTGACTGGAGGCTTAATCACCGTTAAAGTATGAATAAAAGCCTCGGCTACCGGGAGGCACAAGGGGGTGGGGGCGGGGGTGGTGCTCTGGCGCCCCCCCTACCACCCCTATGCGCCCCCACCATTTGAGAAGCCCTGGGTTAGTGTAAGTTGGAGTCTGTTACATTAGAAGTCTTTAAAAAAAACAACAAATTCTAATAACTTAGCACCCCCGAGACGTTGCGAAGTCACAGGGGAAATATCGCTAACTGTTAGTAGCAAAACATGGTAAAATGAAGGAGCATTGGGGCAGAAAATGCCTGATTATAGGCGGCAAATCTGCCCTGATTGACTCCCATTACATGGTTATATGCTGATCGTTACGGGTATAGTATAAACTTCTCCAAGAGGCTCCAAACTTGTCTGGGCGAGTAACTGAACGCAATATTTGCTAACAAAAAAAAATAAATAAATAAAAATCCAGTTTGAAAAAAAGAACTTCTCCTTAAATTTAAAGGCATGTTCTTGGTTTTGGGATCTTACCTTTTTACCCAGTATGGGTAAAAGGCTAAAGGGCGTTCAGCCCGCAAGTTTTGTCAGCGTCAAGCAACGCTAATAAAGCGACTAAGCTGAAGATTTCCTTTCTCTGCTGGATGCTTTAAACACTCGCGGATCGTGGTTGGCTAGGCAGCGTCGACGTCGGGCAACGTCACTACAGCGAGACGCTCTGATTGGTCGACGTTCTGCGTCAACAGCGTTAGGACCATCAAAAGTTCAACTAGCTGACCTTCTGCGTTGCTAGCGTTATGAGCTTTGAAGCTTGTGATTCCTGCAGGATTCCCGCGGGACAGGAGTCAATTTCACTGTTGGTAACGTGATCGGGACAGGAAATAATCCACGGGATCGGACCGGAAACCGGAAATTATAATTTAAAAAAACATTTTTTTTTTTTACATTTATCTTGTCAGATATCAGGGAATGAGCGTTAAAAAATGACGCTGCGATGCGGTACCAGTGTGTGTGGTTATTAACTCCGCTGCAAAATGCAATTCCATCGGGTCTACTACACGGCACGCACCAAAACTGAAACTGCTACGTTGTTGCTACACCACCTGGATAAACTGGTAAGCATATGACATCCGACTGAAAATGCGTGTATCTTAATAGTGTGGTAGTCAGACGTATCGAGTCCATTCATGACGTGGTAAGGTGGCCAAACAACGAGAATGCAGGAAATGGTTAAAGACGGCGGATAAAGCTAAATAGATGATCTTTGATACTGTGCTAGGCTATGGTTTAAAGGGGGGCGGGGGGAACGAGCGCCATAGGAGGTAAGATAGTAATCTACGGGATTCGGGACGTGACGGGAGTATTTTTTTGGGATCGGGACGGGAGCCACAATTGATTCCTGTGTCACCCTCTACTTGAAACGCAGCCAAAGCTCAAAAAGCGCCGCAGGGACTGTGACGCTCCTCCAACGGCCTCAAACGTAGACTTAACATGGAATCTAGATGCTGCTGACGCTGACAAATCCTGCGGTCTGAAAATCTGTTGGCCTGGCCCTAACGGTAGTTGTCTCTCCATACAAAATTCGCCCCTTAGGGAATCCGCTAAAATGTCAGCATATCACGATCGTAGCGGCAGTTAGTGGCATCCAGTGTTGCCACAGTTACTTTGAAAAAGTAATATGACTACTGATTACTCCTCCCCTTCCTGTCGGCCCGTGGGTCCCCAAACCGAAAAAACAATGAATGGAAGTCAATGGAGCGATAAAAGTTATTTTCTGGTCCGTTTTCTCTTACATTCTGAATCACACATATGTTGCACTTCAATCTAAATCATAACTAATGATGTACGTTTCGACTGTGTTTGTCCAGTGATTTGGGATTTATTTAATTGTAAAAATCCGCATCTAAAAAGCCTACAAATCAGAAATCAGAAGTCGCATATATGACGTCATTTGGCTAATGGGAGCTAGCACTAGCTATAGCACGTAAAACACTCACCTAGAGCTTGTAGAGCTTCTCCTCCTTGATGGCTCTCACTCCACCGACTGCTTTACCCCCAACATAGCTGCTACTTTCCACATGATCAGATTTATAGAGGTTTTCTCCGTGTTTAAAGCTCCTTTCTTCATCCTGGAGGCTACGGCCATCACTCTCCTTCTTCTTCTGCAGTTGTAGTCCGCTAAACGTTTTTACACAAAACCTAAAGTAACTTTTGCCTCCAATCGAAAATCAGCGTTTTCTCTGCATCAAAATTAGTTTTAAAAATTCACGGACATCATATGTTCTATCCACGGCGCATTTCAAACTGGACCAGAAAATAACTTTAACCGCTCCGTTGACTCTCTTTCATTTTTTTGCCGCTTTTCGGGACCCATGGACCAGAAGTAGAAGGGCGTGACTTAGGCTCCCCATAATCATCTGTTTTTAGATTAGGTTGAAGGTATGTAAGACCATATTTACCGCTATTGTTGCTTGTTTTTCTAACGCTTACTTCTAACGAAATAGTAATGCGCAGAGGCTTAATCAACTTTAATCTGATTACCCGTATGGAAATAGTAACGCGTTAGATTCGTCGTTACTGAAAAAGTGTCAATTTTAGTAGAAAAGCTCTACTAAGTAATGTGTTACAGGCGTCAGTAGTGGCATCACTGATCAGCGCCAAAAAGGTCCCACAATAGCCGAGGATAACAAGTGATTTATGGACTGGAAGAAGCAAGCACGTTTGTCGTGTTTCCCTTCGCTATGTTGTTAAAACATTAAAAGTCCAACTTTGAAAAGCCAGTTGTTTGGCAGCATCAGTCTCCCCCATTGAGTCACAGCCAATCAGCATTATTTAACCACAGCTCTCGTGCGATGACTTTACCGGTCCGTTTTCAAGTACCAGACTGGAGTTCCATTTATTCCTGAAATGGCCCCAAAAACGGTCGGTAGTGAGTGACGCATGCAAGACATGAATCTCCGTTAAAATTACCCAGGAGTTCCCATAGTGAAAACAGACCTTTTATGTCTTGGACATCCAAGTGACAAGACCCAGGAAACCAAAAAAAAAATAAAAAACATTCATCTTTACACACTTTAACAAACAGAATCCCAAAAGCAGCAATTTCTTGGTGTTTTGAATCCGTTCACACGTTCGGCAATAAACCTTTCTGATTCTGGTTCCGAACTTTTAATTTTACAAAGTGTTGTTTAATAAAACGAAAATAAAAACTGGTTTTGGGTGGTGGGTTGAAGAAACACAGAAGGCGACATATTAAAGTTTGAACACTTTAGATGTTCACAAGAAGTCATAATTCCAGGTCTGAAAGATTTTTCTCAATAACCACAACATCGAGGTTCAGTACAGCTGAACCTCAAATATAATATGGTATATAAATATTTATCTTAACGCGGTCAGGTAAAAGGATTACAAAGGAAAACTTTTCCAAAGACCGAACAAAGACTCTTCTCAGCAACCCTTCAAACCCTTCGACGTGGAAAGGCATGGAACATTATTCCTTAAAAATGACTAAATGCTGACATCTAGTGGAGGAGAGTGGGACGTGCAGTTCCCGCTTTGATCCATCGGTTTTACCTGCATGTTCGTTTTCCAGAAACTGTAAACAGGGGCCTTACTGTTTAATCATCGACAGAATCTTCAGTAATACGGGTTTTATACCGTCCTGTCCGGGGTTTTACGCCGACCCGCTCCCGCTGCAGCAGGTATGTTAGCGCCGCTGGTAGCGGTTAGCGGTCAGGCTGGAGGTGTTGATGTCAGCAGGGCTAATTTGGAACAAAGCGAGCAAAATATGAGCGGTCTCGCTGAGAACCGTGTGGTGTTAGCTTCCAGGAGACAGAAGAGTGAAAAGAGAACAAAAATAATGAGAAAGAACATACACAGAAATGTTTTGTTAGGATCAAGTAAACGGTGGAGACCTCTTGTTGATGTGAGCGTTGGTGGTATAGTGGTTAGCATAGCTGCCTTCCAAGCAGTTGACCCGGGTTCGATTCCCGGCCAACGCAGCACATTTTTTTTTTATTTTTTTATTCTAATTTCTTTGGTGTTGATGTTTTATTACTTTATCTGTATTGTAGTTTTTCTTTTACATTTACTGAATCACTATAAAACCTATACACAAAAACGAACCAGTAAAGGTTTAGTAGACTATGACTATGATCAATTGTTTCTTTAAATTTAAGTTTTTGAATGTCTTCTGAATTTAACCGGCTTGATTACTAACATAAAAACTTGATCTATTTGTGTGTAACCGATTAAAATTAAGTTATTGACTAAACCAAACCCCCAAACCTGTAATGTCTTTTACATTTCACGGTGATGTGTTTTATTCAGATTTCATTGGGTACGTTATTATGCGCGTACGTTGTTCCAACCATCATCAATCTCCAGCTTCCCTCCCTCCCTGCTGGAAAAAAAAAGCATCCACTCAGCATCATATTGCCATCACCATGTCTCACTGTTACTTTTCTTACGTGCCAATTGTTCACAATAAAACTACTGTTTGTTCTGTTACGGTTTTCTTATACCAGACGTTTGTGAGTTTCACACTTTTTTACCTTATTTTTATTCTAATGCATTCTTCGTATGTGTGATGGAGAAACGTATTATCATGATTCATCTGTTAGTGTTATTAAAACTGAGAGCAGATGGTGTGAAAAAAGGGAAGGTGCAGATGTTCCAGAAAGCAGGTGTTGAGTTCACATGGGAACCGAGGTTACAGAAAACCATACTGCCTGAGATTATTGTATTTTTCTTATATACTTAGTTTTGAGGGTTTCTCCTATTGTGTTACGATTTAACCCAAGCTATTGCCATTGGTTTGTATTTTGCCAAGATTCACTTAACTCCCAGCTAAAGAGCCAGGTGCCTTCATCCTGAAAAATTCCCGCCGTGAGAGAAGAAGTTTTGTCTTCAGAAAAGGTAGACGCAAGGTTGCTGATCTTAATAAATACTTATTTTCATTTGAGCTGGGTGGGGGGCAGCATTCAGCATTCACTGTGATCTGTACTGTTCTTCTGTATGATCGATTCAACTTTTATTAAAACCTCCAAACGCTGAAAGGAATGTCCCTCATTTTTATTAAGAGTCTAAAATCCGACTACATTCTGTATAGTGTTTTTTGCCATGTTTTGCCCAGTAAAATGGAATATATTTATTACTATTATATTGTTTTGATATTTACTGTTAGTTACTTCTGGTTTTAGTCTAAAAAGTTTAGGTTTCTGGAAAACTGGCTGAAATAATAGTTATCCTGTCAATAGATCACTCTACCTGTGAGCTCTCTCTTATTTCGGAGTGAAATAAGATAATTCACACTCACTGGACACCTGTCCAACTGCTCGTTAATACATTTCCAATCAGCCAATCACATTTTATATCACATGTCAATGTGGACCAAAATCTCTGAGGAATGTTTCCAGTACCTTCTTGAATCTATGCCACGAAGGATGAAGGCAGTTGTGAAGGAAAAAGGAGCTCCGACCCGGTACTAGCAAGGTGTACCTATTGAAGGGGACCAGTGAGTGTATTTCTTTAAAATCATTATCGTTAAATGATGCGCATGTTTCCCTAACCCTCCCCCCTGCAGTTCCTGAATGAGTGTCCTGTGACCTCTTCAATGACTCCAGATATGGGCCGGTACTTCTACAGCGAGGTCCACATCAGGAGTCCATGGCATCACGTTCTGGCTGCTTTCTGGCAGCGCTACCCTAACCCATACAGGTACACCAGTTAGCCTGGCCGATGCTCTGCATTAAAAGCCTTCTAGAACATTTTCTGGCAGCTTTCGTGAGTTTGAATGTCCTACCATTAGTCCAAACAAATAAATTAACAACAATTAAAGGCACAGTGTGTAACTTTCGGCCAGTAGGGGGCAGTGCATACCTAAATTATCACAAGCATGCGGTTTCTGTGTCTTCGAGTAAGAAACTCAACAATGGAGGTCCAACTAGTGCTACTTTCAAAGGCTCAACGCCCTGAGATTGATCTATTTCATCGCTTGGAACTAGCGAAGAGGTAAAAATGTATTCATGGTGAAACTTTTTTGCGTTTTTTAGGGGAAATCAATGTTTTAATAGCGGGCGTGTTCCGTGCGCTTTGTCCTTCCGGGCTCTTGTAGAAGTAAAGACGTCATCTAATATGGCTTTCTCATGAAAAAGGACCCGCGCCTAACTATTCTAAAACTGATTTTTAAAGTCATATTCTACCATATTCCCAATATTTTTGCAATTAATGTTCTTTACGTAATTATTATTACATAATATTTTAATGCCTATTTTCAAAGTTGTACTGCAAAAACTACACACTGTCACTTTAACAAATAATTAATCGGAGTTTGTGTAGAACTGATATGAATATTTCACCATTTGAATCCTCGCTTTACCGCAACGTCTCATAAAAATGCCTGAATTTATCTTCAGGCCAAACCTTTAAACATTAGAAATGTGATCAAGTGAAACCCAGTCATTATGTTGAACAATTCCACACAGATTCACATATTTCAAACCTTTATTTCTTGTAATTTTGATGATTATTGCTTACAGAGAATGACAAAAATAAAAATTCAATTACTCAGAAATGTAAGATCAATGAAAACGTAATATTGAATAGAAATATCAGAATTCGGAAAGGTTTGCTAACTTCACACTTGGTCTGGGCTGCTTTTGCATGAATTACTGCATCAATGCAGCATGGCGTGGAGGCGGCCTTAATCGTCTGGACTGTTGGTTCTGGTGTCTCTCATCTTCCTCCTGACAACACACCATATAATGTCTGTGGGGTTCTGGTGTGTTCGAATTGGACCAGTTTTGGTACCTTTGGTTGGTGTCACATCCACATTAAACAAAAGAAATTTAAGTAGATATTGATTAAATTCATCTGTAAATAGGAAAATCTCAAACTGATTATTAAAACTATAAAAAATGTACGTGAAATGAAATAACTATCTTTAAAAAATTACTTTGAAGGGAACAATAATCTCAGACGCTAAACAACGGCAAAACACAGTTTGCCAAATTCAACTTTTATACAATAATATCTGTATGAAAAATCTCCCAACTTGTTTTACCAGGTTAAGGCCATTTACCATTATAAATTCACATATTTTACTTTCCACGGTACAATTAATTAATGTAAAAATCTTTTCTGTGCCAAATTAACAGATTTTTTCATAGAATAACGTAAATGAATTTAATTTTCTCTTATAATTTACAGTTCATTTTAGTAAAGAGTGAATACAATTTGAGCTATACTTGAAAACCAAAATATTTTATTTCTTTGTAATGAATATTTAACTAATGCTTACTCAACTTTTTTTTGGATTATTGTTCACTTCATAGTAATTTCTGTCCATTAATCCAACACATATTTACAGCTGAATTTTATCAATATCTCATTAAGGTTTTTTTTTTTTTGTTTAAATGTAACACATTTTAAACCACAATTTACATGAATCTTTTGCAAATTTTAATAAACTTAATTTTATTATGTGCCACTTTTTTACCATAATTTTTTTATTAACCTCTATGCACACTTTTTACAGTGAGCTGTAAAATGAAATCAACGTAACATTGATATTCTAATTAGTATTCATCCATGAGCGTCCAACAATCATACTGCTAGCACCTTTCTGCCATCTAGTGGTCATATTTATGCTTGATTTCACTTTTTGCATATTTAATAGTTAAACATATGTTTGTTTTTATCCATGTTGAAATCTCTATTTAGAATCTGCTTTCCATAAAAGACAAAAACGAATGCCCCATTTCCAATAGGGCCGGTGCGGTACAGAATGGAACGGGTCAGTACAACCTGGAATGTGTTCCCATTTAGCATCTCAAAAGAACTGTAGTGGGCAAGGATGTAGCTTAACAAAATCTCCAGGAAAAAGCATGTCTCTTAAATTGTTGAAGATTTTAATTTTTGGAAAACAGAGATTTTTTTTAACCAATGTACTACGTAGACTCTCATAGCTCAGAGTTATGTTAATCAGGATACTTTTGCAGCTTGTTTTTAGTTGGGCATTAAATTCAAGTCAGCTCCAGGACAGGGTGATTGCGATAAAAGCAGGTTTTTGAAAATATTTTTTATCTCTTTCTATTTCTTCTTACAAAAAAAAATCAGGTAGGAAAAAATGTATTAAAATCTGAAATCAGATTTGGTATAAAAAAAAAAAAATCTGAGATTTAATTTTTAAGCCATTTTGCCCAGCCCTACCCCCTAGTGTTTCTGTAATTCACCCTCTGATCTGAACCTTTAATCCTGTAAAATAAGACAGGTTTGGTCCTTGTTTAATTATGTTAGCCAGGGGAATCATATTTCAACACAAAAAGAAATAGAAGAAATAGTGCATTGAAAAATCTCAAATTAAAAGTTCTGTTCTGCCGTCAAAATTGTGTTTTTGGTTTCATTTATTGAAATGCAAACCCTTAAACAAACATAAAACAATTTAAAAATAAAATATAAATAATGTTTTTAAAAACAAATCTAGAAAAAGTATTTTTTCTAGAAGAAAATCCGTGAACCGGTACATTCTGTGAAAAAGACTTCACCAGTATCGGGACATACCGAACAGGAGTCGCCAACACTAACCACTCAGCCAACATGGTGAAATACATGGATTCCATACTATATATAATGACAAGATCCCCCACGTTGTTTAAAACTTATATAATTCGCGACTCACACTTATTTCTTTATAATTTTAGGCTGCTTGCAGTTGACTGCAGTGTTCTGCTTATTTGAAACTTTAAACTATAGCTTAATCTATAGCTTAATCCCTCTCACACCACTAGGTGTGAGAGAGATATCATGTTACCGGACCAATCAGTCGCTTCGGCACGCTTGGAACCAGGGCAGAGGTAGCCCGAAAAAAGGGGTCGGCTTGGAACAGACGCAGGTAATGGAAACACGCCAAAGCATCCCGTTACGTACCGTTATGGCGCTAGTGGAAATAGGGCATTTGGCACTCTTAGTAAAATTTCGATTGAATTCAGGCAGTAAGGGGTTGGGAGCTGACTTGTCCTCTGGTTTCCGGTCCCAGCACTCACGTCCTCACCGAGGACGTCCTGTACCGCGAGGTCACCCCCACCAACCTCTTGTTGTCACGGAGACTGCTGACCAAAACCAACCGGCTACCGGGATGGGCGGAGCGAATCTTCCCCGCCCACATGGCCCGCGCCGTCTACGTCCTGGAGGACTCCATCGTGGACCCGGAGGCCAACACCCTAATCACCAAGACCTGGAACCTGAACCACGACGCCCTGATGGTCAGACACCCGCCATGTTTTTATAGAGGTCATCTAAATCCTGTCACAGCGAAATACTGCTATCAATATCTACACATTAGTGATGGGTATGTAGTGGGAAAATTATTTAAACATTAGTTCTGTTTAGTAATTATTAGTAAAGGCAACGGGGAAATAAAATGGAGGAGACTTCTTTACATTTTACCTACTCTGGCTCAACTGAAGGACACTTAGAGACATTGTTATGTCTGTGGAGTAGTTCCCTATGAGATAAGTTCACAGAGCTTACGGAAAGGGAGGGACACTCAGAGCGCAATCACCCAAGAGATGGGTTTCTGTCCAGTTCCTAATAGACATGTTAAAAACTCCAACGGAGACAGAATCAGCCTTATCCTTATCTACATCTAAACAAAACTATGCCATAACAGTTGGTGCCCCATGTGGGGCAACCTGAAGCACTTTACCTAAACTGTTGATCTACTGACACCTGCTGGATCTTAAACATAATTGCAGGCGATCTAACCGGGAGACTTAACTGATGCACTGATTCAATGACTAAATACAGTGTTGCTCAACCGGAGGTCTATGGACCCCTATTGGTAAGTGGTGGAACTGCAAGGGGTCCTTTGTAGTTAAATGTATATATTTTTAAAAGATCCTCTGACATTTATAGAATATTGTTTTACTCGGATGTCACCGATACCTTTATCTACCTAAACTAAAGAAGTAGAATATCATGAAAAATATTATTTACTTCAGTATTTGCATTAAAAAAAGTGAACATTTTATTAAGTACACACTAGCTGCGTTTCCATTGCCCATGAAATTGCGCAAATTGAAGTTGCGAAAACAAATTTGCTTAATGGAAAAACGGCAATTTGGGAAAAAACTTGCATATTTCGATAAAAAGTTTTATGCGCTTGGATGAGGTCGTTTTTCAAGCGTGTAGAAAATTAAGATACTTCGCAAAACAGCAATGGAAACACCTTTTTCGCACCACATGAGCAACAACTGCTGGATGTTACTACGAGCGAAAAAGACGAAGTAGTAGTGGTAGAAGGAAAAAGATGCCGCGGCATGTTTGGGTTCACGAAGAGACTGAGTTGGTTCGTGATAAAGGCGTAACTAATATATTAGATTCAAACGAGCAAAGAAACGCGAGCATTTACCGAGAGCGCTCCCATGTAACTGGGGCTTATCGCTCCAATGCCTCTATAAGCCGTCTACGTCTCCTCATGGCTGATCATGAGCGCTATTGCCCTGTCTGCAATATGAATATATCTACTGTAAATGTTCACATCCGTCAGCACTTCTCTTACTCGCATGAAAACTTGTGATTTAAACCGAGTTTGTTATTTAATGGAAACACTTAGACAATATCGACAAAGTTTTGCACATATTTGTAATGGAAACGCAGCTACAGACTGATAAATTTCAAATGTTTCTTCTAATGTTCATGATTATAACCGGCAATTAATAAAAGTCCCAAATTTAGTGTCTCGGAAAATTAGAAAGTTGGTCAAATTTTCAATATTTTATGACACCTGGCGCCAAACTCCAATCAGCTCATGATTAATCAGCTCCGACACACATAGAGACCAAACAGAGAAACGGACTTCAACTGGAGGGAGGAATCATTACACCTGCTGCCACTATTTAACCCAGGTTACAGAAACTCATGAGTGGGAGACAAATTGCGTGTGTCTAACAAAAAGAAGTGAAAATTCTGTTTTGTTACATATATATTTTTCAAAACTACTGTTTATTTATACAATGGATTTCAGAAATATCTACGTAATAAAAGAGATTTTTTATACAGTATTTTTTAGAAATATGCAACAACAATGTTACTTTAAAAATGTTTTATATATATATATATATATATATATATATATATATATATATATATATATATATATATATATATATATATATGAAAGTTACTGCATCTATTTTGTTTCACGATGTTCAGAGGCTGCTACTGTCACGGTGTGACTGTCTCCCTGTGATTTTATTGTTTTCACCTGTCTTCTATTTTTCTGATTAGTCTTCTCAGTGTTGTCCTGCCCTTTAGGTACCCCATTGTCGCTCACGCGCTTCGCCAACTCCTCGTCAAACCTTCCCAAGTTGTAACCTTCCAGGTGTCCCTCGTCTTTGTGATTTTTTTTTCGTTTAAATTAGGAAATATCCAATCTAAGCCGATCTCTGCGTCTGAGTCCATCCTTACAAACCTGACACATTAGATAGACCTTCTCTTTTCATTGATTGATTCTTGTCTTTTATTTGTTTTTGAATTTCATACTCTCACATGCATTTTATTTTATTTTTTGCTTCATTTACTGAATGCATTTCTTTTGGTGATGATCTGTTTTGATTTTCTTATTTTTGTCGTGTATTTGGTTTCGTTGCCACTGAGTCGTGAAAAGCACCTTGAATTGCCTTGTGTTGAAAGTGTGCTATGTAAATAAAATTGCCTTGCCTTGGAAATTGCACCTAAAAGCCCAAAGAGTGAATAAATGCCACAATGCATTTTTAAAAGCAGTTTCTGCCTCAGAAACAATCGAAAATGTGCAATGGATATTAATGGGACCAGGAAAAGTTTGAGAACCACTGACTTTGTGTATACATTAAGTTATGTAAGCAATTGTATTCCATATTACAGACTGCATTATTTAATATCAAATTTAATTTATCTCAAATATATCAAATATCTTGCCTCCAATCATGATTCGACCTTTAAACCTCAAATCTGATCCGAATTAGACGCCCGATCTGATATTGTGCCTTTTGTATTGAAGTGTGTTGAACCGAAATATATTCTTCGGAAGTAACTCAACTTCTTAAAAGACTAATTTCATTAATGAGCATTACCATTATTGTTCTAAATCCCATGAAACAGAAATGTTTAGAGAATTAAAGGTCGGCTCCAGTATAATATTTCAGACAAAAGTAAAAAGCAAAACACTTATAAAGAAAAGTATTTCGGACAGGCTACATGCTGGTTTGCGCAACGCTGCCCTCTACTGTCATGGGATCTCATTCACTCTATATTTTTTGAGGAAATAGTTAGAAAGCACACGTTGTTCTAAGCTTGTAAGTTGCAGTATTATTATTGGTGTTTTCACTATAAACTAAGATATCCTATGCTCATGAACTCAGCATAGATTTATGATGCTATTTGAATGCACCACAGGTTCTGTTCAGCGTCTGTCTTTTTTCCTCTTATGCTGCAGGAGCCGAGAGGAGTTTTTCTTCTGTTTATTTCAATTTATTGTTGAGTGTAAATGCCAGAAAGTGAGTTTCTATCCCTTTATTATATAATTTAAAGTATGTTTAAGCTTATTTGTTTAGGTGTTTAATCTGCTAATCTGATTTGTGGTGGTTAAGAGTCCTTGTTTGCGTCGTAAGGTTTGAATTATTGCGCATTTGCTGTCGACATCCCTGAATCAGATAAAAAATGTGAGTGTGAAAAAGTGATACTGTTGTGAAGGTGATGTTACTTATGGACCAGTTTACATCTACGAACTTACATCTAACCTGCAGAAAAGAGTATGAATAATTTAAAGTGTTGTCGTTTTGAAATGGAGTGAAATTTTGATGGATCTAGAAAAAACTGATAGGAACAGGAGGAAAAAAAGAAATAAAACACTTTTTTAAACCGATGTAAGATCAAAATGATGCCTGGCGGCGGAAAATTTCAGTTTTCTTTCAGGCTTCGTTGTGTAACCGTGGCTTTTCTGGAATAATTTTGGGTTGAAAAGATGTACTTTTTGCCGAGACGTTGACAGATTGAGACACTCCTTCTTCAGTGACAGGCGAAACAGCAGCCGTCACATTACGACATCACTCTATGAGCTAGCAGATACATGCGCCGACGCATCCGTGTTTTGCTCGACCCATCCCTAGTGCACACTGACCCTGTTTTCCATGCTTCGTGAATGACTGGGAGTTAAATGTCCAGTTGTGATCCTTTCAGACGGTGGTGGAGGGCTGCATGTTTGAAATGGACCACAGTCGGCCAACGTGGACCAAGCTGAAGCGGGAAGCCTGGATCTCCTCTTCTGTGTACGGACTGGCCCGGCCCATACAGGTATGTGTCCCACACAGGTATGTGTCCAGCTGAGTTGTTCGTCTAACTGTCTCTGTCTGTCCATCAGGAGTTTGGCCTGGCGCGGTTCAAAAGCAACCAGGCTAAAGCCTTGAGGGGGCTGGAGTACGCTTTGACCAGGATACCGAGTAAGACCATCACGTAAATATTTGTCCACGCCCAACTGCTTGTTTCCATTGAATGGTACAGCGCTATTTTATTGTATCCAGGAGAGCTTTGCCACCTCCAGTTGGACTCCCATTTGGGAGGCGGAGGTCAAACCTTATCGCCTAACGAGGCCTCGTACTATTGTGACGACAAACGCGACGGACTATCAGGTCTCGTACTTGTTGGAAGCAATTTCTGTCCACCAACCAATGGACTGTGTAGCTACGCCCTAACTGTATCATACCTACAACCTACGGCGGTCCCAGAAAGGGTCGGTAGGGACGGACGAAACAGTCTACCAAACCTCATCGGCCTGTGACGTACCGCACCGTGGAAACGAGGCGTTATTCAGCTCACGAGGCACCATCACAAGATAACTCAGCTGGGTAGCAGTAGACACCATCCAGAGCAGCAGAGCTATTTGTAGGAGTTGTGGATTCGCAGAGGGCCCCTTGAGGTATTTCAATCCGCTAGAATGGGAAAACTGGGTTGCTCTGAAGGGACCTTTATTAGTCCTTCAATATCTAAACCTAATGGACAAATTCGTGGCTCAAAGTCCAGTTTGATTCAGACTCTCAAAACTTTATTGGTCCCACAGGGCAACGAATATGCAGCAAACTTAGAAAACCTTCATGCAAACCTGCCACAGCCACTGTGTGTCACCACCAACATAATGAGCAACAGCCATCGCAAATGGGCCTCTTTCAAAAGGTGTTATGTTACTTTATAAACACATTTCCTTCAGAATTTAACAGTTTAATGACGGAGGGGAATAAAGGGGGGCATGAGTGAAAACTCTGAGTACAGAGCATGGAGAGGCTGAACCAAGATACGTTCAGCGTTTTTTTTAACGCCAGCTCCTCCCGTAGAGACTGTAGGTCTCTTTGTTTAACTCCCATCATTTTAGAGCAGATGTTGACAATGTTTTGTAGGAGGGCTTCACAATTAATCGGATTTTGATCGTGATCACGATTTTGGTGGCCACATTTAAATGAACCTGATCTTCAACAATATTACGACATTTAAAATGCATTGTGAAGGTGATTGTGGCGTTCAAAGAGAGCAAGCAGATTAAGATTTGTCCTTTATCTGTACACTGGAAATTGTTTGTTATTTTAAATCATATTTAGAAATGCTGATCAATTCGCAGCGACCCTGTGCTTAATTAGATGAAAAATTTTAACAGTTTAGCAAACATACCAAAAAAGAAAAAAAAAAATAAGACGGTGTTTGGATGAAGTTTGTTTGTTTTCCATTCTTTAAGCAGCGTTTCGAGCTGCGTTTAAGTTTCAGAAGTACCGGTTTGGCACCGGTATCGGATAAAACTTAAACCATACCCATCCCTAGATATAAGCAGCTGAAATTAGCTTCTTCCGTGCCAGAGAGCCTAACGCCGGACTCACGCGGATTGCAGGAAAGGATGCGGAACGTCTTGTTGAATTAAATAATTATCATAAGTAATTCAATGCATGTTCAAGCAGAGACAAAATGGAGCCAATTTCCAGTTTAACATTTATTTTGAACAGATTAACAAACTGCAGTTTTACAGAGGAACTTGCCCCCGTAATTTCCTCTGTGGTCCAGATTTAAAGAAATCTGAACAATTAAATGATCTTCATTTCACAGCTTTATAGAAAACCGGGCCTCTAGGCGTTTCTACTCCGTGCAATCAGAACATTTCCATACAGTGTCTTAGCCATTATTGGCTGTCAGAAAATTATACAGTCATATGGGTGAGACGTCTTTTCTTAAAAGCTCCTTCTGAGTTTTATGGTTTTATGGCAACACCCTAAATCTACAGACATCCTGTTTTTTACAGCTTGCAATAAAACGCACCCCAGAGTTTTATGACTTAAAAGCTTACCTCCATAAACAATAGTGACAGACATATATTTTACAACCATGCAAACTATATAAACAGACTTTTACCTTCTGAATAATAAAAGTTTAAACCCTATGCAGAATTACACCACAGTCTCCAGAACGCACAAAGTGAAACTAGTGAAAGAAAAAAGGAAACTTTCCGGGGCTCTGGATCCGCACCGCATCCCCACCAATTAGGAAACTCTGAGTAGAATTGATATTTTCTTCCTTTTCGTTGAAGCCCTACGGAGTCCGGACCGCATCCGTTCCACATTCGGTGTGAGTCAGAGGTAAAGGTCAGGAGCTCAAAAAAGAACCACTCAAGGTGCTGCAGTCAGTTGTGCCACAGTTATCCTCTCATGCAACACTTTCCTCAACAGAAGCACCCTTTTTTTCTTTCTGCCTGTTAGGTGAAGATAAACCCGAGGATGCTTTCTAATGTACGCCACGTACACGTTTAGCAGGGAAGTGGACCGTTTAGCCAGAAAGAAAAACGTATCTATGAAAAAACTGAATTTTCCGTTTTTTTTCTTTTTGTTATTCATTTCCACCACTAGATGTCATCATATATGACTTAGGCTACGTTCACACTGCAGGTCTTAATTCAATTCCGATTTTTTTTTTTTGTACGGTCGTTTACACTACGGATAAAAATGCGACAGTAAACGCGCTCCAGTGTGTTACGTATCACGGCTCCAAAGCGCCCCCGCGTGCGCAGAAGAAGAAGAGACGTCACCACAGTACGTCACACGCAACGCGCTCAGTTTACGGATGTAAAAATGGCGGCTACCGATGTAAGCGTTTTTTCAGCAGTCTATCAATTCTTGCGTAGTCGGAACCGACGGAATTTTGACAAATTAATTAGAGAAAGGATGACCACAAGAAAAAGGAGAGCTCGCGCTTTAACAACGGCCTTGTTTGGAGCAGCGGCTGCTACCTCCGTACAGACGTGCGGCGCCGATTATTGACGTCACTGATACGCTGTTTAGTGTCAGTGACGTAAAAGACGGATTTAAAGCGACGTGGCCTTTCAGACCTCAGCCGCTTTCGAAAACATCAGATATGTATCGGATTCAGAACCACATACTGAAGTGACCTGGGTCAGATTTGAAAAAAATCTGATTTGTGCCGTTCAGACCGCCAGAAAAAAAAAAACAGATATGGGTCGCATAGGGGCAAAAAAGTCGGATTTGATGCGCTTTCACTGGCAGTGTGAACGTAGCCATATTGTATCTTTAATGCCAGTCCTTGTCCACTTCTTCTGTATTTTTTAGCTCACCTTCAGTATATAAAAGATAAAAATGTACAGTGACAGTAATTTAATCACTAAGTTCAAACAAAAAAAGTGGATTACTTACTTATTACTAGACTGTATTTGCCCTCCTGGCGTGTTTTAGAGAACAGTATTTTATCACAGTTCTACGGCTCTTTGCATCAACCAGCCTGTTTTCCATTTTTTCCCTCCAGCTGAAGCTCCTCCCCATCTCCATGACGACCAAGGAGAGTCAGCAGAGAGGCACAAGCCCCTCCCAACATAAGCCCCTCCCACCCAAACCCAGAAACCCAGCCAGTTGGTCGGAAACAGTTTTATTTATTTATTACTTTACTACAATAAACATCAAGATTTGATAGCTTTGTTTTAGTTTTATTACTTTTTTGAGAAAATTATAATCGTCATGTTTCTTCTTGTTCTAAAAACCTTAGCTTCCATTTTTTTTTTTGTCAGTACAATTTTTGTTATGTATTTCCATTTGTAATTTTTGAGTTTAATAAACATGGTTTGTAAAACAAACTACTAATTCAGTGATTCCCGTTATAGTTATTTAAAAACCACTTACTTCTGTTCACATTATCTGCATTTAATCCAAATATGAATACATGTGAAATGCAGTATGAGGTGGAGACTTTGATGTGAATATTAATAATTTAACGTCTGTTAGGAGTTTAGATTAATGTCTCCGGTGATCAGCCTCTGATATTAAACAAATATAACCGCTCTGTTTCCTGTTTATTCTTCAGGTTTGAGGAGTAACGTTCAATTTTGAACAAAACATGAAAATATAAATCAAACCACATGTGGACATCTCAACTTTATTGACAAAAGAGCAGCAGACATCTGCCGTAAATAAGATTACACAGCTTTGATCCTTTTTTAAACTCGTTTACAACTAAAACAAGCATTGTTTTAATGAATCTTGACAGAAAACAGTAAAAAAAAAAGACGCTAAAATAAAGGGGAAGTTTCTGCTCTAACGTGAAGTTAAGGAATCGGATCATATTATACAGCAGTGAAGCTAAACATTTGAAACATAGTTAAAATCACCTTATGCAATAATTAAATGAATAATAAGATTTGCCTGAGAGGTGACACATTGAACAAAAAATCACTTTTACAAAATAAAACACATAATTATAAAGAAAAATGTAAAACAAAATATTTGTGCAAACCAAAAGCACCTACTCTGTACAAGACTAATACAAGTTTTATCTACGAAATTATTTAAAATATTCATAGTTTATTTCATTAAAAGACATTTTCTACAAAAAAACAAAACGGATTAATAAGATTGTTGTTTTAAAATGGCGGTGGACAAGCTGCATGCCATTTATGAACGAATTAAATATTTATTTCGGTCGACAACAACAGATTATCATTTTACGTAAAAGTACTCAATCAAACAGAAACAGAAAAAGGAATAGGCCGAAGCCGTGTAGCTTATAATTATCATTTCCTTTACCTACATTGGAATAATCAAATCCTTAACCAATGCATCCAGAGCAGCATAAATCAAGAAATTAAATCAACGTTATTCATCAAACCAAGTTTCTACAACCTTGGATGATAAAAAATGTTTAAATTCTTCCTGAAAAATGACGAAGAAAAACACATCTTCAGTTCATCGTTAAGTCCATTCCCTAATTTCTCTCCCAAAACTGACACACATCTATACTTAACAACATTTAGGTATTTCAGACACATTAGACCCCCTCAAATCATATTTTCCATCTCTTAGTTGGAACTTGCTTAAAATACAGATGGGAACCCTCTTTTTTACCACCCGATATATAATTTTTTAAAGTTTTAGAATATATAATGAATGAATTTATGATCCATTTCTAGTCAGGAAGGCTGCAACATTCTAGCCTGACCACTAGGCGTCTCTACCTATTACTAGAATTGAAATATAGCCTTTGTAGTCCATAAAATCTTAAAGAAAACAGAATTTTGAATTAATTTAATTTAGCAAACATTTTCAAGTCTCTGGAAAGCAAATTAATTGAGTTGCTACCGGTAACATTAATAAATTAGGTGTATAACTGTAGTCTGACTCCTCAGTTCCTCTCCTTTTCTGTGACTCATTGGCAACCTTAAATCAACAATCTGGACAGAACTGAAAGATCTCAGAGCTCCCAGCATGGTTAATATCCTGAACGTAAAGAAGCTCTAACAAAAAACACTTTAGAAAGATTTTTACTGGCTTTCACTCGCTGAGGTGCAGATGTTCAGTCATGCTGAAAAGTCCTATAAACTCGTGCCCCGCCTAGAACCCCAACCGCCCTTCATATAAGACCTTTGGCTCTGAATTTAAGCCCAAAGAACTGAAACCAGAACGCATCAAATCAAATTAAATACGCGGTTTAAAAAAACGTTAACATTATCAGCCGTTGGTGAACAGCAAAAAAAATAAAACAGAGGTAGAAAATGCTTTGTTTGAAGACTGCGTCTGAAAAACAACCAAGCATTGTTAGAGCTTAAAGTAGGATAAGGCGGAAAATAGTTACATTTTCCGTGAGTATTTCTGTTGAATTCTCTGTTAAATGGTAGCGACACATTGAGGCAAGAAGAAAAAAACCACAAAAACGTTGAACAAAAAATGAAAATGAGTCCCTCGGACGATAAAAAACCTCAGCTCAAGACTGTTGAATGCATCTGTTCACTGTTCTGGTTTCCTCAGCTTTGCTTCGAAGATCATGCTGTAACCCAACGGGTTGTTACATTTACCTCATAGTTTGTTACCTTGTTTTGCAAAAAACAATCGGGTCGGTATAGAGCAGGGGTGCCCAAACTTTTTTGTCTCAGAGGGCCAAAATTAAAATCTCTCAGGCTACGTCAGCACTGCAGGTCTTAACGGTCAATTCCGATTTTTTTTTTTTATCAAATCCGATTTTTTTTTTTGGATTGTCGTTTACACTACAGATAAAAATGCGACAGCAAACGCGCTCCAGTGTGAAGGTTTCACGGCTCCAAAGCGCCCCGCATGGGCAGACGAAGATGAGATGCCACCATAGTACGTCACACACACAACGCGCTATGTTTACGGAAGTAAAAATGGCGGCTGCAGATGTAAGCGTTCTATCAGTTTATCAATTCTTGCATAGTCGGAACCGACGAAATTTTGACAAATTAATTAATAAAAACCTCACTTTCTGGTCTCCGTGGAGCTGGCGGCAGATGGATCTACGGAAACCGGCCCTTCTTTGGAGAACCTGGCCTACCCAGTGGAGGTCCTTCCTACAGGTGACATATGTGCTTGCCTAGGGCGCCATCTAGTGAGGGGTGCCAAAAATGTGGTGAGGAAAAAAACGTGTATTTTTTTCAACAGTTTTTGCCATCTCTATCTATAACAATACTTTCACATTAAAAATAAATAAAACTTGAATGAAAATAAATGACAATTCTGACGTGACCTTCAGCTGTCATAAGTCAGGGTCACAACATGCTAGCGCGGGGCGCACACTCTGACGAGCGGTCTGTCGGTTTGGCTGTGTGTCGACGGCTAACCGAAAAACGAAACGGCAAAAACCACGCGGGGCGCAGTTCCGGAAAACGCAGAACAGAAGAGCAGGAGAAGCGTGAAAAAGAGAAACGTACGTAACTGTGATTATAAATTTATTAACTTCACCGAGCATTCATGATGTAATCACGCTAATTGGCCGTAGCATTAATAGTAAACGTTAGCTAAAGTATTCATTATTGAACAGCTTTATTCTTTTGCACACGTTGTTATATTGTTATTGTTGTACATCATTATTTAAAGAAAAGTGCAATTCTTTGGACCTGACTTCTTTTTTCGTGAGCATCAGTCAAGCACCAAATGTTCTAGGACCGCCACTGGGCCCAGTTTGAGGAGCCGTTGTCCCCCGTAGGTCCAAGCTTCACCCACCAAGACACCAACTTCAATGCAGAGCGGCTCTCCATCTGTCTGCGGTTAGTAAAACTTTATAATATAATATGTGAGCGGTGCGGGACGTGCTGTGGTGGAGACATTACCAGGCCTGGGTCGTGTTTAGTCCTCCTTAGAGGCTGTCCGGTTCACTTCTCAGCAGAAAGAGCAGCGCCTTTTGCGGCCACAACCCACAAACCTCTTAAGAGCCTTCATGTCTAAACCGTTTAACGTCTTTATAATGTTTTTTTTTTTATTATTCCTGTCCCTGTATAGAAAACTGCTTGTGTCGTGTAGCTCAGGGTGATTAGCCACGGTGTTTATCAGAATTTCCTATCAGATTGGTTGAAGCGGTGTGAATTGACTCCAAAATATCAGATTTTTCAACGACAGTGGCAGACACAAAAACGCCGGTTAGGCGCAAACGCACAAAAACGCACCACGTAACTGACCACTTTTCTTCTGTTTTCTACTTTTCTCTTCTACTACTCTCCAGACATATTTTTTTCTGCTGTTAATGCGATTGTTAACCAAGTTTTCTCTCAGTATTTTTCTCCCCATTGAAGCTCCACATGGTCTGGTACCCTGCTCAGCTATAACGCCCCCTGCTGGATGGGGAACATCGGTCCAGATGATGCTCAAAGTCACCGAGCGTCCTCCATGCTGTCTCTTCTCTGTCTTCTCACACCCCCAGACGGTCGTGTCAGATGACCGCTTGTAGTGAACCCAGGGTTCTGCCGGAGGTTTCTTCCTGTTAAAGGGGAGTTTTTCCTCCCCACTGTCACTACATGCTTGCTCAGTATGAGGGATTGCTGAGGAATAGCTATGGTTGGAGTCTGCATGATCCGGGCTCAACCTCACGTCGATGATTCATCGCAATCTGCTGGGATTTATAATAAAATGACGCGCGGATTTTCTGACGTGCATCAAAATGCCTAATTCGCGCCAGATTAACGCCAAAAAAAGCATTTTCGCAACGCGAATGTGCTTCTGACATGACGCGGGACATGAATTTACATGTAACATGACGCCCACGACGCTTTAAACCCGTTCAGTGTGAATGCACCATTAGACCCCTTCTATTCTGTCTAGTATTTTTTATTTTTTTTTGCTATTTTCTGATTAAAATATTCCGTTCCTCCACTTTCCTATCCGTCTGCAGAGCTTTGTTTCTTCCACTGACCCCTAGCCGAGTTGTGACGTAGCATAAACAGCACGCTTTAGCCTTTAGCTGGATGCACGGACGATGTTGTGGGTGAAAATCAAAACTAAAACGTCTCCCTCTCTCTCTCTCGCTCTGCCTCTCCAAACCTCAGCTTCCGAGGGAAATCGAAACCCGACCAATGTTCGATGATGCATCTGTGTAGCTGATCGATGAAGGAGACCAGGCACAGGCGTAAATGAGTCATAGCTCGGCTGAAAAGACGAAGCTGAATCTCGTCCTCGTAGGGAAGACAATCAAGGAAACGTAAGAAAGGAAAGAAAAAATGCATCTGTTCTCCGTTCCCGTCACCTGATGATTGTTCCCAAAATTCCTGACATCCTGTCTCTGAATGACGTGGAAAAAGCTTCTCCAGACGGGCTTCGTCCTGTAGGTCTCACATTAGAACCAGAATATCTGCTTTAGATTATATAAGGGAGACAAAAAGTTCGACAAATAAATACAGATTGGCTATAAAACCCAGAATAAACACATTTAGGATCGTTCATCCGCCTCCTCTGGCAGCCTGTAAAGGGGAGATCTACTGCCATCTGCTGGCTGCATCACGTAGCTGCGGCTCTTGTTGCCTCACACAGTTTACTGCTGGAATCACACAAATGACCAAGAATTAAAGGGAAACATTAAAAGAGCAGGAAAAAGTCACACCTGATTAACCGAATATCTCTTTCACTCACGGTTTTCTGCTTTCTTACAGTTAAAGTTTTTTTCCAGGTGACAAGCTTTAATGGCTTTAAATTACTTTTTTTCTTTTTTTTTACACATAAAAACACCTCAGTGTTCAAATATTCTCTGTATAATTACATGTCAGAGTCATTTATCGTCTTCCTGCTGTAATAAGGATCGGCTTGTTGCTAAACGGCTTCTGACAGAAATCAAGAAGTTGTTGCTAGGAGCTGCTGCCTCCCTCAAGGCTGCACCTGATTGGTCAGCAGCCGCCCAGCTCGGACCAATCAGAGGCCAGACTTTTATAACCGTTGTGTTGTTATTGTCATGGTCTCCGTCTGCTGCTGCTGATCAGTGAATCTGCGGCTGGTTTTAGGTTTGTGGTTCGGGCTGCAGGTGGAGCTTCAGTCTGGACCCGAGACCGCAGGGAGTCGGGTCAGAACCAGAACCAGCAGACGGATGAGGGTCTGCTGTTGCTGCTGGATGTCCAGTTATCACAAGCACACACAGCGAGTACTTCCTGTTTACCTTCGGACGCTTTTGGCTTTACAAAATAAAAGCTTCCAGATAAAAACAACTGGAAAAAAACTAAAATTTAAACCGTGAAATCAGAGAAATTTACAGATTCTTCTCTCAAAACCAGGAGCAGCAGAGGAGTATGGACCCTGACTGTTGGTTTTTAAATCAGCCAACCAATAAAAAAATGAATTATTAGCAGTTTTTCATGCAATAAAACGAATCAAAGTAAGAAATTGTTCATTTCAATTGCGTGCAGATGCGCTCATACCTGCCTGCTGCCATTCCTGAGAAAGCTCTGCATTGGTGGCACTCCGATCCTGCAGCAGAATCCTCTTTAGGAGACGATCCTGGCGCTTGCTGGACTTTCTTGGACGCCCTGAAGCCTTCTTAACAAGAATTGAACGTCTTTCCTTGAAGTTCTTGATAATCCTATAAATTGCTGATTTAGGTGCAATCTTAGTAGCCACAATATTCTTGACTGTGAAGCCATTTTTATGCAACGCAATGATGGCTGCACACGTTTCTTTGCAGGGTTAACAATGGAAGAACGATGATTTCAAGCATCACCCTCCTTTTAACATGTCAAGTCTGCCATTCTAACCCAATCAGCCTGACATGATGATCTCCAACCTTGTGCTCATCAACATTCTCACCTGAGTTAACAAGTAGATTACTGAAATGATCTCAGCAGGTCCTTTAATGACAGCAATGAAATGCAGTGAAATTATCATGGCAAAGAAGGACTATGCAATTCATCTGATTAATGTTCACAACATTCTTGAGTTTATGCTAATTGCTATTATAAAAACTTAAGCAGCATCTTTTCCACTTTCCAATATTTATGTAATTCACAAAACTTTTGGCAATGACTGTACAAACGTGAAAAATATATATCCTTTTACGAGAACATTTCCACGTTATATCAGTATTTTTTTTTTTTTGGTTGAATCGTCTTCGCGAACTAAAATAAAAACAATTTCTCTGGATGTTTTTTGGAAAAAGCAGCTCAGAAAAAGCAAAATCTCCCAAGACTTCAATCTAAGCATAAAGTAGAACTTAATTAATTCCATAAAACAAGACATTTTCTCACTCGCTGATCTGCACCGTTATAAACTTCACTACGTTTGAAGGAAAACCATCACATAACGTGAAAACATTAGGGTTATATTCATATTTTACGAACGTGAGCAGTATATAAAAAAAAAAAAAAAAAAAAAACATGTTTTCAGGTTATAACGTGGCGTAACAATGCGACAAAGCGTGCGGTGTGAACATAGAATAATATTTGTGTCTAGGAAATGTGACAACAGCGTGACATCGCTTCATCAGCGCAACTTCAGGAAAAAATTCAGATGAAAGTTCTCTTTTTCTGGCCATTTTGAGCGTTTAATTGACCCCAGAAATGTGATGCTCCAGAAACTCAATCTGCTCAAAGGAAGGTCAGTTTTGTAGCTTCTGTACCGAGCTAAACTGTTTTCAGATGTGTGAACATGATTGCACAAGGGTTTTCTAATCATCAATTAGCCTTCTGAGCCAATGAGCAAACACATTGTACCATTAGAACACTGGAGTGATAGTTGCTGGAAATGGGCCTCTATACACCTATGTAGATATTGCACCAAAAACCAGACATTTGCAGCTAGAATAGTCATTTACCACATTAGCAATGTATAGCGTGTGTTTCTTTAAAGTTAAGACTAGTTTAAAGTTATCTTCATTGAAAAGTACAGTGCTTTTCCTTCAAAAATAAGGACATTTCAATGTGACCCCAAACTTTTGAACGGTAGTGTATATGATAATCAACGTTGTTCTTTGTGTTACGATGTGGATTTGAATCATTCTTCCCAACCAACAGCCTATTGGTGACGTTTAAAAATGAGAACAGTTAAACCAATGGCTTTTAACTTTTAACGTTTATACTGCAGTGCATATTGTAATTAAACATGAAACGGATAAATACTAAGAGGCTAAATAAATATTTAATAACTGTCCCCAGCAATCCTCAGTTTATAATAATTGTCCCCGGCCATTTTAAAAACAAAGGGGTAAATATGTCTTTATTATAATTATAAAATTGTGATTTTAATGTATTTTTATGGTGTGACTGTTTCGTAACAACCAGCATGCCTGATAGATTCTGCCTCGTTGAAAGTTTTCCTGCCCACCGGAGCGGGGGGGGCTTTTACTTTGAAGGTCTCCCGGGGAAACGCGGCGGAAGTGGTCGTGTAGGCGCTGCGCGGGCTTCACGTGCCGCTGGCGCTGATGGCGGAGGGTCTCACGGAGGGTCTCACTGTAGAGGGAGCGCAAGGAAGGCGGGGGACAGACGGCAGCACCGACGCTCCGCTGGACGAGCCGTGAGCACACCGAGCCGCAGGGAGGCCCGCTGCATGGAGGGAGAGGTACGGCTTGTTTTTGTCTGGGGAGGCGGCTGGAGGGGGGTGGGGGGCGTCTGCGGGCTGGGTAACCCCGGATACCTGCGTCGTTTATTTTTATGCCGGGGTCTGGAGTGTTTCTGCGTCCGTGTGTGTGTGTAACCGGAGCCCGTTTATGGCCTTTTTATGGCCTACGTGCGTGTGCTGCGTTCACTGACGGTCGGCCGTCATGTTTACCGGGTTCCGTACGAGTGTGCGTGTGTGCAGCACTGCAGCATGCAGACAGAACTTGGCCCGGTGAAGAAGGGCTCCTCTCAGAACCCCGCCGTGTCCTGCGCCGCCGTGTGTTCGTCTGTGTGCACCTGTAAATGTGGTAGCGTGGGGACCACCGTTGGGCACAGGCACCTGCGCCGGGGACATTCCTGCATTCTGGGGACATTTTGGGTCCTGCTGTCCGCTGAGATTCAGGATGCTGTGCAAAAGTCTTGATGAGGGCCAAGTTTCCGTCACGTTATTTATCTCGGGATGCGGACTTTCCAAATTATGTGTGGTGGTGAGATTAAGGACGGACTGTTTGGGACATTCTGTGTCTAGAGTTGCTGTTGGACAGACGTTTTCACACATAAAATGTGTTAAAAATATGCAGAAAGTTGCAGGTTGTTGCAGAGTCTGTGGTTTTACTCAAACTTCCGTCCCCAGTACTGTTATAAACATTTTATTATCACCATTGTATTGCCAAGAATGTAGAGATACGGTATGTATCACGGTATATTGCGATATTTCTGCAATATCATGAGAAAGACGATACATTGTGATTTTTTTTTTTTTTTTTAAACTGAGTTTAACTGTAGAAGAACTTTAACAGCGTTCTAAACAATCCAATAATACATCCAGTTTTATTCCTAGTTCCAGTTTAATGAAGGTGAAAGCAGCCACCAACTATCAGTCACACTTTTAATTTTATTACAAAAATTACCGTCATCATTTACGGTTCAACTGAAATCCTTAAGGATGAAAAACCAATACTTTGCTTTTGGATATCGATACAAAATAGTGACATTAAATACTGCGATATGTTAGCATATCGATGTTTTCCTACGTCCCAAAGGATCACAAATTGACCCTCATTAACACACAGCAGAAACCATTTTCTTTCCGACTGAATGTTACTATGATTTTCAGGTTAAATTCCTGTTATTGATTCAGAAACTATTCAATTCGTTTTATTTATGCAGCGCCAATTTACAACAGAAGTCGTCTCAAGGCGCTTTATAAGATAAGTAATTTGAATACAATTATACAATTGTATTTTTTATTTTTTTTTGAGTCATTGACGCGAGGTCAAAGAAGACTTTCCTAGCATAGCATATGCTAGCTATGCTAGGAAAGCATATAGCGACAGTGGAGAGGAAAAAAAAAAACCCTTTAACAGAAAGAAACCTCCAGCAGAACCAGAACCTGGCTCGGTACAAGCGGTCGTCTGCCACGACCGTCTGAGGAACTCTTGTAAGAGTATTTTCTATATTAAAGTAAGTGAACCGATGCTCTCCATCCAGCAGGTGGCGTTGCAGCTGAGCAGGATACCAGACCGGGTGGAGCTTCTATGGAGAGAAAAATGTCACGATTCTCCAAGTCCTCGATTAGATTTCCGATTTTAGGGTCGTTAGTTTTTCGTTTTTTCCTTAAAGTACATTCCATTATTCTTTTTTCAATGCATCAAATTAGACCTTAACAGTCAAATTTAGACAAGTTATTTACAGTGTAAGTGTAACAATTTTGCTCTATGAATTGGAACACAGTGAAACAGAGCAAACATAATAAATAAATGGTGGCTGCCATCTAGTGAATCGTTTTAGGTAATGTGGCTACTGCGGGGTTAAAAAGAATTAGAGACATGATGGCTTAGAGGAGCGAGCAAATGTGGAACAAACAGCGGTCTTCATGTTTACAGGGCAAATGTCAACGTAACTCACCAGGAAGTAGGGCTGGGCGGTATGGCAAAATATCCATATCACTGTATTTAAAAAAAACAACAACGTGTGGGTATTACCAGGGTTATAATAGTTCGAAAATGTTCATTAGTTTGACTTTTTATTCAGTTTTGACTTAAGATTTCAAATTTTATTTTAGTTTTAGTTAATTTTTAACCATTTCTTAGGTCGTTCAGTTTTAGTTTTTTGAAAACGCGTAGTTTCAGTTTTAGTCTTTTTGTTAAACAAGTTGTGCAAGAGAAAAAAAAAAGAAAGAAAAACTGTGTAACAGAATCTCGGAAAATGATTTTGCTTTTTTATAACTGTATTGACATGTTCCGGATCAACAGCCATACAAATCAGGCAAGTATAACAGAAACATGGCACGCAATAACAGCAGCTGCGCATTAAAAAGCCAAACAATTAATGCAGGCGCTACAGTTCTATAAAAAAACACTGATTGGCGACACAACAGAACAAAAACCAAGCTTTCCTAAGTGCTACGATGCGTCTGATCATTTTTCACATTTGCGCTTTCTCTCAACCTTTGCTGACGTGACGCTAGGCGGACCACAGCAACACAGACGACTTGCCTGACATGTTGGGATGATGGCGTACAGCCAGTAAAAAACCACCAATAACCAAAAAGTAGAGAGAGATTATTGGTTTATTAACACAGCGGATACACGCACACAACCTACAGCTCAGGCGTAACACCGGCTCCCATTGCTATTGTTTGCAGTCGCAGAGTTAGCTTATTTGTTAGCCGCCGTAGCTCACCTGTTATGTTTCAATCGCTTCTTCTGACTGCTTGCAATCCAAAGACGTCTTATCTCCATGAAAGGGAGCGAGTCGATGGGATCGCGTCCAACTTTCCTGTTCTTTTTAAAAAAAAATTATCACAGCAATTCGTGCGACTAAAAAGCCACAACGCATCTGCTTCTGGTGACAACGTGAGAGCGAAATAGAAGTAATTCTTCCAGACTTTCTGAGGCACTGTATGAAAGGAAAAATAAGGACATTTTCTCATTCAATTTCGTTCGTATTAGTTAGCTTTTTTATGAGCACTCATTACAGTTTCAGTTCGTTTTTGTTTCAGATTCTCATTTTTATTTTTCAGTTAACAGTTCTTGTTTTTGTTATTTCGTTCGTTAACCATAATAATACCACATATTACAGTATTTGACTGTAATTTTTAGGTATTTTTGTTTCATTCAAGATCTTTCATAGCCACATTATCTTATAAGAGAATAATTATTGACCCAGTTTGGCTTTAAGTAGGTCATTTTACTGTCATATTAACTGTATCGTGTTTATTTTTAGACACAGGTGAATGATATGAAAAGAGCTAAAATGATTATGATTCTTTTCAAACTGGAGTCGAAATTCTTGATGCTGTAACGCTGAAAATATTCCTGTTTTTTAACGTCGTGTTGACGCAAGCCGCAGGCTGAATCTTGTACTGGCTTTGCATGTAGTACTGGGGAATTCTGCTAGGGGGCAGAGTACAGAACTCAGACCGGATAGAGTGCTGGATTTGAATAGTAGGACAGTGCTGAGGAAAAAACAAACATGGCGACCATAGGAGTTTTTTAGCTGGTTAACTTTTAGATAATAACAGAAAAAAGCAGTTAATAGTATCATAAATGGTTTTTAAGACCATATTTACTGCTACTTTTTCTTTCTTCTTTCTTTCTTTCTTTCTCACCACCATTGACCCCATGTACCTAAAGACGATCAGATAGCGCTCTACAGTCCCTACTACTGGTTACTGGCAATAGCTTTTGTAAAAGATGTTCGGTTTGGTTCCCGATTGAGCTTTTTAAAGGCGATAAACTTCTAAACAAAAGACGCGACTCCTCTTCTTGGAATTACTTCCTCTGGGTTAGCATTGTGTGCTTCAGCTCCTGCCAACATCTTTACTTGGTTCAAAGCTTTTACTTTTCACGCTGTGGTGAAACGCGTTTTACTAAAATCACCTTTTTCACTCAGACCCTGCAACTTCCTCACCTTAAGAAAGGAGTCGGAATCAAACACTGAATTAAAAGGCTGATTGAAGCCGTTCAATAGGAAGATTCCACACATTTTACACGGTGTTCACATTAGGGCTGCAACTTACAAATATTATCATAATCGATTAATCTGTCGATTTCATTTTTTCAATTAGTCGATTAATCGCTTTTATTGATAGTTATTTTTGGAGAGAATTGTGGTCATTCTTTGGCTCATATCTCTGCGGTGCTTTCACGTAGCCGGTTGCTGGATACATTTTTGGAATCGGCTGGGTCTCTGCTTTCATTTGAGTTGTTGTTTTTGTGTGTAGCACAAAGGAAATGTGGCGGCTGAGTTGACGAAAATATGATTTTTTTTTTTAGTTTGTTTGCAAATACTTATTCACGTGGCATCTGAGTTGTGATTGTGGTTGGTAAAAATAGTTTAGATAGCCTTGTAGTGCTGTTTAATTTGATGTGCTTTATCACTATTTTTTCTGTAGTGTGAGTGTAGTTTAAGACCGGTTAAAAAAACTAAATCACAAAGTCTTCCAATTGGGGGACCCTAGGGCTTAAGGAGTTAAAGCAACTAATCGATTACTAAATTAGTTGTCAACTATTTGAATAATTGATTAAATTGATTAGTTGTTTCAGCTCTAGTTCACATATTAAAGAACATTATGTAAATTTGGCCGCTACCAGTCATTGTTATCGCCCACTTATCGTCATCGAGGTAAAATGCTCAATATACGATTATATTAACTTTAGCTCATGTCGCCCAGCCCTATTATAGTCCAAAACTTCTTAAATTAAGTGAAATATCTGGCAGTGCGGTAAGACTTGCTAAGAATTCTCCAAAAAAAAGATATATATTCCCTAAATAAGAGCAATGATGTAACATCTTCTACTCTTGCTTAGTATATATACATCTCAAAACAATATCAAAAATACTTTTTGGCTTGAAACAAGCTTGTTGGACTTGGTTAGACGGACAGTTTT
Organism: Apricaphanius iberus; assembly: GCA_028564705.1. NCBI lineage: Eukaryota > Metazoa > Chordata > Actinopteri > Cyprinodontiformes > Aphaniidae > Apricaphanius > Apricaphanius iberus. The sequence continues at coordinate 346,259 of JAPXFQ010002186.1, forward strand.
TGCAGCAGACATCCCTACTTTGAAACGTTGGATAGAAACTTCTGACTTTAAATGACTGGGGATTTTTTTGAAGCAGAGATTCACCGATCCACTTTTTTTCATTTTTGATATCTGACGTTCTTAATCTGCCGATACCGATCCAAACAGTGCCGAATTACATAAATCGTGTGCACTAGGGATGCAACGACATTCAGACTGATACGATACTGATACTTGGATCTGAGCACTTGCTGATACCGACTACTAATTACTGATACTTCTACCACACAAGAAATGCAATAAAGTTGGAAGACAGGCTTTATCTTCTTCTCTGATTGTTAATAAAAAAATGATGGAGAACTAGAAATAGAATTAAAAATTAATTTAAAAAATGACAGCATAAGGACATTTTTAAGTGAAAATTGACATTTTCTGTGAAATTAATTCCACATTTTACGTATTTTTGGTGGTATCCCTAGTTTGAAGGTTTCTAACTCCATTATTGGGGCCTTTGTGGACCAATCACAGCCTCTCCTGTTGCCAGTTATTCAGCTGAATAAAACACTCATTTTAGGTTTGCATTAAAACGTATAAATGTGTGAAAGTGGTTGAATAAAATTGTAATTCCGCGTATCTATAAGTTGAGATTTTCTTTTAAAAAAAATCTAACAAAATAAAAGTAGATTCTTGAATAAATAGATGGTGTTTGAATTTGTTATGTTTTTAAAGGAGAGGAGCAGAGATTCAGCATGAAGAGACGTTTGGCTGATGTAACCATGAACGTGTCCTTGGTTTACAAATTTCCAAACGTGGTCTCCAGAAGTACAGCTGAACATGTGTGTGTGTGTGTGTGTGTGTGTGTCGGACAGAGGGGCTTCTTTGTGTCTCCGGGGTTAAGTCGGTCCACTGATGAATATCAAAAAGGCCTGTAGTAGAGGCTGTGTGTCACGCTCTGTTGTTGTTTATCAATAAAGCTTTGTTTTCTCTGTCTCTCCACAGTGCGGGACGTCCTATCGGCCGTGGTCTCGCCTCGCCCCACCAGCCGCTCCTCTCCTCTTCGTCCTGCAGCTGCAGCCCATCTGTGATCCCCTCGGAGCGTTTCACCTGAAAGAAACAACCCAACAAAAACAAAACAAAAAACAGCGAGACGACAACAAGCTCGGTGAAATTCGGTCGGAAACCCGAAGCGCTCCTCGAACATGTAGCGGAGCCGGGCGTTCAGCGGCTAACGGCGAGTTAGCGGCTCCAGCCCCACGGAGGGAGGCGGGCGGCGGTGGCCCTGGCGTAACGGAGGGGGATCAGCGGGGGTGCGATGGAGTACCACTCCGGTGGCAGCCTGCCCCTGCTGGGGAGACCGCGGTACTGCCCCGGCGCCGACGGAGGCTACCTGTGCGAGACGGGACACTGCTGCGGAGAGACCGGCTGCTGCACCTACTACTACGAGCTCTGGTGTAAGCTTCTACTTTCATGATTTCAATCAAATGCTGATGCAGAAAAACGTACATGAAGTTTAGCTTTTTAATAAATACGAAATGTAGTGGAATTCGTAGTTTGAGAAAGTAGCTTTAAACCGAACATTTACCCCATGTGTACGTTCTTTGTGTAACAGGATTGTTTTTAGTTTTTCGTCACTCCCAATGTCAAGCAGAGATAATTTGATTAAATACAAAATGCAGATTTAATTTATTAAGGAATCCAGCTTCCAGTCAGACCAACCCATCCAGTTTTGGAAACATAATTATTTCTCCTTAAATCATGAATTAAACTGTTTTAGGGTTAAACGTTGTCAGAGCTGGCATAAGCGAAATTAGCGCTTTCTTAGTGGCCCCCCAAAAATGCTGAAACTGAACAGAGACCACAGATGTTAAAATGTGTTAAAATGTGAATATGACTCCATTTAATTAAGTTTTGTTTCAGTCTAGGTTATTTAAAAAAAAGGGTTTTTACATTTTTGTGTGGTAACTAGATACATTTCTTCGTAATGTATTCTTTTATAAATATTTTGCAAGTTAAAAATTATATATTTATTTTAAAAATGTTAAAATGTTGCAAAAATATTTGCATATAATACATTTAAAGTAGGGCTGGGTGATGTTAGCTAAAATTAAGATCACGTGATCGTCGAGCATTTCGCCTCAATAACGCTAAATGGACGATAACGGTGAGCACATCGAACCCCCGATTTATTTGCCGCTAGTTGCGTTTTTCTGAACAAACATTTGGTAGAGGAGTCTAAACACGTGTTAAATGCTGCCAGTGATGGGTAGATGAGGCCTCCTGTATCGTTTCGACACATCGCCTTAACTGTATGGATAACGTGTCGATACGGAGTCGCTACTGGGTTGGTCTACTGACACCTGCTGGATCTTAATATTATTGCAGGTAACCTAATTCGGAAAATCAAGTAATCTGTGGATTCAATGGCCATGCGATAAAATTATTTATGTAATCGTAATCCATACTGTACATTGCATAATTTAATATGTTAATCAAAGTTTAGAATATGTTCAATTCAAAATGTATCTTAAGTCTTTACATGAATGTGTGACACGTCTTTTTGAAAAGCGAACCTGAAGGTGGTGTTGATTATGAATTTTATATTAGAGAAACTTAAAAACAAATAATATATATATAATATTTAAAAAAAGCACTTTGCAATGATTTTTTTTTTTTTTTAAGCAATTTCTCCAGTTTTAGAAAACAAAAACTGACATGGGAAAGATGCACAATAACTTTCTGGTTGCCAAAATATCTCAAATCATCAACATTGCTGAGAGGTTGCGAGTACTTCATAATGAAACGCCTGGTCCAAGTCATGCTTCCTGGTAGCTGGATATTCAAAAAAAACAAAATAATAAAATATGTATTCACTGTGAATAAAGTGACCATGAAGAAGTTTTATAATGTCAGTATATCTGCATTTATCCTGGTTGCATTTGTGACCTCCTGATGTTCATGTTTGGCTCTTTCTGTCTCTACATAGAAGACGTGGTTTTATTAATATATGCCAGTTCAGTGGAACAAATGCGGCATTTAAACTAGGATTCATTTTAACTAAGTTATTTCTAAATGGACTGAAATTTGGAGGCAGGAGCATGAATAAGAGATGAAATAAGAGCAAAATGATCCCAGTCGTATGAAACCTTGTGTTTTATTTCATGATTTTGGCTTTCTGGGAATTAGTCTGGTTTAAAAAAAGTAACGTTTCGGCGGAAAATCATCCCGTCGTGAGCTGGAGACGCTCCTGCTTTTAAACACAGTTTGGCGCTTCGTAGGGCTGGGCGGTTTGGCAAAATTTTCATATCACGGTACTTTTAAAAAACACATCGGTATTACGGTATTAAACAGTATTTTTTTGCCAAACAAGACCGTTCGTATCCACATTATCTTATAGGAATGAAGAATATAAAAATGTGCTTTAAATAGCCCATATGGACGGCATCATATTGTTATTTCCAGACACAGGTGAATGAAATGAAAATAATTAAAAATGATTATGATTCTTGTAGGCATTCTTGATGTTCTAAGGCTGAAAGTATAATTTTTAAAAACCTCACGTTGGCGCAGGCAACAAATTTCATCTTCTAATTGCTTTGCATGTAGTAATGAAGAATCCCACTAGGGGGCAGAGTACAGACTCAGACCGGATTTTCCCAAAGAAGAAGAAGTAAACTAAACATGGCGACCGTAGGTGATTATTAGCTGGTTAATATTCAGATAACGACAGAAAAAAAAGACGGCAGAAGTATCGTAGACGGTACGTAAAACCAGGCGTCTCTGCCGGACATCGCAGATCGTGATCCAACAACTGTTGGGTCTGCATCACTTTATCGTGGTTATCGTAGATTATTGGACCGAGATGGGTCCTCTACCCGTCTCCAAACTGTCCCAAGCTGCTGTCTGCTGAACGATTCTTTCAAACCCTGAATGTCTACAATCATCTTAATGCAACTTTTGGGGTTTTTTTGTTGTTTTTTTTGTCTAGGACTTTTAGTCTAGATGAAGCCAAACCACAGGCTGGATTAGTTCACCTGATCAGCTGATAAAAAACTTCGGTTTAAAACATAATCAGAAATAAATGCTGTTTTTCATCTAAGTTGAGGGGGAAAAAAATCACACTGCAGCTTTCTACCAGAACTATGATCGTTTTATTGTGTCCAGAATCTTTGTGCTTCTCTTGTATCCGTCTCTCTAATGTTTTATCTTGTGATCATTTCCACACTTTTGTGTTTTTGGTGTTTGTCACCTTAATTAGGGATGCACCGATACTGGTATCGGGTTAAACTTAACCGATGCCATGAACCGATACTCAAAATGGGGGAAATCTGCAACAAATTCACCAAAAAAGATAAATTTTTCACTTGAAATTTTATTTTTTGTGATAATTTTATATTTTACATCTGGTATTTTGTCTCAGTTATGTTTAGTTTGTAAAGTCCGGTGCCTTTAGTCTCTGTTCAAGAAAGGCGCCAGAAGTTGTACAGTTTTATTAATTCAACAATATGTGGCAAGGTACACAACGAGGGCCCAGGCGGGATTCGATACCTGATATCCCAGTGGCCAAGTGGCCAGGGCACATGATCTATCGGAGCCATAGCGACAGGACCTCTACCCTGTCTCAAATGGTATCGGGTATCGACAGATACACAAAATCTAGCCATCGGTATCGGTATTAGGACTGAAAAAGTCGGGTCGGTGCATCCCTAACCTTAATAACATGAACCAGCCTCACAGATTACAACAAACATTCAGTTTGCTCCTCTACTTTATCCAGAGTAGTTGGACCTGGATTGCATGTTCATTAAGGCGACTTGGCTTCGACGTTCCCGAACTGAAGCCGTGAACGCGCCGAACGTTGAGCAGAGGTTCTGATCTCTTCTGTGTGTCCCCCCCCTCAGGGTTCTGGCTGCTCTGGACCGTCCTCATCCTGTTCAGCTGCTGCTGCGCGTACCGCCACCGCAGGGCCAAGCTGCGGGTCCAGCAGCAGCAACGGCAGAGGGAGATCAGCATGCTGGCCTACCACGGAGCCAACTCCTTCCCCTCCTCCATGCTCGACCTCAGTAAGTCTGACCGTCTAAAGTCCAGAGGGTGGTTCTGCTAGAACGGGACATCCGGTTAATATTGTCACCAGCCTTGTTCTGGACACTACAGGATACTTTATGACATTTTTTATTTTGTTCGTGTCACAAACTCGAAACTTAATGCAGGTTTGTAAGGATGTGAACTAAAGGACCAAAAATCTAGAGTCTGACCCGTTCTCCTTGATCGGAGGGAAGAGGTTAGTGTTCGGGTCTCGCCACAGATTCTCAATTTAACCCAAGCTGGAACTTCGACTAGGCCACTCTAAACCATCCCATAATATATCCAGCTGGATGTTAACGGTGGTTGTCCTACTGGAAGGTGAACCTCCAACCAAGACTCGGGTCTTCTTCCAGGATTGTCTGACATTTATCAGCTTTGGCCAGCTTCTCTGTCCCCACAGCATGATGCTGCCACCACCAGGTTTCACCATAAGGATGGTGTGTTGCCCCGGTTGCGAAACGGCGCAATGGAAGTTCTTAGATAAAGGGGACGAGAGAGGATTCCTTCACTTTTAAGTAGGTTTTATTACAGACTTTTTGATCAGTCAATACGCAAACTGACCTGCCTTCCAAAACCAGTCACAGATTTACTCAATAATCTAACAGACGTATCAACATTACATCAGATATGTTTTTCTTCAAAGTAAAATGGCAGACTTTTCAGGCGTTGTCGACTTGATAGTGAAGGCATTAGTCTAGCAGATGTCAGGGTGCCGCCAGGCCCCAGAGGAGGTTACTATGCCAGTCCAGGATGTAGGATAGGGCTGGACGATAATTCGATAGGAATATATATCGTTCGATAGACGTGCGGTGCGATAGAAAGAAAATGGGTTGATAAAAAAGTTTGATTGAAAAAAAAAAGTTTCCGCTCATTTTTTTCATCAGGCAGCTTAATACAACAATCATTACTTACTCCAAACGAATTATTAACAATGACCCACGCAGCTCTTTCAGCCACCCTCTCTGCTTTCAAACCACAAAAAGGATGAAATGATTTGAGCTGAAACAGAATTTTTTGATAGTCCCCAAGCGAACCATCACCGTAAGTTTGCCGCGCTCAGACGTCACAACAAGGCAGCAGCGGAGGAAGTTGTTCTGGATAAATGTTTCAGAGGCTCAGGTAAAGTTTGCGTCCCATTCTGAACCGATCCTCCTCGCACTAAAACACTAAACGTAGCAATAATGAACAAATTAAAAAACTACGATCAGCTGTTTTAAGCAGGACTCCCGTCTCACAGCTCGCTACGAATGTCTTACAGAGAGACACAGGAAACGTACACATGTCGCGTTGCTTACATCTGTGGCTTTTAAAATCTCCCCTCGGTTCTGCTCCCGGTTCTCAGAAGCGAAAAAACGCCTTAAAAAACCCAACAGGGGTTGGATAGACCTGCTGGCTTCGGCTCAATGACTGAGCTGCAGTGATGGAGCCCATCAACACTGGTGAGTAGCTAGTTAGCTTTAGCCTACAGCTGAAGAGCTGGAGTGAATTTGAATAAACTTTATTGACAAACTAAACCAAAGGTTTCAGCCATTAATATTATAAAGTGTCATAAAATGTTTAAAAGATTAAAAAGCATAAAAATAAGCCTTTAATTTAAACTACAAACATGATCAAAATATATATATAATAGTTAATATTACTTTTCTTACAAACTTAGGTTTGATAAAAAGAAGTGTTTGAAAATGTAATTAATTTAATTCTTCGTTAAAATTACTTAATTGAAGAATATCAAAATGACTGGGGAGGCTGTTAAAATATATTTTTACATTATGTGATTTTTTTTTTATTGATAATTATCGTTATCGATCAGTAAGAACTACGAACTTAAATCAGTACATTTGGTGAGGCAGATTTATTTGTACAGCACACTTTCAGTACAAGGGAACTCAAGGTGCTTTACATGATTAAAATTGACACACAGAATAAATCAATTTGATGAATGAGCAATTACAATATGACAATAATCAAGACAATAATTATATAAAAATTTAACGAAAAGCAGGTAAAAAATACCTTACTTTATTCACTAACAGATCTCACTGAAAAAGTTTCATTTTTAATTAACTTAATTGACCTTGATAAAAAGCTCACAGTTCTTCCCTTTAAAAAAAAAAAAAAACACAAGAAAGCATTTACAGTAATCAAGACAATAACTCGTGTGAAAATAAAAACAAGCAAGTAAAAACAGTTACCCATAGGCGAGTCTAAAAAGGTAAGTTTTAATTTTATACTTAAGAGTTCAGCGTCTCTGCAGCTTTGCATTCTCCCGGTAGTTTGTTCCAGATGTGAGGATTTTATGTTTTGACCTGACCCAAAGTCATCAGATTGGTTACCATATCATAAAGAAAAGGCACACAGTAACTGTCCGTATTTAAAGAACACACAGAGCAAAAATTCTTAGTATTACATTTCCCATAACAACGGCAAATAGGACTTTCGACGAAGGCTTGATTTGAGACGGATCCTCCCCACTTGAGCTCTGAAGCCGGTAGCCCTGGAGTTCTTGGCTGCTTCTCTAAATATGGCCCTCCGTCCACTGGTAGTTTACTTTAACGAACGGTGTTCTTTGATTGGCTGCTTTACAAAAAACACCAGCCGATATCGAGTCCAGTGGGATTGTGAAAAGACATCCACAAATTGGAATAAATTAGATGCAGTTGTGGTCTGTTTGCTAATCAGCTGTTGGGTGCGCACAGTTTTATTCGGGGTGTGGTCGGATTTTAGACTCTTAATAAAATGAGAGAGATTCCAATATGATTTGAATTGATCATACAGGAGCTATAATATAACTAATAAGTAATACATTTTTAATCATTTGCAATTTAATTTATAAGAAAGCATTGCACAAAAATCGCTTAAAGGAGTCGTAACCTAGTATTGTCTTGGATGCCCACGCTCTATTATGGTGTTTCAGGCCCTTATAAAAAATAAAAGTTGAAAAAATAATAAAAAAAGTAGCTCCTCAGACCCTTATTTCTGAAGGCATTGTTGTCTCGCGAGATCTGATGCAATGAGGGGCGCGTTGATTGGTGGCAGGAAGGAAGGGGGGGGTTGACACCGCAGGTAACGTTTTAGCGTATCGTTACGTCCCAAGATACTCCCGGTAGCTAATTAGCTGTTAGCTGCTGTTTGTTACACACAGTAGAGCAATAAAAACACAGCCTTACCGTTTCAATTGCAGGCGAGTCTCGGATTTGTTGGAATGGCCCCTTTTTTCCAAACGGATCTTCGATGCCAGCTTTGCCTGATTATCGCCCCAAATTAGTGAATGATTCCGGCGTAAAATGTTTTTGCACACGCACCTAAGCCGGTGGGAAGAGTTGTAAATGAAAGTAATCCACTGATCCCTGATAGCTTGGTCCGTTTTTTTGGGGAGAGAAAAAACATTGCCATGTTGATTCTGGCAGTAAAGAACAGAGCAACTCACATGTGCGCCACTTTTCTGCGTCTTTCACGGTCGAGTTCGTAGTTCGAATCGGAATTCAGTAATGGCGGCGCTAGTTTGAATATGAGAGGGGCGGGCTTCCTGGAGGATAGGTCTGCGGTGTCCATATATGGTAAATGCTGCCGACTTGACGTCAAGTCGGCGCAGAAATTGAAATCTCGTATTTCAGTGCGCGTGCACGTTGGCTGGTTGACGAACTCTGGTGTAAATTAACGCTTCACTTTTCAATATCGGCTTCCCGGCCAGCGTATAATCGTCAGGCAATCATAGCATACCGTTTTTCTTGTGGAAAAGTGAAAATTACAGGTCATGACTCCTTTTAAAAGTCGGATTTTTATGTGAAAAAATAAGAGATTTTGGTTTCTAATCCGTATCGCTGAGCCGTAGCGTACAGTTATCTGTGGTTACCATAACGACCATAAGAGACAGCTCGACGTTTGTATGGATGGGATGCCAACGACGGTTGTTCCTGGCTCCAGAGACACAGGACGGTTGGTGGGATGAGCTCCAAACACGTTTAGCAGATGGCATTTCGGCACTAGAACAGCAGCGTTGATGTTAGCGAGTGGCCAGCGCATCAATCAAACCTGAATCCGGTAGAGGACCTGCTAGGGGACGTCAAACATGACGTTCCTGGGGTGCGAAAACCACGGCATGCGGAGCAATAAGTGATTTCTGTCCAGCGATCCTGGGCTGGAGTTCCCGTTCACAGGCGACCGGAGGCGGCCGACGCTGGTTTTTGTTGTCGAATGTGAATTCGGGTGTAGTAATAACTTATGTCTCTGCGGCGATACGAAAACTTCTGTCTTGGTTTTACTGGATCCAAGTTCGGTCGATCATCAGATCCTGATGGAGAAGTCGGAGGAACAGGTTGGATTGTCTGGTACCGGGCCAACATGGTTCTGATCTGATCCGACAGAGACTGGCTGTCGGAACAAACAATCTCATATTTGCTCCGCAACGATATCACTTTTTTTTTTTTTTTTTACAATACGATTTACTTTTTTCCACTTTGATCGGCATAAAAAAACCAACTTTTTCTCCTAAATTATTTCTTCACAGTTCCTAAAATTTATTTTATACCGTTACATAACTTAAAAAGTAAAAGTATAGAACTGACTGGAAATTTGATTGAATTCTTCTAAATAAATAGTACAAGCGGACATAGCCAGAGTAGAAAATAATGTGGCCACTTGAAAACAGTGTTTAGAAATGTTTAAATAATACTTTGCTTGTATTAGAGGGGAAAAACATGCTAAAATCACTTTAGATTTATTTTGATACTTTGAAAGCTTAGTTTCCCACCTGTACTTTAATGCAGCATGGACAGCTGTTGGGAAAAGCCCTTCTCATCAACTGGGCTTCCTCCAACTTGCGTTTATTTTATTTTCATAATCAGTAGTCTTGTCTGATGTTGAGAGATGTGCTCACTGACAAAGTTCTGGTTCAACCCATCTTCCTTTTTCTGCTGTTGTGGCACGAGAAACCATTAATGTTTCTAAATAACAGAGTTCAGTGATGGCGGCGAGTCCTTTCTGGTTTGTTCTGGTGTCACTTTTTAAAGCTGCCCTGCGGAAAAACGTTGCACTGCGCTCTGAGTTCCTCATATAAACATTCTGCATGTGTTTAGGTAGCAAACTGCTGGATTTGTTGGATACTGAACTGAACCTAAATCAAACAGAGCTGATATTACTACTATGCAGGTTGGATTGACTACAAAAAAATTGTTGACTGGATTATCTGGAGGTTTTTGAGGGAATTTTGCGATCTGATCTGTAAAAAGAAAAAATAAAGGGTGGATAGCTGAGAAAAATTAGCAAATTTGCCATCAACATATAAATTGGCAAATGATTATAAACGTTTTCTGTGGCTGGTGTGAAAGGCCCTTATATATCATTGATGGGGAAAAAACAGGTGTTTGGCTGCAACTGGACTGAAAAGTGAGAAAATTTGGAGACTAAAACTTTTCCTGAATTGGGACCAAATTCCAGGAGACGGATAGATGCATTTTTAACCCTTCGTAGTCCCTGGAATAAATGCTATACTTGGGATCCTCGGCACAAAAAAATGTCCAAGAGAAAAAAAGTGAAAATAAAGTCATATAATATTTAATTACTCTCAAAAAAAAATTTCACAAATGCCATCCTTAGCCTCAGTCCTCTGGAAACATGAAAAAAATGCCTGTTTTTGAGATGAAAGCCATTTAATACCAGATTTTATTTGAAAATCTGCACTCTAAAAACCCCCCTAAAAAACAGGAAAATGACATATAAAATTGTCTATTAGGATATTGCTCTTCTTAAAATGACCGATTGTTTTGATGTGGACTGTAGAAACAACATTCACAAAAATTATGAAACCAAACATGGACACCAGTGTATGACATCTCTAAAAAACGCTCAAACCATATTTTTTAGAAATACATATTGCATTGTGAATTCAGGGCCCATAGGATCCCAAAAATGTGAATAATTTAAATTCATCTTTATTCAATGCCCCAGCATTTATAAAGAAATCATTCAGGTGAAAAAAAGTCAAAACTACAATTTCAGTTTATGATGGCCGCAGAAACAGTGGTGTGTAATTTTTTTTTTAATAATGGGGATATTAAGGTCTGTTAGAAAAATGTCGTTTGAATGGGAGTCAATGGCACAAAAAAATGTCCGAGGGACCTTTATGTTACTGTAATGAATATACAATGTTTTAAATCTAGTATGAGAAAAAAGTATACATTTCTGTCAAACTCATCCAAAAATGCACATCTTCGGGAAAAAAATGTAAGAATTGCATTAGCACAACAGTTGTTCTAAAAATGACACCCGCCTGCGCAAAAAAAACGCCCCAGGGACTATTAAGGGTTAATCAGGCAGGTGACTCACCTCCTTCTGAGGTCCTTAGATGTACTTCACAGAGCTCATGCCGAAGCGATGCGGAGCACGCAAGCTAAAGTTAAGGTTTCAAGATGTCGGGGAAATGCAATTTCAACAATGCGTGGCTTTTTATGTTTCAGAAATGGTCCAGCAGAATTCGTTGTTCGATACACAGGGGCTGGTCCCTTTACATGGAGCTCCCCCTGCTGGCAAATGTGGGAATGACCTCAGTAAAAAACGTAAAATTTCAGTAAACGAGTATTTAAAGGTTGAATATGGAACATGGGCCCCAAAGCGACATCTAGTGTGTCGAGGTTGTAAATGCAATAACAAAAAGCCGTCTGGATGCCAGTTCTGTAACACCGTAAAGGGTAAGGAATATTTTTTTAAAATAAGTTTAAAATACTAAAAGAAAAAATAATTATAATAATAAAAAATAATACTAAACGAAAAAAGTATAACAAAATATGGGTTAAAGGCAACCATAAGTTTTTGTACCAGTCCTCTCTGCATCTTATTTCGGTAGCTGAGTGGTTTCCTCCACTCCTCTTGGTGATGTCCTCTATAAAAGTCATAATTTATATTTTAGAATTTACATAAACATCCAACAGATTTCTTACAGCTTTCTTACCTTTCTCCATAAGAAACTTCGCCATTTCCGCGTACATTTTGATGCCGTGGACCTTTTTCAATTTGTGTCCATCATTTGTAGGCTTCACCTAAAACTAACTCTGGTTTTAAATATTATAAGGTCGCTCCTCTTCTGAGTAAGATAATAAAATCTTTGGGGCTAAGACACAGCAGCTAAACTTACCAAATGCTCCATTTTCTACAGTACACGCCTCGTTGCTCCAGGCAGTTTACAATAGTATTCGGCAACCTGCAATGCTGCGCCGCTGTTGGCTGGAACACGTAAACATAAATACAGTGCGGTGGTCGGAAAAAGTTATATTTTTTAATGATTTTAGGTTAAATATAACGTTTAAAGGACAGGGTGTACTTTCATTCTTCACACCTCTAAACTCCCCGTTGAAATATAACTTTTTTAAAGAGATAGCTTTTAAGAAAAATGTTCCATATTCAACCTTTAATCATTTGCAGTTTGATAGGCGAATTTGTAGTCACACAGTTTTTACGTATTTGTTTTTGACAGCATTCACTTTAAAACTCATATCTCTTTTTTAAAATGTGTTCATTGAATTCACTTCAAACAACAACAAAAAAATGCTCAGTCTTCTGATTTAACGAGACGTTTTAAAATTAATTAATAAATGCCGCTCTGTTTTTCTGAGTAAACAAAAGAAGTTTATACAGTGTCTCAGACCGACTGTTTGGTGCCTACTAGGGCTGGACGATATGGAAAAAGAGCATATCGATGAAGGGAATATCATATTGATCGATATCGATAATCCAAAACTATCACAAGATGTAAAAAATAGATTTGAAGTGCCTCCCTGGTCGTTTTGTTATTCTTTATTAATTAATTTTAAGTAGAAACTAAATGGTAATTTTTCAGACACTTTTTAATCATAACTACGTTCGTAAGACAGAAACAAATCAAGAGTTACATCAGTGAATACAAAGAAAGGTCATGTCAATAGAATTATATATTTTTTTATTTATTACTAATCTAAACTAAAGGTTTATTTTTGTGCTTTTTCATTTTTTAAACATTTAATGACACTTTATAATTTTAATGGCTGAAAGCTTTAGTTTAGTTCGTCGGTAAAGCTGATTCTAATTCAGTTAAGCTGCTAAAGCTAACGCTAACCAGCTACTCACCGATACCAGAGTGTAGACGGAGCCCAGAACACTGAAGCCTAGTCCAGTCACTCAGAGCTGAAGCCGGCAGGTCTACCCACCCCCAGTTGTGTTTTTTAAAGCGTTTTTCAATTCTGAGGACCGGGTGTGGAATCGGGGGGGGACATTTTAAAAGACACGGTGTGTCGTTAGCATCGCTCCCTGGGTACGTTTCCTGTGTCTCTCGTAACAGTGATTCGTATCGAGCCGGGGAAGGGGAGTCCATTTTATTTGGTTTATTATTGCTATGAGTATTTTTTTCAGAACGGGAAGTAACATTTACCTGAGCTACTGAAACATTTACCCAGGAACAACTTACTCCCTGTGACATCTGACCGTGACGTTACGCCGATGGTTCGTTTAGGGACCATCAAGTCATTTGCTCCTTTTTGTGGTTTGAAAGAAGAGAAGAATGGCTGACAGAGCTGCTTGGGTCAGCGTTGATGATTTGTTTGGCGCATGTAGTGACTGTTGTATTAAGCTGATGGGCTATAATGGAAAAAAACGAGGGCAAACTTTTTCATCAGACTTTTTTATGAACCCTTTTTTTTTTTTTTTTATTGCTATCGAGTTTTCGTCCGGCCCTAGTACCTACCTATTTTTAAAAAACTGAGCGGTATTTGTTTTGTTTGGTAAAACTTTTCCCATTAATTAATAAAAAAAGAGCTTTTTATATTTTTCAATTAAATGCAATTCACTTCTGTAGCAAAATGCTTCTAAACAGACTGAAATTAATCCTGCTGATTGAAAATCAACATGCAGATAACGCTTAAATTTATCCACAAATTTATTGTGTACAAACCTTGAAAAAAACATACACCTGACATTTAACGATAGGATTAAAAAGTGAAACTGATACCTCATGACGTAAAATATCAGTAGGTATCGATACTCCGACATATTTTAGACACACAAAAAAAAAATCCCGAAATATGGGGAGCTTAAGTCTCCTCCCCTTCTGGTCCACGGGCCGAAGGAAATAAAAAACGCGATAAGTTGTTTTCTGGTCCGCTTTGTCTTATGTCCTGAATCCACACATATGTTGTACTTCGATTTAAATAACTAATGATGTACATTTTGACTGTGTTTGTACATTGATTTGGAATTTATTTGATTGTAAAAATTCACAATTTCAATGCCTACAAATCAGAAGTCGCATATATGACGTAATTTTGCTAACGCGAGCTAGCACTAGCTATAGCACGTAAAACCTTCACCTAGAGCTTGTAGAGCTTCTCCTCCATGCTGGCTCTCACTCCACCGAACGCTTTACCCCCGACATAGCTGCTACTTTCCAAATGGTCAGATTTATAGAGGTTTTCTCCGTGTTTAATACGACTTTCTTCGTCCTGGAGGCTACGGCCCTCGCACTCCTTCTTCTTCTGCAGTTGTAGTCCGCTAAACGTTTTCACACAAAACCTAAAATAACTTTTCCTCCGGTCGAAAATCAGCGTTTTCTCCTCATCAAAATTAGTTTGTAAAATTTACATCATCATTTGTTCGATCCACGGCGCATTTCAAACTGGATCAGAAAATAACTTTTATTTCATTGACTCTCATTCATTTTTTTTGGCATTAGGGGAGCCATGGACCGGTAGTAGAAGGGTGGGACTTAGGCCCCCCATTGATACACCGATATGACATAAAATATCACAATATATTGACATTTAAATATTTGTCGTAGATCCCGAATGTTCACAGATCCAGATATGTGAGGGGATTATTGGTTCCAGAGATTTTACTTTCGCCCTCTTTCCCTCCCTCTGTAGGTTTCCTGGCTTCACTGAAGCTACCGTCCTATGAGGAGGTCGCAGCGCAGCCCTCAACGCCTCCTCCGCCCTACAGCTCTGTTTTCACCACTCCACGGTATCCTCAGCCACCTCGCGCTGCCGACCCGCACCTTCTGACCCAGCACGGCCCGCTGCTGCACCGACCGCTCAGCGACGGACCCTCATCCTTCAGCTCTAACAGGTGAGCATCCCTTTGAGCGTCCGGCCCAGCGCTCCTTTTTTTCCCGCCGCTGTCAACCCATGTTTCTATCCGTCTGCAGCTCCAGCTGTTCCTGCGACTCCTGCTGCCCCTCCTCTCCCTGCAGCTCCTCGCTCTCGCCGGCTGTCACCTACGAGACCGACACGAGTCACGCCTCCACGCCGAGCGAGGCCACGCCCCTCACCCTCGACGTCACGATGGAGACCATAGCAGCCGCGGCCAGTTGCCTAGAGGCGAACGAGGCCCGTGTTGCCTCGGTGGCTGTTGACATCGAGGACGGCGAATGCGTCAGAGCTCAGGAACCTCCTGCCACGGACTCTTCCCTCCCCATCCAGACTGTTACCGTGCCGGTTATTGCCATGGCAGCCTCGTCTCAGCCTTCGCCTGGCTCCGAGATCGCCCTCACCGTCCGAGCTTCTCCTCCCGTCGACGTCCAGCTCGAGTTACCGCCGTGCTCGCCGATCTTGAGCGCCGGTAGCTCAAGTACCCTCCCCAGTCCAAGAATTGACGCCACCCAGCTCCCATCGACCGAGGCCAAGAGAACCGGAAGTCCGTCAGAGCCTCCTACCCCGACGGCTCGCTGTGAAGCTCTGGAAACTCCTGATTTATCCAGAACTTTTGAGCCTCCCAGCGTTCCTCCAATTCCAATCATACCGTTTCCAGACGTTCGCAGAACTATGGCCTTTAAAGAAGACTCTGCCAGCCTTCTAAACTCGGATCAGGATTCACGTGTAACCCCAACCCAGACGATGGTGTCCACGGACCCTACAATGGACCAGGACCCAAGGCTGTCCGAATTTACACCACCAAACCCAACGACTGTTAGCGTCCCGAATCCCGTCGTTAACGCCCCCGCTGTTCCCAAACCAACACGTTTAAACCTTACGCCAGGTACAATTACGGCCACTGTTTCGTCTCCATTGACTCAACACCTGGGACCGTCGCCCGGGTCCGGTTTGATCCGGAATCCTCAGAGTCCCGGGTCTTCCCAGCACTCTTCTGTAGTTTTGACTGTGGCCGGTCCTGGAAAGAGTCCGGGGCCGCGCGGTTCGTCCAAGTCGAACCTTCTTGCACCGATGCCTTCAGATGTTGAGGGATCAGGATCGCCCTCCACTCTGACTTGTCCGGTTCCTGTAGACAAAGCCTCCTCTTGCCCGGCGATCACCATCGAGTCTGAAACCTCCTTTGCATCGTCTCCGTCTCCCCTGGCGGTCGTCTCCCCATCCTCACCCCGATCCCCTCTAGGTCTCGCGGCGCCAGTGCTGCTATTGGACCCCCTCGCTGCTCTGCACCCCTCCGACAGAGGCGCCGGCGGTGGTAGCTCCTCCGGCCACGCGTCCTCCCTCTCCCCGTCGCCCCGCGCCACCCAGTCGCCGCCCAAACAGACAGTCTTCTCCCCGTGCGTGGACGTCTTCGAACCCGGACCCGCGTGCTGGGAGGACGGGGACGAGGAACAGGACGACTGTGACCGAGAGGAGGAAGAAGACGAGGACATGGGAGCCGACGAGAGCCAGTACAGGCACCGCCGTCTTACCGGCGACTCCGGGATTGAGGTGTGCAGGTGTCGAGTAGAGGAGGAAGAGGATGATGACGAAGAAGAGGCGGAGGAGGAGAAAAACGGAAACGGCGACGTGCACGATAGCTTGGATTGCCCCGCGAGGAGCCAGACGAGCGCGGGGGACGAACTCACGCCGTGCAGCGCCCCGATTTCCGTCGCCGCCGCGCCGACCCCCGAGGAAAACGGCAAGGTCATCGTCGTCATGGAGACGGTGTAGCTAGCAGGAAGCCGACGGTTCAGTTTCTTTGTCCCTGAACTGGCGAAAGCCAGTCGGGCATCAAACGATACCGAAGGCGCTTCTCAACTGATCGGGGTTGTGACCCTGGACTGTGGCGTTGGGCGGAGGTGGAGGTCATTTTGCGGGGTTCGATGCCACGTTTCACCAGGTTTGGAGTAGGGCTGGGCGATTAATCAAATTTTCCGTTCATGAAGATTTCATTTTTGGAAAATCAAGAAGTGTTTTTTTTTTGTTTTTTTTTTACCAATGCACTAATTTGGTGTATGCCAGCAGAAGGTGTGCTGACCCGAGTGTGTGGGGCCTTTGTCTTCTGAGTAAAGTCAATTCAATCTAAGTAGGGCTGGGCGATTAATCAAATGTTCTGTTTTTGAAGATTTAGCTTTAGAAAAAAAAAAGAAGAAAAAATATATATAATATAGGGGTGTCACGATCTCGATTTTGTATCGATATCGATCTAAAGTGCGTTACGACCTTGCACATCAAAATCCAAAAGAGTATAGCGATCACCTCCTGCCATGTTTATATCCTGTGTCCCAATCTGGACTCCGTAGCAACAGTTAGCAGACAACCGTCTCATCACAAGGAACCACAGGTTGAATTTTGTAACTCTTGCTAGTTCTCCTACAACTCACAACTGCCTGTTTCACATCCCCCATGATCAGAGCACACGTCTACAGAGCACATTAGCTGACGCTAGCAAGTAGCTTTTGGCAAAGCTACAGCTCGGCCACGGCTAGGACAGATGAAGCAGCGGGACCGACGCTAACATCACTCCTTCTACTCTTAAATCTTTTGCTCGATCCAATGAGCTATCTGGAGCAAATGTGTCTCCAGTCGTTCTGCAGTAACTATAAAGAGTCACTAGATGGCAGCCTCTGTTACTAAACATTTCTGCTATTTAAACAATAATTCTACACTTTTATTGTAAATAAATTATTTCAATGCCTAATGCGATACATTACACAAGAATAAAAATTGCATCAATTTTGTCTTAAATTTAATGAATGAAACCAATGATCGTAGATTAGTCTAAAAATGACATAGGGCTCTGTGCTTTAAAATGAAAATAAATCCAAATTGAATTGAGGATTTGGAGAATCGTAACACCCCATTTTATATATATACTCACACAGTACAGACCAAAAGTATGGACACACCTTCTCATTCAATGGGTTCTCTTTATTTTCATGACTATATTTGTAGATTCTCAATTAAGGGCATCAAAACTATGAATGGACACATGATGTATGGAATTACTTACTGTATTACTGTATATACTTAAACAAAAAAGGGAGAGATAACTGAATGCATGTTATATTTTAGATTCCCTTTGTTCTGATTACTGCTTTGCATTCTCTTGAGCTTCCAGAGGTAGTCACCAGAAATGGTTTACAAACAGTCTTGAAGGAGTTCCCAGAGATGCTTGGTACTTGTCGGCCCTTTTACCTTCACTCTGCGGTTCAGCTCACCCCAAATCATCTCCATTGGGTTCAGGTCCGGTGATTTTGGAGGCCAGGTTATTTCACACTTTTTGTAAAAGTACTACATAATTCCATACGTGTTCATTCATAGTTTTGATGCCTTCAGTGAGAATCTGCAATGCAAATAGTCATGAAAATAATGAAAACACACTATATATATATATATATAAATCAGAGGTTTTAATTGTAAAGTCATATCGCCCTGCCCTAGTTTAGAGGCTTCAGAGATTTCAGTACAGGGTGATAAATTGGGTGGAAAAAGTTTCAGGCCCCGTTCTTCCTTAGCTAAGGATGGCTCGTCCCGACGGATCTCCGTATCACGCACACAGTTTTAACACCTATTAAACCACTCTTTAACCCAGTTTTTGTGACTCTTCTCAACAGACTTTATGGAATCCTCTTTTAACAACCAAATACTGATACTCATCACAGTCAGTATCGAACCAAACTACACAAATTCGCACAAAGGAAGAAACAAACCCCGGGACTCTCTTCTATCCTACGTGACGGAAGCGTCTTCGTCAAAGGTTTATATCGTGGCCTCTCCAGGCGTCTTCTGCCCATAAATGAGCATCTTCAGGCAGCCGAGCACTCAGGCGGAGACGCCCTCCAGCGCCGTCTCGGATGATGACGGAGGCTTGGAAATGTGCCGGGGAAACAAGTCGGCTCGCTTCAAGGAAGGGAGGCAGGCCGGTGTAGGTGGGTGATGATTCACGACGCCTTGATTGACGGAGGGAAGACTGATTCACCGGGTTTGACGGCTGCGGTGGAACATTTCAAGGCGGACGTCGCTTCGGCTTCCCCAGCAGAGAGAAAAGCTCCCACATGAATGTAAACAAACAATGGCTGCTTTCATGGCGAAACAAAGCCCCAAAGAGAGCAGAGACGGAGCGTGTCGTCGCCCCGTCTTTTGTCCTTCTCCTTCTCTCTCTGAGCGTGAGGTCAGATCAAACAATACGCCGTAGACGCCACGATCTCCGTCACTTTGTGGATCTCTTCATTTATAAAACGCCCCCTCCTGCGTTCTGTTAACTTTTAACGGATTCAGACGACTCATAACAGAAGAAACGAGCAGAACAAACGGAGGCTTTTCGGGGGGGCTTCAAAAAGAACAAGTTGCAGTGAACCTGCGAACAGAGTTCGGTTTATTTTTAGGGTCGGTGTTTCGTACCTTGTGAGCTTGATAGACGAGTCTGTGTACATATTTTGTGACACACAGAGACGGAGCACATTTTACCAATGAAGCCGAGTTAGTAGTCGTCGTTTTGTACCTGCTGCCGTGTTTCAGCTCAACGTAGAATCTGACATCGGAAGTGACACACAGAGCAATATTTTATTTTTCTCATTTAGGAGTAAGCAAACCAAGAGAAGGAGCTGCATCAGAAATGTTGGCGGTGGGGAGAAGTTTTAAGACGAGGCCTGGACTGATGTATTGGAAGGTTTTTGGGTGCGTTTTTGTTCAGACTAGAAAAGAAAGATGTTGTATACTGCTGTCAACGAACAAGAGAGCTACCTGGAGTCAAGAAATTGTTGATATACTTCAATCTTTTAAGAAATTATACATCCTCCTAATCTTTGCAGAGGGCCGGTAGTTCATTTTTAATTTTTTTATCTGGACCTTATTTTTTAGAAAATAGAACGTTCGTTTACCCAACCAGACAAGTTTGGAGCCACTCGGAGTAGGGGTGTGCGATATGACGATTTAAGACCATGAAGCGATCTACACGTCTTGACGATCTGTCATTTTGATAGATCGTTTTATCCCGATTCCCGGTTCTGCTGCTGTATTTCTACCTCTGTGTGCGAAGAAAAGCCTGCGCTCTCTCCCTGCTCTACGCAAATTACCCCCCTCCCCTCCTCCCCCTTCGCGTGTGTACAACCTATAAACAAGCATGGCGTCGCCGCGACTGAGAGCGTAAATGAGGGTTTTGTTCCGAATTTAAAGTCCTCGTCCATTGTATGGAAATGGTTTGGATTTTTACCAAACGGCAAACAAACATTATTTTCGAAGTTTGCAAGGAGAGCATCAAGGCAAGTGATCGCAACACCATAAACTTGTTTAATCACTTGAAGAGAAAACTTCACAAACAACACAGTGAGAGCTGGCTGGCAGCTAAAGCTATAAAGCCTGACTGCAGCAGCGGTGGCTAGCGCTTTTTCTTCTTAGTTCTTCTTCCTAATTTAGCAAACGCTAGAAAAAATAATTATAAAACTTACTCCCTACGACACAGACAGCAAACTGTCCGCGCTACCAGTTGTCCAGTTGCAAAGAAAAGTTGCCTTTTCTTTGCAACACCGCCAATCCATGCATGAATATGCAGAGAGTAGCAGGGAATATTAAGAACATGTTTGGATGGATGGAAGAATAATTATACCTTCTTACACTACAATCTACCTTCATTATTTTATGTAGCAGCAGCACAACCGTTGTGTTTTTACACTACATTGTTATCACTCACGTTTTTATTGGGCAGCTTTATGTGTGCCTGTTTATAATATCTGCATTCTGCAAAAAAACATTTGAACCAGTTAAAGCTGCATTTACCCCTGTTGTATGAGGATTATTAATTGGCGTATTATAGATTGCACAATTCATCTTGCACTATATTTGCAGCTGCATGTTAGTCTTTTATTTTAAAAGATTTTATATTTTATTCTATTTGCTCAATATCATATTTTTTAACTAAAGTAGGTTCACGTTTGCTTTCTGTTTTAGTAGACAAGTCAAGATTAACATTTTATATAATACATTTAAATACTTTATGATTTTGATGTATTCTTCAAGTAGGTTATTTGGAAAATAAATGAAATGAATTTATTTATTTAATGTTTCTTTTCTTTTACGTGTGATTCAAGTTTTGCTGGTCATAAGATAAAACAAATCGGGATGAAATCGAAATATAGATAATATACTTGAAAAAATCGTGATATTCTATTTTTGCCATATCGCCCACCTCTAACTTGGAGTCTTTTGAGAGACGTTTATGTCCACATAATGGTAGTCAATGAGAGAAGGAGATTTGCTATCTGTAATAAGTTATCAGCCACAAAACGCCTTCATTTAACCATGTTTTGTTATTAATAGGTAGTACTACTCCACTCGAGAGTTCAGAACTTCTTGGAAGTACTTCTATGTTTTCTTCCGGGGTGTTTTAGAGGCGTGGTTCCCAAACTTTCTGGTCTTTGACCCACAAAATATACATTTAATAGGCGCGTGACCCCAATTCTTGATGGAACATACAAGCAATTTTTCTGAGTCACTTAAAAAGTGGTACAATGACAACAAAACCAACATCAAACACTGATATGTCGAGCAATATATCACATTTTAATCATTTTTTTCTGTCAAATGACCAATTGGACCAAGTTCAGCTTCTACAGGTTTCCTTTCCGTAACCTACATAGACTACAGCTGTAATGGAGGACTGCTGATACGGCATTGAAGTTACTAATTGGTAAATGTTGGAATCAACTCGAATGAAAGGTTGTAAAACACCCAGAAGCTAATACCTTAGAACTTCAGAGACGTTCCGAATTCAGAGGGGAATATCGCTAACAAAATGTGGCTAAATGAAGGAGTTTTGGGGCAGATAATGCCTTATTACCAGGTTGACTCACATTATATAGATGTACGCTGATCGTGACTTGGTATATTCTTCTTCCGAAGGACTCAGTAGCTCCAAACTTGGTTGGTTGAGTAAATAAAAGTAATAAATGCTCGGAATAAGGTCCAGTTAAAAATATAAAAACAACTTTCCCTTTAAGGTGCCAGTACACCGTAGGGTTAACAACTACCGGGACCTCACAGAGTGTAAGTAATGCATAGATACATATACCAGTGAGTTTGTGGTATAAAAGGTCGGGGATCACCGTACAACCGAGGAGACAGGAGTGTGTTTAAAACCAGATGAGTTCAACTATCCCCCCTCGATTAATCGTCGTAGACTTTGTCTCTGCCAGTAGAGAAGAATGAGAGGTTCTCATCACCGCGTGAAATCAATACCCAACCATAGCGATTGGAGAGGGATTCTCTGGGTCTGGCCGACGGATCTTTGTACCCTGTTTTCATGCTGCATTGACCCCCACACCTTCACGTATAACTCAACAGAGCCACGATGGCGTGATGGAAGCGAGCGATAGAGCTACTCCGGACTTCGTTAAAAGTCCCGCCACAGAGACGGCGAGAAGAACGCGGGAGAGAAGATCCAGATATCGGGTTTTGGGACATCTCGAGAGCTCAGAGACTGACGGAGATGGTTCTGGTCGAAACGTCGGCATCTGTGGAGCGAGAACGACGTCTTCTTCGAGGCTAATCGCTCTAGAGCGACGCCCATCTGTTGATGTTGTAGTCGATGTTGTGGTTGACGGTGTTTTCCTTTTTATTTTTATTTTTTGTTTTACCTGAACTTATAACGTTCTATATTTCATTGGTTTCCGAGTGCCATTTCTACTTGACTACTGTTACTACTTAGCATTATTTAGAGCAGTTCTCGCTCCGTGTGCCTGTGGGCTTTATAGCAGAACGACTGTGGCGTTGTCTGTAATCTGAGGTTCTCAAAGGCTGCGCAGGCCTGAGATCGGCCGGATACTATTGGGGTTCGATAAGAAACGGGCTCCGGAAACAACCGGAACCGTGGTAATTAGACGAGGCAGGGCCCAGTGGGACTCCAATCTTCTCTTTCCTGTCCAGTCTTTGGGAACCCCGTCTTTAAGTCTTCTTTGTTTAGGTCTAAATAATTTCTTTTGAATTATAGCCCTCTCATAACTGGATTCTGTGGGAAACGGTTGATTTTTCTTTGAAAATTTAACATTTTACTCTGACCAGTATTGTGTTTGAACGATTTCTTTAGATTGAGACGCATTTTGCCGGGACGGATGGATCTAAAAATGGCTAAGAAATACCAGACCAGGCTGAAATGTTTCATGTACTCTATATAAAATCTGTTTATTAAATGGAAATATGCCAATCACCAGCACCAAACCTAAAAGACAAACGTATTAAATAGGGTTCTGGATTAAATGTCTTGATTGGTTTTACACATTGGTTTGATTTGACTAGACTGGTTCCTTGGGATAATCTGTTATTTCATATTTTATCTCCCCCTGTGATGTTTCACAACAGTTTAATTGATTAGATGATCTTTCTGTCCGGGTCCGTCCCTGTGTTTACGGGATTTTAACCGTCCGGTCTTCTCTTCCCGTTCTCGCTTATGTTTTTGTCGGCAAGAGTCGAGGAAGAGACGCCGGAAAAAAAAACCTTAAAGTCCTGTAAACATAAAATGACACTTATTAGTATTAATAAAATTATAGCTGTTGTGTATGAATGGCTGTATGTATGTATGTGTGACATAACTAAACCAGCCTGTTTTAAAAGTGTGGAAATATAATGAATAAAACTGTTGAATCTAAACTGTTTCTGTCTGTTTAATACAGAGCTAGTTTAATCGGGTCAAAGATGATGAAGCAGGAAAGCTCCACATTAATACCAAACAACGATTTACACACGAAATGATTAACACTTTGGGACAATAGAAGCTCATTATTATTATTATGTTTTATCAGTGCCCAATATTAGAATCAGATTTGAAGATGGGTTGCCAGGTTGAGACGAGGAACCCTCAACAAGGCTCGTGTGTGTCTGTAACTCCACCACCACTGGAAAACAATTAATCACACACAAATTTATGTTTTTTAAGCCTTTATTTGTTAAATATTATGATTTCGATCTTACAGATAATGAAAACGTGACATTTAAGATTAAATGCGACATCAGACCAATAAAAATACATTTTTAATACAAAAAACGTGGACTTAATAGTGTGTTTAATTCTCGCTTAAAAGTTTTTAAGGGGTTATTTTGGTTGTGACAAACGAGCCTCATTAGAACCCAATTCTAGCTGGTTGAATATGACCGTTTACAGGGTGTCCAATAACTCAATACATTCAGTTTTTAACATTTTATATATAGTTTTTATATTCAGATGTGTTATGATAAAGGGCAGTAAATCAAAATTAATTAGCATTCATGTAGAGCTTCATATGAAAATGTTTTTATTTACCAAAGTATGGACTTTTTGGTGGAACACCCTGTATCAACACTCAAATTCGTGATGTATTTTTTGGATTTTAAGACATTTTTATTTTTTAGTTAAGCTAATTATTTTACATTTCCTTTAGGTTAAAGTTAAAATCCGGTCTTTGCTTCTTATTTGTTGTTATTGCAGTTACCGAATCCACGGTGAAATCTCTAAAGGTTGGATCATAAATTACTTTTATTGTGTCAAAAACGATTATTGTACCATCAGTTTAGATTAAAATAGTTACAGCTCTACTTAATAGATGAATAAAAGTAGGTTAAAATATATTTATTTGATAGGAAATAAATGCATTCAAGTTATCTTGGAAATCAGTAAACCTTTTTCTTTATTATTTTTTGCTTGATTTTACAGATTCCTCTATAATTTAATTTATAAAGTACCAAAACGTGTCAACTGAAGACGGTTTACAAAAAAGGTAAAATTAATCCCATCATTAATTTTAACTGATTTAACTGGTTTTTTTTTTAAATGCATCAAGTTAGGTATTAATTAGTACAGGTTCAAAGTTTTCTAAGGAAATTGACTCGCATAGTTTGCTTCAGTCTTGAAGATATTTCTTTCGCATTCTGGCTTTTTAAAAGTCTTTTTTGGGATGGTTGGAAACACTGATGGTAGAAAAACTAAAACTTATTGATGAAGTAGTTTATGAGAATTGTTAAGAAATATTTGCATATTAATTAGCATTTGTAACGTGTTTTGAAAAAAAGGAAATAGTTGTATAGTCAGAGCCGGACCAAAGCATGAGTGAAATAAGTGTTCAAGGGCCCCCAATGAATGCTGGAATTCAACAGACTACAGATGTTTCCATTTAGTTTAGTTTTGTTCCAGTGTAGATTATAAAAAAAAAAAAAAAATTGTTTACTTTATTTTTTTTTTTGCAGTAACTCAATTATTTTATTAATATTTTTTAGTAAGTAAAATTCTATTTTTATTTATTTTTTATTAAAAAAAACCGCAAAACTATTGTAAATCAAATACCTTTAAATGAATAAAAATGTATATACTGTTACTTTTTTATTTATATTTTTTAATTTAGATTTAAAAATTTTATTAAATGAAAATATTTAAAAATTACTTTTTAATATTCATTGTTTATGTTACCATTGTTACAATCTGATGCTTTATTTTAATCTTTTTTTTTTGTTTGAGCTTCAGATTGTGTCATATAATAACAAATACATCTGATTGATTTTTAGAAAATAAATCTTGATAGAAACGTTGTTATTGTGGTTAGTGGTTTTAACAGAAAGGGGGCGCCAATGAGTCAACATCTGCCAAAGCCCCATAAAACTTTGGGCTGGCTCTGAGTATAATGAAGCCCCTCCCCTTTTCATTTAGCCCCGCCCTCCCACCCAGGGCGTGGACTGACTACGACCTTATAAGGCAGCGGCTGCAACACCACACCCAGGCGCCCCTGCAAGTTGGGCGGGGAAGCCCCGTCTGGAAGCCTGAAGCTCATTCGCTGGAGCAGAGACGACAGGAAGAGGAAGAGCTCCAGCCTGGCCAACGATTCGCCGACGCAGACTCGAGGCCCCGCCCCAAACGGCAGGAAGCAGGAGGGCGTGGCACGCTGTCCCCGGTCGTCAAGGAAACGATCTGTGTATAATACAGAGGGGAGAAAAAAAAGGTTTGAAGGGGGGGTTTCTGCTGGGCGTGTTTGAGAGGATGAGGCGGGTTTTATTGGGGGGTCACCTGGGGCAAACAGGTCCGGTTGCTCCCAGAACCGCGGGTCGTGATGGATCGACCACATGTTGACCAGAACCCGCGTGCCTTGACCCACGGCGTGACCGCCGATGCTGCGACAGGAAACGTTTGTTTTTTTAAGTAGAGACCTTTGACCTTTTCAGGGTCGCTGTGAGCGGACCGGTTCTATACCTGCTGTCGGTCATGGCGGTGTGGGGGATCAGAACCGGGCTGACCGGCCGGATCCGCATGCCCTCGTTGATGACGCAGTCCAGGTAGGGCAGCCGGCCGCGGTCCGATGCGCTCACCGCTCGCTCGCCGCCCACGATCTCGTCCAGCTCCTTCTGCACGCGCTCCTGGACCTGCCACGGAAACCGAGAACCCGTTACCCGTCAGCTCCGACCCAGAACCCCAAGCCCGGGTCGCCGCTCCCTGACCTCAGGGTGGTGCAGCAGGTAGGCCAGGATCCACAGCAGGGTGGTGGACGTCGTCTCCACCCCCGCCCCGAAGGCCTCGGCTGCCGTCATCAGGACGTGGTCGTCCGTTATCCCCTCCCCCGACCCGTGTGACCTCTGACCCTGGCCCTTCAGTAAGGCCTCCAGGAGGTCCCGAGGATCTCCGTCACTCAGCGCCGCCTGTAACGGAGACACACTGCGATGATTCCTGCAGCCAGTAGGGGGAGCTGTAACGTTATCAGAGCCGTTCTAGGAAAGCCGTCCCACTCTCCATTCAGTCCCACTGTAGCAACATTTGGTTGCAGTTCCACCAGAGTTCCACTGGGGGCGATCGCCATGATTGCATGATGAACGGGAGCCTATGGAGCTAGACGGCTAAATTTGTGTCTTTCACCCGATTGCCCTTTGAGAAATCTAAGATTTCATTGTAGGTTTCGCAAGTTCAAAATGGGTTATAGGTCAAAAGCTGCAAGAACGAGTACGTATGTCCTTTGGTTCTCTTACAGGTTGAGTTGTTGTTGCCCCTAACTCGCTAGCATTGTGCTAACGACCACTGATTTGTCACTGAAGGACTGATTACGACCAGATGTACCGCTTGACGGCATCGTAGCATCCGAAGCGGTACCAGAAAGTTAAGGCGGAATTTTTCAACCAAGTTTTTTTTTTGGGTTGCTAGCGCTGTTATCTGCCTATAGTTATGAATGTAGTGTGAAGTTTAAAAGGAAAAACAAGGATTGCAGTAAAGACGTATCTCTGGTCGTACGATGTGTATGACGTCATTGACGTCAAGTACTTTTTTAAGGCAAATAAGCGACTAAAAAAACCTAAAGCCCAGTTTATGCTTCTCCGACCGCAAATTTGCACTCAGACGCAGACGTTTGTCGTTTATAGTACTCCGCTATTCCACTCCACCCTCTGTTGTTATTTTCTGCGTTGCTCGACCAGGACAGCAGGGGGCGCCAGCTTTTTCATGGTGTCTCTGCCTACTATCAACGCGCCGTTTCTGTTTTTTTTCTAGGCTTGTGAAGGCATCCTTTTGAATACAATATACAAATTACTAGACAAAAAAAAAAAATTATACCCCGAGAAAAGGGGTATCGCTCCATAGACCGCCATTCATTCTGCACTCGTCATGAGAGCGCCCTCATATGGAGCCAGAGCGGAACTGCAACCAATTCAGAACCCGGAAGTTCCAATAGTGGGAGTTCTTTCTTTATTAGACATTCTCTGGAGTTACCTTGTGCTCCTGCAGCTTCTGGCTTAGCAGTCGGTCTCTGACAGCGATGCACTCCTTCAGTTTACTGAGAGACCTGTTGGGAAACACCTAAACGACAGACGGGTGGTTTTATTACACCCCTAAGAAAAAAAGAAAAAGAAGAAACCTTGACCGAGCTTTAAAAAGCGAGGCAACCAGCTGCAAAGCTTTTAAGAGTAAACTAATGTGTTTAAAAGGATCAATCAAAGCAGAAACTTAAAATAAACAAACTGAAGATAGTCGGGTTTGCTCATGTTTTAGAGCTGACACAATTTATGTTGAGTTGAAATATATATTTCATATAGTTGAGCCAACTTGTCTTCGTAAATTGGATAACTGAGTGAATAAGTCTGAAATGTAGGGTGTAAAAACGGAAAGACGTTACTTTTTATGTCAAAATTATGGCAACAAAGTGACACAGAATATAATAACTAGATTTAAATGGCATAAGATTGATGTCAAATTTAGATAAATATAAAGGAAAAAAACTTCAGTTGTAACTATGTGTTGGATTTATGGAGAAAATCTCAAATTGACGATTAAAAGAGCCTCTTTTTAACAGAAAACGTTTTTTGAAATGAAACAATTATGTGTAAAAAAAATTACTTTGAAGTGAACAATAATCTGAGATAAGTGGAGTAAACCTTACTTGAATATTAATTACAAAGAAACAAACTAAAATTGCATTCACTTTTTTCTAAAATAAACAAATTTTCACTACATTTTTAGAGAAAATCAGATTAATTTGGATTATAATCTGAATAAAATCTATTAATTTGTCAACAAAAACAGTAAACCATTAATTTATTTTTACTGTGCAAAATAAAACATGAATTTATGACGGTAAATTGTCCTATTAAAACAAGTTGGGAGAATTTCCATATAGATTTTATGGTATTAAGTTGAATTTGGCAAACCACGTTTTGCCGTAGTTTAGCGGCTGTAGCTCAGTGTTAGGTCTGAGATTATTGTTCAATTCAAAGTAATTTTTTTAAGATATTTTTATTTCATTTCACATTTATTTTTGTGTTGAATTTAGGCTGTTTTAATGATCAATAAGAGAGTTTGTCCATAAATCCAATACATATTTACAGCTGAATTCTTCAATATCTACTTAAGTTTTTTGTTTAAAGCTAATTATGTTTTACATTAATCTTTTACTATTAAATTTAGTTAATATGTGTCACTTTGTTGCCATAATTTCTTTCAAAGTAGCCTCTATTCACAGTTTTTACATGACTGAAACCAACATTTGGCCTGGTAGTCAGCGTAGCTGGCCTCTAATTAGAGGGTGGTCGGTTCAAAGCCAGCTTCTGTCTATTTGCTATGCATTTAACACCAAGTTGCCTAACATATCGCTGCAAAAAAGTGTTTCCCTTTAGAGTATTTTCAGTTGGCAGTATGAAGAAAGAGTGAAAAAAAAAAAATAAGGCAACCACTTGCAAGGCATTAACAAACAAGCTTGTGTTGAACCAATCTACATCAAGTTGAAATACTGAGTTAGGCAAACAAAACCTTAATATTCAACAATTTATGTTGACAAGAGTTTGTAAAATATAATTAAATAAGTGCAAAATCTACCCCTAAGTAGTTTTTGACTCGAAAGCCAATCAAAAAAGTCGGTTTTCCCGCACTGCACAACAAAATAATGAAAGTTAAAACAACTTTCTCCTTTTGCAGTGACCTAAAACATTGAGTTACAAGTACTGACAACTCATTAAATAGTATTACAGCGTGCCACCTACCTCAGTGTTTAGGTCTGATTTAAATTACTGGCCCTAATCTTGGGTTTTCAAGTTTTCATAATTAAAAAATAGTTTTTCATGCCCAAAAAGGGAAGTTGTCTTTTTTACACTGTGAAGACAACTATGGAAGTTCAATTTCCTGCAATTCACAACAAAACTATGTTGGAGGAACGTTCTCTGGTTGTTATGAAGCGCAACTCCCAGATTTAAGAACTCAAAAAGTTCAGATGAAGCGTAGAACCTCCTCGGTTTGTTGGACGAACTCATTTTATTGCCTCACGTGAATAAAACATAATTTTTTGTGTTCTCTAAAATTAAAATATTTTGTCAGGCCAAAGAAATGGAAGTTGTTGCTTTTAAAACCCTTAAAAAAGGCATAAAGTTCAGGAAAGTTTACCCTTTTTGGGATGCAATGTGACATTCAGTTGGTGGTAGTTACCTATTGAAATGAAACTTTATTTATAAAGTGCTTTTCATACATAACTGCACCTCAAAGTGCTTTACAGATTAAAAGTTAGCTCATATAAACTACATTCTCTTTTTGAAAGAATTAAAAAGCTTGATCTCACATTGGGCTGAGTGAGGAGATGTTTAAACAGTGAGCACATAAAAATGGAAAAATGTTGGATATTTTTTTTGGAAATATGTGAAAAATATCTGTTGGATTATCAGGAATTACCTCCAATTTAATGTTCATTTGTAGTAGGTTTGGAGATGTAATACGATACATCTGAAAACGCTGAAAAAAAGGCGATTTGTAATTACGATAAGTTGAACAAATATGATGCAGTTTAAGCCTAGTTTATGCTTCTGCGTTTTGACTGAGACGGATTGACGCAGCGCCGTTATCCATCAACGCAAGGGCTCTCCGTCACCTACGCAAGGACGCAAGGAGTAGGGGCCCAAATTTTTAACTATCCATCGACGGAGAGCGTCTGCATCTGATTGGTCAGTTTCAGTAACAGCAACAGATCGCTTCACCAGAACGAGGCTCTATAGTCGCTGTAATTAGTAGTTAATGCAGCGTTTGGCCACTAAATGCTTTATATTGAAAGGATAATTTATCTAAACTGTTCTTTTGGCGATTTTGAACACAAGGATGTGTAGAGAAACAACAAAAAAGGCTGCTGTGTTTTGTTTCCATGTGTTTCTAGAGTATTCTATGATCCGCACTTCTATTAAAAAGCTTTACAGCTTTAATCAAATCTTATTTTCTGTCGTTCATTTCTCCTTGAGGAAGAAATGCGTTCACAAGCCTAGAAAAAAAAACAGAAGCGGAGCTGTGTGATAGTAGGCAGAGACTGCATTAGCACCCCCTGCTGTCCTGGTCGAGCAACGCAGAAAATGTCTCCGTCAACACGTCTGCGTCTGAGTGCAAATTTGCGGTCGGAGAAGCAGAAACTAGGCTAAAAGCGTTGAAAATTTATATTTATCCGTTTCCTACCTTGTTATTGATAAATCAGTTGTTAGGTGATAAATGTAAACTATATCAAACTGGGAGACTAAAAGGGTCGGTGACCCCCTGATTTAGATTAGCTGGCCAATCACAGGCATACGCTCTCTGTTGACGGAGACAGATAGTTAGAAAAATTGGGCTCTACTCCATCCGTCATTGATTAGGCGATGAAGAGCCCTTGCGTCGACGGGTAATGGCGCTGCGTCAATCCGTTTTGACGTAGACGGAGAAGCATGAACTAGGCGTAAGGAGGAGACTTTATTCGCACTGTGGGGACAAAAAAATAACTTTGAGATACTTGTGAAATTTTCTCTTTTTTTTATAACCTTTTATATGATAAAATGTACAGAATAAAAGCTTTTAGGGGAAGAAGATGACAGAAACTGAGGACATGTCGGCAGATGTTCGAGAACAAAATCTGCTGAGAGATTCAGAACGTTTTATATTGATGGCTACCAGACTGGGAATGAACGGGTGAGACGTGAGCCAGATTTCTCCTGGTCAGGCTACCAGTGTTGGGCAAGTTACAAAGAAACTGTAATATATTTCACATTACTAGTTACAATGTCAAAAATTTAATATGTTTGCATTACATATTACTGTCTTAAAAATGTAACTGAGTTACACCACTTTAAGTTACTTTTGGCAAAAAATCTTAAATATCTAACACGACTTCTAACCACTGTAACTTCAGTGTACATTTTACACAAGTGTCACACCACAAATACTGTATTTTAAACACGATTTTGTTAAAATTGAGTCTCTAGCTCCTTTGCATGCCTTCTACTTCATGGTAATGTTTGCTAAATTCACAAAGATGGTTGACAAAGATTAAATGTCTTACAGCAGATGGTTAGGAAAACAGTGTGAATAATGTTTAAATGTACAGTCGGATCTTTTCCTCAGCCGTCCTGATTCTCTGATGTTTTAGTTTTAAGCAACAGGAAGTGGATCTTCTTCTATGGTTTTGTTGAATTAAATAATTATCATAAGTAATTCAATGCATGTTCAAGCAGAGACAAAATGGAGCCAATTTTCCAGTTAAACATTTATTTTGAACAGATTAACAAATTGCAGTTTTACAGAGGAACTTGCCCCCGTAATTTCCTCTGTGGTCCAGATTTAAAGAAATCTGAACAATTAACTGATCTTCATTTCACAGCTTTATAGACAACCGGGCCTCTAGGCGTTTCTAATCTCTCCAATCAGAACATTTTCATACAGTGTCTGAGCTCTTATTTGCTGTCAGAGAATCCTGGAGTCAGAAGATGGGTCGTCTCTGTTCTGGGTCAAAGGTTCATTATAAAGATTTATGGTTAAATGGCTATCTGCTTCTCTAAAACTTTTTCTCCCAGTTTCTTATCTAAACATCCTGTTTTTTACAGCTTGCAATAAAACTCACCCCAGAGTTTTATGACTTAAAAGCTTACCTGCATAAACAATAGTGTCAGACCCATTTTTACAACCATGCAAACTATATAAACAGTCTTTTACCTTCTGAATAATAAAAGTTTAAACCTTATGCAGAATTACCACAGTATCCAACTTGATTTGGTCTGTTTCATTAGTTGGCCAGAAATTTTTTTTTAAAACGACCATTGTAACTTGAGTTACTGACATTGTAACTAGTAATTTATTGCTGTATATTTTGTAAGTAATGCATTACATTACTCAGTTACTGAAAAAAGTAATATATTCCTGTTACTAATTACTTTTCTAATGCATTACTCCCAACACTGCAGGCTACTGATCCGGAGGGATGGGTACCGATAACCGGTGCCATTACGCCACGGTTCCGACATGAACGGTAGTAGCCAGACCGAAAAGCAGCGCACATTTCGGTGCCTTATTTCGTCCCCCCTGCACACACAGTGTTTGCTGTGTGTGCAGTGCAGTCAGAGTTTTGGGTTAAATGCTTCGTATTTTTGTATATTTATGCATGTTGGCTCACTGTATAGTTTCAGTACATTACATAGTGAGATACCGCTGAGTTAATAATACGAAATTATTCAGTTAAGTGGACGTTTTCTGACTTAAATTAGTGCTAAAATATTAGCGGAAGTAGCTGTGTCCATTTTCACAATAGGAGCGTTTATTTCTTGTTGTTCTGTTTACTTTTGGAAAATGATCAAATGTGACATTTGGTTACTAAGTCTATATTACATTTTATTTATGTGATATTTATCACAGACTGCTGATATCTAAATGTTATGTTTATTCATATATTTGGCTTAGTTCTGCCTCTATTTGTTATTATTCATATGGGACCACAAATAAATTATGAATGTGAGTGTGGAGTTAAAAAAAAAAGTTAACTGATTTCTCCTATATTTATTTTTTTTTAAAGAGCAACTGCATCTAGATTTGTCATTTTATTAACACAGAAAGTTCTAGTTAGTATTTTTTTGGGGTCATATTTAGCAATGGTGATTGATTCTGTGATTAATTAGATTAAAGATTTTTATTGTATGACAGACCTACTAAAACAAAAAAATAGAAATAAGAGGGTATTTGGACCATGCTTGTGTGTTTAACATTCTTTAGGCACCGTTTCAAGCACCGTTTGAGCACCGGCACCGGTATCGGGTAAAACCTAAACGATACCCGTCCCTACTGATCCGTAGCCTCCATGGTAGGGACGATGTCCCAGGACTCCTCGGAGCTCCAGCGTACCTTCATCCAGGGGTAGATGTCCACCAGCCCTCCTCTGGCAATGGTCTCCACGATGCCGTTGTTGTAGCGGATCACCTCCTGCAGCTCGCCGTCCCCGGGGCCGTAGGTGCTGCCGAACACCAGCGTGCAAACCACGTTGGTGACGGCCCTGGTGATGGCGGCAGACGGGTCGAAGCCCCCCGTCCCGTGAGACAGCAGCTCCGCGCAGAGGCCGTCCACCGCGGACAAAACTGCAGAGAGACGATTTCAGGAAGGAAACGACGTCTGTTCCTGTTTTAAAGGTCAGATTTATGAAATAAACTTCATCGTAGCTTCAAAAACATCTCTCCGAATACATCCAAAGGTGTTTGGGAGGCTTATCAGATTATTTCCTCCAAGATTCTTCACTTCTAAACGACTTCTGGATGAAGTTATCCCCAAACTTTCTGAATTCTTAAAAACTCCTTCCTGGATGTTTTTTTTTTTTTTTTAAAGACTCTGACTCTTAAGAACAAATATAACCAGTAGATCAAATTTTAGATTGGTTATTTACTACGTTTTCAGTCATAATGAAACGCAGAAACTCCTAATTTCTTCTCTTTAAAGTCTATTCATGCCAGAAATAGATTTTATAATTATCGTTGAACTGAACTTGAGAGGAAAAAAAGGAGTCAAAGTAGAAAAGTAGGGCAGGGTGTTGATTCAAACTCAAAGGTTAGGATCAGTATCCCGATCCGATTGAATCTGATCCAGTTCGATATAGATATGGGCCGGCTTTTTTGGCTGCTATCTTAATTATACGCCCGTAATTAAATGATTTAACAGTTTACCAGGAAAAAAAATACTTTATTCACACTTTACAAGCTAAGCCTTAAAATGGCTGTCTGGATTTTCAGCTCATATTTTAGCTGTAAAAAAAAGGGGCAAACTATGTTAAACAATTAAACCGATTTTAGAACTTGTGTGTCGATTCGACTTTCGACATTTTTATGAGAATCAAAGCGGAATCCATTTTTCGATATTTTTTCTACACAGCCCTAGACCAAAGAAAAACTCTTTTTCAGAAATCTTGGACGGTTCTGATCAAAAGAATTTACAATGAATTCTGGATGTTTGATATGAAAATATAAAGAAAGAAAGAAGCGGTCAGGATTTTTCTGCAGCAAAAAACCATTAACTAAATGCACAAAATTAACAAGTGCTTGTAGTTTCATCTTTGCTTAACCTCTTTTATTTGCTTTCTTTACTCTCTTCTATTGGAGTTGAAGGACTCTGAATATGCGGTGCGGTTTGTAACGTTATACATTTAAAACTTAACAGCAATAATTTGGGTTATTTAACCTAAGAGAGAAAAAAAGAAGTTAATTTTTCACAATTTTTCTTCACTGATTGATTTCACAGTTTCAAAATAAATATTTAGCCTGAAGTTACGTATTTAACTGCCAGCTAAAGATTTAGCTAGCTAGCTAAATTGGCTATAGCTAAATATTTTAGCTTTAAACTGAACATTTAGCTTTCCATTTAGTTAACCACATTATTTTGCAAACTAAATTTTCAGTTTCAAAATAATACTTAGTATTATACTGGGTTATAACATTATAATATTTAGTTTTAAGCTAAATATTTAACTATTAGCTAAATATTTAGCCATTTTAGCCTGCTAGCTCTAAACAAAACATTTGGCTTGTCAACTAAATATTGAACGAATAAAATATTTAACTTAGTTATAAATACTTCACAAGCTAAATATTTGGTTTGAAGCAAAAAAAAATTAGCAAGCTAAACTGGCTAGCTAAATATTTAGCGAATATGCAAATTTACATGAGTAAGCGGACTACCGAAGTTAAAGCTTGGTCTTGAAAACCTCCACATAAAAGCGCTGGTGAGAATGAATACAAACTCATTGTTTTATTTGTTCTTCTGATGTCTAATATTTCAGCTTATAAAATCGGATGAGGCATTTTAACGCCGTTACAGATGTTTACCGATAGATTCAACACAACAGTGATGCATCTCCAGACCCATCTTTTATTTTGATAGCCCAATTCCCCTTATTGGGAAGCGAATTTTCTTATTAGCTAAATATTCAGCTCTGGGTTAAGTAGTTCATTCCAAGGTACACAGTATATTCAGAAAGCCAGTTTGTAAAGCCGTCTTATAAAGTAAATATGTATCTATAAACTGTGGCATTTATAACAGGCTGAAAATATTTCTTTGAAAAAATAAACCCTCATTGTTTCTCTCATGAGAGGCTAAAAAACTAAACTTTTTACTGTTAACTTTGTGTGTAACTTTATAAAAGGCATATAATTTCTGACAGGGTTGTTGGCGCCCCCTGCTGGTTAATTGGCGTTACAATTAACCTTAAAATCCCTTAAGTAGTTAGGTGGAAATTTTCCTAAATATTCAACAGCAGGATTTCCTTCAGCTCATTCTGGTTCGGTTCTCTTTCACAGACTTTCTGTAATCACACTTAAGTTTTATCATTTAAATAATTAATTGTGTTTATGTATCAACAGATAAATAATTTCACAGCTAAAACGTCCTCCTTCTCTTGTTGTATAACATATCTATGGTTTGGACTGAAACTCTTGATTTCAGGTGATCAGAAACGGTTGACTTATTCCCGGGTTTGGTACCGATGTCCTGCAGTCGGCTGGTTCCCTCTCCGAACAGAGCGAAGGAGTTGTGGACGAGGCGGCGGTGAAACCTCCACAGAGGAGAGTAGTCTGAGAAGGCGATGTCTTTGCCTCCTCGGGTCAGCAGGCTGGTGGTGACCTGGACGCAAAAACACGGCAGTGAAGGTTCTGGACCGGGTTCAACTGGGACGAGGCAGTGGGACGCTAACCCTAACCCTTACTGATTGACATTTTAACAAGTTTCACCATAAATACTGACATCACTTAAACATGTATGATAGTTTAGGTTAATCTCACTTAAACTCAGCCATTTTAGACTTTTAATCTAAGATTTAATGGGGGTTTTTCTCTTTAAGAATCATAATCAGTTTCCGATCTGGAGTAAAAACAGTAAAAAGGTGGGGGGGGGGGGATTATAGCAGTCCATATAAATTTGTGTTATCATATTTTAATCTGCAAAAGGAATCAAACCTGTTGGAAAAAAGTATTTAAAATGGCAAATAAGTTTTGTATTTAATGCTGAGACACCAGGGGGCGCTGTGGGAAAATGTTATAGTGAAGAAACGTATTTCTTATATTCATCTCAATCAATTTTCTTCACTGATTTTAATTTTTTAGACTTTTTAGCTAAACTATTAGCTCGCATACAGATGTTTTAACACTCTCACTTTTCCAGCAGTTTTGTTCAAAAACGACACGCTGTTTTATTTGTTCCCCTTAACCCAGGTGCGCAGGCAGCCCAAAAAAAAACCGCATATTCGTATGAGAACAAACAATATGTTTTGCTTGCTCAATACATAACTCTCTGCTCTGGCTCTCCTGCACTTTGCTCACATTCAGCCATGTTTCCGTTAAGATTTTAAAAGCCAGTCAAGGTAGCTCTTGGCCACCCCAACGTGTGAGCTTTGAACGCCACAATCCGGCAAATCATGAACTTCTCAAAAGGTTGTTATGCAAATGTATCAGATGTAACTTTATGGAAAACACATTTCTAAAGACTCCGACGTGTTAAACACTTGGGTTTTTATGAATCTGACCATGTCAGGACGTCCAGCGAAGTCCTTGCCCCTCTGCAGCAGCACCTCTCTGGCATGTTGATGGCTGTTCACCACCACGGTGTAGTGAGGGCCCAGGTAGAGTGCGTACAGAGGCCCATACCTCAGAAACAAGCAGAGGGTTACAGCTCATCACCTGCAGCAGCACCAGGGTTCTGACACAAACCGCTCGCCGATACAATCCAGTTCAATAAGTGGTTCTTTTTATCTGGAAGCTTAAAGATCCACAAACCAAACCCTTTAAATCTGAGAAGCCTCAAATTTCAGACCAACCTGATCTACCTGAACATCAACCCAATAAATACTGCTTTAAAAGCTAACTAGTCCTTCCAAACATTAAATAGAACATGATTGAGCTCTAGTATGTTCCAAACACGTCTGAGAGCTGCAAGCAAAGATCTCTGAAAACTTGTCCACAACTAGTCCTAAATGTTGCCAAAAACCGATGATCTACCCGACTCCAAAACATTAACTAGTCCTCCTAAACTTTACCTTTACCTGCCGGCTTGTCCATCTTTTTACTAGCGAAACTCTTTAAACCTAAACTAGTACCTAAAGTTAAACTGTTAACTATGTATTCTACAAACTCATTCCTGTGAGGAAATTAGTTAGGTCTTTCAGAGAAAAAGGAGTGAAAGTCCAAAGGAAAACTCTTTTCAGGAATCCTGGACAGCCTTCTAAAGAAAGAAAGAAAGAAAGAAAGAAAGAAAGAAAGAAAGAAAGAAAGAAAGAAAGAAAGAAAGAAAGAAAGAAAGAAAGAAAGAAAGAAAGAAAGAAAGAAAGAAAGAAAGAAAGAAAGAAAGAAAGAAAGAAAGAAAGAAAGAAAGAAAGAAAGAAAGAAAGAAAGAAAGAAAGAAAGAAAGAAAGAAAGAAAGAAGAAAGAGAAAGAAAGAAAGAAAGAAAGAAAGAAAGGAAAGAAAGAAAAAGAAAGAAAGAAGAGAAAGAAAGAAAGAAAGAAGAAAGAAAGAAGAAAGAAAGAAAGAAAAAAGAAAGAAAGAAAGAAAGAAAGAAAGAAAGAAAGAAAGAAAGAAGAAAGAAAGAAAGAAAGAAAGAAAGAAAGAAAGAAAGAAAGAAAGAAGAAAGAAAGAAAGAAAAAAGAAAGAAAGAAAGAAAGAAAGAAAGAAAGAAAGAAAGAAAGAAAGAAAGAAAGAGAAGGAAAGAAAGAAAGAAAGAAAGAAGAAAAAAAGAAAAAAGAAAGAAAGAAAGAAAGAAAGAAAGAAAGAAAGAAAGAAAGAAAGAAAGAAAGAAAGAAAGAAAGAAAGAAAGAAAGAAAGAAAGAAAGAAAGAAAGAAAGAAAGAAAGAAAGAAAGAAAGAAAGAAAGAAAGAAAGAAAGAGGATTTTTGCAGCATTAAACTATCAACTAATCAATCATTAATATCTGAGAATAACAATATATCTAAATATCTATCAGACTTTTTAACATTAACTAGTCCTCCTAAACTTTACTTTCATTACAAACAAAAAAGGAAGGAATTCTGATTCAATATAATGTCTAAAAAATTCAAATATTTAGAAATATTAAACTGATTCAACATTTTAACCTTTAAATAATTAGTCATTTTAGGCTTAAACTACTTGTCCAACAGAA
Organism: Apricaphanius iberus; assembly: GCA_028564705.1. Classification (NCBI taxonomy): domain Eukaryota; kingdom Metazoa; phylum Chordata; class Actinopteri; order Cyprinodontiformes; family Aphaniidae; genus Apricaphanius; species Apricaphanius iberus. The sequence continues at coordinate 385,328 of JAPXFQ010002186.1, forward strand.
TAATTACGTTTCCTTCCCAGCATTGACTTGGTGCGCAGAGTTCAAGTAATACTCTCAATATTATAACGCAATTTGATTTATTGCATAAATAGTTAGCAAGCCAAATGTTTAGTTTGAAGCTAAATGATTAGCTGGGTGCTAGAAATTGTGCCTGCTAGCTCCAAACTAAACATTTAGCTTGTCAAGTAACTAACCAACTAAATATTTAACTTATATACATAGAATGGTAAATAACTAGCAGTAGAAGCTAGCTAGCTAGTTACTAGCTAATTAGTCATTTAAATGTAACTTCTTCTTTACATATTAACACAATCAGCATGGTTAGTCGACTTCTTTGTCCAATACAAAGGATGCTAAATAAATAAAATGGTTTATATATCCTCTAGTTCTCTTCCCCAGCAACCAGCCTATACCAAAACTTATCCAGTTTTATGTAAGTCATCCTACTAAGCAATGGATACCATAACTAGTACCCTATTTCAACTTATATTGTCTAGTTGGTATGAAATTGTAAAAACAAATGGACAAAAACTTCTGAAACTAACTAGCCCTATTAGATATTAAAAAGTTAACTCTTACAATTACTATTCCTATAGAATATTAGCTTAGTCTTTGAAAGATAAGCTAATAGTATTGTCCGTATTACTGGACTGTTTCCAACAGTAAACAGGCTGTTATAACGTTAACTAGCACTTAAACCACTTACTTGTTGATATTTACTAATTGTTTTACATGTTTACCAAAGGTTGGCCATTTTTTCAGTGTACTAGTGTTCTCAGACATTAACTTGTTCTTATACACATGCTAACTAGGGATGCACCAATACCGATAGTGGTATCAGGGCCGATACCGTTCTCATGTACTGTATCGGTGTCGGTTAAAGATAACATGAACTGATGCTCAAAATGTGGAAAATGCAATAATTTCATAGAAATTTTTTTACCTTAAATTTTATGTTTTGTGTTAATTTTTTCATTGTATTTTTAATCTAATTCACCATTATTAGCTGTAACACGCAGAGAAGAAAATAAAACGTGTGTTTCAATTCTTTGCATTTTTGTCGTGTGGTAGAGGTATTAGCATTGGTACTCGGTATCGGGGAGTACTCTGGTACAAGTATTGGTATCGGATTTTTTATTAAAGTGGTATCGTTCCATCCCTAATACTAACCAGTTCTCTATTCATGAGAAAAAACCATCATCAGGTACAAATCCATCATTCTGTTGGTACAACTGACAGAAGTTAGTTAAACTAATAAATAACTAGTCGTATCAAATGTCTCTCCAATAAGAAATAACGAGGTGTGTTGATCAAGAAGTAGTTTAAATATGAGTAATGAACTGGGTTACTCTTAACCAAACCTTCTAACCTGATTAGTTTTACAATTTTTTCACGTGTTAACCAGATTATCTCCAAACCGTATCATGTTTAAGCAAATATTAGTCATGCGTCTAAGTGTTTATGGGGAGCCTAATAAGTCTCCTCCCCTTCCTGTCGGCCATTGGGTCCCATAACCGAAAAAATAATGGAAGTCAATGGAGCGATAAAAGTTAATTTCTGATCCACTATGTTGTAATTCGATTTTAAATGATAACTAACGATGTACGTTTCGAATGTGTTTGTCCAGTGATTTGGGATTTATTTGATTGTAAAAATTCGCATTTGAAATGCCTACAAATCCGAAATCAGAAGTCGCATATATGACGCTATTAGGCTAACGGGAGCTAGCATTAGCTATAGCACGTAAAACACTCACCTAGAGCTTGTATAGCTTCTCCTCCATGCTGGCTCTCACTCCACCGAACGCTTTACCCCCGACATAGCTGCTACTTTCCACATGGTCAGATTTATCGTGGTTTTCTCCGTGTTTAATGCTCGAGGCTACGACCCTCGCTCTCCTTCTTCTTCTGCAGTTGTAGTCCGCTAAACGTTTTCACACAAAACCTAAAGTAACTTTTGCCTCCGGTCGAAAATCAGCGTTTTCTCTGCATCTAAATTATTTTTTTTTAAATTCACGGACATCATCGATCCACGGCGCATTTCAAACTGGATCAGAAAATAACTTTTATCGCTCCGTTGACTCTCATTCATTTTTCGGGGGGCATTGGGGACCCATGGACCGGAAGTAGAAGGGCTTGACTTAGGCTCCCCGTTGCTCCGGACAGAGTAACTAGTTGTTCCTTACATAAACTAACCTATATAAGCACAAACAGAGAGGTTAACCACAATAGATTCGACTAAAACACTAGTTTTCAGATATTAACTACTACTTAATTATTCTTTTAATCCCTTTTTTGATTAGTTCTAATAAAGGTTAGCTTGTGGTAACAAAATTTTACTAGAGCTAGAGTCATTCGTCCGGTTAACCTGCCTTCTCACACATAGCCTAACTAGTCCTTCCTGGAGATTAGTCCGGTTAACTAGCTCTCCTCCGCCTCACCTTTGGGCCAGCTGGGTGAAGAGGATGTGCGGAGGGAGGCCTCCCCCCAGCCAGGGGAGGCTCCCCAGCAGCGGGAGGCGAGGCAGGCAGGGGATGGAGGCCCGGGCCCGGTTCCTCTGACGTCCCAGCCGGCCCGAGACCAGAACCAGGACCACCACCACCAAGACGACGAGGAGGAGGACGGGTGGAGAGGAGTAGGCGCAGATGGAGGAGAGGAGGGCGGCCAGCATGGCTCCAGCGAGGTGGAAGAGAATGAGGAGGCGACGAAGAAACCCTGAGTTTAATCTGAGCTAGTCAGGGAGGAAACCTCGGAGAGGTCAGAGGTCACGGCCGTGTGTTGTTGTTGCTACAGTATGTATGACCGTGACTGCGTGTGTGTGTTTATCTTCATCAGGTGGCCTTGGTGGTATCAGGCTGAATGCCAGGGGTTACCACGGAAACCTTAAAGGAGAACGGCCCTCCTCTGCTCTTCTCTGGTTAAGTGTTCGTCTTCACAATGCAGACAAAACCTTCTGTGGGGACATTTAGATGACCTGTCAGAGTGAGCCCTGTCTCACCCCGTTTACCGGAGCGGTTCTGGACTCATGGGGTTCATTCAGGACTGTTTGCAGCCTGTTTCAGTCTCTGGTTATGGGCGGATTTCTGACAAGGTTGCATCAGAGACGAGTTGGTTCGAGTTCTAGGGTTTGATCCTTTGGTTGTGTTAAAGGTTGAATATGGAACATTTAAAAAAGAATAATACATCCGAATGAAAGTGAATTTCCTTAAAAATGTGTATTTCTATTAAAATATTATAAAATGTACATTTGAAACGGGCACGACAATTATGTTATGTTAACATCATCACTGGTAAACAGACACGGTCCCTATGATCCAACTATATTGTTAGCGGAGCTCAGCTGATATTGGCAAGATTGGTGGAGTCAGCGAGTTAAGCTTCAGAGCCCCAGAGATATCGTTATCCGTCCCAGGAGAGGAGTGAACACAGAAGAAAAGAAACTAGAGTAGTTTTAGGTGAAGCCCACACAAGACGGACCCACATAAAACAATGCCGCGGCATCAAACACACGCGGAAACAGCGACTTTCCTCCTGGATCGGTAAGCTAACCACCTTGCTAACTATGCTAGCGTTAGCTGTCAGTTAAACTCCTCTAAAATTAATTCCTCATTAAAACACTGGACTACAAACTAGATTAACTAGATGTCGTCATCATGCTCATTTTCCATATTAAGGTTTTGGACTTTTCGGAGCCGGTCTTGGACTTATATTAGCAAAACCTTGACAGAAAGTTCAATTTCGACCTGTTTTTGACAGATTTGAGATTGTTTTGAAGTTTTAACTGCTTATGGGGAGCCTAAGTCTCCTCCCCTTCCTGTCGGCCTGTGGGTCGCCAAACCGAAAAAATAATGAATGGAAGTCAATGGAGCGATAAAAGTTATTTTCTGGTCCGCTTTGTCTTACGTCCTGAATCACACATATGTTGTACTTTGATCTAAATCATAACTAACGATGTGCGTTTCGACTGTGTTTGTCCAGTGATTTGGGATTTATTTGATTGGAAAACTTCGCATACAAAATGCCTACAAATCAGAAGCTAGTCGCATATATGACGTCATTCGGCTAACGGGAGTTAGCATTAGCTATAGCACGTAAAACACTCACCTAGAGCTTGTAGAGCTTCTCCTCCATGCTGGCTCTCACTCCACCGACTTCTTTATCCCCGACATAGCTGCTACTTTCCACATGATCAGATTTATCGTGGTTTCTACGTGTTTAATGCTCCTTTCTTCGTCCTGGAGGCTACGACCCTCGCTCTCCTTCTTCTTCTGCTGTTGTAGTCCGCTAAACGTTCTCACACGAAACCTAAAGTAACTTTTACCTCCGGTCAAAAATCTGCGTTTTCTCTGCATCAAAATGTGTTTTTAAAATTCACGTACATCATATGTTCGATCCACGGCGCATTTCAAACTGGATCAGAAAACAACTTTTATCGCTCCGTTGACTCTCATTGATTTTTTTTGGCATTTGGGGACCCATGGACCGGTGGTATAATGGCGTGACTTAAGCTCCCTATAGTTGAACAAAAAGCATTTGGACTGTGGATGAGTTGGGGATGGGTCTGGGCTTTAACTTAAGACTGTTTCTTGGTTGGTTCTACAACTTTTCAGCAATTTACAGATTTTTGGATGTATTTTTCATCTTTACACCTGCTTAGAGTTTGATTTTGACACTGTGTAGGAGTTAGCTTATAACGGTTTTGGACCAGTAGAATAAACTTTAACGTTTTAATTCGGGTGGCAGGATTCTTATTGGTTTTTAACCATTTGTTAGAGGTATCTGGAAGGATTTCTAATGTTTAGTGTTTGATAGTTGGGTTTTGATGGATTTCGACCTGGTTTTAAACCATGCTTGACAACGTACCAGAACTTTTAGCTCGAATTTGAGTTTTCCCATTTATCTAGCTGTGTTGTAACAGGCAGGAAACAATCTCTCATGAGGAACTGAGTCGACCCCACTGGGTTTGCACTCTATTTTCAGCTGCTTTAGACACTTTTTATTGAGTTTTGACTCTTTTTTTCAGCTTTAGTTTTAAAATGCATTTGAGTTTTATCTCCCTGTGCACTTGTTTTGTACTGGCTTAGAAGTTCGTCATACCGCTGCATTTTGCCTGAATCACTTTAGACTTTACGAAGGTGATATTTTGGGATTTCTGACCGAATCCTGCTTGTTTGTGTCATTGCTAAAGATAGTCCTGCCTGATTGCATCTTTCTCTCGTGCTGCAGGATAAATCTGGGACCAGTGAGACATATCCCTGATGATGAGGGAAAAAATACATTTCTTATCATCTTAAACTGTTCCAATTAACTTAAAAAAAAAAAAAAAAACGTGTGATTCAGCGGCGCCAGATGACAGAAGGCAAAGGCCAGAGAGCTTCTGACGCCACGAGGATCCAAACCCATTAGCGACTCCATCTTTGTGGGTTGTTTGTAACAGGTGGAGGAAGGAGGTGGCACACGACCATGGCAACAGTCTCTCTGGCTTCGCCCACACACACATTTCCCCTTCATCTGTCTTCCTATAGTGTCTTCACACGTTGTTGCGGGTTGGCTTCTCTCTCTGCTCGGCCGCGGCGACAGACTGCTCATCTCTGTGGCCGGGCGTTCTGCCGGGCCACGATCTCTCTCTCTCTCTCTCTCTCTCTCTCCCAGGCTCGTCAAAGCGTAAGCAGCAGCTGGAGGTGGGAGACGAGGGAGGAACGCTGTGAGAACAGGTGTTGCTTTAAACATCTCCCTGGAGAACTAACATGCAACACGTCTAATGCAAAAACCCAGCAGGAGAGAAAGTATTTGCCTTGCTTAATGGTTTAGCCATCATGATGCATCACGATCTGACATTTAAATCATTATTATTATGGTAAAGGTAAAGAACACCCTAAATGTGGGATTAGCATATTCATTCATGTTAGCTTTTAAATGAAAATCCCATGCAAAGTTTTACTTTCAGAGTTCAAATAGCGTCTCTCAAAGGTTTTTACATTGTCCTATATTAATATGACAAACCTGAACATATTTTACTGAGATTTTATGTAATCGATCATTTGCAAGAAGGGCATGAATATCATCTTTACCATGTTATTCATATATAAATATATAGTGAGCTAAGTGCTTAATTCAGCCTTAAGTATCTATTTTACTAACTAAATTTTTATATTACAAATTAAATATTTTGCCCTACACTAAATATTAAATTTGAGTTGAAATATTTAGCTAACAAGCTAAACTGGCTAGCTAAATAATAACAAATTTGCCAACTAAATATTTAGTTAGCTAGCTAGGTGCTTAATTCAGACCTAAATATCTATTTTGAAAACGAAATGTTTACTTCATAAATCAAATATTCATCCCAAAACAAAATATTTAGCTAGCAAGTTAAACTGGCTAGCTAAAGAATAACACTTTTGCTAAATAAATGTTTAGTTAACAAGATAAGTGCTTAATTTAGAGCTTACAAACAAAATGTTTACAAAGTAAATATTAATTTTTTTAAAGTACATTGATTTTTTTTCTAAATATTTAGCTAGCAAGTTAAACTGGCTAGCTAAAGAATAACATTTTGCTAACTAAATGTTTAGTTAGTTGGTGGTGTTTTGTTTTTTTGGGTTTTTTTGTTTGTTTTGTGGTTGGTTGTTTTGTTTGTTTGTTGTGTGTTTTTTTTTTTTTTTGTGGTTGGTGTTTTGTGCAAGTTAAACTGGCTAGCTAAAGAATAACATTTTGCTAACTGAATGTTTAGTTAACAAGATAAGGGGTTAATTTAGACCTTACAAACAAAATGTTTACAAATTAAATATTTATTTTTTTAAAGCACATTGATTTTTTTTTCTAAATATTTAGCTAGCAAGCTAAACTGGCTAGCTAAATAATAACAAATTTGCCAACTAAATATTTAGTTAGCTAGCTAGGTGCTTAATTCAGACCTAAATATCTATTTTGAAAACGAAATGTTTACTTCATAAATGAAATATTCAGCCCCAAACAAAATATTTAGCTAGCAAGTTAAACTGGCTAGCTAAAGAATAACATTTTGCTAACTAAATGTTTAGTTAACAAGATAAGTGGTTAATTTAGACCTTACAAACAAAATGTTTACAAATTAAATATTTATTTTTTTAAAGCACATTGATTTTTTTCTAAATATTTAGCTAGCAAGCTAAACTGGCTAGCTAAATAATAAGAAATTTGCCAACTAAATATTTAGTTAGCTAGCTAGGTGCTTAATTCAGACCTAAATATCTATTTTGAAAACGAAATGTTTACTTCATAAATGAAATATTCAGCCCCAAACAAAATATTTAGCTAGCAAGTTAAACTGGCTAGCTAAAGAATAACATTTTGCTAACTAAATGTTTAGTTAACAAGATAAGTGGTTAATTTAGACCTTACAAACAAAATGTTTACAAATTAAATATTTATTTTTTTAAAGCACATTGATTTTTTTTCTAAATATTTAGCTAGCAAGCTAAACTGGCTAGCTAAATAATAACAAATTTGCCAACTAAATATTTAGTTAGCTAGCTAGGTGCTTAATTCAGACCTAAATATCTATTTTGAAAACGAAATGTTTACTTCATAAATGAAATATTCAGCCCCAAACAAAATATTTAGCTAGCAAGTTAAACTGGCTAGCTAAAGAATAACACTTTTGCTAACTAAATGTTTAGTTAACAAGATAAGTGCTTAATTTAGACCTTACAAACAAAATGTTTACAAATTAAATATTATTTTTTTTAAAGTACATTGATTTTTTTTCTAAATATTTAGCTAGCAAGTTAAACTGGCTAGCTAAAGAATAACATTTTGCTAACTAAATGTTTAGTTAACAAGATAAGTGGTTAATTTAGACCTTACAAACAAACTGTTTACAAATTAAATATTTATTTTTTTAAAGCACATTGATTTTTTTTTAAATATTTAGCTAGCAAGCTAAACTGGCTAGCTAAATAATAACAAATTTGCCAACTAAATATTTAGTTAGCTAGCTAGGTGCTTAATTCAGACCTAAATATCTATTTTGAAAACGAAATGTTTACTTCATAAATGAAATATTCAGCCCCAAACAAAATATTTAGCTAGCAAGTTAAACTGGCTAGCTAAAGAATAACACTTTTGCTAACTAAATGTTTAGTTAACAAGATAAGTGCTTAATTAAGACCTTACAAACAAACTGTTTACAAATTAAATATTTATTTTTTTAAAGCACATTGATTTTTTTTTAAATATTTAGCTAGCAAGCTAAACTGGCTAGCTAAATAATAACAAATTTGCCAACTAAATATTTAGTTAGCTAGCTAGGTGCTTAATTCAGACCTAAATATCTATTTTGAAAACGAAATGTTTACTTCATAAATTAAATATTCAGCCCCAAACAAAATATTTAGCTAGCAAGTTAAACTGGCTAGCTAAAGAATAACACTTTTGCTAACTAAATGTTTAGTTAACATGATAAGTGCTTAATTTAGACCTTACAAACAAAATGTTTACAAATTAAATATTATTTTTTTTAAAGTACATTGATTTTTTTTTCTAAATATTTAGCTAGCAAGTTAAACTGGCTAGCTAAAGAATAACATTTTGCTAACTAAATGTTTAGTTAACAAGATAAGTGGTTAATTTAGACCTTACAAACAAACTGTTTACAAATTAAATATTTATTTTTTTAAAGCACATTGATTTTTTTTCTAAATATTTAGCTAGCAAGCTAAACTGGCTAGCTAAATAATAACAAAATTGCCAACTAAATATTTAGTTAGCTAGCTAGGTGCTTAATTCAGACCTAAATATCTATTTTGAAAACGAAATGTTTACTTCATAAATCAAATATTCATCCCAAAACAAAATATTTAGCTAGCAAGTTAAACTGGCTAGCTAAAGAATAACACTTTTGCTAAATAAATGTTTAGTTAACAAGATAAGTGCTTAATTTAGAGCTTACAAACAAAATGTTTACAAAGTAAATATTAATTTTTTTAAAGTACATTGATTTTTTTTCTAAATATTTAGCTAGCAAGTTAAACTGGCTAGCTAAAGAATAACATTTTGCTAACTAAATGTTTAGTTAACAAGATAAGTGGTTAATTTAGACCTTACAAACAAAATGTTTACAAATTAAATATTTATTTTTTTAAAGCACATTGATTTTTTTCTAAATATTTAGCTAGCAAGCTAAACTGGCTAGCTAAATAATAAGAAATTTGCCAACTAAATATTTAGTTAGCTAGCTAGGTGCTTAATTCAGACCTAAATATCTATTTTGAAAACGAAATGTTTACTTCATAAATGAAATATTCAGCCCCAAAAAAATATTTAGCTAGCAAGTTAAACTGGCTAGCTAAAGAATAACATTTTGCTAACTAAATGTTTAGTTAACAAGATAAGTGGTTAATTTAGACCTTACAAACAAAATGTTTACAAATTAAATATTTATTTTTTTAAAGCACATTGATTTTATTTCTAAATATTTAGCTAGCAAGCTAAACTGGCTAGCTAAATAATAAGAAATTTGCCAACTAAATATTTAGTTAGCTAGCTAGGTGCTTAATTCAGACCTAAATATCTATTTTGAAAACGAAATGTTTACTTCATAAATGAAATATTCAGCCCCAAACAAAATATTTAGCTAGCAAGTTAAACTGGCTAGCTAAAGAATAACATTTTGCTAACTGAATGTTTAGTTAACAAGATAAGGGGTTAATTTAGACCTTACAAACAAAATGTTTACAAATTAAATATTTATTTTTTTAAAGCACATTGATTTTTTTTCTAAATATTTAGCTAGCAAGTTAAACTGGCTAGCTAAATAATAACAAATTTGCCAACTAAATATTTAGTTAGCTAGCTAGGTGCTTAATTCAGACCTAAATATCTATTTTGAAAACGAAATGTTTACTTCATAAATTAAATATTCAGCCCCAAACAAAATATTTAGCTAGCAAGCTAAACTGGCTATTTAAAGAATAACACTTTTGCTAACTAAATGTTTAGTTAACAAGATAAGTGCTTAATTAAGACCTAAATATGTATCTAAATAAATTTTTATTTTACTTCTTAAATATTTAGCATCAAACAAAAATTTTACGTGATTTTAAATAAATATTTAGGGTTACTTGTGGACTATCACAGGGTTCTGTGCTTCGACAGATTCTCCTTACTATATGTATGCTTCCAAATCACGTTAATTCTAATCTTTGATAGCAATCTGTCAACAAAGTTGAACTTGTGTGCTCCGTGTCCTGACAGAATGGTGTTTGTACAGCAAACACAATTTACCATTTTTAAGAAAAACGGTTACAATTCAAAGCTAATGAACAAACTGACTGATAACTAGAAACCGAGAAAGCGGCGCAGAGCAACGTGACTCCCCCGCCTTACGTCACAGGTCAAGATTATGAAACTTTTTAATTAACATATTTGCGGATTTGTATAGTGAAATTCAAAATAGGCTCAATAAGCATTTCAAATTGTAATTTTCGCACAAATTATATGCGTATTAGAAACTATGTAACCCGCACTTTAAACGTTTGTTTTATCATATGTTTGCCCAAAGTCCTGCAGCAAGTTGTTAACGTAAACCTGGTGAACATTAGGCAGTAAACCCATTTGTGACTCTGATTCTATCGCCAAAAATCCTGATAAAGTTCTGAAACGGTTCCTATCCTAATGGATGTTCTACAAGGAACTGTAGATCAGTTAAAGTTGTGTGCAGTGTCCCGCTGAGACGAGGAGCTCTCCGGATCCTGAACAGGAGTCATTTTATCCACTGATCAATAGATATTAAGGGACGCACACGATTTCAAGCTGCAGCTAAGCATTTTTCAGGGTTTTAAACCCATTTTATTGGGATTAAGAAAATTTATTTTTAGTAGGGATGCACCAATACCTTTCTAATGTATCCGTTTTGTTGAACCGATATTTAAAACGAGGAAACTCAACAATAATCTCAATGAAAAATGTTTATTTGTCATTTGAATTTTTTTTTTTATCTAATTCACCATAATTTGTTGTAAGAAGAAAGAAAATAAAACCTGTCTTCTAACGCATTTTTTTGTGTGTGTGTGTGTGTGAGGTAGAAGTACCGGCATTGGTATTATAGTAATAAAGTGACACATAATATAATTGAGTAAATTTAAATTTCAAAAGATTTATGTGAATAAAATTTGATTCTGTAAATATGTTTTGGATTTATGGACAACATTTCAAATTTATTATTTAAAAAAATCCTAATTTTAACACAAAAATGAATGTGAAACTAAATAAATATCTGTAAAAAATTACTTTGAAGTGAACAATAATCTCAGACTTTTCCACTGAGCTACAGCCGCTAACCTACGGCAGAACATACTTCCCCAAATTTAACATTTTTTTCTGTTTTTTTGTTTCTCTTTTTTCTTTCCATGTTTGCTTGTTTTGTTTTTGTCTAGTTTTTAATTTAATTCTTTGCCTGTTTTCTATTGTTTTGCATCACCTCCCCAGGGACTGCAGATGTAAATTAGCACTGGTGCTACAATCTGTCACATTTACTGTAACATCTTGTTGTCGAAGTTTATTAATATGCACTGTCCCTATTAAATGAACAAATATAATAAGAAAAATAATTGATTTTATTCAGATAATAATGTAAATTGTTTTAATTTTCTATCACAATTCAGTGAGAATTTATAAAGTTTATTTTAGAAAAGAGTGAATTTGCAAAATAATTTTAAAAAAAAGATTTTATTTATTTGCAATTAATATTTAAGTGTTTAATCAATTTTTTTCAGATTATTGTTCGCTTCAAAGTATGGATTGCACCGAAACTCTAATGTACTTGTTTTGGTTAAAGCTAACCAATACCTCAAATGTGGAAACTTCTGCAATAATTTCACAGAAAATTAAAATTTTTAACTTGAAATTGTAGTTCTCTGGTCATTTTTGTCAATGTAATGTCATCTAATTCACCATAATTTGCAGCAACAAGCGGAGAAGAAAATAAAACCCAACCTTCTGATTAACTGCACGTTTTTGTGTGGTAAAAGTATCAGTATTTGTACTCAGTATCGGCAGGTATTCTGATCCGAGTGTGTTATCGATTTGAAAAAAGCGGTGCATCCCTAGTACAAAGTATTTTTTTTTTTTCCACAGATAATTATTTCATTTAGAACTACTTTTTGTGTTAAAAATCATTTTGGGATTTTCTCCCTGAATCCAACACATATTTACAGTTGAATTTGTATCAATATCACGTGTTTCTGTTTAAATCTGATGACTTTTTACTCTTTGCATGAATCTTTTTGTGATTTAAATCTACGTAATTCTATCGCGTTTCACTTTGTTGCCGTATTTTTATTTTATTTTATTTTTTTTTCCCACTCGGTATTTGTCTGTTGCATCCCCGGTTTCTCAGCAGCTCCGGCTGCTTTTATGTAACCTGGCCTGGATCCTCCATCGGTCTCCATGGAGACAACATCCCAGCAGCAGCAGCAGCAGCGCAGGAATGTCACATGTGGAGCAGCGACGTTTTCCCTGCAGAACATGGAGGAGATGGATGATTAACCTCATCTTTAGCTCCGTATGGGGGAACATCTGCATCCACCCAGATGTTGCAGATGCCCCCCCCATCCATCCATCCCCGTTGTGTAATAATCTCTGCCGCAGTGAAGGAAACCCCCTCTCTCCGCTCCCCTACGTCGCTCTGCCGCCTGTCCTTTTTAGGCAGCGGAGAGGGGGGGATACCCGCCGTCACGGCCGGAACCGACCCATATTTGGGCAGCTACGAAGTCGCCGCGGCGGGGGGAATCCCTCGCGCCGGCATCGACCAATAACTGCAGGACGGGAGTTACCTTGGAGACGGAGAGTATAAAAAGGAGCGGCGAGCCGGAGAGAGCTCATCATCCTCGGCTTCTCTGCACCGGAGCCGGTACCGGATTAATTGCAACCAGACCCGGGTTTTTTTTTTTAAGGGGAATCCCTGATTTTGATAACAACCTGTAAGGATGCTTCTGGAGCGCGACGACAGCTTCATGTCCGAGTTTGAGGACGCCTGCAGCGCCTGGGTGGACAGTGTGGGTTCGAGTCCCAGTGACGGACTGGAGTCGGACATTGGTTCCCCGTTCAGCCAAGGTGAGTGCCCGCATCATCCCGCATCATCCCGCATCCTGCAGCATCCTCAAGGTGTTTCTGTGTGTCGGCTCACATTACGCAATAATAACCCTCCCCTCCCCTTTCTGCAGTTTTCTCTCCGGGAACCGACGCCTCTGACTCAGACTTCTTCTCCGACTTCAGTGACTGCTCCTCGGACACTCTCTCCCCGTCGCTCGGCTACACCGGCAGCTTCTTCTCCGAGCCGGAGCCCGCCGCCGCTGCGGGACTGAGCAGCACCGCAGACGCGATTCTCAACATGATCACGGAGATCGTGGGCATCTGCACTGAGATGGAGCAGCAGCTTCCCGCCCCCGACTTCAGCATCCCTCCTCCGCCTGCAGCCCCAGCTTCAGCACCGGTGGTGGTGAAAACGGAGTTCGGGACCTCCAGCTGCGGTGGCGGGTGTTCCCAGTCCTGCACGGCCGGCAGCGACGCTCTCCTCCCGCTGGCGGCTCTGGAGCAACAGGTGGACATGGCCGACTTCATCGAGTCCCTGCTGGGCTCCGATGCCGGCCAGAGCGAGCCGAAGCCCGGCTGTGAGGTGAAGCAGGAGCCGCTGGAGCTGGAGGACTGGTTGAAGGTTTTACCCGGGACCGGCGGGGACTCCGCTAACTACGTCATCAGCGGCGCCCCCTCCACCCTGGACGCGCACCTGCTCTCCTCCCTCCTGCAGGGCGCGTTCCCAATGGTGGGCAGCGCGCACGCGGCCGGTGCGCCCAAGCAGGCGCGCACGGGGCGCAGAGCGCACGCGCGCGGCGGAAGCGGCGTGAAGCCCAAGCCGTTCCCGTGCTCCGTGCAGGGCTGCGACCGCCGCTTCTCGCGCTCCGACGAGCTCAACAGGCACGTGCGCATCCACACGGGCCAGAAGCCCTTCCAGTGCGCCATCTGCGCGCGCAGCTTCAGCCGCAGCGACCACCTGACCACGCACACGCGCACGCACACCGGCGAGAAGCCCTTCTCCTGCGACGTGTGCGGCAAGAGGTTCGCGCGCAGCGACGAGAGGAAGAGGCACGGGCGCGTGCACGTGAAGCAGCAGCTGCGCGCGCAGATGATGGCCGCCTACTCCCTGGCCCTGAACGCGCCCGGCGTGTAAACAGAGGCGCGCCGCAGCCGCAGCTGGAGCGGCTTTTTCTGAAGCTTTTTTCATCGGATTTGAACCGACAAACCGGAGAGAGGCGTGTGACGTCACACCGGTGTACAGGTGCTGAGAGAGGCGCATGCGTGTCTTCGGTGGCCCTGAGAGGGGTGCGGTCCCTGTGGCCCCCGCCGGCGCCCGACCAGGCCCCCCGCCGCCTGTAAAGAAGCGGACCTACCGCCTGCAGGAAGTTTTCTTCTGCTGTAAAATAAAAACATGTTTCTCTGCATGAAGCCGTGAAGAAACTCTGTGAATGTCGACGTCAGAATGTCGTGCTCCTGTTGATGATATTTCTATGTGAACAGCTCTATATTTGAGGAGTGTTTGTAACATATATCTCTATTTTTCTAGTCGGACTGTCTACCTCTCAGTGTCTCTGTTTTACAACCAAACGAACGTGAAACACGATGTCACTTCTTTTTATTTTATTTTTTGCTTTTTCTATGAAACGACTGTAGACGCTCTGCGGACTCTGAACACCTGTGTGTGCAGCGTTCAAGCTGCACCGATGCATTGTGGGATATGTTGTCCTGTGTTCTTGTGGTGTGAGAAATGAGACACACCGGCTCAGTGAGAGCTGAGCTCCGAGTAGCACACGTGGCTGTGCGGGTTTTACTGTTCCCTCATTCTGCATGGAGGCTGTTGTTGCTGTTAATAAACAAGCTGAACATGAAATCCGCTGAGTCCGGCTGCTTTGTAAAGAACTACTTAACATCACGTCTGACAGAAACGTTTATGATTATCAGAGTAGCAGAAACAAAATTATATGGTTGTCCTGAACTCTAAGAGCCGCATCCAGAGAAAAACAGGCCCTCTGTGAAGCATGGTGGTGGCAGCATATTACTATGGGGATGTTCGATCCAGAAAACCTGACTGCAAGCTTCGTCACACTCATATGAGGTATTAAATTGGAATTCTGGGGGGGGGGTTTCAACCTGGACCTTATTTTTTTAGCTAATTTTATGGGGTTTTTTTACTCAACCTGAGTATTTTGGAGCCAGTCTGAGCCGTTCAGCAGTATTTATTAATTAGTTTTATTATGTTTACTAAACAGTTGGACTTACAAACGAAGTGCTTCTGTGTTTGGATGTAATTCACTGCAAATTATTTGTATCTTGGCTAGATTTATCGACTTAAATCTAGCCAAATTATCCCCTCCATCTTGTTTTGAGAATTATAAGCTAGCTTCCAGTTTTATGTTTTAGATGATTAGACTTGTTTCAAGTAAATGTAATTGTTTTTTTTCTTATTCAGTCTGTATATCTAATATGAAAACTATTTTACATTAATTTCAAGCAAAAATAGTTTTAAGATGCCATTTAAAACAAAAACCTTTCTCAAAATAAGAAAAATTCACTTATTTCACTTATTTTTAGTTTTATTTAAGTCTAGAAATTATTCTTATTTCAAGAGATCTTAGTAAGAAGAAAATTACTTACTACATGGACAGACAATTTCACTTGTTTCTTGTATATTTTCACTAAAGACAAGTTTATTTATTTAGTGTTAAGGAGGTGGGTTTTTGCAGTGTACACATTTTACGCCACCGCAGGGCTGTAAAACCTGACGAATCCACCGCTGTAAAACATAGACTGGCATTCCTGCTGCGGCATAAATGTTTATTACATCCAAATCGGCCTGTAACAAAATACAGACGCACTTCTGGAGCGTTTGTAAGTCCAAGTGGATAATAAACATAGTAAAGTTAAGGCATTTGGGGGCAAATTGAACCTTATTACAAGCAGAATTTGTCCTGCCCCTATCGCTCCCGTGGATATAAATACTGCTGAATGGCTCAGACTGGCTCCAAAATTCTCAGTGACAAAACAAACAAACATAGAATTAGCTAAAAATAAGGTCCAGGTTGAAAAACCTCCTAAATTCCCTTTAATGTGGTTTAATGAATAGAGACTGTTTGATTTGTTCACCGAGGTTTCTTGGAATAAAAGAGAAAATTACAAGACATCCAATTCGTTAAAACAATTTTGTTACTTTTGGTAGAGTGATTAATTGGTGGAGACGTGATGAGCGCGCAGTGAGTTACTATCATGCGTCTTTGGGGGAAAACGGGTAAATATTTAAATAACTATCAGGTTTATGGTCATTAGTGTTAATTACGTAAGGGATAATGCCCGACAAGGTGTCCATTATCAGAAAATAACGGACGACGCGGAGGACCATTATTTTCTGATAATGGACGCCTCGAAGGGCATTATCCCGCTTATACCATGGTCAATTACGAAAGAAAGAAATATTTAATCAATTAATAATACTTTAATGTGTTTTATAGTTAAAATCGCGAGTGAGACGATGGCTTTACCTTACGTTACGTGATACAAAGTACAATTTCAGAAGGCCAGTGCACTACTGACTGCTTGTGTGTGTTCAGAGGATGACGCAAAACTTTGCGATGAGTCAACTGTGAAATAACGTTGAGTCTCCGTTGCCATTTGAGCCGGCGTAATAATTTAGAACCGTCATCAGGCAATTTGACGGGACGCCTTTCCTAGGTGTACATTATCACTTTTTAACGTACGCCCTCCATCCAATCAGAATCGAGTATTCGCCCAAACCATGGTATGATCTTTGTTTTATGATGTGTGTGACTGACATTTTTTGTTTGTCAATAATAAACTCATGTTGAATGTGGTGGCGCAACATTAAGACATGCTTTTCAGAAGTGTTAAAAATAGTGGCTAAAATAGCATTTTTATGCTTAGTAAATCACGCTGCGCCTCGAACGCCGGCTTCTTTGCCTGTTCTCCCCCCAATATTTTGCGTCTCCTTATAGAAACGCCCAGATTGCATATGCAGATTAGTTAAAAGCACTAAATGGACTGCATGCGTCTTGCTGCGGGTTTAACAGGCGCAATGCGCTCTGCGGCATGCTAGGAAATCAGCTGCAGCCTGTTTTTGTGACGCTGCGCGGTTTGCGCAGGTTTTAACAAGCGCAAACCGCTGATGAATGAGGCCCACAGTTCTTTCTTAGGCTTCAAGGACACATCCAGCTCGCTACAGCGAATACATATTTAAAGTTCATCAACCTTCCACGGTTTAAAATCATAATTTTGGCACCTTTCACTATCTATATGTATGTTCGCCTCTGCCATTTTTGGTATTAATTTGAGGTCCGAAACTTTCCCTCAGTCCCAGAATGCTTTGCGCGGCAATTCATACTGAATTGGCTTATTCTGGAATTACCTTTATTTTTAAAGTAAAATCTTAAAACCCTTCCCTAAACGTCCTGCATGTCTTCAAGGGTTTATATACTTTTATAACTCTATGGAAACTCTATAGAGATCGTTATTAGAACGCAAAGAATTATGGGTATGTTTGGTCCGGCTAGCATAGCTAGGCTAGTGTTTTTTTGCATGAAAATAATGACAAATTGATGTGAAAAAACATAATATAATCCTACAAGATGCAGTGGGCTAAAGAAAACATGTTGTTTTCTTGTTTTTTTAAAATTATGTTTGTGCGGCAGATTCCCAAAACGCTTTGCGTTCACCTCTGGGAAATCGTCACACTAGCAATCTCTATAGGTGGAGACCCAGAAAACTAGCCTACGAGTCGTAACAAAACAAAAAAGGAAAAGCTGAGTCGTGCCTGGATGACCCTACAGTCGGTTTTATGCAGGAAACACGAGAGGTTGAACTATAACGAAAGTTGGTCAGAGTCTGGACTCTGGCCAATTTGTCTGAAAACCACTTCCTGTACCAGAAGGAGGCATTATGGGGGGGGAAGAATGTTAACATTCCCCTGTTTATGATCCAGCCGTAGGGATCAAATCAGTTTTAATCTAAATGTTTCTGAATATTTCACAGGATAGAAACAGGAGATAGAAACTGTCCCTACGAGACGGACGGTAAAATCTCTGTTTCGGCCGATGACGACCGTGTCCTGTTACAAAAATAAAATACATTGAAACATACAGCAGATACAGCCTGCCGTTGCCTAGCAACTAACGGTTCCGTTAACGGTTTGTCAGGCGAACTGCGGAGGTGGGGTTTCTATGGAAACGACCGTTTCACCCACAACGGCGCCGTGTTTGTTTCACTTTTGTTTGTTTTTCTGTGGAGAGCTTTCAGAAACCGTCATCCCTGCAGCTCCGGTGATGAGGATGAGGATGAGAGTGACCTGCACAGGAATATGGAGACGATGATGATGATGGACCTCTGACGCCCCCCTGTGGCCACCGACCAGAACTGCGACTCCTCATCAGGATTTTAAAAAAAAGGAGCAGAGAGAGAGAGAGAGAAGAAAACAGGCAAACTTTCCCAGCTGCATCTCCTGTTTGGGTCTAGTGAACAGCAGGTGCTAAGATAACGAAGCTAATGAAGCTAAAAGTTCAAAGGTCAAAGTAACAAAAAGCCAGAATTACAACACAAAACAAAACATTTTATTACGTTGCTGCCTTCTCAAATAAAAAAAAAAAAATGTGATGAAGGTGCAGAAAGTGTATGTATGGATGTAAATGTTTTGACAATCATATAAGTCTTCACTTTATTGTGAATTTGTAGAGTTTTTAACCGTTTAAAACAGCCGATTCTGGACGTGATTTAGACTAAAAGTCGTTAAGATTAATGTTTGCTAGGAGCAAAGATGCTCAGAGGATTTCCAGCCCAACAATATTTAAATCGGTAAATGACTTTCATGGAGGAAACCGTTATCTCCCCTCTTCACACATCCTTAACATCATCCCCATCCAGCTGCAAGAACCACTTGGACAACTAGTACATTTTTGAAACTATGTCAACAGATGTAAATTTAATGTAAATACTGAATTTTGATTTTTTTTTTTCAAACAAAAATATAATTAAAACAGACAGTTTGTGATACATAGGCCAGACGAAATTAGCTGAAAATGCACCGATACGACACTGATACCGTCTGGTGCCGTTCTAATGTACTCATATAAGTATCGGTTAGTTAACAGAACCATGAACCGATTCTTAAAATGTGGAAACTCTGCAATAATTTCACAGAAAATGTTTTAACTTTTATGCTTAAGTTACTAAATGCATTCTTTTTTTTGTGATGATCTGTTTTAATTTTCAATTTTTTTATCATGTATTTAGTTTCTTACCCACTGAATCATGTAAAGCACCTTGAATTGCCTTGTGTTGAAAGTGTGCTATATAAATAAAATTGCCTTGCCTTGCTTAAAACTTTTTTTTGTGGTCATTTTTTATCAATTTCTTATTTTTTTAAATCTAATTCAGATAAAGTATCGATATATCGGTGTGAAAAAGGTGATGTTGCACCAAAAAATACCAAAAAACTTGAGTCACACATTGTCCAGATAATGGCCTCCAAAACCATCCACCGAATTAAGTTCTATAGCTTCAGTTTTTTTATTTTGTTTGTTTTGAATGAAAGAGGCATTAAAGGAAATAAAAGGACCTGCCCAGATGCTGTAGTTGCTTTATTATGAAACATGTGGAAATTTAAATATGAAGATGGGAAAACAGCTAATATTTCCAAATAAAAAACATCCCATAACAGCGAAACATCTGTTTCTATCATTGTGTAAAATCTGTTTCATCCAGATATAAGTCAAGAGGTGAGTTAGAAACTTCCTGTCCCACGTTAATAACAAAAAACATCAGAGCCAACACAGAGCCCTGAGGGACTCCTTTTCTGTTGCTCAGTTGCACATTCTTTGGGATGTAAGTATGCTATTATTAAAGGCGAAGTTTTTTTTTTTCCTCAAACTTGAACCTTAGTCCTTCGGGAGAGACATATCCATTTTTGATCACCGTATATCCATATAATGAGAGTTAATGAGCAACTAAAGGTCAACCTCTACCCACAAAACTCTTTCATTTCACCATGTTTCGTGATGAATCACTAGAGCTATTCCCCTATGAGTTCAGAGCGTCTTGGAGGTGCTTTGTTGTTGTCTTCCGCTGTGTTTTACAGGCTTTTAATCCACAAACGAGCAATTACAAAGATTGAACAGGGAATCCAAATTAAAAAGAATGAAAATACAATACTATTTATTAGGTCATTATTATCATTCACGAGTAAAAATTATATTATGATCAGCATTTTTTGACACTATCAATCAAAATCACTGATAAAAAAAATTGTAGTACGATCTCTGATCTGGGTATCTGTGAGGAACCATTACTTATGGGGATCATTGACCAGTATTCCCAGTCTCCATTGGAAAACAATGGAGCAAACATGGAAAAGGAGTTTCCAGCCTGTTGATAACACCAAGCCACCACTGGGTGGTCCTTGATATGGCGCGAAAAAAACGGGTTTTTTAATATTCATATTGAAACTTTGACAAAAATAACTAATAAAAGTGTTGAACTGAATGTCGTTATTTGTTACAGCTTCATGTCTTTACTTAAAACAAATCTGTCCCATAATCTACCAACAGCTAATCAGGTTTAATTCAATCCCAAACCAACTAAAAGGAACAAAATCCATCTTAATATCCCATCCATATTCCTAACATTAGCTCTGACACACGGAGAGCCGATGTGTTGGCGTCCAGACCCAGTTTGTTGGTTCTGTCGACAGGAAACGTGTCGTTGTGACCAGCCAAGTTATCAATTAACTTCTTCAATGAGACACGGCTGTTAATGGATCCTCACAGACGACACAGAGGAGGAACTCTCTGTCTTCAGCTGCTGCTGCTTCCCTACAGCCTCCAGAGATAGATAGAAAGAAAGAAAGAAAGAAAGAAAGAAAGAAAGAAAGAAAGAAAGGATTTTTGCAGCATTAAACTATCAACTAATCAATCATTAATATCTGAGAATAACAATATATCTAAATATCTATCAGACTTTTTAACATTAACTAGTCCTCCTAAACTTTACTTTCATTACAAACAAAAAAGGAAGGAATTCTGATTCAATATAATGTCTAAAAAAATCAAATATTTAGAAATATTAAACCAATTCAACATTTTAACCTTTAAATAATTAGTCATTTTAGGCTTAAACTACTTGTCCAACAGAATAATTACATTTCCTTCCCAGCATTGACTTGGTGCGCAGAGTTCAAGTAATACTCTCAATATTATAACGCAATTTGATTTATTGCATAAATAGTTAGCAAGCCAAATGTTTAGTTTGAAGCTAAATGTTTAGCTGGTTGCTATAAATTGTGCCTGCTAGCTCCAAACTAAACATTTAGCTTGTCAAGTAACTAACCAACTAAATATTTAACTTATATATATATATATTGTGGTGTAAATTCTGCATAAGGTTTAAACTTTTATCATTCAGAAGGTAAAAGACTGTTTATAAAGTTTGCATGGTTATGGGTCTGTCACTATTGTTTATGCAGGTAAGCTTTTAAGTCATAAAACTCTGGGGTGAGTTTTTATTGCAAGCTGTAAAAAACAGGATGTCTGTAGAGTTGGGGTGTTGCCATAAAACCATAAATTCAGAATGAGCTTTTAAGAAAAAACGTCTCACCCATATGACTGTATAATTTTCTGACAGCCAATAAGAGCTAAGACACTGTATGAAAATGTTCTGATTGGAGAGATTAGAAACGCCTAGAGGCCCGGTTGTCTATAAAGCTGTGAAATGAAGATCAGTTAATTGTTCAGATTTCTTTAAGTCTGGACCACAGAGGAACTGACGGGGGCAAAATTCCTCTGTAAAACTGCAATTTGTTAATCTGTTCAAAATAAATGTTAAACTGGAAATTGGCTCCATTTTGTCTCTGCTTGAACATACATTGAATTACTTATGATAATTATTTAATTCACAACAATATATATATATATATATATAAGTATATACAATGGTAAATAACTAGCATTAGAAGCTAGTTAACTAGTTACTAGCTAATTAGTCATTTAAATGTAACTTCTTCTTTACATATTAACACAATCAGCATGGTTAGTCGACTTCTTTGTCCAATACAAAGGATGCTAAATAAATAAAATGGTTTATATATCATCTAGTTCTCTTCCCCAGCAACCAGACCTAGTTAGGTCTTTCAGAGAAAAAGGAGTCAAAGTCCAAAGGAAAACTCTTTTCAGGAATGCTGGACAGCCTTTGATTGAAAGAAAGAAAGAAAGAAAGAAAGAAAGAAGAGAGAAAGAAAGAAAGAAAGAAAGAAAGACAGAAAGAAAGAAAGAAAGAAAGAAAGAAAGAAAGAAAGAAAGAAAGAAAGAAAGAAAGAAAGAAAGAAAGAAAGAAAGAAAGAAAGAAAGAAAGACCAAGCTGTTCCCAAGTTTAACCACAGCAATATAAGGTGGAAGGTAAAAAGTTTGGGCCCAGCAGAGAACCTTGTGGTACACCACAGTTAATCTCCAGTAAATCACTGCACGAATTAAACTAAATCACATGGAGTAATATTAAATTTTTTATCAATTTTGACATCTGCAGTTGTTCAATTTCAGCATTTATGGGGGGCTCCAGACGGATTAGAGTGGGCCCCAAGCAGCCGCTTACTTCACTTATTCATTGGTCCGGCTCTGAGGAGAGAAAGAAAACTGTAACCTGCCAGGGCTGTTGGACCAGTGTGTATAAAATCTGTTTAAACCAAGAGGAAAGGCTGAACAATCCAACTTTGACAGGTCTAAAATCCACTAATAAGTTCTGTGCATAGAGCCTAGATAAATATTAGCCTTTTTTTTTTAAGCGATTAATGAAGAAACGATGAATCTGAAGGGATTAAAGCTCTACTCTCAACACGTTTTGGGGTTTTCTAAACTGAAAAATATTTTTAAAATGTATAAAAGATGTGACATAGGCTCATAACAGCAGTTACTTTTTATGTTTTATTTCTAAGCTTTGTAAAAAAAAACGTATTTCTGGCATTTCTGCCTGCGTAAAAAACAAATGTTTGCATATTTGCATTCATCAATAATAATAATAATAATAATAATAATAATAATAATAATAATAATAATAATAAATTCCTGAAATTACCAACCTTTGACCTATATTTTTTAAACAAACATGGTTTATTAAAAAGTGACACGTCACGTGGTTACCTACGTCATCAGGACAGGAGCACGCGGAGGCTGCTGGCCGTGACGGCATGCGGGGCGGTGGTGCATCCGGTCCTGCTTCGATCCATCTTCCTGCGGCTCCGATCCGCCGCTGCTGCACGGTACCGGTACCGGACGGTCCTGGAGGCCCAGTCGGTCCGGAGCAGGAAACCATGGCAACGGGTTTGGTGAGGAGAAAGTGACGCAGCGACGTACGCCAGGAGGAGGACTCCATCCGGCTGATCGATAAGTAGAGGTATTATTGACTATCGGATCAGACTTTAATGTCTCTGACTGCAGAGGGAGTTGTGTTTCCAGTCAATCGATCGAATTATCGATCAGCTAATTAATTTATCAGCTGGAGATTTTTTATCCAGTTGGACAAAACTTTGACTCATTTCATCTAACATTTAATAAAATTAATTACAGACCATTTAGTTAATGATTACAAGATTGTTTTTATATCTTGTAACCAACAATTTAATACTCAACAATCTGCCCTAACATTTAACTTAGTGCCTATTTATTGTGTAGTTCATCTAATTCCTTATATAATTCATTTTTGAATGATTATTTTTTTAGGTAAACGGTTACATGAAGCGTCTAGTTTGACCCCCAGATTGTGTCGTTCAGTTTGGACATGTCTTGGACCACATGATGATGGGTTTGGAAATGATTTGGTCTACGGTGGAAGGGCGTGGTGCCCACACAAACCCACTGGACCCGGCTTCAGAACCCTGGAAATCACTGCCAATGTGGCCCTCATCAGCTGCTGACCTCTGCTCCATCTACTTCCTCTGGAGAAGGGCTGGGTATCGATTAAGTGTTCAAGAATCGATTTGGTTCCGATTCTCAAGAGTTAGAATCGATTGGATTCGATTCAGCCTGATCCTAGTTTGATAATGATGTTGGTCAGTGCTGCTAAAACCGTTATTTATAGCTGTAATCTTAATTATATGCCTGAAATTAAATGACTTATCACTCCGTGAGTGAAGTTTTCTTAATTTAGTTTAGCGATTTTCGACCCGAGTGTTAGAAATCTGGTCACACGTAGTGTAAATGTTGCATATTTACCAGCATCAGAGAGAAAACAAACCCATTATTTATTCATTCAGTCAGAATATGACATTCATGCAACGTTATAAAAGCATTTTATTGGTATAAAAATGCAGTTCTGCTGCCTCTGCATGGTTAAATGTCATAAATTAAAGGGATTACAGATAATTTAAACTCAAACTGAACGTGAACCACTCTGAGACACATTATGATTTCAGTAACAGCTCTGATCGTTATTAACAGGTTAAACATGAAGCCTTTAGAGTAGCTGGTTCTGCTGTTAATCTCGCGCTGTACAGCATCTTTAAATGAAAAAGGACGTTCTTGTCATTTTAAGTTCCGCCAAAGGAAAACCTTAAAATTACCCGAATGTGTAAAAAAATGCCCAGTAGTTGCCACCATAGTAAACATCAGTGAAGAAGAGGAGGCAGCGTCCACGCCCCAGACGGTCCTTTATTCCTGCTCATCCGTGCATGATGAAATTCCTCTGCACGCGCTGCCCATCGGCGTGGAAGATGCCGCTCCACTGAGCGATTAGGCCGCCAGGAACGACCTCGAGCCTCAGATCATCCAGACCTCGTCAACCCGACTCGTCTTCATCGTCCCCCCCAAGGATCCATAATGTAGGAGCTCCCACTCTCTGACCCAGTTGTTCATCCGGCTTCTTCCAGGTTTTCTGGTGCTGCTCCTCGGAGAACCATGTCTTCTTCCTCCTGCTCTTCCTCGTCGCTGCCCTACTTCTGTCCTCGCTGTGGCGACCAGTGCCGCTTCTCGTCTGTACCTGAGCTCCGGGTTCACCTGGTCAGCCGACACACCTATGAGACCCTGCTGGTTCTGTCCCAGGTAACCCCCCCCCACTGCATGGCTTCTGTCTCACTAGTTTCATTCTAGTGTGTTTTATTAATTCAGACTATGTTCAATCTTGCTTTTTCTGTATAATTTTGTGTTCTTCATATATTCAAAATAAAGCTCTAAATGAATTAAGATTAATTAAATGAATGGTAGTAAGTGAAATAAACCTGGACAGCTCTATCTTTTTGTATGAAGACGAACTGATTTTGATCTTTAAAGGTAATTATATTGTATCCGTGGTCTCAACACTTCCTGACATTGTGAGCGCCCAGGTTGCTGATAGCTCGGCTAAACTCAGATGTCATTTACATTTACATGCAGAAAAAAACTTGTTTTTATTTAGCTTGCTAAATATATCTAATTTCAGACTTGCTAGCTAAATGATTGAAATAGATGATTTATCTCATTGGGTCAATCTTCTAATCAATAATTAATGTTCATAGATAAATATAAATAAATAAATATTTTTACTTGAAACTTAATATTTAGCTTGCTAGCTAAATAGGTCTACTTTAAACATCATATTTAGCTTGGTAGCTAAATATTTTACTTCTGACCTAATATTTAGATTGCTAGCTAAATATCTTTACTTATAACTTAATATTTAGCTTGCTAGCTAAATATATTTACTTCAAACTTAATATTTAGCTTGCTAGCTAAATGATTGAAATAGATGATATATCTCATGGGGTCAATCTTCTAATCAATAATTAATGTTCATAGATAAAAATAAATAATACATATTTTTACTTGAAACTTAATATTTAGCTTGCTAGCTAAATAGGTCTACTTTAAAAATCATATTTAGCTTGCTAGCTAAATAGGTCTACTTTAAACATATTTAGCTTGGTAGCTAAATATATTACTTCTGACCTAATATTTAGATTGCTAGCTAAATATATTTACTTCAAACTTAATATTTAGCTTGCTAGCTAAATGATTGACATAGATGATATATCTCATGGGGTCAATCTTCTAATCAAAATTAATGTTCATAGATAAAAATAAATAAATACATATTTTTACTTGAAACTTAATATTTAGCTTGCTAGCTAAATAGGTCTACTTTAAAAATCATATTTAGCTTGCTAGCTAAATATATTTACTTCAAACTTAATATTTAGCTTGCTAGCTAAATGATTGAAATAGATGATATATCTCATGGGGTCAATCTTCTAATCAATAATTAATGTTCATAGATAAAAATAAATAATACATATTTTTACTTGAAACTTAATATTTAGCTTGCTAGCTAAATAGGTCTACTTTAAAAATCATATTTAGCTTGCTAGCTAAATATGTTTACTTTAAACATATTTAGCTTGCTAGCTAAATGATTGAAATAGATGATTTATCTCATTGGGTCAATCTTCTAATCAATAAATAATTTTCATAGATAAAAATAAATAAATACATATTTTTACTTGAAACTTAATATTTAGCTTGCTAGCTAAATAAGTCTACTTTAAAAATCATATTTAGCTTGGTAGCTAAATATATTACTTCTGACCTAATATTTAGATTGCTAGCTAAATATCTTTACTTCAAACTTAATATTTAGCTTGCTAGCTAAATATATTTACTTCAAACTTAATATTTAGCTTGCTAGCTAAATGATTGAAATAGATGATATATCTCATAGGGTCAATCTTCTAATCAATAATTAATGTTCATAGATAAAAATAAATAAATACATATTTTTACTTGAAACTTAATATTTAGCTTGCTAGCTAAATAGGTCTACTTTAAAAATTATATTTAGCTTGCTACTTAAATAGGTCTACTTTAAACATCATATATAGCTTGCTAGCTAAATATATTTACTTCAAACTTAATATTTAGCTTGCTAGCTAAATGATTGAAATATATGATATATCTCATGGGGTCAATCTTCTAATCAATAATTAATGTTCATAGATAAAAATAAATAAATACATATTTTTACTTGAAACTTAATATTTAGCTTGCTAGCTAAATAGGTCTACTTTAAAAATCATATTTAGCTTGCTAGCTAAACAGGTCTACTTTAAACATCATATTTAGCTTGGTAGCTAAATATATTACTTCTGACCTAATATTTAGATTGCTAGCTAAATATCTTTACTTCAAACTTAATATTTAGCTTGCTAGCTAAATTATTGAAATAGATCATTAATCTCATGAGGTTAATCCTGCAACCAATAATAAATGTACATAGATAAATAAATATTTTACTTCAAACTTAATATTTAGCTTGCTAGCTAAATATATTTACTTCAAACTTAATATTTAGCTTGCTAGCTAAATGATTGAAATAGATGATTTATCTCATGGGGTCAATCTTCTAATCAATAATTAATGTTCATGGATAAAAATAAATAAATACATATTTTTACTTGAAATTTAATATTTAGCTTGCTAGCTAAATAGGTCTACTTTAAAAATCATATTTAGCTTGGTAGCTAAATATATTACTTCAGACCTAATGTTTAGATTGCTGGCTAAATATCTTTACTTCAAACTTAATATTTAGCTTGCTAGCTAAATTATTGAAATAGATAATTAATCTCATGAGGTTAATCCTGCAATCAATAATAAATGTTCATAGATAAGTAAATATTTTACTTAAAATGTAATATTTAGCTTGCTAGCTGAATAGGTCTACCTAAAAAATCATATTTAGCTTGCTAGCTAAATGTTTGAAATTGATGATTAATGTCATGGAGTTAATCCTTCAATTAATAATAAACGTTCATAGACAAATAAATAAATAAATATTCAAGTTAATGTTTAGCTTGCTTGCTAAATATTTAAGGTGAGTTAGCTCGATTAATGCTAGACCTGTTTTGTTCAGCTTCAACCAGACTAACGTGTATACAAACATTTCAGAACTCCGAATTCAGTCAGACTAATGGCGCGTTCAGACCGCAGGCTTTATCAGCGTCCGCAACGTCGAGATTACTCGTTAAGTCTACAGTTGAGGCCACTGGAGAAGCGTCACGGTCTCTGCGGCGCTTTGTGAGCTTTGGCTCCGTCAACTTTTCAAGCTTTTCCTGCGTTACAAGCTTCAAAGCGCATAACGCTAGCAACGCAGAAGTTCAGCTAGTTGAACTTTTGACGGTCCTAAAGCTCTACGCAGTTTAAAACATCCAGCAGAGTAAGGCTTCAGCTTAAAAATGTATCTTCTGTGTATATGTGTCAAACTAATCGCTTTATGAGCGTTGCTTGACGCTGATTAAGCTTGCGATCTGAACACACGGTAAGGCAAACACTGGGTTTTCTCTTACTGTATGTGCTGCATCCTTCCTCCCTGCAGCCGTTATGCTACATTCACACCGAACCAAACGTCAAGAGCGGCAAGGTTACATGTAAAGTCTATTGTTGAGGGGCGACAGAGTCTCTGCGCGCTTTGTGTGGTTTGGCATTGTCAGTCTTTGAAACTTTTCCTGCGTTCCAAGTGTCAAAGCAGCAGAAGTTCGGCTAGCTGAACGTTCGACGCTCTAGACATGAAGCTTCAACCAATTGGAGCTTCTGACTGTGGCGACGTCGCCTGACCAACCAAGATCCGTTAGTGTTTAAAACTTCTGGCAGAGAAATGCCTGCCTACGCGCTTTACAAGCTTCAGCCTGAAAAAGTAGAGCTGTCAAACTAGTTGCTTTGTTTTTTGAGCGCACCATTCGACTCTATAACCATACCTGCTCCTAACAAACCCAATAATGTTCACATCCCTGCTGTAATATGCACTGTTTTTCTCACTTAGGTAATATCTCTGCTGCTGTTATTTCCACATCTGTTTTCCAACTTCTTATAAATAATATGTTTACTTTTTAATGCACATGCACATTGAATTATTATATTATTATATCATACTGATTATTCTTAGTAACTACACAGTACTGTGGTCTTTGTACGTGCGTCCTTAATGTACAAATATTGTTTTTAATTGTGTTTCTCTAGTTTTTATACCTTTCTTGTGTGATACTAAATGCTTCACTCATCTGTCAATATGGTGCTTAAGGATTATTCTAATCTATTCTATTCTGAATTTACTGAGTGTTGAAGGAGGGGGTTTAAAGGGGAAGTAAATGTAATTTGAAACTTGGAGCTTTTTATAGCATGCATTACTTTCATTTACTCACCCAGACAAGTTTGGAGCCACTTGAGGTCCTTCAGGAGAAGTTTTTATCCAATCGCAATCAGCGTATGTCCATATCGTGGGAGTTAATGGAGGGACCCAAAGTTTATTCTCTAAATAAGACATTATCTGCTGCAAAACTCCTTCATTCCACAAATGTTTTGTTATGAATCACTAGCGCTATTTCCCTGTGAGTTCAGAGCATCTTGAAGGTGAGCCGTTTATTCCACGTTTATACCAGATTATGGAAAGGGAGCCTGTGGCAGCTGAACTTAGTCCGCTTGGTCATTTTATTTGTGTGATTTGGAAACACGCGAACGATATTGATGTCTGCAGCAGCAAGTTCTAACTAACCGACCGCCGTAGAGCACAGAGTGAAAGTCCTGCTCAGATTACAACTGGGATGGACTGGACGTCATTGTAATCGTGCGTTAGTGTAGCTGGATTGAAACCCTGTAAAAAAAAACTAAAGACAAGAACCCAGCAACACGAGAGGCTCTAAACTCACAGGGGAATAGTGCTACTGATTCATAACAAAGCATTGTTGCAATGAAGGAGTTTTGTGGCAGGTAATGCCTTACTTATAGGCCGCACTTCATTGCCCCATTAACTCTCGTTATATGGATATACGCTGACCGGTAATGGATATAAACTTCTCTTGAAGGACTCCCAAGTGGCTCTGAACTTGTCTGGGTGAGTAAATTAACATAAAGCATGCTAAAAAATGAGGTCCACGTTTAAAAAAAACTAAAAGGTACTGCCCCATTAACCTAAATTTGCAAAAGTGGTTTGTTCCTAAAGAAACACCTCGGTTTAGTTTACAAGACTTTCAGGCTAAGAGTGAAAATAATAGTTATTCGAGGGGAAAAAGCACAAGGATTTCCCATTTTTTCTACAATAACTGCATTAGAAACTTTCTTTTGCTTTATGTTGAACCACAATCTTCTTTTTTCTTTGAAATTTATAACCGGTTTACGATCAAAGTCAACAGAACTGAGCCAAAGCAAGACATGAGGCCACAATCAATCAATCAACTTTATTTATAAAGCACCTTTCATAAAAGCAGTTCAAAGTATTATAAAAAATTTAAATAACCCCACATATACCCCTCCTCCCCAACCCCACACTCTATAGGCACAAACTGGTTAAACATTTATACCACCTCCCCACAATTATATCCCCATGTACGCTCCAAAACACATGAAAATGACATTAAAATAGACAATAAAATGGACACTGTGGTGACTGTAGATGAGCCAGGTTAGCACAGGAAACAGCATCAAAGGGAGCCATCTGCACCGACAGCAGCAGATCAACAGCAGCAGCCGAAATACCGACCGAGGGCGCCCAAGAAACCGCGAGGGTTCATACGGTAAAAGCATTTCAGAAAGCTAATAAGGCCCAAGACCGTTAAGACATTTAAAAACCATTAAAATAACCTTAAAACCTATCCTAAAACATACTGGGAGCCAATGCAGTGATTTTAAGACCGATGTAATGTGCTCCCGCCTCCTGGTCTTAATCGTGGTGGGGGAAAAAATGCGTCTGAGAAGCGATGGTTCAGCCGGCTACCTCCAGGTTTATTAAATGCAGCATGGAGAGCTTCCAGAGAGCTCCTTCTTTTCACTCTGGGGCTCTTAGCTCTGCCCTTCAGCAGGGATACATGAGTATATATAGTGATCAAACAAGCTCTATCGGATCAGCTTCTGACCGGTTCATCAATCAGCTCTGAGAGAACAAACAACTTCATACATGGTTGTAGATATTAAATTGCTGAGAGAAAGGACGCTCTGTTTTAGCAGTCGAACAGGACAGCATAACTCAGCAATAACTCAGCATAACTCAGTAATGTTTTAGGCACTGTGAGTAATGCATAAAACTTATAAATGCAATAAAATTTTCTATAACAAGGGCATTACAGTAATCGATTCTACTGGTGAGAATTGCATGCATCAGCGTCTCTGCATTGGCCCGACAAAGAATGGGGCGGACTCTGGCGATGTTCTTTAGGTGATAAAAGCCTGCTTTAGCGATGTGTTTAATGTGTGGAATGAAAGTCAGCTCAGAGTCAAAAATCACGTCCGGGTTCTTCACTTGTAAAGACGGATTAAAAACGGTGAGTTTGGTAAAAGTTTCTCTCTCTGAGCCTCAGGACCGATGGCTAAAACTTCAGGTTTAGCCGAGCTACATTTCGGTTCATCTTTATATGAATCTAAACTGATCTAAAAAAAGATGCCATAACTGGTTCTGCTGTTCCAGGCTAGGGTCAAAGGTTCTAGACCTGGTGCTCTCCTACCGCTTCCTGGACCAACTGTATCCCAGAGTGAGAGCTCCTTCCTGAGCATGGACGCCCACGGATTCCCCCTACCGTTGGCCTGCTTGGACCTGGCCTCCCCGCAAGACTCCGTCCAGGTGCTCACGGAAATGTTCAGCCCGCCGGACAGGGCTCTGCCACCTCCACCGGCCCGGGGAGAGGAGCCCTCCACCGCTCTGGTCCTACCCGGGTCCCTGGACCTGCTACCTGGGAAGAAAATCAGCGAGGTGGGCGTCCTGGGGCTGGACTTTAGACTGTCGGTGGACATCGGACTGGAGGAGCGTCTGGGACTGGGACTGGATCATAAAATCGCCCGGACATTCGCCGAGGTTGAGGAAAGGGTGAACCGGCGCGTTGGACGGTTGAAGGCGGAGCTACAGAAGAGGGGGGCGGAGCTTGTACGAAAAAGACGTGTTAGGGAACGACTGAGGAGGGAGAAGAAGGAGGTGGAGGAGAGGGCGGCCTACCTGTCGAGACAGGTGGGTGGAGCTGGTTCCTTTAAGACGCCGTTAGCAAAATCCTTCAAGCATTAAAAATTAACAACGGAAACAATTTGTTCCTGTTTCCGTCATTATTTGCATCTTCTTCCCAAAGGTGTCAGCAGCAATGGAGATGATGGAGCGGCTGAAGACGAACCTAGCGGAAAAAGAGACGGAGCTGAGTGAGAGACAACAGTCAGTATCTTTTAAAGTTCTTCATGGGATGGGGTTGTTTTATTTAGCCAGCTTTCTTCTAGCTTTGCTCCTCACCCAAGTGTCTAAAGGGGGGGCTTGTAAATTTACACAGTCAAAAATTAACTGCAATATTTAGTTATTTAGCCTGTCATCAGACAAAGAAACAAGGGTTAATTTCTCAGACTTATAGTCAGGTTACAGTTTCAATTACAAGTTATAGTGTCAAGCTAAATACTTAATTAGCAAGCAAAATATTACACCAACAAACCAAATGTTAAGCTTGAAACTAAATATTTAGCTATCAAGCTAAACTGGCCAGCTAAATATTTAAATGTATATGCCAAGAAGCGAAAGTGGAGTACCAAAGTAAAAGTTGTACTCTGAGCCTCTATATACACTGCTGGTTGTTTCTCATGTCACCTCTTTATAACTGTTTATTTTCCTCCTGACAGGTCAAATATTTAATCTTAAAACATAGTTTTAGCAGAAATATAGAGATTTACTGATGGATTTACAGAAACAGTGATGCAGCAGCAAAAGTTTACACAGAAGTCTGCAAGACTCGGCTTTCATTTCGGTTGTCCATTTCCACCAAGTGAATTTGCACATTAGCTAAATATTTCAGTCTGATTTAAATATTTAAGCGACATATTTAGCCAGCCAGTTTAGCTTGCCAACTAAATATTTAGTTTCAAATTAAATATTTAGCTATCAATCTAAACTGGCTAGTGAAATATTCAAATTCATATGCAGATGAGCAAAATGTAGGACAAGCCGTTTTTTACTGTAATACACGATGTTTTCCAATGGCTTCACAACAACAGGGATGTAACAGCAGAAGTTTAGATGGAGATTTGCAAGACCCAGCTTTTAATTTCAAGTGAATTTGCATATCCCCTAAATATGTTAAATGTTTAGTTTGAAGCTTTACATTTAGCTAGCCAGTTTAGCTTGTTAGCTAAATATTGTATTTTCCTTCAAACTTAAAAGTTACTTTGCTAACTAAATGTTTTTACTACTGACTTATTATTTTGTGTGCTAGCTAAATATTTTACGTCAGACTTAATATTTCGCTTGCTAGCTAAATATTTTTACTACTGACTTAATATTTACCTTGTTAGCTAAGTATTTTTACTACTGACTTAATATTTAGCTTGCTAGCTAAGAATTTTTACTACTGACTTAATATTTAGCTTGCTAGCTAAGTATTTTTACTACTGACTTAATATTTAGCTTGCTAGCTAAGTATTTTTACTACTGACTTAATATTTAGCTTGCTAGCTAAGTATTTTTACTACTGACTTAATATTTAGGTTGCTAGCTAAGTATTTTTACTACTGACTTAATATTTACCTTGTTAGCTAAGTATTTTTACTACTGACTTAATATTTAGCTTGCTAGCTAAGTATTTTTACTACTGACTTAATATTTAGCTTGCTAGCTAAGTATTTTTACTACTGACTTAATATTTAGCTTGCTAGCTAAGTATTTTTTATACTGACTTAATATTTAGCTTGCTAGCTAAGTATTTTTACTACTGACTTAATATTTAGCTTGCTAGCTAAGTATTTTTACTACTGACTTAATATTTAGCTTGCTAGCTAAGTATTTTTACTACTGACTTAATATTTAGGTTGCTAGCTAAGTATTTTTACTACTGACTTAATATTTACCTTGTTAGCTAAGTATTTTTACTACTGACTTAATATTTAGCTTGCTAGCTAAGTATTTTTACTACTGACTTAATATTTAGCTTGCTAGCTAAGTATTTTTACTACTGACTTAATATTTAGCTTGCTAGCTAAGTATTTTTACTACTGACTTAATATTTAGGTTGCTAGCTAAGTATTTTTACTACTGACTTAATATTTAGGTTGCTAGCCAACTATTTTTACTACTGACTTAATATTTAGCTTGCTAGTAGGGTTGGGCGATGTCCACCAAATTGAGAGTTAACGATGTTGACAGTAAAACATCGTGATGGACGATGACATCGTTTTTATAACAGGCTTAAAAACAAGTAAAAAAATTGTTTTGCCTTTGTAACTTTAGAATGATAACCCGTAAGCGTCTCACAAACCTGCACACATACTACTAACGCCTCATTCTGCAGCTTTTCCTGAGGGTAGACAGAATCATCCACGGAAACCGTTGGCTTTTTCTTTAATCCGACATCTGAAATATTCATCATAAAAGCATAAAACATCACATTCTGTTGAAGGTCAGTTCAATCTCAGCTCTCGCTCATTATCTGGGCTGAACATCAGTAGATACCATCAGAGACAGAGAGTGAAGGACATGTCGTGTTTAGTTCACCTCCCTCTGGCACACTCTGCTCCACGGTTTCCAGTGGTGATAAATGCAGGACGACAGCGAGGCCCAGAAGCCCTGAGGGCGTGGGTGATGTGAGGTCAGATCAGTGGCTCCAGTTACTGCCATTGGTTTTATTCAACGTATCAGCTCGTCTTCTGTATTTATAGTCCCTCAATTATTCTTCTTTTACTCTGTTTTTTGTTATTTTCCCCTTTTTACCTGCAGGCTATAAACTTTATTGACATTTATTGCATTATTTTTTGTTTACAGAGAGATGGCAGACATCGAGCTTTTCCTGAGACAGACAGCAGAGAAAGAAGCCGAGGCCAAATCCAGGCTGCAGGTAATATACTGTTTATACTTTTTTAAAGGACAATCAGATTAGATTAGAATAGTCTCTTCCTCACCAACATTCCGTCCAATCTTTATACAATGAGAGTACTGAATAATATGTTGCTTTTTGTCAAATTATAATTAATTTTGTCTTTCTTGCAAGGCCAGGCAATTTTATTTGCATAGCACACTTTCAACACAAGGTCATTCAAAGTACTTTACATGATTCGGTGATAAAGAAACCAAACATATGATAAAAAAGGTTGGTAATAAAAAACAGCAATTAGGAATAAGATTTTTAAATATCAGCGAGAATCAATAAAAGAAAACATTAGAGAGAAATTATAATAGTTTACTCAAAAGCAGCTTTAAACAGATACGTTTTAAGTTTTGCTTTAAAGCAGCTCAGTGTTTCAGCGGCTTTGCAGTCATTTGGAAGTTTGTTCCATATAAGGGGAACATAAAAACTGAAAGCTGCTTTTTGCAGTTATAGATGTGAAATAATTTAACTCAAATTCATTGCTTTTTGTTAGCCTTTCATTATGATTAATTACTGATCAATTTAACTGTCAAATGTTGGCCTTTTGTCTGTTTAAAAGGACGCCGGACAGGCGTAGATGAACCTGTGGGGTGTGATTTTTTATACTTTACGTCAAATAATTTTTGATCCTGATAAAAACCGGTGGCCTCATTTATATAGTTTGAGGGGTCTGAAAAATTGCTAAAGTTACTTTCTGCACAAACTTTTTGATTTATAAGAAGGAAAAAAAAAACGTGACAGAAAGATTTCCGCAACTTTAAGCTAATGGCCATTTTGGACACGGAGAAACTGGCGGCGCAGCTGGTGAGATGGAGAAATAAAGAATTCAAGCCACATTTTAAGACCTGTAGACCCTCATACACACCCAACATTCAGTCTCCCTCCTCCCATCGTTGAACTGAAAAAAAAAAGAGAATCTGAATGAAAATACATTTTATTTAACAATTTTGTGTACATCTTCAGATTATATAGCACTTATTGGTGCAATATTGTGACAAGGTGTATCATCTATTCTCTTTATACATATATAAAAAACACATTATTTATATTTATATATATATATATATATATATATATATTAGGGAATGCACCGAAAATTCGGTCACAGAAAATTTTCGGCTGAAAGTAACCCAAAAGTGCATTTTCGGTTTTCGTCCTAAATCACAGAAACAACCCAGCCGAAACTTTATTAATTTAATTTATATTGTGCATTGTTGTTATGTCAGTGCTAAATAAATATCTTCATAGTTTTGTAACTGATTTATTACAAGGCCTTGATTTTAGTGAGGTTAGTACACATCATAGCCATAAATGCTATGGTTCTAATAATTGACATCTTTTCTTTTGGTGTTTCGGTTTTCGGCCTTAGTTTTCTTCATTTTAGGTTTTCGGTTTCGGCCAAGCGTCTTCATTTCGGTGCATCCCTAATATATATATATATATATAAACACACATAGTATCAATGTTAACATCAGGAAATTAACACTGTTCTTGTGAAGAGCATGCACAGCTACTACCGCTAACAAGTTAGCATTCATTTAAGTCTAAGTACATTACTTAAGCGTAATGACATTAACTGAGTAACTTCGCTTTTTAACGCAGCGGTAACTCACTGCGAAATGTACCGAAACTGTACAGTGAACCAACATGCATAAAACAACATAAATACGGCGCATTTATACTTTGCACCACAATGGGGGAGCCGAAGTCTCCTCCCCTTCCTGTCGGCCCGTGGGTCCCCAAACCGAAAAAATAATGAATGGAAGTCAATGGAGCGATAAAAGTTATTTTCTGGTCCGCTTTGTCTTACGTCCTGAATCACACATATGTTGTACTTAGATTTACATGATAACTAACGATGTATGTTTCGACTGTTTTTGTCCAGTGATTTGGGATTTATTTGACTGTAAAAATCCACATTTAAAATGCCTACAAATCAGAAATCAGAAGTCGCATATATGACGTCATTTGGCTAACGGGAACTAGCACTAGCTATAGCACGTAAAACACTCACCTAGAGCTTGTAGAGCTTCTCCTCCATGCTGGCTCTCACTCCACCAACTGCTTTACCCCCGACATAGCTGCTACTTTCCACGTGGTCATATTTATTGAGGTTTTCTCCGTGTTTAAAGCTCCTTTCTTCCTCCTGGAGGCTACGGCCCTCGCTCTCCTTCTATATATATATATATATATATATATATATATATATATATATATATATATATATATATATATATATATATATATATTATTGCCTCTTGGTCAGGACTCTTTTGAAAAGGAGGTTTTTGATCTCAATGGGACTTTCCTGATTAAATAAAGGTTTAATAAAAAATAAATAAAATAAACATAAATATATATATATATATATATATATATATATATATATATATATATATATAGAATCCTGATTTGTTTATCAAAATCAATCGAAATTACGTAACGACCTTGTGCATTGAAATCTAAAAGACGATCGTGATCATGTCCTCCCATGTCTATATAATGTAGCGTCGCTAAGGTCCTGCTGGGACGTTATAGCACCAGTTAGCAGGCGACCGTCTATTTACTCAAATTTCCTCATCACAAGGAACCACACATACCCGTTTTCATACAGCTCAAAACAGCTGGTAACATTATTAACCGCTATATCACAATAAGAGCATCCCCGTGAACACAGCGCACCTGTACAGAGCAAATTAGCTGACCCTAGCAAGTAGCTATTAGCTAAGCTACAGTTAAACCATGGCTAGGATGAAAGAAGCAGCGGGACCGGAGCTAAAGCCGCACCTACTCTCAAATCATCAGTGAGGAAAATTTGAGTTCCCCATGAGTTAAGTCGACATTCTCGTTAGAAACAAGAGAACAACTGTTTTCTCCACGTTTGCTGATTTCTCTGAGGCAGCCGGAGCTCAGAGTAGTAGAGCTGCAGTAAGTAAAATGAGTCACTAGATGGCAGCCACCCTCTGTTTGTAATTGTTTCTGTTATTTTATTAAACAAGATTTTTACGCTTATAAGCGTAATCATTTATTGTCAAAACAATAATGTAAATTATTTATTTAAATTTGACCATTTAATGCCTAATGTTATACATTTTAAAGAATAATGGAAAATGCATCACTTATATGTAAACTTGAAATAAGAATCGTGACACCCCTAATATATTTAGTTCTTTCCAATTTGTTTGTGATGCCACAAATGTGACACTCAAAATAAAAAAAGTTGTTTGTGCCTCACCCCCTAAGCACCTAAATTTGACTCTCAGTGGCATCACGTTTTCTCAACCTCTCAGTTGCCATGGTTACCCTCGAAACACTCCGTAACAAACGGTTAAAGTCTGCTCAGACTATTCAGTCCTTTACTTGATAGAAAGTGGCCATGTAGGAGGTGGGATATGATCCAAAAAAATCACCTGGGCACATTCCTGGATTTCTAGAACTTTTTTAATGCTGAGTTTAGGTGGCATTTTAGTGAGCATAAATAATGTTTATTAAATGAGGCCACTCCTGATGTACATTAAAACCCCCTAAAACGGGCAGAAGCTGAATCTCTTATCCAGACGGCGCCTAAACGGCTTGGATACTACCTCAACATGCTCCGGCTTTGAAGGAAACGTGACGGGAAACGTGTTTGGGTTGCAGGTGTTCATCGAGGCGCTGCTGGAGCGAGCCGACCGGGCCGAGAGGCAGCTGCTGCTGCTCAGCCGGAACCACTTCACGCACAACGACGACAGGTTCGGGTACGGCGAGCCGTACTCGCCCTCAGAGGCGTACTCGCCTGTACCTGGACGGGCCGGACGCAGTCTGGATGGTAGCGCCGATGACATCGTCGGCCACAAGATGCAGGAGAGCGTTGGCAACAGGGTAGGAAACAGAAAAAAAAATTCTGTTTTGTAACGACCGATTCCCTCGAGATCACCTTTCATTTACCTCGACCTTTCTCTTTTAGAGAAGCTACAGTGTCTCCAGTTCCTACAGACTGGGAGAGCACATGCCCAGCCACCATCATTACAGGTAGAAAGTCCTAAAGTCAAGAAATCCAGGCTTGTGTTCGTTGTTCTTTGACTGACTTGCAACATTCCTCTGAAATGGTCCGGCACGACCGTAATGAGGATCTGACTCACCTGTTGCTACAGTTTCTGAGCTTGTTTCTGTCTCTTTCAGTGGTCTAAACGAGCAAATGCGGACCTTATCTCTGGGCTCGGGAGGCTGGGACTGCGAGGGAGGACTGGTCCAGTTACACTCGTCCCACTACGCTCCACACTGGACTCCACAAGAAACCGAGGGTTTCAGCCGGAGGGAGAGAGTCTGGTATGTGGGAAACATTCATGAAACCTGAAGAAGAATTTTCCCCGGCGCTAAACAAGCAAAGAAACGGAGGAAAAAAAACGATGAATTTCTTATTGATCACTAACCGTAATAACCAATTCACCAATGGATTCCAATGCAGACACTTTCTTGACAGTTTTACGCACAGGGAATTTCATTTGACGC
This sequence comes from Apricaphanius iberus, assembly GCA_028564705.1. NCBI lineage: Eukaryota > Metazoa > Chordata > Actinopteri > Cyprinodontiformes > Aphaniidae > Apricaphanius > Apricaphanius iberus. Next base: position 424,733 of record JAPXFQ010002186.1, read on the forward strand.
TATTAACTGATAAACTCCAGTTTTAAAACAGCGCTATAGTTAAGGCTTTGTCTTTAAACCTTTTCAAACTGACATGGTTCACAACGAAATATTATTTTAGGGATGTTACTGTCGATGCAACTAGGCGTTTTGGGTTTGGGTCCAGGACGACTTTGTAAGTGATAATGTAACTGTCAATGGGTTCTTTTCTGGTTAAACGAAGATATAAAAGGTTTTCAACTGAATTGTGGAGGATAAATGTCTAATTATACACTCAGAAATCAAAGTGTAGAATTGTGTTTTTAGGGGTACAATGTCTTGTCACTGGGATGGTACCCTCAAAGGTTAATTGTACGTACCCCTATGGTCCGTACCTTTCATCAGTGCTACCTTGACAGCCAATCGTTATTGACTTGACATGACTGACACATCACCTGACCATTATTGTGCAGTCAATAATCGTCCGCAAAAAAGTTTATTTTTTTCGGCTATAATAGATCAAATAGAAAAATCCTTAAATATTTTCGGATAATCCTTGAATATCAATTCATCAAATTTAGCAATTTATCCAAATATTTATGCTAACATGGCAAAGTTTCTCGTCACAATAATTGTTAAAAAATAATTTCACCATATTTAAAGTACAGAAAGATCTTTGTGAAATTGTTGGACTAAAAACAATTTGTAAAAAAAAAACAAAAATTTAAAATGTTTTAACAATCAGAGATCCCGTTAACGCGAATCTTAGTAGCGCGTTACTCCTATTACGACCACTTTTTCAATAACGACTAATCTAATCCGTTACTATTTCCATACAGGTAATCAGATTAAAGTTACTTAAAGCTATTTTACGTTACTACTTTTGTAATTAACACAGGGTCAACGGCAGCATAAGCAATATGAAAACAAACAATGATAGCGGTAAATATGGTCTTACTTACCTTCTACGACACTGTTGCCGTCTTTTTCTGAAAATTAAATAGCTGATTATCTCCTCTATAGTCGCCATGTTTTTGTTTTTACCCTAGAAATTTGGCTCTCTATCAGGTCTGAGTTCTGTATGCTGCCCCCTACTGGGACCCTCCAGTAATACGTGCAGTACACAAGGAAATATGTGCCCTAGACGTAGCCTGTTGCTAGTGTTAATGCGAGGTTGTAAAACAAGTATAGTTCCATCCTAAAATGCACTTCCAATAAAGTGAGTTTTGGCAAAACCAGTTATGGTTTTTATTTTGAGGCGGTGGAGAGTGATACTGGCAGCTGCTGAAAGTAACTAATAAAGAAATTTGTAATCTAAGTAAGTTACTTTTAAAATAAAGTAACTGAGTTAGTTTTGGAAGGAGTAATCAGTAGACAGTAATCAGATTACTATTTCAAAGTAATTGTGGCAATAGTTAACAATAAAAACTATGAAGTCCATTGACATAAATCTAGCTCTGCTTATGGATGTATTTTTTTGTGTAACATATAACGCAAGGCAATTTTACTAATATAGCACACTTTCAGTACAACGCAATCAAAGGTACTTTACATGATTTGGTGGCAAGGAACCCAAATATATGATAAAAGTATGAAAAAAACAGAAAAAAATAAAAAATAACATTTAACATCTGATGAAAACAACAATTTAGGAAAAACATTAAAAACAAGCAAACTAAAAGTTTTGTAAGAAAATGTATAAAAGAAAATGTTTGTAAAATTATGAAAATTAAGAACTGATGAAACACAACAATTAATTTAAACAACAGTCATTGGAGCATAAAATAAATTGTAATTGTACCCTATACAACACACGCGCAAAATAACTAAGAAATAAAAAGTACAAAATTAATTACTTAATAAGAACCCTATATTAGCCAGTGCTTCTCAATTATTTTCTGCCATGCCCCCCTAGGGAACAGAAATGTTTTTTGTTCTGTTTTTCTACCCATTTCCAGACTCCAGTGAAATAAATACATGATATTTTAGTGTTTTATGTTTAGCAACGTTACAGCAGCGTTCTGTTTGCGTTTTTTTTTTTTTTTTTGCCTGACTTGCTTGTTTCTTCTCCTTGTTTCTAATGTGCCCATTTACTATCACTGGTCATCACCATTTATAGAAGGTTTGTTCTCCCGATTCATAAACATCTCTGATCCTCACGCTAATCGTCAAGTTTTTTGTTTTTGTTTTTCGGGGGTGGGGCGCGTCTGTGTTTCAGTTTTCTCGCTGTGGCTGGCAGGTTGTAACTCTGCCTACATGCAGAGGAGGACTGAAAGGACTGCTTGTTAAGGGGGAGCGGGCTGCCCATACAGTGTTTGGCTTGCGTTTTTATCTCCCACAACAGATGAATTTGACCTTAATTTTACCGTTAAGAGGACCGATAAGGCTGAAGCTTATCGGTCTGGGTGGACCGTCAGAATCAGCCCCGGGGATAATTTAATACTGGGTTTCGGTACCCATCCCTAGTAGTGGATTTGGATAGTTACCCTGAAGTCCAGTAATTGTATTGCGACAGTGAAGAATCTGACGTTTGTAATCAACTGAATAAAAATTACTTTAAAAGAGATTCTGGTTCACGAAGCTTGTCCCTTCAGGGTTGGAGAGGAAGGATGGGGGAGAACCTGGAGCAAAAGAAACATTCGTCACCACAGCACAGAGGAAGAGGAGGAGGAGGAAGAAGAGGAGGATGAGGAGGACCTGTGGGGCAGTCCCGAGATGAAGCACCTTATTTTTGCCAGGAAACGTACACCTGGAACAGGTGGAGGTCCTTCTGTTACTCTGACTGACGGTTGTATACTGAAAAAAGAAAAATGAGCTCCAACTTAAATAAACTGCGTTATTGGTCACAGATATTTTAATTAGGTTTATTCAAGTAATTTTATTAAGTTTTCTAGTCAAGAAACTGAATAAATTAAGTTTGAATAATTTAATTTAATTACAATTAACGCAATATATTTAAATGTAGCGTTTAGCATATCTTACTGGCTCCTCCTCTTCCTAGACACGCCCTCCCCCGTTGGCTCCACCCCCTCCCGCTACCACGGCAACAGGCAGCCCGGAGCGGACACCCTGAAGATGAGGGCGGGGCTCTTCTGTGTCTTCCCGTATTTGGACGCGTGCTCACTGCTGTGTGCGGCCGAGGTGTGCCGTGATTGGCGGTTTGTTGCTAGGCACCCGGCGGTTTGGACACGCCTCCGCCTGGAGAACGCTCGAGTGTCGGCTGAGGTACAAGGGCTTTCTTTTGTCCTTGTTACCAGAATATATATCACCAATTTATCATTGCCGCGGTATCAGTGTGCGCAGTTTAGAGATTACAGTTAGCTAGCTAGCTAGGTTTCACGAATTACGGCCCTGATTCTACAAATCTATCCGACTTTCATGAGGAGGTTGGGTTTTTTATAAAACCTTGTTGATATGGTGGAAATATTTCATTTAATTCTATTAACAGGATAGAGTACAAATTAATTGGGGTCTAGGTCTGCTATTAACTAAAGCTCAAGCAATATGGGTTCTTCTACTGCAGACACGGTTAAGTGGTGCCGCTTTTTTTGAGACGACTTTGATGGCTGATATTGAAACATATTGTTGTTTTGTTTTTTCTTCTTTTTCAAATTCTAAAATGTCATATTTTAAATAACAATGGATGCACATTTCTGAAGAATTTTTGAATATTGAATTGACCTTTCGCTGAGGCCCGCCCCCCTTTAGTTACTGTTGCTACGTCCGACAAACAAATGGTCAAACATGACTAGCGTTACAAGGCCGTTACTGGGGATGTAAAGTCGGTTAATACAATGTTTCTGACAGTCACCCTGCAGCTGCAGAGAGAGCGCAGGTGTCGGTGATGATGACGCCGCTGCAAATGTGATAATGATTTGGTGAGTGGGCAGATACCCTTAGTGCTCTTACTGTCTGCATGCTGTAAGAAACTAAGCTGTGAACTTAGATTTAATTTGGATATTAGGCAGACATTCGTTTTATTAAAGCAGACACAGAGGTTTCTTATTAATATGTTACTGTAAACTCGACATTTTTTTATCCATTGTAGGAATCGCTCACGTTGTTTTTTCGGCTTTGGGAAATGGAAAGACACATGGAAAAAAACACAACTCCTCCAGACAATCTCTCTGGGGGTAACTAGTGTCCGATTTACAAACGCAGTGGGCGCAGCGCTTCACCATCGGGCTTGGAGTCAATGTTTGTCGGACCTGCTCGCATAGTAACGCTCGCTATTCGATTTGTGATTGGACAATGGTCGTTTAGGGGGCGGGGGCGGGGAAAGGTCAATTTAACCAACTTTTGTTGAATAGAGACTACACATTTATGATTGTGAATACTACTTAATTATAAAAAAAAGTTGGTTTCTTTCAGTGTTGATTTTTTTTGTTTTTTTAAAATGTTAGTTGTTTAAATTTTTGTGTCGTAACTAGGGAAGTATCATTGTAACTAATTATTTTATGAATAAGGTCAATTTAACCAACTTTTGAATCCTACGAGTATTAAAATCGAATAATATAAAATATGTAAACTAAATGTTTACCTTGAAGCTAAATATTTGTCAAGCCGGTTTACTTTTCTAGCTAAATATTCAGCTTCAGTCTAAATATTTACTTCAATAACTACATATTTTGTTCAAAATTAAATACTTATTTAGCACACTAAAGAACTGACAAGCAAAATGTTTAGTTTGGAGTAAAATATTAAATTTGTAAAATAAATGCTTAGCTTGTAAACTTAATATTTAGTTAAAAGCTGATATTTATGAATGAATAAATAACATGAACAGAGATATTTCTTAGATAAATGAACCACCACTTTTTTATTTTATGATAGGCTAAATAGCCCAAATTATTATATTTCAAACATGTGACTTAAAAAATGGCACCATTAACTTTACATCACAGAAGTCATAAGCAGCAGCACAAAAACACATGATCTACCGAATTATGTTTGAAATTCATGTGGTGAATTTTTTTTTTTTTTACGTCGCTTTCTAAAAACACATATGTGTGTGTGTGTAGTTCTTGCAGACTGTGTCTCAGTGGTGTACCCAAACCCAGTCTCTGATCCTCGACAACCTGAAGCCGCGAAGCCGCCGGGCGGACGAGACGCGAGAAGATTACCACAAAAACACACGGTATCACACTTACACACACACACACACACACACATACAGTTAATTTACATCCGCAAAAACACCACTCAGCCAGCACTTAACCGATAAGGAAGGTTCTTTTGAAAATGACTTTAAATCATGAAAAGGGATTTTTGTCCTCATAAGAACATCAAGTCCTCAAACAACGGCAAAGATATCAGAGTCCTCACAAGTGCAGTAGCACCAGCCCACACACACACACACTGTGGCAGCTCAGAGGGATTAATACTCTGCAAAGCTCAGAGAAAATATAAAGATGTTCTTATCTTTTAATAAGCGGAAAAATAGGTGTGTTGCCGTGGAAACGACGTGCGTTTTGAGCCCGGGTGGTTGTGTCTCCAGAGGCGACGTGGAGACAGGTGTGGAGGCGCTGCTGCGGTCGGCAGGGGGCAGTCTGGTCCACCTCTCCATCTCCCGGTGTCCCCACATCCTCACCGACAGGACGCTGTGGATGGCCAGCTGCTACTGCAGGAACCTGCAGACGCTCGTCTACAGGTGGGGGACGACAAACCAATTCGCCTGCTTTTTGCCGTCCACCTGTCGGCTGACCTCATTCGTCCACCCCGCAGGAGCTCCTCGGATCCGGTCGGTCAGGAGGTTCTGTGGGCTCTGGGTGCCGGTTGCAGGAACATCGGCAGGCTGCAGGTGGCGCCGGCACACCCCAGGTGAGACTCAGTCAGTCCGTTTTGGTAATAACTAGGGATGTTTCGAGATGTTTTTGTATATTTCAGAGATCGGAGATCGGCAAAATTAGCTGCCGAATACTGCAGATTTTTATAAAAGTAGTTAGAGTTAGAGCAATAATTCAAAGCTATGTAGCGGTGCAAATAAGGACTAAATAACCACAAATCGGCACAGCAGATTAAACTAGGGATGCAAGGATACCACTTTCTTTCAAACCAAGTACCAATGATGACACTTCTACCCCACAAAAATTTGCAATGATTGAAAGACAGGTTTTATTTTATTTTCTGCTTGTTGCGACAAATGATGGGGAATTAAATTAAAAAAGAAAATATTATTAAAAATAACCACTAAACAAAAATTTCAAGTGAAAATTAAACCTTATTTGTGGAGTTATTGCAGAGTTTAAAGTATCGGTTTATTGAAAAAAGGGAACTAAGCGGTTGCTTAGGGCCCCCCACAAATATTGAAACTGAAAAGAGACTGCAAATTTATGAAATTGTGAATACTACTTAAATTGATTTTTTTGTTTGTTTGTTTCAATGTAGAATTTTTTATTTTTTTTATGTCAGTTTACATTTTTGTGTGGTAACTAGGCAAGTATCTTTGTAACTAATAATTTGATGAATAATTTTTTAATTCAAATTCTATTTTTTATTTTAATTTTAAAAAAGTGTTCTTTAAACAAAATACATTTAAAGGAATAAAGATGTACATGCAATACCTTTTGAATTTATAAAAAAAAGTAAATTATATTTAAATAAAATTTAGAATTGCTTTTTATTTTTCATTGTTTAATTGTTATTATTATTATGATTATTGTTATTGGTAGTCGTCTTAATAGAAAGGGGGCGCCCCTGAGTAAAAATCTTTTAATCTTGTAAAACTTTGGGCTATTTTAATCGATATAAAATATAATATCAGTGTCTTTATCTGTGCGTCTCTGGATTAAACACAATTCTAATATCGGTAAACTTCAACAAATATGCTTATCTGTACTTTAAGCTATATAATAAAGTCATAGAAACTCAACTTCTGGTATATTTACACGCTGCAATAAACCAAAAATAAACAGAGAAAAACTTTTTTTTTAGATCCTGCAGCGAGGAAGAGGAAAAAAGCCAGACGCTGAACAGCACCTGTGGTGCATTCAAATAGCGTCGGAAATCTGTGCTGAGTTCGTGAGCATAGAATATGTTTAATCTTATAGTGAAAACACCAATAATAATACTGCAACTTACAGGCTTAGAGCAATGTGGGCTTTTTAACTCGTATTTACTCCAAAGTATAGAGTTAATACAATCCCGTAACAGTAGAGGGCAGCGTTGTACATGCTAGCATATAGCCTGCTTAAAATACTTTTCTTTGTAATACTGCAACAAGTATAAGTGTTTTATTTTTTACTTCTGTCTGAAATATTAAACTGAAGTTGATCTTTAATTCTCTGTAAGAATTTGGTTTCATGGAATTTACAACAATAATGGTAATGCGTATTAATGAATTAGTCCTATAAACAGGTCAGTTACTTGCTAAAAATATGCTGAGTTTTACAAATTTCGATACTAAAAGGTAAAATATCAGATCGGGACTCGAAATTGGATTGGATTAGAGGTTAAAAGATCGGACTGGAGGCCTAAAATGCAAATCGGGACATAGCTAGTATTACAACTGTTTAAATCCGACCATAGAAACTACATGCTAAAACTTCTAAACTTTATTACTAATGTCAAATAAACATATTTTTACTTAAGTTATTTGTTTACAATAGCGGTGTAAGCGCTTTCTATAGAAATGTTATATTTCATGTGTTTTTTAATGAGATGTAGTTTATCTCCATATTTATGTTACGGGTTTAGCCAACAGCCGACTCGTTTTGGAAACCGCTGCTTGCAGACGATTGGCAGATGTTGGCCACACCTCCGTTACCTCAGTGTGGGCGGGGCTGGCTGTGGTACTCAGGGATTGGTCACTGTTGGTAAGAGAAAATATGGCATTTTTAATGTGTTTTCTCTAATAGCTTATGTTTATTTACACACAAAAAAGGATTTCAAAACTGAATATTAAGACAGAAAATATTCGGTTACATTCAGAGCATCAGTAATGAAAAAACAATCACGTAAAACTCTCACAGACCTTCTGCTTTTCTTTAAAATGTTTCTTTTGTGAAGTGCGCAGCTGCACTCACCTGCAGGTGCTGGAGTTGGAGCGCATTACTGACCTCAGCCTGCAGGTGGCGACAGAGCTCTGTAAGGCTGGACTGAAGAGCCTGCAGATGCTGATCCTGACCCACACGCCGGTCAGCGGTCAGGCCATCCTCCACTTCCACAGTGAGACCCATCGTCCGCTGCCTCCTGTGTTCAGAACCGCTGCTGTTCATCACCTGAGAGAGCATTAATATCCTGTCTACCTGCCGCAGGTGTGTGCAGTGACATCAGGTCCATCGTTGTGGACGTCTCGGTGTCGGATTACTTTGAAGAACCGGATACTCAGGAAGCCAAGCACCTGTTTGGAGAGATTCTCAGTACTCTGAAGGTGAGCTCTTCACAGAGAAATTAAGGTAAATCACGTTTTACTGTTTAGTGAGGTCAGTTTGATCCTGAAGCAACATTTCTGGAAGAATAACGGAACACATAAACATAAAAGACTTAAAAACATACCTAAAACTGAAGAAATAATATTATTTGCAAGCCATATGGTAGTTTCTTTTTGTAATAAAGCTAGAAAAAACTATAAGGCACAGAAAGTTTGACTTTAACGTTGTGAATAATATAATATATTACATATATATATATAAAATAAATATAAATAGCCTAAATAAATATCGCAGAATTATTTTTAAATTAAACAAAAGCAAAACAGGGCGATATTTCATCATTTAACATACTGAGTGTGTAAAAGAGCTGCAGGTTGCAGAGCCTTGATCTAGCAGATGAAAATTTTAATCTTAATACTAGAGCTGGACGACAAGTCAGTACCTAAATATTCAGCTAGCAAGCTAAACTGGCTAGCCAAATACATTCAAAGTGAACATTTAACTTTAAGCAAATTCACTTGACAAGAAGTAGAAGTTGACTATCAAAGTAAAAGCTGGATCTTGTAAACATCTATATGAACTCCTACTGCTGGTGCATCACTGTTACTGTGAATTCATTGGTAAATGTCTGTGTTGCCGTTAAAGCGGCTCATCCTACGTTTTAAGCTAAATGTTATACATAAACGAGGTTAAAGAGGAGAATTTAGTGTTACCAGTAGTTTATAATATACAGGTTAGCAAGATCCAGCTTTTATTTTGGTAGTACACTTCAACTTATTGTTAAGTAAATTTGAATATTAGCTCTGAGCTAAATCTTTATTGCTTCTAAATGTCTTGTTACTGTGTATCTAACAGGCTAATTTAGGCAAGTTAGATGTTTAGTTTTCCAATTAAATATTTTGCTAACAAGCTAATTTATGAAAGTTTACAAATGAAACCCGTAGCTAACAAGATAAATTAGACAACAAGCTAAATATTTAGCTAGCAAGCTAAACTGGCTAGCTAAATACATTTGAAGTAGATATTTAACTCAGCTCAAAATACGGTGACATTTACCCTCACCAGCAGTTTATATAGAGGTATGCAAGACCAAGCTTTTATTTTGGTAGTCCACTTCTTCTTATCGGTAAGTAAATTAGCATATTAGCTAAGTATTTAGCTCTGCGCTGAATCTTGATTGCTTCTAAATTTCTTATCCAGTTACTGTCTATAGTTTTACAATTAATTTTTTTGCTAACAAGCTAATTTAGCTAAGTTAATTATTTAGTTTACAAATGAAACACTTAGCTAACAAGATAATTTAGCTATCAAGCTAAAACGGCTAGCTAAATATATTACACATACAAATACATAGCTAAATACAGATGTCTTAACTTGTTACTGTGTATTTTCTCAGGTTCTTCAGACCCGTCCCGGCCTTAGTGACGTCCTTCAAGTTAAAGCCGAAGGATTTTCCTGACCTCAGCAGTCGCAGATTTATACATCCAGGATCCCTTGAGGATCTTCTCTGACTTTCCTTACCTCCAGGTCTACGCCTAAAGGGCAAATTTATCTCATTCGCCACCATTTTTACCAAAAACCTACTTGTTACTGTGTTTGATAAAATATTTGTATTTCTTTAATTTACATATAATCTTTAAAGAAAACCACAGGTATTTTTTAAACATATTTGTAGGTTATTCGATCAGTCATGCTCAATGGCGGTTTGGACCTTTCTGTTAGACGTTTGGATGGAAACGTCAACGAGTTCATTTCAAAGCAGCTTGTTTGTTTCAAGATTCAGAAAATATTGTTGATCTTTCTAAAATAGAACGAAATGTTTCAAAATTTGGCAGAAAAGATTAAAATGTAAAGATCAGCGGTGATACCAATACTTTATGCTTTATGTAATTTATTTGCACAATTTTAACACAAATCACCCAAATTTAGAACTTAAGTGCACAATATAGTTTTCTTCTCTCATTGTGTAAAACAGCAGTAAATAGAGGCAAAGAATACAAAGGAATCCTTAGAGATCATAGTTTTCTCAAAGCACCATGCTGCCTCCTAATTTTAGTTCCTGAATACAGGGTTCTGTTTTAAACAGGATAAACTTTTTTTATTTGCTTTTATGAACCAAACGAGCCTAAAATTCGATGCTTAGAGATACAGCAACCTTTGATAGAATGAACGGATCACTATTAAAGGTTTTAATCCCCTTTCCCAAGATGCATGATGGGTAAAAACCCAACGAGGAACGTTGTGTCGTAGTCATGATAGTTATTAAACCAATGTTTGGTCACCTGTTGTTAAAGAACACCTCTTTCCTTCTACACTGTAGTCCTTTTAGCACATCCAACTTAAATATAAACTATTACCTCCAACTATTCAGCACTTAACACTTCTGCATCTTTAAAACCCCTTTTGTTTTTACTCTATTTTTTATATAATAACCCTGAAAGCACAATTTTTCCTTTAACAATCCTTATATTTAAACTTTTAGCGTAAAGTCGCCAAAAAATCTGTTAAACCCAGAAGCCATAATCTTTGTTAGACTTAGTCTTTTTTCCCCTAAATGTAAATGAAACCCTTAATTTTACTCCAATAAAGAAGCACAAACTAGTGGACAAGCACAAGTACCTTTTTGCACAACAAAGTGAGGCGTGTTGAATTATGCACCAAAGACAATGATGATGCATGAATCAATCGAGCTACGGGTGTGTTGATGAGAAATACTCGTTTGAACATCTTAAAAATGATTTTGTGTGAGATTTTACCATCAATAAATTCTTTTCTCATCAATTTTGTGTTGCTTTTTTTTTCCGCGTCTCTCTCCTGCTACTAATCTGAACGGTATTGAGGATTTTTAATGTGATTAAATGTTTTATGCTTGCTGAAAGTTGCTAAAGGCCTTGGAGGAAGTAGTATCTGATATGAGATGTGCTGTACCATAGAGGGAGTGTTTTAATTAGCTGCAGGACCAGGCTCTGCCAGGAACCCCTTATCTCGCAGGATGTACTGAAATGTGTGTGTGGGGAAATAAATCAGCAAATGTATTGGTGTGTATGTGCTGTGAACCAACATGTGGATTGAATAAAACAAGCCTGTTTGCGAAGAGGGCCAGAATGCTTTCGGACTCAGCTAATGAGGACAAGCATTATCCACTCTCTGCAGAAGGTGAAACTGAATTGAGACTCAACCTGACTTTTTTCTCCACTGAAGATGTTATACTCTAAGTACTCTTGAACTAGGGGCGGTTTATTAAACACGACAACGGGCAGGGGGCGCTATTGACAAAAAGAAAAGGACTGAGAGTGTTGAGTAGCTAACTATAGATGGATACGCCTCAACCTGTCATCTGTTTAGAACAGAAAAGAATAGAAATAATCTTTATTATCTCTAAGCGAGGAAATTGCGGTCGGCCAGCAGCAAAGTGAAGTCAAATTTAGAAATCGAAATATAAAAACCGAAGTAGAGGCTACCTTTAGGATAACTTTACATCATATAAGGAGTTATTAAAATACTGCCAGTAAAAACAATAGAGGGTCAAAGAGAGGTAACACGCATTACAAACATGCATTCTTAAGCGTAGTTTATGCTTCTGCGTTTTGACGGAGACGGATTCACGCAGCCTCATTATCCGTCGACGCAAGGGATCTCCGTCACCTACGCAAGTACGGAAGGAGTAGAGGCCCAATTTCTAACTATCTGTCTCTGTCAACGTAAAGCGAGGTGAGGGAAGTTTCTTTGTACAGCGCAATTCATACACAAGGCAATTCAAAGTGCTTCACAGTTGCATAAATTAAGAAAACAGATAAACAGAAAAAAAAACAAAAAAAAAACATGAACTTAAAAATATTATTAAATACGATAAAAAGCAAGAGTGCAGAAGCGTATGCATCTGATTGGTCACTTTCAATCGCTGTAATCAGTAGTTAATAGATAGTTAATATATTATCCTTTATTATTTATCTGTATTTAGCTTTTTATTTCAATTATTTAAGTTCTGTACTGGAGAGAAAAGTTGCCGGACTCAAATTCCTTGTATGTGTCATACTCGGCCATTAAAGCTGATTCTGATTCTAATGCAGCGTTTGGCCACTATATGCTTACTTATATTAAAATAATAATTTATCTAATCTGTTCCTTTAGGGATTTTGAACACCAGGAAGTGTAGGAAAACAACAAAAACGGCTGCTGTGTTTGTTTCCATGCGTTTCTAGAATATTCTATGAGCTGCACTTCTAGTAAAAAGCTTTACATCTTAATCAAAACTTACTTGTCTTTCGTTCATTGCTCCTTGAGGAAAAAATGCGTTCACAAGCCTAGAAAAAAACTGAAACGACGCTGTGATAGTAGGCAGAGACCCAAGTTAGCACCCCCCGCTCTCCTAGTCGAGTAACGCTGAAAAAACAATGGAGAGTAGAGCGGAAAAAAATGGAGAATATGTCAATATGTCTGCATCTGAGTGCTAATTTGCGGTCGGAGAAGAATAAACTGGGCCTTTTAAGCGAACTTTAATGTAACATAAACACTGTAACCATGAATTTTCTACCTAATTGGGGTAAAAGGATAAAAACAATCAATAAGCAGAAAAAAAACAGAAATCTATTATGAAAGGTTATTGAAAATTTTGTCTCACAGCGTTTTTTCAGCCACTTTGAGCCGTTCAGCATTTTTGAGGTGCAGCGTCCGCGCCGGCAGATACTTCAGCAAGGAGAATATAAATATGGTAAAAATTAAGGCATTTGGGGCAGACTAAACCTTATTACAAGCAGCATTTGTACTCCCCCAGCGCTCCCGTTCGAAAGGGGCCTGATCCAGAAAGCTTGGTTAACTTACCATGTGGTAAACCAGAACTCTTGGTCAATCAACCAAAAACCTGCTTCGCCAGAGTATGTCGGTTCCAGAACACCTGATAAGAATCTGGTTAATCAACCTGGTAAACCCTGAAACATAAATACCCTCTCAATGGATCACAGAATTCAAGAGTCACAAAGGAAACTGAAGAGAAAAAATGCCAGAATACCTCAAAGAAGTGGAGTTGGAAGTACAAATGTTGGCCTATGAGGAATTCAAGCCAATCATTATGAAAATCTGGCAATAAAGCTAAAGAAAGTACGTTGGCTTGGCAAAAAATTACATTTTGTGTGAGTTTAAAGTTCTGATAAACTGTATAAATGAGTGTCTAATAGTCTGGTCTACATGTCTCTTCATTATTGTCATTATATTTGCACATTTTAGTAAAAAAATATAAATTTTCTACCAAAAAGTGGAGTGCCCTCTTCAGGTTAAAACGTTGCACTGCACTTGAGCATTCCTACTGTCTCAGCCTTATTGGAAACATCAGCCTTAAATATAACAACTCTCAACAAACTTCATTTTTTATTATTCTTTTTCTACCCCTTAGATGTCAAGTGGCGCTGGAGGATATAATGTATAATTTAAACTTTGTTCCTGTATGTTTGATCATTATTCAAAATACACTTTCTTTTGCCGCCAATCTGGTGAGATTACAATAAAATCGTACATTGACTTAGACATTTATTGACCTCTAACTTAATTAGATGTAATCCTTCTGGATCCAAAATAACTCTTAATCAAGTCAAAATGAAACACAAACAGATTTTCCAATAAGGTAAGACTGAAATCAAATAATTATTGGAGAGATGTAGGGATGTTAAGTATATTTAGTGCATTCTTCCTATAATGTAGATTATTAAAAGAAGGTTGAGGTCCGTCTAACTGGTGGGGGGCCACCACCATCTCACCTCACCCAGCTGAGGAGTTGGTTCTGTAAAGGCAGGCCAGTCTTTCATGGCTTTCCTGGGGGAACTAAATCATCTTTCTCCCAGTGACTTTCTTAAATGGAAGTTTACAACATATACTAATATATTCCAATTAAACAACTATAACCCCTGCCAGTTAATGGCATTTTAACGCGCTTGACAGTAGTCGTTATTTCACAATGCAGGATTATTTTATTTAGCTGCATATAATGTGTTCTGCAATCTTATTTGAAATACTCTTACATGTTACTAATATGTTTGTGACCTAGTTTTTTTATTTTTTGTAAAATATAATGGGCTTTGTCCTACAGTATTGGACGAAATATAGTATAATCTGTGCTTTCACATCCAAAGGATCATCATTTAAAAGTTCACCTCACACTCAGAACCCTCTCTGGAACAGATTTACAGGTTATGTTCAGAGATTAAGTTGCTGCGGTTGCTAACATACCTTAAAAGATACCGCCGGTTTGGAACCGAAAGTTTGAGGTCATCCCGGTTACGTCACATAACCTGCTTTCTGGAACGGACCCCCTGATGCCTACTGATCAAGACTGGATGTGTAACTGAACGACTCAAACTGGCCCCAAACTTCTCAGGGTGAGTGGAGAAAAAACCCTTTTTAAAAATGGCTAAAAATAAGGTCCAGGTTGAAAAAAATAAATATATACGGGATTTACCTTTATACCCTCCAGCTTTCGCTCAGTTTGTTTTCCCTGAACTTCAGAATTAAAATCTCCCACATTCCCCAGAGCGCGACGGTGTGTTTGCATGAGATAAACCAGGCCGGGGAGAGGACAAAGGTCAAGTGCAAAGGTCACCCGTAGTAGTGTGTGTGTGTGACCAGGAAGCTTGTAATGCGGCTGACGGGAAGGACTCTGAGGACCAGGGGTTCGTTTCTGTAGAAGAGGGGATGGTTTCCCTGAGACGGACGCTGCTGCTATCCACCGTGCTTGCCCTCCTCCTCTTCATCAGCTCCTTCTGGCTACGTGAGTTTGTTTGGCTTCACCTATACCCCTGGTTTTACAGTTAACAAGGACAGCGCAGCACTTAAAGAGACAAGGTTACAGTCACCTCCTGGTTCTCGGCTGAAGACGAACCTCAGGACACAAAAGTCGTTTTTAAGGAACTGTGTTCATTCACTAGGCTGGACTTTAATCCCCTGCTGGGGTTTGGTGTTCAGGAAAAACACATTTAGAGGTTTTTTGGTCCTAATGCAACTATGGACTATCAGGTTAATCTGTTGCACAAAAAACATAATCCAGATTCATTTCTGCATGTTCCTTTGAGAACCGTTACCTTGAAAGCGTAGTTTCTAGTCATGTGAGCCATTTTCCGTCTGCTTTTAGACCAAATTATTTCACACAAACAGCCATAATCAAAGTGGCAAATGATCTGTTGGTGAATGCAGACAAAGACGGAACCTCGGAACAAAGTGCTGCGGACCGCTGTGTTTTATTGAAAAGGCTCGAACAAATCTCCGGAGTCGTGGGAAGTGTACACTCTTAACCCGGATTAGTCGACCTTACTAGCGAATCGCGAGGAAACCCGTTGCCTTATGCCACTTTAGTTTTTATTCAAGCTAAAACTAAATGTGTTGAGTACAACTAACGTGGAACGTTAACGTTTTACGCAAACTAAAACAAAGCTTGTTGAGTTACTCGCCTTTTAAATTGAACACAAAGCCTTACTGACAGGATTCAAACAGTTAGAAACTTCTTAATGTGACAGCAACAACTTTCAAAAGTTGTTCAGCTGACTTACAGAACACGTAATGTCCAACAGCTATCAGCCCCTCAGAAAATTGACATCAGCAATGATGTTTAAACATAAAACTATGGATTAAACTAAATATTTCAACAACAAGCTATCACAGTGGTCTTATTCCCTTTAAATGACGTCTTCACTCACGGTTCCAACCATGGCACCAACAAATAAAGGTCACATTTGCAACACTGAACAAAGCAATAACAACAACCAACACAAACCTAGCAATAAAACTGCACCAAATGCCCCAAATAGAACAAGATAAGCGAAAACATGGCTACCCACAATGACCTGCAGGTCAGACGGCTGCCCCTCCTCTCTGTTACAAAACTAAACATACCAAGTTATCTCTACTGAACCTGATTAGTAGAATTGATCTTTCAGCTAAATAGTACAATCAACTAATGTCGTTTAGTAATGACAGCAGGTTTTTACAAGTAGTGATCACTCAGAAGTTTGACTAGAAACTAAATCTGGGTTTACGGCGTAATTTCATGGCTGAGATCCTATCCATCTATATAAGATCTCAGAACGTTGGTTTTAAAAATGATCTCTCTGAGACCTGTGTTGTGAGGCAGGGAGTCCCCCAAGGATCTGTGCTCGGCACATTGCTCTTTTCTTTTCTGGACTTCTTTTGATTTAGGCTCTCACTGTTTCGCTAAAAATGTATTATCTGAAAATGCGCAGAAAGGGAGAGCCTGATGGTGCGTTCAGACCACAGGCTTTGTCAGCATCAAACAACGCTCATAAAGCGACTTTTCCAACGCATATACACAGAAGATACATTTTCAAGCTGAAGCTAGCAAAGCTTGAAGGCGGGCCTTTCTCTGCTGAATATTTTAAACACTCGCGGATCGTGGTTGGCTAGGCAGCATCGACGTCTGATTGGTTGCCGTGCTGCGTCAACAGCTTTAGGACCGTCAAAAGTTCAACTAGCTGAACTTCTGCGTTGCTGGCGTTATGAGATTTGTAGCTTGAAACGCAGGAAAAGCTTGAAAAGTTGCCGGAGCCAAAGCTGAAAAAGCGCCGCAGAGGCGGCGACGCTCCTCCAACGGCCTCAACTGTGGACTTGACATGTAATCTTGCCGTTGCTGATGCTGACAAAGCCTGCGGTCTGAACGCAGCATAACGGTTGCGTTCACACCACCCAAACATCGAGAGTGCCAAGATTACATGTGAAGTCTATGGTTGAGGCCGTCAGAGGGGCGCTTTGTATGCGTTGGCTTGCATCAACTTTTCAAACTTTTCCTGAGTTTCAAGCTTCAACGCGGCAAAAGCCAGCAACGCAGAAGTTCAGCCAGTTGTCTAGCCAACCGAGACTTGCCCTTGTTTAAAACTACCAGCAGAGAACGATCCGCCCACGCGCTTTACAAGCTTGGATGGATAGATGGCCGTTATTTGTTTTCTCTTTCCGAATGTGAAGTAAGTATCAAATATCAGCTTCTTTCTGACAGCTTGATAAACAAATCTTTTTTCATGAGCATCGAAACACAATTTCAGTTACAAAAACATGCTGTTAATTACATTTTTATAAAAGGCCAGCCGAATTAATTAATTAAGAAAGCTTATATCTGTTTGGTGAACGTCTTCATTAGATTTCTTTCCGTTTGTCTTCAGCTCAGAGCGACCAAAGAGACTGCGGCTCAGTGTGGCAGCCATGTTTGACTTACTACAGCCAGACGGTACGACTGAATAATACATCAACATTTACACCAAAAATAATGCACTCCTATACAGTGGCACCTGCTGCAGTTATATAAATTCATCATTTGAAACTGCCTTTTATCTTTGTCTTTTCAGGGTTTTTTTTTCCTATTAATATGTCTGACCTAAAACATTAATAGTTAGAGGAAAGAAAGCAAATCCATTTTCATAGCTACACATAGTTTTAAAAAAAAATCCTAGTCCAAAAGAAATGTAAAGAACTTGATATTTAATGGCTTTTGAATGGGGAGCGTAAGTCACGCCCTTCTACTTCCGGTCCATGGGTCCCCAAATGCCAAAAAAAAAAAAATGAATGAGAGTCAGTGGAGCGATAAAAGTTATTTTCTGATCCAGTTTGAAATGCTCCGTGGATCCAACATATGATGTACGTGAATTTTAAAAACACATTTTGATGCCGAGAAAACGCAGATTTTCGATTGGAGGCAAAAGTTACTTTAGGTTTTGTGTAAGAACGCTTAGCGGACTACAACTGCAGAAGAAGAAGGAGAGCGAGGGTCGTAGCCTCCAGGAGGAAGAAAGTCGTATTAAACACGAAGAAAACCTCTCTAAATCTGACCATGTGGAAAGTAGCAGCTATATCGGGGGTAAAGCAGTCGGTGGAGTGAGAGCCAGCATGGAGGAGAAGCTCTACAAGCTCTAGGTGACTGTTTTACGTGCTATAGCTAGTGCTAGCTCACCTTAGCCAAATCGCGTCATATATGCGACTTCTGACTTCTTATTTTAAATGCGAATTTTTACAATCAAATAAATCCCAAATTACTTGACAAAGACAGTCGAAATGTACATCGTTAGTTATCATTTAAAATCGAATTACAACATATGTGTGATTCGGGACGTAAGACAAAGCGGACCAGAAAATAACTTTTATCGCTCCATTGACTTCCATTCATTATTTTTTCGGTTTGGGGACCCACGGGCCGACTGGAAGGGGAGGAGACTTAGGCTCCCCATGAGTGCAAACTTTGTTGTTTATTTTAGCCTCTGGCCCCACCCATCCTGGATGAATGGGCGGAGTCTGACGAAGCCGCGCCCTTCATAAAAGAATGCCCTGGACAGACGTTTCAAGTCCGGAAGCTGCTGCAGCATCTCCGGTCCAGCCTGGCTGAAGACGGCGAGGACGTCCTGCTGGAACAGTATCTGCTCAGCTGGGATCAGCTTCTCAAGTAAACAAACTCCGTCTACATCATCCAAACATGTTTCATTTTTAGATTAAATGGACATCTTGGCTTGAATTGGACCCACCTTTCATTAACTGTAGACACTCTGGCCCACAGTGACATCCTACCCCATGCTGGGGTCTGTTGTTCTTATTAATCTCAATGGGGTTTTTGCTTCATAATTAAGATTTTATTACATTTAGGAAAAAAATTTCATTTGGTTTAGGAATAAATCATAGTAAATGGTCTTATGTTCAATCCCTGCAATTGAGCAAAATGATGGATTATTCTGATGAGTGGTAAAGTAAAAGAATACATAGTGCAGAAAAATATTGCCTTAAACAAAACATCCATCCATTTTCTTAACCGCTTAATCCTTAATGGGTCGCGGGGGTGCTGGTGCCTACCTCCAGCTGTCAACGGGCGAGAGGCGGGTTACACCCTGGACAGGTCGCCAGTCCATCACAGGGCCACATAGAGGACAGGACAGGACAAACAACCATGCACACCTAAGGACAATTTACAGTGATCAATTAACCTGACAGTCATGTTTTTGGAATGTGGGAGGAAGCCGGAGTACCCGGAGGGAACCCACGCATGCACGGGGAGAACATGCAAACTCCATGCAGAAAGACCCTGGGCCAGGATATGAACCCACAACCTTCTTGCTGCAAGGCAACAGTGCTAACCACTGCGCCACCGTGCAGCCTAAACAAAACATTAATTTGTATTTAAAATAAAAAAAATAAAAGTTAGCTCAATATTCACTGTAAAATCTGATTAGTAAACCTTACTTTAAAAAGCATGCAAACCGATTGCACTTAAATAATAAGTACACAGGACGAGGTAATTATGTGTTGGAGCCAACAATGTACAGAAAGTAAAATAAACACTGCATGCAAGTTGTTATAACTAATACAAACCAGTGCAACGTACTTAAACTCAAGAGTTTTAATTAAAAAAAATTAAAAAATCATTATTTAGTTCTACTTTTAAGTTTTCATTTCAGTGTAATTAAGATTGTTCATTTAGCCAGTTTAAAGTATTTTACCTACTGCCATTCAAGTTTTTTGTTGTTGTTGACAATTACTTCAGGTTGTCAGTTTTATTCATCTTGATTAATAAATAAACAGAATTTTACGAAGTTAGTGAAAACAAATTTAGTTCAAAACCCCAATTTTCTGTTAATAAAACAGAATGATTCTCATCTTCTGTTGGTGCTTTTCAAATACAGAATAATGTTGAACAGTTAAATGATCGGTATTTAAAATATACAAGGGTAGCTCAATACTACAAACTTCCATGTCCCTAATGGTTTCTAAAGTAGGCCCCAGGCACCCTTAGAAATATGATAGTTAGGCCACTATAATAGTTTTCAAGGTACTTCCTTCAAGCAAGGAACAGTGAGTGGCAATAACTTAATGTTAACTTATTGTCAAGTTGAATTCAAATAAAATTGGCTCATAGTGGTAACTTACACCATGCAAAGGTCACTCAGGATAAGAAGTAAGATGTACATTTCTCATATCCAATTATATTTTAATTTATAAAATCTATTTAGTAGCTTAGTGGCGTACTGGTAACTAATCTGAGACAAGTCTAATTATTCGATTTTACTACTGCAGCAAATGTATTGGATCTTTAAAATGTTCCCCAGTTGATTTTCTGAACTATTATTTCAGCTATTTAGTTTCATGTGATAGTTACCGTCAAAGACAACATTCAGCTTGAAATTCCTGATTCTTCTGCTAGCTAAAGAAACACAAAAACATACTGCTGCTAGCTAAAGAAACACAAAAACATATTGCTGCTAGCTAAAGAAACACAAAAACATACTGCTGCTAGCTAAAGAAACACAAAAACATACTGCTGCTAGCTAAAGAAACACAAAAACATACTTCTGCTAGCTAAAGAAACACAAAAAAACATACTGCTGCTAGCTAAAGAAACACAAAAACATACTGCTGCTAGCTAAAGAAACACAAAAACATACTGCTGCTAGCTAAAGAAACACAAAAAAACATACTGCTGCTAGCTAAAGAAACACAAAAACATACTTCTGCTAGCTAAAGAAACACAAAAAAACATACTGCTGCTAGCTAAAGAAACACAAAAACATACTGCTGCTAGCTAAAGAAACACAAAAACCTACTGCTGCTAGCTAAAGAAACACAAAAACCTACTGCTGCTAGCTAAAGAAACACAAAAACATACTGCTGCTAGCTAAAGAAACACAAAAACATACTGCTGCTAGTTAAAGAAACACAAAAACATACTGCTGCTAGCTAAAGAAACACAAAAACATACTGCTGCTAGCTAAAGAAACACAAAAAACATACTGCTGCTAGCTAAAGAAACACAAAAACATACTGCTGCTAGCTAAAGAAACACAAAAACATACTGCTGCTAGCTAAAGAAACACAAAAACCTACTGCTGCTAGCTAAAGAAACACAAAAACATACTGCTGCTAGCTAAAGAAACACAAAAAACATACTGCTGCTAGCTAAAGAAACACAAAAACATACTGCTGCTAGCTAAAGAAACACAAAAACATACTGCTGCTAGCTAAAGAAACACAAAAACCTACTGCTGCTAGCTAAAGAAACACAAAAACATACTGCTGTTAGCTAAAGAAACACAAAAACATACTGCTGCTAGCTAAAGAAACACAAAAACCTACTGCTGCTAGCTAAAGAAACACAAAAACATTCTGCTGCTAGCTAAAGAAACATAAAAATGACTACTGCACCATATAGGAGCTCTGACAGATATCTGATATGGAATTGGTTGGTTGGCTGGGTGGTAGTTAAATGCGACCTTCTGCTCCATGTTGACTTCTTGGAAAAACATTTAGCTAGCTGACGCATGGCTTTAGCTAGCTTAATAAATGTTAGCTCAAACCAAAGCTCTCATATTTTACTTTTTGACGAATTATTGTGTTTTTTCAAAGCTAATACTAAAAGCTGTTGCAGATCTGATACCCACAATCAGTAACCGAAGTCTCTTACTTCACTTCACAGACGCCAGAAATAACTTCACAGGACTCAATAGTTTTGATGCGGCATATATGTCGGGGATGAAAACAGTGTAAGCCAGTGACTCTTTCGCATTCAAAGGTCCGGCTCCCTGCTCACATTCAACTAATCAAAAACACATATAACGTTATAAGATTTGTGACTGGTTCTTTCCCCAGAGACCATACCTGTTGTTAAGCATGTTGCATGCGTAATTAAACGGAGGAAAACTTGTGATGTTTTTCCATTATTGTGACCTTTAAACACCTTTTTCAGCCAGGTTTGTACTTTACCCGTCTCTAACACATCCTGTAAGTTGGAACAAGCGAATAGTTAGCTTAGGCCATTTCCTGCTTAGCTTCCTGGTTGACGAGTTACGCACAAAACTCTGAGCTGCAGGTAAGATCACAGAATTTTAAGCAGTTAGTCTAAACCTTTAATGAAGTCTATGAGTCTTAAAGCAAAGCAAAACATTCTTAATTAATCATCAATTAATATGAACCATACAGCAAAGTAGAACATATTTAATCATCATCATAGCCTACAAAAACTTAACTTTAAAATGAGCAGATTGATAAGACAACCAAATCAAACCACAGTGTGGCTTTCATGAACGAGCCCAGGTCTCCCCTAAGTGTTTATAAATATGAAAAAATTATCAATACTGCAGCCAATGTATGCATGATAACCGCTCTGTAGAAAGAGTTGCTAAAATCTTCACCTAGTGTCTCATTAGCATGGATTTCTGTGGGGTGTGGCGTATTAAGTAGCACTACAAAAAAGTGGCACCATCCTTAGAGATAATTCTCTGGTAGTTTCTTGAAAGCACCTTCCAATATTACTGTTTACTTTCAGCTGGAACTGTGCTGGAACTTATCAAGTACTTTCTCAGGAATGGAAGATACACATTTTTTTATTTTACTTGTAAATAAAAAGTAGGATCAGGATATCTATTTTTTAGTTTAATCTATTTTTAATCTGTCGGGGTTGAAAACTTTTACTCTTTACTACTTTTGCTGGATAAACTCCTTCGTCAATCAGAAACTGTTATCTGTATGTTTTAGAGGACCCGACGCTCCTCAGCGGGACCTTTTCAGAATAAAACTCAGAGACAGAGAGAAACAACACAATCACACAACAGAATTCTGTTTCATTGCGCACCTGAGTTCAGATGGAGCCAGACCAAAGTCTGACTAAATTCTTGACAGTGGAGCCTTCTTTTAATGAAGCACAACACAAAAGGATTCATAGTTGGACACACCCAGTATTTTCACAGTTTAGACTCAGTAACCGACCGTCAATAATTCTTGTATCCGCCTTAAGGAGTGTTTTCTCCAAAAATGATTTACAGACACCCGCTTTTATGGGGGGTCTTAACCTAAACTATCTTTCTTCCTGTTTCTACACAACTGGGTAATTTCCTAAACACAACTTGGTATTTATGACTGTTGTAAAAGCCTGGTACTCATTTAAGACTGTTTCTACTTCAAACCCTGTTCTGGTACAATACGTCTCTGTGAAAACAAGTTGTCCTTCACTGTGAAACCAGCTTTGTTCCTTTCTGAAATAATAAGGCAGGTTATATGAAACTACATATAAAAATGTTTACCAACATATACGTAAAGCAGATTATACAAGAATGTAAATAAAAGTGTTCACAAATATATGGTATTCCTCAAATCCTAGAACTATGAAGTACTTTTCTGGGAACTCAAGCTCTAGAAAGTACCTCGCAAGTTCTGTGGAGCTTTCCCAGATATGCAGGAAGGTTCCTAAAAGTAGTAAGTTATGGGAACATAAGGGAAGTTTCAGGAAAGTGTCCAGTTGGTTGATTAGGAAGAACAAAGACACCAATGAAAAGTTTATCCCTTTGATTAGAAACCAAAGATTCACATGAGCAATTCTCTGCAGATATCTGAGAGGAGTCTGACAAACACGACGCGCCCCAAAGAGCCTGAGCTTCTATCTCTTTGAATAAGTATATAAAAGTCTTCATTCCCCCTCCCAAACCAGAGAGAACCAGTTATGCATAGGTTACTATTCCTCCTCCTTATCTCCGGTATGAGGCCCAGGCTCTGTCTCAAGGTTTGGTAAGCATAACTCTTCAGAAAGGCGTTCATTTGCCACAGAGGCCCGTTCTCCCATGAATCACTGTTAAGTCTGCAAAGTTGAACCACATTGAGCATAGTTTATACATTCTTTAACATGATACGATCTTCCTCCTGCACTCAATTAAAGCTGGGCATAATATACGTCAACCCTGAACATAACATGATTTTCCTTCTATGACAGAGCCTTTGTTAACAAAAGTAAAAATATTTTGGAGTAAAAGTACAACCAAAAAAAATTTAAAAAACGAAGACATTTCTGAGATTAAAGTAAAATATTTTCCAGAAAAAACTCTGAAATTCTATGATGTCAAAAAGTAGTAAAATTACAAGTAAAAACTCTGAGATTATCTGAGATTGATTGCACATATTTTCCAGGAAAAAAAATGGGAAATTCTGTGTGACAAAATTTGTAAGATTTCAAGTTAAAAGACAGAAATTTTGAGATTAATTTCAGATATTTTCTAGAAAAAAAGGGTGATTCTCTGATGTCTAAAAGTAGAACATTTGCGAGAAAAAACCCCCAACTAAATTCCTATAATTAAAGGCGTACATTTTCGATATCTACAATAAGATATTTCTGAGAAAATTGTAAAAGAAATATATGTATGCCTTTAAACATAGAAATATCTTAGTCTTTTGTCCCAGATTTTCTACTTTTCTACATCAGAGAATTACACTTTTTTCCCCTCAGAAAAAAAATCTCAGGAATTCTGAGTTTTAACTCGTAATTTTACCACCTTTTGACATCAGAGAATTTCTGAGTTTTTTCTGGAGAATATGTGACTTTAATCTCTTTTGGGCGTGTTGGGGATATTACCAAAAATATAACTATTTGGCTATTAATAGTCAAGGGACTGCTTATGGCAGTCAATAAGATTAATAATTTATGAAAAATTATTATTTTTCGGGGCACCACTTGATATCAGGAACTATTTTAATAGCCAAATGTCTATGTCAGTCTCATAATCTGAAGGAAGGAATTCTTTACAGTTTATCGACCATAAACCTTTATATGTGTGTGTGTTGAACCAGGAATGACACCAGTTACTTTCCAAAAATATCAGAATTTATTTACACAAAAAGGAATAATAAGAAAAACATTTAAACACTCAAACTAGTAATAAAGTAACACACTACTGATTAAACTGAATGGATAGTTTAAAAAAACGCGAATGATATCAAATAGAAACCATGAATTCTGTTATGGTTCTGCATGCAGATCAGACCCAGGACTTGATTTGCAGATGCTGGAAGGAAAAGCTGAGTTAGTTCCACTAATTGTAACAGAAATCAGAAGATCCTTCGGATAACGAGATGTTTGTTAAAAATTGTCTGGATAAGAGTAATTTAATCTTTGGAAGATTACTTCGTTCATGAACTGGTCACCAAATTAAACAATTTAATTCCAGTATTTGATATAAAAACTAGAGTTCCAAACATGGCTGATTAGATTAGTTTCTGTTCTTAATCTTCTCTGAGCCGATCTCTATTTGAACACCTTTGATGGTTTATGGATTGAATGCAGATCTGGGTCAATATATGGATATATGCCGATCGTGTCCAGAAAAAAAAACAAAAAACAAAAACATTGTAAAGTTATGATTAAAAATGCGAGATTTGTAAGAATATTTCACTTTCTTGGTGATGCTATTCACAGATAAAAATCTGGAAACTTAATTTTCTTTCGTCCGACAAATCAAAACTACGCTTTTTGCTGCATTATACACAAAAATTCTCCTAGTTTTTTCTTTCTATATGAATGATGAAGACCCAAACTCTGCTTCTTCGTTTATTTGGGATTAATCCGAATAGTTTAAGCAGAAATTAAATATCTTTGGAAGTTATTAGCTTACTTATAATGGTACACCGAAGATCTAAAACTAAACACAAGTCTAAACACGCCTTTTTTACTTTCTTATCCTCAGCTTCATGGAGTCTCTGGGAACTATGGTAAGTTTATTTTCTCAGAAAGTGAAAGAAAAGACGGAACTGATCCGAGAGCTCTCCCTGAAACATAGTTTGGAGTCCAAATCGGCCGGTTCCTCTGGACTACAAACCCCAGCAGCGTTCGGATCAAAAACCGGGGTGAGACCTGATGTTCATGTGTCCTCATGTAAAGAACCAGATCCGTCCACTTTTCCACACACATTAATTCCCAGAACATTCCCTTCGAAGGTGTATCGATCTGTTCGATCCATGGTGGAGGCGGAGCTAAAAGCGGGCGTGGTCAACTTCTCCCGTCGTACAGATTCCGGCTGCAGGACGCTACTGCGTCTGCATCGATCCCTGCTCTGGCTGAAGATGATGTTGGAGGGTTTATCTGAAGGACCGGACTCCCAGGGAAGATTCAAATCACCTGGAGAGCTCAGCAGGTAACAAAGTGTTATTATTTAAGTTCCAGGGATTAAAAAAGGGATCATGTTTTAAGTGGTTATGTTTTCAATTCCAAACAATCTGACATCAAACCTTCCACACTGTGGAAGATGTTTCCCATTATCCTGATACTGCGGATCACCCAGTTTTGTCCTAACAGCACTATGACAGAGTTACAGCCATGCTAAGTATTGACAACCAGCAGAGGGTGCTGTAGTCTTTAAATCTGGACTTTTGGAGTTAGTAAAGAGGATACATTAGACATGTTTCTGCTATCAGACCTTCTCTATAGGCGAGTGTCACCACTTCATCATTACAGGAACCAAAAGAGTTCCAGTATGGGGTAAATATACTCGGATTGAGTTTGCTTAGAGGAAGCTGTGGTTAAGACGGGCCGATTGGTTGTAATTCAGAGGGAAAAGAGCAGACGCTGTCAAATAACCAGGTCTGTAAAAACAAAAAGAAGGGTTGCTAGCAAACAGAAGCAACAAGCAACGCTTCTTCCATGTCGATTTTCTTGTTATTATCTTAGCGGTCAACAGTCTGAAACTCAGAGGGGGTTTCGTCGGCTTTTGAGGATCATAAAATGTTTCATTTTTCAATATTTAGGATTCACCTGGTGGTCTTTGAGTTCCTTTAAGCCTTCCGGTCACCAGCGGGGGAGAGGTGGCTCCTTTGGTCTTCTCTGTAGCTCCCTTCCGGTGGATGAGAGCAGATTGGCGCCACCCGATGGCTGTGTGTGACCCAACATTGTGCTCGTTGTGGATTAGCTATTTCATTGGAGGACACTGACTGGACTGTTATAGACCTTTTTTGGTTTTTTGTTGGTGTGACAAAAGCATTTGCTGTGTCTAAAGCATAGGTGACGATTCCGTGGGTGCTTTGGGGCCCGAGCACCCACGGAGAGTTCCTTCCACGGGGATTGATCGTACAGTCTGTCTGACCAGCAACCAAGCATGGATGTCAGTTGCGATGGCCAAACAGCTCTCGAATCTGCGACACTGACATCAGCTAGAAGTAAATATGTAAGCGTCCTGCGATTGGATAAGCACTGAGAGTCTGAAAGGCGTCATTTTACAAAATATCTGACCTAAAGCCGAAGATTCGTTAGCTACCGAGAGCTATTGGTGGATTTTTGAATCCACAACGGCTGAAGGAGAAGGGATAGATCTGGTTGCATGACAGACCTTTAAAAAAAGAGCACTCACTGTCTGACATTTAAATCCGTACCCCTCGTCAACAGTTAGGATTGAATCCTTGTTTGGCATACATAATTGGAATCACAAGAGATTATTTATAATATAAGTACATAGATAAGGTGCCACAAAAACGGCAGATTTAACCTGGAAGTATGTAACGTAACGCTAACGGGACGTAATGGCTAAATTCCTCTGACGCCAATGTTTGAGCTAATGTCCTACATGACGGCTGAAATGGAAAATAACCACAATTTTCCATTGGTCGAAGCAAAGTCCAGAGTTCAGTGTCCTTGAAATGCTGGAATAAAACCTCCAGAGAGCCGACCAGGACCAGTTATTGCTGATAAATGTGGTTCTACGAGCTCATAGGGTCTCATGGGTAGCACCTTTTCTATTTTCTGTCCATTTTTATTCACCTGGGGTTGGATTTACATCATATATTCCCATTCTTATTCCCTAGAGATGCCTACAAGGTGGCGCTGGCCCCCCACCACCCCTGGATGCTCCGTCAGGCTGCAGAGTTCGTTTTCCTGGCTCTTCCTGACAGAGAGTATTTCCTTCAGCTGGTGTGTGTGCAGAAACAAGAGGAGGCTACGCCCGTGCTACGCGTCATCATCCACGCCCTCTCGGCGGTGCACACACGGACTCAGCGACTCCTGGAGAAGTACAGCATGTTGGAGCTTCCCTGAACCGGAACAAACACCGGCGGGTTCAAATCAGAGAGACTGAGCCTTTTTCTTTGGTTGCTACCTGAAAAGTGTGTTAGAGGTTATTTATCTTTGTCAATAAAGCTTACAGATCCAAACAGCCACGATTAAAAATTTGATATTCGTAAGAGGATTTTACTTTATTGGTGACATTAACTTCCTTGGTCCAACAAATCAAAACCACCGCATAATACACGATGTTGTGTTCAACTCCATAATCACAGCATAATCCCTCCAGCTGCAGTAATCGGACTCAGTGGCGGTCCTAGACCATTTGGTGCCCTAGGCGAGCTTGACTGACTGACGCTTGCCCTCGAAAAAAGATGTCATGTCCAAATAATTGCACATTTATTTAGTTAATGATAGTATAACAATATAACAAAGTGTGCAAAAGAATAAAGCTGTTCAATAATAAATATACAAAAAATAAACGTTTAACATGAACAGTAGCGCAACATCCGAGAACAAATATTGCACACTAAAGAATCCAAACAAAAAAAAATTTAAAAATAAAACATCGTGTGCAAAATTATATACAGCAAAATGGGTTTCGCATAAATACACTATATACACAAAATATTCATGTAAAAGTATTGTTACGGTGTGTCCACACCAAACGCGATAGGAGCGACTAGAGCGTCAGGTTTACATGTAAAATCAATGGAGGAGTGCGATGAAGCGCGACTTGGGGTCCCGTGACACTTTCAGAAGCAGATTTGCGTCGCGAAAATGCTTTTCTGTCGGATTTTCGCGAAAAATTCGCGCTACAGATGCGATGGAAAATTTGTGGTGCATTTTGTGCATTCGCGTTCATATCGTCTATCGCTCGAGTTGGAAAAATCTAAACTCCAGCGTCAAATCGTGCCGCGACAACCAATCAGGGGACAGAGTTTCAGTGATTCTGTGACTGTCATGGAGTCACAGCCTCAGCAGGACATGGAGGAAATACTGATAAACATCGTGGCTAATCACCCCGAGCTACACGACATAAGCAGTTTGCTATACAGAGACACGAAAAAAAAATATTATGAATAGGTTAAACTATTTAGACAGGAATGCTTTTAAGAGGTTTGTGGGTGGCTCTTAAAAGAGCCTTTGCTGTTGTGAAAGCACCTTTTGGCGTAGAAGTGAACGGCCTCCTTACCAGTTGTAGTCCGCTAAACGTTTTCACGCAAAACCTAAAGTAACTTTTGCCTCGGGTCGAAAATCAGCGTTTTCTCTGCATCAAAATTAGTTTTTAAAATTCACGGACATCATCGATCCACGGCGCATTTCAAACTGGATCAGAAAATAACTTTTATCGCTCCATTGACTCTCATTCATTTATTTTTTTTTTATATGACTTCCATGGACCGGAAGTAGAAGGGCGCGGCTTAGACTCCCCATAAACAGTTGAAGGCGGCAACGTGGTGAAGTTCTGGGTCCAAACGGAGAAAGTCCAGCATGTTTAACTGCAGTAGCAGCGGCGGTTCTGATCCACTCAGCGTGTCTAAGAGCGACATTCTGAGAGGAATCATCACCGAGAAGCTGAGCACAGCCGCCCGGGAGATCCTGGCGGTGGTGGAGAGGACCGTAGCCGACTACGAGCAGGAGGCTTCGGGCTTCAGGCAGGAGATCGACCGACAGAGGAGGCAGCTGGAGCTGCTGCAGCCTCAGGTCAGACTGCACAGAAGAGGTCAGTGGTGGACTGGAGGTTCTGGTTGGATCCAGTAAAGTTAGGAGCCAGTTAAACAACACATGTCATCTCAAACCACTCTGCAGGGAAAGGCATTTAAATTTAATCACACATAGTATTGCCTTAAATGCATTATTCCAAACAGTTTAAACGTTTTCTGTCTAAGGAAACCAAGCAATTTGCATCTAGTCAAATGAATGAAAAAAAAAAAAAAAATAAGAGTTCTAAGTAATATTGTCCCAATGTCTTCTCAGTTTGTAACTAAATATTAAATCAGGGAGCTTAATATTTACTATACAGACTAAATAATTAGTCAACAAGCTAAATATTTAGCTAGCTAGATAGCAAATTTTAAACTAAACATTTGCATGAATTTGTATTTTAGTTCATTGTTAAGCTCTTGGCTAAATTTTTAGTTTGAAGCCAAATATTTTAGTGTACAGGCTAAATATCTGGTTAACAAGATACATTTTTAGCTAGCTAAATACTTATATATATATTCAATTTTAGCTACATCTTAAACTCTAGACTAAATTGTTTTGTGAAGCTAAATATCTACTTAACAAGATAAATCTTCAGCTAGCTAGCTGCTTGCTAGCTAATTACCTGGGTAGCTAGAATATTGCTAGATAAATATTTGAATATGAAATTGAGCTAAATGTTAAGCTCTATGCTATATTTAGTTTGAAGCTAGCTATTTAGCTAGAAAGAGGCTAGCAAAATATCAGGTTAGCATGGTGGTAGAGAAATTTAAACTAAATATTTGCATGAATATGAATTTTAACTAATGTTAAGCTCTTGGCTAAATATTTAGTTTGAAAATAAATATTTTTAGTGTACAGACTAAATATCTGGTTAACAAGATACATTTTTAGCTAGATAAATACTTGAATATTTATATATATATATATATATATATATATATATATATATATATTATATATTTAGCTAAATCTTAAACTCTAGACTAAAATGTATTGTGAAGCTAAATATTTTTGTGTACAGGCTAAATATCTGGTTAACAAGATACATTTTTAGCTAGCTAAATACTTGAATATATATATATATATATATATTTAGCTAAATCTTAAACTCTAGACTAAAATGTATTGTGAAGCTAAATATTTTTGTGTACAGGCTAAATATCTACTTAACAAGATAAATCTTCAGCTAGCTAGCTGCTTGTTAGCTAAATACCTGGCTAGCTAGAATATTGCTTGATAAATATTTGAATATGAATTTGAACAAAATGTTAAGCTATAGGCCATATTTAGTTTGAAGCTAACTATTGAGCTAGATTAGCTAGCAATAGGCTAGCAAAATATCAGGCTAGCATGATGCTAGAGAAATGTAATCTAAATATTTGCATGAATTTGTATTTTGCTTCTAGGCAAACTGAATATTTAGCTAGCAATAGGCTAGCAAAATATTCAGATGGAAAGATGCTAGCAAAATACTAGTAATTTAAAAATGTGTATGATTTCTTTTTCACTAGATTTTTAGCTCTAAGCAAACTAAACATCTCGTTAGCAAAAGGCTTGTAAATGTTTTAGAAATTTTTATGACTTTGAATTTTAGCTACATTTCAGATCTTGGCAAACTCAAATATTTAGTTAGCAAGAGGCAAGCAAAATGTCAGGCTGGAAAATGTTAGCGAAATACTAGTATTAAAAATGTGTATGACTTTTGAGTTTTTGCTAAAATTGTAGCTCTAAGCAAGCTCTAAATATTTTGCCAGTAAGGGACTGGAAATATATCCAGCTAGCAGGATGCTAACACAACATTTAGAAATTTGTATGAGTTTGAATATTAGGTAATTTTTTTAGCTTCAGGCTAACTAAATATTTTTGCTAGCAATATATACGGTTAGCTAGATGCTAGCGAAATATTAAAATATAATTATATGAATTTGAATATTTGCTACATCATTAG
This sequence comes from Apricaphanius iberus, assembly GCA_028564705.1. Taxonomy (NCBI): domain Eukaryota; kingdom Metazoa; phylum Chordata; class Actinopteri; order Cyprinodontiformes; family Aphaniidae; genus Apricaphanius; species Apricaphanius iberus. The sequence continues at coordinate 456,492 of JAPXFQ010002186.1, forward strand.
GTCTACACAAACAAAAAATTTAGATAAGAGGCAAGTGAAATATCCGGCTAGCAAGATGCTAGCAAAATATTTAAGCATTTGTGTGAATCTGAATATTAGCCAAAGACTTGCTATTTTTTTACGTGGCAAGAGGCTATTGAAATATTAAACTAAATATCTGCATGAATTAGTATTACGCCAAACATTTAGTTTGAAGCTAAATAGTGTGATAGCATCTTGCTAACTAAATATTTAGTTGAATATGTAGTCTACAAAATAAATACTGTAATTAGTTAGTAAAATACATAGTCACAAACTTTCATTCATAACTGAATGAAAAACATGGTGAAACTATGACTTTGAAATAATGAACTTCCATTTTTATGACTGACTAAAGTTATTTCTGTTACGTTTTGGCTGTGTAACTTTACAAATGTCAGAGGGAACGTCTTCAGGGGCTAAATTATTTTTTCTGTGGTTATTTAAGTTGTTGAAAGTAACGACTACTACAGTTTGATAAAAAAGATTGTGGCTTTGAGTTAACGAAGATCAAATTAAGGGGTTGGAACATCTTTGCTTTTAGACTGGGACGGGAATAATGTTTTAATTCTTTCACCTTCTGTTGGATTCAGCATCTCTAGAAACTCTGTCGTTGTGTGCAGATGTGGAGGCTGCCGAGAGGCATAAACTGACTGGAAACGTTTCACAGAAAGTTGAAGATCAAGAATCCATCGCCAAACGGATCCGAGAAGACCCGAAGAACCTGGATTATGAAACGTCTCCAAGGTAACATTGTTGCTATGAGAGCAGCATGGCTCTTAAAAATACGATCGGATATTTGAGGAGAGTTTCGGGTTGTGATATTTTTGACAATGTAGTAAAACAGTATACTCAAAAATCAATAAAAAAAAAATGCTGAATGCTTCTGTCAGCATCAAAAATGGACAAATTGGTCACATAAGCCAAGTTCTTCAAAGTGTACCTTGTCCTCCTGCAGGACCGGATTCTCCAAAGTTCACACCAACAGGAAACGGACCGGCAGAACCCGGATCAGCAACTCCCAGAAGCACAAAAATCTCAAGATCTGCTTCCTGGAGGACTCCCAGATCGAGGTTCTGTCTAAAACCGGTGCGTCGGGTTTGTAGCTCTGGCGTTTTGTCCCGGTCCTGTTCAGAACCGGATCCTAACAGGGAATCCTTCGATTTCTCCTCCAGTGTTTCAGAAAAGTCCCGTCTCCATCATGAAGTGTCCCCGAGGTCTCCCGGAGGCGTCCTTCCTGGACCTGCTGAGGTCCAGCTTCCCTCGGCTGGCGGCTGGAGAACCGTTTGACCTCCTGACCTCTGACAGGAGCAGGAGGCTTCAGCCTCTGGCGAGTGCGACTCCCGAGGAGATCTCCAGGGTCGGGACGCTCTACGTCCGCCTGAAGGTGACACCTCCGCTACGTTCTCTCCTGGAAATGAAGCATTTGATCTAAAACTGAACTTATATCACAATTTTTCCCTCCATTGATGATTTTATTTTTTACTAACGTTTATCATAAGATGAGTTTAAATTTCTGATTTAAGTATCAAAAAGGGTTTTGGTTGTTTTGAAGAAGCCATAACTGAACTCCTCAGTAGGTTCCACTACCTTAAATCAAGAAATCAGGTAATATGCCCTGCCGACAATTAAAACACCAGTTTGACCTTTATGGTAAGTTTAGATACTCAAAGTGCTTTACAGATTAAAATTACCCAACATAAACCACATTATCACCTCACCCCCCCCCCCCACCCCCCCCCCCCCACAATCCAACTCTCATGAACGCACACACAAATAAACACGTCAAAATAATATAAATAAATACGCAAACCGTGAATAAATTTAATTAAATTGTGATGAAATTTAATCAAGCAAAACATACAGAGCAATTAAACAGACTGTAGTAAATAGTAATCTGTTAAAAGGTAGCTTAAAAAGTTGAGTCTTGAGCCTGCTCTTTAAAATATGACATTTTTATATATATATACATTGTTTATAACATTTTCTGCGGCCCTGAGGTCCTCCGACAGCCTGTTCCAGAGATGAGGGCCATAATACTGGAAGAACGCCTCACCGTGGGTAAGTGTCCTGACTTTAGGGATACCAAGGAGACGGCTGACAGTAGTGCAGGGATAAAAAGGTATGCCATGAGCAGAATTGCCCTTCTCTGAACTATGGGAGTCCAATTAGTGCATTTACATATAAAACATCTTTATTTTTTTTAAATTAAGTCTTCATCAACACGAAACAATTTTTAATCGATTCATCACCAACTCCTTGCTCAAATTCTGATTTACGTTCTTTCTGCTTTGGACTTTGCTTGTTTTCCTCGTGCTTGTTTGGTTTCCAGAAACATGACCCCTAAGTTGGGATCGGCAATAGACAGAAAATATACCAACACCAAAATGTACGACTGCAACTGACGGCCATTTAGTTTGTGAACTAAACATTTAGTGTGCGAGCTAAACTGTCTAGCTAAACGTTTAATTCAGGGATAAACATTTAACTAATCTGCAGGTTCACTTTCTGACGAGCACAAGTGACTATCAAAATAAAAGCACTGTCTTGCAATTTTCTCTCTCTCTCTCTCCCTCTCTCTCACAATCTGTCACAATCTCGATTTTTTTTTTTTATTATTATTTTTTTTTATCGAGATTAAGTCACGACCTTATGGATCGAAATCTAACAGATAATCGCGATAACCTCCTCCCATGTTTACATAATGTAGCGTCACTAGCTTCCCACTCAGACTCCGTAGCAACAGTTACCAGGCGACCGTCTACTTACTCAGATTTCCTCATCACAAGGAACCACACCTTGCATTTTCCCTAACAAGTAACTCTTACCAGTTCTCATACAGCTCACAACACCTGGTAACATTATTATCCGCTGTATCACAGGGAGATCTGTGAACACAGAACGCTTCTACAGAGCACATTAGCTGATGCTAGCAAGTAGCTATTAGCTGAGCTACAGTTAAACCACGGCTAGGGCAGATGAAGAAAGAAGCAGTGGGATCAGAGCTAAAGCCGCTCCTTCTACTCTCAAATCGACACTGAGGAAATTTTGAGTTCCCTGCGAGTAAAGTCGACATTTTCGTTTCGAGGACCACTGTTAGCTGCACATTAGCTCGTTTCTCTGAGCCAGCAGGATCTTAGAGTTGTTGCTCTGCAGTAAGTAAAAAGGGTTACTAGATGGCAGGCACCCTCTGTTACTAATCATTTCTGTTATTAACTTAAACAAGACTTTTACACTTAGAAGTGTAACAATTTATTGTAAATACAATAATGCTGTAAGTAAATTATTTCAATTTGAGCATTAATGCCTATTGTGATGCATTACCCTAGAATAATGGAAATTGCATCACTTGTCTTTTGAAATTAGATTTACTGTACAAAATGTAATGATTAAAACGATCGTAGACTACACTAGTCTAAAAAAGGTATAGGGCTCTGTACTGCAAAAAAGGGGAAAAAAATAAAAACCCTTAATTTATATATATATATATATATATATATATAAATGTATATATAGTTGCTGTAAAACCATTGTTTAATTCTGTACTGCCGCTAAAATAGCTAATTCTGCATTTTAAGCTTAAAAGTTGTACACGAGGATGAAAATAAGCCATTATAAAGAGTTAACATTCAGTCTCGCCAGCAGTTTATGAAGTCCCAGCGAAAGACCCAGATTTTATCTTGCAAGTCCACTTCCATTATTTGGCAAGTAAATTAGCATATTTGCTAAATATTTTTGCCCGCACCTTTAATAGAAACTGAATTTTATCAGCATCAGCTTTTGTGAGTTTGACTGCGGCCACTTTTCTCTCTAGTACAGAACTTAAAGCAACACCGCAGACTTTTTGCTGTCCGGTCCCCCTACAGGTCGGAAGCGGAATTGTCCATTACCGCCGTAGTAAGTAATTAAGCCTACCGTCGCGTCACACGGACGTTATTTGTTTGGCGGCTATCCTGGACCGGCTTTGTAAGTAACGATGTCCAGTGACGAGGAAGAATATGTTGCATGACTTTATGAAAGTATGAAACCTGTTTGCCAGATAGGTTTACACAAGGATTAAGGAAAAAAACAAAACGTATTGCCTAACAGTTTAGTATGTAATATCCATTTGCATTGTCTGAAAATCTTGAGAATGTTATTGTAAAAAAGGTCAGAGACCGTTTTAGTGGCTGCATTGTTACAGTATTATTGGAATAGTTGGCTAAATCTACACCGTTATGCTCCATGTTACTTTTTTTTTGTGCGACTAAAGTTATAAATTACAATTCAAGTATTTGACCCTCATACAGTTACAGTAATAAGTTCCTAATTTATTTCAGGATTCCTCTCCTTCCTCAATGTATCGTACACAGATCTTTGCTCATTGTTGGGGTGAAAAAAAAGATTTTTACTTACAAGTCCAGCAGCAACAAAGCCAAGCGACCATCAGCATCTTGTAGCCTCCCTCAACTCTCGACAACGAGTGAAAGCCGGTCCAATGTTCACCCTAGATCGAGCTCTTTCTCTATCATGCTCCCGTTTTCTTTGCTTCGCCTCCTCCGACATACTCTTCCTTTTCTTTGCAGGCTCAGTCATGATGAGAATTATTCAAGCTACCTGCTGCTAGTTATCTTCCATTTATATGTACCTGTCGAGTATGCTCCACTCAGAGAGCCTTGCAAGACGTCGCATTGGGACGTCGTAAGTCGCATTTGTACTACAAAACGGCTACCCGACGACCCAAACTTACATAGTGCGGTTACGACCGATTAAAGGGCCTCGAAGCGAATGCGGAAGACCCGTTTCACCCTGTTATGGGCTGATGTACCACTGAAAAGAGTTTGGAAACCTTATTTTAAGGTAAAGAAAACTCTTTGGTGTTGCTTTATATAAGTGAATCAGAGCGACAGGCGAAGAAACTGTTCTTGTGTCGGGTGTTTCTGTCGTACAGTGCTGTGTAACGCCGGCCTGAGGGGAGAAGCCTAAACAGATAGCAGTATAAACGAACACTGAAGCAAATATGACTTTCAAAAACAAATCCCCAGTCATTTTCATAATGACAGCCTGAATAACCAAATGTATCGCTATTACTCTTTGGATGTAACTTCACAAACAGCACCGCACAGCTAGCTATCATGGCGCATTAGCAAGAATGCTATTATTTGTTGTGTCCTCCACTATTTTAATTACTCCAGTTGTATCTCAGACATGCTCAGCTTGATCCTTGTTCACGTCATCTTTCTCAGAAAGCGGAGGTAAAGATGGAAGTTGGTCAGCACCTCGTGAGTGATTCTACATCTACCAAGCCGGGGGTTCTGAACGGCGTTGAAACTGGGCTCCATACAAGGTGAACACTTTCATAAAACAGCAGCCAGTCCAATGTTTAGCTGAGTCCCGGTCAGAATCAGAACCTCAGCATCAACTTTCTCCATCTTCTGTGTCTGCAGCTCTTTTGGAGGCGTCATCAAGTCCATCAGCTCTACATCCAGACACCAGGAGCAGGAAGCGGGTCAGAGCGACATGGTCTCTATGGGAACCCAGATTGTCTGGGTGAGTGTCGTAGACAAGGGAAGTCCGGGTTCAGGGGTCATTCCTGTTTGTTCATTTTGACTGGTTCCTTTCCAGAATGAAATGATGAGGCTGAATGTGAAGGAGGAGGAAGGCTCTGGGCCCGGCCTCGGGTTGAATCCTGACCTCTCAGAGAACCATGAGTCTGAACTCCAGATCTGGTAACGGAGACTAGAAGCTAAATAGTTTGCAAAGCTACACAGTTACACAAACTGTTTAGTTTAGATAACAGTTGTTTAGCTTCCAAACAAATTATGTAATTTACAAACTAACTGTGTAGCTTCCAAACCAGCGTTTTAGTTTCTAGACTAACTGCTTAGCTTTCAAATTAACTGCTTGGCTTCCAAACTAAGTTGTTTAGAATCCAAACTAACTGTTTAGCTTTCAAACAAAGTGTTTAGCCTAGTAACTAAATATTTTGCTTCTAAAAAATTATAGCTTCTGAACCAACTGTTTAGCTTCCGAACAAAATGTGTAGCTTCCAAAACAAAATTTGTAACTTCCAAACTGTCAAGCTTCCAAACTCTGTGGCTTCGAGACTAACTGTTCAGCTTCAAAAATAACTATTTAGCTTGTTAACGAAATGTGTAGCTTCCAAACTAACTCATTAGCTTCCAAACTAACTCATTAGCTTCCAAACTAACTCATTCGCTTCCAAACTAACTCATTCGCTTCCAAGCTAACTCATTCGCTTCCAAGCTAACTCATTAGCTTCCAAACTAACTCATTAGCTTCCAAACGAAATGTGCAACTTCAAAACTAACTGATTAGCTTCAGAACTTTGTCTTCAATACTGTCTAGCTTCCAAACTACTTAGCATCTAAACAAACTGTTTAGTTTAGAAAACAACTGTTTAGCTTCCAAACGAAACGTGTCATTACCACTAAACTAACTGCTTAGTCTCCAAACTGTCAAGCTTCCAAACTCTTTAGCTTCTAGGCTAACTGTTTAGCTTTTAAACTAACTATTTAGCTTCTTAACGAAATGTGTAGCTTCCAAACTAACTCATTAGCTTCCAAACTAACTCATTAGCTTCCAAACGAAATGTGCAACTTCAAAACTGATTAGCTTCAGAACTAACTGCTTAGCTTATTAACTAAATATTTGTCTTCAATACTGTCTAGCTTCCAAACTACTTAGCATCTAAACAAACTGTTTAGTTTAGAAAACAACTGTTTAGCTTCTAAATGAAATGTGTCATTACCACTAAACTAACTGCTTTGCTTCCAAACTGTCAAGCTTCCAAACTCTTTAGCTTCTATGCTAACTGTTTAGCTTTGAAAATAACTGTTTAGATTCTAAACAAAATGTGTAGCTTCCAAACTAACTCATTAGCTTCCAAACGAAATGTGTAACTTCCAAACTAACTGATTAGCTTCGGAACTAACTGCTTAGCTTATTAACTAAATATTTGTCTTCAATACTGTTTAGCTTCTAGACTAACTGTCTAGCTTCCAAACTACTTAGCATCTAAACAAACTGTTTAGTTTAGAAAACAACTGTTTAGCTTCCAAAAAAAACGTGTCATTACCACTAAACTAAGTGCTTAGCTCCCAAACTGTCAAGCTTCCAAACTCTTTAGCTTCTATGCTAACTGTTTAGCTTTGAAAACAACTGTTTAGATTCTAAATGAAATGTGTCATTACCACTAAACTAACTGCTTAGCTTCCAAACTGTCAAGCTTCCAAACTCTTTAGCTTCTATGCTAAATGTTTAGCTTTGAAAATAACTGTTTAGATTATAAACGAAATGTGTAGCTTCCAAACTAACTCATTAGCTTTTAAACTAACTCATTAGCTTCCAAACGAAATGTGCAACTTCAAAACTGAGTAGCTTCAGAACTAATTGCTTAGCTTATTAACTAAATATTTGTCTTCAATACTGTCTAGCTTGCAAACTACTTAGCATCTAAACAAACTGTTTAGTTTAGAAAACAACTGTTTAGCTTCTAAATGAAATGTTTCATTACCACTAAACTAACTGCTTAGCTTCCAAACTGTCAAGCTTCCAAACTCTTTAGCTTCTATGCTAACTGTTTAGCTTTGAAAATAACTGTTTAGATTCTAAACGAAATGTGAAGCTTCCAAACTAACTGCGTAGCTTCTGAACTAAATATTTAGCTTGGAAGCTAAATTTTTAGCTTCCTAACTGTTAACTTCCTTAGTGTTCAGCTTCCAAACGAACTGCTAAACATTTAGCTTTAAACCTAAATGCATAGGTATAAACTTGGACATTTGTAAATACATAAATAATAAGATGAAAATATAACTTAGCTTCCATTTTCTTTGTCTTATGACAGGTTACATAGCCAAAATTATTAGTGATATTTTACAAAGTGCACCCCTTAGTTTGTGATATAATTTGAATGTTTGCCTTCTGTGCAGCTCTTCTTGCAGTTCATCAGGTTCTGAAGAAGACTCTGAGTCAGTCACCTCTACGTCTAAATCCGACATGGAAACAGAAGACGACACCAGCAGCGATACGGACCAGACTCTAGACGAAGCCGTCGGCTGTAATGGGGATGCCGTGGCGCTGCCCCGGAAGCAAACCAATAAACTGACGTGCCTAGTGTGTGGGATGTGGTACCGGCGGCCGGGGAGCCTGATCACACACATCTGGAATCACGTCAACGAGCCTCACGGCGTCTGTGGCGGCTGCGGGGAGAAGTTTGAGTCCGTGCAAACCTTGAAGGAACACCTCAAGACTCACAAGAAGGGCTACAGCTGCTGGATCTGTGGGAAGTTCCTGCTCTACAGCGCCAGCTTCAACAACCACGTCTCCAAGCACATGGTGACGAGCCAGAATCAATGCGACGTCTGCAACAAGACCTTCTCCACCATGTCTGCCCTTGAAGGGCACAGACGAAAACTTCACGGAAATTTCCACGCCAGAGCAGGTGAAAACCACGGCGGCGCACACGTTGATGCCCCTACAGACTGGCAGGGCTACACCTGCAAACTCTGTGGTGAGACATTTTGCCTGGAAGTCTCCCTGAGGGCGCACGAGACGATCCACGCGCCCGGAGACTGTCCGATCCCCTCCGTCATCTGTGACGAGACCCTCCAAACCCAGCAGAACCAAGTGAGCCACATGGGGACTCACGCCTCATTCGCCTGTAACTCGTGCGACATGAGCTTTCTGTCCGAAGAGACGCTGAGGGTCCACGCAGTCGTCCACTCGGACGAGACTCCGTACAAGAGCAGCCGCAGCTTCAAACGGTTGCCTTACCTCGTCAACCACAGTAAGACGCACCCAAGCGTCAAGGTACGCGCCGTCTGTGGCCAGGCGTGTGACGGGCAGGAGGCCCTGGAAGGCCACATGAGGATCCACAACAGAGAAACTCCCCAGGAACACAACCTTCACCCAAATCCAAGGCCCGGAGTCCCGCTGGAGGGACCTCCAAGACGTTCATTGGTGCCCTACAGGGGAGGACACAATGAGTGTCGCCGAAAGTAAGACTCATGCCTACTTCTAACCTCGGTGCTAATTAAAAACGTGCGGATAAACGGGGGGGGGGGGGGGGGGGGGAGACCACGAGAAATCCGCTTCAACGTATCAGTAAAAGTACACCGATGTTAACAACCGATGTACCTTAACAGCCATTTTGTTGCCGTTTTTTTTGTTTCTAGAGTGAGGGAGGGCATGTGTTCATTTGGTCGTGTGTTGGAGACGCAGCGGAAGATTGTGGGATGTTTGAAGCAGGGAAGTAAAGAAGTTCCGGTTGTTGTTGTTAAAAGGGTCAGGAAAATCTCAGTTATTTGACCATAACAGTCACAATTGTATCTGTATTGCCCAGACTCTCGATACATCCTTGAAGGAAAGTAAAAATAGCCTGAAACTAATAGGTAGTGAGCGGGTACAGTACCAGAGATGGTACGGTAAGGGCGGGGCTACTGGCGTCATACAACCCAGTCCATTGACTTGAGGACACAAACGGGTCACAAGACAAACTAGCGTGTCTTGCTTGGCGTCGCCTTCCAGTGAGACGCCAACTGGCGGTGGAAACTTCCCCGGATAGGCAGGACCACGAAGTAGCGTCCCGAACCAAACCGTGGCGTAGCGCTCAGTGGAAACGAGTAATAAAACCACAGCTCTGCTTCTACTAACGTCGAGGTTGATTCTTTCTCTCTCTAGGCCAAGCTTTTCCTACAATGTTTACTAATGTTTCCTGTGATCCGCATTAGGAAATCTAATTTCATGAACCTCCAAAACGGAGTTATTTGTCATTTCCTCCACTGTTTGTTACTTGGGAGCATTGATGTATTAAATAAACATTAGAAAATGATTGAATGCCTTTTACTGTGTGCAGTTTGGTGCTAAAATAATCTCTACTTAAGGTCACTGGTGTCCTGATTGAGCCCGTTTAAAATGATTTATCAGGTGTGCTATGCAGTCGCTCATACTGTTTATTGTTTGTGCAATAAATACTTCTAAATATTAAAGGGGTTTCTTTTTAGTACAGTCTATTGCCCCTTCTCTCAGTATTGATGACTTTATTGGATTCTTTATAAGTAAAATAAATTCAGTATAAAGGCATTATCAGAGATAACTGTAGAACCATGTTTTTGTCTGTACCGTTTCGAATTTGTTGAACTTTCGGAATTATCACAAATATTAGCTTCATCTAAACCTTCAACTTGTATGTTAGACCCAATACCAACCAAATTATTTAAGGAAGTGTTCCCTCTGGTTACTGGCCCTATGCTAGACATGATTAATCTATGTTTAATGAATGGATATGTGCCTCAGGAATTTAAGGTTGCTGTAATTAAACCTTTACCTAAGAAACCCTCCCTGGATCAAGATGACATAGCTAACTTTAGACATATAGCTAACCTTCCTTTCAATTCCAAAATTCTTGAGAAAATAGTTGCTAATCAAGTATGTGAGCATCTAAATAGGAAAAACCTTTTTGAGGAATTTCAGTCAGGTTTTAGAGCTCATCACAGCACTGATACAGCACTGGTAAAAGTTACTAATGATATTCTAAAGGCCTCAGTTGATGGATTTGTGACTGTTCTGGTCTTGTTGGATCTCAGTGCTGCTTTTGACACAGTCGATCATAATATTATCTTAGAAAGGCTCGAACATGTAGGGGTCAAGGGAACAGCTCTAGGCTGGTTTAAATCATATCTGTCCAACAGATTCCAGCTTGTCAATGATAAATCTTCACACTCAAGGGTTACTTGTGGAGTACCACAGGGTTCTTTGCTTTGACCGATTCTCTTTACTATATATTTGATTCCAATTGGTAAAATAATTAGACAGCATGGAATGAATTTCCTCAGTTATGCTGATGATGCACAATTATATGTATCCATAAAACCTGATGAAACCAATCAGTTAGGTAGATTACAAGCATTTCTGGAAGACATAAAAACTTGGATCACTGAATTTTCTACTTATAAATTCAGACAAGACAGAAGTTGTCTTTGGACCAGAACCTTTAAAAAGGAAACTGCTAACTCAATCACTTCATCTGGATGGCATTGATTTGGCCTCTGGTAATAATGTAAAGAACCTTGGTGTAATTTTTGATCAAGATATGATATTTAAATTCCATATTAAACAGGTTTCTAAGATGTCTTTCTTTCACCTCTGGAATATTGCTAAAATTAGAAACATCCTGTCCAGGAGTGATACAGAGAGACTAGTCCATGCATCCGCTACTTCAAGGCTGGACTACTGTAATTCTTTATCAGGAAGTCCACAAAATGGAAATAAAAGCCTTCAGTTGATCCAAAAGGCTGCAGCAAGAGTTATGATGAATATTAAAAAGAGAGAGATCACATTTCTCCTGTTTTAGCTTCTCTCCATTGGCTCCCTGTTAAATCCAGAATAGATTTTAAGATCCTCCTCCTTACTTCTAAAGCCCTTAATCATCAGCTCCATCGTACATCAGAGATCTGATTGTTCCATGTTTTCCTAACAGAGCACTTTTTTCTCAGAATGCAGGTATACTGGTAGTTCCTAGGATTACTAAAAGTAGAATGGGAGGCAGATCTTTTAGTTATCAGGCTCCTCTCCTGTGGAACCAGCTCCCAGTTTTAGTCAGTGAGGCAGATACTCTGTTTTTAAGACCAGGCTTAAAACCTTCCTTTTTGATAAAGCTTACAGTTAGAATTAGGATATCCTGAGCTATTTTTGTAGTTATGCTGGTATAGGTTTAGACTGTTGGAGGACAGACTTTTCTTCTCTCTTCTACTTTTCTCTTCTACTACTCTCCAGATATATTCTTTCTAATGTTATTGTGATTGTTAACCCATTTTTCTCTCAGTATTTTTCTCCCCATAGAAGCTCCACATGATCTGGTACCCTGCTCAGCTATAATGCCCCCTGCTGGATGGGGAACATCGGTCCAGATGATGCTCAAAGTCACCGAGCGTCCTCCATGCTGTCCATTCTCTGTCTTCCCAGACCCCCAGACGGTCGTGGCAGATGACCGCTTGCACTGAGCCAGGTTCTGCCGGAGATTTCTTCCTGTTAAAGGGGAGTTTTTCCTCTCCACTGTCGCTACATGCTTGCTCAGTATGAGGGATTGCTGAGGAATTGCTGTGGTTGGAGTCTGCATGATCCGGGAACAACCTCTCGTCGATTCATCGCAATCTGCTGGGATTCCTTACATAGAAAACTTCAAACTGATTGGAACGTTTGTATAATTGTAATGAAACGACTTTTGTTGTAAAGTGCTTTGAGATGATTTGTTGAGAATTGGTGCAATATAAATAAAAGTGAATTGAGCACACAGAAGGTTGTGTTGGACACCTTTGCAAAGGGGGAGAGAATAGTAATGTGTTCAAGCCCATAGCTTGGCTCAACTCCGGGGCATCTGCTGTTTGCAGTTATTTAATTAGACAAAAGAGGTGGAGTTATAGTAAGATTAACATATCAGATCAACATCATCAGAGCAAGACTACCATATTTAGTTGAGTTTTACAGCAGAGACGGCCTCAACCGTATTTGGCTGGGTTTGTAGCAGGTTTAAAGCAGGAACAGCGTCTACCATATTTGGTAGTTTATCACGTCTTTAATTAGATTATTACGGCAGGTCTATAGTATAGTCTATAGAACATTTTTCACCCAGGGGCCGACAGGAAGGGGAGGAGACTTAGTGTCCTCATTCGCCTTTGTCAGTTTCAAGCTAAATATTTAGTTCTGAACCAAATATGTTTTTACCGTTTGTTGCGTCACCCAGTAGAATAAATCAGGAAACAAGTTCTAAAATGCAGAGAGGGTCCAGATGTGCACCAGTTGAAGAAAAGCAGCGGTACCACTCAGAAAGTGGGTGGAGTCTAGCTACTTAGGACCAATCAGAACTGGACTTTAATTTTATAACTGTGTTTCAGTTCTCTTGTGTTTGTCAAGCCTTTTTTTTTTAAAAACTCATTTTACAAGGTTTTTTTTTAGGGTGTATGCAGATCTTTTTTATTCTGTCATTTGTGATTAACTTTTCTTTCTTAAGTTTCCTGATTTTACGAAAATAACTTTTAAACACACCTCAGAATCTCCAGGATCTAAAGACGGTGAAGTATTGGGTCCGAATCACAGCAGAGCAACGTAGACTAAAAGTGTATTTCGTACACACAAAATTAAAGCTGTTTTTACCAGCAGCATCTTTTATATATCACTCAGTTTAATTATCCTGTCCCACTTTATTCCGCTGTTATCATTTATTAAGTTTATTTGGGATTTTTTCCCAATGTGCATAAAGATGTAAATGTTCCTTAAAGAAATATATCCAGTGTTGAAGATAAGATAATCTGTTATTGATTCATTTCAAAGGCTTAAAGCTTTTCTCTGATTGTTTTGAACGGTGAACCCTGATTCGTGCAGACCCGGCCCAGGAACTAACTACGGTCAGAAGCCAACAATAACCAAACGTGTTTCTCCCAGAACTGGGTTTTCCTCCATTTCTGCTCATCATGTGGAATGCGAGCTTGACTTTAATGTAGTCCACAGCTTGTTCGGATTTATCTAAGATGAGTTCTGGTGGGTCAGTAAACAAAGTACTGTCTTTTAAGGCAGTTTCTGGTGAGCCAAGTGGGTTTTGCACCACAAAAACCGTTCATCTAACCAAGTCCAATCATTTTTCCAGCCAAAAAGTATCTTTGATATTGTTTTGATACTTAGATTACTGGTAACGAGTCTTCTGGTGCAGCTGTGACTGAAACCGCTAGAAGCTGTATTTCTGACTAGAGTCACCTTTATTAAGGTTTTCTCTGGGATGACCTCGCCTCTTCCAGCTCTGCGTCTCGGTGAAATGTTTCATGCCTCTACAGAATTAACCCCCAGGTTTGGGTAAAAACTGAAGAAAAAAAAACTTCACAGCTGATGACTCTACGGCAATAACTTCACATAGCCTCTCTTCGGACATCTGAATCTTTTAATTTTCACAGGAAACATGTCATTAAGACTACGTTTATTTACATTTGCTGTGGAAAACAAGAAAAGTCTGACAGAGTGATGCCCAAAAACAAGCCCGGTCTCGTTTTTTTTTTTTTTTTGTTGACGTTTGGCTGTTGAATGTCAAAAGTCATCCACAACTTGTGTCTATTTTGGTAGATTTTTCAGGCACTAGGAGTAAATATAAGAAAAATAGAAATTTACCCTGTGTTGTCAAATAATTTTACAAGGTCTGAGTACAGCGCCCTGTGGTACTCCTAATTAAATTTAGGATAGTTGTGGAGCCATAGGCGCCTCGAAGCGACTCCTGAGCCCCTTAGCCATGGTCGCCACAGCAGGTGGGAGCTCGACGTCTCCGCGGCTCTGAAGCAGCTGCTTGACTTGCTGACTCCACCATTCTTCCCAATACCAGCCGAGTTGAGCCGACCATATAGGTGGATCATAGATATCTGACAACCTGCGGCCGGTACCGGCTGGTAAATGTAAACATTGCGTCATTGTCTAGCCTGATTTAAAAGTATATTTTATTGTATTTTACTTCAAATATTACTTGTTAAATTAATTGTTAAACATTAAATGTACTTTCATTCTGCACCATTCTAAAAGCCCCGTGGATGTGCTACTTTTTTTTCAATGTAGCTTTTAATGAAAATGTTCCATACACAACTTTTAAGTTACTTTTTAAGGCCCTAGGGATAAATATAACTGAATAATATCCCAGGAGTAAATATAACCAAGTAATGGCCACACAAAAAAAGAAATTTATCCCATGTTTTCCAAAAATTTTACTAGGTCCGAGTACAGCGCCCTGTGGTACTCCATTATTAACTTCAGGATAGTTATTGAGCCTTGCCTTCTGATGGTGGTCAGAGGGCCTCACCTGTGTGTTTGGAGTCCTCTAGATTACATAAAGCTCTATACAAGTACAGGCTTTATGATTGTGATTATGTTGAACTTTTTTTATTTCGTCTTTGAAATGTAACATCACAAGTTAACCATGAAATCTAAACGTTTGATTGATACAAAGTCAACAATTTTAGCCGTAAGTCATAGTAAAGCGTCTGTTTTTCTGTCCGTTCAGGTCTCAGAGAGATTCAGATCAGGGTTCTCCTCCGTCTTTAAATTCTGGGAAGGATCGAGATCCGGGTTCACCTCCCTCTGGCGACTCTGGGATGGATCCAGATCCGGGATTTCCTCCCTTTGGTGGGTCTTCATGTGCGTTTTCAGACAGTGGCTCTGGGTGAAGGCCCTGTCGCACACGGTGCACTTGTAGGGTTTGTCTCCGCTGTGGGTCCTCATGTGGATCTTCAGGTGTTCCCGCCGGGAGCACTCCTTCCCGCAGACGCCGCACACAAACATCTTGATGCCCAGGTGGATCTTGAGGTGGCTGTCCAGGTTGGCCTTCTGCTTGAAGCGGCGGCCGCACTCCGAGCACTCGAACGGCGCGTCGTCGGAGTGGACCCTCATGTGCTTCTTCAGGTCGCACCTGAACCAGAAGCTCTTGCCGCAGACGGCGCAGTCGAACGGCCGCACGTTGCTGTGAGTCTTGAGGTGAGCCATCAGCGTCGTCTTCCAGAGGAAGGTCCGGCAGCAGACGTGGCAGAGGAACTTCCGGTCCCTCTCCGTGTGGGTCTTGCTGTGCACCTTCAACGAGCCCTCCAGTTTGAAGCGCTTGCCGCAGATCCCGCAGGCGTACTGCTTGTCTTCGTAGTGGGTGAGCCGGTGCTGGAGCATTGCTCGGCGGAGGCGGAACGACCTGCTGCAGACGTCGCAGACGTGGTTCTCCGTGAGGTCGTGCAGCTTCTTGTGCGATACGAGATGAGACTCCAAACCGAACGTTTTGAAGCAGACGTCGCACTTGTGGGGTTTTTCGTCCACGTGGTTCCACTGGTGGTAGCTCAGCGAGGCCATGTTGGTGAAGGATTTGCCGCAAACGTTACATTTGAACTGACTCTCCCCTTTGTGCTTCGCCACGTGAAGGTTGAGACTCTGGACGGAGACGAACGTCTTGCCGCAGTGTTGGCAGCCGTGGACGTTCTGGTGGTTTCCGAGATGCTCCTTCAGCTCGTCCGAGGACTGGAACTTCTCTCCACAAGCGCCGCAGACGCCCTGAGGGTCCCCGATGTGACTCCAGACGTGGCTGATCAGACTCCCCAGCTGTCTGTACCAGGCGCCACAAACTTTACAGGACAGCTTACTCTCCCCGGTCCTCTTCAGCTCCTTTTTCTCCTTCCTTTTCCTCTTCTTCTTGGTGGGCGGGAGTTCGGGATCAGGGTGCCAGTTGTCATCAGCGGCATCGGTGCGTGAGTTGGGGTCGTTTTCGCCCACCTCCGCTTCGTCAATACTCTCAATGGGGCTGAGGAGGGAGAGGAAAAAGCTAGCAAAGGCATCAACATTCAAACATCTTTGAAACCCTAAACCAGGAGTGTCCAACTCCAGTCCTGGACAGCTAGAGGTCCTTGAACGCCTCTGCTTATAGTAAAGGCTAACCACGGACTCGGAGGGAGCTATCTGTGCCAAGTTACCGTTAAACAGTTAAACAATAAACAGTAATAATTTAAGTTATTTAGCCTTTCATAAGGTAAATAATTGGGAGTTAATTTTTCCAAGACATATCTTCAGTCAGTTTATACTAAATATTTAATCAACAAGTTAAATTATAGCTTCTTAAGTATAAAATAGCTCTTTAACTAAATAGTTAGCCTTTAACAATTTTTTTTTTTTGTAAATTGCTGGCATGTTATATATATCCGATATTTCCCTGGAACTTAAACATCGTGAAAAATCACAGCCACAACGCCAATATTGCTTCCCTGCTTTGGGGTCTAAATGACCCCTAATGTCGTCAAAAGTACTGATGAGGGACTGAAGTTTCCTGCAGCCCTTAAATCATCTATGGGAACTCGTTCCTGCCAACAACGGCTGCAAGTTAAATATTCGGCTTCTTAACTGAAAATAAGCTACTTAACTAAATAATTAGGTTCCAAAATAAATATTTGGCTAACTAGTGTTTTTAGTTTACCAATTAAATATTGTGAACTAAATATTTGGTATATTTAAATTAGTTCACAGTAATAAAAAAAAATAGCTATTTAGCCTCAAAAGTAAATAGTGAGCATTTTGAACAAACTTTTTTTGTTTCACAACTAATATATATATTACTTCATATTTATATCTAATCTGGGCTCACTGAGAGAGAAACTGTACCCACTGTACCAACCTATTAAACCTTGATCTAAAAGGCAATTCTAGGCCTGAACAGTAAATTAAGAGTATGGTAGCCACAAGATTAAACATCAGTTGTCCTGTTATTTACCATGTATGAAGCACAGTTTCATCTTTCTTCGTAACCTCAGGGTCGGCTGAAGGAGGCTCCTCTCTTTCCTAAGAGAAAATGTTCACAAATTAAATAAAATGTCCATTTATCTCTTGAAACGTTAAACCCAAGAGTCACCCTGGCAATTACAAAACATTTGCTGCAACATGAGGTTCAGTTAAGCCGGGCGTACACTGTGCGATTTTTCAGTCACGGGTCTTCAGCTCCGGCTCACACTGTATGAGTGAATTGCAGGGGTTAAAAGTTCACAGCTCACGACTCATGTGCTCACACTGTACGAACCGCTGTTCGGATACGATGGTGACACGCATACGCAGTATGAGAAATAGCTCTTAGCATTGCTTCCACAGTACGAGTCATCCACGAGGGGCGACTAGGATTTCAAACGGATTCGATTTTCTTGCGACCGATCGGGAGCTGGTCGTGAGGTGTAAATTGCTTGTCGTTACCCAATGTACACTACACGATGTAAAACGCACGATTAAGCCAAAAGTCGCACGATCCAGGCAAAAGTCGCACGAGCGACAAATCGGCTCAAAAACGGTCCAAAATCGCACAGTGTGCGCCTGGCTTTAGTGGTAAGAACGTTTGGGCCGATATAGAAATCCCATCTTAATATCGCTGGTATGTTTAATAACCGATATTATATTTCCCGAAACCTTAAACATACTGAAAATCACAGCCGCAACACGGATGTTGCTTATCTTCTTTGGGGTCTAAATGACCCCTACCGTAATTCCCCTCAAAAGTCCACCAAAGGATACAGAAGTTAGAGAAAACCCTCTGACATCTGGATCCGATAAAGCAGCCTTCAGCCGATCCGTTACTATATAGTTGCTATAGTAGCAACTAACCTGAACTAAATAGCCAGGGTATCTTATCATGCACACAGAAATAGATTGCGAATCTGGGCGCATGGTTTAATAGACCGAGGAAACGGATTAGCAATTATTAATTAATGCCGGGGTCCGTACGTTCGGCCCCCGATGAGATTAGAAAATGTTTGGAGCCATACAATTGACTGAAAACCAGCTCGTGTGTATTTGTAAATCAGCTCGTGTGCATTTGTGAACCAGATTGTGTGCATTTGTGAACCAGACAGTTTTCTTTTTTAAAAGCACACTAAAATGTGGAACTGAATACGTGAAAAGAATCACTAGGTCTTAATTTAAACGAATGAGAAGTTCTAAGAATGGAGCGTGTTTAAAAGGCTATTCAGGATTTTGATTGTTTTAATGAATTCCATGAATTTTTAACCAAAAAAATGTTCCTCTAAGCATTTTCTTTTTTATACTAAAGCTCCATAATTTCAAAAGTAACAAAGAACATTCCCTGCAGAGCAAACAAGATCATAAATTATCATAAAGTCCAGTGGAAAAATCTATATTTTGGATACCAAAAAAACTGATTTAATGTTGAGCCTTTTCCAACCAAAGACATTTTAGCAACTTGCTTCAATATTACTGTTTAATAATAGAGTCATTTTTTTTTATAATTCAAGTTTAAAATAATGTTTTGCACTAAAAATGTCTTTGAGACATTTTTTTGTGCTTGAAAATTTCAAAAAGTAACAAAACCAGTCATCACAAACAAGATCATAAAGTCCAGCGAAAATCCCCATTTTGGAAACTAAAATAACTGATTTAATGTTGAGCCTTTTTGAACAAAAATCTTTTTTGCCTCCTGCTCCAAAAATCCTGTTTAACAGAGATATTTTTTTTTAATAACTCAGGTTTAAAATATTGTTTTCATCATGACTGTTCTACCGAACTGAGTGAACACTTGCGCTTCTGTTTCAACGAGTCTAAAGCTGTGGTGCCGGGTCAGACCTTCAGACGGATGTAGAGGGTAGGCTTCCCGCTGGACCTGTGGTTGCTGCGGATCTCTTCCGGTGTCAGAGTTTTCACCGACAGAGGCTGCAGCTGCCGGTTCTTGCCGCCAACGAAGATTTCAAAAGGCTGACCGGCGGCCAACTGAGGGAAGGTGGACCTCAGCAGGTCCAGGAAGTCCACCTCCTGCAGCCCGCGAGGACACTCCAGGTCCAGGACCGAACTCTTCTGAAACACTGAGGATTAAAGGTGAACTGTTTAGACCTGACTGGACTGTGGGAGGAAGCTGGAGTACCCAGAGAGAAACCCCCTACCAGCTTTGGAAAGCACTCTGGTCTGAGAGTCCTCCAGGATCCGGATCCCGAGAGTTAGATGGTTCCGGGAGGTCCCCATCCGAGGTCTGCCGGGCTTCTTCTTGGTTTGCCCCGACCTGCAGTGGGAGGACAGCAGCTAGGCTCTGATTGGCTGGAGAGTCCACAGATTTAAACACTAAAGGCGGGAATACTTTAGAGACCTGAGCGAATTGGATGTTTTGCTTTCTTCACTGTCCAGCACCACACCTACAAAATGGAAACCTGCCAACCTGTAGGCTACGTATTTTGCCCTGCAAGTACGCAATTTTAAGTCAACGTACACTGGTATGACGTTGGTACGACTCGCCTCTCTGAACAACAAAACAAAAGCTGTGGACATGCGAGTTGTCTTAAAACACGATGCAGCAGCGTGGTGAAACAATTTCACCCAATCCTTGTAGAAAAAAATAAAATAAAGAATCTCCCGAACACCAATACTTGTCAGTACATATATACTGATACAGAGTACCTATATTAATTTGTGTACCTTTATTTATTTGATTTGAAATTTGCGTCAAGACAGAAGCTTAAACACTGACGTGCTGTTTGCACAAAGAATAAAAAAGTGAACGTGTTCCACCATGTTGTGGGAGTCCTAATGAGCAGCTTCTACTAGCCAAATTGCAAACAGTTAGCATCTTCCTCCTTGAGTTGCTAACAGTTAGCATTTACTAGGCGAGTTGCTAACATTTAACACTTATTAGGCAAGTTGCTATCAGTTAGCATCCACCAGCCGAGTTACAACATTTATGTTCTGCTGGCTGAGTTGCTAACAGTTAGCGTCCACTAGCCGAGTTGTTAACAGTTAGCGTCCATTAAGAGAGTTACTAACAGTTATCGTCCACTAGCCAAGTTGCTAACAGTTAGCGTCCACTAGCCGAGTTAACAGTTAGCGTCCACTAGCCGAGTTAACAGTTAGCGTCCACTAGCCGAGTTAACAGTTAGCGTCCACTAGCCGAGTTAACAGTTAGCGTCCACTAGCCGAGTTAACAGTTAGCGTCCACTAGCCGAGTTAACAGTTAGCGTCCACTAGCCGAGTTAACAGTTAGCGTCCGCTAACCGAGTTGCTAACAGTTAGCGTCTACTAGCCGAGTTGCTAACAGTTAGCGTCCAGCTAGCCGAGTTGTTAACAGTTAGCGTCCACTAACCAAGTTACTAACAAATAGCGTCCACTAGCCAAGTTGCTAACAGTTAGCATCCACTTACTGTGTTACTAACCGTTAGCATCCACTAGCTGAATTGCTAACAGTTAGCGTCCACTAACTGAGTTGCTAACAGTTAGTGTCCACCAGCCGAGTTGCTAACAGTTAGCATCTACTAACTGAGTTGCTAACAGTTAGCATCCACTAGCCGAGTTACTAATAGTTAGCATCCACTTACTGAATTACTAACACTTAGCATCCACTTACTGAATTACTAACAGTTAGCATCCACTTACTGAATTACTAACAGTTAGCATCCACTAGCCGAGTTGCTAACATGAGCCACTGTGGATAGGGAGTTGGGAGTTTGCCTTGTAAGGGTGCCGGTTCAAGCCCTGCCTCTGACGGTCTCAGTTGTTGTGTCCCTGGGCAAGACGCCTCACCTGTTGCTTACTGGTGGTGGTCAGAGGGCCCGGTGACGCCAGTGTCCGGCAGCCTCGCCTCTGTCAGAGTGGCCCAGGGCAGCTGTGGCTACAACGTAGCTTGCCATCATCAGTGTGTGAATGTTTGCGGGAATGGGTGAATGATTGAATGTAGTTTTAAGCGCTTTGGGGTCCGTAAGGACTGAGTAAAGCGTTATACAAATGAAGGCCATTAACCATTTAGCATTCACTAGCCGAATTGCTAACAGTTAGCGTCCACTAACTGAGTTGCTAACAGTTACCGTACACTAGCGAAGTTGTTAACAATTAGCATTTTCTAGACTACTTGCTAGCATTTGACATTTACTGTGCGAGTTGCTAACAGTTAGCGTCTACTAGACAGGTTGCTAACATTTTTCTTCTGCTGGCTGAGTTACTAACAGTTAGCATCCACTAGCCCAGTTGCTAACAGCATTTACTAGACGAGTACCCAAAGGTTAGCTTTCTCAGGCCGGGTTTTTAAGGGTGGCAGACTGGACATGCTGCTTTGGGAGGTGTTGGTAAATGTTTTCCTTTTCTTCATCCAGATTCTTTTTAAAGTATTCTCCTGCCACATGTTTACACCAAGCAGTCAGACCGTGACGTTTATCAGCTGGTACCTTGATGGCATCTCGTAGTCTGGGTCCATCAGGTCTTCTTTCTTCACCCTGGGGGCTGTGGTTGGCTGTTCACCGTCACCATCACCATCAGCATCAGCATCTTCGTCGTTCAGTGGCAGACAATGTGCCTCAGGTTCATCCACCCCTGTACGCAACAGTTACATGTGTGGTGTGTGAGGTTCTGGAGCTGGTTTAGAGTGTAGAGTGGTTCCAGGTGAGTCCTACCTGTGAGCTGCTGCCCCTCTTCCTCACAGACAACTACCACCACCTCCTGGCTCTGCAGATCTGGGAGCAGCTCAGTCAGAAAACAAACTCTGATCAGCTTCAAATCTGCTGTAAGCACCCAAGCTGCCCTGACCGGATCCAACCGGTCCATCACTGACCTGGTCTCTGGTCCTGGAGCTCCAGCTGCCTCCTCTGTCGGTTGATCTCCTGCCTGAAGCCCTCCGCCTCCTCCTCGTAGTCGGCTACGGTGGTCTCCACCACCGCCAGCACTTCTCTGGTGGCTGAGCTCAGCCTCTCGGTGATGATTCTCCTCAGGCTGCTGCTTTTAGACACGCTGGGTGTATCGCTGCAATAGAAAGGTTCTCTGTTGGAACGACGGTCACAGTTCTGCAGATTCTAGGCCCTCATTTATCAAACATTCGTGGGAACTGTCTTATATTCTATCCTACGAATGAAATGTATAATGTTTGTACAAAACTTTGATTTATGAAATGTGCGGTGGCCTCTCCTACGCATGTTCCTCTGCAATCATCTGTTGATGAATCCCACATTTGGCTGCCTAGTTGGTTTGGACATTCAAAGCAGTCAGAAACGCCCTCAATTAACCATATTTGGTAACACCACATCATATGTCCTATGCGTTTATTCTATACGTTCTTCCTTAAAATAACGGCCAAGAGAGCGAAAATAGGAATTTCAGTGACAGCGAGAACGAGGTGAAACATAGGTGTGGCAAGACTGTAAAAAGAAATTATCATAGGTAGTACAAATTAATTTCAACACTAGGGCTGCCACAATTAATAGATTCGTCACGACACAGCAGACAGTTCAAAAAAAGTCAGTAATCGACGTTATCGTTTATTTTCTGAAGCTTTGTTTTCCTCCTAAGACGGTCGCTGTCCCTTTTATCTGCTCCCTTTCTGCCCCGAACAGACATGCGTAGTTGTGCTAATCGAAGTCAGCTGCTGTTTAGAAAAGCTTCAACAGCAATGACCCGACAACATAATTCTGGAGTTTTATTAAATAAAAAGAAAAGCATGCGTAATATAAAACTGACAAAGTAGAAGCT
The DNA here is from genome assembly GCA_028564705.1 of Apricaphanius iberus. Lineage (NCBI taxonomy): Eukaryota > Metazoa > Chordata > Actinopteri > Cyprinodontiformes > Aphaniidae > Apricaphanius > Apricaphanius iberus. The sequence goes on from JAPXFQ010002186.1 coordinate 479,496, forward strand.
GCTCTCCACAGCAGTACAGCAGTGTTGTTTGAGCGTCTTAAAGGGAAGCCCGCTGTGGGTGACGACAAACACGGATAGTAGCCTCTGTTAGCTAGTTAGCTGCTAACGTTAGCATCAACAGTAGAGCGATTTTCCCCTCTGCACGACATATTGGCTTTTTAGCTTCTCTCCTAGGTATCCAAGGGTATTTATAGATTAATATAAATGTCCAGGTTCTCTCATATGACGTCCTCTACGGCCGAGCTGCTGCTTAGAGTCTGGTTCTGATCCGTTCATAGACCGAACAGACAGCGCAGCAGCAGCTAACGGGACATCAAGGTGCAGGTGTCGCAACAAAAACTGCTGCTTTTCACCCTGGAGAGGATTGTCAAACAAAACCAATTTTAAAAATGTGGAGGAGATTCACAAAGAGTGAGCTGCAACTGGAGTCAGTGCTTCAAGAACCACCACGGATAGACATCTGCAAGATTTGGGTTTCAGCTGTCGCATTCCTTGTGTCAAGTCACTCTTGAACAAGAGACAAAGTCAGAGGTGTCTTGCCTTGGCTAAAGACGAAAAGGACTGGTTTTTGCATTTCCTTTGGCAATCAAGAACCCACAGTTTGGAGGAAGAGAGGAGAGGCGCATAATCCATGTAGCTTGAGGTCCAGTGTAAAGTTTCCACAGTTGGTGATTGTTTGGGGTGCCATGTCATCCGCTGGCGTTGGTCCATTGTGTTTTCTGAGGTCAAAGGTCAACGCAGCCGTCTACCAGGTAGATTTAAATCACGTCATGCTTCGTGCTGCTGACCAGAATTATGGAGATGCAGATATCTTTTTTTTTTTTTTTAAACCAAAGTTACCAGCCATCGAACTTCTTCCGCTTATCCGGTGTCGGGTCACGGGGTCAGCAACTTAAGCAGGGAGACCCAGACTTCCCTCTCCCCAGAAACTTGGCCCAGCTACTCGGGAAGAATCCCAAGGCGCTCCGGTGCCCGGAACACCTCACCAGGGAGGCGTCCAGGAGGCATCCTGACCAGATTTCCAAGCCACCTCAACTGGCTCCTCTCGATGTGGAGGAGCAGCGGCTCTACTCTGACCAAATTTCTCACCCTATCTCTAAGGGAGAACCCAGCCACCCTGCGAAGGAAACTCATTTCAGCCGCCTGTATCCGTGATCTCGTTCTTTCGGTCACCACCCAGAGTTCGTGACCATAGATGAGGGTAGGAACGTAGATCGACCTGTAAATTGAGAGCTTTGCCTTTCGGCTCAGCTCTCTCTTCACCACGACAGACCGGTACAGCGCCCGCATAACTGCAGACGCCTTACCAATCCGTCCATCGATCTCCCGCTCCATTTTTCCCTCATTCATGATCAAGACCCAAAGATACGTAAACTCCTCCACTTGAGGAAGGACCTCATCCCCGACCTGAAGAAGGCACTCTACCCTTTTCCGGCTCAAGACCATGGTCTCAGATTTGGAGGTGCTGATCCTCATCCCAGCCGCTTCACACTCGGCTGCGAACCGCTCCAACGAGAGCCGTAGATCACGTTCGGATGAAGCCAACAAGACCACATCATCTGCGACAAGCAGAGACCCGATCCTGAGGTCACCAAAACGGATTGCCTCAACACCTTGGCTGCGCCTAGAAATCCTGTCCATAAACGTTATGAACAGGACCGGTGACAAAGGGCAACCTTGGCGGAGTCCAGCTCTCACTGGAAACGAATCCGACTTACTGCCCGCAAAGGGCCTGGTACCCTATACTCCCGGAGTACCCCCCACAGGACACCCCGAGGGACACGGTCGAACGCTTTCTACAGGTCCACAAAGCTCATGTAGACCGGTTGGGAGAACTCCCACACATCCTCCAGAACCCTGCTGAGGGTGTAGAGCTGGTCCAGTGTTCCACGGCCAGGACGAAAACCGCATTGTTCCTCCTGAATCCGAGGTTCGACTATCCGTTGGACCCTCCTCTCCAGAACCCCTGAATAGACCTTCCCAGGGAGGCTCAGAAGTGTGATCACCCTGTAGTTGGAACACACTCTGTGGTCCCCCTTTTTAAAAGAACTACCACTTCCTGGTTTAAGGACCGTGGTATCCCTGTTCTTGATTGTCCCGCAAATTCACCTGACCTGAACCTCATAGAAAATCTATGTGGTATTGTAAAGAGGAAGACGCAATACGCCAGACCCAACAATTCAGAAGAGCTCAAGGCCACTATGAGAGCAACATGGGCTCTCATAACACCTGATCAGAGCCACAGACTAATAGACTCCATGGCATGCCGCATTGCTGCAGTAAGCCAACTAAATATTGAGTGCTGTACATGGACGTACTTTTCGTGTTCATACTTTTCCGTTTAACCAACTTTTCTGAAAATCTTTTTTTTTTTTTTTTGGTCTTAATTGATAATACAATTTTCTGAGAAACTACATTTGGGTTCAGTCTGTGGGTAATGAATGAATCTAATATACAAGTTTGTATTTTTTGAATGACATTTTTCCAGAATATTCTAATTTTATGACCAGCAATGGTAAGAGTAGAGCTTGGCTGAACTGCAATAATGAACTCAAGGACTTCTTGTACACTTACAAAACACTGAAGAACATGAATCTCTTTATTTATTGAAAGTTTTCCCTGGAGGTTTAAACGTTAAAGTGTCGCCTCAACAAAATCCATCATCAGACCAGCAGAAACTCATCCGGTTTTTATTCAGTTACCTCACTGAGCTGCCATAATGCAGGTTCTTCAGCTGCTCTTGGTTTGGTTCAAAGATTGTTTCTGGCTCCGCCGCTTCATTAGAAAGCTCCACAGGTAGACCGTGACTCTTTGTTGCCTCCTCCACACCTGAACACAAACACCAAAAACAACAGACTCAGGGTCTGATCTCCGACACGTTCCAGCATCTTCAGTCTGGCTCCAGTTCCGTTTCCAGTCCAACCTGTGGGCTGCGGCGCCGCCTCAGCCTCCTCGTCTTCCTCGCCGACAACCACCACCTCCTGGCTCCTCAGCTCCGGGAGCAGCTCTTCAGCTTGTCAGACACAAACACAACATCTGATCAACGTCTCACCACAAACGGCTAAAATAACGGATAACGAAGGCCCAATGTGAAGCATCGGCCTAAGATTCATAATTATACGCAGTTTTAATCCACTAAAACAGGTGGTAAAATTAGTAGAGATGTTTGTAGATACCATTTTTTCTCAGTCGATACCACGGGAATCAATTGTCGGTCCCGTCCCGATCCGAGAAAAATACTCCCGTCACGTCCCGATCACGTGACAGCCTCCCCAAAAAAATCTTGTCCCGAAAAAATCCAGAGAGAAAGACTCCCGTCCCGAATCCCGTAGATTAGTAATTTACCTCCTATGGCGCTCACTCCCCCCGCCCCCTTTAAACCATAGCCTAGGACAGTATCAAAGATCATCTATTTATCTTTATCCGCCGTCTGCCAAGTTGTGTTAAAATTACAGTGTCTAAAACAACACTACGAGCAGAGAAGTACAGTTTATAACCTATTTGTTCAAGTTTTACCTCTCACGATGTGACACTCCGTAGGCGCCGCCATTATCCTCCAACTTAATTTTGGTGAAATCGGGGTACGTCGAACTACCCCGAGTTCGCAGGTAGGAGGTTCCACTTCGACACTTTTCCTATTTGGAGGTAGGATAAGCCCCATGTCCCACTGGTTTGAATGGGCTCTCGAACGCAGCATAAGATACACGCATTTTCAGTCGGATATCATGCTTACCAGTTTATCCAGGTGGTGTAGCAACAACGTAGCAGTTTCAGTTTTGGTGCGTGCCGTGTAGTAGACCCGATGGAATTCAACTAAAGATAGTAAAAATAATAAAAAAATTCTAATTTCCGGTTTCCCGTCCGATCCCGTGGATTATTTGATGTCCCGTCCCGATCACGTTACCAGCAGTGAAATTGACTCCCGTCCCGCGGGAATCCTTCAGGAATCCCGTGACCCGTGGAAATCCCGAAAAATTGTCAGCCTCTAGTTTGGATGGGCTCTCGAATGCAGCACTAATAGTTTGGTAGTCAGTCGAGTCCATTCATGACGTGGTGAGGTGGCCAAACAAAAAGAATGCAGGAAATGGTTAAAGACGGCGGATAAAGCTAAATAGATGATCTTTGATACTGTGCTAGGCTATGGTTTAAAGGGGGGCGGGGGGAGTGAGCACCATAGGAGGTAAATTACTAATCTACGGGATTCATTCTCTCTGGATTTTTTCCGGAAAAGATTTTTTGGGGGGGGCTGTCACGTGATCGGGACGTGACGGGAGTATTTTTTTTTTGGGATCGGGACGGGAGCAACAATTGATTCCGGGTCACCCTCTATATTGTATCTTTATTATTGTGCTCTGGCCCATTTAAATAAAATAGATTTGGACATTTATATAATCTAAAAATGTTGCGAACAGTCTTATTACAAAGATATACAACAGCACCAAAAAATAAACCCCACCTTTAACCCCCCGCTCGGGGCTGTGGAATCATGTTCCAGATCTTAAGGACGCACCTGCGTTAGGATAAATTAGCGAAGATAATCGATGTGTCAGCTAATTTATCTTTTATCTGAGCCTTCTGCTCCCAGTCCACCACTGACCTCTTCTGTGCAGTCTGACCTGAGGCTGCAGCAGCTCCAGCTGCCTCCTCTGTCGGTCGATCTCCTGCCTGAAGCCCGAAGCCTCCTGCTCGTAGTCGGCTACGGTCCTCTCCACCACCGCCAGGATCTCCCGGGCGGCTGTGCTCAGCTTCTCGGTGATGATTCCTCTCAGCTGATCGCACCTGGACATGTTTTCTGGCTCTCGCGATTATCTAATCACCCTCATCCTCTGCGTTTGTGTTCTGGCTCGTCTGCTTCCGGGTCAACCAGTTCCCTCCCTCCGCTCCGGCTGGTTCCACATCCGCCAGAGTGACGTTCCTCCTCCCGCCAGTTTGTTCCGATGTAGCTAAAGCTAAATCCGACCTGGGTACCCCGCTCTCCCCCGCCATGAACACGTCTAAAAGCCTCCGTCTGAGGGGGATTATCACCGAGAGGCTGACCATGGTCGCATCGGAAATCATAGCGGCCGTGGAGGAGACTCTGGCCGTGTACGAAGCGGAGGCGTCGGGCTTGAGGCATGAGCTCGATTTGCAGAAGATAAGCCGTCTACAGCTGCCTTACTCCCGGGTTAAAGAGGAGCCAACAGGTCGGTTGTTTCCACGAAAAACAGGCCGCAAATAATCAACCTACTCTATGAGTACTGGTTTAGTTTCTATCGTCATGTGGAAAGTGAGCGAAACTGATAAAAACATCAAACCTGGAATGTTTTATCTCACGTTATTTGTTTCCAGGAAGCGACAGGTGAAGGTAGGAGTTGATATTTAAACTCAAAGATGTAACGAAACGAGAATTTCCTTTAGAAAAATGCACGTTTTAGAAGTAAATCAGTGCTAAAAAGTAACTGTTGAAGTTGACAAATTTGCTGCTTACTAAAACAAAGATGGAGGTCTCTCAGTGGTAGGTGGCGACTCCCAGCGGATACCTGTGGGTACTGTAGAACCGAGGAAAAAACACTGTTTTCTATTTTCTTCTATTTTTGTGTGATTTCCTGTATATTTAGGAAAAAAACTGATTTAATTGTAATTATTTATGTAATGTAATTTATTTAGACACATTTTTATTTTATATACTTCAGACTCTATAGGGATTTTATAGATTCGTGTCGCTGGACCCTCGGACAATATAATCCCAGATAATTCACAGCCCCCCCATAGTCATGCAGTCAGAACACAAAACCATAGTTGACATGAGAACCAGCTACATGCCCCAGGACGTTCTCTGTTAGTTGGGCGGTTGGACCTCTTTTAAAGTGGCTGTCCCAAATTGATAGCTGCGTAAGTTACAAAAAATGATCTACTCACGTCAGACGTTTGGCGTTTCCGCCGTCAATGATGCTTGAGAGGCAGGGGTAAGGTGGCGCCTCTGTCCACCTGTCTTCTAGTCTGAAATTATCCCTTCTCCTACGCACCATTACCCTGATAGTCTACTACCAAAGGAACTGATGCTGTCTCCCTGGGTCCAGATTCTCGTACTAAAGCGAAAGAACAAAATTTGATTTTAAGATCAAAAGGATTACAAACTACAAAAGTACAAAGAGCAAAAGGCATCAAAAGGCCTGCCCTCTCAGGGTTTTCGGCCGTAAATATACATGCCTAGGACAAAGGGTGGATGTGTCTTATATTTTCCCCGACACGTGCACAGACAATTTCACAGAATCAGTTCATCCACATCAATTATGTGGTTTCTTGTGCATGGTCGGCTCCTCTCGGGACGGTCTCTCCCGTCTCGGAAGCAGGGTGGCGCTTTGTCCTGCCAGCCGCAGGCAGGTTTCTTGATGCAGGCGTTACTTCAAAGTGAAGTTCGTTATACATTTCCTAGGCCTCAGAGATGGATGACCTTTAAGCTGGAACATTATAACCTTTCTCTGCACTTACAAATACACTTTGGTGAGAAGAGTCAAAGCCACATCCTCATCACGCTTCATTCTCCACAGTTCGGCATCTAAATCATTACGAAACCTTTTCTAAGGCACATCAGTTAACATATTTTACTATGAAAGCACACTTAATTATGAGAGTATATACTTTTGTTGATTAAAACACACATTATAATGAAGATAAGAACATTAAGAAAAGGAACTTTATTCAAAAAGACTAACTGTGTGTCCACACCAAAAGCGTCAAAACGCGCCACATGCCCCCAGCTGGATGCTTGAACATTCGCACCTTGAAGCGTGTACAACGCGAACTGGTCGCGCCTTCAAATATTGTATTTTCACGCGCGAACTGGCCTTCAGCGGAGCTGGGGCTACAGTGCAGCTGGCGGTGGATTATGGGGCGAGCTGATGGAGGACAGAGTGGATTACGTGTTCGGCCTGGCCTCCGGTAGAGCTGGGACCGCTGCTCTGGGGGTTTGGTGAGCTATGGATATGTGGTGTGGGAGCTGCTACCAGGAAACCAGGTGAGGAGGCTGTTTCAAGGCTCAGTTCTAGGCCGAGAGGTGCATTCCTGTCTAAATAGTTTTACCTATTCATAGTATTATTTTTTTATTTCTGTCTCTGTATTGAAAACGGCTTGTGTCATGTAGCTCGGGGTGATTAGCCACGATGTTTATCAGTATTTCCTCCATGTCCTGCTGAGGCTGTGACTCCATGACTGTCACAGAATCACTGAAACTCTGTCCCCTGATTGGTTGTCGTGGCGCGATTTGACGCTGGAGTTCAGATTTTTCCAACTCGAGCGATAGATTCCATGAACGCGAATGCACAAAATGCACCACATTAAAGGCAGCGCGAATTTTCCATCGCATCTGTAGCGCGAATTGTTCGCGCAAATCAGGCAGAAAAGTTTTTCCGCGACGCAAATCTGCTTCACAAGAGTCAAGGGACACCAAGTCGCGCTTCTTCGCGCTCCTCCATTGATTTTACATGTAAACCTGAAGCTCTAGTCGCTCCTATCGCGTTTGGTGTGGACGCACCGTTAGACCATAAATGAAATACTCATTTAGCCCCCTGGGTTTCCACAGTCAGCTACTCTAAAACCAGGTATGCCCCGTGAATTTGTCATACTAAATCCCTGGAGATTCGAAAACATCATTACTTCTTTTTCCTGTTTGTTTCCCCTGAATAAAAAAAACAACAAAAAAATAAATTGTTATTCTGTAATATTTATTAGCAAGGCTACAGATATTAGGCACGTTTCCACAATCGTAACTTCAGGATGATGTGACTGGCCTTTTCACTGTATTCCCATCTCACTGCCGAGAGAGTCGTGATATGCGGGTGTCTTCAGCTGATTCCTTAAAGGGACATTTTGGTTTAGAGAGACTGCAGTTGAGAAGAGCGGGCCGACAGATCAACCCCCCGATGAGATGAGGAAGGCCCGGTCAAATACCCTGAAGTTCCCATAGTGGAAACGCGCCTTTTTTCGTCTCTGATTTGTTGTTCGGTAGCAATAATAAAAGTGAAATTTCTGCTTGTGATCCAGATGACCAGCTACTGTTTTCCCTCTGTGAAGCTGGAGGAAGGGGAATGCCCCAGAAGGAAGATGGATTGGCGTCCGACATAAGTATGGCTTCATTAAATACTGGGAAAGATTTTTTGTATCACAGATAAACAGGTTGTAGCATCAACACAAAATCTATTTTACTGTCTCTGTTGAAAGAAGGGAGCTGGTTCAAAATGTACAAGATATCAAATTGTAAATGGATATCCAGGACCTTCTAAACATGATTTCTAGTCCTGAAAAAAAAGGGGGGGGGGGGCGAGATATTTTAAGAAGAAGAAAATTAATATAAAAAGAATATACCTTTTGATTGTTCTTTGGTATTTATTAGAAAATTAGTTGGGCATATTTAGTGTGCAACAAACGGTGCTCATCAACCGCAATTAAACAGAAAATTATGGCCTATGTTATTATTTTCAGTGATTTTTGTCAGAAGTTTTAAAAGTTCTAAAGTTATTGAACTTGGCGTATATTTCAGACTACCTTGAAAGCGCCACAGTTGTGCAGCGCTGCCGGATGTTTGTGTTTGGCCTTATATAAAAGAAAGATCGCTTTTATATACTTGCAGATTTATTAAAAAAAGTAATAAAGTAGCTACGGGTGTCATTAGCACGGACAAGACCTTTCAGATGGCCCAAACATTTTCCTTCAGCAGGACGGGGGCAGAATATTTTGCTCTTCAGTCTTTAGCAGCTACAGCTAGTTAGCGCTAGCAGCTACAGAAAGTTAGCGCTAGCAGCTACAGAAGGTTAGCACTAGCAGCTACAGAAAGTTAGCGCTAGCAGCTACAGAAGGTTAGCGCTAGCAGCTACAGAAAGTTAGCGCTAGCAGCCACAGAAGGTTAGCGCTAGCAGCTACAGAAAGTTACCGGTAGCAGGTACAGAAAGTTAGCGGTAGCAGCTACAGCTAGTTAGCGCTAGCAGCTACAGAAAGTTAGTCCTAGCAGCTACAGAAAGTTAGTCCTAGCAGCTACAGAAAGTTAGTGCTAGCAGCTACAGCTAATTAGCGCTACCAGCTACAGAAAGTTAGCGCTAGCAGCTACAGAAAGTTAGCGCTAGCAGCTACAGAAGGTTAGCGCTAGCAGCTACAGAAAGTTAGCGGTAGCAGCTACAGAAAGTTAGCGGTAGCAGCTACAGATTGTTAGCGCTAGCAGCTACAGAAAGTTAGTCCTAGCAACTACAGAAAGTTAGCGGTAGCAACTACAGAAAGTTAGCGGTAGCAGCTACAGATAGTTAGCGCTAGCAGCTACAGCTATTTAGCGCTAGCAGCTACAGCTATTTAGCGCTAGCAGCTACAGCTAGTTAGTGCTAGCAGCTACAGCTAGTTAGCGCTAGCAGCTACAGAAAGTTAGCGCTAGCAGCTACAGCTAGTTAGTTCTAGCAGCTACAGAAAGTTAGTGCTAGCAGCTACAGCTAGCTAGCTAACTCGCTGGTAGCACTTCAGACCCGTCCCCTTGCTCGAACGTCACACTATGGAGGCATAAATCACCTCTAAATGTTTAGAAAACTTTTTTTTTAAAGAATTTAAACATTTTGGATCGATCCAGAATCTTGCCAAATAAGAAACAAATTTGAACGTGAATCAATTATTTTTTTTTCCAGCACCCCTATTACAAACTGTTTATAAAGGTTGTAATATAATTGTTCAGGTTTTCACTTTTAAAGAGACGTTTTTGTCCTTCAGTCCAGCTAATTCAGACTTGATTGGAGCAGAATATGCACCCCTAGACATTTTGAACGAGGGAATAAACCATCAACCTATTAAATATATACAGTGGAGCAAGTTCTCCGACTTAAAAAGAGGAGAGAGGCCTGCAATTTTTTTTATCATAGTTATACCTCAACCAAGAGACACAAAATGAGAAAATAAACCCTTAAAAAAATGTGAAATTGTCTGATTTTTTAAAAAAAAATTTGAGAATTGATTTTCTAATTTTGGTAGAAAATAAGTATTCGGTCACCTACAAACAAGCCAGATTTCTGCTTGTTTTCCTTCATACTGGTTATCAGTATGAAGGAAACCTGTCCACAGCCTTTAAACAGTCTCCAAAGTCTAATTTTGAGTAGAGTAGAGGTTCATTAACCGTGGTGCACCACAGTTAATGAATTATTGAGTATTTTACACACCTTATGTTCTGGAATATTTATTTATAGTCCAATCTTTCTGTCTCACATAACTAATTGCTGCTTTGTGTCCAGAGTTCGAGAACACCAGTAGCCTGGAGATATCGTCCTACTCTGGACGACATAAGGAGGACAAACATCTCAGCAACAATGATTCTGAAGCTTCCTCAAGGTTAGAGACGGGTTTTTTTCAATCCTCCTCAGCTCACCTGGAACACGTCGTCGTTGGGTAATTAAAGGTCTGAGTGAAAGTGAGATCAAGTAATGAAGTTGGGGTTCTTGGTCCTCTTTCATTCAGTGTAACTAAATATTTAGCGAAATGCCTAAGACGTTTGCTTCGTAAATATTCACATCCTAGTGGAATATTTGTTTGGGAAATCGAATATGTAGTTTCCTAACTAAGTGCTTTAGTAGTTTGGTTCCAAACAAAAATATTTAGCTTCCTTGCTGAATATTTAGGGCACAGTGGTTTGGAGTTCGCCTTGTAACCGGAGGGTTGCCGGTTCGAGCTCCTGATCCATCTGTCTCGGTGGTTGTGTCCCTGGGATAGATACTTCAACTACTGCCTACTGGTGTTGGCCAGAATGGCCGATGGCGGGAAATGGAAGCCTAGCTTGTGTCAGTCAGACCCAGGGCAGCTGTGGCTACAATCGTAGCTAATTTCCACCAATGTGTGAATGTTAGAGTGAATCAATAATGGAATTTGTAAAGCGTTTTTGAGTGTCCAAAAAGTGCTATATAAGTGCTAAATGTGTTAATAGTTTACTTCCTAACTATATATTTAGCTTCCTAGTGGAATATTTATTTTGGAAACAAAATGTTTAGCTTCCTAGATAAATGTGTTAGCAGTTTTCGTCCTAACTAAATATTTAGCTTCCCAGCTGAATATTTAGTTTAGAAACAAATTATTTAGTTGCTTAGCTAAATGCCTTAAAAGTTTGCTTCCTAAGTAAATATTTGCTTTGGAAAACAAATATTGTTTTTTAGCTAACTGTCTTAGTAGTTTGCTTTCTAACTAAATATTTAGGAGTTTAATTCCGAACTTAATATTTAGCTTCCTGGCTAAATATTTAGTTTGGAAACCAAATGTTTAGCTTCCTTGTTAAATGTGTTAGTAGTTTGCTTCCTAGCTAACTATTTAGCTTCCTAGCGGACAATTTAGTTTAGAAACAAATTATTTAGTTTCTTAGCTAAATGCCTTATTAGTTTGATTTCTAACTAAATATTTAGGTTACTAGCTGAATAAATAGTAAGTAAGCAAATATTTTTTCTCATAGTTAAACCTTAGGAGTTTGCTTCCTAACTAAATATTTAGCTTCCTTGCTGACTATTTAGTTTGGAAACCACATATTTAGTCTATTTGCTAAATGCTTTAGTAGTTTGCTTCCTGACTAAATATTTAGCTTCCTTGCTGACTATTTAGTTTGGTAACCAAATATAAGGTTTCTTAGCTAAATGTCCTAGTTTTTTTCCTAACTAAATATTTAGTTTAAAAAAACAAATTTTAATTTTCTTAGATAAATACCTAAATAGTTTGCTTTCTAAATAAATATTTAGCTTCCTAACTAAATGTTTAATATTTCTTTATTTGATATTTCTTAATTAAATATTTAGTCAGGAAGCTAAATATTTACCATAAAAAGAAAACCTAATCTATTCAATAAATGTGTAGCTTTTGAGCTACACATTTATTAGCTTTATTTACATTTATTTATCGTTTTTAAATCTAAACACCTTCATTGACCCGAATATAAGACGTTTTTTTATTTTTATTTTATTTTATTTTTTTGTGGTGCTTGTTTGCTTTTTTCAGTTGAAAATAATGTACTAATGTGGCGTCGTCTTATAATCGGGGTCTAACAGTTGATATGATAATAGTTGTCAGCAACAGATGGCGTCCGCTTTTTATGAAGCTAGTGACTGTGGTTTGTTATATGTCTATGGTCGCTGGGGTCAGGAGAAGAAAAATGGAGCGACACAGTCCGGAGCAGAGTCGAACAAAAGTGGAGCAAGTTAACAGACGACTGAGGCAGAGTTACGACGCTAACTTTAGGATGATGGTGGTCAGTGCAGGAGAGGCGTCCAACAACTGTCAGGCAGCCAAGAAATATGGAGTTACGGAGTGTAATGTCCGACGATGGCGCGTCCAAAAAGACCTTCTGAGAAACGCTCACAGCAAGAGAAAAGCTTTTCGTGGTCCTCAAAGCGGCCGCTTCGAGGAAACTGACAGGAAGATACGCGAGTTTGTTATTGAGAAACGGAACTAAGGCGTGCGCATCACCAGAGCTATCATCCAGCTTAAATCCCTTGACATCGCCAAGGAGTTAAACATACCCACCACAGAGTTTAAGGCCAGCGTCGGCTGGTGCAGAAGAATGATGCGCCGAAGCGGCATCGTGTTACGCCGCCGAACCGGCGTCGCCCAGAACCTGCCGTCAGACTTCGGAGAGAAGCCGCGGTCTTCTCAGAGGTACGTGATCGGCGTGAGGACGACCAAACACAAGCCGACATGTGTGACTGTGCACAAAAAGGGCCGCAGAGTCCGTCATTTTCATTTAAGATAAAAAGACAAAATATTCTCAGAAAACAAAAACGTGAAGCCTAGTTTATAATTCTCCGACCACAAATTTGCACTCAGACGTATTGACGGAGACGTTTTCTGTTTATAGTACTCCGCTCTTCCACTCCATTCTCTATTGTTTTGCTCAACCAGGACAGCAGGGGGTGCTAAGTTTTCATGCTATATCTGCCTACTATCGCAGCGTCTTTTCAGTTTTTTTCTATGCTTGTGAACGTATTTCTTCCTCGAGGAGAAATGAACGACAGAAAGTACGTTTTGATTAAGCTGTAAAGCTTTTTACTAGAAGTGTATAGTTAATAGTCAAGAAACGCATGGAAAGAAACACAGCAGCCTTTTTTCTTGTTTTCCTACACCACCTTGTGTTCAAAATCGGCAAAAGAACGAATTAGATAAATTATCCTTTCAGTATAAAGATATAATATTATTTTTATTATATAAAGTATTGGTCAGTTTCAGTAAGAGCCAGAGATCGCATCACCGGGACGGGGCTCTTTAGTCGCTGTGATCAGTAGTTAATGCAGCGTTTGGCCACTATATGCTTTATATTGAAAGGATAATTTATCAATTTCTGGCTCTAACGCAACAATCCTTTGTGCTACACACAAAAACAACCGCTCAAATGAAAGTAGTGACCTAGCCGATTCCAAAAATGCCTCCAGCAACTGGCTACGTGAAAGCACCGCGGAGATATGAGCCAAGGAATGACCACAACAAGGATTCTCTTTTCACGCTCACAGCAGTAATATTTGTCTTACCTTTGCTATTTTCTGATACTCCCATCTGCCGTGCAACATCCAAAACTTTATTTGGCGTCTCTATCAGGAGGTTTGGTTCCTACACCGCCCTTTGAAGGAAATCACGTTGAAGCCAAGGCTGTGTTCTCGGCGCCCTGGTTCGCTGACTCTGTTGTCAATCTATTCAGGGACGTTTTAGCGTTATTCTATTGGCTTCTACAAAATTTATTAAGGGTTTGGACGTGCAAATTGACCAATCCGCTGCGCAGCCAGAAAGAGGCGCATTACACAGCATGTATGTGTGTATATATACATATATATTATTTATATTTATATCGGGGTGTCACAATCTCGATTTTTTTTTTTATCGAAATCGATCGAAATTACGTTTCGTTTATCGAAATCCAAAAGAGCATCGTGATCACCTCCTCCTTCTGTTTGTTGTGCATCCCACTCGGGAATCTGTAGCAACATTTAGCAGGCGACAGTCTATTTCCTCATCACAAGGAACCACGCATCGCATTTTCACTAATAAATAACGCTCACTAGTCCTCATACAACTCCCAAACAACACCTGGTAACATTTTAACTGCCTATATCACATCCCCCGTGATCAGAGCGCACGTCTACATAGCACATTAGCTTACGCTAGCAAGTAGCTATTAGCTAAGCTACAGCTCGACCACGGCTAGGATAGATGAAGCAGCAGGAGCAGAACTAAAGCCGCTCCTTCTATTCTTAAATCACCAGTGAGGAAATATTTAAGTTCCCGTCGAGTTAAGTCCGCATTCGCATTGTAAACAACAGGTACACTGTTAGCTACTGTTGTGGTATAATTCTACCACCCCTAGGTTCAGGATTCTTCGATATAATCTTGTAGATGAGAAGAGTAGATCACAAAAGTACTCCGACCAAGAGTTTCAGTTTCACCTTTGCAAAGCGGAGAACACAACAGCCCTTACAGACCCACGTCTGTTCCCAGCAGCTGTCAGCATGTGTTCTGGGGCTCTTCCCCGCAACAAGCTGGTTTTATTGAATCACACACAGCAGTTAGCAACATCTCAAAAAGTCCAAGCACATAATTTCTTCAGTTGCATGTCTCAGTAAATTTCCATTGTTCAGTAAATTTCCATTGCACAACAATCAGTTTCACAACCACCCCGTTCATCTTAATTGCACAACAGGGCAGCTCAGTAATTTTTCACTCCAGTGCAACAACTCAGTGAGCTGTCGTTCCACATACACATGAATGGTCAGCAGACGAATCATAGTTTTCCCATACCTTTCGCTTCCCCGAGACCTTGAATAGTTCATGTATGAGTTATGTTTCTTATCCCAGCACAGCGCTCGTAACTCCCTTTTCACTCCTTGATTCTGGTTAGACTCAGCTCTGTCCTCCCAAATAACCACCTGCCATAAACAGAGTTTTCCCACGATCACAGATTCACATAATTGTAATTGTATATATGACCCTTACATAAGTATGTTCTTACTACTTCACTACACACAAAAATGTTTACCCAAATATATGTAAAGCATATAAAAGTATTAATATTCTCCACTTTCTTCACTACATTTTTCTCGGTCCTATGAGCTATCTGGAATACGGCGTCAGTTGTTCTGCAGTAACTATAAAGATTCACTAGATGGCAGCCACCCACTGTTTCTAATTTATTTAAACAAGACTACAAGAGAGCAGTTTTGTTCTAAATAAATTATTTCAGTTTTACCATTAAGGCCTAATGTGATACATTACACAAGAATAATAAAAATTGCATCAATTTTTCTTTTAAAATAAGATTTACTGTACAAGATCTAATGTATTAAACCAAGGATCGTACACTAGTTTTTATAGAACCCCCGCAATAAACGAGGGACCAAAGTATTATTAATTAATTCAAATAATATGGATTTATTGCAGTGAATTAATAGATTGCAGTGAACTGCACAATTCTCTTGTTCTTCCTTGTTCTCAATGTATGGGTGAAAGTAATAGCCAAATATAATTATTAATAAAATCGATTAATGTTAAAAATAATCGACAGATTAATCGGTTATGAAAATAATTGTTCGTTTCAGTTTTAAATAACTATTACAGCATTTATTGTGGTTTCTAAATTGCCCAGTGAGTGGTTTTCCTGAATTTAGGTATTGAATATTGTAGCGGTTGTTGTGATTGGCCCCCTGGGGACGGGGGATTTGCATGTTACCCATCCTGTTTTGTGGCGCCCTATGTTTTGTGTATGTGTGATCCCTTTGCCTTCTCCGTGTTTGTCAGTAATAAAGAATCAATTTCACTGTATCGCTAGTTTCTATCATGACGGAACCCCACAGATGGTAGAATACACATTACAGATCTTTGTAATTGTATTAATTGGCAAATATTAAAATAATCTGTAATTATAACTTTAAATTTCAATAAAAAACTCTTTTTAAAAAGTGTGGTTAGTTTTTTATTGAATATTAGTTTTGGAAAGGGGGGTTGTCTTATAATGGTGGTCATCCTATATTCTGGTCAATTAAGTCCCTTAACTATTTACAAACTAAATATTTAGTTCTCCATTTATATTATACAGACGAAATATATCTCCCTAGCTATTTATAGTACAAACTAAATATTTATTTCCCTAGATATTTATTGTACAAAGTAAATATTTAGTTCCCCTTTTATATTGCAACTAAATATTTCCCTAGTCATTTATTGTACAAAGTAAATATTTAGTTCCCCATTAACATCAGAAACTACATATTTATTTCCCTAGCTATTTATATCACAAACCAGATATTTAGTTCCTTAACTATTTATATGACAAACTACATATTTTTTTCCCTTGATATTTATTGTAAAAACAAAATTTTTAGTTCCCTAGATATTTAGTGTACAAACTAAATATTTAGTTCCCTAGCTATTTATTGTACAAACTAAATATTTATTTCCCTAGATATTTATTGTACAGAAATAAATATTTAGTTCCCTAGCTATTTATATTACAAACTAAATATTTAGTTCCCAATTTATATTACAACTAAACATTTATTTCCCTAGCTATTTATTGTACAAACTAAATAGTTAGTTCCCCATTTATATTACAACTAAATATTTATTTCCCTAGCTATTTGTATTACAAAATAAATATTTAGTTCCTTAACGATTTATGTTACAAATTAAATACTTAGTTTCTCTAGCTATTTGTATTACAAACTAAATATTTGGAAAATGAGCCCCCAGTTTTTCTTTTATTACGGGCTAAACAACCCAAATTGTTACTTAATCTTTGAATGTGAGGATCCAATCTGGACTGACACACTTGTGTGTTTGTGTGTTCTTTGTTCAGGTTTTGTCCTTCAGTCGACCGGGTCAGTCTGGACGGTTCCAACATCAGAATCCTAGAAAACTTTGTGGACCTGAAGATCTGCATCCTGAATGACTGGACTATCGAGGAGGTTTCAGACCAAGGTGGGGACGATGCTGCTGCTACTCTCCTTCAGTTTCCCTTCATTTCTATAACCTCTGTGCCGTTTATCTCCGCCCGGTAGTCGGTGACGAGTACCCAGTTCATGAGCTGCGATGCCACGCAGGGCTGCCGGAAGCAGACTTCCTGAAGCTGCTGGGCTCCACCTTCCCTCAGCTGGCTTCCAGCGCCCCCTTTGACTCGCTGATACCTGATGGAGGCAACAGACTGCAACCTTTGGAGGTGGAGTCCTTCACACCAGAGCAGATCTGCAGAGCAGCTGGGAACTCTGCCCTCTACCTTCGACTGAAGGTACCACACCCCGTCAGGAAGCAGAAAAATCCCCCCGACTCTGCTTCTTTTTATCGACCCCTCGGCCCGTGAAACCTTAGATATGAATTAAAACCTTACTGAGGGAAGATTTCCTGTCTGCTAGTGTCCGACTGGAAGTCTGCAGCAGTCTATGGAGATGAGCGACGACTACGACAACTTTGATGAAGGCGACTACTACAATGACGATGCTCCGCCTTCCCTGCTTCAGACTCCACCCGAGGCTGAGTAAGTGAACACAGACACCTTCCAGGCTGCTGGTTATGGAGGATCATCCCTGCTGAAATTGACAATAAATAAATAAATGTGGATATAAATAAGTGAGGAAATACATTTGAATAAATAAATGAGGCAAAAAATATGGTAATGAATAAATTAATGCCTAAGTACCATAGAAAATAATTTAACAAATCATATATGTGGGAATAAATAAAATAACTACACATTTATTTGTTAAAATATTTGCTTTATTGTCATATGTATTTTTTATTTACACATTTATTTCAAAAAAATATTTATTGCTATGTTAATTTCTACATGTAATTATTTACACATTTATTTAATTATTTATATTTACATTTATTTAGTTTAAATGTTTTATGTTCACAGGTATTTATTGAAATATTTATTTATACATTTAGTCATTCATTTGTACTTTTGTATCTTTTACTTGTTTTATTTATTGGCACGCTGCTTTTTTTATTTATTCCTTTATTTTCAATTTTATTTATCCACATGTTTATTTCCACATTTATTTATTGTCAATTTTGGCAGATTGGGTCCTCCATAGCCGGATAGTCGTGAATCCTTTTAACTCCCTGTCTGTTTGCTTGCCTCAGAAACTATAGTGGAAGGAAGCCAGTTGGAGAGCAGCTCATCGATGGACCAATCCTCCTCAGTGTCTGCCTGCTGGACGACTATCGGACCGTCAGCCTGTCACAGTCGGGTAAACTAAAACGCTTTCTGGCTTTACCGTCACCTCAGCAAAAAAAACTCTAATTTTATATGTATAGTAAAGAATCTGGTTGCAGCCACATAAAAATATAAAGCCTGACTTAGGCCTGGGCGGTATACCGGTTAACACCGAAAACCAGTGTTTATTTATATATGAATTATATATGAATTTTTGATATACCGCTATAACAGTGAATAGCTCTGACGACTTCCGGAACGTTTAATGTGGGGCAGTGTTTCAGTGGTGACTAATTTTATTGCTACACGCTCTTCACCACAGTGTGGAAAATAACGTTTTTAAGTACTGCTCTCACTAAAGTTTCGAAGTTTATCGGCTTTAAAACGTCAGACGAGAACCAAACAACCTATCTTTTACAAGCGCGATTGCGAGTAACCAGTAGGGGGAAGTGTTGAGCGCTATTTAACTCTCTGTAGGTGAGCGCGGTCAACGGCGACAAAACCAGAAGGAAATAAATTAAAAATGGTGGTAAATATGTTTTACATACCATCTACGAAACGTTTGCCGTCTTTTTTTCTGTTATCTGAATATTAAGCAACTAATAATCACCTACGGTCGCCATGTTTATTTTACTTCTTCTTTTTTGGCAATAGCCAGTCTGAGTCTATACTCTACCCCCTAGCGGGATTTTTCAGTACTACATGCAAAGCAACTAAAAGATGCAATTTGTTGCTTGTGTCAACGTGAGGTTAAAAAACAACTATACTTTCAGCCTTAGAACATCAAGAATGTCTACTAGAGTCATAATAATGTTAATTATTTTCATATCATTCACCTGTGTCTGCAAAAAAAAAACAACATGATGCAGTCCATATGACAGTTAAAAGGGGCTTTAAAGTACATTTTTATATTCTTCATTCTTCTGTCTTGTATGGGGAAAAATACTGTAATACCGATATGTTTTAAAAAAATACCGTGATGTGAAAATGTTGTCATAGCACCCAGCCCTAGCCTGATATGCTTATTTCCCCCCCAAATACCCTTAAATATAATTCAGTACAGAGAGCTGACTGTATGATGTTGACTGACTGTATATAAATCGCCAAAAGAACAGATTAGATAAGTTATCCTTTCAATGTAAAGCATGTAGTGGCCAAACGCTGCATTAACGACTGATTACAGCGACTATTCATCACCATTCTGGTGAAAGGATCTCTGGCTGTTTCTGAACTGACCAATCACAGGCATATACTCTACGCTGATGGAGACAGATAGTTAGAAAAAGGGTTTTTTAAAGTGTTTTCTGCTTCTGAGGACCGGGTGGAGAACCCGGAGGCTATCTTAAAAGCCAAAGGTATTGTTAGCAGCCCGAACTGGGTCTGCTCCTATGATTGACAGCGCGCCGTGCCAGTGAAGTCCTGCTTAAGACTTCTGACTTTAGTGTTTTATTTGGTTTTATATTGCTACGTTTAGTGTTTTAGTGCATTGAGGATCGGTTCAAAACGGGGCTACTGAGCTACTGAAACATTTATCCAGGACATTTTCCTCCTTGCTGTGACATCTGACCGTGTTGAAGTTTTTTTTACGGCGACAGTTCACTTAGGGACCATCAACAAATTGTCTTGCAGCTCCTTTTTGTGGTTTGAACGGAGATTAATTAAATGTCATCAATAAGACAGATATTGGTATCAAACTTAAGTTCTATATGTTCTGTCCACCAGAGGGCAGTGTATAAGTCAATGTTAATAGACTACAGCCGAATACCCTTACTACGCTTGCTACGAAGTAGGCGACAAGAAGCAAGCGAGCGATGTAGTAGATCTGAATCTCCAGTATGCGTTGGAGTAGTAGAGGTGTACTACCTCCACAGTAAGCAGCTAGTAGACGCTACGCTATCCCACAATGCAGCGGAAGTCCCAAAATCATAGAAGAAGAGTGACCTCTGCTACTGAGGAACTGTCAACCATCGAAATCTCCTCAGTTTTGGTGTATAAATGTAAAAGTATAGCGATGTTACTGATTACTTAAATTGTTTTTGTGACAACTGATTAAACATTTAATTTCATAAGTTAATGTTTAACGGGACCACAGGCGACCGATCGTAACGTAAACATCTGGTGGAGCGGTACTTCCGATTTCATGCCTGCTACCTGCTCGTTTGTTCTGAATCTGAACTGAAAACGTTTTAACAAGAAAACACGTTTCCAAAAAATTATTCCTTTTAAAGGTTCGAGTATTAAGAGATGCCTAAAATTTGTTTGAATATCTTTAATTTTTAAAACATTCGAATTAGATTCGAATAACGAAGTTTGGAGTCAAAGCCCTAGTAGGTAATGTATGTTGCATTGAGCTAACTTATAGGCTATAATGAAAAAATGAGGGGGAACTTTTTCACAGCTCTGTCGACCGATATATATCTAAATATATATTGCTAGCGCAACAGCTCCCTCTGCTGTTGTGGCTGTGTAATGACAACTATCAGCATGTGTCAATGGTTAGACCCTGATTATAAGATGACCCCACATTTTTACACTATTTTCTAAGTAAAAACAAAATAGTCTTATATTCGGATCAATACGGTAATTTTCTCACGTATTTGTTGGCAAACTGACGATCCTCCGCCAATCTTTGCTCCTGCTTTTGTACCAAATCTTAATTTCTATAATTTGTTTCCAATCACAAATTTATTTAACCAATTAACCAGATTACTAGCCCTACATTGCTCCTTCCCAAACTTTATTGGAATGTGTTGCAGGTCTGAATGACGGAAAAATAAATATTTGTAAACTTAATTAAGTTGACCAGACAAAACATGAACTATTCATATTGTCTGCAGTAAATTAAAGTCAAAACCTAAAAGAGTCGTAGTTCTAATAACAGCGTTGACAGCTACAGCAGCTCCATTAACGAACGTTCCCCGTCCAAATTCCCGTTTCAGTGCTGAAGAGGTCCAGGTTGAGGACTTTCCAGTGTCCTCGAGGGATGACGGAGGCAGACTTCCTGAAGCTGCTGAAGTCCGGCTTCCACAAGCTGGCTGCCGGCCGGCTGTTTGAACTCGTGACGACCAACGAGACCAAGCGGCTGTTCCCTCTGGACGTGGAGCCCCTCACGCCGGAGAAGATCAGCGCCGCTGTCGGGAACTTCGGCGTCTACGTCCGACCGAAGGTACCGCGTCTCGTTCCGGCAGCAGGTGTCGGCCCAAACTTGGGGTGGCCGGTCGCTAAAGAAGCGCCTCTCTCTTCAGCCTTTAGGGGGCGACACCCGGAGCAGTAAGAAGAATCGACAGAAGAAGAAGGCTGATGGGGAAAGAAGCTCATCCATCAGAAGTCAAGCTCCCCCAAAGAATAAGTGAGTGGGACAGATGTCTGTTTTAAGGCCGATTGTCGACCTCTGACCTCTTGTTTCTCTTCTGTTGTTTTAGAAACGAGTCTCCGAACAAAGTCCAGATCCAAGACACGGACACCCACATCAACCTGAGGATTCACGTCCTGGAGGACTCCAACCTCGAATTGGTCACATCAGACGGTAAATCTGCCGGTCCGAACCTGTGTGTAAAAATATACCTACGTAATTCATCAATAGAGCAACAAAAACCAGTGTTTTTTTTTTTTAAAGAACAAGAGCAAACAGCTCTTATTATACAAGAGATCACTGGATTATTCCTTCTTGTTTAAAGCAGCAGGTTAATGCGTTGACATCCGACCGTGAAGTTTGCTTTAGATTCGCTTACGGTACCTACAGACCAAACGCGACAGGAGCGACTAGAGCTTCAGGTTTACATGTAAAATCAATGGAGGAGCGCGATGAAGCGCGACTTGGGGTCCCGCGACACTTCAGAAGCAGATTTGCGTCGCGAAAAAGCTTTTCTGCCTGATTTGCGCGAACAATTCGCGCTACAGATGCGATGGAAAATTCGCGCTACATTTTATGTTGTGCATTTCGTGCATTCGCGCTCATGGCGTCTATCGCTTTGGTTGGAAAAATCTGAACTCCAGCGTCAAATCGCGCCGCGACAACCAATCAGGGGACAGAGTTTCAGTGATTCTGTGACAGTCATGGAGTCACAGCCTCAGCAGGACATGGAGGAAATACTGATAAACATCGTGGCTAATAACCCCAAACTACACGACACAAGCAGTTTGCTATACAGAGACAGAAATAAAAAAATAAACTGTTTAGACAGGAATGCTCTTAAGAGGTTTGTGGGTGGTTCTTAAAAGAGCCGTTGTTGCTGTAAAAGCACCTCTCGGCCTAGAAGTCAGCCTTGAAACGGCCTCCTCACCTGGTTTCCTGGTTGCCGATCCCGCACCACGTCCCACGCTGCTCAAATATTATAAACTTTTACGAACCGCAGACGGATGGACAGCTGCTCAGAAATGTAGTTGGTGTTTCGGCAGGCGAAGCTTGGACCTTCACGGCAAAAACTGGGCGAGCAGGTAAAGTTCTCCAGGCGGCGAGGAGCCGGTGTTTATGAGAGGCTCGCTGATGTTTATAGATCCCTCCGCCGTAGCTAGACTGTATCTGTAGCTC
This sequence comes from Apricaphanius iberus, assembly GCA_028564705.1. Taxonomy (NCBI): domain Eukaryota; kingdom Metazoa; phylum Chordata; class Actinopteri; order Cyprinodontiformes; family Aphaniidae; genus Apricaphanius; species Apricaphanius iberus. The sequence goes on from JAPXFQ010002186.1 coordinate 502,199, forward strand.
ACCAAACCGCCAGTCCCAGCTCTACCGGAGGCCAGGCCGAACACGTAATCCACTCTGTCCTCCGTCAGATCGGAGACCGTAGTCCATAATCCACTGGCAGCTGCACTCTGGCGGCGCGCGAAAATGCCATATTTTAAACGCATCCAGTTCACTTTGTACAATATTGTATCAAGTTGCGAATGTGCGCGCGAACAGCTAGCTTTTTTGGTCGCTTTATCGCGTTTGGTGTGGACACACCGTTAATTCAATTAAATTCAGTTTAAATATATAGCGCAATTTCCCAACAAATGTCATCTCAAGGCACTTTACATGAAGAGTTATTACAATACAATGTTTAATTTAGGAATTAGAGAACCACAGAAGATTGCGTCGTGACTTCTCAGCAATCCCTCACACTGAGCAAGCACGAAGCGACAGTGGAGAGGAAAAACTCCCTTTTAACAGGAAGAAACCTCCGGCAGAACCAGGCTCAGCATAAGCGGTCGACTGCCGAGACCGTCTGGGGTTTGGAGAAGGCAGCAGAGACACAGAAAGAGCAACAGAACCGTTAGAGAACATGAACAAATTCTGTTTAGCGGCTCAAGTAATTTGCTCATTTTTGTGGTTTGAAAGGAGGGATGCATGAGGGAGCTTCCTGGGTCTGTGTTGTTGATTCATTCAGAGTAGGTAGTGACTGTAGTATTGAGCTACCTGGTAGGCTATAACTTTTTTTATCAACCCCTTTTTTTCTATCGCACCCCACGTCTATCGATCGATATATATTGCCATTGAATTATCCGTCCAGCCCTACTGGCTGCTATTTATATATAAACCTGCAAACAGAAATTGGCAGTAACTGCAGGTATGTAAACGTTATTGGGTTTAGTGGAGAAAGGATCTGTGACAACACATTTTTTTGTGCACCTAAGATGCAGCAGGCAGTCATCTAATTTACCACCAAAAATTACTGCACTGATCTTATAGAATGTGACGCTCCCCCCCCCCCCCCCCAATCTGGTTGTTTTTCTCGTTTTGTTTTTTTGTTTTTTTTGTTTTTCTGAAGGTTCTTACTTTATACACAAAAATAGAATCGTTTTTACCTTTTTATGCTGTCTCCTTCCTCAGAGCTTCCACTGTTGTTATTGTGGCGTCTTCCGCTGTTTATGTGTTAGCAGTAGGGGGACAATGTCGCCCCCTACTGCCCGTGATGTTCCAGAGCACTGCGTCCCATGCCTGGTCTAAGGTGTAGACTCCTTCATCTCTGTTCATGGATGACAGTGTGCATCACGGGCAATAGGGGGCGACATTGTCCCCTACTGCCCACACATAAACAGCGGAAGTGTATAAAGTAAGAACCTTCAGATCGAATAGAAAGCTACACAAAATGAACATAGCAAAGATGCTGGTCCATCGTCGCCGTACTCTCCAGGGACCAGGAAACGGACAAGGCAAAATCCAGAACTTACAAGGATTATAACATCAAGTCTCTGCAGTTTACCCTCTGATGTCTAAGGTCTGTCTGTATCTGAGGTTTCTTGGTTTCAGACGCTGTTGTTGGTGTGTTTCAGTGCTGAGGAAGTATCGGCTCAATAAGCTGGAGTGTCCTCGTGGAATGAGCGAAATGGACTTCCTGAAGCTGCTCAGGTCCACCTTCCCCAAGCTGAGAGCCTTTGAGACGTTCTCATGCGACCGAAGCGGGAAGCTCCTGCCGCTGCACGTCAAGTCCTTCACCCCCGAGCTGATCTACACGGCAGCTGGGACGTCTGCCCTCTACATCCGGCTAAAGGTACTGCAGCTTGTTCGGCTCTGAGCGAATCGCGTCAAGAAACCCTCATGCCGTCGAATAATTGCAGGAAACGCATCTTTTTTCTTTTCTTCCTTTGAGCAGCCAGAGGATCCCAAACACCAGAGAGAAGAGACTGTGCAGATAAATCCAGATGGCGCTCGTCCAGCCTCCCCATGTCCAGCTACACCCAGCACAAGGTAAAAGCACCACCTCTTATTGTCTCAGCCCGTTTAATTTGCTCTTCTGTCTTTTAATCCTCCTCTTTTCACTACTTCAGAATTGAAAGCCCCAAATGTAACCTTGCCGACGACAAAGATGGCCACATTACCTTCCGTGTCTGCTACCTAGAGAACGCCAACTCTGATATTTTCAGCCGCGAAGGAGCTGGATCCTTCAGGAGCAACCCAGATCTCTGTAATTACACCTTTTATTTCACTTTTTCTGGTGTTAACGCTGGCCAGTGTTTGATTTAGGTTTAGGATTTATGCGTTGGACAGATGACTTTGCATGGAGATTTAGATGTTCCGGAGGACTAATCCGGGTTTTGCTGCTGCTCTGGACACTGGAATTATGCTCCACTTCTTCAGACAGAGTTTTGAAATGAGGAAATATTTCTTCAATTAAACCGATCAGAAGTCGAAAAGACTCTCGGAATCAGCCGTTTCCTGATCCTTAAGCTACGGAAGAACCAGATTTTACTTTGATAGTCCATTTCTGTAAATCAACAAGTGAAATTGCATAGCATAATATTTAGCTAGCAAGTTTAGCTTGCTAGCTAAATATTATGCTCTAAATGACATTATTTTTGTTTGGAGCTAAACATTTACCTAGCAAGTTTCTCTTCGGCTAAATATTAAGCTCTGAGTTGCATTAGATTTTTGGTGCTAAATGTTTAGCTAGCAAGTGTAACACTGGCTAAATATTTTTTTCTGAGTAAAAAGTTTTTTGTTTGGAGCTAAATATTTATGTAGCAAGTTTAGCACAAGCTAAATCTCTAGCTCTAAATACAGTTTTTTTGTCTGGAGCTAAATATTTAGCTAGAAAATTTAGCGCTAGCTAAACATTTAGCTCTGAGTTACATGTTTTGTTTGGAGCTAACCATTTTAGCTAGCAAGTTTAGGGCACTAGCTAAATATTTAGCACTGAATTAAATCATTTGTTTGGAGCTAACTATTCAGCTAGCAAGTTTAGCTCGTTAGCTTAATATTTAGCTCTGAGTTGCATTAGATTTTTGGAGCTAAATATTTAGCTAGCAAGTGTAGCACTAGCTAAATATTTAGCTCTGAGTTCATTTTTTTGTTTAAACAAATGTAATTTAGAGCTAAGTATTTAGCTAGCAAATTTAATGCTAGCTAAACATTTAGCTTCGAGTTACGTTTTTTGTTTGGGGCTAAATATATAGCTAACCAGCTTAGCTTGTTAGGTAAATTGTCAGCTCCAAACTAAAAAATTAGAAGCTTGCTGATTTAATACTTTCCTGATCTGTAAGCAATGCTTCAGTAGCAGAAAAGCCCATGGGAGGAAAGCAACAGCAGGCACAGAGCTTTGGCATCGTAACACGTCTAGCAAATGCAAAGGCTACGGTCAAGGTGCGAGGCCTCAGAAACCTTTGCAGTGTGGTGTCTGGGAGTTGATTTATTTACCTCGACTCCATACATAAAGTTGAAAACATCTGCAGATTTGCATCAGTTGGTCAGAGGTGTGAATACTTAACCGTTAAAATGATGGACAGCCTTCAGATTTTTCTGTCACCGTTCTAAAAAAACCTGTCAAATGCAAACAATACCTGGTTAACGCGACCCCTTATACATATATGTACGTGTACATTGAATTGGTGTCACCCAACCACACAGGTTTGACCCAGAAGTCTGTAACATTCAGCATGCAGGATGTGAAAATGCTAATGGTTTAAATAACTGAACCGACCATTTTTCTCCAACCTACACTAAAGATAATCAGGTCTGCTTCTTCTCACAGTTTGTTCGAGTTACAGTAAACCCCGACCTTACTTGCTGAGAACACTGAGCGCCGCTTCTGTTTTGTTCTCTCAGTTTTTAAGAAGGTCCCGATCCGCATAGTGAGGTGTCCTCGAGGCCTGCACAAGAGAGGCTTCCTGGCCTTCCTGAAAACCCACTTCCCTCACCTGGACGAAGATCGACCGATCTCCGTTTCGGCTCTTCAAGGCAAGAAGATGACGCATCTGAACCTTGACAATATGGTTCCAGAGGAGATCTCGAGGGCCACCGGCTCCGTCGCCACCTCGATGATCTGCATTCAGCAGCTGGTATGTCCGCTCGTCCTCACCACCCAGACGTGTATCTACGTCCCTTTACCCCAAAACGCCTGTGAAGAACTAAATCACTTTTTATCATCATTTAATGAAACCACAGAAGAAACCATCTCAGAAAGAAGACACCCAACCTAAAGAGGTTCCAACAAAGATGCCTCAAACTGTGACTCCTCAAACTGTGACTCCTCCAACTGTGACGCCGCCAACCACTCCATCCACCCGGTGAGTGAAAGCATCACGGGCGGTGAGTTGAAGTGTCTGTTTTCTAACCTTCCTGTCGTCTCTCGTTTTGGTAGCCTTCAGCCACCCGCAGAGACTCCTGGCAGACCTCCGAACTGTGAGCAAGACAACCTGGTGGAACTGAAGATCTGCATCGTGAACGACCCAAGCTTAGACATTAGCTCCCCTTTAGGTAAACTCGGAAATCTCTTTAGGTCCATTTCCTGGTTCTGCCCCTTCAAGCGGTTGACTGACGTTGTTAACTTCTCCCAGTGTTGGAGAAATACCCCATCGTTGAGTTTCAGTGTGCCTGTAGCCTGAAGGAGGCGGAGTTTCTGGACTTGCTGAGATCCACCTTCCCTCAGCTGGCTGGAGAAACGTTGGGTTTCCTTGCTGGCAATGATGCAAACGTGAAGCCGATTGATATAAAGAATCAGACGTCAGACGAGATCAGCCAGAGCCTCAGACTAGCCGGAAATTCTTTTCTCTGCATCCAAATAAAGGTGAGAAGCTCTTTCTTGTCAGGTTACGTGTCACCGATGCTCTGGTGCTCGGGTAGGGAAACGTGTTGGCCTAATTCATGTCTCAAACTCTTCCAGGAACAGCAGGAAGCCCCGACCGGCGTGAAACGAAGTCACTCTGTCGACTCCGATCAAAACAGGCATTCCCCAAGGTAAGTGCTGTAAACCAGTCCAGGCTGTAGACCGATCTCTGCGGCATGAAAGGAAAAAAGTGAGATTCATTTTTCAAAGTAGCATCTGTGTCCAAGCTATTTATTTGTGTCACAGTTTCAGAATATTTAGTTTTGAGCTAAATGTTTACCTTGTGAAATATTTAGCTGTAGATCCGTGCAATTTATTCATGTCACAGTCAAACTAAATCTTTATTTTGAACATAAATATTTAGTTCACAGGCTAAATATGTACCTCCAAACAAAATTTGTAGTTTTGAGCTAAATGTTTAGCTTATAAACTAAATATATTAAGCTTAAAAGTTAAAATATTTACCCAAAGCTCCGTGATTTTTATGTATTTGTCATTGTTTCATACTAATTAGTTTGAAGCTAAATATTTACTTTTGAAGCTAAATATGTAGCTTCAAACTAAATATTTAGTTTGAGTTAAATGTTTAGCTATAGCTCCGTGCAATTGATTCATGTCACAGTCAAACTACATATTTATTTTGAAAGTAAATATTTAGTTCATAGGCTAAATATGTACCTCCAAACAAAATTTGTATTTTTGAGCTAAATGATTAGCTTATAAACTAAGTATTTTAAGCTTAAAAGTAAAAGAAATGTACCCATCGCTCCATACTTTTAATTTATTTATGTCATTGTTTCAAACTAGTTAGTTTGAAGATAAATATTTAGTTTACAAGCTAAATGTGGAGCTTCAAACTAAATATTTCGTTTTTAGCTAAATGTTTAACTTGTAAACTATTTAGCCTACAGGCTAAACTTGTAAATATTTAGCTTTGCACAGAATATCTAGTTGGAAAGCTAAATATGTTGTTCTTACCTAAATGTTTAGTTTGAAACTAAATATTGATATCACTGCTAAATATTTAGCTATATGCAAATTTACTTAATAAGCTGAAGTGGGCTAGTAAAATAAATTCTGGGTTTTTCAGACCTCTATCAAAGCTGCTGGCAAAACTAAATGTTATTTCTCATTTAACCTCTTAAGAGTTGTTCATTTTCATCCTGACATGTGCAACATTTCAGCTAAAAACGTAGGATGAGCAATTTTAACAGAAATATAGACGTAAACCAAATAATTTACAGCAGAAGTTATGCACCAGCAGTTAACGTTCACATGACCCGTTTTTTATTTTATTCAGACAGCCTACTTCAGCTTATCTGCAAATTTGTGTATTTACTAAATATTTAGCTTGCTACCTTAAGGTTTAGTCCTGAGCTACATATTTAGCTTTAGTCAGTTTAGCATGCTAGCTAAATATTAAGCTTGTATAGTGAATGTTTAGCTTTAGTTTAAATAGAACTATGTTAAATATTTAGCTTTCAAAATCAATAACTGTTTAAAACTGTAGTTAACAAGCTAATATATTTAGCTTTATTTAGCTTTAGTTGGCAAGCTAAATATTAATAAAGCTATATATAGCTAAACTGGCTATATATAGCTATTTAGCTAGCAAGATGAGTATTTAGCCCGCCCGCTATAGGTTTAAGTTCAGAGCTAAATATTTGCCTTGTAAACAAAATATTTTGCTTGTTAACTAAATACTTTTGAGCTAAATATTTAGCTAACTTAAATAGACCTACTTTACTTAGCTATTGCCAGTTTAGCGTGCCACCTTGCTAGCTAAATGTTCAGTTGGGCGCTAGATATTTAGCTCATACAAAAAATATTTAGTTTGAAACTGGCATTTATGAATGAATAAATAACGAGCACTAAAGAAGCAAATTTTTGCTGTTAATTTATGACTGTGCAACTTTACAAACAGAACTCTGTGCTGCTTGTGCCATCCCTTCTTAAACATCTTAACAATAAATTTGCTTCAATGTTTGGTAGGACCAACCAGCTGGATTTCAGGTGAAACCAAAAGTGTTCGTAGGTCTTTCGTTTGAGTCTAGAACCAGATTAGCGCCGACCCTGCTGCTGCTGCTACGATCTGCTCTACTTTACTCCGTCTAGTGTTTTTGTAATTGACTTGGCTTTGAGTTGTACTACTAGCACTGTAGTTTTATGTATAAAAATAGTATGTTCATAGAGTTAACTGCGCTATCTTTGTCCTACAGCAATCGTGTAAAAAAACGAAGAAAGAGAGGAAAGGTTGAGTCCAGCAAATCAGCGTCACATAGCGGAGATGAGGACGACGAAACAGAAGACAGCGAGGACGACGACGACCAGGAAAACGGGAAGTCCGCCAAGCTCTTGGGTCTAGAGTCTCTGATGTCCAAATACAGCGCGAGCAGCGAGTCTGTGAAGACAGCAGGGGAAGGCGCGCGGAAAACGAGCAACCAGGTAGACGACGACGCAACGGATGACAGCGAGGATGAAAGTGACAAAAAGCCTCAGTTTTCCAGGCTCTCGTTTCTGCGACTGCATAAGCCTGGGGCTGAGGCTGAACCCGAGAAGACGGGGAAGAAAGAACCTCCTGGAGAAAAGCTCATCACCGTGGTGGAGGATGAGGAAACGGAGGACAGCGAGGATTACGACGGCGACGGTAATGAAAGCGAGAAGTCTTCCCTGATGTTGTCTTTGCTCACAAAAAAATCGAGTTCTGATTCCCCACCAAAAGTTGAAATGCCAAAGAAGGTGGCGGGCGGAATGGCTAACGGAGATGAGGATAAAAACACGAAGTCCACGCATCCTCAGGTATCCGGTCAGGATGCGAATCTAAACTCCAAAGGCGACGCAAATGACAAGGCGGCAGCCGTGAAGACCAGCAGCAACGTGGAGATGGTGGAGATAGTTGACAGTGAGTGGGAGGGAGACAATAACACAAAGGAGTCTTGGTCCTCCAGCCTCTCCTCTCGGCAGTCTGGACAAGATTTGCGGCAGAACAGCGCCACGGGGACCGCAGATTCATCGAAGAGGAACGATCACCACCACTCGGGTTCGAAACCAAACAGCACACCGTCTAAGAGCGACAAGAAGCCCCTGCAGTGCAAAGTGTGTAGAACCATGCACAGGTCGAGGAGAATTCTGATTCGGCACGCGTGGAAACACGTGGACAACCGGGACAGGCCGTGCGGAGTGTGTGGGAAGCAGTTCGACTCTGAAGAATCGATAAAGAATCACCTTCAGGCTCACCACACAATCCACAGGTGCAAGATCTGCGGCAAGTCCTTCCTGCTGCAGAAATGCTTCAGTGGACACATGGATCGACACAAAGGTACCGACAACACCTATTCACTGTAAAGAAATTTTGCAAAAACGCTAGTCGGGTTTATTAGTGTTGAACAGGACGGCAAGAGATGATGTGATAAACATGATGAAAATATGAGAAAGCAGAGCAAAAATAAAGCGTAATATAAAGATTATAAATCTAAACAGATTTGTTTTTTAGCTTTGCAAGCTGAGCAGCCTTGCAATAAGAAAGCCTTGGGGTTCAAATTAGAGCTCAATACATATGGTTTTTCTGTTGCTGATATGTGCTGACGATATCCATGGCTGATATATAACGTTTTCACCGCCTAATTTACTGCTAAAATATTATAACAGCCCAGGCACAGCATTTACGAACCTAATAATGTTTTAATCAATGAATTTAACCAACTCCTGAATTGTAACTCTGTGCACCAAACAGTAGTAAAATCAAAGATTTAACCAAAGTTAATCAAATAAATCAATAAAGTAAGTATTAAATATAGATAACGGGTATAAAAGAGAAAAAGGGTGGATTAGATTTTTTGTTGAGGCGACAGACATCAAATACTAAACAGAAGAAAGTTTTGTATTTTCTTGAATTCACTCTATAATACATATTCTAGAAAGATTTGAACACATCTATATTTAGAACAAAAGTATACTACAACTATTAACAACTGTGTTTCGTTTAGGTTGTTTTGTGACTATCATTTTTGGTTTATTTCGTCAGCAAGACCCAGCTTTTATTTTGATAGTTCACTTCTGCGTATCGGACAAGTACATTTGCATATTAACTAAATATTTAGCTCAGAGTAAAATATTTAGCTCCGAGTTAAAAAAGTTAGTTTGAAGCTACATATTTAGCTAGCAAGTTTCGCATGCTGGTGAAATACTTAGCTCTTGGTTACGTTTTTTGTTTGGAGATTAAAATTTAGCCATCATAGCCATGGTTTCGTGCGCTAGCTAAGTATTTAGCTCTGAGTTACAGCTTTTGTTTGGAGCTAAGTATTTAGCTAGCAAGTTTTGCATGCTGATGAAATACTTAGCTCTGAGTTTTGTTTTTATTATTATTATTTTTTTTTTTTTAAGCTAAATATTTAGCTAGCAAGTTTTGCATGCTGGTGAAATACTTAGCTCTGAGTTGTTTTTTTAAGCTAAATATTTAGCTAGCAAGTTTCGCATGCTGGTGAAATACTTAGCTCTTGGTTACGTTTTTTGTTTGGAGATTAAAATTTAGCCATCATAGCCATGGTTTCGTGCGCTGGTAAGTATTTAGCTCTGAGTTACAGTTTTTGTTTGGAGCTAAATATTTAGCTAGCAAGTTTAGCATGCTGATGAAATACTTAGCTCTGAGTTTTTTTGTTTTTGTTTTTTTTTAAGCTAAATATTTAGCTAGCAAGTTTCGCATTCTGGTGAAATACTTAGCTCTTGGTTACGTTTTTTGTTTGGAGATTAAAATTTAGCCATCATAGCCATGGTTTCGTGCGCTAGTAAGTATTTAGCTCTGAGTTACAGTTTTTGTTTGGAGCTAAATATTTAGCTAGCAAGTTTTGCATGCTTGTGAAATACTTGGCTCTGAATTACATTTTTTTTTAGGAGCTAATTATTTAGCTATCAAGTTTAACATAGTGGCGAGATATTTTGCTGTGAGTTACATTTTTTGTTTGGAGATTAAGATTTAGCCATCATAGCCATGGTTTCGTGCGCTAACTAAGTATTAAGCTCTGAGTTACAGTTTTTGTTTGCAGCTAAGTATTTAGCTAGCAAGTTTAGCACGCTAGCACTAGCTAAATGTATAGCTCCAAACTACTAAATTCAGAGCTTGCTGAATAAATATTTAGTAAGCAGGCTTAGTTGGCTTCCCAAATATTTAGCTCCAAAATACCAAAATTGTAGCTTGCTGATTAAATACTTAGCTTGCTATCTTAGCACCTTTGCAATATATTTAGTTAACCAGACTAGAGCTCTATCTATATATTTAGCTAGCCAGGTTTGAGCGCTAGTTAAATATCTAGCTCCCAAACTACTAAATTTGTAGCTTGATTAAATATTGTTTGCCAGTCTTATTACCTAAAAATATATTTGAAAGCTAAATTATTATTTCGTTCACCAAATATTTTGGTGTAAACTGTAACATTTATAAATGATTGAATAAAATTGACACACGCGTGTCTTAGAATTTAAAATAACCTTTTTTCTCATTACAGGCTAAATTATTGCTACAAATTTCTGATTGTGTAACTTAACAAATGACCACTTATAAATTGCTGTAGTATATTAAAGAATCCTTCAATAAATCACCAAAAGTCTAAACTTTTATACGACATTTCTGCCAATACTAAGTGGATGGAAATGTCCACCAGGACTTCAGCTGGTGGTTACTGTGAGAGCAGCAGGCACTGGTAAATGTGATTAACCCCTGGATCACCGACACCAGAAGTTTGTTTATCCTAAACCGTTTTCTTCTCATTTAAACCTGTAAACGGTCTGAACAAGTAACAAGACAATCTGTGGGCTGCTGTTTCCAGGGATGGTGCCTGAGCAGAAGCAATCCGAAGGACCCGGACCCCGGTCCCCCACCCCCGTCTTGAAGCAATCTGCAGTTCCTCCAGGAAACACGGTGGCTCCACCCTAGAGGCTTTGACCGTACAGCGGCTAAACCTAACCTGTGCTCTCATGCTGGGGCAGGGTAGACGCTAGGACCTACCGGATCATTTATCCAGCCGCTCAGTGGTTCTTCTGCGGAGAAACGAGTGATCCTGTTCCTTCAGCCATGTTCTATTGTTGATGCTACTAAACGTCAGCGAGCAGCTCCTCTGGTGGAGCGAGTTAAGCTTCCAGAGTTCTGGTTCACTCCATGACCTGAACACTCTTTCACGTCAACTTCGAGTCACTCACCCGGCTGGCTTTTTTTTTTTCAAAGACAGAAACATCTTTTCCTTTGACCAGTTCGGTCCTCATGCATTCTCGTTCAACGTGATTCATGTCTGTGTGTCTTCATTGACGTCTCCACAACACAGACTGTAGTTTAAAAGCACTAGACATGAAATGGTGACATTAAAGCTGCATTAGGCTTTCTCCTGGGAATTACCGACATCTCGGCAAAAGTGAAGTAATTTTTTTATTTAAAGTTCCAGGAATTAAGATTTTAAGGAATATTTTTGGACTTCTTGCTGGTGAATTTGGGGACTTTTTTAGCCACCCAGTTGAGGTTTTAACTCTGAGATATGTTCATTCTGGATGTTGTTTGACACGCATTTTAAATAAATTCTTATGTTTTTACTAATGTTTCTGTGCCGTACTGTTTTTTATTTATTATTACTTCATTAGTATTAACATATTGTACAAAAAGTACCTTACAAATCACATTAAAGTTGTGGACAGGGTCGTGGACATTTGATGCAATGTTTTTGGAGATGAATAAGTTTGGTTTGTTGCCCTACTTTTTTTTTACAAGACTTTATTTTGGTTAAACAGTTAACAAGGCCACAGGAAGTAGTTAACGGGTTTACTGTGCCACAGGAAGTAGCTGAACTCTTTATGGGACAATAGACCCTGCATCCGAATTCTATAATATGTACTATATACTACTAGTAGCTGATTCTTGCCCGTTGATCCAGTAAATACTGCGTAGTAAACAAGTGGGTAGTAGGCATGAAATCGGACGTTCTGCTCCACCATTTTACCGGGATGTTTAGGTTACATCACCTGTTGTCCCGTCCGCGGCATAGCCGACTTCAACTCTTCTACGATTTTGGGGCTTCCGCTGCATTGTGGCATAGCGTAGCATACAGCGGATTGTACTGTGGCGATAGTACACACCTGGGAACTTTGTGCCTATTTTGCCAATCCATATTAGAGATTCAGATCTACTACACCGCTCGCTTACTAATTTTCGCCTACTACGTAGTAGTTGTAGTAGGGGTATTCGGATGCAACCAGAAAGTGGTTGAATACAAGGCAACAGGAAATTATTGAACGGGGCCTCAGGAAGCGGTTGAAGGGTTTACGGGTCCACAGGAAGCGGTTGAAGGGTTTACGGGTCCACAGGAAGCGGTTGAAGGGTTTAGGGGTCAACAGGAAGCGGTTGAAGGGTTTACGGGTCCACAGGAAGCGGTTGAAGGGTTTACGGGTCCACAGGAAGCGGTTGAAGGGTTTAGGGGTCAACAGGAAGCGGTTGAAGGGTTTACGGGTCCACAGGAAGCGGTTGAAGGGTTTACGGGTCCACAGGAAGCGGTTGAAGGGTTTAGGGGTCAACAGGAAGCGGTTGAAGGGTTTACGGGTCCACAGGAAGCGGTTGAAGGGTTTACGGGTCCACAGGAAGCGGTTGAAGGGTTTACGGGTCCACAGGAAGCGGTTGAAGGGTTTACGGGTCCACAGGAAGCGGTTGAAGGGTTTACGGGTCCACAGGAAGCGGTTGAAGGGTTTACGGGTCCACAGGAAGCGGTTGAAGGGTTTACGGGTCCACAGGAAGCGGTTGAAGGGTTTACGGGTCCACAGGAAGCGGTTGAAGGGTTTAGGGGTCAACAGGAAGCGGTTGAAGGGTTTACGGGTCCACAGGAAGCGGTTGAAGGGTTTACGGGTCCACAGGAAGCGGTTGAAGGGTTTACGGGTCCACAGGAAGCGGTTGAAGGGTTTACGGGTCCACAGGAAGCGGTTGAAGGGTTTACGGGTCCACAGGAAGCGGTTGAAGGGTTTAGGGGTCCACAGGAAGCGGTTGAAGGGTTTACGGGTCCACAGGAAGCGGTTGAAGGGTTTACGGGTCCACAGGAAGCGGTTGAAGGGTTTACGGGTCCACAGGAAGCGGTTGAAGGGTTTACGGGTCCACAGGAAGCGGTTGAAGGGTTTACAGGCCCACAGGAAGTGGATCAATGGTTTATGGGGCCACGGGTAGTGACTAAATGACAGCATTCACCTAATTCACAATTATATCCTTTTGATAGCCCTAAACACGTGGGAAAATCAGCCAACTAATGAAAACATGTTATTAACAGGCTCACAATTTTATCAAAAATGTGTCCAAAGGATGAAATGTTCACCTTACCAGGCAGGAATTTCATCACCTATCTAGAAGAGTTGCCTTTTCTTAAATTAAGATTTATTTCATATTTTACCCTGTAGACAAAGAGGAAAAAAGGGACATCGAGTATTTTTTATTAACCTCTCCAAGAGATGTATTCTAATGTTTTAAGAATGTAAAAGCTAATTTTATTCAACTGGTACATAGGAACATTTTCTGGATATAAGAAATGGAAATATTTATTTCAGGAGGTTTTCTGGACTCAATTTTATTTGTATAGAAAACATTCAACACAAGAAAAATTCAAGGGGGGGTTACATGATTTAACAAAAAAATCGATTGCATTTGTTTAAAACAGCAAGTTAGCAAAAGTATGAGAAAGAACATTTATGTAAAAGTATGTAAATTAAAAACGGACAAAACATGACAATTGGTTAGAGAAAACACTTAAGCATTTGGTTAAGAACAACAGTTTAGGAAAAGCATAAACGTATAATAAAAACGTGAAAATTAAAAACAGAAAGCTCCACAGGGTCTACTACCCTGCTGAACTACAACCCCCCCTGCTGGATGGGGAACATCGGCCCACATGATGCTCAAAGTCACCGAGCGTCCTCCCTGCTGTCTCTTCTCTGTCTTCTCAGACCCCCAGACGGTCGTGGCGGATGACCGCTTGTACTGAGCCAGGTTCTGACGGAGGTTTCTTCCTGTTAAAGGAGAGTTTTTCCTCTCCACTGTTGCTACATGCTTGCTCAGTATGAGGGATTGCTGTGGACTGGATTGTTTGTATAATTGTATTGAAACGACTTTTGTTGTGAAGTGCCTTGAGATGACATTTGTTGTTAATTGGCGCTATATAAATAAAACTGAATTGAATTGAATAGAAAGCGAGAATCAAAAGAAACATTTTGCATTTGGACAAAAACCGCAATTTAGGACTCAAAGGCAGCTCTGAAAAGTAGAGTTTTAGTTTAAATAAACTCTTGAAATTAATCTAATTTACAACTAAAACATTTGTTTAATTATGGAAATAAATTTTGGCATTAAATTCACAATTCAGATGCAGATTAGGATGAACTTCGTCTTGGCGACCGCTAGATGGCGGTGTCGATCCTGTTTTCACCCATGACCGGTTCCCTCCCCTCAACCCCGGAAGTAGATCAGTCAGACGGACGAGCAGAAGTTCTGGGTCCAAACGGAGAAAGTCCAGCATGTTTTACTGCAGCAGCAGCGGCGGTTCTGATCCACTCAGCGTGTCTAAGAGCGACATTCTGAGAGGAATCATCACCGAGAAGCTGAGCACAGCCGCCCGGGAGATCCTGGCGGTGGTGGAGAGGACCGTAGCCGACTACGAGCAGGAGGCTTCGGGCTTCAGGCAGGAGATCGACCGACAGAGGAGGCAGCTGGAGCTGCTGCAGCCTCAGGTCAGACTGCACAGAAGAGGTCAGTGGTGGACTGGAGGTTCTGGTTGGATCCAGTCAGAGCAGCTCAGGTGTTGATCAGATGGTTGTTTGTGTGTGAAAAGCTGAAGCGGGACTCCCAGACCTGCAGAGCCATGAGGTGGTGGTGGTTGGAGAGGAAGAGGAGCAGCGGCGGAACGCAGGTAGGACTCACCTGGAAAACGTCTCTGGACCGTCAGCTTAGCTCTGCTTTCAGTAACTGGTTAACAAAAGCAAAAACACAGATGGACCCAAACATCCATTTGTTTTTTTGTCAGGGTTAGTGTTTTTTTTTTTTTTAGGGATCGACCGATTTGGATTTATTTTACTACCGATACGGGCTGCCGATTTTCTTAAGCCAACATTTGAAGCAGATTCAGATTCTGCTCCCTCAATTTGCATCATAAAAACAATTGTAACAAATGTTACAAGTCCTCATTTAACGTTTATTGAACGGTATTTAAAATATTTAACAAATAGTAAACATATTTGAGGTAGAATAAGTAAGAACAAGTAGAAAAACAAATATTTAACAAATGTAAAAGCATTTGAGGTAGAACAAGTAAAAAAAAAAGAATTAAATGCTGAAAAACAGTGTAATTAAAATTATAATAATTACACCTTACAAGAAGTGAACAGCGTGCAATAATTCTGGGGGAAAACTGTCGGCGAACGTAGCAGGTGCTTATCGACCGATGCGATGCACGTTAAAAAAACGCGATATCGGCCTGATATATCAGTCTATCCCTAGTGTTTTTTTTCATTCATATTTATAATTAGTAATACATTAAAATGCTATATTGACATTTAAAGCAACTGTGGTCGAATTTTAGACTCTTAATAAAATGAGAGAGATTACTTTAAACATTTGGAGGTTTTAATATGATTCGAATTGATCATACAGGACGACAGCAACAATACAGTAAAATGTAGAATACTGACCTCTCTCGGTCTTACGACTACAAGCTTATATTATTTCTAGCAACCTTGGTCTATCTATTCTACTCGATAAAGTAAAACTCTCAGGGTGAAAATCAGAGACTTAGTGGCGCCTTTTTCTTAGATTAGGAAGCTATGAACTTTGTAGACCTTTTAGGATGCCCGGTCGAAGAGCCATCTCCATGGTAACACAGGATCTGGACTATCATTATCAAAACTCTCTGAACATGTCTTGGGTAAAGGCGTCAAACTACCACGACACAATAATAAATCATAACACTAAATTTTTCACCACACAATTTTTAGAATACTGTAAAAAAATCGGGATGTATAATGTATTTTTGTTTCTTTATTTTTGCATATATGCAACATATAAATATGAACCAATTAGGGATGCAACATAGATGTCCTGTCCAGCAGTGTAATACTAAGAATTGGTGTCTGAGTACCAAGTACAAGCCCATCAGATTTACTTAAGTTACTCAAGCAGAGCATTACAGCTTTTGCTATAGTGCTCCACTTGATATTTACGTGTGAAAAATCTTTATTAAAGATTTCTACGGGTTTAATTTCCTGAAGTCATGGACACATAAACGAAAAACAAGAGAGAAGAAAGCAAAAATAGATGGAGAGGTAGGAGTGTGAGTTGACGATACAAGAGAGGAAGGGGAACAAAGAGAAGACGAGGAAACGTGCCAGTCCTCGACGTCCGCCGGACTGCAGAGAAGAGGGGGAAAAAGAACAACCAATGAAACGGAGCAACATTAACAAGACAAATCAATAAATACAAAACAAGAACTACACATTCACAATACACAAAATGGGTTTAAAAATCACTGAAAAGCTCTTGGCACCAATTATCTATTTATAATAACCTCAACCCAACAATATATGTGCAGATACCGATGTCCCCACGCTTACGATACTGCTTTTTTTTCAAACCAATACTTGTATCGGAGTACTTGCTGATGCCGAGTACCGATGCCGATACTTCTACTACAGCAGCGCCTAAACTCTATGACAAACTCAATAATCTTTTTCATGCCTGGTTGAAATTTGTATAGTTAAAATTTTCCCTCCTTGTGAAGTAGCCTGCCACTTAATGCGCAAATACACATTCGCATTCTGTAAATATTTCTAAATTATTCTCCCCATTTGCACACTTGATCAAAGCATTTTAATAACCGCAAAGTATTTTATGTTCAATCAATAAAATTTTATTCATAAAGAACTTTTTAATTCAAATATTGCAACTCAAAGTGCTTTACAGATTAAAAACGACACGTATAAACTAGGGGTGGGGATCTTACAACATCCCACGATTCAATTCGATTCCGATTCTTTGGGTGACGATTCGATTGAGAAACGATTCTCAATTCAAATCATTTTTTTTTCTTAATCAATACTCTTTCATTCATCATTTGTGTTTGTAATGCACACAACTTGATCTGCAAAGTGTCTGTGATGAAGTGAGCCATGAATGTAACAGGGCATCAACACAAAATGGATTTTACAATCTATGTTGAGAGAAGGGAACTGGTTCAAAAGTAACAAGACATGAAATTGCAACTGGACATCCAAGACCTTTTAAACAAAATTTGTAGTCTTATATATTTTAAGAAGAAAATAAATAATAATATGTATTTTGTTTGTTCTTTGGTACGTAGTAGAAAATACATTGAAAATATTTAGTATGCACCAAATGTTGCTTATCAAACATCATTAAACAGAAATGTATGGCTTATGTTATTATTTTCATTGTTTTTGTTAGAAACGTTATTGAACTCAGCATATATTTAGGACTTCCTTGAAAGCGCCACAGGTGTGCAGCGCTGCTGGATGTTTATGTGTAGCTTATAAAGAAAGATCGCTCTTATATATTTGCAGATTTATAAAAAAATAAATAAAATAAGAACTTTAGCCAAGTGTGTCATTAGCATGGAGAAGACCTTTTAGACGGCCCAAACATTTAGCTTCAGCAAAGACGGGACGGGCTAGATTTGTCTTTCGTCTTTCATCCTGAAGCTTTAGCCTAGCGGCTACAGCTAGCTAGCGCTAGCAGCTAGCGCTAGCTAGCCAACGGCGCATCAGACCTGTCAATGCTACGGTGGCCGTTGCATGACAAACACTACGCGAAGCGAAAATGTAAAAAGGTTCAGAATACATATTTTTTGAGAATCGATTCTCAAACATTTCGGATCGATTCTGAATCTTGTTAAATAGGAATCGAGATCCGAATGTAAATCGTTTTATTTTTTTTATTTTTTTTTGGTCACACCCCTAGTATAAACCTCCTTCCCATCCCTCCCCTACATATTTAAATGTGACTTTATGTTGATAACTTTATCACGTATTTCAAGTTGTCTCCTTCCAGCCGCGGATCGGCCCAACAAACCAACCTTTTTTTGTCCAGGTGCGGGCGACTCTGACAGTCTGGACTTCCTTTGGCTCGATGACGACGACGGTGATGATCATGATGAAGAGATGCAAGCCGTGGTTCCGTTGACACCGCGGTCGAGACAGAAACGCGAGGACCTGAAGGACCCAGATTATGAAATGCCACCAAGGTTACACATCTATGAATCTATCAGTGAACACGTCGAGCAGATTGAGGGTTAAGTGATTACAAAAAGTTTTACTGATTATATGGGGAGAACATGGAGACTGGGAGGCAGCAGCACTACCAGCTGCTCTATTATTTATGACCTTCTGAAAAGTTGATTAAGTAATCGTTATTCTCAACCATCAGCCTTGTGCTCTCCTGAATAAGAGTGGAGAGAGCGTGATAACTGCTTATCTGCGGTTAGTAATGTTTCCACACAGTGGAATCTGTGGTGTAAGTTAGGTGGATCGGTTTCAGAACGTCTGACTTATCCGGTTCCTTTTCTTCCAGAGTTCGACTAGAGAAGAGGAGACCCAGCAAGCCTCTGATCAAGGACTCCCTGAAGCACCTGGACTTCAGGGTCCGGCTTCTGGAGGACCCTCAGACTGAAGTGCTCTCCAAAGTCGGTATGCTCCAGACGCTCCCGTCTGTTTGAGTTTTAAATAATGTCTCTAAAAGCAGCTTTTCCTGGCTTTATACTGAAGGTTTGTAGAACTACATGAAGTCATTTAGACATAATCCGGTTTAAGGTC
The DNA here is from genome assembly GCA_028564705.1 of Apricaphanius iberus. Classification (NCBI taxonomy): domain Eukaryota; kingdom Metazoa; phylum Chordata; class Actinopteri; order Cyprinodontiformes; family Aphaniidae; genus Apricaphanius; species Apricaphanius iberus. The sequence goes on from JAPXFQ010002186.1 coordinate 520,842, forward strand.
CAAACATCCTCAGATCGACTCTTGGGGACAAAGGGACGATAGATAAGTCAAATCTGTACTTTTTCACTTTTCTACACCGCAACTCCTATCGTATCTGTCCTAAGAATTATTTCTTTTTCTTAACAAAATGGTTGGATAACTTTTTTTTATTCAACCACTTTTATTCTTATTTTTTAAGTACTTTGTTCCTAATATATGTGCAAATAAAGCGTTGGTCAAAACTAATACCAACATACCCAAATAAATCATTCTGGTTATTTCTCAAGTGAAGATCTGTTTTCTATTCCAGTGTTTCAGAAGAGTCCCATTCAAGACTTGAGTTGTCCTCGGGATCTACAGGAGTCAGATTTTCTGGACTTGCTGAGGTCCACTTTCCCTCAGCTGGCGGCAGGAGCACCCTTTGACCTCTTCATGACAGATTACAAAAGGAGGCTGCATCCTCTGATGGTCAACGCTCTGACACCAGAGGAAATCTACAGGACCATCAAATCCAGCGGACACTCGGCCCTCTACATCCGCCTGAAGGTTTGCCACACTACCTATAAATGCATCATAATTTATACAGTAAAACAGTTGGCTTGTTCTGGGTTTTATGGACAATCCCCTGCTGCTTTAGTGGGAAAATCTTTTGGGATTTCTAAAGTCAAATGGAAACCTCCAAAAATTTAATTTCCAGTTAAGTTGCAACTAACTGCTGATTATGTTCCACTACACCGGGGTTAGGTCTCACCAACTCGTGCTTACGTATCTGCAACATATTTAGCCAACTAGACATTCCGTTTTGCCAACATGTGGTTGTGTCTCACCAGCATATCTTGCCAACCACCAGTTGCTTCTCGACAACTGTCAGTTGGTTTTCGCCAACCGTCAGTTGGTTCTCACCAATCGACAGTTGGTACTTGCCAACCATCTGTTGGTTCTTGCCAACCGCCTGTTGGTTCTTGCCAACCGTTTGTTTGTTCTTGCCAACTGTCAGTTGGTTTTCACCAACCATCAGGGGGTTTTCGCCAACCGTCAGTTGGTTCTCACCAACCAACAGTTGGTTCTCGTCAGCTGTCAGTTGGTTCTCGCCAGCTGTCAGTTGGTTCTCGCCAGCTGTCAGTTGGTTCTCGCCAACCGTCAGTTGGTTTTTGCCAACCGTCAGTTGGTTCTTGCCAGCTGTTAGTTGGTTTTTGCCAACCGTCAGTTGGTTCTTGCCAGCTGTTAGTTGGTTTTAACCAACCGTCAGTTGGTTCTTTCCAGCCGTCTGTTGGTTCTTGCCAGCCGTCTGTTGGTTCTTGCCACCCGTCTGCTGGTTCTTGCCAGTCGTCAGTTGGTTTTCGCCAACCGTCAGTTGGTTTTCACCAACCGTCAGTTGGTTCTAGCCAGCCGTCAGTTGGTTCTAGCCAACTGTCTGTTGGTTCTAGCCAACTGTCTGTTGGTTCTAGCCAACTGTCTGTTGGTTCTAGCCAACTGTCTGTTGGTTCTAGCCAACTGTCTGTTGGTTCTAGCCAACTGTCTGTTGGTTCTAGCCAACTGTCTGCTGGTTCTTGCCAGTCGTCAGTTGGTTTTCACCAACCGTCAGTTGGTTCTAGCCAGCCGTCAGTTGGTTCTAGCCAGCCGTCAGTTGGTTCTAGCCAACTGTCAGTTGGTTCTAGCCAACTGTCTGTTGGTTCTAGCCAACTGTCTGTTGGTTCTAGCCAACTGTCTGTTGGTTCTAGCCAACTGTCTGTTGGTTCTAGCCAACTGTCTGCTGGTTCTTGCCAGTCGTCAGTTGGTTTTCACCAACCGTCAGTTGGTTCTAGCCAGCCGTCAGTTGGTTCTAGCCAGCCGTCAGTTGGTTCTAGCCAACTGTCAGTTGGTTCTAGCCAACTGTCTGTTGGTTCTAGCCAACTGTCTGTTGGTTCTAGCCAACTGTCTGTTGGTTCTAGCCAACTGTCTGTTGGTTCTAGCCAACTGTCAGTTGATATGTTTTTTTGTGCCAAAAATCTGCGTTTACTTGTGGATGACTGGCCTTGTTTTCTGATGCTGGATCATTGAGCTCGTACTGCTGTGGTACGCCACGTCTACTTTGCAGTAAATACACTGTACTTTGTTCTCTTCTTTTTTTAGTATGTAAAGATCCCAAACTTTACACATTTTCTGCCGTTTAAGGGCTTCTTTACTCTCCGCCATCGCACCAACTAAATTCAAACTGTATCACGCGCTAGTGGTGTGCTTCCCTAGGTTCTTCCAAAACAACGGTCCGTGTGGAACAAGATCCCTGCGCGTATAGTGCACGTCAAAGGAGTTTAACAAGGCTTTGAGGCAGAATTTTTTTGCCTCAAGCAAATTTTTGTTATCGAGTAACTCACCGAATCGTTTCAGCCCTAATTGAAATCCCTTGCTATAATTACCTGATCAGTGTTTAAAACTAAATCGGATTTTTTTTTTAATCTGACATCTGATCCAAGAATTGAGAAGAAGGGCCCGGTGGGCGATACGATATTATTGTACTGCCCACCAGTACAATAGTTACTGTAGGCTTTGTTATATATTTCTATTTTTGTTTTTGTGTGTATGAGTGTTCCTATTTTTCTTGAAATATCCACTGTGGATGTTTACAGACAGCAGTCAATCCTCCGAGCAGCAGCAGAGATGTCCAGCCTCAGCCAGGAGATGAAGAGCTGAGCTTCAGCTCTGCTACACCAGCTGATCAAACTGTGGACAACATGGGGTAATAATGATCAACATACAGATGTAATCTGCTTTATTCCCGGATCTCTACATTTTTTCTGTTTCTTCCTACAGGTTGGCATCACCCATCGATCAGCCTCAGAAGAGGCGGCGTGGTAGACCTCGCCTTGGTGAGGAACCTACTCACCACCTTCTCAGAGTCTGTGTGCTGGAGGACCCCCATTCAGATGCTCCCTCGGAAACTGGTGAGGATAAAACTCTGCTTTACGGTTGTGACGCCGGCTAAATTTGCCTCTGCTGAAGTCCTCCTTCATTGCAGAACTGCAAAAGTCAACAATACGGGAGCTGAAATGTCCTCGACGTCTACAGGAGGCTGACTTCTTGGAACTGCTGAAGTCCACCTTCCCTCAGCTGGCTGGATACGACAAAAAAATTAACATCTACAAGTCGGACCGCAGCAGGAAGCTTCAGAAGCTTCATGTGAACAGACTGACGCCAGAGGAGATCTACAGGAATATGAAGTCCACCGGGATCAAGAAGTCCCTGCTGTACATTAAACTTAAGGTAAAAATGTCCATAACAACCTTTAGAAATAAACATTGGGAGCCTTTCTGGTAATTATCTGTACAGCTGTCTGTTTGTGAGACTTCATTTAGTCTCAGAACTTGTCACAAGGTTCTAGGACACAGACACAATCAGACCTTTTTTTTGTCATTATAACAACTGCTGCAACGAAATTAGATTTCATCACAACCTGTCCAAAGGAAATAAAAACACAACACGCAGACAGATACAGGCCAACTGAGGTCTGCAGCCAGCATAAGCGGCATTCCTTTTTACAGATGAGAGAGGGTTGACAATAGATCAGGGTGGAAGGGTGGGGGGGGGGGGCACCTATGTCCTGCTCCCTAACAGCGAACATGACAGGGTACTTGTGTCAATATAGTCCTTCATGGGGAGTTTTTTTGTTTTCCAGCCCTCACAGCCGTCACAGGAAGCAGAATTCCAGATAACAAATTGTTTTGGGTACAGGCAAGATCTCTTTTTCTCTGCCTTGAATCTCTCTCAGCGTCTCCATACTCCCAAACAGGCGTGTTGGGGTCAGTTTCCACCAAGCCAGGCTGAACGTTTCTCCAAGTTGATTTCCATTCCATGTACAAGTTCTGAGTTCGCAGCCAACCTGCGGCTCAGCTCGTTCTACAGAGAGAATACCGCCCGACATATCAATTAGTGTTCATTGTGCAACTTCCAAATTGCTGCTGATACCTGTTGAAATTTGCGACACGCCAGGAATCCACCCATTCCAAACAGCAGAAATCCAGTTACTATATTGCCAATTATGTAAATATATTTAACCTCTTCTGTGAAAAGCAACTACAGGCAGATATTATTCCACTTTCCCCATGAATCCATTAATTCCCTCCTAGGGAGCGTTCCGGTAAGGCAAGAAGGTTCTCCCACACCAGCCCTACGATTAGACAGAATCTGTTCAATTGTATTTAGAGACCAGCTGACTAATTCCAGGATTTCTGCGGTTCTTCAGAGGAAAAAAGCAGAGAGGTGCTACAGATAGACTTTGACAGGACAAAGCGCAGCAGGATAAGAAACGAGAGGGAGGGAAAGGAAAAGGCGTGGAGGAGATCTTTGACCCTTGCGTTTTGACCGTGAGTGCTCTAGAGGGATTTTGCGAAGGTCATCCCTGACAGATTAAGTGCCTTTGAACAATGAAAATGCACCCAGGAAGAGAGAGCAAGGCCCAGTGCAGTTTGACCCTCTGAAATCTTTGGCCCTTCAGTTTGGCTTATCTCTAGAGACCGCTGGAGCTCACTTGGACAGGCTAAAGGTCCACGATCAGAACTGTCAGAATCGTTGGGAAAGAAGAATCCGATTTAAATATCTAAAGACGATCATTTTCAGACTGGTTTTCCGTTCCTTTCTTTTTACTGTTTTTGTGTCAACACAAAATTTAGAGTACATTCCAAAGCGTTTCATATCAACCTTAATGAGGTTTAGCTGTTTTACCGCCATCGGCCTTTTAGAGGTCAATCTCTCATGGAATCATCAATTAGGTTGACGGTCTTTGATCCCAACCTTTGAAGGCTCTCCTTTCATGACCCACTGGGAGGAAAAGCCAAAACCAGACCCTGGACTGGGCTTAGGAGCAAACTTGAAACCTGTTAAATGAACTGAAGGGTGTTGGGGTTTCCACCAACTGGTGGTTCTCTTCTTGGAAACCTCTGAAATGAACTGAGGTGTGGTTTCCTTTCCGGTACTCTTATCCCCACAACCTGAAGACAAACAGGTGGATGAAATGAAGACCAAATGAAGATCATCGTTAGATGATTTAACACTAGGTTCTGGTTTTTGGCTAGAGCGAGGCGCAATCACTTTGCTGCTCTCTATGGCCTCAAGCATCAGGTGTTGACAATAGGGGGTGGAAGTCTATCTAACTGGTAAAAATATATTAACTGATCTGTGAAACAACTAAATGTAAGGCCTATAGTGTTTTCAGCTCTAATGTAGCTCAACCAAAGTGTCAGACTATAGCCTGAGGTGGACTGATTTGCACCTCTTCTTGTGGAGTTCCTCTTTGGTTAATCGCTGTGGTATCACAGCAGTTGTTCACTGGGTGTAGATCTAGATTACGGTAGCAAAAAATGGGCAAACAAATTCTTCAATGACATTTTGAGCTCATTATGTTACCACGTCCTAAAAGCGACGCCTTTAAAACTTTTCTCGATCTTTCTGGCAGACAGGAGAAGATGACGACAGTGAGAACGAGGAGCAAGACCTTCAACTGGTGAAGGACGAACCACAGTCTACAGACTCTGTGGCTCTGGAGGATGAAGCCGCTCCACTTCAAAGGTAACGACTCATTAATAGAACACTTAATAGTTTACTCCTAACCAAAGCCGAGAAGGACATGTTCTAACGTGTTGCTTCTCTTCAGTCCTGAAGATCTAGACCGTAGAAGAGGGTCCGTGCATGTCAACGAACAGGTGTATGAGAGTGACGCGGGATCCAGAGATGGAAACGAGGCCTTGGGAGATGATGAGTGGAAACCAAATCCCGAAGAGGATGAAGATCTGGAAGACCTGGAAGATCGTGACAATCCAAAGCCAAACAGGACTGTTAAAGAGCGGATTGTGGAGAGCTTTGAGGACAGCAAGGCCCCCTGTCACGTGTGTGGAGTGTGGTACAGGACAATGTCTGGTTTAGCCAGACATGCCTGGACTCACACGGATGACCCCAAGAGCGTCTGTGGGGTTTGTGGAGAGAGTTTCAGTTCTCCAGAAGACCTTAAAGGACATCTTCAAACTCACCAAAAAACCTACGATTGCTCATACTGTGGGAAGGCCTTTTTCACCACCACTGGCCTCAAGAACCATGTCACCCTGCACACCGGAGAACGACAGTTCAAATGCAACATCTGCAACAAAACCTTCGCTTTCAAATCTGCCTTGAACATCCACCGTTGGGTTCACGTGGAAGAGCGACCGCACAAGTGTGACATCTGTCCCAAGTCGTTTGGTCTCAGAGGGCAGCTTGTTGCTCACAAGAAATGTCACATCAGCCGGGACCGATACCTCTGCAACATCTGCGGACGGTCCGTCTTCGACCTGAGGTCTCTGACTCGCCACAAACTCACACATTCCAACGAGCGCCGCTTTGCCTGCAAAGTCTGCGGGAAGCGCTTCAAACTAGAGGGTACCCTGAAGGCGCACGAGAAGGTCCACACCGTCCGGGACCGTATGTACCTGTGTCACGTCTGCTGCAAGACCTTCTTTTCCAACAATACGCTGATGGCCCACATGAAAACCCACAGCGGCGAGCGGCCATTCGTCTGCAGCGTCTGCGCAAGGAGGTTCCTCAACAAGTGGGACCTTACGAAACACATGCGTGTTCACACTGGCGAGGCGCCGTACGGCTGCTCCCAGTGCGGCCGCCACTTCAAACTCAAGAGCACCCTGAACGTCCACATCCGGAGCCACCTCGGCATCAAACGGTTCAGCTGTGGGGTCTGTGGCAAAGCTTGTTCTCGACAGGAGCACCTGACTGTCCACATGAGGACCCACAATGGAGAGAGACCCTACAAGTGCTCACTGTGTGATAAAGCCTTCACCCAGAGCCACTGCCTGAAAACCCACATGAAAAGCTACCATCCGGAAGAAGTCATCTTACCAGAACCTTCTACATCCTACGTACCCCTGCCAGAAACCGAAGAAAGTACAGAAGGACTTTGAACTTTTTAATTTTGTTTTTTGAGTTAAAAATTATTTGTAGGGTTTTTGTGCCATCGACTTTGCCCTTGAATATGACATTTTACACATCTTCATCATTGACGTAGTTCATTTCCTGATCTTGTAGCAGTTTTTTACACTCGAGGTTAGCGTCGGAAACAGGTGAAGGTTCACCGGGTAAAGGTCGGAGCATAACTTGGACAGGCTAACGGACCACAATCAGAACTGCAACGTTGGGGAAAGAAGAATCCAATGTAAATATATAAAGACGATAATTTTCAGACTTTTATTCCGTTGCTTCATTTTTACTGTTTTTGTGTCAACACAAAATTTAGACAACATTCCAAAGCGTTTTATATCAACCTTAATGATGTTTACCTGTTTTACCGACATAGAAATTCCCTTGGGGTTAGTGAGGACAATGATAACATGGTGTTTTGCTTTGCTCAAAGTGGCTTATTTCCTCTAGCATCATCTCTCTTCGGTAGTTCTTCCACAAATGGGTGTAGAAATAATGCCGGAAAAGAAAAGTTATGTTTTTCTGTCAAGGGATGGCTGTTCCTATGGAGAGTAGAACTTCAACAGATGCAATGAAGGGTAAGCAGATGTCTTCCCCCCATGTTTATATATTTGGATTTTCAGCATTATAGAAAAGAAAAGTCACTGTGTAATCACTAATTCTAAATACTAATTATGCTAACAGGTAATATGTTTAAAACCTTTGAAATCACATTTTCTTTCAAAATAATAAAACCTTGTTTTACAGCAGACCTGCATTACGACTCGTCTTTCACACAGTGTGAACGTCGCCTCTGCTCCTAATGGAAATGCAATTAACGTCTCCTGTATGACATTTATTTTTCACAGCATATTTATGTTAATACGTGAACTGTAGTGTGTCAGAAAAAGCGCAGCACGAAGGCCCCTATGATGAGCAGAAACTTTGGAGCTAGAGTTGCCTTGCCCGGGCGCGGGTCACCGGGGCCCCCCCTGTGGAGCCAGGCCTGGAGGTGGGGCACAATGGCCGGGCCTTTAACCATGAAAAAGACAATGATAGTAGATGTAATGCTGCTTTAGCCAGAACCAGTGAACACAGAAACAAGCATACAACGACTCAAACTAGCATGCAGCGACACTACAATGAGCAAAGACCCAAAAGGGGGCAAAGTCCATTTAGGAATAGCAGTTTACAGCTGATTTTAGAAACGCATTCAGATGCAGGCAGCGACCAGTCGATCCCGTCTTAGGAGAGCTATCTTCATATAGCTCAGATGCCAAGCAGGCTTCCTGGCTGCACAAACGGGAAGTCACGTAGCTTGGGAAAGTAATGCTCTGAAGGTTTAGGAAAGTGGTCCTTTTCTGGCCTGCAGGTTGGAACCAAAAGGGCAGATTTTAGGGTTACCCAGTGCACCTTGTCCCATGGCTGACAATTGGTCGTAATATTAGCGGATCAGAGAATATGTTGGTCAGGCTTTCAGGGGCAACTAGGGAATGTAATGATTACGGGCTTTAAATTTTAATACAAATAACAAAATAGCCTATAGGGGTTACTTCGACACGAAATTAGCCTCTGAAGATGTAGAGAAGTAAAAGCAGTTAGCTATAGTCGCAAGTTTGCAGTAAAACCTAACCAACACCTCCCTACAGGAGGAGAAGATGAATGACATTTGTTGTATTTAAGTTTTTAACTCCACAGCTGATAGTAGGATTGTTATTGGGAGATAATTGGATTTCAGGGTTGAACTGGGGTTTTTGGTCACATCTGAATATAGTAACTTCTTTGAAGAAGAGTTAAAAGCAGGGGCGGTTTTAGGTCACTTTTGGGGCTACAGTCGAAGCAGCCCCTAAAACTGGAAATTTTTTATTTTATTTTTTTTTACAAAATACAAAAGCGTGAAAAGATATATCATTGCTTGAAATGTAATATTACAAAAAAAAAATTACAACAGTATAGGCTACTTTTTTTTTTATTCCGTTTTTATGCAACTATATTTTTTTTCGAGCCGTCTTTAAACGCATCATACACGTATGTGTACCTGGTGAATCTCCAGTGGGAGTCTGTTGCAGAGAGCTGAATGTTCACCAAACCAGTAAAAGATAAGAGGATTTGGTGTTTTCTACTAAAAAAAACTGTACATTGAGCTGCGTTTTTGCATGCAGATAATGTTTGCTGAAAATTAGTTAATATTGTTAGTTATTACCTTTTACATCCTAGTGAAGCTGTTTTTCTGTATTAACAACATAATCAACAAGATACATTTTACCTAAGAGAAAAACTATATACATACTTTAGAAATGAGTATTTCTCAGCATCTAAATTATTACAAAGTTGAAAGGTAAATTTAACTAAACAGGACATGTTTTTTGAGTTCCTGTTTCTTTGAGTTGAGCTGTGTGTCACCTTGAACACTTTAGGTTGCTTTAGTTATACGTACAGATCATCTCGTAGAAACACTGTTTTAATATTTATTAGTTTATTTTTTATTAGTAAATCACCAATAAAAAAAAAAAAACGCATCTTGTTATGAAATACTTTTTGTAAATAAATGTTTTTTTTCAACAAATGTGAACATTTTTTTTCGTTATTTCAGAAATAATAGCTTGTATTGGTTAAAAAAGGTTGTTACCTTTAATTCAGAAAAACTGAGCTTTTAATTCATTTATTTTCTTGTTGGTTTTATATTAATATTTTTGCTTTGTTAATTGAGGAAAAATAGGTTTTTGCATTCTTTCAAGCATTTTCTTTGGTTGAAGTCCACCAAACTGCAGTAGAATATGAGATAAACTAATTCTAAATATTTCAAAAGGTTTTATTTTTTTCCTAAACAATATGTTTATTAACATTTTCTTACATACACTTGCATTTACATATATGTAGTTATTTCAAATGCTCCAACAATGAAGACATCTGTTATAGTACAAATGTTGTAAAGAGGGCAAACCGAACAAACATACACTTCTCAGCCCAAAAAAAAGAAAACCATTATGTGCATATTAAAAGGGCTTATTACAATTACGGGTAGCTGAACTCCCTTATTAACTTATTTCTCTTTATTTTCATTTGCTAAATCTATACCATTAACTAAAGCATTAAATGGTTTCCAGATCTCTTCGAATAAACCTTGCCATCCTTTTCATGTTTCATGTACATCACTCTCTCCAAAGGAAAGGTTGTCATCATCTGTTTCAACCAATACGTAACACTTGCTCTGCTGATCTTCTTCCAAAACATTGCAATGGATCTTTTGGCATGTAAAAAACATATATCTATTAATATTCATTCATTTTTGTTGTATATATGACCTTTTGGGTAGAGAACTAAGACAAAGAACCCAGGATCCATTAGAATGCTTTTTGAAATCAGTTTTTGTCTATTGCTCTTTTAACTTCTTCCCAAAAAGATTTTATCCTGCTGCATTGCCACACACAATGGAATAATATCACTTTTGCCTCTGTGCATTTTGTACACGTATCTGGGATGTTCCTACTGTATTTATTTAATTTGACTGGCATAATATAGATTCTTATCAGCCATTTATAGTGCAACCGTCTAAATCTTGTGTTGACTGATTGGGTGTGAGCCTTAGTGCATATATAACACCAGTCCTCTGATTATATATTTGTGCCTAGATCGTCCTTCCACGCTTCTCGTTTATTATCTGCATTTTTAACTCATTTTTATAACAAATAATGACACAGTTCTGCAATAGCACCTTTACGTAAACTGTCCTTAGATATGACTCAAAAGGTTTTCTAATGGTTTCATACGTTTTAGATATTTATCACTAAAATAAATCTGCCAAAGAGGTTACTATTTTAATTTAAAGAATAAAAGGGAAGTAAAAACGGACAGTAAACTATTGAGTAACATATTATAAAATGAATAAATTAAAATACTGTTAAGAAAATAACGCAATATTCAGGAAATGTCATAAATGGACCAAGGAGCGAGTGATTACATTTTGGGGAAGATCAGGTATTACGGAGTAATCTGAGCTGCACTAAGGTGCTTGGCAGAAGGATAAGCTTTCCAAGTTCTGCTTTTCTAGTTATGTTAAGATAATTTCTGATTGACTCAGTCAGTTTGTCATATTTTCATAAGCAGTAACTTTTTAAGTCACTTATATTAGATGCATGTGCTGATATAAAACCCAAGGTGCTACGGACTAAGTGACTGGATGCCCATTGACATATTTCCTGTTGTGTTAAAATGTACAAAACGGTCAAATGTGTCTCGCCTGGCCGGACAGCTCTCTGGGTGCTCAGCACCCCTAAATATCTGATACAAGAAGCGCCTCTGGTTAATAGTATAATAAAATTATGCTGGGGGGATAGAAGGATAGTAGACCATATAAGGATTCCAACTCGGATTTAAAATAGATCGCAGAGATTTTTGGGTTTTGGGAATAAACCTAAGAACTTTCTTTCAACTTGATCGTCCATTATCTTAACTAATTTCTTCTTGCACAAGAAGTTATTGAACCAGCATAAACAGTAAACGCATCTTTTTAACCTCTGTCCACCATCAGGATGAGTAACGACAATAATGCCTTGGTATAGAGTGGTAGAAGTCAAGTATTTTATGAATGGTACTGCTAAGACATAAAAATATGACAATTCTCTGTTTGATTTAATAAAGTAAAAAAAAAAGAAGAAAAAAAAAAGTGTGGGCCAAGCGAGCTGGGTCAAACATTTTTTTTTGGCAGGGGAGGTTTGCTGTATTTTTATTTAAAATTTGTGTCAACCAAGCACTGTGTGGTTTTTATATTTTACTTGTGTGTTACAAGAGTACAGTTAAATCAATGAAAACAGCTCAAATTTTAGGGGTGCTAGGATTCCCTTTAGGTGTGTTCAGGCATCCCAAAAATGGGCTAAAAACAAAACGAATCTTCTCCCCAAAGACCCCTCAGTAGTGCCCAACATGTGAGGTGCCCTCTGCATGCCTGAATATATTACTATTTTTGTTTTTAATATTAGCTTTTGAAACATCTTGACAATAATATAAAAACAAAATGCTATACAACATACCATATTAAAAGTACACAATGGTTGGTATAAAATAATATTTTGTTGTTGTTGTTGGCCACCACTTGGGGGCATCTCTGCATTGTCGGTGACAAAAAACCATTCAAACTATTTTTTACAAAGAGCGGAGGTAAAAGCTTAGTCCTTCAGTATTTCTGACAGTGTCTAGTGGCGGTACGTCGGACGTAGAAGGTTTTGGGAGGATGATTTCTTCCGGATGGTAGCTCTTCATGTGGGTTTTCAGGCAGTGGCTCTGGGTGAAGGCTTTGTCACACAATGAACACTTGTACGGTCTCTCTCCATTGTGGGTCTTCATTTGGGCAGTCAGGTGATCTTGTCGAGAACAAGCTTTGCCACAGACCCCACAGGTGAACCGCTTGATGCCGAGGCGGCTCTGGATGTGCTCAGTCAGGTGGCTCTTGCTTTTGAAGTGGCGGCCGCACTAGGAGCAGCCGTACGGCGCCTTGCCGGTGTGAACACGCATGTGTTTAGTAAGAGCACCATTGTTGATGAAGCTTTTGGTGCATACGCTGCAGATGAACGGCCGCTCGTCACTGTGGGTCTTCATGTGGGCCCTCAGCTTGCTGTGGGACGTGAAGGTCTTAGAGCAGACGTGACACAGGTACTTCCGGTCCCCAACGGTGTGGACCTTCTCGTGCACCTTTAGGGTAACATCCAGTCTGAAACGTTTCCCGCAGACTTTGCAGGCGTAGCGGCGCTCGTTGGAATGCGTGAGTTTGTGGCGAGTCAGAGACCTCGCGTCGCAGGTTAACCGTCCACAGATATTGCAGAGGTATCTTTCCCGGCTGACGTGGATTTTTTTGTGAGCAGCAAGCTGGCATTTGAGACCAAAGGTACTTGGACACATGTCACACTTGTGCGGTCGCTCTTCCACGTGGACCCAACGGTGGGCATTCAGACCGGATTTATATACAAAGCTTTTGTTGCAGATGTTGCATTTGAACTGGCGTTCTCCGGTGTGCAGGGTGAGGTGGTTCTTGAGGCCAGTGGTGGTTACGAAGGCCTTCCCACAGTGTGAGCAATCGTAGGTTTTTTGGTGAACTTGAAGATGTCCTTTAAGGTCTTCTGGTGCACTGAAACTCTCTCCACAAACCCCACAGACACTCTTGGGGTCACCCACATGAGTCCAGATGTGTCTGGCTAAACCCAACATTGTCCGGTACCAAACCCCACACACCTGACAGTGGACCTTGCTATTCTCGCTCTTCTCCACAACTCGGCTGGGGCCTTCCTTAACGGTCCCTTTTGGCTTTGGATCTTCAGGATCCTCCAGGCCTTCTGGATCGTCAGGCTCTTTGGGATTTGGTTTCCACTCCTCATCATCTCCCAAAGCCTCAATTCCGTCTTCAGATCCCGCGTCGCTCTCAGCTGCCTCTTCGTCTGTATCTGCAGAACCTCCACTATCATCTAAATCCCCAGGGCTAAAGAGAAGCAACAAGTTAAACACCTCAGCTGTGGTTTGGAGAGAATGATAAAGGGTTGATTCTGGTGATAACTTATTACCTTTGAATTGGAGCGGTTTCATCATCTGGAGTCAAACAGTCAGTAGACTTTGGTTCATCCTTTACAAGATTCTGCTCCTCCTTCTCATTGTCCTCAGCTTCTCCTGTCTGCAGAACAGATGAAGAAAATTTTAAGACTTGTGTGAACACAAAAAACAGACATTTTAAATAAAGGGATGAGAAAGACTCCTTCATTTTATGGAGGTTTAAATATGACTTCTTTGATCAAGCAAGGAGGTAACAGCATCATACAGGGTATATCCAAAATGACCTGCTTCCCAACAACTAACACAGCTTTTCATAGATGCGGTAAATCTTAGTACCATCACCACTATCATATCTGTAGACATTTCTTCTGGGTGTGGAATCTAATATCAGTTCATATGACCTAACCAAATATCATAAAGTGAGATACAATCAGACTAAATCACTATGTCATGAAGAATTAGCACACAGTACTGTCAGTATGTAAGAATACACAGGACAGATCATTCTAAATATGAAGTTTCCCATAACAGTCCCCCCTTTTTATCATAACTCGGCGATAAAAAAATAAAAAAACAAATAATTAAGAATAACACATTTAGAAACTACCTGGGAAGGCAGGCAGTAGTAAAACCCCCCCAACAGTAATGAAGCAAGATCAAATTATCTTTTGCAATACAAGTCACAGTAAATCTTCTGAACAAATGTTTTTTTAATCTATACATCCTTCTTGATGACATTATCTAGTCCAATACAGGCCACATTCAAAAACCCACGATGTTCAGACTGTACGCTTCGTCAGCGTCAAGCAAAGCTCACAACACATCTAGTTTGACGCTTCTACGTTGAAGCTTGCAAAGCCTGCCACTTCTGAGCAAAAAAAGAGAGCGCCTTGGGCGGGGCTTCTTCTGTTGACGGACTTTCTGAACTATGGTGGATCGTATTGAGAGAGTGGCTTGCCTTTATTTGCTTAATAAAACTAGACAATGTTGACTTTGGCTGCATCAGCGCCATTTGTGGATACACCCCATTCTTCAGAGGCGTCCTGAGTTTGGGGAGTGTAACCATTTGCTCCAGGAGCTACGTATGGATGAGGTTCGCTTCCAGCGACACTTCCATCTGTCCCGCACGCAGTTTCAGGACCTCCTGGGCCGCATCGGAGCTCAGATCAGCTACCAAAACACCAACTACAGAGCGCCTGTCCATCTGTCTTCGGTAAGTGTTATTTGTGATTTTTGAAATCTGCAATTTATACACTACTCACCCTTGATTTTCTCTTAAAAAATAGATCAGGGTTAGCTGAATATATTCGCGCTGTCCTGATCTCCTCTTTAAATAATTCATAGATAATTAATTCCACTACCAAGCAGTTTTGAAATCGGGTTATTACATTTCTTGCTTGCATACGCCATGCATATTATATAACATCTGCTGTGAAATCCACTCTGAGGCTTTGTTTCATGTTGTATTTTTTCGACAATGGAATGAAACTGTTCTATTTTAATACCTCACACTGAAAAGAACCAGTAGTACACATAAGACTAGAACAATAACTCCCAATATTTATTGTCTTATTTAGATGAAAAATAATCTGTGGCCCACAATTTGCCGAATTATTATTGTTTTATTTCTGTACTTGCAGATTTCTTTCCACTGGTGATTCCTTCAGATCCATAGCCGGCAGCTTCCAAGTTGAGATTTCCACTGTTTCCACCATCATCCCTGATGTGTTGGCAGCCATCTGGGATGGCCATGGCAGCAAGTGGAATAGTCAGATCCATACACGACTGACCCATAACGGCTCTTTTAAGAGCCACTCAAAAATAACACAAGCACAAAACTTCCTGTGTCTATATTCAACAATAAAGTTACTAAAGATTTAGTTTCTCCTGTGACTGTACCTATACTGTCTACTTTTGAGCTGCTCACCTGGTTTTCTTGAATGCAGGTAATGACTGCAAGACTGTAAGATTAATTATAGCACCACCCAGGCTTGTCAACATGAATGTGAAAACTTTTTTGCTTATGTTCATTCGGCTCTCATGTATTTTTCCCCTATTTAAATCAACTGATTTCTCATACAGGCAATAGTAATTATAGAAATCTAACTTTAGAACAAGCAAGCATAATGTCGAACAACAAAGGAGATAATCCATGTTTAGTAGAAAATATTTTTAATATGAAACCAATCACACACATGTCCCAATCCTACGTTGATGAGACCCATACATGTGTTGGGGACACACCACCATGAGTTGCAGAGAAGTCACTAATATTTGGAAAAACCCACCTACGTGATAAGATTTAGCCAAGACCTAACTATGATTTGGTGAGACGCAGTGGTGAATGCAAGCATAAGTTGAAGGATTTATCCACAAGTTGGAAAGACCTAGCCACGAGTTGATCACCCAACATCAAGAGTTGGGGTAAACTCAACCACAATTTGGACAGACCTAACCATGAATTGCTGACGCGTAACAAAGACCTTGGTGAGACGCAATCTTGAGTTGGTGAGACATCTCAGGGGGACGAAACCATGAGTTAATGAGAAACGTTGGTGGATCTAAGCACAATTTGGAGAGACGTCACCACTAGTTGGAGACACTTCACCAAGAGTTGGTGAGATGTAAGAACGAGGTTGGTGATACGCATCCCCAAACTGTTGAGGCATAACTATGTGTTGGTGAGAAATAAAGGAGTTGGTAAGACATAACAACAAGTCGGTGAGATACAACCTTCAGTTGATGATACATAAGTACTGGTTGGTGGGAAACAATTAAAAGCTGCAAAGAAGCAATGGTCCCCAATATTTTCGGGATTTTACCTTCTTTTTTTTTCCAAATGTGAGAGAAAAATCTGACGACCATCTGTCATTTTAAGAGACTGCGATTCACACCCCTGATTAGTTGCTAATAATTTAAATTATCATCATTTAAATTAGATCAATGTTCCTTGACTTCGAACACTAGGATGACAGCAGAGCACTGATTCGGCCTCCATTAAGCCCTATAAGGATCACAGCTCCATATACGGCGTTCAGGAAACAAAAGGTGAAATGATCTTAACTAATACATAGAGACTTTGAAGCTGGCTGTTGCACCTGTGTTTAGAAACGCGGTGCAGTTTGGTAACGTCGGGCCGGCACTGACTCATTACCAGGACAAAATCAATGGCAGTACCGAAGTCCCGCGGTACAGGAGGACGGCTTGTCCCGTCCAGGGCGTACCGAACGGACCGATACTTTGCCCTGTCCCGTTGCATCCGTATTAATGAAAATCAAACATTACTGAATATGTTATGATTACAATTTTTAAAATTGATCTGACGTAACCACAAGTTGTTGCCATGTAATCACCAGGAGGTTGCAATTACTGTAGCAGGACTTTCAATTCTTGGAGGTTTACTGCTGTCTTTAGAGACACCAAAATTTTCCACTCCAATGTTCACAAATCCTTGATGATCCATAACAGGACAAGTTTTAAACAAATTATGAAGGATTAACATTTAGAGCGTAAAACCTTAAGTTGGATGTAGAGGGATGAGTATCCGCTGGATTTGATGGTCCTGTAGATCTCCTCTGGAGCGTTGACCATCAGAGGGTTCAGCCTTCTTTGGTGATCCGTCATGAAGAGGTCAAAAGGCGCTCCTGCAGCCAGCTGAGGGAAAGTGGACTTCAGCAGGTCCAGGAAGTCCGACTTCTGTAGATCCCAACGACAAGTCAAGTTTTGAATGGGACTCTTCTGAAACACTGGAACAGAAAACAGATCTTCATTGTGAGAAACAACCAGAATGATTTATTTGCATTTAATGTTATTAATTCCAAATAACGTTCGGTTTGCTCCTATAATGAGGAATGCTTTGTCCCCAGCAGTCAATTTGTGGATAGAAAACCTGAAGACGTTTGGACCTTAAACCAGATTCTTACGTGAAAATAAATTCATAAAACATCAACACACTCATTCAAGTCATTCAACTCAAGTATTGACTGGCACTCTTCTGAAACACTGGACCATAAAAGAGTTAATTGTGAGAAATAACCAGAATTACTTATTTAGATGTAATGTTATTACTTTAAAAGAACATTTAGTTTGCTCCTATATTAGGACGCCTTGTACCAAGCAGTCAATCTGTGGATAAAAAAAAAATCTGAGGACGTTTGGACCTTAAACCAGATCCTAAAGTGAAAATGACTTCATAAACCACCAGCAAACTCATTCTTCACCAAGTAAAAGCTGCTTCTGGAGATATTATTTAAAACTCAAACAGACAGGAGCGTACCGTCGTTGGAGAGCACTTCAGTCTGAGGGCCCTCCAGAAGCTGGACCCTGAAGTCCAGGTGGTTCTTGGAGTCGCGGTTAAGACGCTTTCCGCGTTTCTTCCTCTCTAGTCTGACTCTGGATGAAAATTAATCAGATAAGTCAGACAAACTAGACACCAGATACAACTGTGTGGACATATTTACTCTTTCCACTCCTATTTAAGAGAGGACAAGACTGATTATTGACAATAAAGATTTCTTTATTGATTATTTAGGAAAGGCAAGGCCATTTTATTTGTATAGCACACATTCAACAAGCTAATTCAAGGTTCTTTACATAATTCTATGGTAAAGAAATCAAACATATGATAAAAGTTTGGAAGGTAAAAACAGCAATTAAAAATAAAACATAAAAAGCATAAAAAAATAAGACATTAGAGAAAGTAAAAAGGCAGCATTTAATCGCAAAAGCACGGAAAGTAAAAACAGCAATTAAGCATAAAATGATGAAAAGCATCTAACAGGGTACTTAAGTGTCGTAATCGTTTACTCAAAGGCAGCTCCAAACAGATTAGTTTTAAGTTTTGCTTTAAAGCAGCTCAGTGTTTCAGCAGCTTTGCAGTCGTCAGGAAGTTTGTTCCAAATAATGGGAGCATAGAAACTGAAAGCTGCTTCCGCATGTTTGTTTCTGATTCTAGGGATTATTAATAAATTGGAGGACCAGAATGGTATGGGTGGTTTGTATAAAGACAACAGGTTTTAAGCATATTTTGATGCTAAGGCATTTAATGATTTATAAACTAGTAGCAGTATTTGGAAGTCTGTTCTCTGAGCTACAGAGAGACAGTTTATTGACTTTAGAATGGGATCAAAGTCACCTGGAGACATAATGTACAGCTGAGTATCACCTGCATAGTAACAGTAACTTATCTTATTGGCTGTTTTCATTTTTTTCATTTCATTTCATTTTTATTTCGAGCAAAAGAAAATCATATCTGTGGAACTTTTCTCATAATTATGAATAAGCTCGAAAAGGAGTGGGAAGAAGAAAACTTACTGAATCCCACCCCTGACTTTCAAAACAAAACGTAAACTGACTAGTAGGCTGTAAAACAGATAATAGCAGCTAAGGCAGACACAATTACTGACAATGGTAGTAGGCCTATCACATGAACCAGAAGTATTAAATACACACGTACCAACAATGGTAATGACACATGAACCAGAAATAGCATATTGCCAAGACAAATACCAACGATGTTAATGACAGATGAACCAGAGATTTTTGGTACACAAGTACCAACAGTGCTAATGGCACATGAAGTAGCACAAGAAACGGTTAGCAAAGACCAAAACTGATCAAAGGATGACAGCGTTAACCCTGTGTCTCTTTATATTCAGCCCAGACCAATCGTCTGTATAATGTTTTGAATCTGTGAATTTTTGGGCAAGCTTTCCCGAGTGGTTCGAACAATTGGTAATATGAAATTGCCAAAGCCTCTCAGACCATAAATTGTTTCTTTAAGAGCGAAATAAATTTGGACGTTTACTGGCAATGATTGCTTAAAGGCTTTAAATAGTAGAATTAGTGTGTGGTATTTAATAAGATCAGGGAACTTTAATATGTTTGAGTGTAGAAACAAAACATGTGTATGTTCCAAAAAAACATTTTTATGAATGATCCGTACAGCACGTTTTTGCAACAAAAAAAGAGCTTCGACTGTGGAATAATTGTTTCCCCATATTTCAATACAATAAATGAAATAAGGGAGAACCAGGGAGCAGTATAATGTACGAAGAGCCTTTAAATCTAAGCAGTGCTTAGCCTTACTTAGAATTGATGGGTTACGAAGCCGAATACTTTGAAGTAGTTTATGTAGGTGATCGACTTTTCCAAGCATTTTATTTTCAACCATTTACGGAGCTGACGAATTCTGCTATACCGTTCATTCGCTCCCTCTGGGACCGATACAACGGAGAAAATACTTGTGTTTATAAGTGCATTAAGGACTTGAAGCAGTTTGGAAACAACAGCCTTGAGAACTTTAAGGCTTATGTCATATGATCCTGCGTGGATAATTAGTTTTTTTTAAATCCTGGATGAAGACCAATAAGGTAGTAGAAAATATATTTAATATGAAACCAATCACACACATGTCCCAATCCTATGTTGATGAGACCCATACATGTGTTGGGGACACGCCACCATGAGTTGCAGAGAAGTCACTAATATTTGGAAAAACCCACCTACGTGATAAGATTTAGCCAAGACCTAACTATGATTTGGTGAGACGCAGTGGTGAATGCAAGCATAAGTTGAAGGATTTATCCACAAATTGGAAAGACCTAGCCACGAGTTGATCACCCAACATCAAGAGTTGGGGTAAACTCAACCACAATTTGGACAGACCTAACCATGAATTGGTGACGCGTAACAAAGACCTTGGTGAGACGCAATCTTGAGTTGGTGAGACATCTCAGGGGGACGAAACCATGAGTTAATGAGAAACGTTGGTGGATCTAAGCACAATTTGGAGAGACGTCACCACTAGTTGGAGACACTTCACCAAGAGTTGGTGAGATGTAAGAACGAGGACCAATGATAGAAGGGGTCTTCTCTGTAATTTGTCTGATAGTGTTCTTTGGGCAGCTGTAAACGCTAGTGTTTTTGCTACTGAGATTTTCAATCCCATTTAATGAACCACAATTAATTATCAGAACCTTTACTGGCGAGGTTCTTGCTGTATTATGTGTGCGCTCCACACTCCTGGATTTTTCCCCTGTGCTCTAGATGGAAAAATTAGTCGGTCACAAACAATGGAATAACTGGCGGTGCTGTTGCATCGCAGTTTCCCTGTTCTCCTGGTGAAAACCAATAAAATTATAAATAAAAACTCTGCTTTAAATGGTTCTTTTCCATCTTTTGAGATAAATTTTAATCAATTTAATCCCAAACTTGCCAAATGTGTTGATGTTTGGGCTTAACTGTAGAATAGTGAATCATAGGTGTCTAACCTTGTTGGTATTTCATAATCTGGGTCCTTCAGTTCCTCCCTTTTCAGTGTCAGCGGAACCACGGCTGGCTTCTCTTCCTCATGATCATCATCATCGTTGTACCGAAGGAAGTCCGGACTGCTGGTGTCGCTCACCCCTGGACAAAAGGTTGAATGGTTGGATTGATCTGTGGCTGGTAGAAGACAACTATCACCTTGTTCCATCCTCGCATCCTCCTTCATGTCAAAAAGGACATCAGAGATACTAAATCGCATGTTAAAACAAGACGTCTGCTAAAAGAATTTTTTTTATTCTCCCAAATACTAATCTTTATTTACAACCATGCAAAACTTTTTCCACAGATTTGCCGAATTGGAATTTTCAGATTTTCTACTAGATGGCGAAACTTGACAAAGTTGATCTGTGAGATAAATCTGTACATCAAATTCCTCATCAAAGACTGAAAGGTCCTCACATGAGCATTACAAAACAAAACACTAGCGCTACTTGACTGTGGCTTCCTTCATCATTAATTAATGCATCATTATAGGCAACTTTGGGCTTCTTTATGCTAGCTAGCCTTCTTGAATTTACACCACAGATGAGCAGTATACAAGGGTGTACAGTAGGTTCTGAATAGGATTTCTTCCTGAACACGCATGAAATTTCCTGGACAAAATATTGGCCTGTAGATACAACAAATGCTTGCTCAGTATGAGTAATTACTGTAGTTGGGAGTCTGCATCAAAGGGGCGCAGATATCAATCTGCTGAGACTCCTTAAGTCGAAATGTTTTTAACTTATTCCAATATTCGTATGTTTGAACTGAAATGACCTTTCCTGTAAAGTGCTTTGATATGACATTTGTTGTGAATATGGGTTGTGTAAATAATCCGAATTGAAATTGAATCATTAAAGTTCCGGTGATGAATATAAGTAAACGTTTTCCAGGTGAGTCCTACCCGCGTTCCGCCGCTGCTCCTCTTCCTCTCCAACCACCACCACCTCATGGCTCTGCAGGTCTGGGAGTCCCGCTTCAGCTTTTCACACACAAACAACCATCTGATCAACACCTGAGCTGCTCTGACTGGATCCAACCAGAACCTCCAGTCCACCACTGACCTCTTCTGTGCAGTCTGACCTGAGGCTGCAGCAGCTCCAGCTGCCTCCTCTGTCGGTCGATCTCCTGCCTGAAGCCCGAAGCCTCCTGCTCGTAGTCGGCTACGGTCCTCTCCACCACCGCCAGGATCTCCCGGGCGGCTGTGCTCAGCTTCTCGGTGATGATTCCTCTCAGAATGTCGCTCTTAGACACGCTGAGTGGATCAGAACCGCTGCTGCTGCAGTAAAACATGCTGGATTCTCCCTCCATGTTGCTTTTCCTGTTTGGGGTTCTGCGACAAAAACAGTCCGTGTAGGAACATAACATAAACTTCTGTTATTTTCCATTAAAATGCCAACATAACTTTTTTTTTCCCACAAGAAAATGTCAAACAAACTAAAAATAGTATTCTTGATCTGAATGCTGTTTACGTAATTTGGTTATCTGTGCAAACGATAAACAGCATAATTTATATTGATGAACACCCGTAAAATATCGACAGTATGAACATAATATATAGAAACCAATGAAACCATTTTATTAGTTAAGTCTTCGTATTATTAAAATCTTTTGCTTCATCTTTTAACTTAAAACATATGTTTAGCCCACTGAAGACATGCCACTAAAAAAATAGGAGCACTGACAATGCTTGGTTCTATTTAAACTTCTGGGTTTTTGTTTGTTTGTTTAAAAAAAAATTAACATTACATTTTTTGACCAAAGTGTGGCTGACCGCTGGTGTTTATTAATGTAATTTTTCCAGGTGTTTCTGTAACATTTTTAATGTCAACCCGTCACTTTGATCAGATGATTAAAGGAAACAGCTTTTAGATCAAACGTAGCGTTTTTTTATTCGGTTTCTTTAACATTTTCTTGTCGGGAAAAAAAAAATGTAGGCATTTTATAATTTTAAAAAAAACAACGACAATCAGAAGTTATACGTTTTGTTCCTACACGGACTGTTTTTATCGCAGCACACCAAACAGGAAGAGCAACATGGAGGGAGAATCCAGCATGTTTTACTGTAGCAGCAGCGGTTCTGATCCACTCAGCGTGTCTAAGAGCGACATTCTGAGAGGAATCATCACCGAGAAGCTGAGCACAGCCGCCCGGGAGATCCTGGCGGTGGTGGAGAGGACCGTAGCCGACTACGAGCAGGAGGCTTCGGGCTTCAGGCAGGAGATCGACCGACAGAGGAGGCAGCTGGAGCTGCTGCAGCCTCAGGTCAGACTGCACAGAAGAGGTCAGTGGTGGACTGGAGGTTCTGGTTGGATCCAGTCAGAGCAGCTCAGGTGTTGATCAGATGGTTGTTTGTGTGTGAAAAGCTGAAGCGGGACTCCCAGACCTGCAGAGCCATGAGGTGGTGGTGGTTGGAGAGGAAGAGGAGCAGCGGCGGAACGCGGGTAGGACTCACCTGGAAAACGTTTACTTATATTCATCACTGGAACTTTAATGATTCAATTTCAGTTCAGATTATTTACACAACTCCAATTCACAACAAATGTCATATAAAAGCACTTTACTATGGAACGCCAAAGTGTTCAAAATTAAAGAAATAAATTAACACAACATTATGAAATAAATATCAGCATGAATAAATATTGAATAAAAATATAATGTGACAATGAAATTATTAAAAACGGAAATAATTTCAAATGCAACGCCCATTTTTTGAAATTTTTTTCATAATTTTTTTTATTTTAAGACTATTCATTTGTATAATATATATATATAAATTTCATTAAATATTTATTTCACTGCAATTTACTTCATAATAATATAAATTATTTCAAGACATTTTTAATTAATTCCATCAGTTTTTATTCCAATCTCTCTTTTTCCCAAAGTCAGGTTTTATTTCATAATGAGGTTTTTCATGATGGTATTTATTTCAAAAAGACATTTAAGAACTGAAGTCGTCCGTCAGCCAATCAGAATCAGCGGTTGAGACCTGGACGCTGATTGGCCGGAACTAAGATTAGTCTTCCTGGATAGCCGTTGTTGTGGCTCTGTGAGCAGCTAGCAGCATGCTAAGTAAAGGGTCGGAGATGCAGGAACTTTGTTCAGCTCTGGTTGTTCTAACAGGTCATATTGAGAGGAATAACTTATCATGAACCGTTTCAGAGACCCGTCTTGATTCGTCTGGATGATATAATCTTAACTGATCCCAGGTTCAGCTCTCAGCTGTCTGACAGTAGCACCGGAGTTCTGCTGTTATCTATTATTGCTGTTATCGCTCCCGTCTGCTATTATAAGGAGACGGTAGAGGAAGCCCTGGTTGGTTGTTAGCTACAGTCAGTTAAAGGGAGATTATTTAAACGTGTTCTGTGTTATTTCTGAAATGTTTTAATGATCGTACCAAACAGCCGACCTGAGTCTTTTTCCCCAGTCTAATCACGGGCATGGCGCCCTGAGCAGCTTTACACCTAGAACACTGGAGCAGCACCGGCTGTTTGGATTAGACATCCCCATTACAAAAGTGATCAAATATTCTGCCAGTATTATTAGAATTATAAAGCCATACATAAAATCCCAAAGGCATTAAACTCAATAACAGTATTAAACGACTTTAGCCGGTCCTCGCCATTTTCCTCCTGCAGGAACATCATGTTTAAGCACCAACCAATCAGCATCCAGGTACCAAAAGCTAATTCTGATTGGCTGGCTAAGACATTATGTTAAATGGCATTTTGAAATAAAACCCTATTATGAAATAAAAGCTAACTTTGTAAAAAAAAAGGAAAAAAAAGAAAAGATTTTTGAATAAAACCGATTATATTAAATAAAAAAACTCAAAATAAATTATAGTATGAAAAAAATGGCAGTGGAATAAATATTAAATTAAATATATATAAAATAATGCTAATATTCCAAAATAAAAAAATATAAATATTGGGCATTGCATTTTAACAGAATTCCTTTTTTCACTATTTAATTGTTACATTAAATATTTACTTATTATTAAGTCATGCTTATATTTATTTCATGTTTATTTAATGTTTTATTTATCTATTTAATTTTGAACACTTTGGCGTTCCATACTTTAAGGAAAGGTTGTTTCAATTCAAACATACGAAGTTTGGAATTGATTAAAAAAATTTTACTCAAGGAGTCGCAGCAGATTGATATTTGCGCCCCCTTGATGCAGACTACGACTACAGTAATTACTCATACTGAGCAAGCATTTGTTGACAGTGGAGAGGAAAAAACTCCCCTTTATCAGGAGGAAACGTCCAACAGAACCAGAACCTGGCTCAGTACCAATGGCCACCTGCTGCGACCGACTGGGGGTTTCAGAAGACACAGCAGAGACACAGAAATAGATTATTTTCTATGTTAAGGAAAGTTGATAACGGGACATGGAGGATGTTCGGTCTGTGGGAGCATCGTCTGAGTCGATGCTTCCCATCCAGCAGGGGGCGTTGTAGCTGAGTAGGATACCAGACCAGGTGGAGCTTCTATGGAGAGAAAAACACTGATAGAAAAGAAGCAGAAATAACAGCAAATAATACATCTGGAGAGTAGTAGAAATGTAGTGACAAAAGGTGGTCATTCTGTGTCCTCCAACAGTTTAAACGTATAGAATTGTAACTACAGAGATAGATCAGGATAACTTTCTAATTATAAGCTTAATATTAATCAGAACTCTTGCTGCAACATTTTGGATCAACCGAAAGGTTTTTAAATGCATTTTGTGGACTTCCTGCTAATAAGGAATTAAAGTAGTCCAGCCTTGAAGTAACAAATGCATAGACTAGTTTCTCTGCATCACTCCTGGACAGGATGTTTCTAATTTTAGCAATATTCTGGTGGTGGAAGAAGGGAATCATAGAAACATGTTAATGTAGGATTTGAATGTCATATGTTGGTAAAAAAAAAAAATAACACATAGGTTCTTTATTATTTTACCGTAGGCCAGTTTAATGTCATCCAGATGAAGTCTAAACACTTTCAGGGCTTTTGGCTCAAAGAAATGAACTTCTGTCTGGTCGCTGCTCTGTTTTTATTTAGTTTCTGAATGAAAGTCCATGGAACATACTCAAACATCCATACATTTCCAGCCAGGTTTCATGTTTCTAACCACTAATATCTGTTGTATTTACATGGGAAACTTTACTAATTGATAGTTAATAATGGCTCAAAACAAGAGAAACAAGGGGGGTTCAATACAGGCGTTTTTTACTTTTAATGTTTATGATCTCCGACATACTATGTGCTAAATATTAATATTAATTTTCACAGCTGTACACAGATGTTTTCATATCATCTCACAGTTCAACTTTCCTTAACAGGTTTTGTCATGCGGTAGAAAATCTGAATATTTCAACTTGACAAATTTGCAGAAAGAGTTTTGCATGGCTGTAAATAAAGATTTGTATTTGGGAGAATAAGAAGTCCTTTAGCGAACATTCTGTCCTAAGATGCGGTTTAGTATCTTGCATGTCATTTTTCTGAGCTCTTCAGTCTGTAAATATCGTGAGGATGTAAACGAGGTGATAGTTGTCTTCTACCAGCCACACATCAGTCCAACCAATTATACAGCCTTTCGTCCAGGTGTGGGCAACGCCAGCAGTCCGGACTTCCTTTCGTATGATGATGATCATGATGAAGAGAAGCAAGCCGTGGTTCCGCTGACACTGAAACGGGACGATCTGAAGGACCCAGATTATGAAATACCACCAAGGTTAGACACCTATGATTCAATATTGTACAGTTAAGCCCAAATATTATTAATACGTCTGGCAGATTTAGGGTTAAATTGATTGAAATTCTCTCAAAAGATAGAAGAAAAAAAATTAAAAACCCAGTTTTAGCTGGTTTTATTTATAATTTTATTGATTACACAAGGAGAATAGGTAAACTGCATGCAGCTCCACCACCAGATGTTCCATTGTTTATGACAGACTAATTTTTCACTCCAGAGCAAAATCCAGGAGTGTGAATTGGATACATAATAAAGTTAGAATCTTCCCAGTAAAGGTTCTGATAATTCATGATGGTTCTGTAAATGGAATCTAAAACTTCTGTTGCGAAAACAATAGTGTCTATGAATGCCCAAACAACGCTATCAGAGAAATTACGGAGAAGATCCCTTATATCAAGGGTCCCCAAGTCCAGGCCTCAAGGGCCGGGAGCCTACCAGTTTTAGAGGTGTCTCTGCTCCAACACAGCTGATTCAAATTCTCTAACTTCGTTCTCAGCATGTCAAGTTCTGCAGAGGCCTGCTAAAGAGCCATAACTTGATTCTGGTGTGATGAACCAGGGAAAGAACTAAAACCTGCAGGACACTGGCCCTTGAGGTCTGGAGCTGGGGACCCGTCTTATATCATTGGCCTTCATTCAGGATAAAAGATAAAATAATTATCCACGCAGGATTATATGACATAAGCCTTAAGAAGAGCAGACTTCTCAAGTTGACATTTCCGAACTGCTTCAGGTGCTTAATGCACCCAAAAACACAAATATTCTCATCAATATACCTGTCCCAGAGGGAGCGAATGAACGGTGTACATAGACTGTAAAAAAGAATAGACAACGTCTCCTCTCCGTTTACCAGAATGACACACATTCAAGGGGGAATTCATGGAGGATTTACAGACTCCTCCTCCCCAACTCTGACGAAGCATGTTCCTAAAAAGGGCATAGGGGCGGGATCTTCACTGTAGACTCTGCCATCGCGGGGCGTGTATGGGAGTGTAGTTCGGTCGTAATCACGCCCATTCTTTAGCTCTGATGCTAAACTTGGATAACTAAGCTAAAGGCTAATAGCCCCATGCCTGACTGCTGCCATATCTGCGCTCCTCCGACGGTTCTCCTATTTCTCAAACCTCAAAAGGTAAGAACTAGTAACTTGAAATAATTATTAAAATGTAGTGTTTCTATAATTAAATTCGAACGAAACAGCCTGTCAATCAAAGTCCGGCCCCCTCATTAATTATGCAAGATTTCAAAAAATTCTCTTACCAAAACAAGCCTGGTTTCAATTTTTTGACTAGCCCAGCGTTATCTCAGGAGGAATATGTAGCCATAGAAAGTTAAAAAAAATTGAAACAAGGCATTAAAGTTGTTTTTAATGTGTGTAAAGTCCAATGCTTTTCAATGAGGGCCTAGCGGCCAAATGGAGGTACTACATCAATGGAGGAGCAATGGCGGCCTCCATGGTATGCGGTCACAAAGCAGAGCAGCCAGCGGCCATTGACGGTGTAGCACAATTTGTCAGCTCCATAAAATGTTTGACAAAAAAATGCTTGGAACACTCGATCACCTATATCAACAACTTCAAAGTATTCGGCTCTGTAACCCATCTATTCAAAGAAAATCTGCGTTTTCTGAACTGATCTAGAATAAGACTGATGGTTTCAAACATCTTTTGTTATGTAAATAAGAAGTTGCCAGGTTTGTCAAAACAACTGACTCACAACCTTGATTCTCAGCCTGCTGATGATAAGCAAACTAACAGAGAACAAATGCCCCCCTCCTCTGCTACAAACACTGAACACACAGAGACTGAAAACAAAGACGGCTTCAAGCAAAGATATGATTCTCCAGCATCATTTACACAGTCACTAAGAATTTGTTCACCGTGAAGCTTTTCTAAGAAACTTAAGGGAATACTTCACCCCTGGAAAGATGAATGTGTATTTAAAGTGGGTGAGATATGTAATAGAAATGTGATTTTTTTTATTTTATTTCGAGCATACTAGACTGAGAAAAGCCAGAAAATTTTCTTTTTACTCATGTGGCTGAAATACAACAATTCCCAGAATGCGCTTGGTTTGCTGCCCTGAGTCCACTCACAAACCACATCTACCTGTTACAGGCTTGATTTCTGAGTAGGTAATGCGCTAAGTAGTTTGCAACGCTGTTAAACACTAAAAGAACATTGCACCTGTGCCTAAACCATCAAAGGAGGCTGCCACAACTTCTTTCAAAAGTTGATTCGAAAACCTGCCGCACACGAGAGCTATCTGCTGAGCAAACAGCCTCGAATGACTCTTAGCTCAGCAGATAGCTCTCGTTTGCGGCAGGCTTAAGACCAACACCGATAGAAGCTTATCATACCTCAAATTCACTCTGCTACTATTCCCTGAGTTTTCTTACTGTGTCAAATCAGAATCACTACCTGGCTTATTTCTGTTCTTTAGAATTTATTTTGGGATAAAAAAGTGAGCATGATATATATTACACAACTTAGACTTTCTCATTAAAAAGATGTCAACAAGAGTCGCGCAGTAGCTCTGCATATGATTTTTTTACTCCAATTGAAATCACTATTTCTCTAAGCCGATACATTCTTTAGGGTAATATATACTCCAGTATAGCAACACTAAAGGTTTATAACAAACAACACAACAAATTTGATTTATAACTTTTATTTAAAAAGTAAATAAAACAATATTAACACTTTTAACACTCAAAGCTCTTCGATAGCTTCAGCAGTTTCCTGATATATCCACAGTATTACCGTCAGGAGCGGGATATCTTCGTCTGATGTCCAAAACAACACAGGTAGGCAAAGCTAGACTATAGCCTTTGCCAAGTCTCTCGCCTTGCAGGACCAACTCAAAGTGACGGTAGGCTGTTAGGCGATATATTTTCTACAAAACAGTAAACTCTATGTTAATGTAACAACAATAGCTCAGCTGACTTCGTGGGAAGAACGCTATGATAATGCCGGGTGTACAAACTCAGTACATGACGTCTTAGTAAGAAAAAGAAAAACAAACAAAATGCTAACTTGACATTAAGCCGTCCGTTTGTCCCTACGGGCATTTCCAGTTGATCTTTGGGATCCTGAAGTAGGTCCCCCTATCCATGTGTGGTTAATCCGCAACTATTCATCGGTGTACTGCGGCTCGTATAGGTAGCCGCGAGCATCCGATTCTCGCAACACATCTTCAAAATCCCCTTCTGCCATTTCAACTTCAAAACTACCTTCCATTGTGATTAGCCTACTATTCAAACTTTCTCCAGCAAGAGCCTGTTAGCTTAGCTTCTACAGAAAGACGACGGACACGACCAGGCGCGGATTAATGCACAGGCTAGATATGGCTTGAGCCTAGGGGCCAAGTGCATTCTGGGGGCCCCATTGGCCAGTTAAAAATTATATCATTTTGTTTACGTATTTAGTAAACAATTGTTGCTGCTGTAATTTTTTGGGATTGAAGTTATTACTACTGCTACTACAACACACAAAAAGGAAACAAACAAAAAACTACAACAAAAAAAAAAATAAAAAATTGGAAGACGGAATTTGAGCCAAAAAGAGTTTAGGGTAAAACTGATCCATTTACAATGTAGGTTACAGACCTATTTGACCTAGTCTTATCTCAAAAGTTTTTAAAACGTAGGGAGCATCACACAGAACAAGCTATTTAACATTATAATAAATATCGGCAGATGAGACCAGAGAAGAATTGCAAGGATGGAGAGGGTGCAGGGCCCACAGACAAGTGCAGCCTAGGGGCCCCTGTACACCTTAATCCTCCCCTGGACACGACACGTTTATTATCTGTGAGTGAGATTCCTCCCCATATGGGCGTGGTGAAAACATGCGGAACTAGCACTCAATACTGGCTGTAGTTCAATGCCTCTGGCCAAAACAATCGTCAGATGACGCAATATGACGATTTTTTGCGTCATCGGAGGACTTTTTTCAAGCCTAAAAATGTACAAATCTCTCCTCTCAGGGGGATATGGGGGGGGGTGCACGGTCATTCGAAAATACTGCTGGTTTTCTACTGATACAAAGCTTAATGCTAAATGCTGAAGTATCCCTTTAACAAACAGATTGAGAGGAAACCACGTTAACACCAATGTTTGCATTACACCAAAGCGCTGATAGATGTAGCTCTTCCTTTCCACCACTTATAATGACTAATGTCTGATGTTAAAAGTCAACAGACATCAACTTCCGACCCCTCACCCACAAAGACTTGTCTGGTTACCAGGAAAGTAGCATTCCTGTGACTATAAACAGAAGAACTCTTAAAATCAAACACTGGCGTATTCACACAAACCTCAAAAGGATCACCTGTCAGAATAATTTGTCAATAACCAGCAAATCTCTTAAACTAGCATTATTAAATATCATATCTTTGTCAGGAAAGTCTTTTCTAATCAAGTATTTTATTACCGAACATAATATACAGGCTCTGTTTTCATCTGAAACTTGGTTAGGTGTAAATAGTGAAATATCCACAGTGCTAGAATCTACTTTTCCTAACTACAACATTTTACGCGACAGCAGGAAGCAAAGATGAGGGGGGCGGTTATGTACAGTCTTTCATAACCCAATGAACCTTTAAAGGGTGGGCAGATTTAACTCTTGAACACCTAGCTACAGAGATTAAAGAGTCAAATAATTTCTTATTTATAAATTTATACGAATCTCGAAAACCTTAACTCAAACTTCTTAAGTTATTTCAACGACCATCTTTCTGTAATATGTACTGGCAACGACCATCTAATTATTGTGGGAGACTTCAACATTCTTACTGACAACCCCCAATATAGACGAGCTAAAACATTAAGTAATACTGTCCATTTGGTCTGATCCAACATGTCAAACGACCAACACACAATAAGGGCACACTCTAGACTTCATTATTAGCAAAGGTTTAAATATCTTCAGCATCTCTCTAGTTGATATTGTATTATCTGACCATTTTTGCATTTTCTTTGAAAGCACGATCCGAGCTAAACTATCTAACCAAAGGGAGACCACTGCATTAAAAAAAAGTGTTTCGTCGGGGATGCTCAGTTGACACTTTTAAAGAAATTTACTGCTCTATCTAAACCCCATCCCCTTCATCTTCCTACAGAAATCCAGTAAACAGGCCGGTGGATAACTTTCTCTGTAAAGTTTTTGACTTCACTGATACCATTGCTCCAACTAAAGTTCAAATATTCTCGGGTAGAAAGAAATCTCGATGGACTAGCGATCCACTGTTACGTAGTGAAAAAAAGTAGTATAGAGAAAATGGCCGATAACTTGAGTCCAGGTTCACTATGAGATCTAGAAAGACAGACTGAACAGACTTATTTGCAATAGTCGAGAGACTAACTAATCCTCCAATGACGGTGGCTCCTGAACAGTGTTGGGTAGTAACGAAATACATGTACCGGTGGTACGTATTTAGAATACTAATACTCAGTAACTGTATTCCGTTACAGTTACTTTCTTTAAACATGAAATTCAGAATACAGTTACTTTTGTAATACCATTTGAATACTTGTGTGTTTTTCACTTTCCACCTGAAAGATTAAGATATATACGTTTTGGGAAATGTGTGTCTCTGCGTAGTGTAGACTATCCCATAATACTCATAAACAACATGCCACCAAAACCATAGCGATCCTATGGTCGAAACACTCCCGACCTGCAAGCACCAACATTAATGTGAGTTGCCAGGAATGGATTCAGAGCCGGAGCTGGGGGGGTTGGAGCCACAACCGCAGCCAAATAGTGAAGGAAATGATGCATTCAGTGGCGCTCTCTCGCAGTTAATTTTTTTTCAAGTGATGCCAGATTTCATTCGAGCATTCCTGACAAAAACCCGAATAAAACCGTGATGGTTATAACTGGGGAAAAGATCAAATCGGGTTACACTAGTCATTAAGCCACACCACTTATGCTTCTGGTGTCAAACTGTGAAGTATGCATGCAAACTCCAGTGATTGCTGTAGAATCTGTAATTTTGTATCAATTAATCAAACGGCATATTCGTATTACCCATTAAAATATGTTCTGCAAAGGATAGTGATGATCCAGGTGGGAAAATTCTTACATTTTTGTGTAAACTTTTGCTGTCGGGTCTCAAGAAGCTATACGCCGCACATCAACATTGTCAACAGCAAACTTGAAACATTAAGCATCCCTTAATAATCAATGAAGATACCTTCCTTCTCAATCATCAGACTCTCTTAAATAGGAGTGGAAACAGAATGATTAGTGCGTATCTGTGGTAGTAAATATATCCACACAGTTTTACCTGGGGGTGTAGTTTGTCTGACTAATTTGATAAATTCTCATCCAGAATCCGACTAGAGAAGAAGAAACGCAGAAAGCGTCTGAGCAGCGACTCCCAGAACCACATGGACTTCAGGGTCCGACTTTTGGAGGACCCTCAGACTGAAGTGCTCTCCAACATCGGTACGCTCCAGACACTCCAATCTGTTAGTTTTAAATAATATCTACAGAAGCAGCTTTTACTGGGTGAAGAATTAGTTTGCTGATGGTTTATGAAGTCATTTTCACTTTAGGATCTGGTTTAAGGTAATTTTTTTTATCCACAGATTGACTGCTTGGTACAAGGCGTCCTAACATAGGAGCAAACTAAATCATAGCTTAAAGTAATAACATTATATCTAAATAAGTAATTCTGGTTATTTCGCACAATTAACTCTTTGATGGTCCAGTGTTTCAGAAGAGTCCCAGTGGATACTTGAGTTGTCCTCAGGATCTACAGAAGTCGGACTTCCTGGACGTGCTTAGGTCCACTTTCCCTCAGCTGGCTGCAGGAGCACCTTTTGACCTCTTCATGACTGATAACAAGAGGAGGCTGCGTCCTCTGGACAAAGCTATGACTCCAGAGGAGATCCACAGGACCATCAAATCCAGCATATTCTCAGCCCTCTACATCCGCCTTAAGGTTTGACATTCTAACTGTCAATCCATCATAATTTCTACGGTATAACAGCTAATTTGTTTTAAATATGATACTCCAGATAAAACCGGAGAGTTGTATCTGCTAAATGTTTACTTATGGGAAAATTTTACATTTCATTACTAAGCCTAGATTATACTGATGATATCCAAATGTTAACTCTATTCATATGATTTTTGGTTACCTCTACCTTAGTTGTATTTATTATTAGACCCAAAACACAGTTATCTCCCTTCTCACGATTATATCATACGAAGCTGTAGCAGCAACTGTGTGGAAATAATAAAGAACAGAAGAAATGTAAAAGCCTTTCTTTCCAACCCATAGCTTCTCATACTCTGAATAGCTTGAAGTAGGGCTGGATTATAATTTGATAGCAGTATATATCGATCGATAGACGTGTGGTGTGATAGAAAAAAAAGTGGTAGATAAAAAACTTCCATAGAAAAAAAAAGTTATTTCATTCTACCCTATCAGGCAGCTTAATACAACAATCATTACTTACTCCAAACGAATCATTAACAATTACCCACGCAGCTCTGTCAGCTACCCTCTCTTCTTTCAAACCACAAAAAGAATAAAATGATTTGAGCTGAAACAGAATTTTTTAATAGTCCCTAAGCAAACCATCACCGTAACTTCGCCGTGGTCAGATGTCACAGTAGGGAAGCAGTGGAGGACGTTGTTCTGGATAAATGTTTCAGTGGCTCCAGTAAAGGTTGCGTCCCATTCTGAACGGATGCTCAGCGCACTAAAACACTAAACGTAGCGATAATAAACGAAATATAATACTACGATCAACTGTCTCGCTGCGAATCTTTTACAGAGAGACACAGGAAACTTACCAGGTCGTGCTGCTAACAACACCTGCAGCTTTTAAAGTGTCCCCTCGTTTCTGCCCCCGCTCCTCAGAAGCGAAAAACGCTTGAAAAAACACATCCGGCTTCAGCTCTCAGTGTTCTGGGCTCTGTCTTAACTCTGGTGACTAGCTGATTAGCTGAAGAGCTGAACTGAATTAGAAAAGGCTTTATTGACAAACTAAACCAAAGGTTTCAGCCATTAATATTATAAAGCGTCATTAAATGTTTAAAAGATTTAAAAGCATCAAGATAAGGCTTTAATTTAAATTACTAAGAGTTGAAAAATATATGTAATATAATGGTTAATAATATTACTTTTCTTTGTATTTACTGATGTTACTCAGGTCTCTTGATTTGTTTCTGTGTCTTACACATGTAGTTATGACAAAAAGAAGTGTTGGAAAAATTAATCAATTTAATTCTTAGTTAAAATTATTTTGTTGAAGAATAATAAAATGACCTGGGAGGCACCTAAAATATATACTTTACATGTTATATTTATTGCTAATAATCGATATTGATAAATATGACTAATTAACATTTAAATAGTGATTAATTAAATTTAAAAAAATTAACTTTTGACAGCCCTAACATTTAGTAATATATAGTTAATATATTTTCATATTGAGTGCTCTGCTTTTTCTTATTTCAAGATTTTCTTATTTAAAGTTAAATTGAGTTATCTTTCACCATTTTTTTGTGTGCACTTTTAAAAACTCCTGCTGATTGTTGTAAACAATTTTGCTTAAACTTTTCAAGTGAAATTGATTACACTTAAGAATTGTTTACATTTCCTTTTTGCACTATACATTAAGGTGGCTAGATTTAAGGAATTACATTTGTTGTATCTACTGGTTCAATAAATTGGTGTTTTTAAGTCACCCTACTATCGAAATGGAGTTGTTTTTTTCTTGCAGTATCAAATTGAGTTGGACATTTTTGAATCATTACAACCCTATTTCTGACAATTCATGGTTAGGTCCTGTTATCTTGTGGTTTAGTCAGGGTTTGGTGTTGCCATCTCCTGGTTAGTTCTAGCCTACACACAGTCGTGTCTCGCAAACAAATGGTTGGATCTCACCAGCTCGTGGGAACGGCTCACCAAGTCGTCGTTAGATCCCACCAATGCGTCTCACCAACTTGTGGTTTGATCTTGCCATCATGTGGTTAGCTGTTGCAAAACGTGGTTGGGTCTCGCCAAATAATGGTGACTTCCAGTTCTAGTCTACACATGGTCGCCAAGCTGGCGGTGATGTCTCGCCATCTCGTTGTTGGGTCCTGCCGATTTGTGTTTTCGTCTCACCAACATGTTGTTACATTCCACCAATTCGTGGTTGCGTCTGAAGAACCTAGCTTTTACGTATCGTCAACTCATGCTTAGCTGATGCCAACATGTGGTTGGTTATCTCCAAATAATGGTGACTTCTCGCCGACTTGGAATAACGTGCCCCCAACAGGTTGGGTCAAGACATTGTTGGGCCTCGCCAGCACCTGGTTGGTTCTTTCCAGCTTGCGATGAGGACTCGGCAACTCGTGGTTAGGTCTCGCCAACTTTTGGTTACATCCAACTAAACCGACTCGTGGTTTGGTTTCACCAGCAGGTGATAATCTGGCCAGCTCATGGTTATGTCATCCCTCTCTATATTTCGCAAACCCTTAGTTAAGTTGCACCTATTCCTGGTTATCCCCTGTAAACCCATCATAGGGTAGGTATTATCGTATCTTTGATAGTCTTAAATTGAATCTTTTTGTTTTGGCCTCATCATATATTTGCATTTTTGTTATTTGTGTGTGAACATTGTTGCTAGTTTTGTTGAAATATCCTCTGGATGTTTACAGTCAGCAGTTGATCCTCAGAGCAGCAGCGAAGATGTCCAGCCACGTTCAGGAGATGAGGAGCTGAGCTTCAGTTCTGCCACACTATCAGATGATAAGCCTCTGATCAGCGACACCCAGAAACACCTGGACTTCAGGGTCCGACTTCTGGAGGACCCTAAGACCGAAGTACTCTCCACCATCGGTAAACTCAGGGCCCGCCATAGCGATTTATTTGGCATTGTAAACTCTAGAGGACCACATAAATGGTACCGTTTAGTTTTATTTATGTGCAACTAAACACTTCTTTATTTTATCAGCAGTTATTTAAATAGTCCTATGTACACATCATTGTGAAAAAGATGTTCAGTATCATGTAATCTTAAGAAATATTTGTTGAGACAGATATTTATCAATAGTTCAGCAGTTTGTTAAGGATAATTTTATCAATACTTTATGCCAAAACCGCCCTTTAAGACATTCATTATCTTCAAGTGGCCCTAACTGAAAATGAGTTTGACGCCCTGCTCCATACAGTCCTGTCTGTTTGAGGTTTAAGTAATGCTTCCAAAAGCACCTTTTCCCAGGTGTTGAATGAGTTTGCTGATTGTTTCTGAAGTAATTTTCACTTAAAAATCCAGTTTAAGGTCCAAACCTCCTCAGATTTTTCTCTCCACAGGTTGACTGCTGGGGACAAAGCATTCCTAATATAGGAGCAAACTGAACGTTATATGCAAATATGTCATTCGGGTTGTTTCTCACAATGAAGATCAGTTTTCTGTTCCAGTGTTTCAGAAGACTCCCATTCAAGACTTGATTTGTCCTCGGGATCTACAGGAGTCAGACTTCTTGGACTTGCTGAGGTCCACTTTCCCTCAGCTGGCTGCAGGAGCACCCTTTGACCTCTTCATGACGGATAACAAGAGGAGGCTGCATCCTCTGATTGCCAACACTCCAGAGGAGATCTACAGGACCATCAAATCCAGCAGATACTCATCCCTCTACATCCGCCTTAAGGTTTGACGCCTGTCGGCAGGTGTATTTCTAATCCAGACCTGGCGATTTAAACCCCACTGCAGGCCTCACCATCGCTCCAGCCTTTCCTTCTATTCTCTGTCAACCTGCAAACACCAAAGTACTAGAGTAATTCACACAGAGACCTGGAATCTTATGTTAGCATATATTTCAGGAATGAAACGGCATCACCAAGTGTTTCTGTTGCGTTCAAATTCTTTTCAGTAGAGCCAAGTCTTTGACAAACAGATTCACCCTCATTGGTTTACAAAATATCAGCATACACCGAATAAAAATGTAACACCTCCTTCTTAGGCGTCTCCCATTGTGCTCAGAAATGCTGAATGTTAACGGTGATCTATGACACACCTGCTCTTGAAACAATGCGGTTTTCTATCCGTGTTTACACACTTTCCTGCAGTTTTCCGTACAAATGCTTAATTCAGACATTCCACTTGTAGCGACCCTGCAGCAGCTGTTTTCTGTTTTTCACAGCATTGCAGTCAAACACCTTGAGACCTTTATGTCTGCACATATATCTGAGTAAATGCTGCAGAGCCTTCTGCAGTATAACAGTTGGCTTCATCCAAGCTTTAGTTTTTGACAACCCATGAACAGTTCTCTCCAAAACATGTTTGGTTCTCACCAACTTATTGGTGATGTCTCGCCAACATGTGGTTAGGTCTCACGATTATCTGGTTTGGTCTTAAAAACACCGTGTTGGGTCTCACCAACTCATGGCTGCATCCCACCCACCTAGTTGTTGAGTCAACAGTTCATGGTTAAATATTGCCAACTCTTGGTTATTTCTGTACAACTGATGGTTATGTTTCATTAACCTTGTTAGGTTGTGTTCCACCAACCTATTTGTTCACCAAAAAATAGCTATGTCTCACCAACAAGTAGTTGTCTGGCTAACATGTGGTTATGTCACCCCTGCCTATATTGTGCTAACTCTTAGTTAAGTTGCATTTATTTCTGATTATCTCCTGTAAACCCTTCATAATTTAGGTGTGGCCGTATCTTTGAGATTCTTAAATGTCATGTTTATTTTAGGGTCATCACATATTTACATATTTGTTACGTGTGAACATTGATGCTACTTTTGTTGAAATGTCCTCTGTGGATGTTTACAGAGAGCAGTCAATCCTGTTAGAGATGCCCAGCCTTGTCCAGGGGATGAAGAGCTGAGCTTCAGTTCCGCTTCACCATCAGCTGATCAAACTGTGGACAACATGGGGTAATGATGATCAACAGACAGCTCTCATCTGCTTCATTCCAGGATCTCTACATTCTTCCTCTGTCTACCTTCAGGTTGGAATCTCCCACCGATCAGCCTCAAAAGAGGCGGCGTGGTAGACCTCGCCTCGGTGAAGAACCAACTCACCACCTTCTCAGACTCTGTGTGCTGGAGGACCCCCAATCAGACACTCCTTCAGAAACGGGTGAACATTAAACTCTGCTTCATGGTTGTGACATTGGTTAAAGTTACTCATGGAAGTCTTTTTTTCAGAGCTGCAGAAGTCATCAGTGCGAGAGTTGAAATGTCCTCGACATCTACAGGAGGCTGACTTCTTGGAGCTGTTGAAGTCCACCTTCCCTAAACTGGCTGGTGATGCCAAAAGAATTCAAATTTACAAATCAGACCACAGAAGGAAGCTTCAGAAGCTTCAAGTGAACAGACTGACGCCAGAGGAGATCTCCAGGAGCATGGGGTCCAGCAGGATGAAGAAGTCTCTCCTCTACATTAAGCTCAAGGTGTTTACCATTTCTCCATTTTTGAGGCGACCTTTAGAAATAAAGGCCGGCTGCCTCACTGGTAATGATCTGTACATCTGTCTCTGTTTTGCAGTCAGATTCTGCTTAGTCTGAAAACACTTGATATGGTTGAATGGCGTTTTCTGGTGGGTTGTTTATAGATAGGATAGGATTTAGATATCTTCAGCTCCTTCCTTGGAAGGTTCACAGGCGAAGAAGGCGCTAAGCCAGACCCAGAACTGCATGTAGAAACTCTGGGCCTACACTTTACTAGGACACCTCTTGAATGAACAGAAGTGTGTTCCTGTGACAAAGGATGTTGAGATTTCCACCAAACGTCCCAACAACTGGTGGTTAATACCCCCCAAACTTTGATTGTCTCCCCAACTGGTGGTTAAGTTTCTCTAACTGGTTTTTCTCTTCTTGGAAACCACTAAAATCAACATGTAAGTGTTCCCATGACAAAGGATGTTGGGATCTCCCTTATGTTTCTGTTTCCCCCTTCACAACCCAAAGGCGAACAGGTGGATTAAATAAAGACCAATATCCTGCTGGCTTCAAGGTCAAATTGGTCGCCATGGTATTGTTTCCACTTAGTGTTCCAGTCCCACTGCATGCGGGGTCGGCTATCTTTCACCTCTCATGGCCGTCTGTGATGCAGAAAGCTTTCTGTAGGCTTTGAGACAGAGCAGTGATATTCGTTTAATCAGTGTTTGCAATTCACCTGATTGCTCAGTAGTCTTTGTCCGTTTAAGTGAGTGTGTCCCAGAAACTCTTGTGCCTTCCTTTGCCAGTGAAGGAGGGATCTTAATGCTGCAGTTCTTCCTTTTGTCCAAGCCTGGGTAAAGGCTAGCTAGGAGAGGGTCTATTCCAGTCGGTAGCCTCCTTATATAGGCTCTGGTACTTTTCTCCCCTCTCTTTCCTGTGGGAGTGTTTTTTTTTTTTCACCTGTGGAGCTAGGATGCAGATTAGGACCACCCGATTGCTGTGTGTGACCCAACATCCCCATTTTGGTCTGAAGAGCGAGCTGTGGTCCACAGTCTTTCAGAGCACCAAATGGTCCATACAGCCATGTTCCTGGAAACAAAGTCTCTGGATCCTATGATGTAGAGTTCAGAGTTCAACATCGTACAAAGGTTCTGTTTGGACAGGCAAACAGGTCTGGGCAGGGCAGTAAGATAACTAGAAGAAATATATTTACATTTACCCAAAATCTTAACACCATCATATTCCTCGGGAGGAATAGAGCGCCTGTGGTTGGTGTCCTGGTAGGAGATTTGAGCTCCGATGCGGCCCAGGAGGTCATCAAACTGGACGCGGGACAGACGGAAGTACCGCTGAAAGCGAACCTAATCCATATGTAGCTCCTGGAGCAAATGGTTAAACTCGCCAAACTCAGAGCGCATCTGAATAATGGGGTGAACCCAGATATGGCACTGATGTAGCCGAAGTCGACGTTGTCTGGCTTTATTTAGCAAATAAAGCCAAGCCACACTCTCGATACGGTCCGCAATTGTTCAGAACGTACGGCAACAGAAGAAGCCCCGCCCATGCGTTGTTTTTTTTCTCAGAAGCAGGCTATGGAAGCCAAAAAGTGCATACATCAAACTTAATCCGTTGGATGCGTTGCTCGACCTATCCAACGGATGCGGTCTGAATGCAGCATTAGGCTCCCAATATCTACGAGCCTCTGTCATGCCGAGGTTATCTGTCCAGCAAGGCAAAGCTACATCATATCGTAATGTCTCATGAGGGTTAGGTAGAAACAAAGATTTCAAAATGTCATCCTCTTCAGATTCTGGAACAAATTTGCTGAAAATAAGTTTTTCTTAACCTGAAGTAGTACTCCTGGGAGATTCATATATTTCTTGCAAAAACCTGGAAAGCATCAAAAAGGGCAGCAGCTGGGTCCCTGTGTACAGAATATTCATCTCTTAAAGCCTGACAAAGAGCTGAATAACTGTCACGTATCTCGGTTGGGAGAGTTTGAAAAAAAAAAGTGAAAGCTTCTGCTGGTGGGTTTCCAGACAATCTTTAGTTTCTCATGACAAGAAAGGGAAAGTCAGATCAGAAACACAGCGTTCAACCTCTTGCAGATAATCATGAATGTTGGAATCAGGATCATCTTGGTCAAATAGCTGTATGTTGCTAGCTAAGCATTCCAGCTGACTTGTACACATCAAATATGAAGGTGGGCCAGGCCCTTGTGGATTGTAACTGTGGTTCTGTTCAATGAATGGTTGAGAAGCTTGTACTAACCTTGGAGGAGGAAAATGTCGCTCATGATTTGACTCAGGGCTTTTCAAGGAGTGCAGCTTTGCATGTTTTGATAATTGGTCAAATAGGTGACTCGTTTGGCCACAAGGGGGCGACACAGGGTCAGAAAGGGTGCATCTTGGCCCATTACAACCAGTCAAGTCCAGAGCTGGATCATCTTTGGAGGACAAAGCAGCACTGGGAAAGTCCTCAGTTTCAATTCTTTGTTTGGTTTCCATGGAAGTAACCTGGAAAGACTGAAGGTTTGAGATCTTGCTATCAGTTGTGGGAAGAACAGGTTCTGCTTTGGGCTCTGCACAAGAAGCCACAGAACTGTGTCCAAGTATGTCTCATTATGTGAGTGGGGCTGCTGCTGGGGGTAATTACAAGAAGTTACTTGGCAGGTGTGCAAGTTCTCCCCCTTCTGGAGTGCAGAATTATTGACCTCACGTTCCTTCAGAATTTGGGCCTTCATTTCAGTTTGCGCCACCCTTATCTTAGCTTGTGAGAGCTCAACTTTTGCACCCTGCTCTCTCTGCAGCATTATTTGATGGTCAATCTCTAACTGGCGAAATTTTGTATTCTCTAGTTAGGATTAGACCTGCTATAATAATGTAAGGTGACAAACAACCTCTGCAATTCGGCCATTTCTGGGGGGATTCTCAATTAAGTTAACCAACTTCTGGATCTGATCATTACATTCAGCAAGGGTTATATTGTTTAATTCCTCTACCTCATCTGAAGATTAGCCAAGGAGACCAGCAGCAGTTTCTTGTCTCTGCATCTCTCCTGGATCTGCATGGCTTACAGCTTCAGTCATCTGGGGTTCTAACTCCATCTTTGCTGAACTACAAGATAACAGTTGTTAAATAATTGCTGATAGCAAAACAACAATGCAAACCAAAGCCATACGTGAACAAATGCACAGATCAGCGGCTCAATCTGTGTCTACATTATGCTTCCAAGTGTTTTATTTTTTTTCTCCAGTTGTCAAAGGAATATTAGCAAGTTAGCACTCCCTTTCATTTTGGCGGTAATACATATCGTTACCAAACATGCTTTAGGTTATATCGCAATATAGATTTGAGGCCATATCGCCCAGCCCTACGTTGATCCTTTGGTCAATTGCTGTTTGGTCCAATCAGAGGGGTGTTAGTGTAAGACTATTCATTTAGCATGAGAGACAGACGCCCAGAAAGATGATTCTCAAAAGTTGATTCTCCTTTATGCCTGGAGAGCACATAAGACAAAATATGTCATATGGCAGCAACAGCATTTGTATAGCTTCACAGTGCAGACTGCTTTGTGTCAATATTAGAATACACTTTAAAACTCAATAGAAAATAGAAAAATAAAATAATTTCTCCTATTTCACAGTTTAACACAATGATTTAACCGATATCTGCTTCACAAGGACTTTTAAACAATAGACATCTATTTTCAAAACATACAACAACAAAGAATAACATGTAAATTGCAATAAAACTGTATATTACAAGCAAACCATTGCCATCCAGCGGACACACAAGGACATGTCAACTCCCTGTCACAATGCAGAACTTTCATGAAAAAAATGACCAGTTAAGAGAATGTACTTGAGGAAATAGACACTCAAAATGTCTTTTGGCTGCAACAGCATTTGTAGATCCTACAATGTGAAATAAATGCCACAAAAAAAAACAAAAAAAACAGAACAAATGGTTGTGAACACATTATAGACGTATGCTAAACAGAACAATCATAGACTGCTTGACAAAATGGCTGCTGCAGAAAGAATTTAAATGCATCTAAAACGCTATTTAACTCTAACAAAACTCCAACCAAATAATAAAGTTTAGCTAAATAAATAGTGACCAATACAGAATGAAATTTTGCAACCTAAATTGCAATATTTATACAGAAAACCATTAAAATACTGGAGCATTTCTGCATTGAACTCAACCTCACGATGCAAGAATCGTTTGTCAGAAACTGGAAGCTGCAATGGCTGAAAGAGACAGAGTGAGATGAGGTTTCTGGTATTCAAAAAAAAACCTATAGAAAATTATAAAATTCCCACTTAAATAACATTACAAACTACACACTTCTGAAGAAACATCTTGATAATTATATTAGCAAGATCTAGATTGGTGAAGAAGAAAACAAAAGAAGGTTCCTCAATGAAATATCTAGCTAATTATGTTTCCAAGTCTTAAAAGTGTGTCTAACTAAATGATTTCTTGATCTCTTCTGCAGACAGGAGAGGATGAGGACCGTGAGAAGGATCAGGTTCATCAGCTTGTACAGGATGAACCACAGTCTACTGATTGTTTGACTCTGGAGGATGAAACCGCTCCAATTCAAAGGTAATCAGTTATCTCCAGAATCAACCCTTTATCATTCTCTCCAAACCACTACAGATGGTCTAACTTGTTGCCTCTCTTTAGCCCTGGGGATTTAGACAATAGTGGAGGATCTGTAGATCCAGACGAAGAGGCAGCTGAGAGCGACAAGGGATCCGAAGACGGAATTGAGGCCTTGGGAGATGATGAGGAATGGAAACCAAATCCCAAAGAGCCTGAAGATCTAGAAGACATGGAGGATCCTGAAGATCCAAAGCCAGGAAGGACTGTTAAGAAAAGTCAGAGGCGAACTCTGAACAACGCTGA
This sequence comes from Apricaphanius iberus, assembly GCA_028564705.1. Lineage (NCBI taxonomy): Eukaryota > Metazoa > Chordata > Actinopteri > Cyprinodontiformes > Aphaniidae > Apricaphanius > Apricaphanius iberus. Next base: position 564,642 of record JAPXFQ010002186.1, read on the forward strand.
GGACAGCAAGGCACACTGTCACGTGTGTGGGGTGTGGTACCGGACAATCTTGGGTTTAGCCAGACATGTCTGGACTCACGTGGACGACCCCAAGAGTGTCTGTGGGGTTTGTGGAGAGAGTTTCAGTTCACCAGAGGACCTTAAAGGACATCTTAAATATCACCAAAAAACCTACGATTGCTCAGACTGTGGGAAATCCTTCGTGACCCCCACTGGCCTCAAGAACCACGTCACCCTGCACACCGGAGAACGCCAGTTCAAATGCAACATCTGCAACAAAACCTTTGCATACAAATCTTACCTTAAGGTCCACCGTTGGGTCCATGTGGAGGACCGACCGTACAAGTGTGACAAGTGTCCAAGTACCTTTGGTTTCAGAGGGCAGCTTGTTGCTCACAAGAAAGTTCATGTTAGCCAGGACAGATACCCCTGCAACATCTGTGGACGGTCCCTCTCCGACGTGAGGTCTCTGGCTCGCCACAAACTCACGCATTCCAACGAGCGCCGCTACGCCTGCAAAGTCTGTGGGAAACGTTTCAAACTGGATGTTACCCTGAAGTCGCATGAGAAACTCCACACCGTCCGGGAGCGAAAGTACCTGTGTCACGTCTGCTCTAAGACTTTCGTGTCCAACGGCACGCTGATGATCCATATGAAGACCCACAGTGATGAGCGGCCGTTCGTCTGTAGCATCTGCACCAAAAGCTTCCTCCACAAGGGTGCTCTCAGGGTACACATGCAGGTTCACACCGGTGAGACGCCATACGGCTGCTCCCAGTGCGGCCGCCGCTTCAAAAAAAAGAGCCACTTGAACGTCCACATCCAGAGCCATCTCGGTATCAAGCGGTTCACCTGTGGGGTCTGTGGCAAAGCTTGTTCTCGACAAGATCACCTGATTGTCCACATGAGGACCCACAATGGAGAGAGACCCTACAAGTGCTCATTGTGTGACAAAGCCTTCACCCAGAGCCACTGCCTGAAAACCCACATGAAGAGCTACCATCCGGAACAACTGATCCTCCCAGAACCTTCTACGTCTGACGTACCGCCACCAGACACTGTCCAAAATAGTGAAGGACTTTGAGCTTTTTATCTCTGTTCTTTGAGTTAAAAATTGTTTGAAGGTTTTTTTGTGCCAACATGTTCGAAAATATAGAAAAAAATATATTTTACACATGTTTATGGTTTACGTAGTTGATGTCTGTTAGTGTTGCAAAGCAGTTCTCTACCAGGATAGTAGTGGGTGTAGACTATTTCTACCGGGTCAGCCTACTATTTTAGTCGCGTCTCTGGTTGACGATAATGTATTTTTAATTCAGCTTGTAAAGGCATTTTTGATCAATGTAATGTAATGTCTGACAGTGAAATTTTTTTATTCAAGCTGGAAAGATTTTCACTAGAAGTGAAGCTCATAGAATACCCTAAAAGGGCATTTAAACAAACACAGCAGTCTGTTTTGTCGTTCTCTGTGTCCTCATGTTCCTAATCACCAAAAGACCCTATTAGATAAAGCATGTTGTGTCTAAATCCTGAATTAACTACTGATTACACCCACTATAGGGCACCATTCTGGAGAAATGATCTTTGGCTGAACAATCATGGACATGAGCTCTCTTTTACGCTTAAAGGATAGTTTAGATTGATAGTAAAGAAAAAAAATTGTAACATATTTTGCTTCAACAAATATTTAAAACATTCCAGCTGTTAAGCATTTTATATTGATCACGATGAGGTTCACAGGTATGCCAAAATCAAAATCCCTTCATTGTTAAAGAGGGCAACAAAAACATGGCTTCTTGTTAGAATAAAGTGCGTTTTGTCTTGATTTAAATAAATAGGGCTAATTTGCGCTAGTGTCAACATTCATTGTGGAAGTTGTTTAAAAAAAAAATGTAAAAAGGAAATTGGCAACAAAGCTTTTTTATGAAGAGATGTTGGCTACTATTGAGATGGAACGTCAACAGATAAAATAAAGGCTAAGTACTGCAGACAAAAGTTTTTTTTCTATCATATTTGGGAGTCTTTTCAGCATTATGTTAAACAGAGTTTCTGTGTATTCACTAATGCTAACTGTATTAACTGCACCTATTTAAACTATTTACCTGTATAAAAGACACCTGTCCACACACTCAAACGCATTCTCAAACCTCTTCACAATGGCCAAGACCAAAGACCTCAGGGATGAAATCATAGAGCTGCACAAGGCTAGAATGGGCTACAGGACAATAGGCAAGCACCTTGGTGAGAAGGCAACAATTGTTGGTGGAATACTTAGAAAATGGAAGAAGTTCAAGATGACGCATCTCCCTATGCCTGGACCAAGATCTCTCCTTGTAGGGCATCAATGATCATGAGAACAGTGAGGTATGAGCCCAGAACTACACAGAAAAGAGCGGGGACCACGGTCTCAAAGAAAACAATCGGTAATGCAATCCACCGTCATGGATTAAAATCCTGCAGTGCACGTAAGGTCACCCTGCTCAAGCCAGCGCACGTCTGAAGTTTGCCAATTACTATCTGGATGATCCAGAGGAGGATTCGGAGAAGGTCATGTGGTCTGATGAGACAAATCTCCACGCGCCGTGTTTGGAGAAAGAAGAAGGATGAGAGCAACCCCAAGAACACCATCCCATCCGGGAAGCATGGAGGTGGAAGCATCATTCTTTGAAGATGCTTTTCTGAAAAGGGGACGGGACGACTGCACCATATTGACGGGAGGATGGATGGAGCCATATATGGTGAGATCTTGGCCAGCAATCTCCTTCCCTCACTTCCCACCCAGGGGGGAAGGGGTGTCCGGTAGCATTTCAGTGGGCACTGGCGCCAGTAGGCACTGGCGCAGACAGTGAGGCTCATTGGAGGGCCCCCCCCTCTGGAGCCGAAAAAGTGTGCCCACCGCAATGTCCCTACATCTGTGCGACTCCTGAAAATGTTATAAGTAGGAGTGTCTTAAGTTTCACAATAAAATTGGGACCTAGGCCGCCACCAGACTGCGAAGATAGAAATCCTTCCCCTTAACCCAATGACGTGCCCACATCCCAACACCCTACGTGAGTGGTACCGTGATGGAGCAGGTGGACAGAGGTGTCTAGGGATGGGGAGTAAATTACTTGGGGACAGAATGCTTTCCCAGGGAGCCAGCTCCCCCGCTGACTCCAGGGGAGGGAAGCCATGGCATGTCCAAGCCAGGGCCCAAAGCCGCATCACTACCAAGCCCAGTGAATCCCAAGATTGTCCCCCCATCCCAGAGGGAGACCTAAAACCCATCCAACATTTGGACAACTATCAAAACATAACACACTAGACACCCATGTTGAGTTCGTCACCCCGCACACCCTCCACAGCCCCCCTACACAAACACACACCCATCCAAGCCCTCCCCATGGAGGGGAGAACCTGTGTTGATGGTGACCGCCACCCTGCCAGCGAAGGAGGCCCCCAGCGCCTCAAGGGCTGCCGCGCTGAGGCAGGAGCCTGACAGATCCACCAGACCGAGGCCCACTATCCCCCGGCTACTGCCGTCCGATGGCCTAACAAGAAATGGAATCTAGCGCATCCCCCCACCCATCCCGCACATGCCCTGGCCATTCAACCATGGAGCCCGACCCAGTCAAATGCCTGTCCCCAGCACACCGCAGTTCACAATGACCGAGACATAGGTGCTATGTCCAGCACCAAAACGACTGGACGGGCCCGGAGACACCACCCCCCCACCACAGCCACCAGTCAACACTCCAAAGAGGAACTGCGGGAGGGGACCATCCAGGAGCCGGTGACGAAAACCAGCCCAGTGAGGTGGAAGAAAGGAAACAGCACATGCCAGTCAGCGAACGACCACCATCTCCATCGGCCGGCACCGGCAGCAGCACAATACAGCAACATGCAACACTACCACATTCGAGCAGGGGGAGAGAAGCTTGATGTCTTTGAACGCCCCGTTCCTTGACGTCCATCAGGGGTTGGATTGCGGGTGGTGGGACAGGCTTTCTGGTCCGAGGCTGTTTGGCGGTCTGCTTGTCTCCATCCTAGAGGGTAGGGTGTACTTCTCCCAGGTACAGAGGCAGGTTGCTCTGCTGGAGCATCGGTCCCTGGACCTGGGAGTATAGGTGGTATGTGGGGTGTATGAATTAGTGTATAGCATCGTCTCTTTGTTGCCTGAGTGTGCTATTGTAAATGTGGTGCGTAAGAGGGAGGGTTTGTATGAATGTTTCTGTATGTCTCTATCTATCTGTCAGGTTGCCTGCCGTATCTCAGGCCCTACACTTAGTGGGGGCCTATCTTCCCTTCATCACTCCCTGCCGGTAACTGATGCCTCTGCCCGCCAGTGCTTTGGTGGCTCTTGCTTTCTGGGGCTGGGGGCCCGGGTGCGGACCGACTTGGCCCTGGTGCGTGTCTGGCCGGGCCGGTGGGCGGGTGTATCGGGCCGTGGTCCTCGTTTGATTGGCTGGGGCACGCCCTGGCATAGCTGGTTGCCAGCGGAGCACATGGGCTCGCCCCTGTGGCCTCCTGGGCCCCTGCATTGTTGCTGCTGGATGTTCCCCAGGGGCTTCCCTCTGTTCCTCCCTTGGCAGAATGGTCGGCCCTGCAACGGTCCGCCTGGGGTCCCTTGACTCTGGGGGCCTCTGGGTGTCCGTGTCCTCCTCATCCTTCATGTCTGCATCAATTCCTGTTTGGCAGATTGGCGGCTTCTCACCCCAGCTGTCTGGCACTAAGCACCAAGTCGAGCTGTACATTTCTCCAAGTTGCTTCCCACTTCACATATGAGTACAGAAACCACAGCCAGCATGCCAATGTTATGGGGAAAATTATTTCAAGGTTATTTCAATTTATGGATTAATAACTATTAGTAAAGGTATCCAAGGAATATGCCATGATTCTTAGGAGAGTTTGAAACTCAGGATATTCTACTCTTTCACTCTAAACTCATCTACAATGTGAAGATGGTTTCCATGCATTTATTAGAGATGACAAGGAGAGAAATCCAAACAACCAGTTTTATTACACAAATCGAATCTTCAAATACGAGAGTGAACTAAACACTGGTTATATACCGTGGAAAGCTGCAGGCATCCGTTCAGATATTGAGGCTTCACCTTTTATTTCAGCAGATTTATTAAAGTTTTTCTTCCTTTGTGTATGGTTTCTACAAAGCATAGATATGAAAGATTCAGCCATGCAGGCAACAATTAGTAGCAAGAACAACCTCAGTAACTTAAACAAGATATATTTTATATATATATATATATATATATATATATATATACTGTATATATTCATACATAAATGGCATAACTTGCCATTACTCTAACATTTGTCACATTAGCATGCGGCCACATGCCGGATCAGTTCAAGTTGGCTCAGCCATGTCTGCTCCCAAACCCACCCACCCCCACCCCCTTCCGGGCCTCCTGGTCCTGCCCACTTTGATGGAATTTTTCAAATGTTGCCTGCAGGCAGCAATGCTTGTTCATGGTTTTCAGTTGCACTTTAATTGGTTGTAATCGAGATTGGCAGGTAGGCTTGAGAATCATGGGGCAGGGCGGATTTTTATGCTAAGACCAGCATATTTCTTGTCTTTTCCACAGCTGCCCCCAAATGATCTATGATCATTTGTAACTTTGAAAAAGATTAAAGGTCATATGATATATTAGTAGAATCTGCTCAACTTAATCATTAGCAGTTATAATTTAACAAATAGCAAACACTGAAATATAATTTACTTACTCCTAGTTGCACGCACACACAAACCTTTCCTTAGCAGGTTGAACAACCAAAAACGTCAAAAAAAGGTCAGCCGTAATTTGTCCCTACACTGCCTCTCTGGAAAGTCCAAGAATGATTCCTTAATTGGCAGGTGTTAATCAAGATTGGCAGGTAGGCTGGCCAATCAGGGGGCAGGGCGGACTTTAATGCTCAGACAAGCATATTTCTACCCTGCATCCGAATTCTATAGTATTTACTACATGCTACAAAGTAGCTAATTCTTGCCTATTCGTGCCATAAATTCTGTGTAGCAAACGAGCGAGTAGTAGGCATGAAATCGGAAGTACTGCTCTAACATTTTACCGGGATTGTTACGTGACGTCGCCTGTGGTCCTGTCCTCCGTAGCTGACATCACTCTTCTACGATTTTGGGGCTTCCGCTGCATTCTGGGACAGCTTAGCATACAGCGGATTTTTACTGTGGCGGTAGTACAAATCCGGGAACTTTAAGGCTACTACGCCAATCCATACTAGAGATTCAGATCTACTACATCACTCGTTTACTGCTTTTTGCCTGCTACGTAGTAGGCGTAGTAGAGGGTATTCGGATGCAGGGCTAGTCTTTTCCAAATTGTGTGTCTGGGTCGGTTCACGAAGTCTGACTGTTTTTTTCTTCACAACATATTTATGGCTAACAGAGTGATACAATTAACAGAGTTTACATGCATTTCTCATTGGCTAGGCTTCTCCTTTAGTGATAATATTTCCAAATACGGTGTGTTCTTGAGCCGTCAACTTTGTTCCCACCGCTGCTCTAGAACAAACCTCAAATCGTCAAGCTTAACATGCATAGGTTTCAATGGCAGAAAGGGTTGAATCTCAGTAATCGATTACTTTCAGCAGTTAATAAATCAGCTTAAATGTGAAAAAGTAAACTATTTACAATGTTTTTTACAATATTATTCAAAAAAATTCTTAAGCCTACTTTATGCTTCTCTGTTTTGACGGAGACGGATTGACGCGAAGCCATTATCTGTCGACGCAAGGGCTCTCCGTCACCTACATAAGGAAGGACAGAGTAGAGGCCCATTTTTTAACTATCAGTCTCCGTCAACAGATAGAATATGCATCTGATTGGTCAGTTTCAGTAACAGCCAGAGATAGCTTCACCAGAACGGGGCTCTATAGTTGCTGTAATCAGTAGTTAATGCAGCGTTTGGCCACTAAATGCTTTATATTAAAAGGATAATTTATCTAATCTGTAATTTTGGCGATCTTGGAACACTAGGAAGTGTAGGAAAAGAACAAAAACCAGCTGCTGTGTTTTGTTTCCATGTGTTTCTAGATTATTCTATGACCTGTACGTCTAGTAAAAAGCTTTACAGCTTAATCAAAACTTACTTTCTGTTGTTCGTTGCTCCTTGAGGAAGAAATACGTTCACAAGCCGAGAAAAAAACTGAACCGACACTTCGATAGTAGGCAGAGACGCCATGAAAAGTTAGCGCCCCCTGCTGTCCTGGTCGAGCAACGCTGAAAAAAATAATAGAGTGGGGTGGAAAAGCGGAGTACTATAAACGAAAAACATCTCCGTTAAGTCGACTGCCTTGGTCTTCTTTCTTATAGACATAGCATTGCCACGTGTCCCTACTGAGTCACGAGGATTATTCTGCCCCTTTTGTGAATTTCGTTTTTTCTGTATTTCTTGAATCCTGCTGCCTCAGCCGGCTGGCTTTGCGCTCCTCACATCTCCGCATCACAAAACTAATGCAGGTGGGCCGAAGTTGGGTGCTGAGGGTCCCCCTTTTCCTCTCCAGTGGGCGCCGCCCGCTGCTGCTTCTGGATGTCTCCAATGGTGCGTCTTGGCTCTGCAGGAGGCATAAAATGGAACAGGTGTCTCCTTTTTCTTTAAACCTAACAACATGTGAGGTCCTTTCAATAACCTGGTATGCTTAGGTCCATGTTGGCTCCGACCATGTTGTCTTCATCACTTTCAGCAACACCAGTTCAGCCGAGTGGGGTCAGATTTAGGGTTGGATGACCCCAACCGCCTTCTCTTTACTCCCCACACTGAGTCAACCAGAGAAGTCGTCCAGCTGTCCAGGAATCCTTTCTCAGCTGCCTCCATGAGCTCAGAAAGCTCTCTCAAAAACCCATAAGCATATGACTTCTCATCTGGTTCTAAATTTCTGGCTAAATTATTTTCCAATTCCTAAAACAACTGCAAACAGATCACTGAGATTAATGAAATGTTTTAAAAACTTAAACACGATTTCTATATGTTGTCCTCTGAGTAAACCAAAACATTAAGTCTATATTTTTGGGGGTTAGATATTCTTTTCCTGCAGGTCCGATTGGCAGAAAAGCTCCTACATTTTCCGTCCCCACGGTTTGTCTAAGGAATCAAGTGGATACTCGGCACGCTTCACTAAACTTTGAGACAATTGGCACATATATTAACCCTTTAAAATCAGACTTTCACATCACTTGTCCAAGACCCCTTCCCTTAATCCGATAATTTCTGCTTGTCACAGTGATAAATGCATCATTTTTCTCGGGGCATACAGTGGGGCAAAAAAGTATTTAGTCAGCCACCGATTGTGCAGGTTCTCCCACTTAATATGATGACAGAGGTCAGTAATTTTCATCATAGGTAAACTTCAACTGTGAGAGACAGAATTTGAAAAAAAATCCAGGAATTCACATTGTAGGATTTTTAAAGAATTTATTTTTGTAAATTATGGTGGAAAATAAGTATTTGGTCACTTCCAACAAGGAAGATCTCTGGCTCTCACAGACATGTAACTTCTTCTTTAAGAAGCTCTTCTGTCCTCCACTCATTACCTGTATAAAAGACACCTGTCCACAGCCTCAAACAGTCAGACTCCAAACTCCACTATGGAGTTGCTCTGAAAGAGCTTTCGAAGGACACCAGGAAAAGAATTGTAGACCTGCACCTGATTGGGAAGAGTGAATCTACAATAGGCAAGCAGCTTGGTGTGAAAAAAAATCAACTGTGGGAGCAATTATCAGAAAATGGAAGACATACGAGACCACTGATAATCTCCCTCGATCTGGGGCTCCACGCAAGATCTCATCCCGTGGGGTCAAAATGATCATGAGAACGGTGAGCAAAAATCCCAGAACCACACGGGGGGGCCTGGTGAATGACCTGCAGAGAGCTGGGACCAAAGTAACAAAGGTTACCATCAGTAACACACTACAACGACAGGGAATCAAATCCTGCAGTGCCAGACGTGTCCCCCTGCTTAAGCCAGTGCATGTCCAGGCCCATCTGAAGTTTGCCAGAGAGCACATGGATGATACAGCAGAGGATTGGGAGAATGTCATGTGGTCAGATGAAACCAAAGTAGAACTTTTTGGTATAAACTCAACTCGTCGTGTTTGGAGGAAGAAGAATACTGAGTTGCATCCCAAGAACACCATACCTACTGTGAAGCATGGGGGTGGAAACATCATGCTTTGGGGCTGTTTTTCTGCTAAGGGGACAGGACGACTGAAAGAATGACTGGGGCCATGTATCGTGAGATTTTGAGCCAAAACCTCCCTCCATCAGTGAGAGCTTTGAAGATGAAATGTGGCTGGGTCTTCCAACATGACAATGATCCCAAACACATCGCCCGGGCAACGAAGGAGTGGCTCCGGAAGAAGCATTTGAAAGTCCTGGAGTGTCCTAGCCAGTTTCCAGACCTCAACCCCGTAGGAAATCTGTGGAGGGAGTTGAAAGTCCGTGTTGCCCGGCGACAGCCCCAAAACATCACTGCTCTCGAGAAGATCTGCACGGAGGAATGGGCCAATATACCAGCTACTGTGTGTGCAAACCTGGTAAAGACCTATAGTAATCGTTTGACCTCTGTTATTGCCAACAAAGGTTATATTACAAAGTTTTGAGTTGAATTTTTGTTATTGACCAAATACTTATTTTCCAAGATAATTTACAAATAAATTCTTTAAAAATCCTACAATGTGAATTCCTGGATTTTTTTTCCTCATTCTGTCTCTCACAGTTGAAGTGTACCTATGATGACAATTACTCACCTCTGTCATCATTTTAAGTGGGAGAACTTGCACAATCGGTGGCTGACTAAATACTTTTTTGCCCCACTGTACATGTAAACAAATACAAAAATGATTAAGTATATCCAATTGCAAATATGAACATATATTTTGCATAAATTACTTCAGTAATCTGGAAGTTGCAATGACTGACCTATTGTGAAACTGTCATGTGTGATGTGTATGTGTTATTTCTATGCGTCGTTTATCTTAAATTGGAATTTGAATTGTTTCGACGGGCCTGGAATAGTGGATGAATCATGTTATTTTGATGTATCATAAGCATATACTTCATATACTAAATGAAAATTGAGTTCTTTGGAGAATTAAAGGTGACTGCATGAGACTTGGTGGAAGTATCAGCCGGCCAGTGTTACCAGAGAACATGTCGGTCTGGCTTTCAGGGGCAATACCAAGGGAAACTTAATAGTTTTTGCGCTTTCATTTTAACAACAAATAACAAAAAATACCATCTAAGGCCTACTTTGAGACAAAATTAGAATCTAAAGATGCACTCTAAAGGATTTAAAAAAATTAAAACAATTCTGTAAGAACAAGAGAGTACCCGAAACTTGCGTATTTCGCGTGTGCAAGGGGGCCACTGTGCAGCATTATGTTTGAATTAGGGCGTAAGTCAAAGTGGACCAGAAAATAATATTTATTGCTCCATTAACTTTCATTCATTCATTAAAAAAACATTTTTTTGGGGGGGGTCAGGGGACCCATGGGCCGAAAAGAAGGTGAGGCTCCCCATTGTTATTGATGCGATGAGCGGCCATTTTGGATCTCAATGAGGTTGTCAAAAAAATCACCAGTCATTCCAAGTGGGAACTTTGGCTAAGTTGTTGGGAATTCCAGCTGATTTTATTTATCCATCCATCCATCCATCTTCCTCCGCTTATCCGGGGTCGGGTCGCGGGGGCAGTAGCCTAAGCAAGGAGACCCAGACTTGCCTCTCCCCGGCCACTTGGGCCAGCTCCTCGGGAGGAATCCCGAGGCGTTCCCAGGCCAGCTGGGAGACATAATCTCTCCAACGGGTCCTGGGTCTTCCCCTGGGTCTCCTCCCGGTGGGACATGCCCGGAACACCTCACCAGGGAGGCGTCCAGGAGGCATCCTGACTAGATGCCCGAGCCACCTCAACTGGCTCCTCTCGATGTGGAGGAGCAGCGGCTCTACTCTGAGCTCCCTCCGGATGACCGATCTTCTCACCCTATCTCTAAGGGAGAGCCCAGCCACCCTACGGAGGAAACTCATTTCAGCCGCCTGTATCGCCTGTATCTTTGTAGATTTTATTTATTTTTTTGGAAATCAGACTTTCCGATTTCCAAATACAAATAAAACTGACTTGTCGGTCTTACAATAATAATAATTATTATATAATTTGAAGAGTCAACTAAAAAAAATGTTTTATTTGTATCTATATATTGTTAGGTTCAGATTATAAATATTTTACTTGCTCACCAATTTCTGTGATCAGATAATTAAAGTCATTAAACAGCATTCCGATCAAGCGTAGCGTTTGTTATTCTGTTTGTTTCAAATTTTCTTGTTGAAAAAAAAGTAATGTTTGAATTTTATTGGAAAATAACAGAAGTTTATCGTTTTGTTCCTACACGGACTGTTTATGTCGCAGCACCGCAGACAGGAAGAGCAACATGGAGGGAGAATCCAGCATGTTTTACTGTAGCAGCAGCGGTTCTGATCCACTCAGCGTGTCTAAGAGCGACATTCTGAGAGGAATCATCACCGAGAAGCTGAGCACAGCCGCCCGGGAGATCCTGGCGGTGGTGGAGAGGACCGTAGCCGACTACGAGCAGGAGGCTTCGGGCTTCAGGCAGGAGATCGACCGACAGAGGAGGCAGCTGGAGCTGCTGCAGCCTCAGGTCAGACTGCACAGAAGAGGTCAGTGGTGGACTGGAGGTTCTGGTTGAATCCAGTCAGAGCAGCTCAGGTGTTGATCAGATGGTTGTTTGTGTGTGAAAAGCTGAAGCGGGACTCCCAGACCTGCAGAGCCATGAGGTGGTGGTGGTTGGAGAGGAAGAGGAGCAGCGGCGGAACGCGGGTAGGACTCACCTGGAAAACGTTTACTCACATTCATCACCGGAACTTTAATGATTCAAGTTAAATTCAGATTATTTACACAACTCCAATTCACAACAATGTCAAAGCACTTTACAGGAAAAGTAGTTTCAATACAACTAGTTTAATAGTTTTCTATGTAAGGAATCCCAGCAGATTGCATTGATTGTTGATGCAGACTCCAACAACAGCAATCCTCTCAGTAATCCCTCATCCTCAGCAAGAGTGGAGAGGGGGAAAAAACCTCCTCTTTTACTTGAAACATCCAGCAAAACCAGAACCTGGCTCAGTACGAGCGACCATCTGCCACAGCCTTCGAGGGGTGTGAGAATACAGAGCAGAGACGCAAAAACAACTTTTAAAACGAGTGTTTTCTGTTAAAGAAAGTTAAAAGGTTGCTGAGTAGGATACCAGAACCAGACGTGGCTTTTAAGGAGAGAAAATAAACAGAGAACAAACAAGGTTAACAGTCGAAATGCCTCCAAATATTGCAATTAGAGTAGTAGGAGGAAAAAAAAGTACTGGTATGACTCATTTCCAAATAATGAATCAATCGAGCTTCGATGAAATTATTGACAAACTAAGCTCTGCCACCTGCTGCTTGGATATTTTACCAACAGGTTTTCTAAAAAAGGTCCTCCCAGCCATCAGAGCGGATCTGATCAAAATAATTAAGTCATCCCTCCTATCAGGTGTTTTCCCCCCAAGCTTTAGAAAAAAGCAGTTATCAAACCAATACTAAAGAAGACGAACCTAAACAGCGCTTTGATGCAAAACTACAGACCGACCTCTAATCTCCCATTTATCAGTAAAATTATTGAAAAAGCTGTGTTCCAACAATTAAATAGCTTCGTAGCAATGACAACCACTTTGATATTTATCAGTCTGGTTTTCGTAGGTACCACAGTACAGAGACAGCTTCGTCAAAGTTTTCAATGACATCCGTACAAATGACCGTGGTAAAACCAGAGTACTGGTACTATTAGACCTCAGTGCAGCGTTTCACACCGTTGACCATGATATATTACTAGAACATCTAGAGAGCTGGGTCGGACTCTCTGGTACAGTACTCGACTGGCTCAAATCCTACCTCAAAAACAGGAACTTCTTTCTGTCGATTAGCCAGTTCTCATCACAAAACACAGAAATCACATGTGGGGTCCCCCAGGGCTCCATCCTAGGGCCCCTCCTATTTATCATCTACATGCTCCCACTAAGCCAGATTATAATAACCAATAATGTTAACTACCACAACTATGCTGATGACACTCAGCTTTATATCTCAATGTCACCAGGTGATGTTGAACCCATCCAAATCCTTAATAAATGCATTGAGCAAATTAACAGCTGGATGTCCGATAATTTCCTCCAATTGAACAAAAACAAAACTGTAGTGCTTATCTTTGGACCCAAACAAGATCAACTACATGTCAGCAATCAGCTTAAACAGGCCCAACTAGAAACTACCAACCAGGCCAGAAATCTAGGTGTAATAATGGACTCAGACCTGAACCTCCAGGGTCACATAAAGGCGATAACAAGGTCATCTTTCTATCACCTGAGGAACATTTCTAGGATTAAAGGAATGATGACACAAGGAGACCTCGAAAAACTCATCCATGCGTTCATCTCTACCCGCCTTGATTACTGTAATAGTATCTTCACAGGTCTACCTAAAAAATCTATCAGACAGCTTCAGCTGATCCAGAACGCTGCTGCTCGTGTTCTCACTAGAACCAAGAAAGTAGAACACATCACCCCAGTTCTAAAGTCCTTACAATGGCTCCCGGTGTCTCAGTGAATAGACTTCAAAGTGCTTTTATTGGTATATAAATCATTGAATGGTTTAGCACCAGAGTACATTAAAGATCTGCTATCACGGTACAAACCATCCAGATCACTCAGGTCCTCCAGCTCTAGTTTACTGATCGTCCCTAGAACCAGAACAAAACATGGGGAAGCAGCTTTTAGTTTCTATGCTCCCCATATCTGAAACAAACTGCTAGTAGAATACAAAGCTGCAGAGACACTGAACTCTTTTAAATCTAAAATTAAAACGTACCTAGTTAGACTCGCTTATGAGTAACTAATCCTATTATTACTTTTTACTTGCTGCTTTTTAATTTTCACACTAATTATTGTGTTGATTACCGTTTTGTTGTAAATGCTTTCTTGTATTTTAATCTTCAAAGTGATTAAGCTCTTTCCTTTGTGCTAATTTTAATCATGTAAAGCACCTTGAATTGCCTTGTGTTGAAAGTGTGCTGTACAAATGAAATTGCCTTGCCTCGTATGGTAATTCTAATGTCCACCCGTGGCCGGTATTTCACAAAACAGAGATATTTTTTGCTACGGTTTGGCCTGTCAACCACATAAAACACACCAAAAACTGTTCTTGGATGTAACCAAAGGTTTCAGTTTGTTTAAAAAAAAACAACATTAAAGGCACAGTGTGTAATTATCGGCCAGTAGGGGGCAGTGCATACCTAAATTGTCACAAGCATGCGGTATCTGTGTCTTCGATTAAGAAACTCAACAACAGAGGTCCAACTAGTGCTGTTTTCAAACGCTCAATTCCCTGAGAATTATCTATTAGCAGCAACATGACGAATACATCAGTCTCTCTTTCATCGCTTGGAACTAGCGAAGAGGTAAAAATGTATTTATGGCGAAACTTTTTTGCATTTTGAGGGGAAATCAATGTTTTAATAGCGGGCTTGTTCTGTGCGCTTTGTCCGTCCGGGCTCTTGTAGAAGTAAAGACGTCATCTAATATGGCTTTCCCCTGAAAAGAGGACCCGCGCCTATTTATTTTAAAACTGATTTATTTTTAAAGTGATTTTTTTACAATATCGCCAATATTTTGCAATTAATGTCCTTTGCGTAATTATTATTACATAATATTTTAATGGCTATTTTCAAAGATGTACTGCAAAAACTACTCTCACTTTAAAAATACCATGATATGAAATGTTTGCCATACAGCCCAGCCCTATCTAAATCCAATCCTATCTATGAAAAACCCACCAGGAAATGCCCTCTGTCCTTCAAATATGCTATATGCTATAAAGTTATACTTTAACTTGAGCGTGGTTTGAATATTGCTGTGGACGATTGTTATTAATTATTCATGCAGCCCTTCAAGTATTCATTTGTTTCAAGTTTCATTAAGCTATCTACCGCAGTGTATGACCAGGTGTTGAAAATAGTATATATATTTTTTTAATCAGTAAAAGTTGAAAGCCATAGGCTTACATGTTTTGTTTTTCAAATAGCAAGCCAGCCACCATTAGGATGTTGGCTTGTGAGAATCAATCAAATCCACATCGTAGCACAAAGGATAATGCTGGCTGTATTAATAATATACTCTTCCCAATATATGTAAACCTTTTCAACCCTAAGGAACTTGATGAGAAACAGTTTTTGAACTGAGTCAGGCTCGATTGTTTTAATGTTTTCCTGTTTTAATAAGATAAGTTGTGCTGATGGTGGAACATTCTCGCTATAACTGCTTTGAAAAACTCATCAAAGATCGACAAAAAAACACAACCCCTGATCGTTATTTCACACTTTTTTGGTAAAGTACTACATAATTCCATATGTGTTCATTCATAGTTTTGATGCCTACAATGAGAATCTACAATGTAAACAGTGATGAAAATAATGAGAACGCACTGAATGAGGTGTTTCCAAACTTTTGGCCTGTACTGTATATTAGAATTACTTACATTACTTTTACCTTTATTTTATTGTACATCTGAAAGTTATTTGATGGAGCTGATTACATGCACTCACCACATATTGTACACAGTTCCAGTTATTCCTGGGTGGTATACCGGTTCATACCAAAAACCGGGGTTTTTTGTCGTCATGATATGAATTTTTAATATACCGCTATACCGGTGAATAGCTCAGACAACTCTTGGAACATTTAATGTGGGGAAAGTGTTTCAGCAGTGACCGATTTCACTGCTACACACTCTTCATCACAGTGTGAAAAATAACTTTTTTAAGTAAGTACAGCTGCTGGCAGGAGCAACTAGAGCGAAGCACACAATGCAGAAGAAGTAATTCCAAAAAGAGGAGTCACGTCTAAAGTTTAGAAGTTTATCGGCTTTAAAAGGTCAGACGAGAACCGAGCAGAATATCTTTTACAAGCGCTGTTGCGAGTAACCAGTAGGGGGGAGTGTAAAGCGCTATTTGTACGTCTGTAGGGAAATGCGGTCAACTGCGGCAAAACCAGAAGGAAAGAAATTTTAAAAACCCGGCAAATATGTTTTACATACCATCACCGATACGCCGTTTTTTTCTGTTATCTGAATATTAACCAGCTACTAATCTCCATGTTTATTTACTTCTTCTTTTGGAAAATCCGGTCTCGGTCTATGCTCTGCCCCCTAGCGGGATTCTTCAGTACTACATGCAAAGCCAGTACAAGATGCAATTTCCTGCTTGCGTCAACGTGAGGTTAAAAAACAAGGTTCGGCCTTATGCTGCATTCCGACCGCAGGCTTTGTCAGCGTCAGGCAACGCTCATAAAGCGACTAGTTCGACGCATATACACAGAAGATATTTTTTTTAGCTGATAATCTGATTTTTCCATCACAGTTATAAAAAAAACGGTAAAGTACGGAAAATATTCGCTGCGACCCCTGCATGACAAGTAAAGTTGTTTTGTTTTACCAGAAAGTTCTGTTTTGGTTTCATCTGACATTCTCTCAATCCTCTTCTGGATCATTCAAATGCTCTCTAGCAAACTTCAGACATGCCTGGACATGTACTGGCTTAAGCAGGGGGACATATCAGGCACCACAGGATGTGAGTCACTAGCGGAGTGGTGTGTTACTGAGGTAGTCTTTGTTACTTTGGTCCAGGCTCTCTGGGGGTCATTCACTAGGTCCCTATGTGTGGTTCTGGGATCTTTGCTCACCGTTCCTGTGATCATTTATATCCCAAGGGCCGGACGGTTAAATACTTTTTTTGTCCCACTGTATTTGGGAGAATAATATAAGTTCGATAGCAAACACCTTGTTTAATGTCATTTTTCTGAGTTCTTCAGTCTAGTAATATCGTGAGGATGGAAACTAGATGATAGTTGTCTCCTTCCAGTCACAGATCAGTCCAACCATTTAACTTTTTGTACAGGTGTGAGCAAAGCTGGCAGTCTGGACTTCCTTTGGTACAATGACGATGATGGTCATGACGAAGAGAAGCCAGCCGTGGTTCCGTTGACACTGCAGTCCAGACAGAAACGGGAGGATCTGAAGGACCCCGACTATGAAATACTACCAAGGTTGCACATCTACAATTCAATATTCTACCGTTAAGCCTTGATATTGTTTATACGTCGAGCAGATTTTTGGCTAAAATAATTTAAACTCTGTCAAAAGATACAAAAAGTGTTTTAAAAGCCCAGTTTTCGCTGTTTTTATTAAACCATTTATTGATTACCTTGGGATAACATGGAAACTACGAGGCAGCAGCACTACCAGATGTTTTATTGTTTATAACCTTCTAAATAATTGAAGAAATCTTTGTTCTCAACTATCAGACTTGTCCTCTGTTGAATAAGAGTGAAGAGGGCATGATCAAAGGAATAGTTCACCGTACCTGTCTGGTCTTTGTCTGTATCCTCTGTCGTGCAAACGGAGCACAAACGCAGCCTCTTCCACATACTGTATAGCTCCAAATCAGCTCCCGTCAGAAGCTGCCAAACTCTTCCACGTTTTCCCTATTTAAGTACAGTTACGTGAAGTGTTACACTACAAAGTATAGTAACACAGAAATGTAACATGTCGATTTTTCTCAGCGGATAAAAAAGGGGTACTATATTGTAAGGCGTAGTAATACAAGGAGCACTACGTCCGCGCACTAACTCCTAAAGACTTCTCTCCACGGTCACTGCTTCTATTGACGGAAGTGAGCGTGGAGAGAATTCTCTTCTTCATTCCATTTGCACGACAGAGCGCACAGACAAAGACCAGACAGGAACATATCCACTAGTCTAAAGCAAGGTAAGAACAAATGTCAGTATGTTAAAACGATGAACTATTCCTTTAATGATAATCTATCCTGTCGCAGTTCTATCTGTGGGGTTTGTCGGATCAGCTAGGTGGATCGGTTTCAGAACGTCTGACTTATCCGGTTCCTTTTCGTCCAGAGTCCGACCAGAGAAGAAGAGACCCAGCAAGCCTCTGATCAAGGACTCCCTGAAGCAGCTGGACTTCAGGGTCCGGCTTCTGGAGGACCCTCAGACTGAAGTGCTCTCCAAAGTTGGTATGCTCCAGACGCTCCCGTCTGTTTGAGTTTTAAATAATATCTCCAAAAGCAGCTTTTCCTGGGTGAAGAGGGGGTTTGGTGATGTTTTATGGAGTCGTTTACGCTTAAGAATCTGGTTTAGGGTCCAAACTTCGTCAGATTTCTATCCACAGATTAACTGTTGGAGATAAAGATAGAGATAAAGCATTCCTAAAAGTGGAGCAAACTGAAAGTTAGTTGCAAGTAATACCATTATATCGAAATAAATTATCTTTTTGGTTGTTTCTCACAATGAAAATCTGTTCCAGTGTTTCAGAAAAGTCCCATTCAAGACTTGAGTTGTCCTCGGGATCTACAGGAGTCCGACTTCCTGGAACTGCTGAGGTCCACTTTCCCTCAGCTGGCTGCGGGAGCGCCTTTTGACATGTTCATGACGGATAACAAGAGGAGGCTGAACCCTCTGATGGTCAACGCTCTGACTCCAGAGGAAATCTACAGGACCATTAAATCCAATGGACACTCTGCCCTCTACATCCGCCTTAAGGTTGGGCACTCATAAATCATATATATATATATATATATATATATATATAACAATTGGTTTGGGATTCCTAAAGCCATTTGGAAACCTCCTAGAATTCAGATTTGTACTAAAGTAGTTGAACCTTACTGCTGATTACATTGCTCTCATCCACCTGTGGTTACGTCAAATCACTTTTTAAAATGATAAACATGACACATTCAGTGATATATGGTGGAGAGATGCACATCGAGGGTCGGAACAGGATTTGATCCCCAGACTCCTTGGTGAGAGTCATGCGCTCTAACCAGTTTTCCAAAGGGATATCCCACAGGCCCTCCATCATCAATCGGAGGAATAGCAACAGGATCCCCCACTATGTCACAATTTGATTTTTTTAAATATTATATCCCAACAAATTAAACAGAGAATCTACAAATTTGTCATTGCAGAACCAACAAATTCAAAAGCTATGTGTATTAATTGTCATCATTTCACATTGTTTTTCCTGAACGGACATTGCTCCTGGTGACGCGTCTCCAACTAGTGGTGATGTCTTGCCAACTTGTGGTTACTTCTCACCAACCTAGTTATGTCTTGCCAATTCATTGTTAGGTCTTGCCATTTAATGGTCTCTCCAGCTTGTGGTTGAGTTTTGCCAACTCTTGAAGACAGTTTGTCATCTCGTGGTTAGGTCTCTCCAACTCAGGGTAAGATCTTGCCATCACGTCGTTAGTTCTCGCAACACGTGATTTGGTCTCGCCAACACGTGGTTGGGTCTCGCCAAGCCGTGATAACTGCTTGGAAACTCCTTGTTATATCTTGCCAAGACGTGGTCAGTTCTAGCCAACACGTGGTCGGGTCGGGATGGCGGCTCGACAACTAGTGGTTAGGTCTTGCCAACGTTTGGTTACATCCCACTAAAACTTCTCACTAACTTGTGGTTAGATTCTGACAGTGATTCTCACCAGGGTCCCACAAACTCAGGGTTCGATCTCCCTATTGTGTGGTTAGTTCTCGACAACACGTGATTGGGTCTCACCAACCTAGTGGTGACATCTTGCCAACTCGTGGTTGGGTCCCACCAAGTAATGATGACTGCACAGCAACTCGTGGTTAGGTCTTGCCAACTTTTGGTTACATCCCACTAAAACGTCTCGCTAAATTGTGTTTAGAGCCCACCAATGCATCTCACCAAGGTCTTCCAACTTGAGGGTAGATCACTAGGTTAGTTCTCAACATCAGGTGGGTGGGTCTCGCCTAATGATGGTGACTTTTTGGTAAATCGTGGTGAAGTGCCCCCAACATGTGGTTGGGTCTCACCAACATGTGGTCAGGTGCCGCCAAGTCGTCTTTATGTATCGCCAACTTTGCGTCTCAAGGACTTGATTGTGTCTCGCCAACTCAGGGTTAGATATTCTGGGTTAGTTATCAGCAACACGTGGTAGGGTCTCACCAACCAGTGGTGACGTCTTGCCAACTCATGGTTAAGTCTCACCAGCACATGGTTCTTGCGTCTCAAGAACCTAACTGAGTCTCGCCAACTCATGGTGAGGCCTCACTAACTTAGTTGTTGCATTAACACTTCATGGTTAAGCATTGCCAACTCATAGTAAAGTCCCACCAAACTTCTTGTTAGGTCTTGCCAACTCGTCTTTACGTCTCACCAACTCGTGCTTTTTATTACTAGCAGCTAGTTATGTCTGGCCAACTAGTGCTTAAGTCACCCTTGTCTATATTTAATTAACTTTTAGTTAAGTTGCATTTGATCTCCTGTAAACCCGTCATAATTTAGGTGTGACAATATCTTTGACAGTCTTAAATGTCATCTTTACTTTAGGACTCATGATATATTTGCATATTTATTTATTTTTGGTGTGTGAACATTGTTGCCACTTCTGTTGAAATATCCTCTATGGATGTTTACAGACAGCAGTCAATCCTGTTAGAGATGCCCAGTCTTGTACAGGAGATAAGGAGCTGAGCTTCTGTTCTGCTTCACCATCAGCTGATCAAACCGTGGACAACATGGGGTAATGATGATCAACAGACAGCTCACCTCGGCGTCATTCCAGGATCTCTACATTCTTCCTCTGTCTACCTTCAGGTTGGAATCTCCCATCGATCAGCCTCAAAAGAGGCGGCGCGGTAGACCTCGCCTCGGTGAAGAACCAACTCACCACCTTCTCAGACTCTGTGTGCTGGAGGACCCCCAATCAGACGCTCCTTCAGAAACGGGTGAACATTAAACTCTGCTTCATGGTTGTGACATTGGTTAAAGTTACTCATGGAAGTCTTTTTTTCAGAGCTGCAGAAGTCATCAGTGCGAGAGTTGAAATGTCCTCGACATCTACAGGAGGCTGACTTCTTGGACCTGTTGAAGTCCAACTTCACTCAGCTGGCTGGAGACAACCAAAGAATTAACATTTACAAATCAG
Organism: Apricaphanius iberus; assembly: GCA_028564705.1. Classification (NCBI taxonomy): domain Eukaryota; kingdom Metazoa; phylum Chordata; class Actinopteri; order Cyprinodontiformes; family Aphaniidae; genus Apricaphanius; species Apricaphanius iberus. Next base: position 585,715 of record JAPXFQ010002186.1, read on the forward strand.
ACCACAGAAGGAAGCTTCAGAAGCTTCAGAAGCTTCAAGTGAACGGACTGACGCCAGAGGAGATCTACAGGAGCATGGGGTCCACCGGGATCAAGAAGTCTCTCCTCTACGTTAAGCTGAAGGTAAACATTTATGAGGCGACCTTTAGAAATAAAGGCCAGCTGCCTCAGTGTTATTGATCTGTACAACTATTGGTGCTTGGCAGTCAGACTCTGCTTAGTCTCAAAGTACTGCACATATTTGAAGGACAGAGGGCATTTCCTGGTGGGTTTTTCATAGATAGGATTGGATTTATATAGGGCTGGGCTGTATGGCAAACATTTCATATCATGGTATTTTTAAAGTGAGAGTAGTTTTTGCAGTACATATTTGAAAATAGCCATTAAAATATTATGTAATAATAATTACGTAAAGCACATTAATTGAAAAAATATTGGCGATATTGTAAAAAATCACTTTAAAACTCAGTTTTAAAATACATAGGCGCGGGTCCTCTCTTCAGGGGAAAGCCATATTAGATGACGTCTTTACTTCTACAAGAGCCCGGATGGACAAAGCGCACGGAACAAGCCCGCTATTAAAACATTGATTTCCCCTCAAAATGCAAAAAAGTTTAGCCATAAATACATTTTTACCTCTTCGCTAGTTCCAAGCGATGAAAGAGAGACTGATGTGCTCGTCATGTTGCTGCAAATAGATAATTCTCAGGAAAAACAGCACTAGTTGGACCTCCGTTGTTGAGTTTCTTACTCGAAGAGACAGATACCGCATGCTTGTATGCACTGCCCCTTACTGGCCGAAAATAACACACTGTGCCTTTAAAAAACATATCGGTATTACAGTATTAATGGTATTTTTGTTTTTCATACAAGACCGTTCATATGTACTTTATCTTCAATAGCGCATTTTACTATCATGTTGACTGCATCATGTTGTTTTTTTCCAATTACAGGTGAATTATATTAACAGAATTAAAATTATTATTCTAGTAGATATTCTTGATGTTCTAAGGCTGAAACTTGTTTTTTAAACCCTCGTTAACTCAAACAGCGAATTGCATCTTGTACTGGCTTTGCATGTAGTACTGAAGAATCCCGCTAGGGGGCAGAGTACAGACTCAGACCGGATTTTGCCAAAGAAGAAGTAAGATAAACATGGCGACTGTATGAGATTATTAGCTGGTTAATATTCAGATAACAACAAAAAGACGGCAGAAGTATCATAGATGGTATGTAAAACATATTTACCGCTATTTTTGATTTCTTTCCTACTGGTTTTTCCGCCGTTGACAGCGTGCACCTACAGACGGTCAAATAGCGATCAACACTCCCCCCTACTGGTTACTCACATTAGCGCTTGTAAAAGATATGCTGTTCGGTTCTCGTCTGACCTTTTTAAGCCGATAAACTTCTAAACTACAGACGTGACTCCTCTTTTTGTAATTACTTCATCAGCATTGTGTGCTTTGATCTGAAAGCTGCTGCCAGCAGCTGCACTTTGTTAAAAACTTTACTTTTCACACTGTGACAAAGAGTGTGTAGCAGTGAAATTGGTCTCCGTTGAAACACTTTCCCACATTAAATGTTCCAGAAGTTGTTTGAGCTATACACCGGTATAGGGGTATATTAAAAAATAATCATATAACGAAAATAAGCATAGTTTTTTTTTCTATGAACCGGTATATTGCCCAGGCCTCGATTTAGATATCTTCAGCTCATTCCTTCTAAGGTTTTCAAGGTGTCACAACACACTGGAAGAAGGCCTCAAGCCATACCCAGAACAGGATGTAGAAACTTTGGGCCAACTAATTACTAGGAAACATCTTGAATGAACTAAAGGTGATGCTGTGACAAAGGATGTTGAGATTTCCATCAACTGGTGGTTCTCTTAATTTGAAGGTTCTTACTTCTATACACAAAAAATGAACATGGCGAAGATGGTGGTTCTCTTCTTGGAAACCACTTCAACCTTAATAGTCTCTGGGGCATTTTTTTTGAGCAGGCAGGTGTTAGTTTTTAGAATAACTTTTGTTGTGAAAATGCAATATTATTTTTTTTTTTCCAGAGATGTCCATTTTTGGAGAAGTTTGACAAAAATATATATATTTTTTGTCTTACTAAATTTAAAACATTGCATTTTCAATAAAGTAACATAGAGTTCCCTCTGTCATTTTTTTGTGCCATCGACTCCCATTCAAATGATACTTTTCTAACAAGCCTAAATATCACTATAAATACTTTTTTTCTTGGTTTTTCCTGTGTTTCTGCAAACATCAGAGACTGAAATTGTAGATTTTTACTGTTTTCCATCAGACTAAGTGATTTCTCATTAAATGTGTGGGCACTGATTAAAGATGAATTTAAATTATGTAGATTTTTGTGATCTTGTGGCCCCTGGATTCACAATGCAAAAAACATTTTGAACAAATAGGTTTTGGGTGTTTTTTAGAGATGCCATACATCAGTGGGCATGCATATTTTAATAATTTTTTGTGAATTCTGTTTCTACAATCTTCATTAAAAAAATCAGTGTTTGTCCATAGAAGAATTGCAGTGCATCGTCCTAATATGACAGTTTTATATCTTTGTTGTGTGTGTGCCTATGCAGACCTGCATGCACTTACGACTCAAAGCACTTCATAATTATTCAGAGGAAAGATCTGTCTGTGCTTTTTGGGTGGTATGAGGTGGGTTCTATATGCTTCTGTAGTAAATTATTATTTTCATCTAAGCATCCCTGCAGCTGAATAAATATTGAATATGCTGCAAATGTTTTACATTCAGTGACAAATTTATTGTTGCATATTGTGATTTTAACAATTATAAAGGGTACACAGCGATTAAAGCTCATGAACACACAATTATCAAGGCTACAGCTTTGCAGGAACAGATGCCTACGATGAGCACTCTACAGCTCTGTGCATTGATTGTAGGATCTAAGCCCCACCCACCCCAACTCCTGCATACACTGAGTTGATGCACTTCACAAATATTCAGAGGAAAGATGTCTGTGGTGTATGGGTGGAGGGGTTGGATGGGGGTGGGGTCATGGCTAGGTGGTGGTCATCATAGGCGTCTATAGGAAATTATAATTTTCCATCAAAGCATTGCCACAGCTGAATAAATATTGAATATGTAGCACGTTTTAAAAAATTTACTGACCAATTTTCTGTTGCATATTGTAAATTCAACAGCTATAAAGCATATTCAGCTATCAACGCTTATAAACACACAATTATTAAGCTACAGCATTGAAAAAAAAAGTCCTTCCTACTCAGCCTGATTCCAGCAACTAAGCCCCACCCTCTGCACACACAAAAACTCACACACACACATGATCCCAGTAAGCCCTCTTTTCTTCCGACGGAGCGCTAGATTCGCTACTTGTCTGGCTGTCCTCGATCTAGAAGCTCACTCATCCCGGCTTTCTTGGAAGAGTCTCTCTTCTTCCACTTCCTTGTCTAGTTGGGCCGCCATCACGGCCGCTCAGACTGGCTTTTTTCCTCTCCTGCTTCTCCCTGCCCACCCCACCCCAGGCTTTGTCTCTCTCGTCTCAGCGCTCTCCCAGTGTCTGTCAGGTTTTGGATTGTGTCTCCTTTCGCTCTCCCCGTCTATGCCGGGCTACGCCGCTCCCCCCAGAGGCAGAGCCTCACCTCAAGCTCGTTTCTCCGGAGCATAGTTTTTTTCATAGGGTCTTTGATGTGTTTTAAAAAAAGTATAAAATCAGATACTACACAAAAAGTAGGAAGATATAAAAACAAAATGTTTATGCCCATAAGTGACACTCCAAAGCCCTGACAATTCAACCCCAAAACAAGTCTTCTGGATATAACACACATAAAATTATTTCATTTTTCCTGTTTTTGTTTTTTTTAGAGTGTAGATTTGTTTTAAATAAAACATGGCATGAAAGTGCTTAAATCTCAAAAACAGACAAATACTTTATTATGTTTTGTGTGGATCGAAGCCAAGGATGAGATTCATGTATCACTTTTGTAATATTATAACAATATTTCTATATGAAGTTTTGTTTGAGCATTTTTTTGTGTTCCGGGTCCTAGGTGGGTTTTTTTATTTTATTTATAAAATCTGATGCTACACAAAAAATAAGATGTCAAAAAATATTTTTATGCCCATAAGTGACACTCCAAAGCCCTAACAATTTAACCCCAAAACAAGTATTCTGGATATAACACACACATAAAATTATTTAATTTTTTTGTTTTTTTTAGAATGCAGATTTTTTTAACAAAACCTGGCATTAAAGTGCTTAAATCTCAAAAACAGACATATGCTTTTTTGTTTTGAGAGGACTGAAGCGAGGGATGGAATTTGTTTAAAAATTTGAGAGGAATTAAATTTTATGGTTTTATTGAAAAAAAAATTGTTCTTGGACATTTTTTTGTGCAGAGGATCCCCAGTGTTGCATTTATTTGAGGGGCTATTAAGGGTTAAATGGACTCAAGAGGATTCTGGACACACTATCACATGTGTGTTAATCACAGTGCCGTAGCCAAAATACTGGTAGATAGCTGCGACATTCAACTACATCAGTGTAGGTAAAATGTCCATGACATTTAACACAAATAGTCATGACTGCAACATGCTGGAATATTCCTCTGCTCCCCTTGCAAATAATTACTAATGACTGAAGAGAACTGATCTTGAAATAAGTTTCCCACTGCAACATGCCAGAACTCTCATGAAAAAAATGACCAGTCAACAGAACACACAAAAGCATTTGTAGAACCAACAGTGTGAAATAAACAGCACAAAAAGCACAGAACAAAAATGGCTCTGAACACATTTCTGACTACTAAACGGAGCAACCATTAGAGGGCTTCTTAAAATGGCTGCTGCTAAAATGCAATTTAACACTAACAAAACTGAGACTGAATAATATTAAAATGTGTCAAAACACATAATGATGATAATGATAATCAACACAGAAAACCATAAAAATACAGGAGCCCTTCTACACTGAACTTTCCATCACAATGCAAGAAAGCTTTGTGAGAAACTGGAAGCCATGGTGGCTGAAATTTTCTGGTTTTCAAAACAAAAAACAAAAATATTAAAATTTACACTTGGATAACGTTATCACAAACTAAATACACAGTCCGTTACATTTGTAAGATCTAGATTGATGAAGCAGAAAACAAAGTAAAGTTCTGAAATAAAAGTTTTAGCTAATTGTGTTTCCAAGTCTTAAAAGTGTCTCCTTAAAAGATTTCTTGATGTCTTCCCCAGACAGGAGAAGATAAGGACAGTGAGGAGGAGGAGCAGGTTCTTCCGCTTGTACAGGATGAACCACAATCTACTGACTGTTTGACTCTAGACGATGAAACCGCTCCAATTCAAAGGTAATCAGTTATCACCAGAATCAACCCTTTATCGTTCTCTCCAAACCCCTAGAGATGGTCTAACTTGTTGCTTCTCTTTAGCCCTGGGGTTTTAGATAATAGTGGAGGGTCTGTAGATCCAGACGGAGAGGCAGCTGAGAGCGACACAGGATCCGAAGACGGAATTGAGGCCTTGGGAGATGATGAGGAGTGGAAACCAAATCCCAAAGAGCCTGAAGATCTAGAAGACCTGGAGGATCCTGAAGATCCAAAGTCAAAAGGGACTGTTAATAAAGGTCCAAAGCGAACTGTGACGAAGGGCGAGGACAGCAAGGTCCACTGTCAGGTGTGTGGGGTTTGGTACCGGAGAATGTCGCATTTAATCAGACACGTCTGGACTCATGTGGACGACCCCAAGAGTGTCTGTGGGGTTTGTGGAGAGAGTTTCAGTTCTCCAGAGGACCTTAAAGGACATCTTAAAGATCACCAAAAAACCTACGATTGCTCGCACTGTGGGAAATCCTTCGTGACCCCCACTGGCCTCAAGAACCACGTCACCCTGCACACCGGAGAAGGACAGTTCAAATGCAACATCTGCGACAAAACCTTCACTCAAAAATCCGGCCTGAATCTCCACCGCTGGGTCCACGTGGAGGACCGACCGTACAAATGTGACATCTGTCCAAACTCGTTTGGTCTCAGATGGCAGCTTGTTGCTCACAAGAAACGTCACGTCAGCCGGGACAGATACCTCTGCAACATCTGTGGACGGTCCGTCTCCGACCCGAGGTCTCTGATTCACCACAAACTCTCGCATTCCAACGAGCGCCGCTACGCCTGCAAAGTCTGCGGTAAATGTTTCAAACTGGATGTTACCCTGAAGGTGCACGAGAAGGTCCACACCGTCCGGGAGCGGAAGTACCTGTGTCACGTCTGCTCTAAGACTTTCGTGTGTAATGGCACGCTGATAGCCCACATGAAGACCCACAATGGCAAGCGGCCATTCGTCTGCAGCATCTGCACCAAAAGCTTCATCCACAATGGTGCTCTTAAGGTACACATGCGTGTTCACACTGGTGAGGCTCCGTACGGCTGCTCCCAGTGCGGCCGCACCTTTAAAAGCAAGAGCCACCTGAACGTCCACATCCGGAGCCACCTCGGCATCAAGCAGTTCACCTGTGGGGTCTGTGGCAAAGATTGTTCTCGACAGGAGCACCTGACTGTCCACATGAGGACCCACAATGGAGAGAGACCGTACAAGTGTTCATTGTGTGATAAAGCCTTCACCCAGAGCCACTGCCTGAAAACCCACATGAAAAGCTACCATCCTGAAGAAGTCATCCTCCCAGAACCTTCTACATCCTATGTACCGCCACCAGACACTGTCAGAAATACTGAAGGACTTTGAGCTTTTTATCTCTGTTCTTTGAGTTTAAAATTTTGTTGTAATTTTTTGTGCCAACAACGTTATACGCAAATGTAGAAAACAATAAATCCACAGGTGTTTATGAGTTTATCAACGTAGTTGAAAGCAAACTTGATTTATAAAACGCTTGTTATAGATTTATGATTCATCTGCACTTTGTAAGTAATCAACTGTGATGTACATTTACTTAATGTAGAATTCGATTGAATGTTTAGCCTTCTTTTTCCAACGTGGGGATTCACATTCCTGGCCCCACGTTGGGCACCAGGAATGTGATCTGATTTTTTTTTCTCCCATTATTATCACCCCAGTGTTCCTACCTAAGTACAGTCCTGGGCATTGCCTTCCCTCTGCTGACCGCAGGAGGGCCCCGCACTGAAGCTCAAGCGTCCTTCCTGCTTGAGGAGTGAGCAGGCCCATTTTGTCACTTTGTCATTTTGTGGGGTTCCCCCAGCTGGATGTAGCGTGTGGAAGGATCACACTATTCCAGCCAGATCCTCTCCAAACCCTCAGGTGCCTCGGTCAGCCAGGAGGAGGCAGTATATAGCCGAGAATTGATGCATGTTTTTGTGGGAGTAGCTCACATTAACTACTCAAGGGAACACGGGGAGAACATGCAAACTCCACACAGAAAGGCCCTTTTGCCAACCGTGCTGATGATATGGAGGAACAAACACACCCACAGCGTCCCCGGCAGGAATCGAACCCAGGACCTTCTAGCTGTGAGGTGAGCTGCGCTACCAGCTGCGCCACCGTGCTCCCTTGGAGCTGTGAACTTTGTCAGACATTTTAATAAAGCCTGGTAAAAGATTCATGTCCATGGTAACGGCAGATGGGGACTGTTGTTTCCAAAACACTCTGACCTTGACTCTGGTAAAGGCGTCACTCAATAAGACTAAACATTCAAACGAATTCTACAACATTAAGTAAATGTGCATCACAGTTGATTACAAAGTGCAGATGAATCATAAAACTAAATAAATCCATAACATGCTTTTCATACAAGAAATGCATTTCAACATGCTTTACAGATTAAAATAACCCCTCATTAAAAACATTCTCATCCCTCCCGTCTGATGAAAACATGATCCCCTCCCACCAACTGTTTTGTAATGTTACCAAGTAAAATAAGAGTTATGGTCTGTCTGGTTATATTAAGAGTATTAAATTAAAGATTAATAAATCATTAATGTATTCTATCAAATCATATAGAATGGGGCACCATCCAGTTTAACCTGGAAACAAAATGTTAAATCTATCAAAGCTAACAATCAAATAGTAATTTATAAATTCATTATCAATGATTTACCAAAAACCTTTTGATCTGAAGGGTAAAGCCCTTTTCCGATGATTCAAACACACACTAAAAATAAAAGAAACAAACGTTTGACACAGTTTAACCAATTTAATAACTAGTTACCAAACAAAACAACAACTGAAGTTCAACTACCAGCTAATTTGATTGGTCTAAGCTAGGTGGCTACTTGCTACATAAACAAAACTACAAAAATGGCCGTCGGCCGGAAGATGTCACAGCCACATCACTCGGGGGGGCTTCCTGTACGTCCGTATGTCATAACACACGTGTACACATACAAATGGCGTACGGCGCGAACACGCAGGCTGCCGAACGGTGGTGGGGTGTTTATTACTTTAATTTATCTCATGGTTGCTCTGGAAAAAAGAGACCACGTGGCGCTTATCACTTAACTAGCTTTGGCTAACAGTGCTCTGACTTAAATGGCTACGGATTGTAATAGAAAGGGTAAACAAGCTATGTTCGGCTCTGCGAGTTGCCCGGAAGCGCCCTGGTTCGTGACTCCCAACCAAGTCAAAGATACACACACAATCAATCAAACACTGCTTGTCTACTAATTAAGAAACCAATAAATTCCACACAATTGCACCTTTAAGAAAAAAACTGATCTGATTTATGAACATTAAGAGGGCATGCATGCATAAAAATACAAGAAATTAACGAAATCCTAATTTGCTCCACCCAGGCTGAGAAAAATGGAAATCTCTTACTTTGAGGCGTCCGCTCGTTGGTTTGCGGCAGAGTAAAATGCTTTCAGGACGGAAAAACGCGACGTGAAAAAAAGGGGAGCGAAAGGAAAAGTGAAGGGGGAAAAAAACCCGGGAAAACCGCGATGGCCATTTTGGCTTAAGGAAGGTTTGCATCTGCATCAGCAGATCAACAGCAGCAGCCAAGGCACTGACCCAGGGCGCCTGGAGGAGGCAAGGCCGATACCTCCAAAGACATTTAAACACTAGATGGCTAACCTGCGCTGCAATGGAGTGTGATGTAGCAACATGGCGGCCATTTTACTTCAGTCAGCCGCCCCCTTTCGTAACGTTGCTGTCAATGGTGCGTGTTCTATTTAAACAACACTAACTTGCAGAATTTTCAAACGACGTTCAAACGGTTTGGCTTGTTATAAACAGCGGAGATGTAGCTTTGAAATTGATCGGATTCAGTCGGGTAAACTCCTGCCGTTTTTTCCCGTCGTTTTCCCTTATCCTGTTAATTTCTAATATTAATATATGATCATTTTAAAACTCGTATGCTTGTAGATGTAGTCTGTTGATGCATACTCATTGCACATTTTACATTGCACATCTGTCAGCCAGAACTGGCCCACCAGCACTAAAATCCAACCCAGCAAATTATTTTGTATTTTCACTACTTCTGGACAATTGTTTTCTTATTTACGGATTTTATTCGGATTCTGTCATTAAATTATTTATAAGCCATTTACGAGTTTTTTTCTAAAAAAGTTTATAAATAATCGAGATAGATTTAATACTTCGTTGTTCTTATGAAGGAGATATTCATTTGTCCAGACATAAACATGCGGTAGCGGGGATGGAACAGCAGTTGTTTTAAATAATTTTAAAGAAATGAAAACAATTCACTGAGATATTGAATATCATACAAGTAAAGGTTTATTTGCAACAGTTGCTCTGAGCAACGTGTATCTCCTCCAGCCATGGTAGGTAGGAACCTATTCAAAGCAAACATAAACATAACTCCGAACACAAAGACAGCTTGGGATGCAAAAAGAACTTGCCTAAAAGCCTGTCTTAGTTGAAAACCCTCTCATCAACGGCAAGGTTCAGGCTACGGAGAGGGGAATATGGTTGACGATGAAATCATCAATATTGTGGGGGTCTTCTTTTTCTCCTCCATATTCAATATAAATTAAACCAGTTTGCAGTCAAAACGGTCTTTAAAACCTGTGTGCCAAGAAAAAATAGAATAACCCATAGAGTAGAAACAGGTAGTCTCATAAGATCAAGGAAACGTATGGGGTAAAGAACAGGTAGGTGGCTTTCTAAAATTCAGAGGAAAGTTGGTATAATGAGGAAAACGGAACGAAACAGAAAGGAGGAAATGATTATATCTAGATTAGGATTCTACATATGAGCTGAATTATAAGTTATTTAAACAGGTATTGCTACAGGGAAGTGGTACTTTTGTCTTTGAAAGGAGACTGGAACGTGTTAAATATAAAATTATATATATATACATATAATTATAATTATTAAGAATACTTTAATCTTAGAGTATTTATTTATTTGACAAAATAAAACAGTCCACAGCAATTATGCAAGTTATGAAATTAAACAGTCCTTCCACTTTTTGGTGAAAAACCTTTTGTGTAAAAAGGTTGCAATGTTTTTTATTTGCTTTCATATCACATTGTCACATAAACCTTAGCAAAATAAAATTACCTTAAATTGTAATTTTAACATGACGACTGCTCAGATTGGATCCCCACTACAAGAACACCTCTGCTTTTATTTTGGTGCTACAGTCCCACCCTGGGCCCCTTTTAGCCCCTCTTTATTAACCTCCTGGATACGCCCCTGCTCAGCAGCGCTGTGGAGTTTAGCAGGTTAGGAATAGTCACTATTAATCAGTCCAAAAAACTCGTAGGAGTCTCTGTCAGGAGAGGGTGAGAAAGTATTTTTTCTTAGTTTGGTCACAGCAAAAACTAAGATGAGTGTGTTGAGTTTGACAACCACGTTGGTTTTTGCCAGACCAAAAGCAAAGACTTCTGAAAACTTGTGGCTTGCTTCTAATTTTTTTCCTCATAGACATAAGAATCACGTGGGTGAACTAGTTTTGATTCAAAATGGAAACTTTCGACCAAATGTGATGGATTTTCATGTCCGGAATGAAGAAACTGCTCACGTATTTAAAATGTGACACGTTTTATTCTCGATCCCTCTCACATTAGAAACAGGGAGCGTACATGATCCCATCAGAGATCGGGAGAAATTCGGGAGAATGGTGGCCATGGGAGATTTTTGGGAGGGGCACTGAAATTCGGGAGTCTCCCGGGAAAATCGAGAGGGTTGGCAAGTTTGGCCCCGGGCCTTGACTATGACACCTGTGCTCTACATTGATGGAGACAGATAGTTAGAAAATGGACCTCTACTCCGTCCGTCGTTGCCTAGGTGACGGAGAGGCCTTGAGTCGACGAATTAACGGCGCTGCGTCAATCCATCTCCGTCAAAACGGAGAAGCATAAACTGGGCTTCAAGTGTAACTGAACCCCATGAAAAACCATCATGCCGCCCCAGACAACATTTGAAAAACTCCACCAAACTGGGCGGAGCCAGGAGGCACGGAGGGGCGTGGCCGAGTGTGGAGGATGAGCGCGAGGCGGGGGTGTGGTCTGGAAGACAGTCACGGCCGATCTGTCGTATGCCACCGCCGAGCTCCGTGATGCCTCTATTTACCTACGGTAACGGGAGAAAGGAGGTCTCTTCTCCACCATCCACCATAGGTAAAGAGAGGCTCTATGGAGCGTACCGGCCAAACGGCATATCAGTTTGAGCCGTTGGCTCAGGGTGCCGAGTCAGCACTGCCTGAAGCCAGCAGTATGTATAGCAAACAAGCACAGAGAGCCTAGCGCTAGCATCGATGCTAAGTAGCTTCGGAGGGAACTACCTCAGCTTGTGTTTCCTTATTTACGGTGTGTTTAAAAGATATAGGTTTTAACTTATGGCTTTAGAACCACTTCGACGTTGTGGTCCTCCAAAGTGCGATATATGGATTTCAGCTTTCTCTGTTTCTCTCAGTATGCTTCTGTGTGCGCACGTAGCACCATAGACTATAGCACACAAGATACACATTCCAGCTCGCCGAGGGTGTCTGAGAGAGGGACGGCTTCTGTGAGACCGTGCCTGAGACGTAGACAATGGAAAAGATGTACCGCTGTCAGCCAGTCGCAAAATTCAAATTCAGTACCACACGATTACCATGAGCGGCAGCACTAATGATGCATTCAGACAACAGGCTTTGTCAGCGTCAAGCAACGCTCATAAAGCGACTAATTCATTGCATATAAACAGAAGATACATCTTTACGCTGAAGCTCGTAGGCCTTTTTTCTGCTGGACGTTTTAAACACTCGCGGATTGTGGTTGGGTAGGCAGCGTTGACGTCGGACAACGTCACTACAGTGAGACGCACTGCTTGGTTGTCGTGCTGCGTCAAGAGCGTTAAGACCATCAAAAGTTCAACGAGCTGAACTTCTGCATTCCTGGCGTTATGAGCTTTGAAGCTTGAAACGCAGGAAAAGCTTGTAGAGTTGACGGAGCCAAAGCTCACAAAGCGTCGCAAAGACCACGACGGTCCTCCAACGGCCTCCACCATAGACTTAACATGTTATCTTGACGTTGCCGACGCTGACAAAGCCTGCGGTCTGAATGAACAATAAGACACTTTTAGACCAAAAAAATATGGAATTTAACAAGTTTACACGAAAATGTCAAAAGTTATACAGTTTATAAGCAAAAAAGTTGTTTCGGGGTTTAGTTACACTTTAACGTCAAACCCAGATCTGAGTTCCGACTTCCGTGGTGAATAGAGCGCATCAATAAAGCCCAGCAGCGTAGTTTCCTACTTTTTTAGTGGCCCTCTGTTGCAGTTATTTGATACGTTGTATTGAGATTGAGATACAAACATATATAATTTTCAGACTATAACTATTGAAATTGTTTTATTTGTTTCTTTAAATTGTTAGTTAGGTTTGTGAGCTTTGTTAGCCTTGCGAGATGCTAACAAAGCGTCCGGTGTGAACGGACCATATTTGTTAGTTAGGTTCAGATTTACAATATTTTACTGCCGTCCATCAATGTACTTTTTTTCCATCTGTTTCTGAAACATTTGAGATATTTAACCACTCATTGTGGTCAGATAATTAACATAAGTAAACAGCATTCAGATCAAACGTAGCGTTTCTTATTATTTTTACATTTTCTGGTCGAAAATAGTTGGATATCATTGAAAAGGGAAAAAAAAGTTTTTGTTCCTACACGGACTGTTTATGTCGCAGCACCGCAGACAGGAAGAGCAACATGGAGGGAGAATCCAGCATGTTTTACTGTAGCAGCAGCGGTTCTGATCCACTCAGCGTGTCTAAGAGCGACATTCTGAGAGGAATCATCACCGAGAAGCTGAGCACAGCCGCCCGGGAGATCCTGGCGGTGGTGGAGAGGACCGTAGCCGACTACGAGCAGGAGGCTTCGGGCTTCAGGCAGGAGATCGACCGACAGAGGAGGCAGCTGGAGCTGCTGCAGCCTCAGGTCAGACTGCACAGAAGAGGTCAGTGGTGGACTGGAGGTTCTGGTTGGATCCAGTCAGAGCAGCTCAGGTGTTGATCAGATGGTTGTTTGTGTGTGAAAAGCTGAAGCGGGACTCCCAGACCTGCAGAGCCATGAGGTGGTGGTGGTTGGAGAGGAAGAGGAGCAGCGGCGGAACGCGGGTAGGACTCACCTGGAAAACGTTTACTTATATTTATATTCATCTGCAGAATTTCAGATCTGCTACGTTTTCTGTTTGTGGCTCCATAAAACCAACACAGATGGACACAAACATCCAAACATTTGCTGCCAGGTCTCATGTTTCTAACCAGTAACATCTGCTGTATTTATAGGGAAATTCTCTATTTGATATTAATTATGCTACAAAAAAAGAAGAGTGAAAACCAGGAATATTCAGGATCAGCTTTTTCTTTTTTTTTTTTTAGTGATGTCTAATATACTGTTATTTAGTCAGTCATAGGGAAAGAGCTGGGGTTAATGTGTGTTGTTTAAACATATTTGTTCCCATTTTATATATAAATTTATAAACACCACTGTTTTAAAACTACATATTTAGTTTGTAAACCGAATTCTTAGATTGCCTTAGGGCTGGACGATGTGGACAAGAAGTTATCTCTCAATATTTTTCAGCTGAAATCCGATATTCGATATATAACTAAAAAATTAATAACATTCAGAATCCAAGCTCAAATGTCACACAGGAACTTCTATTATCATACAGCTGTACATTAGAGATGGTGTCAAAAATAAAGTAATGGCACAAATTAATATTGTTTCTTGAATGAAATAATGTTCTATCCTTCTAAACCAAAAATAGCTATAGCTCTGCTATTAAAAAGTACTGCTTTGTGTCGAGGTTGGCTGGTGTTGAAATACAGTTAGGAGCTTGGTTCTTGGTTTTTAGTACTTTTTGCAACAAAACAAAAAATAGTTGGACTTATTTAGTATTCACCTAATGTTGCTTTCCAATCGGCATTAAACAAAAGTGTATGATTTATGATTTATTTTATGATTTATTATCGAACTCGATATACATTTTGAACGTTCCATGGAGGACAGATATTGTTTGTAATTACGACGGATGCAGTAATGAACGTACTTGTGAGAACATTCTCAGCCCTCAGAGAAGTGGTGGAAATGTAACGAATTATTTTTATTTTTGGAAGGGGTGTTGCTGAGTGCTTTCGTGTAACAAGCACTGCTAAACAGAGGTGGAAAGACTACTGTAATAAAAGTACTGCTACTGTGATTAAATATTACTCGAGTCCAAGTAGAAGTACTAGTCTAAAAAAACTACTCAAGTAAAAGTAAATAATGGCAAGCTACTTTGCAGCCATAGCTATCCTGGGGGCGCTGATAGAGGTGAGGCTGCCGGACACAGGTGCCACCGGGCCCTCTGACCACCACCAGTAGGCAAGTAGGTGAAGTTTCTTGCCCAAGGACACAACGACTGAGACTCGAGCCGGCAATCTTCAGATTACAAGACGAACACTCAACTCCTCACCCACGGTCTTTACATCGTTACCAGAGGCCAAATTAATGCCATCCAGATGAAGTAATTGATTTAGCAGTTTCCTTTTTAAAGGTTCTGGTCCAAAGACAACAACTTCTGTCTTGTTTTAATTGAAAAGTAGAAAATTCAGAGTCATCCAGGTTTTTATGTCTTCGAGTTATCTACATAACTGATTGGTTTCATCAGGTTTTATGGAGAAATATAATTGTGTATCAGCATAACTGTGGAAAAATCATTCCATGTTGTCTAATTATTGTACCAATTGGAAGCAAATATATAGTAAAGAGAATCGGTCCAAGCACAGAACCCTGTGGTACTCCACAAGTAACCCTTGACGGTGAAGAAGATTCGTCATTGACATGAACAAACTGGAATCTGTTGGACAGATATGATTTAAACCAGCCTAGAGCTGTTCCCTTGATCCCTACATGTTCGAGCCTTTCTAAGATAATATTATGATCGACTGTCTCAAAAGCAGCACTGAGATCTAACAAGACCAGAACAGTCACAAATCCATTATCTGAGGCCTTTAGAATATCATTAGTAACTTTTACCAGTGCTGTATCAGTGCTATGATCAGCTCTAAAACCTGACTGAAATTCCTCAAACAGGTTTTTGCTATTTAGATGCTCACATACTTGATTAGCAACTATTTTCTCAAGAATTTTGGAAAAGAAAGGAAGATTAGATATAGGTCTGTAGTTAGCTAAATGATCTTGATCCAGGGAGGGTTTCTTAAGTAAAGGTTTAATTACAGCAACCTTAAATTCCTTAGGCACATTTCACTTTATTAAAGATAGATTCATCATGTCTAGCATAGGGCCAGTAACCAGAGGGAACACTTCCTTAAATAATTTGGTTGGTATTGGGTCTAACATACAAGTTGAAGGTTTAGATGAAGCTAATATTTGTGATAATTCCGAAAGTTCAACAAAATCAAAACGGTACAGACAAAAACATGGTTCTACAGTTATCTCTGATAATGCCTCATTTACTGAAAGAATTAATCATGTTAGGGAGAATGCCAAGGATTTTATTTTTAACCCCTCAAACCGTAGGCTTATTTTGAAGCTTATTTCTCGAAAAATGCTTACCCATGAAAAATTTGTATATTTCAGCAACCAAAAGGAGTATTTGAACCATTTTGGTGTTGTAAATGTAAAGGTAACATTGAGTAGAATTGATAGATGTGTCATTATGCATGTTATCTGTTACTGGTGAGGATAAATTGAAGATGGAACACAGTAGAAATGCATTTATTTTTTGCTCCGCCTAAAAAAACAACATAGTTCCGTATTGAAAACTCTATGAATATTGCTTGAATAGCAGTGATTACTCAATAAAATATAAATACAACATGTGGACATTATCTCTGCAAAAGTTGAAACTGATTATGTGAGACAGGAAAAAACTAGAGAGGTTTTAGTACAGGCATATCAGGCGAGGTGTCCAGTTTGGCACAAACAGTGCCATTTCTATTTCTGTCATGTAAAAGTTACATTTTTCATTTTGATATCACATTGTGTTCCACAGACCTAAAATAAAGACTTTTGGGCATCTTTCTGGTGACATTTATCAGATATAAACAGTGAAAGCAGCAATACAAAGTTATGTCCGTGCGTCTTGCGCCATCTTGTGTCATAAGACGGTCTTGCCGACTGACAATCTTGTTTTACGCATAAGACTTTCCCTCGGGAGCTGATTGGTCAATTTGCATGAGTGACACCTCCTTAGAATCGCAGAAGCCTATAGAATAACGCCAAAACTTGCAAAACAAGAGTGACAATACAGTCGGCCAACCAGGGAGCCGAGAACAGAGCCGAGGGGAAAAGCCAGTCTCATCCGTGAATTCACTGCAAACACTTCCTAGGAACCAAAAATTATACAGGAAACACCTGGAAGGTTTTAAATGGTGCACAAGTGATGGAATTATCAGAAAATAGCGTTTATTTTCCAAAGAAATATTTTTTACACGGCAAAACAGCAAAGGTAAGGCTATATTTTCAACTGTGATTCTGAAAAGCGATTTTTTTTTTTGTTGTGTTATGCTTTGGCTTATATGCCTACGGTGCTTTGGCGTAGCGTTTTGGGAGATGTATCTTTGGAATCGGTACAGTCTCTGCTTTCATTTGAGCGGTTGATTGTGCGTTTAGCACAAAGGCTTGCTGCGGTAGCGGCCGGAATGTGGCAACTGGGTTGACGAAACTATGATAATACGAGTATGTTTACAAATATTTATTTACGTGGCATCTGAGTTGTGTTTGGTAAAAATAGGTTAGATAGCCTTGTAGCGCCGCTAGCGCGTGGTCTTCTGTTTAATTTGATGTTCATTATTACTATTTCTTGTGATGATTTCAGATGATTTGTTGTCTCAAGTCTGTTAAAAAATTATTCCCAGTGTCCCCCAATTGGGGGACCCGCGGGTTATACAAGTTAAAATAATTTATTTTATTTATGAAGAAGCCCATAAAGTCATCAGTACTGAGAGAAGGGGGAATAGTTGGCTCAACAGAGCTATGACTCTGTGTAAGTATGGCAACTGTACTAAAAAGAAACCTAGGATTGTTTTTATTTCCCTCTATTAATGACGAGAAATACGCTGTACAGCACTTCATGATAAAGTTAGACTGTAATTAAATTTTCATTCAGATTTTGGAACGTTGGGTAAAGTAAATTCAAAGGTTATCAAAAAATGGTCAGATAGGACTGGGTTATGTGGGAGGACTATTAGTTCATCACACTCAATGCCGTAAGTCAGTACAACGTTTAAAGTGTGCTGACCAGAGTGTGTGGGTCCCTTCACTTTCTGAGTAAAGCGAATTGAGTCTAAAATAATATTATAGGCTGCAGTTAGGCTATCAATTTCAGTGTCCATGTGAATATTGAAGTCCGATACAAAACCAGAAACAAAAGTGGTTTTAATGTTTTGCAGCTTGGATGAGGAAAACTAAGGATTAGATGTTCCAAAGAGCTGTAGCTATTAATTGGTCTAGGGCAAATTTGCAAATCTGAATGAAAGATTGTTGCAACTCCTCTTCCTCGTCCAGTACTTCTAGGAATGTGAAAATTTTGATAATTGGAAGGAGTTTACTCATTTACTATTATAACATCCTCCTGCTGCAGCCAGGTTTCTGACAGGTAAAATAAATCAATTTTCTTATCATATATCAAGTCAATACTAAAAAAAGTCTTTGGGAAAAGGGATCTTATTTTCAGTAAACCACATCTAATTGCCCTGTTTCCTTGTTTGACAGGAGTCGTATTTATTTTAATGAGATTTTGTTATGTTAACTGTTAGTTTATTTGATTTTGGCCGTGGGTTAGATACTGTCTCAATGGGGTATTGAGTGGGTAGCAGTACAGAAGCTGCAGAGAGGTGGGTCAAACTACGACTCTGCTTCCTGGTTTGGACCCTGGTTTGTCAGTGTTTTGAAGGACTAATAAATCTGTCCAGAGTCTTAGAAAGAAGAGCTGCTCCATCCAAAGTGGGATGGATGCCGTCTCTCTGGATCAGACCAGGTTTTCCACAAAAAGTTTTCCAATTATCAATGTAGCCCACGTTGTTTGCTGGACAACACTCAGACAACCATCGATGAAATGACAGCATGCGGCTAAACATGTCATCACAAGAACTTAAAAAAGAAAAAAAAAACATAGATTGAACTGAACTGTTGGCCTTTTCAAGGTGTTGAGGGTACCCGATACCGATGGCTGGATTTTGTGTATCTGTCGATACCCGATACCGATCCAGTACTATTTGTGATAGTGTGGAGGTCCTGTCACTATGGCTCCGATAGATCATGTGCCCTGGCTGCTTGGCCACAGGGATTAAAGGCACCAGACTTTACAAACTAAACATAACTGAGACAAAATAACAGATGTAAAATATAAATTTACCACAAAAATAAAATTTCATGTGAAAAATTAATCCTTTTTGGTGAATTTTTGCAGATTTTCCCCATTTTGAGTATCGGTTCATGGTATCGGTTAAGTTTAACGGATACCGATACCAGTACATTAAGCAGTATCGGGGCCGATACCAGTATCGGTATCGGTGCATCCCTACTTCCTATAGTTGAACTGAAGGGGGACTTGAAAAGAAGCAACCTTTTTTCATAGATCCTTCCTCCCAGCAGCTCTTAATCTCTATAATCATCACAGCTTCCAACAAAAATCTATAATCTCTACATGCTTGCTGTAATTTGCTAAATCTTTTCTTACATTTCTTGTAAAAAGTCCGCTGTTTATTGCACATGTACACATTCCCATTCTGTAAATATTTCTTTTTTTCTGCTCAGTTGTTAATCTTTGATTACTCCTTCCAGCCGCAGATCAGTCCAATCAACCAACCTTTTGTCAAGGTGTGGGAAGCGGCGGCGTTCTGGACTTCCTTTGGTACAAGGACGATGATGATCATGATGGGGAGAAGCAAGCCGTGGTTCTGTTGACACAGCGGTCCGGACAGAAACGGGAGGATCTGAAGGACCCAGATTATCAAACGCCACAAAGGTTACACATCTGAAATTCAATATTTTACAGTTAAGCCCAAATTTTATTTATATGATTTAGGGTTAAAATTACTCAAACTCTCTTGAAAGATACAAAAAGTGTTTGAAAGCCCAGTTTTAGCTGCTTTCATTCAAAGTTTTATCGATTACACCGGGAGAAAATGGAAAACTGCGAGGCAGCAGCAATACGAGATGCTCTATTGTATTCAAAAATAATTATTCTGCTGCTACCTTTCCTCTTCGAACTCAACTCCGTATAAAACCAATATTTTTGATTATGATACTTTAAATAAACAGACATTTTGTACTGTACTGGCCATGGTTTTTAATGTTTTTTTGCCCTATACATGGCGCTGACAGTCTTTAAAACCCACACACTTGTTCATAGTTCTTACTTTGACTAGTTGAGTGATAAACATTTTCTAACGATTTGAACTGAGCTTAAAAATACTTGCACTGGACGTTGATGTAGATTCCCATTCATCCAGAGCATGGTAGTCATAGTATATGCTTTATATGAAGGATATAAAGCAGCTTTGAGTTTTTCACCTAAGAAGTTTTACAGAAACTCACACCTTAAAGCAGGTGAGCAAAACAGTGTTTAGGTACTTAATTAGGGTCATTGTCACATCTAAATCGAGCTTTTTGGAGTAGTCGGACTGAGGGCTTCCCCCTGTTGAGACCTTAGTGGCAAAATGTGGACAAAAAGTTAAAGCCGAACTGAAAACAATGGAGAATTTTGCAACAACTGACCACATTACGGAGCCATACCAGAGTCTGAAAGTGCATTAGATCAATGGAGAGTTAAATATCCGAGCTTGTTGCTTCAAGCATCCTACTTCCTGGATAACGCTACGGGGGGGGGGACATTGCAGCCGGCCTGAGAGGGGCTTACCAGCTGGGATCTACAGGAAGAAAACCTTGACTGCATAACGACGGCGATCACCATCAAATGTGGTGGTTTAAGTAGATAAAGTTGTTTATATTCAGCCATGCTTCATTTGTCTTTATATTAAAATAAGTGTAGATATTCTTTATAATAATACACATTGATCTTTTCGCTTGCATTAGTTAAAAAAAGCATTCAATCGCAGTTGCAATATTGAAGAGAAAAAAATTGCAATTAGATAATTTCCCAAAATTGTTCAGCCCTACTCCGAAAGGCAGCAACACTTCAAACCTTATCACAGTGAACATCAGCCACAAGTCTACAGTCAATACAAACTGTAATGCGTGATGTGAGGACTTTGGGTTGAGGGAGAATCCAATGTAACTACACTTATGGTGCAGCCGAAGCGCCCACTGCCAAATGGTAAATGTGCTGAACTTATATTGCGCTTTTCTTGTCATACTGACCAGTCAAAGCGGTTTACATTGAAGCCACATTCACCCATTCACATTCATACATGGGCGATGTAGAATTTTTGGGGGTTAAGTGGCACTGGAGGAAGCTGGAATCGAACCTACGATTGCAAGCCAACTACGCTATCACTGAGCCACAGTCGCCCCATATCAGCCGTGCCTTGGATACCTCCATATTGAAACAACGCAAAGCGTTACGCAGCTGTCAGGGGGCAGGTAAGATTTGGTCGCCGATACAAAGGATTGACACTCACCGCATTATTTTGAATTTAACAATGATTACTGTCTGACATTTTCCCAAATCTGCAAAACTCACTGGAAGGACACAAACTGAAGACAATATTTTCCTGATATAGATGGATTTTTTAGTTCTCTGAAAATATTATAAACCGTTTCTGGTGCTATAAGTAGTACATGTAATATCCTCGTAATGATCGACAACACAGCTATCATGTTATATTGGAATCAACAGCAAATTTAGTTTGAACTTCTTATAATATGCCCTGTAAGATAATGAATTTCTAGCCAATCGTTTTCTTTTCATTTAGCAACCAAAAAAGGTATAGACAAACTTGTATATATATTGATATAAACAGTAGAATAATGATAATTTACAAGCTCAAACCATGTTTCTTTACTTCGAAATGAAAAGTTAAACTGATATTTTTTTTTCTGTATTATTTTAAATATAATAAACACTGTTACACTTTCTCAAAACTTTTTCAGTTTGTGTGGTACTATCAACCCTTTCTGAAAATACTCTTAACACCTTAAAAAAAAATGGGATACCGCAAACCGTGTGAAGTTCGGTCACAATAACCATGAGGTTAAATTTTCACACCGTGACAAGCCAATCTTGGGCAGGTGAGTTAGCCACGTCTCGATGAAAATGAGGATGCAGCAGTTTCTTCTCTCCCTTTTGGTGGTTAAATCTTGAATTAAATGGAATATTACGTTCAGTGGACTAGTTATTCTACATTTTTCTACAACGATTGGTTGAAACTCTTTCGCCATGCCGCTGCATCGTGTTGTCAGACATGAGTACCGCACATTTAGCAGAGAACTAAAATGTCCGCAGCTTTGTTTCATAGTTTAGAGAGGCAAGATGTACCAGCATACGTAGATATTAAAATAGATACTTGCTATGCAAAATACTTAGCGTACAGGTTGGCCGGTTTACATTTTGTAGCTGTAGTTCTAGTATTTCGGTTGTGGCGGAGCGCCGCGGTAACACCTATGTAAGGAAAACACTGATTAATAGTTATCTACAGTTATAAATGTTTTCTCCCTTTGTTTCTGCGGTGTCTGTCGGATCACAGTTAGGTGGATCAGTTTCAGAACGTCTGACTTATCCGATTCCTTTTCGTCCAGAGTCCGACCAGAGAAGAGGAGACCCAGCAGGTCTCTGATCAGGGACTCTCACAGCCACCTGGACTTTAAGGTCCAGATTCTGGAGGACCCTACGACAGACGTTCTCTCTAATAATGGTATGCTTCTGACACTCCAATCGGTTTAAATCATGTCTCCACAATCGGCTTTTCCTTTGTAAAAAATGAGTTTGCTGATGACATATGGAGACGTTACCACTTAGGAATCTAGTTTAAGGTCCAAACGACCTCAGATTTTCTATCTACAGTTTGACTGCTGGGGACAAAGCATTCCTCATTATAGGAGCAAACTGAACGTTAGTTGATAGTAATAACATTGTATGCAAATAAGTAATTCTGGTTATTTCTCACATTATCTGTTTTCTGTTCCAGTGTTTCAGAAGACTCCCATTCAAGACTTGAGATGTCCTCGGGATCTACAGGAGTCAGACTTTCTGAACCTGCTGAAGTCCACTTTCCCTCAGCTGGCTGCAGGAGCACCTTTTGACCTGTTCATGACGGATAACAAGATGAGGCTGAACCCTCTGATGGTCAACACTCTGACTCCAGAGGAAATCCACAGGACCATCAAATCCAGCGGACACTCGGCCCTCTACATCCGCCTTAAGGTTTGGCACTCTACCTATGAATCCTCTATAATGTCTTTGTACAGTACAGGGCCTTGTTTACTATGGATCATCAAGGCTTTCTGAGTGTTTTAGACCTCTTTCAACCGCTGCTGTTTTATTGTGGAAAATGCTTCGGTTTTCCTAACCAACCAACTTATAGTTATGTCAAATTAGAGCTAGACAGTGTGGTAAAATGTTCATATTACTGAGTTAAAAAAAAAATCAGTTCTATGGCATTTGACGATATTTTTTTTCCTGTACAAAACTTTTCATACCCTAATTATATTATGACATAACAATTATTACCCTAGCTTGGCTTTAAACAACCCATTTTACTGTCATATGGACTATATCACATTTTTCTAGAAACAGGTAAATGCTATAAAAATAATTAAAAGGATTATGA
Source organism: Apricaphanius iberus (assembly GCA_028564705.1). Taxonomy (NCBI): domain Eukaryota; kingdom Metazoa; phylum Chordata; class Actinopteri; order Cyprinodontiformes; family Aphaniidae; genus Apricaphanius; species Apricaphanius iberus. The sequence goes on from JAPXFQ010002186.1 coordinate 608,884, forward strand.
TTCTTCTAGTCAAAATTAATTAGACATTCTTGATGTTCTAAGGCTAAAAATATACTAGATTTTTAACCTCAGGCATTACGTAAGCAGCAGGCTATATCTTGTACTTGTTTTGCACGTAGTACTGGTGAACCCCGCTAGGGGGCATAGTACCAAACTCAGAATGGATAGAGTACCAGATTTGTTCGAGTGGAAACAAAATAAAACATTGCGAACATACGTCTGGTCAATATTATCTTGTCAATGTTCAGATAACGACAGAAAGAAAGGCATTGGTATCGTAGATTGAATGTGTGACCATATTTATTGCTTTTGCTGCTTCCTTTCCTTCTGGTTTTGCCGCCGTTGACTCAGTGTAGCTAGAGACGGTAAAATAGCGATCTACACTTCTCCTACGGGTTACTCGCAACAGCATTTGCAAAAGATTGGTGTTTAGTTCATCTTCTAAACTACAGACATGACTCCTCTTTTTGGAATCGCTTCCTCTGACTCAGCATTGCGTTCTTCACTCTTACAGCTTCTGTCAGAATCCATACTTAGTTCAAAACCTTTACGCACCTTTCCCACTATGGTGAACCGTGAGTAAAATGTGAAATCGGTCCCTGCTGTAACTCTTTCCCACATCTAATGTTCTAGACGTTGTCTGGGCTACCTACCTTTGTAGCGCTAAAATTCGTATAACGAACATAGATACCGGGTTTTAATATGAACCGGTATACCATACAGGCTTACGTCAAATACATTTTTAAAATGTTGATCATAACTGAGAATCCACTGTCATCAAACATCCAGCAAATTCAAAGGCAATATGTATTAATTATGGTAATTTCACCTTTTATTTTGTGGTGACATGCCCCCAATATGTGGTTGGGTCTCGCCAACACGAGGTTGGATTGGGTCTCTCCAACATGTGGTTGGGTCTCGCCAACAGGTGGCTGGATTGGGTCTCGCCAACAGGTGGTTGGGTCACTCCAACACGAGGTTGGGTCTCACCAACACCTTGTTAGGTTGGGTCTCGCCAACAGGTGGTTGGATTGGGTCTCGCCAACAGGTGGTTGGGTCTCTCCAACATGTGGTTAGGTCTCACCAACACGTTGTTAGGTTGGGTCTCGCCAACAGGTGGTTGGATAGGGTCTCGCCAACATGTGGTTAGGTCTCACCAACACGTTGTTAGGTTGGGTCTCGCCAACAGGTGGTTGGATTGGGTCTCGCCAACATGTGGTTGGGTCTCACCAACATGTGGTTGGGTCTTGCCAACATGTGGTTGGATTTTGCCAACATGTGGTTGGGTCTTGCCAACACGTGTTGCGGTCTCGCCAACAGGTGGTTGGGTCTCGCCAACAGGTGTTTGGGTCTATCCAACACTTTATTTAGTTTGGGTCTCGCCAACACGTGTTGCGGTCTCGCCAACAGGTGGTTGGGTCTCGCCAACAGGTGGTTGGGTTTTGCCAACCGGTTGTTTAGGTTGGGTCTCGCCAACACGTGTTGCGGTCACGCCAACAGGTGGTTGGTTCTTGCCAACACGTTGTTTAGGTTGGGTCTCACCAACACGTGGTTGGGTTTCGCCAACAGGTGGTTGGGTTTCGCCAACCGGTTGTTTAGGTTGGGTCTCGCCAACACATGTTGCGGTCTTGCCAACACATTGTTTAGGTTGGGTCTCGCCAACACGTGTTGCGGTCTCGCCAACACGTTGTTTAGGTTGGGTCCCACCAACACGTGTTTGGGTCTCGCCAACAGGTTGTTGGGTCTCAACTTGCGGTTACATTTCACCAACTCACAAATTTCGTTGTTACGTCTTGCCAACTCATGCTTAGGTCTCCCCAAAATGTGGTCGGATCTCGCCAACACTTGGTTGGGTCTTCAGGGCTGTACGTTCACGTTTTTAGCTTATAATAGTGGCAAATAAAAAACTGTGCTAGCGATGTGTAATATTGGACAACCCTGAGGATCTGCTTTGTGAGACATCATTCAACTACACTTTGTCTTTAGTTAGATGCTTATTCAGTTTTCTTTTAAGACACACTGCTGCAGCAGATCCTTTCTGCCCACAAGTATCAGCGTTCACATCTGCTCCATGAAGAAATTGGAATACTGCTGCTAGTAAGAGTTATTTCTTAGGGATCAATAAAGTTCTTTTTAAGTTAATTTAGTATTTTTGAGTCAATTTAATAACGTCAAAAAATTTTATTTTCACATGAGACGATGCAAATAACTGGCTGGACGATGTGAGCTCAAATCATTATTACCATATATTGAGCAGTTCGCCTCCATAAGAGTGGATGATCATAAACAACATCCCCCCCCCAACTCAAACGTCTCGTCATAGCTCTCATCATTTATTTAAAAGACTTTCTCATAACATCGCCAATAACGGTTAGGCCTCGCCGACATGTGGTTTGTTCTTGCAGCATGTGGTTGAATCTCTCCAGATAATGTTTACTTCTCATCACCTTGTGGTGATGTTATCCCAACACGTGCTTGGGTCCCGCCAACTCGTCGTTACTTCTGAACAACTTGTGGTTATGTTCCACCAACTCAAGAACCTAGTTGAGTCTTGCCAAATCGTGGTCAGTTCTAGCCAACATGTGGTCGGATCTCACCAACTTAGTTGTGACGTCTCACCAATTTATGGTTGGGTCTTGCAATCACATAGTGGCCCCGCCAAAACCGTTTTGGGTTTCACTAACTCGTCATTTCGTTTCGCCAACTCATGGTGACGACTCTCCTACTGGTTGTGACGTTTCCTTCACTTGTGGTTTCGTCCCACCAACATGTCTCATTACATTGTGTTTACGTCCCACCCACGTGTCTCACGAACTTGTGGTTTTGTCTCAGAAACCTAGTTGTTGTCTCAATTATGTGTAACCAGCACATGGGTAGGTCTTGCCAAAATGTAGTGAGGTCTCACCAGCTGGTTATTTTCTGGCTAACTTGTGGTTATGTCTCCCCTGCTTAAATTTGCTAGCCCTTAGTTTAGTTGCATTTAATCCTTGTTATCGCCTGTAAACCCATAAGAACATACCTATGACTGTATCTTCGAGTCTGAAATGTCTTCTTTTTTTGTCTTTTTTGCCTCGTCATATATATTTGCATTTCTGATTTTTGTGTGTGTGTGTGTGTGAACAATCTTGCTACTTTTGTTGAAATATCCTTTGTGTATTTGTACAGACAGCAGTCAATCCTCAGAGCAGCAGCGGAGATGTAAAACCTTGTCCAAGAGATGAGGAGCTGACCTTCAGTTCTGTCACTCTATCAGCTGATAAGCCTCCAATCAGAAACTCCCAGAAGCACCTGGACTTCAGGGTCCGGCTTCTGGAAAACCCTCAGACTGAAGTGCTTTCCAACGTCGGTACGCCCCAGACACTCCCATCTGAGTTTTAAATGGTATTTCCAAAAGCAGCTTGTATCCAAATAAATCCTTCTGGTTATTTCTAACAATTAAGATCTGTTTCTGTTCCAGTGTTTCACAAGAGTCCCATTCAGTTATTGAGATGTCCTCGGGATCTACAGGAGTCAGAGTTCATGGACCTGCTGAAGTCCACTTTTCGTCAGCTGGCTACAGGAGCAGCTTTTGACCTGTTCACGACGGATCACCAGAGAAGGCTGAACCCTCTGATGGTCAGCGCTCTGACTCCAGCAGAGATCTACAGGACCATCAAATCCAGTGGAAACTCAGCCCTCTACATCCGCCTTAAGGTGTGCTATTCTTTACTATAAATCCTTCATAATTTGTGTAACAATTGGTTTATTATGGATCATCTGGGTTTTTGAACATTTGAAAACCATTTTGCGCTGGTACTTTGGTATTCCCAAAGTCCAAAGGAAAGCTCCAATAACTGAAACTCCTACTACAGTAGTTGTACCTTACTTCTGATTACATTGCTCTCACTTGTGGCTACGTCAGATCAGTATTTAAAATGGTAATCATTACATATTTTAAGTAATTGATTTTCATTAATCATCTCTTCCAATAAACTGAACCGACTATCTTCAGTTTGATATCAACCATCCAACAAATTCAATGGCTTTTTGTATTAATTATGATCATTTCAACTTTCCCTTCCCGAACGCTCTGCATGGAGCTGTGCTCCACCTATAGAGGCTGAATCAGCGCTCTGTTGTCAGCGTTAGATCTTTTGTCTGGGTCTCGCTAGCTTGTGGTGACGTCTTACCAGCATGTGGTAGTGTCTTTCCAAACAATGGTCGTTGCTCGACACATGTTGACATGCTCCCAAAAAGACCCAGACCACTTTTTGGGAGCATGTCAACGGGTCTCGCAAACACCTTGTTAGGTCTTGTAAAGTCGTGGATAGGTTTCGTCAACTCGTGGTAACTTCTAGCTTACACATGATCTGGTATCACCAACCTAGTTGTTAGGTCTGGCTAACATTGGGCTGGGTTTGCCAGATAATTGTGACTTTTTGGCACATGGTGACGTGCCCCAAACAGGTGATTGGTGACTCGCCAAGATTGTTGGGTCTCGTCAACTTGTGCTTGTGTCCCACGAACTGGTGGTTGTGTCTCACAAAGTTAGCTGTTACCTCTCACCAAAACATAGTCAGGTCTCACCAACATAGTGGTGATGTCTCACCATTACATGGTTGGATCTCATCAACTTAGTTGTTGCCTCAAGAATTCATGAGTAATTATTGCAAACTCGTAGTTAGACCTGCTCAACATGTGGGTAGGTCTAGAAAAAATGTAGTTAGGTCTTGCCTATTGTATCTTCGATAGTCTTAAATGTCATCTTTTTTTAAGCCTCATCATATATTTGCATTTTTGTATTTGTGTGTGAACAGTGTTTTTACTTATGTTGAAATATCCTTAATGGATTTGTACAGACAGCAGTCATTGCTGAGAGCAGCGGTGGAGACGTCCGACCAGGTCCAGGAGATGTGAAGCTGAGGTTCAGTTCTGCCACACTACCAGCTGATAAACCTCTAATCAGCGACTCCCAGAAGCACCTGGACTTCAGGGTCCGGATCCTGGAGGACCCTCAGACTGAAGTGCTCTCCAGAATCGGTATGATCCACACACTCTTGTCTGAGTTTTAAATTACATTTCCAAAAGCAACTTTCCCTGCGTGAAGAATGAGTTTCAACACAGTGTATGGAGTCGTTTATACTCAAGAATATGGTTGAAGGTCCAAACGTCCTCAGATTTTCTATCCACATATTGACGGCTGGGGACAAAGCATTCCTAATATAGGAGATAAAAATATTAGTTGAAAGTAGTAGCATTGTATCTGAATAAATCATTCTGGTTATTTCTCAGATGAAGATATGTTTTCTGTTCCAGTGTTTCAGAAGAGTCCCCTTCAATACTTGAGATGTCCTCGGGATCTACAGGAGTCAGAGTTCATGGACCTGCTGAGATCCACTTTCCCTCAGCTGGCTGCAGGAGCACCTTTTGACCTGTTCACGACGGATCCCCAAAGAAGGCTGAACCCTCTGATGGTCAGCGCTCTGACTCCAGAAGAGATCTACAGGACCATCAAATCCAGTGGAAACTCGGCCCTCTACATCCGCCTTAAGGTTTGACGCTCTTTAATATAAATCCTTCATAATTTGTGTAACAATTGGCTTATTTTAGATGATCTGGGCTTTGTGAACATTTGAAAACCCTTTTGCACTGGTGCTTTGGTGTCGAAAATCCTTTGGTATTCCCAAAGTCCACAGGAAACCTCCAAGAATTGAAACTCCTGCTAAAGTAGTTTTACTTTGACTCTGATTACATTGCTGTCATAAATACATGGTTTTAAAATGGTAATTATAACATATTCAGTAAGATTTGATTTCCATTAATATTCTTTCCGAACAAACTGAACAGACAAACTGAACAGACAATCTTCAATTTGTTATCAAACATCCAACAAATTCAATTGCTGTTTGTGTCATTTATGATCATTTCCCCTTTCGTTTCCTGAGTGCTGCGCTCCACCTGTAGAGACTGAATCAGCTCTCTGTTGTCAGCGTAAGGTTTTAAGTCAGGGAACGTTGATCTAATTGAAATTAAACACAATTTGATATCTTTGAATGAGTGCTTTTCTGATTGCTTCAGTGGGAGAAAAAAATACAACATCCAGGTGTAAAGTTAAGTCGCCAACTTGTGGTTATTCCCTCTAACTAGTGGTGACGTCTCAAGTCGTGGTAAGGTTTTATCAACACATGGTCTGGTCTCACCAACCTTGTGGTTAGGTCTTGCCAACTCGGGGTTGGGCTTGCCCAATAATGTCGACTTTGCGGCACGTGGTGAAGTGCCCCAAACAGGTGGTTTGTGGCTCGCCAAGACATAGTTGGATCTCGCCAACACGTGGTTGGGTCCATTCAACTCTTCTCCTCACCACCTTGTGGTTAAATTCCACCAATGTGTTGTTTTGTCTGAGAAACCTAGTTGTTAGGTTTCACCAACTCATGGTCCTGTGTTGCCAACATGTGGTTGGGTCCCACCAACTTTTGGTAAGTTCTAGCCTATACATGGTTGGGTCTCACCCAACCTATTGATGATGTGTCGCTAACACATGGTTTGGTCTCACCAACTAGTCTTTTTGCGTCACCAACTTGTTTGTAAGTAGTTGGGAGCTTGCCAAGACATTGTTGGATCTCCTCAACACGTGGTTGGGTCCATTCAACTCTTCTCCTCACCACCTTGTGGTTAAATTCCACCAATGTGTTGTTTTGTCTGACAAACCTAGTTGTTAGGTTTCACCAACTCATGGTCCTGTGTTTCCAACATGTGGTTGGGTCTCACCAACTTGTGGTAAGTTCTAGCCTATACATGGTTGGGTCTCACCAACTAGTCTTTTTGCGTCACCAACTTGTTTGTAAGTAGTTGGGAGCTTGCCAAGATATTGTTGGGTCATGTCAACATTTGGTTGGGTCCATCCAACTGTTCATCTCACCAACTTGTGGTTATATTTCACCAGTTTCTGGTTTTGTCTGACAAACCTAGTTGTTAGGTCACACAAACTAATGGTCAGGTGTTGCCAACATGTGGTTCGGTCTTCCCAAATAATGATGACTTCTCCGTACGTGGTGACATGCCCCCAAAAGGTGATTTGGGTCTCGCCAACTCGTGGTTAGGTCCTGTCAAATTGTAGTTAGGTTTCATCATCATTGGTCTGGTCGCACCAAACTAGTGGTTAGGTCTTGCCAACACGGGGTTGGGCTTGCCAAATAGTAGCGTCTTTGCAGCACGTGGTGACGTGCCCCAAACAGGGGGTTGGAGGCTCACCAAGACATTGTTGGGTCTCGCCAGCATGTGGCTGAGTCCATTCAACTGTTCATCTCACCAACTTGTGGTTAAATTCCACCAATTTGTGGTTTTGTCTGAAAAAAACTATATATTAGGTCTCACCAACTCATGGTTAGGTGGTGCAAACATGTGGTTGGTTCTTGCCAAGTTCTGGTTTGGTCTCGCCAACGCGTGGTCAGTTTTAGCCTATACATGGTTGGGTCTCGCCAACGAGTAGTTTGGTCCCACCAACTAGTCTTTTTGCCTCACCAACTTGTGTTTACATTTCACCAGCCTGCGGTTAGATCTGACAAACGTAGTTGTTACGTCTTACCAACTAATGCTTAGGTCTTGCCAAGATATGGCTTGGTCTTGCCAAATAATTGTGAATTCCTGGGAACTAATTTAGACGCGCCCAAAACAAGTACTTGGGAGCTTGCCAAGACATTGTTGGGTCACGTCAACATGTGGTTGGGTCCAGTGGCGGCTGCCGCTAAAAGTTTTTGGGGGGGGCGCACTGGCAAAAATAAATTACTTGCTGTCACAGTCGGGTGTTGATGTGGAACCAAAGGCAGGTAGGAATGAAAGGAGGCAGACAGGTGAAAAGTTAACGGATTTAATGATGAATAAACTATTTACTAATAGTTAATAAACTAGGCTACTTGAAACAATAAACTATTTACATCAACAAACTATTTACAAAAATAAACTACTTGAACATAAATTTTGCCCTCCTCTCCTTCAGGACGGCCAACTTTTCAATTACTTTCTGATTGAAATTCGTCATTTCACAGACAAGTCTCTTTTCCATGGAGAGCATGGCCAGGGCATTCAGCCTCTCTTCGGTCATGGTCTGCTTCCGCTGTGGTCATGGATGTGGTGATAAGGACCTTTAAAAGAGTGTCAGTTTCCGAAAAGACAACTCCCAGATTGTTCTCCACGAACAGCTGCAACAGGTCCACTCCACCACAACAGACTCTGAACTCTACTTTGCTGTAGAGGAGGCCGAGCTCTGTCTTGACTTTGCTTCCATTCAGCATTGGGTAGGCCTTCAAGGTGCTTTGCAGCGCCTCTTCAGGAAATGACCCGTGATATTCCTCAAACCTGTCCCCCTGCAACAAGGTGGCGCAGACAAGGTGGTCGGTGAAGTTAAAGCGCTCCCTGGTGTGTGTCAGAATGGTGTTGCAGATCTACAGAGAGAAGAATACAAAAATATATAGAGAAAAAGTAGATATGAAATTAATATAATTTTGTTGACACTGTTACGCTCTGTTGCTGCATGGCTTTGAAAAAACATCTTGCTATTATTGACAACTGCAACTGTGATATGATTTTTAATCATTTCTAAGTATTTTCATTAAACATTTAGATTAATTGTGATTAGGAGATAAACGGAATAATCTCTACAACATTATATAATTAAAATGGTATTTTAAATGGTATTTAAATAGCTATTTCATAAACTATGACAGATTTCTACAAGATAAACTCACCTCTTCTGCAGCACTCTGACGGTCCTCTGAACTGAGTACCCGGCGCCTTTTTGCTGTCAGAGAGCCGCTGCTTTGCTCACCAATGGAATGGAGAGAATTTCTGTGAAGGAGAAGTCATGATAATAATCACTTTACTCAGTCCCTACAAAGCGCTTTACACTACATTCAGTCATCCGACCATCAAGCACACATTCACACACTGATAATCGCAAGTTACACTGGCGCCACCAGGCCCTCTGACCACCACCAGTAGGCAACGGGTGAATTGTCTTGCCCAAGGACACAACGACTGAGACCTTCGGAGCCGGGGCTTGAACCGGCAACCTTCCGATTACAAGGCAAACACCCAACTCCTTTAGCCACAGTCGCCCCAGAGATAACATTTAAAAATGTAATGATCATATTACTGACATATTACCTGATGTTTTGTATGTCATGTTCAAACTGCTGGATGCTCCCTTTGATGTGGACTGAATCTATATTCTTCTTCTGGAGCTTGGCATGATGTGGTGAAAAGGTTCCAGGAAGAACTTAAAGTCCTGATGCTCCAGCAGCATTGGCCATGGCTCCTGCCTCTCTGATGGTATTGGAGTCAAAGTCACCCGAATCTCGTATGTTCTCAAAACACTGAATGAGATCCTCTCTGTGCTCAAACGCAGTGCCGATGGCTCGACTGTGAAAGTTCCATCTCACATTGCTGGATGTTGGCAGTCTACGGGCCACCATTTTATCACGAACAGCCCTGCGCTTGGGTGATCTTGAAAAAAAGCTGGCATATCCACCCAGGTCAGAAAAAAAATTCTCACCTTGGACATGTGAGAGGTGGCCTGTTGCATGATCAGGTTGAGTTGGTGTACATAGCAGTGGATATAGTGGGCATTTGGGTACACATATTTATTTTTCCTCTGAACACCTGCAGTGGCACCCCTCATCACATTGGCTCCATCATATCATAGGTCTCACCAACTCATGGTTAGGTGGTGCAAACATGTGGTTGGTTCTTGCCAAGTCCTGGTTTTGTCTTGCCAATTCGTGGTCAGTTTTAGCCTATGCATGGTTGGGTCTCACCAACCTAGTGATGACGTCTCGCTAAGACATACTTGGGTCTCGCCAACCAGTAGTTTAGTCCGATCAACTAGTCTTTTTTTCTCTCCAACTTGTGTGTATATTCCACCAACCTTTCATGGTTATGTATCGCCAACATAAGACCAGCTATTTCTTGGTCTTGCCAAATAATTGGGAACTCTTGGGAACTCTTTGTGACGTGCCCCAAACAGGTAGTTGGGAGCTTGCCAAGACATGGTTGTGTCTCATGAATCTAGCCGTTACCTCTCGCCAAAACATGGTCAGGTCTAAACAACCTAGTGGTGATGATTCCTCTTTACATGGTTGGGTCTCGAGAATTCATGGTTAAGTATTGCAAACTCATGGCTAGGTCTCGCTAACTTGTCTCTATGTCTCACCAGCACATGGGTAGGTCTTGCCAACAGCAGGGTAAGTCTCACCAAAATGTAGTGAGGTCTCACCAGCTGGTGATTGTCTGACCAACTCGTGGTTATGTCTCCCCTGCCTAAATTTGCTTACCCTTAGTTAAGTTGCATTTAATCCTAGTTATCGCCAGTAAACCCGTCAGGACGTAGATATGACTGTATCTTCGACAGTCCTTAATGTCATCTTTTTTTGTTTTTACGTTTCTGTTTGGTGTCTGTGAACATTATTGCTAGTTTTGTTTAAATATCCTCTGTGGATTTGTACAGACAGCAGTCCTTACACAGAGCAGCAACGGAGATGGACAACCACGTCCAGTAGATGAGGAGCTGAGCTTCAGTTCTGCAGCACTATCAGATCAGCCACTAATCAGCGACCTGCACTTCAGGGTACGGATTCTGGAGAACCCTCAGACTGAAGTGCTCTCCAATATCGGTACGCTCCAGACACTCCTGTCTGACTTTTAAATGATTTTTCTAAAACCAGCTTTTCGTAGGTGAAGAATTACTTTGCTCACAGAGTATGGAGTCGTTTATACTTCAGAATCTGGTTTAAAGTCCAAACATCCTCACATTTTCAAACCGCAGATTGACTGCTGGGAACATAGTGTTCCTAACATGGGGGCAAACTGAACATCAGTTGAAGGTAATAAAATTATACCCAAAATAATCATTCTGGTTATTTCTCACATGAAGATCTGTTTTTTTTTTTTGTCAAAGTGTTTCGGAAGAGTCCTGTTCAGTACTTGAGTTGTCCTCGGGATCTACAGGAGTCAGAGTTCATGGACCTGCTGAGGTCCACTTTCCCTCAGCTGGCTGCAGGAGCCCCTTTTGAACTGTTCACAACGGCGACCAAGAGGAGGCTGAACCCTCTGATGGTCAGCGCTCTGACTCCAGAAGAGATCTACAGGAACATCAAATCCAGCGGAAACTCGGCCCTCTACATCCGCCTTAAGGTTTGCCACTCTACGTGCAAATCCTTCATAATTTGTGCAACAATTGGTTAGCTATGGATCATCCGGGATTTGTGAACGCTTGAGACCATTTTCCACTGGTGCTTTAGTGTGGAAAATCCTTTGGTTTTCCTAAAGTCAAGGGGAAACTTCCAAGAGTTGAAACTCCTGCTACAGTAGTTCTACCTTACATTCGTTTCATCAACGCTCTGGAGCTGTGCTACGCCTGTGTGTAATGGAGGCTGACTCAGTGCTCCGGGAACATTGATATAATTGAAATTTATCACAGTTCGACTAAAATTTTTGAAGGAGGGCTTTTCTGATTGATCCAATAAATAACTAAGCATCAGCTCTTTTTGCATCAGTGCTGCAGTGATCTGTCACCTCGGCTCTGTGTCCAGTGCAGTCACAGATGTGCTCCATGGCTCCATAACTCTTCCTCGTGTTGTCAGCTCCTGGATAGCAAGATCCATTTGTATTAGAGCCGAAACAACTAATCGATTAATCGAATTTTTTTAAATGGTTGACAACTAATTAAGTCAACTATTAGTTGCTTTATAATCATGTTTTAGCTTAACCCCTTAACGTTTCGACATCCCACGGGTGGACTCATCTGCCATTTTTACTTTTTAATCCATGATATTCTGATTTATAATTTCTATGAATTTATACTTTTATATCATTGGAAAGCTACTAGTATTGTTTTTTTTAACCATATATGCCAATAGAAGACACAATCATAAGTGAGCCCCAATGTTGCCCCAAAATACTGCCCAACTAACTCAGCCTCCTTCACTCCCGCAATGAAAATGTCATTTTCATTTCATGGGCTGAGATATGTTTGTTAATATTCTATTTATTCATTTGTAGTGAATTCTACCTCATTTTGTATTTTTATGCCTAAAAATTGTTCTTGACAAAATGTCTTACACTCTTACGCTCATTTTACACTGTTAACTGTGTTCAGATCCAATAAAATAGATTGCAGTGAACTTCACAATTCTCTTGTTTTTGTTCTTTGTTCTTAATGAAAATTTGTTCCTAATAATTTATATAGGTGAAAGTAATAGCCAAATATAATTATTAATTAAAGAGATTAATCGATTAAATATTCGCCAGATTAATCGATTATGAAAATAATGGATTGTTGCAGCCCTAATTGGTACCCAATGCAGTGGCAAGGTCTGAAATGATCCTTACTTGTTTTCATGAACATCATTCCTGAATGATTCAGTTTCGGTTGCGTTCCTTTATTAAAGTTGAACATGTCCATACCAAAAAGTCCGGCGTGTCAAATGCAATCTTTCCAAATGACTGATGGCCATCAGATCTTTTGTCAACGTTTGAAAAAAACAGTCAAAATACCAAAGATGTTAGATGAACATGACTTCTGCATCTTGCTATCAGATCTTTGCTCCTAACAACTTGTGTTTATGTCTCATCGACTCATGGTTGCATCTCACCAACTTCTGGTTAAGTCCCACCAATACGTGGGTCAGCTACAGGTCGATAGGCGTGCCAACATTTATTTAAGTCTCACCAGCAGATGATTATCTGGCCAACTCGTAGTTATGTCTCCTTTGCCTACATTGCGCTATACCTTAGTTAAATTGCCTATTAATCCTGGTTATTGCCAGTAAACCCATCATAACGTGGGTATGATCATCATATATTTCTGTTTTTGTTGTGTCTGAACATTGTTGGTACTTTTGTTGAAATGTTGATGTTTACAGACAGCAGTCAATCCTCAGAGCAGCAGCGGAGATGTCACACAACATCCTGGAGAGGAGGAGCTGAGCCTCAGTTCTGCCACTCTATCAGCTGATAAACCTCCAATCAGAAACTCCCAGAAGCACCTGGACTTCAAGGTCCGGCTTCTGGAGGACCCTCAGACTGAAGTGCTCTCCAACATCGGTACGCTCCAAACGCTCTCACCTGTTTGAGTTTTAAAAATATCTCCAAAAGCAGCTTTTCTTGGGTGAAGTTGATCTTCTATGGAGTTGTTTACACTCAACAATCTGTTTTATGGTGTAGAGGTCCTTAGATTGGTTCATCCACAGATTGCGACTACTAATTTAGTGTATTTTTAACAACGAAGATCTGTTTTCTGTTCCAGTGTTTCACAAGAGTCCCGTTCAATGCTTGAGATGTCCTCGGGATCTACAGGAGTCAGAGTTCCTGGACTTGCTGAGATCCACTTTCCCTCAGCTGGCTGCAGGAGCACCTTTTGACCTCTTCATGACGGATAAAAAGAGGAGGCTGTATCCTCTGATGGTCAGCGCTCCAAAGGAAATCTACAGGACCATCAAGTCCAACGGACACTCAGCCCTCTACATCCGCCTTAAGGTTTGTCCCACTAACTATAAAACAGTACAGGCTAGTTTGGACACACTTTCTCATTCAGTGCGTTTTCTTTGTTTTCATGGCTATTTACTAGGGGTGTGAGGAAAAATCAATTCACGTCTAAATCTCGATTCTTATTTAACAAGATTCAGAATCGATCCGAAATGTTTGAGAATAGATTCTCAAAAAATGTTTTTCTGAACCTTTTTACATTTTCGCTTTGCATAGTGTTTGTCATGCAACGGCCACCGTCGCATTGACAGGTCTGATGCGACGTTGGCTAGCTAGCGCCAGCTTCTAGCGCTACCTAGCTGTAGCCGCTAGGCCAAAGCTCCATGATGAAAGACGAAAGACAAATCTAGCCCGTCCTGTCTTTGCTGAAGCTAAATGTTTGGGCCGTCTAAAAGGTCTTCTCCATGCTAATGACACACTTGGCTAAAGTTCTTATTTTATTTATTTTTTTATAAATCTGCAAATATATAAGAGAGATCTTTCTTTATAAGCTACACATAAACATCCAGCAGCGCTGCACACCTGTGGCGCTTTCAAGGAAGTCCTAAATATATGCTGAGTTCAATAACGTTTCTAACAAAAACAATGAAAATAATAACATAAGCCATACATTTCTGTTTAATGATGTTTGATAAGCAACATTTGGTGCATACTAAATATTTTCAATGTATTTTCTACTACGTACCAAAGAACAAACAAAATACATATTATTATTTATTTTCTTCTTAAAATATATAAGACTACAAATTTTGTTTAAAAGGTCTTGGATGTCCAGTTGCAATTTCATGTCTTGTTACTTTTGAACCAGTTCCCTTCTCTCAACATAGATTGTAAAATCCATTTTGTGTTGATGCCCTGTTACATTCATGGCTCACTTCATCACAGACACTTGGCAGATCAAGTTGTGTGCATTACAAACACAAATGATGAATGAAAGAGAATTGATTATGAATTTTTTTTTGATTTGAATCGAGAATCGTTTCTGAATCGAATCGTCATCCCAAGAATCGGAATCGAATGTGAGATGTTGTAAGATTCCCACCCCTACTATTTACATTGTAGTTTCACAGTGAAGGCATCAAAACTATGAATGAACACATGTGGAATTATGTAGCACTTTTACAAAAAGTGTGAAATAACCTGGCCTCCAAAGTCACCGGAGCTGAACCCAATCGAGATGATTTGAGCTGAGCTGGACCGCAGAGTGAAGGAAAAAGGGCCAACAAGTACTAAGGATCTCTGGGAACTCCTTCAAGACTGTTGGAAAAACCATTTCGGGTGACTACCTGTTGAAGCTCAAGAGAATGCAAAGCAGTAATCAGAGCAAAGGGAGGCTACTTTGAGGAATCTAAAATATAACACATGTATTCAGTTATTTCTCCCTTTTTGTTTAAGTACATACAGTACTTCCATACATCATGTGTTCATTCATAGTTTTGATGACCTTAATTGAGAATCTACAATGTAGTCATGAAAATGAAGAAAACGCATTGAATGAGAAGCTGTGTCCAAATGTTTGGCCTGTACTGTATATTTTTTATATATATATATTGTTGTGGTTTAATTCTGCCACTCCTCGGTTCAGAATTCTTGGATATAATCTTGTAGGTGAGAAGAGTAGATCACAAAAGTACTCCGACAAAGAGTTTCTGTTTCACCTTTGCAAAGGGGAGAACACCACAGCTCAGCAGCTGTCAGCATGTGTTCTGGGGCTCTTCCCCGCAACAGGCTAGTTTTATTGAATCACACACAGCAGTTCGCAACATCTCAAAAAGTGCAAGCACATCATTTCTTCAGTTACATGTCTCAGTAGATTTCCATTGTACAACAATCAGTTTCACAACCACCCCGTTCATCTTCATTGCACAACAGGGCAGCTCAGTAATTTGCAACAGCTCTGTGACCTGTCGTTCCACATACACATGAATGGTCAGCAGACAAATCATAGTTTTCCCATCGCTTCCCCGAGACCTTGAATAGTTCACTTTCTTCAATCCCCCTTTTGAACTCTTTTAAGAGTTCAACATAAGATGAATATATCCCATCATGATTGTTCACAAAGTTGCTAAAGCAAAAGCATTAAAGTTCAAACATACTCCTCTTCCTCGTCTTCATCCTGATTTTCTCCTAACAGTGCAATCATCATATTTGCAGGTTCCTGTGGCGGTGGTGTGATGAGTAAGCAGTATGAGTTTATTTTATATATATACATATATGTATATATATATATATACATATATGTATATATATACATATATGTATATATATATATATATACACTACCGTTCAAAAGTTTTGTGTTTTCCATGAAAAGTCACACTTATTCACCACCATACGTTGTGAAATGAATAAAAAATAGAGTCAAGACATTGACAAGTTTAGAAATAATGATTTTTATTTGAAATAAGATTGTTTTTACATCAAACTTTGCTTTCATCAAAGAATCCTCCATTTGCAGCAATTACAGCATTGCAGACCTTTGGCATTCTAGCTGTTAATTTGTTGAGGTAATCTGGAGAAATTGCACCCCACGCTTCTAGAAGCAGCTCCCACAATTTGGATTGGTTGGATGGGCACTTCTTGCGTACCATACGGTCAAGCTGCTCCCACAACAGCTCAACGGGGTTCAAATCTGGTGACTGCGCTGGCCACTCCATTACCGATAGAATACCAGCTGCCTGCTTCTTCTCTAAATAGTTCTTGCACAATTTCGAGGTGTGTTTTGGGTCATTGTCCTGTTGTAGGATGAAATTGGCTCCAATCAAGCGCTGTCCACTGGGTATGGCATGGCGTTGCAAAATGGAGTGATAGCCTTCCTTATTCAGAATCCCTTTTACCCTGTACAAATCTCCCACCTTACCAGCACCAAAGCAACCCCAGACCATCACATTACCTCCACCATGCTTAACAGATGGCGTCAGGCATTCTTCCAGCATCTTTTCAGTTGTTCTGCGTCTCACAAACGTTCTTCTTTGTGATCCAAACACCTCAAACTTGGATTCATCCGTCCACAGCACTTTTTTCCAGTCTTCCTCTGTCCAATGTCTGTGTTCTTTTGCCCATCTTAATCTTTTTCTTTTATTGGCCAGTCTCAGATATGGCTTTTTCTTTGCCACTCTGCCCTGAAGCCCAGAATCCCACAGCCGCCTCTTCACTCTAGATGTTGACACTGGTGTTTTGCGGGTACTATTTAATGAAGATGCCAGTTGGGGACCTGTGAGGCGTCTGTTTCTCAAACTAGAGACTCTAATGTACTTATCTTCTTGCTCAGTTGTGCAACGCGGCCTCCCACTTCTTTTTCTACTCTGGTTAGAGCCTGTTTGTGCTGTCCTCTGAAGGGAGTAGTACACACCGTTGTAGGAAATCTTCAATTTCTTAGCAATTTCTCGCATGGAATAGCCTTCATTTCTAAGAACAAGAATAGACTGTCGAGTTTCAGATGAAAGTTCTCTTTTTCTGGCCATTTTGAGCGTTTAATTGACCCCGCAAATGTGATGCTCCAGAAACTCAATCTGCTCAAAGGAAGGTCAGTTTTGTAGCTTCTGTACCGAGCTAAACTGTTTTCAGATGTGTGAACATGATTGCACAAGGGTTTTCTAATCATCGATTAGCCTTCTGAGCCAATGAGCAAACACATTGTACCATTAGAACACTGGAGTGATAGTTGCTGGAAATGGGCCTCTATACACCTATGTAGATATTGCACCAAAAACCAGACATTTGCAGCTAGAATAGTCATTTACCACATTAGCAATGTATAGCGTGTGTTTTTTTAGGGTTAAGACTAGTTTAAAGTTATCTTCATTGAAAAATACAGTGCTTTTCCTTCAAAAATAAGGACATTTCAATGTGACCCCAAACTTTTGAACGGTAGTGTATATGTATACAAGAATGTCTACTAGAATCCTAATAGTTTTAATTCTTTTCATAACATTCACCTGTGTCTGGAAAAAAGACATGATGCAGTCTATATGACAGTAAAATGGGTTATTTAAAGCACATTTTAATATTATTAATTCCTATAAGATAATGTGGATATGAACTGTCTTGTATGGAAAAAAAAAATACAGTTAAATACCGATATGTTTTTCGAAAATGCCGTGATATGAAGGTTTTCAAAATGGTAATCACGACATATTCAGTAACATTTTGTGGCAAGATGCACAACAGGTGTCCGGGCAGGATTTGATCCCCAGACTCCTTGGTGAGAGTCATGTGATCTAACCAGTTATCCAAAGGGGTATCCCACATGCCAACTAGCCAGGGCACATGATCAGTCGGAGGTATAGCAACAGGACCCCCACTATGTCACAATTCGATTTTCTTTATTATCATAATATCCCCAACAAATTAAAGAGAGAATCTACAAATTGTCATTGCACAACGAGCAAATTCAGTTATCACCATTTCACATCGTTTTTCGTTTTTACGTCTCACCAACACATGGTTCCGTCTCACTAACCTCGTTTCTTCTTCTCACCGACTCATGGTGACGTCTCGCCATCTTGTGCTTTCGTCTCACCTCACCGACTCGGGGAAACCTCTTGAATGAACTGAAGGTGTTGCTTTGACAAAGGATGTTGAGATGTTCCATCAACTGGTTGTCCTCTTCTTGAAAAATCACTTAAATGAAATGAAGACTATTCTGGACACACTAGTACACGGCAGAACTCTCACAAACAAAATGACCAGTCCACAGAACACACATACCTGCAGAAGACATGAAAGACTCAAAATATTTCTTCTGGATCCAAAAGCATTTGTAGATCCTACAATGTGAAACAACCCCCACAAAAAGAACAGAACAAAATGGCTCTGAACACATTTCTGACTACTAAACAGAACAACCACTAGATCAGGGGTGCCCAAAGTGGGGTCTGCGGGCCAAAGTTGGCCCCCCAAGCCATTCATTTTGGCCCGCCAGGGGATGACCCTGGCCTTTAAATAAAATCTGCATTGATCAGACTCTCAACCTAATATGCCCAAATATTAATCTTCTTTCACCTCTTGAACCACTTTTTATAAATAGGCCCAATTAATATAAATGTGAAATATCATAAATTAGGTTTCAAATTAGAATACAAGCAACTATAAGGGGTTTATAGAGTAGATTTGTGCACATATTTACCTTTGCACACTTTAAAAGAACACAAATAGTTATATTTTTATCTATTTATAAAATGTCTCATGAGCCTTTGCTGCAGCACCAGGAGGCTGGATCAAACTACCTCCAAGTTCATGGGTCACCACACAGGCTGCTGATTTAAGCAACGATTACCAACATGGAGCAACATCATCAGGGGCACACAGACCAAATAATATTTGAAAAAAAAAGGTTGAGAGGAAGATTATCTTTTCAATGACATCAATACTAAATCAATCAAATGCTGATAGTCAGATTCATGCCTAAGTATGACTTATTTATCATATTTTGTTTAATGTTATTTACAAGGAAAAGAATGTTAAATGACTGTCTATTAAATAAAACTACTTTATTATACTATTAGTATTTGCATTTTGCGTGAAATATTGTATTTGGCCCACGGCACTATGTTAGAATATCATTTTGGTCCATGATCCAAATCCTCATACCCCTTTGTGTGGTTTGTTCTCAGGTGGTGGAACATGCTGCTGTCCAAAGCCACTGTTTTTCAGCGTATTTTACACCACACATTATTTTGACCCAGATCTTTTTTTCTTTCTTTTTTCAAATCCAAACCATCTCCAGGCTAGAGAAGTGGATCCCAAGTTTGGAACTAGCTGATCCATCCAAAGCTACTAGCCTGTGAGCAAATCTGTGAACGAGTGTGTAGGGTTTCCGGCCACGGAGCCCCCACGTGATTTAATCCTCTCTAGCGATTGAGTTCTGAGGCAAGCATGGGCTTCTCTTTTACAAGCCATGCACTGTTAGTGTTTTTCTTTATCAACTATTTATACTGTCTCGTATCAAAGTTACTTTTGCGATATTATCTCCGACGACATATATCGCCCACCTCTACTAGAGGGCTTGTTAAAATGACTTCTGCTAAAACGCAATTTAACACAGACAAAACTCAAAATTAACAGAAAAAAAAAACATACGGGAGCATTTCCACAATGAACTTACCATCACAATGCAAGAATGCTTTGAAAATGATCACAAACTAAATACACACTCCGTCACATTAGCAAGATCCATTTTGATGAAGCAGAAAACAAAAGAAAGTTCTTCATTGAAAGTTTTAGCTACTTATGTTTCCAAGTGTTAAAAGTTTCTCCTTTAAAAGATTTCTTGATCTCTTCCGTAGACAGGAGAAGATACGGACAGTGAGAAGGAGGAGAAGGGTTATCAGCTTGTACAGGATGAACCACAGTCTACTGACTGTGTGATTATGGAGGATGAAACCGCTCCACTTCAAAGGTAATCAGTTATCACCAGAATCAACCCTTTATCATTCTCTCCAAACCACTACAGATGGTCTAACTTGTTGCTTCTCTTTAGCCCTGGGGTTTTAGACAATAGTGGAGGGTCTGTGAATGCAGAAGAAGAGAAAGCTGAGAGCGACACGGGATCCGAAGACGGAATTGAGGCCTTGGGAGATGATGAGGAGTGGAAACCAAATCCCAAAGAGCCTGAAGAGCTAGAAGACCTGGAGGATCCTGAAGATCCAAAGCCAAAAGGGACTGTTGAGAAAGGTCCGAGGGGAACTGTGAAGAAGAGCGAGGACAGCAAGGTCCACTGTCAGGTGTGTGGGGTTTGGTACCGGACAATGTCGGGTTTAGCCAGACACGTCTGGACTCACGTGGACGACCCCAAGAGTGTCTGTGGGGTTTGTGGAGAGAGTTTCAGTTCTCCAGAGGACCTTAAAGAACATCTTAAAGATCACCAAAAAACCTACGATTGCTCAGACTGTGGGAAATCCTTCGTGACCACCACTGGCCTCAAGAACCACGTCACCCTGCACACCGGAGAACGCCAGTTTAAATGCAACATCTGCAACAAAACCTTTGCATACAAATCTTACCTTAAGGTCCACCGTTGGGTCCATGTGGAGGACCGTCCGTACAAGTGTGACAAGTGTCCAAGTACCTTTGGTCTCAGAGGGCAGCTTGTTGCTCACAAGAAACATCACGTCAGCCGAGACAGATACCTCTGCAACATCTGTGGACGGTCCGTCTCCAACCCGAGGTCTCTGATTCACCACAAACTCTCGCATTCCAACGAGCGCCGCTACGCCTGCAAAGTCTGCGGTAAACGTTTCAAACTGGATGTTACCCTGAAGGTGCACGAGAAGGTCCACACCGTCCGGGAGCGGAAATACCTGTGTCACGTCTGCTCTAAGACCTTCGTGTGTAATGGCATGCTGATAGCCCACATGAAGACCCACAGCGGTGAGCGGCCGTTTGTTTGCAGCGTATGCACCAAAAGCTTCATCCACAATGGTGCTCTTAAGGTACACATGCGGGTTCACACCGGCGAGGCGCCGTACGGCTGCTCCCGGTGCGGCCGCCACTTCAAAAGCAAGACCCACCTGAACGTCCACATCCGGAGCCACCTCGGTATCAAGCGGTTCACCTGTGGGGTCTGTGGCAAAGCTTGTTCTCGACAGGAGCACCTGACTGTCCATATGAGGACCCACAATGGAGAGAGACCCTACAAGTGTTCACTGTGTGACAAAGCCTTCACCCAGAGCCACTGCCTGAAAACCCACATGAAGAGCTACCATCCGGAAGAAATCATCTTACCAGAACCTTCTACGTCTGACGTACCGCCACCAGACACTGACGGATGTTCTAAAGGACTTTGAACTTTTTATCTCTGTTCTTTGAGTTAAAAATCATTTGAAGGTTGTAATTTCTTTTTGTGCCAACGTTATCTGCAAATGTAGAAAAAAAATACATTTCAATTCAATTCAATTCAGTTTATTTATATAGCGCCATTTCACAACAGATGTCATCTCAAGGCACTTTACAAAAAGAGTTATTACAATACAATGTTTAGTGTAGAAATTACAGAACCACAGAAGATTGCGTCGTGGAATTCTCAGCAATCCCTCATACTGAGCAAGCATGCAGCGACAGTGGGAAGGAAAAACTCCCTTTTAACAGGAAGAAACCTCCGGCAGAACCAGGCTCAGCACAAGCGGTTATCTGCCGCGACCGTCTGTGGCTTGGAGAATACATAACAGAGACACAGAAAGAGCAATAGAACTGATGCAGAAGTTTGTTGCAGGACGTGGAGAATTTTCCGTCACTGCAAATTGCATTCTTAGTCAGGGTCGTCAAGCAGGGCTAATCCGGAGCACCTACTATAATAGAAAACAGGTTAGTGCTTGAATTGACAGCACATCATGCAGTTGGGGAGAAGTAGGAGAGAAAGTAGGAACAGACCCTAATAATGTCCTCCACCAGCCTAAAGCAGCATAGCTACTAACATTAACCTGTCTCCTAGCTACTAGGAGACCTGGCTACCAACACTCTGTCTGAGTCCTCCTGACCCGTGGACGGTGTAGGGCCGGTAACGGCCCCCGTCATGCCGGGGTCTTCTCGGAGTCGGGTTGTTTGAGAATGCAGCCCAAAGTGGGTGGTAAACTCCATCTAAGGCTAAATACCGGCACGAGACCGATAGTCGACAACTATCTTAAGGAAAAATAGACAGAACTGAGAGGACAGAGTTGAAGAGGGCGAGAAACGTTTAAGAGATAAACGGGTGGGGTCCGCACAGTCTGCCCGGGGGATTCAACCCGGCAGGTAATGGGCGGCCGCACTGTGCGGGAGGATCCCCTTGAGGGACCTCTCTCCGGCGCTGGCTGGCCCCTGTGGGGCGCATTTCTTCCGCGGCGGTAAGCCGCGACCGGCTCCGGATCTTTACCTGGCTTACATTAATCTATCTCTACCTAGCTACTCTACCTTTCCTATCTCTTCCTAACTTTTGACACTCTGCCTGACTACTAACATTAACCTGTCTCTTCCTATCTACCTGTCTGACCTGACTCTAACTACCTATAAACATATCTCTAACTGTAAGCTTTTCCAAAGAGGAAAGTTTTTAGCCTAGTTTTAAAGATAGACAAATTGTCTGCTTCACGAACCAACCCTGGGAGCCGGTTCCATAGGAGGGGAGCCTGATAGCTGAAAGATCTGCCACCCATTCTACTTTTAGAAATCCTAGGAACTACCAGTAAACCTGCAGTCTGAGAGCGAAGGTCTCTGTTAGGAACATATGGAACAATCAGGTCTCTTATGTATGATGGAGCTAGATTATTAAGGGCTTTATATGTCAGAAGGAGGATCTTGAATTCTATTCTAGATTTTACTGGGAGCCAGTGAAGAGAAGCTAAAACAGGGGAAATGTGATCTCTTCTTTTAATATTCATCAGAATCCTAGCAGCAGCATTTTGGACTAACTGTAGACTTTTAATTGTATTCTGTGGACTACCTGATAATAGACAGTTACAGTAATCCAGCCTTGAAGTAACAAAGGCATGGACTAGTTTTTCAGCATAATTCCTGGACAGGATGGTTCTAATTTTTGCAATATTCCTAAGGTGAAAAAAGGAAATCCTACAGACTTCTTTAATGTGAGTTCTAAATGACATATCTTGGTCAAAAATGACACCGAGGTTTTTTGCTTTATTACTGGAGGCTAATTTAATGCCGTCCAGGTGAAGGGGCTGACTAAGTAGTTTCTTTTTCAGAGCTTCTGGTCCAAAGACGACAACTTCTGTTTTATCAGAATTTAGAAGCAAGAAGTTTAGAGTCATCCAAGTTTTTATGTCTTCCAGACATGCCTGTAGTCTACCTAACTGATTGGATTCATCAGGATTTATGGATAGATATAGCTGTGTATCATCTGCGTAACTATGGAATTTTATCCCATGCTGCCTAATTATTTTACCAATAGGAAGCATATATATAGTAAAGAGAATCGGCCCAAGCACTGAACCCTGTGGTACTCCGCAAGTAACTATTGAGGTTGAGGAAGATCTATTGTTTACCTGAACAAACTGAAATCTGTTAGACAAATAAGATTTAAACCAGCCTAGGGCTGTTCCTATTATACCGACACTTTGAAGCCTTTCTATGAGAATATTGTGATCAACAGTGTCAAAGGCAGCACTGAGATCTAACAGGACCAGAATGGTCACCAGTCCATTGTCTGAGGCTATGAGAATATCATTAGTAACCTTCACCAGAGCTGTTTCAGTGCTATGATGAGCTCTAAAGCCTGACTGAAACGTCTCAAACAGCTCATTATTGTTTAAATGCTCACATATCTGGTGTGCAACTATTTTCTCAAGAATTTTAGATAAGAAGGGAAGATTAGATATCGGTCTATAGTTAATTAAGTCGTTTTGATCAAGAGAGGGTTTCTTAAGTAGAGGTTTAATTACAGCAATCTTAAACTCCTGTGGTACATATCCATTGACTAAGGATAGATTCATTATATTTAAAATTGGAGCAGCGATCAGAGGGAAAACTTCTTTTAAGAGTTTAGTTGGGATTGGGTCTAAAACGCAAGTTGAAGGTTTAGATGAAGCTAATAATTTTAGTACATCACAAAGTTCGGCTGCATTAAAGCAGTTTAAGCATATATTAGGTTCAACCATTTTTGAGGCTGCCTCATTAACTAAGGAGGAAGCAAGCATATTGGGAAGGTTCCCAATTATCTTATTCTTTATGGAGTCTATTTTATTTATAAAGAATTGCATGAAGTCGTCACTGCTTAGAGCTTGGGGAATGGTTGGCTCGATAGAGCTATGATCCTGTGTGAGTTTGGCAACTGTATTAAAAAGAAACCTAGGATTATTTTTATTCTCCTCGATTAAAGATGAATAATATGCTGTTCTAGCTGTGTGAAGGCTCTTTTTATATAGCAATAAACTATTTTTCCATATTAAAAAGGAATCATGTAAATGCGTGGAGCGCCATTTTCTCTCTAGTTTTCTAACATTCTGCTTTAGGGTACGTAGCTCTAAATTAAACCAGGGAGTTAATCTTCTATGGCTAGCCACCTTCCTTTTCAAGGGGGCAACTTTGTCTATTGCCCGACGCAGGGAGGAATTAACGCTATGAACTAAAATGTCAAGTTGTGAGGGGTCACGAGTTAAATCACTGTTTTCTGTTCTGCATTTATAAACTGAGGAAATTAAAGTTGGAAGAGCTTCTTTAAAATTTGCTACAGCGTTGTCTGATAACGTTCTGGTATAATGAAGTTTTCTTTCAGGTTTGATATGATCCATTAGAGTAAGTTTAAAAGTGATAAGGAAATGATCAGACAGGATAGGGTTATGTGGAAAGACTGTTATTTCTTCACAGTCAATGCCATAAGTCAGCACAAGATCTAAAGTGTGGTGACAAGAATGTGTTGGTCCCTGCACATTTTGAGTAAAGCCTATTGAGTCTAGGATAGTGTTAAAAGCTGTATTTAGACTATCACTTTCATTATCAACATGAATATTGAAGTCTCCGACTATAATGACTTTATCAGTGTTTAAAACTAAGTCAGATAGAAAATCTGAAATCTGATCTAAAAATTGAGAATAAGGTCCTGGTGGACGATATAAGACCACAAACAAAAGTGGCTTTACTGCTTTGTTATGTGTATGAGGAAAGCTAAAAACTAGATGCTCAAAGGAACTGTAACTATTATTTTTTTGGAGATTAATTAGTAAATCGGAATGAAAGATAGTTGCTACTCCACCTCCTCGACCAGTACTTCGAGGGACACTAAAGTTTAAGTAGCTAGGGGGAGTTGACTCATTTATTGTGACATGGTCCTCTTCCTGCAACCATGTCTCTGCAAGACAAAACAAATCAATATTATTTTCACAAATTAAGTCATTTACCAAGAGTGTTTTTGAGGGGAGAGATCTTATGTTTAGTAAACCACATTTAATTGATTTGTTTTTATGTTCAGTCCGAGTTTTATTTATCTTTATGAGATTTTTATACTTTGCTCTAGTAGCATTAACTTTTAATTCATTAGTTTTGGGTAGTGGACGGGAAACTATCTCTATAGGGTAGTGGGTGGGTGGCAGTCCCTGTTCCTTGACCTGGACTCTGGGTTCCCTGAGCTGGACTCTGGGTTTGAGCTGGACTCTGGGTTGTCACGGCTTTGGGGAACTAGAGATAACCCTATCAATGTTCCTGGAAAGAAGCGAAGCTCCGTCCTCGGTGGGATGGATGCCGTCTCTACGTAACAGTCCAGGTTTTCCCCAGAAGGCCCCCCAGTTATCAATGTACCCCACATCGTTTTCTGGACACCACCTTGACAACCAAAGGTGGAACGAAAGCATACGGCTGTACATGTCATCGCTAGTACGATCAGGCAGGGGACCAGAAAAAAATTACAGAGTCAGACATCTTTTTGGCAGCCCTACACACCGAAGCTACGCTAATTTTAGTAATTTTATTTTACAGGTGTTCAATATTTTCGTAGTTGATTTCCGCTGTTGAGGTACATTTTTTTGCTCTCGTGTGGTTAGGGGGTTAAAGAGAAGTCAGGTGAAGGTTCAACAGGTAAAGCTCGGATCATAACCTTGATGGTTTCCAAAACGGGTTCAGGAGTAGAGTTTCCTGACAATGCTAGGTGATTCTGTGTCATGTAAACACAAAGCCGGGGACTTTCGAAAGTGACGACGACGTCACTGCCAGCTGACCACGGCATATTGGACTTGCGCGCTCCGCCATCCTTCAGCTTTTTTCTGGGTAAAGAGGAGGAAACTGGGGGAAAACATAAAACTCTGCATACACAGGACACACTGCCATCTAAAGGCCAGGAATATGTACGGCATTGTTTTCGATTAGACCAGATGCCGTGCCCTGTCGTGTCATTTTCCCCTGCGAATTGAAACAAAAATTCCAACTTTGTCATATGAAATGTATGGGCTCTAGTCCGTGCGTCCTGGCGTGAGTTACGAGAACCATTTCGTTGATGGAGAATGCCGCTGCATGTCTCCGTATGTGCGAAGACCTAAAAGTATCAACTAGGCTTCATAACCTGACCCAACAACTGAGTGAAAGAATAATGGTTAGAAAAAAACAGACGTAGACATGATGGTAGAATTTAAAACCAAAGGATCCACACATATCTGAAGTGACTTTATTGTAACCAAGGGAACAACTCAAAGAAAAAATTGGCTTCAAATTAGTTTGGATGGTGACTAAATAACAGCCACCAAGCTATGATTGATTAGATAGAATTTTGTGCAACACAGGCACATTGCTTGTTTTAAAGAGTTCCTTAGGAAATTTGGAAAACACAAGAGGGGAGAAATTAAAAAAGGGCGACTTGGATAGTCTGTAATAAAACCTTGGAGTTAATAACTTAATAACTCGCGCTACCGCTTGAAGATCACATCCGGGGCCTCCAGAAATGCAGGTGTAACACTTGGAAAGCGCTAATAAATTCAAGCTTGAATGAAAATATGGAATTTAATATCAGAATTTAGGAACGACTACTGGAGCTGGTTGTCAGCAACTAAAGAATACACAAGACTAGTTGAAATGGCTTGCAGGTACCATGTATTGAAAAATTATTAATGAAATGAAACAAAATGCAAAATAAGCTTCCACTGCTGCAGGCCCTGATAATTAAATGGGTTAGAGTGCACTTTGAAGGATTAAAGTTCTGATGAAAACACACTCAGTGGTCAGTCTTATCCCCTGAATAGTTCAAGATTCCTCAGCAGGACTTGAAGACCCAATGGATTCACACCAAAATGAAATCTGAGTGTCCATGAAAGTTATGCAAGAGCTTTGGTTGTCCAAAAGTACTGGAAAGAAGGGAGGTGTGTGAATCCATGTATTGAGTGAGAAGTTCGGGGAGTGGACAGAACGTTGTCCGAGACAACTTCCTACCAGACCAGTAGGAAGATGAAGCTCTTCTGGCCCTTTGCTAGTCGTTAGCTTGCCATCCTTAAACCCTTAAAGGGTCACCTGGCCTGCATTAAACAAACGGGACTAGTAAGAAATCTTCTTGCAATTAAGCTGTCGTTTTTTCTGTGTACAAAATTCATTCCTAAATACATGGTACATCAAAATCCAAACCCTAGCATTTTATAATATCAGTAAAGCTTTATCCAAACCAATTAACTGCTATATAAATACTACATTTCTTCGACAAAGTGGTTATCCCAAAAACATGGCAAACGATACATCAATTAGTCTTGAGTTAATTTGTGGTATTTAAAAACAAGATCATGCGCAATTGTTTGAAACAGCATTAATCAATCATTGTATAGCATTAGCTACTAGCATGCTAGTTGCTAATATGACGCAAACGTATTAAAACTCAGCAATTCCAGTTTCTGTATGGCATATGATGACCCTACAAGGCTCCGGCTCTCAAAATAACTTTTATCGCTCCATTGACTTCCATTCATTATTTTTTCGGTTTGAGGAACCACTTGCCGACCGGAAGGGGAGGAGTCTTTTGGCTCCCCATCGACCTCCATTCACTCTGCACTCGTCATGAGAGCGCCCTCACATGGAACCACGATGGAACTGCAAACAGTTCTGAAACCGGAAGTTCAATGAGAGTGGCAGCTCGTTGAACTAGTCGCTTTGTGAGCCTTGAGAGATGCTAACAAAGTGTCCGGTGTGAACGCACCATATTTGTTAGTTAGGTTCAGATTATCAATATTTTACTGCCGTCCATCAATGTACTTTTTTTCCATCTGTTTCTGAAACATTTTAGATATTTAACCACTCATTGTGGTCATATAATTAACATAAGTAAGCGGCATTCAGATCAAACGTAGCGTTTCTTATTATTTTTACATTTTCTGGTCGAAAATAGTTGGATATCATTGAAAAGGGAAAAAAAAGTTTTTGTTCCTACACGGACTGTTTATGTCGCAGCACCGCAGACAGGAGGAGCAACATGGAGGGAGAATCCAGCATGTTTTACTGCAGTAGCAGCAGCGGTTCTGATCCACTCAGCGTGTCTAAGAGCGACATTCTGAGAGGAATCATCACCGAGAAGCTGAGCACAGCCGCCCGGGAGATCCTGGCGGTGGTGGAGAGGACCGTAGCCGACT
Organism: Apricaphanius iberus; assembly: GCA_028564705.1. NCBI lineage: Eukaryota > Metazoa > Chordata > Actinopteri > Cyprinodontiformes > Aphaniidae > Apricaphanius > Apricaphanius iberus. The sequence goes on from JAPXFQ010002186.1 coordinate 637,425, forward strand.
ACGAGCAGGAGGCTTCGGGCTTCAGGCAGGAGATCGACCGACAGAGGAGGCAGCTGGAGCTGCTGCAGCCTCAGGTCAGACTGCACAGAAGAGGTCAGTGGTGGACTGGAGGTTCTGGTTGGATCCAGTCAGAGCAGCTCAGGTGTTGATCAGATGGTTGTTTGTGTGTGAAAAGCTGAAGCGGGACTCCCAGACCTGCAGAGCCATGAGGTGGTGGTGGTTGGAGAGGAAGAGGAGCAGCGGCGGAACGCGGGTAGGACTCACCTGGAAAACGTTTACTTATATTCATCACCGGAACTTTAATGATTCAATTTTAATTCAGCTCAGTACGAGCGACCATCTGCCACAGCCTTCGAGGGGTTTGAGAATACAGAGCAGAGACGCAAAAAAAACTTTTAAAACGAGTGTTTTCTGTTAAAGAAAGTTAAAAGGAAAAATGTTTGATAAATAAAACAAATTTCTTACATCTATTTATTTTTTGACAAATTTATTGTTAAAACATAGTTATTATTGATAATCAACCCAAATGAAATAATGGTGATGCATCAAGATTTGAATCAAATTATTGACATTACAACCGTAATTGAACCGTGAGACTCGTGAATATTCACACCTCTAATAGACATCTCTATTTGTGATAAGTTTATATATATATATTTATAAAGTCACCATTTTAAAACTACATATTTAGTTTGTAAATTAAAACATTTAGATTGGCTTAGGGCTGGGCAATGTGGAACAAAAGTTATATTTCATATTTTTAAGGTGGAATCTACGACGCAGTATTAGGGCTATTATTAACAAAAGAAAAATATTTTGGAGTAAATTTCCGCCTCGAAAACATCCTGAGATTAAAGTCACATATTTTCCAGAAAAAAAATCTGAAATTCTCTGATGTCAAAACGTAAAATTAAAGTAATAACTCAGAATTTCTGAGATTAATTGCACACATTTACCTGAAAGAAGACACAGATATTCTGTGTCAAAAGTTGTAAGATCACAAATTAAAATACATAAATTTTGAGATTAATTTCAGAAATTTTCTAGGGAAAAAAAAGCGCAATTCTCTGATTTAGAAAAGTGGAAAATTAGCAAGAAACTGCCCCCACACAAAAAAAAAATCCCAGAATTAAAGGAATTCATTTTCGATATCTACAATAAGATATTTCTGACATTGTAAAGCCAGAAAATTGTACAAAAACAGAAGACAAAAAGCCATTAATCATAGAAATTTCATTGTTTTCTTTCTCACAAATTTTCTACTTTTCTACATCAGACAATTATGGTTATAAATTATTATTAATAAAATGAAGAGGATAATGTATATTTCTGCTCAGTTTTCAATGTTTGATCTCATTATTTTAATAACTAAACAGCGGTTTATGCTGAAACTATCAGGAGGCACATGGTGTTTAGTGTTTTTCATGTCCTCCTCCCCCCCCCCCCCCCCCCCCCCCCCGATCTCTTCTGTCTGTAAATATCGTGAGGATGTAAACACGGTGATAGATGTCTCCTTCCAGCCACAGATCAGTCCAACCAACCTTTTGTCCAGGTGTGAGCGAGCCCGGCAATCTGGAGTTCCTTTGCTACGATAATGATGAGGATGAAGAGAAGCACGGTGTGGTTCTATTGACACAGCAGTCCAGACAGAAGTGGGTGGATCTGAAGGACCCAGATTACCAAATACCACCAAGGTTACAGATCTAAAATTCAACATTTTATAGATGAGCCCGAATGTTATTTAAATGTCTGGCAGATTTAGTTAAAATGACTAAAACTCTGTTACAAGATACGAAAAAAGTGCCTGAAAGTACAGTTTTAGGTCTTTCCGTTTGACGTTTTATCGATTACAACGAGAAATTGCAGCACTACCAGATATTCTATTGTTTATAACCGTCTAAATAATTAAGAAATCTTTATTTTTAATCATCAGACTTGTCCTCTCTTGAATAAGAGTGGAGACGCCATGATTAATGCTTTCTGCCATTGTAAATGATTTCATTTGTTTCTGTGGTGTTTGTCTGATGGGTTTTCAGAATGTCTGACGTATCCGGATCCTTTTCGTCCAGAGTTCGACCAGAGAAGAAGACACCCCGCCGGCCTATAATAGGGGAATACCAGAAGCACCTGGACTTCAAGGTCCGGATTCTGGAGGACCCTACGACTGAAGTGCTCTCCAACATCGGTACGCTCCAGACACTCTGGTCTGTTTGAGTTTTAAGACATGTCTCCAAAATCAGCTTTTCCTGTTTGAAGAATGAGTTTGCTGATGGTTTATGGAGACGGTTACACTAAAGAATCTAGTTTAAGGTCCAAACATCCACAGATTGACTGCAGAGGATGAAGCATTACTAATATAGGAGCAAACTGATTGTTAGTTGATAGAAGGGTTGGGCGGTATATTGAAAATTTACACATACCGAAATTTATGATGGTTACCGACGTCATTTTGCCAGTAAATTCGGTATGAAAAAGAAAAAAAAAGCGTTTTAGTTTAGCGGTGCTCCTGCCCCTTTAAGAAATCAGCGTTGCCTTGAGTCACATGACTACGCACAGTCATGTGACTCACAGGCAATAACACCCAACTGAGGGGAGAGCGCTGCTAACAAAGCTAATGTGTTGCTATATTTAGCAAGAGTTTAGACTCGTCTACAGACTGTTTTTCAGAAAATTGCGACTAGCAACAAATAAAGTGGCATTTCACGGTTCGCACTTATGTTTTAGGGGTGCACCGATCCGACTTTTTCAGTCCCGATACCGATTCCTGGACTTTGTGTATCTGTCGATACCCAAAACCAATCCCGTATTATTGTTGAATTAATAAACCGTATACCTTCCGCCTTATATCTTTCTTGAAGAGACTAAATGCACCAGACTTTACTTACTATACATAACTAAGGACACATAACGGACCACATGGTCCGTATTATCTTTCAATTACCGTATTTTCTGGGCTATTAGCCGCTCCCCTATATTAGCCGCACCTGCGCTATTTAAAAAAAAAAGATAATTACAAAACACATAGGCCGCACCTTTCCATAGGCCGCAGAATTAATAAGTGCCTTTTAAGGCGACAGCAACTTTGCTGGTTAAAACAGAACAGAACCAATAGAAAATAAAATAACCATTTACTTAACTTCATTTCTCCTGCGCCACTTTAATCCTCTTCGCTGAAACCCATGAAGTCGTCCTCTTCGGTGTCGGAGTTGAACAATCTCATCAGCGCTTCGTCACATCTGTCCCCGTCTGCCTCGCTCTCTGTGTCACTTTCATCCTCCGGTAAAGTTGGCTCCGAAGTTGCGGCGCTCTCACGCAGCAGTCCTGCCTTTCTGAACCCGTTAGTGATGGTGGATTCTTTCACAGCCCTCCACGCTGTTAGGATCCACTGACAGACATCAGAAAAGGATGCTTTTCGCATGCGCCCGGTTTTTGTGAATGACTTCTCCCCGCTTGTCATCCAAGTCTCCCACTCAACATTCATTGATGCCAAGCTTCCGCGCAGCCGCGCGGTTTCCGTACTGTATAGCAAGATCGATGGCCTTCAGCTTAAAACTTGCATCATACGAACTTCTTCGTGTGGGTTCCATAATGAAGAGGCAAAAGTTTGAAAATAATTACGGAAATAGATGGTAATTTTTTTCCGTCCGTGTTCTATCTGCTAGCTAAAGAAAAAAGTAACGTATGCTTCTTTGCTTTATTTTTCTTTAGATTTGATTCTACTTCCGGTTAGCGCACCCCTAGCGGAGGAAGAAAGAACCACAGAATAGCCGCTCCTCTATTTAAGCCGCATGGTTCAAAATATATGAAATAAGTAGCGGCTAATAGCCCGGAAAATACGGTATCATTGTTGAGGTGAAATGCTCAGTATACAGTGATATTAATTTGAGCTCATATTGCCCAGCCCCAGTTGATAGTAATACCATTCTATCCAAATAAGTCACTCTGGTTATTTCTCACCACGAAGATCTGTTTTCTCTTCCAGTGTTTCAGAAGAGTCCCATTCAAGACTTGAGTTGTCCTCCGGATCTACAGGAGTCAGAGTTCCTGGACCTGCTGAGGTCCACTTTTCCCCAGCTGGCTGCTGGAGCACCTTTTGGCCTGTTCATTACTGATACCAAGAGGAGGCTCAACCCTCTGATGGTCAGCACTCTGACTCCAGAAGAGATCTACAGGAGCATCAAGTCCAGCGGAAACTCGGCCCTCTACATCCGCCTTCAGGTTTGCCACCGTAACTATAAAACCTGTATAATCACTTTGTACAGTATAATGCCTGGCTTGTTATGGATCATCAAGAATTTCTGAGTGTTTTAGACCTCTATCCACTGCTGCTGTTCTGTTGTGGAAAATCCTTCGGTATTCTCAACCAACCAACTTATTGTTGCGACAAATTAGAGCTGGGCGGTAGGCAAATTGTTCATATCACTGTATTTAAAAAAAAAAAGACATCGTTTCTACGGTATTTCACTGCATTTTTTCTTCCTGTACAAAACCGTTTATACCCACATTACCCTATAAGAGAAGAATAAATACCCTAGCTTAGCTTTAAATAGCCCATTTTACCGTCATATCGACAGTACCATGTTTTTCCATGAAACGGAAATACTATGAAAATAATTTAAATAAGGATTATGACTCTTCTTGTCCAAATTGAGTAGACATTCTTAATGCTCTGTGGCTGAAAATATGCTTGCTTTTTAACCTTGCGTCGACGAAAGCAGCAGGCTGCATCCAGTACTTGCTTTGCGTTTAGTCCCGGAGAATTCTGCTAGTGGGCAGACTACCGAACTTAGACCTGTATAGAGAACCGGATTTGTAGAGTAGAAACAAGACAAACGGGGGTCTCGGAAATATGACATTATTATATCAAAGTATTATATGATATTTAGATAACGACAGGAAAAAAAGACGACAGCAGTATCGTAGAGGCTATGTGTCACCATATTTACCGTATTCTTGGTTTTTCCTTCTGGTTTTGCCGCCGTTGACTCTGTACCTACTGCCGGTCAACGCGATCTACACTCCCCCTACCGGTTACTTGCAACAGCATTTGCAAAAGATTGTTTTTAGGTTAACCTTTTAAACTACAGACATTTCTCCTCTGGGTCTGCATTGTGTGCTTCACTCTGACACCAGGATCCATAGTTACTTCTATGGCTGGGCAGTATACTGAAAATGTACTGATACTGAAATGTATGACTGTTATTTCTCCTGTGTTGGTTTATTAGTTATTTAAAAAAAAAAAATGAAATGACATGTTTTAGTTTAGCAATGCTCATGCCCCTTTTAAGAAAGAGCGCTGCCTTGAGTCACGTGACTACGTACTAGGGCTTTGACTGAATATTATTAAAATGTTTTTGTTTTTTTGTAAATGTGTTTGCTTGTAAACGTTTTCAATTCAGATTCCGAGCAAACGAGCGAGCAGTAGGCATGAAATTGGAATTACCGCTGCACCATTTTGCCGGATGTCTACGTTGCGTTAGGTTGCCTGTGGTCCCGTTACACAACTTATCAACGTAAATGTTTAATCAGTTGTCAAAAAACAATTATAGTAATCAGTAACATCGCTACACTTTTACATTTATACGCCGAAATTGCACCGGTGTCGATGGTTGACAGTTCCTCGGTAGCCGAGATCACTCTTCTTCTACGATTCTGGGGCTTCCACTGCATTGTGGGATAGCGTAGCGCCTACTAGCTGCTTACTGTGGCGGTATTACACAGCCGGAAACTTTATGCTTACTACTCCAATCCATACTGGAGATTCAGATCTTCTACATCGCTCCCATACTGCTTTTCGCCTGCTACGTAGCAAGCGTAATAAGGGTATTCGGATGCAGTCAGCCTTTCGTGCATGTAGTCTATTAACATCGACTGATACACTGCCCTCTGGTGGACAGAATATATAGAAATTAAGTTTGATACCAATATCTGTCTTACTGGAGACATTTAATGGTAAAAATATAATTAATGAATATTTGACTTTTTTCTAATTTTAATATTGATAAACAAAAGTAACTTCAAATACGATTTTTGGGCAAAAGTCAAAGCCGTACTACGTACAGTGATGTGACTTCCCCACCAGAAGGGAGCAGCGCTGCCTGCCAATGCAGCAACCGTGTTGCCAAATTTAGCAAGTCTTTAGACTCCTCTAGCAGCTCTTTTAAAAAAAGCGACTAGAAACAAATGTAGTGACTTTTTACTGTCTCTCCGAAACATTTTTGAGTCTCGTCAATATGTGGTTGAGCCTGACAAACATATTTCCTTAGGTGTTGGTAAGATTTGGTTTAGTCTCACCAACTTGTGGTTAGGTCTCGCCACCTCTGGGTTTAATTTCGCTATGATGAAGTAAGTTCTCGTCAACACGAGGTTGGGTCTCAAATTGGGTCGGGTTGAGTATAAAATTATGGTGACTTCTCGCTAACTAGTGATTACATACCACCAACTCGCGGTTGTGTCTCTTTGAAGCTAGGTGTTACGTCGCGCAAAAATGTGGTCAGGTCTCTCCAACTTATTTTTGATGTCTCTCCAACCAGTGTAGACGTGTTGCCAACCTGTGGTTACGTCCCACCAACTAGTGTTGACATCAATTGGTGACGTCTCTCCAACTAGACGTCTCGCCACTTGTGGTCAAGTCCCACGAATATTTCTCGTTAACTGGCTGTTTTGTCCTGCAAAAAATCTCACCAACTCAGGGTTGCCTCTCACCAACTCATGGTTAGTTCCTGACGATTCATGGTTAGGTCCAGCTATCTTTTGGATGAGTCTCACCAAAACCTGGTTGGGTCTTGCCAAATAATGGTGACTTCTCGGCACATACTGACATGCCCCCAAAAGGTGGTTTTGGTCTGGCTAATTCTTGGTTAGGTCTCGTCGAATTGTGGTTATGTTTTGTCAACTCTTGGTCAGTTCTAGCCTACACATGGTTGTGTCTCACCAACCTAGCGGTTAAGTATTGCTTACATGTGGTTGGGTCTTGCCAATACATAGTTGGTTCCCACAAACTTGTCTTTTCGTCTCATCAACTTGTGGTGATGTTCCACCAACTCGTGGTTGCGTCTGACAAACATAATTGTTCCGTCTTGCATAGGTGTTGTCAAGATATTGGTTGGTGTCGCCATCATGTTTTTGGGTCTGTTTTGGCCCCAACAGGTGATTGCGAGCTTGCAAAGACATTGTTTGGTCTTCCAAACACATGATTGGGAATCACCAACACGTGGTAAGGTTTTGCCAAATAGTGATGACGGCTCACAAAACATGATTATAATGTTTCATAATTATAATTCGGTCACTTTTTTCATTAAAAAAAGGAATTGGCAGGTTTTTTTAATATTATAATGATGTTTAGTTAACATTGGAAATGATGTCATATCTATTTTTGTAAATACGAGTTTTCTGGGTTATTGTGTAGCAAAGTGGTCAGTGCAGGTACTCAGAAAACAGTGGCCCTTGTTTGAGTTAAAGTCCCATCCCCTGCTTTTTATTTTTGAGCCTTATAGCAACCCAAATGTATTAAGTTGACCCAACATGTTCACTCCACAAAATTCTTTATTGCTAAATCGACCCAAATCAACTGGGTGGAAATTATTTCCATAATTTGGTTTTTTTCACCCAGGAAGTTCTTTTTTGAGTGCATCAGAACGTAGCTGTGACTGTATCTTCGATGGCCGTAAACGTCGTCTTTTTTTTAGTCTTCATCATATAAATGCATTTTTGTTTTTGTGTTTACATTGTTGGTACTTTTGTTGAAATGTCCTCCGTGGATTTGTACAGACAGCAGTCAATCCTCAGAGCAGCAGTGGAGATGTCCAGCCACGTCCAAGAGATGAGGAGCTGAGTTTCAGATCAGCCACACTGACAGCTGATAAACCTCCAATCAGAAACTCCCAGAAACACCTGGACTTCAGGGTCCGGATTTTGGAGAACCCTCAGACTGAAGTGCTCTCCAACATCGGTACGCTCCAAACATTTCTGAGTGTTAAAGGATATTTCCAAAAGCAGCTTTTTCCTGATTGAAGAATGAATTTGCTCTGGGTGTATAGTGTCATTTATCCATGAGAATCTGGTTTACGGTTCAAACACCCTCGGATTTCTATTCACCAATTGAGTGGTGGGGAAAAAGCTTTCCTAATATAGGAGCAAACAAAGCATTAGTGCAAATTAATAACGTTATATCCAAGTAAATCATTCTGGGTATTTCTCTCATGACGGATCTGTTTTCTCTTCCAGTGTTTCAGAAGAGTCCCATTCAAGACTTGAGTTGTCCTCCGGATCTACAGGAGTCAGAGTTCCTGGACCTGCTGAGGTCCACTTTTCCCCAGCTGGCTGCTGGAGCACCTTTTGGCCTGTTCATTACTGATACCAAGAGGAGGCTCAACCCTCTGATGGTCAGCACTCTGACTCCAGAAGAGATCTACAGGAGCATCAAGTCCAGCGGAAACTCGGCCCTCTACATCCGCCTTAAGGTTTGCCACTCTTTACGATAAATCCTTCATGATTTGTGTAACAATTGGCTCATTTTGGATCATCTGGGCTTTGTGAACGTTTGAAAACCATTTTGCCCAGGTGGTTTGGTGTGGAAAATCCTTCTGATTACATTGCACTCACCGACTTGTGGCTACGTCAGATACATTTTTTAAATGGTAATCGTAACATAGTTGAAGTAAGATTCGATTTTCATAAAAATTCTCCCCATGTGCGCTGGGCAAAGAGTATAAATGCGCTGTATTTATGTTGATTTATTCAATGTCGCTTGCATTATAGCTTCAGTACATTTCATAGTGAGTTACTGCTTCGTCAAAATGGGCATTATTCAGTTAAAGTGATGCTTTCTAACATAAATTAGTGCTAACTCCTTAGCGGAAGTATCTGTGTAGACCCTTCACAATAAGAGCGTCCATTTTCTGATGTTAACAATGAATGAAGCGGAGAGTTTTATCTGCTGAGTGTTCATGGGAAAATGATAAATTGTGACATTTGATCACTAAGTCTACATTACGTTTGATTTATGTGATGTCTAACACATACTGGTGATATCCAAATGTTAAGTCTATTCACATATTTTGGTTTTATCTACCTATGGATTTTTTTTTTTTTTTTTAGGAGACCACACAAGGCTTACATTCAACTCCATCCTCACATGTATACCATCCAAACCTGTATCAGCAGCTGCGTGGAAATAATAAAGAGTAGAAGAAATATATAATTATATATATATATCATTATATATCCGTCATCCGGATTTGTAATTTTTACACCGGAAATTGTTTTATTTTTGTTATATTTGGCTATGTTAAGTAATCGTGATGAATTCACAGCTATCCTATGATTAATTTGATTAAGATACTTATTGTCTGACAGCCCTAATCATTTAATAATTTCTGTCTTTTTTCTGAATCCTCAGCATAGAGCTGCGCTTCGCCTGTAGAGGCTGAGTCAGCACTCTGTTGTCGGCGTACAGTTTGAAGTCAGGGAACGTTGATCTAATTGAAATTGATCACAATTTGCTTTTCTGGTTTCCCCAGCGGGAGAAAATGACACAACATCCACTCTGTTTGCATCAGTGGTTAAGCTACATCGATCTGTCATCATAGTGCAGTCACAGGTGCGCTCCATGCCCACATACATCTTCAGCTCTTGGGTAGGGAGATGCATTGGTTACAGTGGCCAGGTCTGAGATGGTGCTAGTCTCTTCTTCTCATTTAATTTAATTTAATCTATTTATTGAAGAACTGTGCACATTAATCAACATTTCTGTTAATGTGCCAGTTAGCAAGCAGGCTAATTTTCAACTGTAGAACATTGGCAAGATGTTATACTAGGCACATGGTCGCTAAATAAAAAAAAAAACTCACATTAAATGAGCATATTAAATGACACAGCAATTCATATACAACAATAAAACATAATGCCATAGCACAGGCTCCATAAAAAACATAAAACATATATCCATACGACCATAAAACTCTTGGATGGAATCAATAAAGTAACTATCTATACATCTATCTCTCATACATACACCATGGGTTAAAGGACAGCTAAAGTATAGAGACCTACAATGATTATCATGAGAGGTGTTCACATTTTTGGGAATTTTTTTTGATTGATGCAATTTCCTGCGCTCGGGGTGTAAAGTTGAACATGTCTACACCAAGAAGTCAGGGCTGTGAATCAATATATATGTCATAATGAATGCTGGCCATCATATTTTTCTATCACCATAGGAATATAGCAGAAATATTGGGTTAACAAAACCTCTGCGTCTTGACAGCTAATGGTTGCATCAAACACACTTGTGTCTAACTCATGGTGACGTGTCGCCAACTTGTGGTTACGTCCCGCTAACTAGTGGAGACATCTCTCCACGTGACGTCGACATATTTCCATGCAGACGCAAATTTGTGGTTAGGTCCCACCAAAATGTCTCTAACTGTTTTTTCGTCGCACAACAAGTCTCATCAACTCGGGGGTTGTGTCTCACCATCGCAGTTGTTCAGTCTCGCCAACTCATGGTTAGTTCATGTCCTTTCATGGTTAGGTTCCGCTACCTTTTGTTTGAGTCTCGCCAACACGTGGCCGGGCGTGCCAAATAATGCCGACTTTGCGGGACGTGGTGACCTGCGTCAAACAGGTGGTTGGGGTCTCACCAAGACAATGTTGGGGCTCACCAACATGTGGTTCGGTCCGTCCAACGCTTCTTTTCATCTCACCAACTTGTGGTTAAAGCCCACCAATTCGTGATTTTGTCTGACAAACCTAGTTGATTAGGTCTTACCAACTCATGATTAGGTGTTGCCAACATGTTATTTGGTCTCTCAAACTCGTGGTCAGTTGTAGCTTTCACATGGTCTGGTCTCACCAACCTAATGGTTAGGTCTAGGCAACACGTGGCCGGGCTTTCCAAATAATGGTGACTTTGTGGGACGTGGTGTTGATTTAATCAAACAGGTGGTTGGGGACTTGCCAAGACATCATTGGGTCTTGTGGACAACCAATGCATTGGTTGGTTCCATCTAAAACCCAGTTTATACTACTCCGTTTTGACGGCGAATGATTTACGCAGCGCCATTATCAGTCAATGCAAGGGCTCTCTGTCACCTACGCAATGACGGACGGAGTAGAGGTACATTTTCTAACTATCTGTCTCCGTCAACGTAGAACGTATGCCTTCACCAGAAACGGGCTCTATAGTCAATATAATCAGTAGTTAATGCAGCGTCTGGGCACTACATGCTTTATATTGAAAGAGTAATTTATATAATCTCGTCTTTTGGCGATTTTGAACACATGGAGGTGTAGGAAAACAACAAAAAAGGCTGCTCTGTATGTTTCCATGCGTATTTAGAGTATTCAATGAGCTGCACTTCTAGTAAAAAGATTTACAGCTTAATTAAAACATACTTTCTGTCGTCCATTGCTCCTTGAGGGGAGAAATGTGTTCACAGACTGAAGAAAAAAACTGAAACAACGCTGCAATAGTAGGCAGATAGCAGGCATAGCCGCAATGAAAAGTTAGCACCCCCTGCTGTCATGGTGGAGAATTGTTTTGGAACTCTGAAAATACAATGGAGAAAGAAACGTTAAGCCATAAACTAAAAACGTCTCTGTCAATACCTATGCGTCCACGTGCAAATTTGCTGTATAAACTAGGCTTAACTCTTTTCATCTCACCAACTTGTTGTTAAAGCCCCACCAATTCGTGATTTTGTCTGACAAATCTAGTTGTTAGATCTCACCAACTCATGGTTTGGTCTCGCCAACTCGTGGTCAGTTCTAGCCTATACATGGCTGGATCTCACCAACCTATTGATGGCGTCTCGCTAACACGTGGATGACTCCCCTCAATGCGTAGCTGGGTCTAATTTAACTCATATTTTTGTCTCACCAACTTGTGGTTGTGTCTTACAAACATAGTTGTTACATCTTGCTAACTCATGTTTAGGTGAAATGATCGCAATTCCGCACTGTTGAGACAGTTTCCACGCCACGACTAAAAATAATATATTTTATATATAATTATATTCTATTTTGCAATATGTGAGCCACACGCTCGCCTATATCAGTTTTCTATGGTTATTTGAATATCAATGCAACCGAGACTTTCACACTGACATAACCAGTGGCTGGTCGTTCCTTTGCTACCTAGGTCTTCTGTGTGGGCTTACCAAATTATGTCGTGACAAATATAAAAGCCATCTATACCACACACAAACGCGATATAACATGACCCGTATTTCAGAGGTCAATGTTTAAACCTGGCATTAATAGCTGTATTGAGTGAAGGCTGTTGGGGGACTTTCTTCTGGAGGTTTATATCAACTTTTATTATATTATTTTATTTACTTATATTCCCCATAATACAGCTGCAGGCTGTTTATGGGGACTGCCAATAGAGGGAGGAGGGGCAGGGAGGAAGAGATGGAGCACTGCGTAATTAGCATCTCTGTTGATTTATCACTTAGTCGATTAATAAATAGTAATTATGATTAATGCTTAGCATATTTGTATTGAGTGAATGCCATTATTAAAATAAGAAACCCAAGTAAACTCTAAACCCACGTGAAATTGGTGGAAAAATATTTTTCTGCTGAGACAAGCTGGGTAATGCTGCATTCACACCAACCCCATGCGTCAGCGTCAGTTGCGGCAAGATTACATTTAAAGTCTACGGTCTAGTAGGTCAGAGGTCCGTTCTACAGTGCGTTGTAAACGTTGGCTCCGTCAGCTTCACTTGCGTTTCATACGGCAACGTAGCGACGCAGAAGTTCAGCTAGCTAAACTTTTGACGGACCCAAAGCAGTTAATGCCGTGCGGCAGCCAATCAGAGCGTCTCACTGTAGTTATGTCACTAAACACGTGTCTTGAATGAAGTGCGGGTCCAGTGAAAACATTTTCAGCAAACGCAGATTTCAAAAATCAGAAATAAAACTTACCGAAGACAGATGGCCAGGCGCTCCTAATGAGGAACAGAGCGCCTGTATTTGGTGTCATGGTAGGAGATTTAAGCTCCGATGCGGCCCAGGACAGACGGAAGTAGCGCTGAAAGCGAACCTCATCCATAAGCAGCTCCTGGAGCAAATGGTTAAACTCCCCAAACTCAGAACGCATCTGAAGAATGAGCGCTGATGCACCCGATGTCAACGTTGTCTAGCTTTTTGTAGCAAATAAAGCCAAGCCACTTTCTAGTTACGATCCGCCAGTTCAGAACGTGCGGCAACAGAGGAAGCCCCGCCCACGCATTGTTTTTTCCTCAGAAGCAGGCTATGGAAGCCAAAAAGTACGTACGTCAAGCTTCATCCGTTTAATGCGTTGCCTGACGCAGAATAACTGTGCGGTGTGAATGCACCATAACAACAGGGTTGGCTGGCATCTCTTCGTGATGGGGATCTCTAGCTTCTTTGAAGAAGTCAGCTTTGAAAGTTGATTTTTCATAATTTCTAAGACCAAATTAATTTCTTCTCCTTCAGCCCTCGTGAGAAGAATTAAAAAACTTCTAAAGAATTAATGTACATGAATTGCTAAAGATGTGCATTGCTAATAAAACATTGTCTTTAGGCCTTTTGTTTGTGAACATTGTTGCTACTTTCTTAGAAATATCGTCTTTGGATTTGTACAGACAGCACTCAATCCTCAGAGCAGCAGCGGAGATGTCCAACAAAGTCCAGGAGATGAGGATGATCAGCCTCTGCACCTGGACTTCAAGGTCCGGATTCTGGAGGACCCTCAGACTGAAGTGCTCTCCAACATCGGTACGCTCCAGATACTCAGATACTGAGCTTTACAAAGATATTTCCAAAAGCAGCTTTTTCTGGGTGAAGAATAAGTTTTCTCAGTGTGTATTGAGTCGTTTATACTCAAGAATATGGTTTAAGTCCGAAGGTCCTCAGATTTTCTTTTCTTTGCAGAGGATAAAGCATTCCTAATATAGGATGTAAAAAATATTAGTTGAACCATTGGCGAGACGTAACATGAAGATCCGTTTTCTGTACCAGTGTTTCAGAAGAGTCCCCTTCAATGCTTGAGATGTCCCCGGGATCTACAGGAGTCAGAGTTCATGGACCTGCTGAGGTCCACTTTCCCTCAACTGGCTGCAGGAGCACCTTTTGAACTGTTCACAACGGATAACAAGAGGAGGCTGAACCCTCTAATGGTCGGTGCTCTGACTCCAAAAGAGATCTACAAGTCCAGCGGATACTCGGCCCTCTACATCCGCCTTAAGGTTAATGAGGTCATCAGATTTTTATGTTCCACCAATATTTCTCATAAACTAGTTGTTTAGGCCCACAAGAAGTCTCATCACCTTGGGGATGCTTCTCACCAGCGCAGTTGTTGCGTCTCGCCAACTCAGGGTTAGTTCCTTCTGTTTGAGTCTCGCTAGCTCATGGTGACGTCTCGCCAACACGTGTTGGCAGTGGGTCTTTCCAAATAAAGGTGATGTCTGGGCACGTGGTGACATGCCTCCCAAAAGTGGTTTGAGTCTCGCCAACTTGTGGTTAGGTCTGTTCAATTCGCAGTTAGTTTCCGTCAATTCGTGGTCTCTTCTAGCCTACACCTGCTCTGGTCTCACCGACCTAATGGTTAGGTCAGGCCAACATGTGGCCGGGCTTGCCAGATAATGGTGACTTTGTAGGATGTGGTGACGTGCCTCAAACAGGTGGTTGGGGGCTCGCCAAGACGTTGTTGGGTCCCACTAACATGTGGTTTGGTCCATCCATCTCTTCTCTTCATCTCACCAACTTGTGGTTTGCGTCTTACCAACTCATGATCAGTTCTAGCCTATACCTGATTGGGTCTCAACAACTTAGCGGTGACTTCTCACTATGGTGTGGTTTGGTCTCGCCAAAACGTAGTCGGGTACCACCAACTCTTCTTTTTTTCACACCAACTTGTGTTTGCCTCTGACAAACATAGTTGTTACATCCCGCTGACTAATGCTTAGGTTTTTGCTAAGATGTAGTTTGGTCTTGCCAACATTTATTTGGGAAGCCGTTTTGATGTGCCCCCAACAGGTGGTTCGGAGCTTGCCAAGTCATTGTTGGCTCTTGCAAACATATGGCTGGGTATCCCAAACGCTTGGTTAGGTTCTGCAAGCTAGTGATGTTGGCTTAACAAAAGGTGGTTAAGTCTTTTTGTTAAATCCCACTAAAATGTCTCACCGCCCTGTGATTGGATCCCACCAATGCTCCTTGCCAAGTTGGGGTTTGATCTCGCCAAGTTTTGGTTAGGTCCCATGAGATAATGACTTTTCTGCGATTTGTGGTAACGTGCGCCCAACACTTGGTTGGGTCCCGCCACCTCGTCTTTACTTCTTACCAACTTGTGGTTGCATCTCAGCAACCCAATTGTTACGTCTCGCACACAATCATGGTTAAGTGTCACTAACATGTGGTTAGATCTTGTCAAACTGTGGTTACGTCCCGCCAAATACTGATGAGAGCTCTTCAACTCATGGTTAGGTCTTACTAACTTGTGGTTACAGCCCACTAAAAAATCTCACAAACTTCTGGTTACTTCTCGCAAAAACTCTGTGTTACATTTCACCATAACGACGTTCTCAACGATTTGTGGTTGGGTTTCGCGAACTTAGCTTTTACCTCTTGCCAAAACATAGCCAGGTCTCCCCAACCTAGTAGTAACGTCTTGCCAAGATGTGGTTATGTCTCGCCATTACGTGATTGGGTCTAGTCAACTTGTGGTGGGGTCTCGCGCCTAGTTCTTGTCTCAAGAATTCAGGGTTAATTATTGCAAACTCGTGGTTAGATCTCGCCAACAAGTGGTTGTCTGGCCAGCTCGTAGCTATGTCTCCGCTGCCTATATTTCGCTTACCCTTAGTTAAATTCCCTTTAAACCAGTTATCTCCTGTAAATCCATCATAACGTTGGTTTGACCATATCTTTGATAATCCTAAATATATGTTTTGTAGGCCTCATCATATATTTGAATTTATGTCTTTTTGGGTTAACATTGTTGATAATTTTGTAGCAATATCCTCTGCGGATTTGTACAGACGGCAGTCAATCCTCAGAGCAGCAGCCGAGATGTCCAGCCACGTCCAGGACATGAGGATGATCAGCCTCTGCACCTTGACTTCAAGGTCCGGATTCTCGAGGACCCTCAGACTGAAGTGCTCTCCAACATCGGTACGCTCCAGACACTCCTGTCTGCATGAGTTTCAAACTATATTTCCTAAAGCATCTTTTTCTGGGTGAAGAATGACTTTGCTCTCAGTGTATGGAGTCGTTTATACTTAATAATCTGGTTTAAGGTCAAAACGTCCTCAGGCTTTCTATGTATAGATCGACTGCACTGAACTTTAGTTGAAAGTATTTTTATCCGAATAAGTAATTCTGATTATTTCTCACAATGAACATCTATTTTCTGTTCCAGTGTTTCACAGCAGCCCTGTTCGATACTTGACTTGTCCTCGGGATCTACAGGAGTCAGAGTTCCTGGAATTGCTGAGGTCCACATTCCCTCAGCTGGCCGTAGGAGCACCTTTTGACCTGTTCACTATGAATAACAAGAGGAGGCTGAACCCTCTTATGGTCAGCGCTCTGACTCCAAAAGAGATCTACAAATCCAGCAGAAACTCTGCCCTCTACATCCGCCTTAAGGTTTGCCACTCTAACTATAAATCTATTATACTGTATTTGTGTGTCATCTGCAGGGGCGTCTCTTTAGGCTCCCTTCCCTCTCACCGGGAGTTAGTTTGTCACAGATGCATCTCTTCTATGGAACCATAGAATGGTTCCCCCCCGGAGAAACTTCTACACACAATATACTAGAGCTATGTGCTGTTCGACTAGCTCTCAAGCATTTTCTGTCTGCCCTGGGAGGGAAGATGTCCCTGTCTGGTCAGACAACATACCTGCAGTCTTCCAACATAAATCACAGGCCTGATAGCGCTCCGGCGCTATGCCGGATTTCCGGCGTACTGAAGTGTTTGAGAGCAACAAAATCAAGTTTGGGTGATCTGAAAATTCCTAAGATCTGAGAGGCGCTTTCACTCTAAACCACACCACTATAGGCCTACTTAAGCCTATCGGTTATAGGCATAGATTATAGGGCAGGGGCTGGTCTTGGGTTTTCAATCAATCAAATAGATGTAGCAGTCACTCCACGTGCTAATGTTTGGAGGATCTTTGTTGACATAGTTATGCGCGAGTGATTAGCTCGCAGAAAGCAAACAAAATTTACGGGAGGCTAACATTTACAACACGGTTAGCAGGCAAAATCTCCGATATATAACCGCTTTAACATTTGAAAACTGGGATCATTTTAGAGAGAAACTTAAAACTCGCAATCGACGGTTAAATTGAAGTTATTTAAAGCGCCTTTTAGATATGTGAAAGATGTTAGTTTGATTCACAAATCCGCCGGGGACATTTATCACTATTCCTAAAGCTGACCTTTCACACATAAAAAGTTTACGGCTTTCAAAATACTGGAGACCAGAGATTATGTTGATTAAAGGGGAGTTGGGCCGCTCTCTGCGAAACAGAAAGCCGTGTTTGTGCTAAAAGTGGAGGTCAGACGAGCAAAACCAGCGTGGTTCGTATCAGCTGTGAGGAACTGCAAAGGAGAATGACTGCAAAGCTAGGTAAGTCCTCATTGATCATCGTACTTATAGCCTTTTTTGATGTTTTTGTGGAAATATGTTAAATTGTCCTGTGACAACTTTAGTAATTCATTGGCGTCTGGTCTCTGGTGAAAAACCAAATATCACTGCTTCTTTTTTTTAAAAATCCGGTCTTGGAGAAAAATACGGCGTCATGTTGAAGCTGATTAAATCAGATTTAGGTGGTAGGATAGGATTTACAGCTGCTGCTACAGCGTGAAAAATCAGGTGCTGATAGCGGTTTGGGACATCTGTATCAGAACGCAAAAACAATATAACGCAAAGGATTTTAAAATACGCAAACCTCGCGTTTTTAGGCATGGGGCTATTAGCGCTATTAGCCTTTAGCTTAGCTAGCCAAGTTTAGCATCAGAGCTAAAGACACGGGAGCAGAATGGGCGTGATTACGACCAAACTACACGCCCCGCGAGGACAGAGTCTACAGTGAAGATCCCGCCCCTACGCCCTTTTTAGGAAAATGCTTCGTCAGAGCTGGGGAGGAGGAGTCTGTGAATCCGCCATGAATTCCCCCATGAAAGTCATTCTGGTAAACGGGGAGGAGTGAGGAGGCGCTGTCTATTCTTTTTTACAGTCTATGGTTTTACTACTTGCAAAGAAAATGATCACGATGTCCTGGTCGAAACTTCAACCCCCCACAGTTTGTCAATGGAAAAATAAAGTGAAACATTTTATTTTTTGGAGCAAATAACAGCAAAATTAGAGAGGAAAACTGAACTATTCCTGTAACGATGGTGTGTGATCCAGGCATTCATGTTTCATGGTGTTTGTTCGAGAACATGTTAATTGGAAATTATGTAAAATAAAAAAATATAAGAAGAAAATTGGAAAAATGTATGAAATACTTGTTGATGACTGACAATGGCATGGTGGCTGTATGATGTAAAATCTGCAGAAGATAATGAAAAGCAATTCATGTAAACCGTAATATCACAAGCAAAACATTGCCATCTAGTGGACACAATAGGACATGACAACACATTAGCACATATCTGAACTCTCATGAACAAAATGACCAGTCAACAGAATGAACATACCTGCAGAAGACATAGTAGACGATCGAAATGTGTCTTCTGGCCTCAACAGCATTTGTAAATACTACAATTAGAATTAAACATCACAAAAAGAACAGAAGAAAATGGCTCTGAACACCACTACATGTCTTGTTAAAACCGCCGCAGCGGAAAGAAATGTAAAGTTTCTAAAATGCTATTTAATTCTAATAAAACTCCAGCAAGCATGTCTGGTTTGTGATAAACTGGAAGCTGCGGTTTCCAGTTTTCAAAATAAAACACAAAAAGGTAATAACATTGCCAGTTCAATAGAGTACCAAAAAGTAAGCGTTATTACAAGCTAAATACAAACTTCTCCAAATACATTGTTCCCATTACATTAGCAAGATCGAGATTGAGGAAGCAGAAAATTAAAGAAAGTCCTTCGAAATGTTTTTAGCTAATTATGTTTCCAAGTCCTAAAAGCGTCTTCTAAAAAGTTTTCTTGATGTCTTCTCCAGAGAGGAGAAGATAAGGACAGTGAGGAGGAGGAGCAGGTTCTTCGGCTTGTACAGGATGACCCAAAGTCTACTGACCATTTGACTATGGAGAATGAAACCGCTCCAATTCAATGGTAACCAGTTATCACCCGTATCAACCTTCTATCATTCTCTCCAAACCACAGCTGAGCTGTTCTAACTTGTTGCTTCTCTTTAGCCCTGGGGATTTAGACGATAGTGGAGGGTCTGTGAATGCAGAAGAAGAGAAAGCTGAGAGCGACACGGGATCCGAAGACGGAATTGAGGCCGTGGGAGATGATGAGGAGTGGAAACCAAATCCCAAAGAGCCTGAAGAGCTAGAAGACCTGGAGGATCCTGAAGATCCAAAGCCAAGAAGGACCGTTAAGAAAGGACCTAGGCGAACTGTGAAGAAGGCTGAAGACAGCAACGTCCACTGTTACGTGTGTGGGGTTTGGTACCGGACAGTGTCGGGTTTAGCCAGACACGCCTGGACCCATATGAATGAACCCAAAAGCGTTTGCGGGGTTTGCGGAGAGAGTTTCAGTTCTTCAGAGGACCTTAAAGGACATCTTAAAGTTCATCAGAAGACCTACGATTGCTCGCACTGTGGGAAGGCCTTCGTGACCCCCACTGGCCTCAAGAACCACGTCACCCTGCACACCGGAGAACGCCAGTTCAAATGCAACATCTGCAACAGAACCTTTACAAACAAATCTTACCTTAAGGTCCACCGTTGGGTCCATGTGGAGGACCGACCGTACAAGTGTGACGTGTGTCCATATACCTTTGGTCTCAAATGCCAGCTTGTTGCTCACAAGAAAGTTCATGTTAGCCAGGACAGATACCTCTGCAACATCTGTGGACGGTCCCTCTCCGACGTGAGGTCTCTGGCTCGCCACAAACTCACGCATTCCAACGAGCGACGCTTCGCCTGCAAAGTCTGCGGGAAACGCTTTAAAGTGGATAAGACCCTGAAGGTGCACGAGAAACTCCACACCGTCCGCGACCGAAAGTACCTGTGCCACGTCTGCTCCAAGACCTTCGTGTCCCACGGCACGCTGATGATCCACGTGAAGACCCACAGTGACGAGCGGTCGTTCGTCTGCACCGTCTGCGCCAAAAGCTTCATCAGCAAGGGTGCTCTTGTAAGACACGTGCGGGTTCACACCGGCGAGACGCCGTATGCCTGCTCCAAGTGTGGCCACTGCTTCAAACTCCGCAGCAACCTGACCATCCACATGCAGGGCCACCTCGGTATCAAGCGGTTCACCTGTGGGGTTTGTGGCAAAGCCTGTTCTCGTCGGGCGCATCTGGCTGTCCACATGAGGACCCACAATGGAGAGAGACCCTACAAGTGCTCATTGTGTGACAAAGCCTTCACCCAGAGCCACTGCCTGAAAACCCACATGAAGAGCTACCATCCGGAAGAAATCATCTTCCCAGAACCTTCTACGTCTGACGTACCGCCACCAGACACTGATGGATGTTCTAAAGGACGTTGAGCTTTTTATCACAGCTGTTTGAGTTAAAAATTATTTGGAAGGTTCTTTTGTACCATCAGCGTCCAAAAATCTAGAAAACAAAAAACTTTAGGTTCGTGATTGACGTAATTGATTTCGTAATCCTTTTGTAGTACTTTTTGTGCTCTCACGTGGTTGCCGTCTCAAAGAGGGTTCATGTCAAGGTTTATCAGATGAAGGTCGGGTCATAACCTGAACAGGCTAAAGCCTAGTCTATGCTTCTCTGTCAGCAAGTTTACATGTATCGACAGAGATGTTTTGGATATACAGTCGTGGCCAAAGGTTTTGAGATTTACATAGATATTGGAAATTGGAAAAGTTGCTGCTTAAGTTTTAATAATAGAAATTTGCATAAACTCCAGAATGCTGTGAACATTAAACAGATGAATTGCAAAGTCCTTCTTTGCCATGAAAATTCCACTTTATTTCATTGCTGTCATTAAAGGATCATTTCAGTAATCTACTTGTTAACTCAGGTGACAATGTTGACGAGCACAAGGCTGGAGATCATTATGTCAGGCTGATTGGGTTAGAATGGCAGACTTGACGTGTTAAAATGAGGGTGATGCTTGAAATCATTGTTCTTCCATCGTAACCATAGTGACCTGCAAAGAAACGCGTGCAGCCATCATTGCGTTGCATAAAAAAGGCTTCACAGGCAAGGATATTGTGGCTACTAAGATTGCAGCTAAATCAACAATTTATAGGATTATCAAGAACTTCAAGGAAAGACGTTCAATTCTTGTAAAGAAAAGCTTCAGGGCGTCCAAGAAAGTCCAGCAAGCGCCAGGATCGTCTCCTAAAGAGGATTCAGTTGCGGGATCAGAGTGCCACCAGTGCAGAGCTTGCTCAGGAATGCCAGCAGGCAGGTGTGAGTACATCTGCACGCACAGTGAGGCGAAGACTTTTGGAAGATGGTCTGTTGTCAAGAAGGGCAGCAAAGAAGCCACTTCTCTCCAAATAAAACATCAGGGACAGATTGATGTTCTGCAGAAAGTTTGGTGAATGGACTGCTGAGGACTGGGGCAAAGTCATATTATCCCATGAAGCCTCTTACTGATTGTTTGGGGGCATCTGGAAAAAGGCTTGTCCGGAGAAGAAAAGGTGAGCGCTACCATCAGTACTGTGTCCTGCCAACAGTAAAGCATCCTGAGACCATTCATGTGTGGGGTTGCTTCTCATCAAAGGGAGTTGGCTCACTTACAATTTACCCCCAAAAACAGCCATGAATAAAGAATGGTATCAAAACACCCTCCAACAGCATCTTCTTCCAACAATCCAACAACATTTTGGTGAAGAACAAAGCATTTACCAGCAAAATGGAGCGCCGTGCCATAAGGCAAAAGTGATAACTAAGTGGCTCGGGGACCCAAACGTTGAAATTTTGGGTCCATGGCCTGGAAACTCCCCAGATCTTAATCCCATTGAGAACTTGTGGTTAATCCTCAACAAAAACCCACTAATTCTGACAAACTCCTGGAAGTGATTATGAAAGAATGTGTTGCTATCAGTCAGGATTTGGCCCAGAAGTTGATTGAGAGCACGCCCAGTCGAATTGCAGAGGTCCTGAAAAAGAAGGGCCAACACTGCAAATACTGACTCTTTGCATAAATGTCATGTAATGGTCGATAAAAGCCTATGAAAGGTTTGAAGTGCTTGTAATTATATTTCAGTGCATCAAAGAAACAACAGAAACAAAGATCTAAAACCAGTTTAGCAGCGAACTTTGTGAAAACTAATATTTGTGTCATTCTCAAAACTTTTGGCCTCAACTGTACACTTCTCTGTTGGTGTGTCAGCATGCATTTGGCATGTAAAACGAACCAATCGGTCTGTTTTGTTGTCCTCTACTACACCTTGTGTTTATAATCACTGAACGACCAGAATAGATAAACTGGCCTTGAAAGTTAAATCATATAGTGCCCGAAAGTTGCATTGACTACTGATTACACCCACTATAGAGCACCATTCTGGTCAAATGATCTTGGACTGATGTTGGGTTGACCAATCACAGACGTTCGCTCTGTGTTACATATGACAGATAGCTGAAAAGTTGGGCTGTATGCCGTGTTTCCTTGCGTCAGTCATGGACAACTCCTGCGTCAACTAATAATGGCGCTGCGTGTCTCGTTACCTTTATAGACGGAGAAGTATAAACCAGGCTTAATGGACCCCAATCAGAACTACATTGTTAGAAAATAATCAGATTTAAATATCTAAAGATGATCATTTTCAGACTGGTTTTCCATTGTTGTTTTCTTTTAAATTTACTTTTTTGCGTCGACAAAAAACTCTAAAAACATTCCAGCTGTTAAGCTTTTAGATTTATCTTAATGAGGTTTATCGGTTGTACCAAAATAAAAAAACCCTTCAGGGTAAATGAGTATAACAAAAACATGGCTTCTAACCTGAATAAATTGGGTTTTGTTTTGGTTGAAGTGGCGAAGTTGTGTTAGCATTAAAACTCTTCGGTGTGAAAGTTGTTCTACAAAAGAGTGTTAAAAAACACTGACTCAAAATACAAATCGTTTTCTTATGAAGGGGAGTCAGTTTATTTAGCGCTTCGGCAGATGAAATGAAAGGTAGAGTAGACAAGTTATTTTCCATCTTTATGTATTTGGTAGTGTTTTTAGCTTTATGGTAAACAAGAGTTACGGTGTAGTGACTAATGCTAACTGGTAATTATGCTAACAGTCAAGTCGTTTAAAATACCAACTCTGAAATCACATCTCCTTTCAAAATGATATTAAAGTCTTCTTTTACTTCAGACCTGTGTTATGACTCGTCTCTCACACAGTGTGACGACGCCTCTTCTCCAAGAGGTTTCAACAACACAGACATACAGGATACAGGTAATATGTGGCATGTGGAGCCTAAGTCTCCTCCCCTTCCTGTCTGGCCGTGGTTCCCATGGCCGAAAAAATAATGAATCGAAGTCATTGATGTGCGTTTCAACTATTTTTGTTAGTGGTTTGGGATTGACTTGATTGTAAAAATTCACTATTAAGGTGCCTACAAATCAGAAGTCACGGATGTGACGTCACGGAGCTAATGCTAGCCCGCTAGCATAGGACAGTGCACAGAAAAACACCCATAACACGCATTTCAAACAGTCACAACACAACTGATCGGATGGGGCTGTCGCAGCTGATCAGAATTTCTATCGAGTTAGAAATTAGTTTGTACTTGTAATTTTTAGTTTTAAAAATCGATTCTGATTTGATTGTTATAAAAATTCTAAGAAACGAATCGATTCACAAATGTAAAAAATCGGTTTGATTGTTTAACATGGTTTGCCCAAGTCCAAACAGCCGTTTTAAGGCTTTGTTCTGAAAGAGTTGATAGTTGTTTTTTTTTTCCAGGTTAACTGTTACCCAGTGTTAAGTCGTTGCATTACAGGCATGTAATTAAGTAAAAAAAAAAAATTGTATTAGCACTGACCCATATCTATATCAAACTGAATCGGATTGTGATAATTCATTCTAACTAATCAAATTGATTGTGGGAATTGGAATCGATACCCAGCCCTAGTTACTATTTGTGCTTGTAAGTTACGTTTTGTACTTTAAAAATACATGTTTCATGTTACAAAACAATTTTAACATATTTGGCTTGACCAGTGAGTGGCTTATTTTGACAAACCAAACCTGTTTCTCTCATTTCTATCCAATCTTGGTGATGGGAAGGCAGGGGCCTTTGCACTGCTCTCAATCGAACTTCCTTGATTGCCGCCTCCTGCGGTTTCCACAGTTACGTCGATCGGAAAAGGAAAATATTTTTTGAAAAATACTGGACTTACAGATGGAGTATAACGAAATAGGAACGCGATACAGAAGACTGCATTAAATCAACACAATCTATGGGGGAAAAAAATGTAAAAAAGATTTGGAAATGTATGCTAATTGCAGTGGATCACAACTTCTCATGGGTAAGTCTTTTTTATGGGACCTAAAAGGTTTCTTTTTTGTACAATAATAAAAATAGTAATAATTATCATTATGCTAAGTGTTCCTGGATGAGTTGTAAAAGTGTTGCCTTAGCTCGGCTATTAAATGTTAAATTCCTCTGCTTCTGTCATTAAAAGTTGGATATGGATCATGACCATATCGGCATCTAGAGTGTTTAGGTTGTAGTTGCAGCAATAGAAGAATAATCCCAGAGGTTGGTTTGCCTGGTTGGCTGCGATACGCCCAATGTCCTACCTTAACCGTGTCCAGAGAGGAATGTATCCTACAGGAGTTTAACAATTTAAAAATCTCTTCAGCAAAGGACATTTTGGAAAGCAAGTGAGTGGCAAAATTGGTTGCTGTTTTACAGTATGTTTGTGCTCAAATTAATCCTTCCCCAGGTGTTTCACCAGCACTGGTTAATCCTTGTCACATTTATGTTCTTGTTATGCAAGGACATAATCACAGCAGAGGATTCAAAAAAATGTGAAAAACTAGTTGTGGACTTTGTTAAACAGTTTGAAATTCTTTATGGAAAGCAAAATGTCTCATTTAATGCACACTTATGTCTTCATTTACCAGATTCTGGGGTCCGCTTTGGGCAGATTCAGGATATATTTTTGAATCATTTAATGGGGAAATACAAAAAAATGTTCCATGGCACTCAGTGTGTTCCTTCACAGATAATGAAAGAATTTTCATACAGACAAGTGTTGCCTCTTATCAGGAAGGATTCGCTTAGAAACGCTCTTCCTGAATGTATGCAGTTGTACAAGCAATTAACTGGTCAAAAGCGACTGAAGCAGAATGAAAGGGTAACAGAACAGGTTGTGACACTTGGTTTGCATTGGTCAAGAAAGCTAACAGAAGAAATGATGGCTGTGAGAGAAAAAAAAAACGTCCATTAATGCTGATACAGTTTTAAACATATTCGGCAGAATTCTGGTCAGTGGACTTTTACTCACAAGAGTTTACTTGAGTAGTGAAAAGGAGCAGCTTCACAGTTTTACTGCAGAATGGACACATAATCAGGGTTAACTGTTACATTGTAGTAGACCATAAAAGCCATCCACAGTGTTTTGCACTTGGAAGGGAATATGATAAATCACACAATACACTGATCAATGTGGAATATGTTCCTCTAAAAAAGAGAACTGCAGGGCAAGAAACATATTTGATGTGATGACCTTTAAAGAAAAATGTTAGCTTATTTATCTGCCACAATACTCTTGCCTCTATGCATGTATACCTCCAAGATCCAGTGTAGAGGACTGAAAGGTGTCAGACAAGTAATATAGTAAAATAGTAGGCCGTCTGCATCCAAGCTAATGGCAACTGTGAGCTTCATTGATAAGATGAAGTTGTATTATTTTAAGTATGTAAGTTTATGTGAAAAAATTTACTTTTTGAGCACAAAGTTGTTTAACTTTAAATATGATCACCTGAAGCACAAACACTAGTGGTCCACTAGAGACAAAATGGATACAATGATTCGTGTTAAAAAAGAAAGGTTGTTCGGGAAGATGTATTATAGGGACTAGCTGACTTGTATATATTTACAATAAATATGCCACCATATTTGTCATATGTAAATGTATATAATGTATACAACTGTTAATTAACTGTGATGACTGAATATTTGAATAACTTGTTTAAACCAGTTGACTTGAAGAAATGATATTAAAGAATTGTGTATAAATGTGATGCCCTTTTGTTAATGTTGCATCATATAATCATATATGTATCAATATATATATATGGTCCACTAATACAATGGAACATATTCAAAAATATATATTCCCTAATTTCCCATACATAAAAATATCTGATTTTATATATTGCAATATATTTCGATATATTTTACTTTCATAAGGGAACTAACGTTAGTAAAGTTAGCAAGTGAGTTAGCTTACCGATCCAGGAGGAAAGTCGCAGTTTCTGCGTCTGTTTGATGCCGTAGAAATGTTTTATGTGGGTCCATCTAGGCTTCAACTAAAACTACTCAAGTTTATGTCCCTTTTCTGCTACGGTTACTATCATATGGAACGGAACGGGTCGGTACGGCCTAAAACGGGATGGTTGTGTTTTCCTTTACGATCTCAAAAGAATGGTAGAGGGCAAGAAAAATGGACGGGCTTAGCTTAACAAAAACTCTTTGACTCACGTCATGTCTCAGACATTGATCTGTTCATGCCTGCAGCTCCTGATCTGTGTTTTTCACACCAGCACTGATCTAACCTACGATCATCCAAGTCTGTAGAGACTCTACAGACTTGAGAGCTCTCTAATGACTGCGGAGACATCGTGCCTCTCCGCTGCTATACTGGCCTCTTCCTCCCCGACAATGCAGGCTCCCCGCGGCTTCTCCTTTCTGTCACATGCCGATTTAACTGCTCCACCGTGTGTGGAAGGCGATAACAGCCCAGGTAGTAGCTTCATTCGTCTTGGCGACCTGATAAATGTTTGCCATCACTCAATTTTCCAATGTCCAGGATGCAGAGGCTGCATCCCATATCAATGCAGATTCTCCCCATCATCTTCTGCTTTATCAAAACCTAAACGCTATAAAACTGTTTATAAAGCACTCCGTATTTTAAAATATGGAGCTACTTAAAGCAAAGACAAATTAAACCTTCTCTGAGACTTTGAATATTTCAAATTTTATGGAAAACTTTATGATTTTGGTGCTGTTACTGTTATTACATTCTGAGTTGCTCAAAATTACAACATCAGAAAATCAGTATGGCTGATGAAAATGAACATTTGCACGTTATTATTCAAACAATTTCTCTAACCACCTGTTGAATGTTAACAGTCTCAGGAGTCTCATCTTTTTCAGTCGTCTACTGAGATCTTTCAGCTCCTTTTGATGCAAATTCACAAGATTTTACGATGCGATAGGAGACACACGGAAAGGCATTTGATACTGTGTATTAAAATGGTGTTTAAAATACCGTAAGGGTGTTGTTACGTTTTTTGTTATGTAAATCGATAAGTTACAGTAAGACATTTCGCCAAAAATAACTTAAAGTAGTGCACTTCGGGTAAATTTTTGAGACAGTAATGGAAACATATTACATTTTCCGGGCTGTAACTAGTAATATAAAACATTAAATTTTTTTTGTAACTTGACCAACATTGCACATTGTTAGTTAGGTTCAGTTTGTCAACGTACATTTTCCAGTATTTTCTGGAACATTCTTGATTTTAAACCCCTGATCAGATAATTAAATTGAGTAAACGGCATTCAGATCAAGCGCAGCATTTTTTTATTCGGTTTGCTTGTAATTTTGTTTTCGAAAAAAGTTATGTTGGCATTTATTTAAAAAAACGAACAGAAGTTTATCGTTATGTTCCTACACGGACTGTTTTTATCGCAGCACACCAAACAGGAAGAGCAACATGGAGGGAGAGTCCAGCATGTTTTACTGCAGCAGCGACGGTTCTGATCCACTCAGCGTGTCTAAGAGCGACATTCTGAGAGGAATCATCACCGAGAAGCTGAGCACAGCCGCCCGGGAGATCCTGGCGGTGGTGGAGAGGACCGTAGCCGACTACGAGCAGGAGGCTTCGGGCTTCAGGCAGGAGATCGACCGACAGAGGAGGCAGCTGGAGCTGCTGCAGCCTCAGGTCAGACTGCACAGAAGAGGTCAGTGGTGGACTGGAGGTTCTGGTTGGATCCAGTCAGAGCAGCTCAGGTGTTGATCAGATGGTTGTTTGTGTGTGAAAAGCTGAAGCGGGACTCCCAGACCTGCAGAGCCATGAGGTGGTGGTGGTTGGAGAGGAAGAGGAGCAGCGGCGGAACGCGGGTAGGACTCACCTGGAAAACGTTTACTCACATTTATTTATATTCATCAGCAGAATTTCAGCTCTGCTACGTTTTCAGTTATTGGTTAAAAAAAGCAAAAACACAGATGGACTCAAACGTCCAAACATTTCCACCCACATTTACATTAATTAACATAATTACAGGCTGTACATAGGGTGACCATATTTTGACTTCCAAAAAAAAGAGGACACTTGACTAATTTATGAAACACTTCAACAACTTCAACATATACAATGTGTTCCTTCTTTATGTGGTTAGAAAAAAATTATTCCTTGATCTGTAAAAAGTGGAAATGTCGTCGTAGAAGAGGACAAAACCAGTAGTTCCGTGTGCAATAAAACATTGAGCACCACCATATTGCCATAATGTTATGATGCTCGTTTCACCTTGTGACCCTGATATTGGTGTTCGAATCAGGTTCTGCATATCGATGCATCGAATCTTTGCCCATTTGTGGTCACTCCTGGTAATTTGCACAATTTTCTTTTTAATTCTTGTAAAAAGTCTGCGGTTTAATGCACAAATACACATTCACACCGTAAAGTATTTGTAAATTATTCTGCTCAGTTGCATGTTTGATCAAAGTATTTCAATAGCTGAAAAGTATTTTATCTTCAATCAATCAAACTTTAAAAAGAGATTTTCTTTTAAATATTGCAAGTCAAAGTGCTTTACAGATTAAAAAATACACGAATAAACCTCATTCTTATTACTCCCCCATACATTTAAATATCGAAACTTTATCATGAAACTCATGGGGTTGAGTGAATTTCATGTCATTTTTCTGAGCTCTTGTAGGACGTAAACAAGGTGATGGTTTTCTTCTGCCAGCCACAGATCCGTCCAACCAACTATTCAACCTTTTGTCCAGGTGTGGGCGACATCGGCAATCTGGATTTCCTCTGGTATAATGATGATGATGATTATGATGAAGAGAAACCAGCCGTCGTTCCGCTGACACTGAAACAGGAGGATCTGATGGACCCGGATTATGAAATACCACAAAGGTTACACATCTATGATTCAGTATTTTAAAGTTAAATATATTGCAGGTTAAATAGTTTCTAAAATGTTGTGAAAATTACAATACGAAATGTTAATTGAGGTTATTTTAAATGTCACTATGCATAAGGGCAAACATTTTATTTAGAAAATATCATAATCTTGACCTACGATGTGAGAGGGGCGTCTCATATTCAATTCAATTCACAACAAATGTCATCTCGAGGCACTTTACAACAAAAGTCACTTCAATACAATTATGCAAACGTTCCAATCAGTTAAAAGTTTTCTATGTAATGAATTTTAGCAGATTACGATGAATCATCTACGTGAGGTTGTGCCCGGATCATGCAGACTCCAACCCTGGCTCAGTACAAGCGGTCATCTGCCACGACAGTCTGGGGGTCTGAGAAGACAGAGAAGAGACAGCATGGAGGACGCTCAGTCACTTTGAGCATCATCTGGACCGTTACTCCCCATCCAGCAGGGGGCATTGTAGTTGAGCAGGGTACCAGACCGTGTGGAGCTTCTACGGGGAGAAAAATACTGACAGAAAAATGGGTTAACAATCTCAATAACAGCAGAAAAAATATATCTGGAGAGTAGTAGAAGAGAAAAGTAGAAGAGAAAAGAAAAGTGGTCAGTCTGTCCTCCAACAGTCTAAACCTATAGCAACATAACTACAAAAATAGCTCAGGATAACCTAAGCCACTCTAACTATAAGCTTTTATCAAAAAGTAAGGTTTTAAGCCTAGTCTTAAAAATGGAGTATCTGCCGCAGCGACTAAAACTGACATTTGCTCATTACTATGACAAAGGGAATAACTGATATCAGTAAATAAAATCTGTGCTAAGAGTTCGTTTTTAACGCAATAATTGAGATAATGGTTTTTTTGTGTGTGTTTTGCACATTCCTGAATGATTTTCTCGTCATGCTTGGATACTTTATACCTTCACCATCTGTCTGAAACACACATTTTCTGTTGCGGACAATGACGTACACACGGCTGCAGGTGCTCCTGTCGAGGCAGATTCACACTACATTACTCAAGCTAATCTATATTTAGCATTAGATTTAGCCAACAACAATGTACCACTCCGAGACGCTCAATCAATGCATGCGATGCCGCTAGAGGCTCGGCATCTGCTGCTGCTCCAGGCCAGATAACAAGAAAACGGCTAGAAACGATATGGCGCTGCTCCCCTCCTCCATGGAATCTCTATCTCGCTGTACTCTGTTCCCTTTGGAGAAGGAAGTGGAGAAAAAATCTCAACCTCCAGATTATTTCCAGGCAAAGGAGCTCGCGTTACTACGCCTCTCTCCATCTTTCAGGCCGCATGTGACTCTGCGCTGCTGTAACATGTCAGTCACAGCCTAGACCACGCCCAGCCCTTCATCCCCCCATGTTTTTTCTGGTCCACCAGGAAGCGCATCCTTTTGAGTCGTTTTTCTAAAATAAATGTGGGCGGGGTTTATACTCTGGTAGGGGGGTGACTTACTCACTACAGTCCCACTCCAACCACCTTTTTTGGGGGGGGGGGGTTTAGTTGTTCTCTGGGGTCTTTAAATTGTGATTATTTTTGCAGCACTTTTTTAAAACAATGGTTTTACCTCATTATAAAATTGCCTCTGGGCTGCGGATGGAAACTTTGGCGCCATAGACACGCCCACTACACCCCCAATTTCATAAGATTTAGAAAACACTATAAAAGATTATCACATCTAAAGACTTGGGTTAACAGTTTTTTTAGTCTCTGATGTAAGATTTTATAAACACAGAATCTTGTAGTGACGCTATTTACAAGACTACACCCAGACTATTTTAGCTTCCTGCCAAATTCCTCCCATTATGCGAAGCATTATACGGTTTCTTTAAGTGCGAATGTTGTAGCATTCTTTGCCAAGATTGATGGTACGTCAAATAGAGACTTGCAATAAAATAAGCACGGTATCAACAGCTAACAGGTTAACTTATATCTTTTTAATGAAAGGTGTTTATGCTATACCACCTGCTCCATGTAGATGCACAGATGGTTCTGGTTGATGCCTGTATTGTAGGGGGCAAGGTTGGCATAAACTTTGTAATTTATGGCCCATTTCTAGGCCATTTATCAGCCATGCAAAACAAATCTTATTTGTTGTGTATAGACCCTGCCAGGCCCCATAGGTGGCTACAAAACTGTTATTTATAAATATGACAGCTATGTTTTATAGCCCACTTTCCCGCAGGAACCAAAAAAAACCCAAAAAAACATTGTGTGGCATTTTGCAAAATAATGTCATAAGATTCAAACCCATGGCCATCAGGGTAGTAATGATGCATTAATCACTGTACCATAGCAGCAAACTACGATCCTAATCAGCAAGGATACGTTATGAACTGGAAAGGACCCCCTGTTGAATAAACGGAGGGCACAGATTACGACTCCTTGTAATAAACTGAGGCTACGGATTCTTGCCCCTCAACAACTATTTCTGCACCTGACCCCTGCCGGGCTTTGTAGCTTTGTGCTTCCGCTTGTTTGAAAACGGCTTTTTTGGTTGTTGGTCGTTTTACGTCAGTACGACTACACTAGGACTTGCGATGATATCAAACATTGTTTGGTTGAAAAGACTAGAGAAAGACTAGCTAAATCGGGTCGCCACCTGCAGATTATCACCTTAGATTTAACGATAAAGACAACGGGAGCACGCAGAGACTCCAGCAAGACTTCTAAACACTACCATTCTTTAGTCTGAGCCTGTGAAAATCCTTTGGTGTGTGCCCAGCATTATCCCGAGCTGATGGGGGGACTACGTGTTCGGCATGACCTCTCGTGGAGCTGGGACAGTGCAGGAGGGGTTTGGAGAGCTACCAGTTGGGCTGCGGTGGAGGGATCCATAAACCCTCCTCGCCCAGTTTGTGCCGTGTACGTCCAAGCTTTGTCCGCCGACACACCGACTACTAAGCTGAGCAGCTGTCCATCTGTCTGTGGTTAGCAAAAGTTTATAATATGCTAGCGGTGCGGTACGTGCTTTGGTGGAGACATTACCTGGCCTGGCTGTCCGGGTGAGGAAGCTGTTCATGGGTCACTTCTCAACCGGAGAGAGCGGGGCCTTATTGTGGCAACGGCTCTTTTAAGAGCCACCCACAAACCTCTAAATAGTTAAATCTGTTTATAATATATATTTTTTTATTCCTGTCTCTGTATAGAAAACAGAAACTGGTGTCATGTAGCTCGGGTGATTAGCCACGGTGTTCATCATTGTCCTGTTGATGATGTTACTCCATCCACTCAGTCACAGCATCACTGACACCCATCAGCTGATTGGTTGTCGTGACGCGAATTGAAGCTGGAGTTGAGATTTCCCCAGCTTCTACGGCAGACGCGATAAGCACAAATGAACAAAAATCTACCACGTAAAATTCGCCGCCTATTTTCGGTCACGCCTGAAACGCACCAGCGGCGCTACTTGGTCGCGCAAATCAGGCAGATAAGCTTTTTCGCAACGCAAATCTGCGTCTGATTTGTCACGGGATCCCCAGTCGCGCTTCATCGCGCTCCTCCATTGACTCTACATCTAAATCTGACTCTCTGGTTGCGTCTATGGCGTTCGCTGGCACGCACCGTAAAACAGGGCCACTAACCAGAGGGAACACCTCCTTAAATGATTTGGTTGGGTTTGGGTCTAACAAGCAAGTTGAAGGTTTAGATGAAGCTAATATTTGTGATCATTCAGAAATTTCAAAATAATAAAATGGGAATCATCAAAATGTGTAGAGCGCCGTTTTCTCTCCAGTTTCCTTGTATTCTGCTTTAAAGTACATTTCTCTGCACTAATCCAGTCAGCTAATCTCCTTTGGCTGATTACCTTCTTTTTTTAAGGGGGATACACTTACCAGAAGCAAGTAGTGCTATGAATGAGTACATCATTTTCTGAAGGCTTAGTGTTGGAATTACCCCCGTCCACTGTTGTATTCTGAGACGGATAGGGAAGCAAGAATGGAACAGATTCTTTAAAACTTGTTACAGCATCATCGGAAAAGTTCTACTGTAATTACATTTTATTTAAGATTTGAGAAAGTCAGGTAAAGTTAATTAAGAAGAAAAAATGGTCGGATAGGATTGGGTTATGTGGGAGGACTGTTACTTCCTCTCACTTAATGCCGTATGTCAGTACAACGTCCAAAGTATGCTGACCCGAGTGCGTGGGTCCCTGTAACTTTCCTGTAAATCCAATTGGGTCTAATCTTAAAGGCTACAGTTGAGCCTTATCTTACCTTACCTTATCGATCCTTATGGCACACATCACCTGTGTGTGAATGGGTGAATGACTGAATGTAGTGTAAAGCGCTATACAAATACAGGCTACAGAACAGATTTTAAAAAATGTGATCTGATCCAAGAATTGAGTGTAATCCCTATTGAGATATGGGATCTAGTTGATCCACTGGAGAGAAGAAGTTTGAAAACGGCCACCAACCATTGGTTATATTTTCAATTTTACTCCAAAATTGCTGTCGTCATTAATGGTTCCGTTCAAATTACAAAAATAAAAGCTGATACATGGCTTTTACATATTGATTAAAATATTGTGACATAGAGTAACGCAACATATTTTTTGGGGTTAATAATCTATCTATCTAGCTAGCTATCTATCTATCTAGCTAGCTATCTAGCTATCTATCTATCTATCTATCTATCTATCTATCTAGCTAGCTAGCTATCTAGCTAGCTATCTAGCTAGCTAGCTAGCTCAGAATATCAATATTTTCTTACATTCCTAGAGCATCATTAGTGTTTATCAGGTGTTGTAGATATTTCCACACAGTTGTATCTCTGTTCTAAGTTAAGCGGATCAGTTTCAGAACGTCTAACATCTTCAATTCCTTTTTGTCCAGAGTCCGACTAATAAAGAGGAGACCCAGAAAGCCTCAGATCAGCTGCTCCCAGAACCACCTGGTCTTCAGGGTCCGGCTTCTGGAGGACCCTCAGACTGAAACTGTCTCCAACATCGGTACGCTCCATACACTCCTGGCTGTTTGAGTTTCAAATTTTATCTCTAAAAGCAGCTTTTCCTATGTGAAGACCAGTGGTGCCGGTAGGGCGTTA
Source organism: Apricaphanius iberus (assembly GCA_028564705.1). NCBI lineage: Eukaryota > Metazoa > Chordata > Actinopteri > Cyprinodontiformes > Aphaniidae > Apricaphanius > Apricaphanius iberus. Next base: position 671,962 of record JAPXFQ010002186.1, read on the forward strand.
CTTAGTAGGGCGTTAATCCTAATATGACCAATTAAAGTTACTTGTTTAAGCCACTGTGCGTTACTATTTTTGTAATTTTCTAAAGCTAAAATATATAACTGGTACACGGTGGCAAAAGCATTTGGAAAACAAGCAACAGTAGCGGTCTTTTTCTGTTATAGTCTAAAACAGCTGATTATTTCCCGTACGGTTGCCGTGTTTGTTTTGGTCTGAGTCGAGTCTGAGTTTTTTAGTCCGAGTCTTTAGTACGTGTCCAAGACGCAGCTTGTAGCTTCATAGCTGCTGGTGTCAATGTGAGGTTAAAAAGCAATTTAATTTCTGGCCTTGCGGTTAAAATACAACAAAGTGAGTATTGGCAAAACTGGTTGTTGTTTCTATGTTGAGGCAGTGGGAAGTGCTACTGGCAGCTGCTGACTGTAACTAGTAAAGTAACTTGTAATCTAACATAGTTACTTTTAAAATAAAGTTATCAGTAAGACTCAGAAGAATCCTTCTCTGATTTCTCCTTTATTAATAAATAGAGTGTTGAGATGGTGTCACAATATAAATATGTAGGAGTTCTCATGGATAATAAGTTGAATTTTGGACTCTAGGTTGAGTCGGTGATGGTGCTGGGCAGTATGGCAAAATGTTCATATTACAGTATTTTTTTAAAACATCGTTAGTACGATATTTCTTTTTTTTTCACACAAGACTGTTCATATCCACATTATCTTATAAAATTGAATATTTAATCCCGCACACAATGCGGAAGTAATTCCAAAAAGAGGATTCACATCTGTGGTTTAGAAGTTTATCGGCTTTAAAAGGTCAGACGAGAACTCCCCAGCCTGTTGGCGAAAATGTGGAAATGCAAATCATTACCATGTATTTTGGGACTGTCGGATTATTAAGACGTATTGGGAAGAAAATACAAAACGGCAGTGCAAGAAGTTTTTGGCAGTCGCCTGCCCTTGCAAAGCAAAGTTGTTTTTTGGACTCATGCCTGATGGATGGACAAAGAGAGACAAATATTTGTTTTGTATTTTGATAGTGGCGGGCAAAAAGGCACTAACAAAAAAATGGCGTTCACAGGATAGTCCGACAATGACCATGTGAAGGAACATTACGATGCATATATGCAGAATGGAGAAATTAACAGCAGATTTGGACGAAATAGATAGATTATATAACACCACACAGACCGGACTTTGATCTGCTTAACCTGGGATGAAAATAAGATTTATTTGAAGCAGTAACCATACTTCACTCTCCAAGTGCTCATGTTTTGTTGTGACTTGTTTGTGTTTTTTGTTTGTTGGTTTGTTCTTTTTGTTTTTCTTCTTAAGGTTTTTTTATTTCTGGAAAACAGACATTCATGCTGATGCTATGTGATTAATAATTGAAAAGGATGTAAATGCAATATCTGGTGCATGATGTCAATAAAAGCTAAATAAATTTTAAATATAAGGTCAGACGAGACCCGAACAGCATACTTTTTACAAACGCTATTGCGAGTAACCAGTAGGGGGGAGTGTTGAGCGCCATTTGGCCGTCTGTAGGTAAACTCGATCAATGGGGGCAAAACCAGTAGGAAAGAAATCATAAATAGCGGTAAATATGTATTACATACCATCTACGATACTTCTGCTGTCTTTTTTTCTGTTGTTATCTCAATATTAAACAGCTAATAATCACCTATGATCGCCATGTTTATTTTACTTCTTCCTTGGCAAAATCCTGTCTGAGTCTATACTCTGCCCCCTAGCAGGGTTCTTCAGTACTACACAATAGCCAGTACAAGATGCAATTTGCTGCTTGCGCCAACGTGAGGTTAAAAAAAACAAGTATACTTTCAGCCTTAGAACATCAAGAATGTCGACTAGAATCATAATGATTTTAATTATTTTCATATCATTCACCTGTGTCTGGAAAAACAACATGATGCAGTCCATATGACCTTAAAATGGCCTATTTAAAGCACATTTTCATATTCTTCATTCTTATAAGATAATGTGGATATGAATGGTCTTGATTGGGAAAAAAATACTGTTAAATACCGTAATGCTGATATGTTTTTTAAAAATACCGTGATATGAAAATATTGCCATACCACCCAGCCCTAATTCAGATGTTATTTTAGCGTTCACTTTGTTTTTCTTTAGCCTTAGTTTAGGAGCAAACGATATATTAGTTGAAAGTAATGACATTCTATCCAAATAAATCATTCTGGTTGTTTCTCACAACAAACATCTCTTTTCTCCTCCAGTGTTTCAGAAGAGTCCCATTCACGACTTAAGTTGTCCTCGGGATCTACAGGAGTCGGACTTCCTGGACCTGCTGAGGTCCACTTTCCCTCAGCTGGCTGCAGGAGCGCCCTTTGACCTGTTCATTACGGATAACAGGAGGAGGCTGCATCCTCTGATTGTCAACACTCTGACTCCAGAGGAAATCTACAGGACCATGAAATCCAGCAAACATGCTGTCTTTTACATTCGCCTGAAGGTTTTCCACTCTTTACCTTAATAATTTCTACTGTGCAACAGTCGGCTTCTTCTGGATCATCCAGGCTTTTTGAACGTTTTAGATCGCTTTTGTGGAGTTATTTTTGGGCCAAAAGTATCAGGGAGACAGTTGAATAAAAATCAAGAAATTGAGAGAGAAAAACACTATTGAAAAAAGTTCTTTGATGGATAAAAATTATTTTCTGCAATGAGTTTCCTAGACGAAAAGTATAAAGTCTTTTTCCTCTTTATTTGACAGTGTGTGTGTGCGTGAGTATTGTTTATATATTGGATTTTTTTTTTGGCAAGATGAGTTTAACTCTTTCAGTAAAGCCAAGCAATACATTAGAAGCTAGTTTTAACTCGGCATTAGCTAACTAGCTATCTGTTTGGACTGCATAAGTAGCCACCAAGGGGCGAACTGCGCTTGAAAAATGTCAGGCCGACCAGGAAGTGGTAAAAATTGCAATTCCTCCCTCATCCACTGGGGGGCTGGCTCCAAAAAGGAGCAATTTCCAATGGACTCCCATGTTAAAAAGGCCAACTTTACAGCAAAAATAAACATGTTTACAGCCTGGTTCAAAAAAATTGTTTAGGTTAGATAGTTCAGGTTTACCGTCATGACAACTATGGGGGGGGGGGGGGGGGGGGGGGGGGGGGGTGAATTCTAACTTCTCTGTTTATTTGTAATGTAATCTTGAAATTATGAATAATTAGGGGCGTATCCTTTTGATTGACAGTGTAGGCTAACGCTGGTGGCTAATGGTGGCTAACTGTAGCTAACTGTAGCTAATAGCTTGTTCCGTAGTCTGCTGTCCCCCTCCGCTTGCAGGGAAGCTCTTCACAGCAACATAAAGACTTCAGTCATTTATTGTTTCTGAACTCCACTATCAGTTGCCTCAGCAGTTTTTATTTGGTTTTGGATGTTAATCTGCAATTATTGGACAAAGACGGCTTGCTGTGGTGTTGATTACAGTAACAGACCGTCCAAGAAGTGTCTGCTTTGTGGGGAGGCTTTATACCGGCTGATGCTTCACCAGCTGTGGGGGGGTTCTTGTCAGGTGGCCGAGAGGAATGCTGTTCTGGTCGGAGCTTTTATTACTTTCTACACACGAGTTGGAGCAGGCGATCCGTCGGGTAGCAGCAGAGCAGCAAAGTCGGCAGGACCGAAAAACCGCAGCATCCAGAGCGGGAGACGGCTAGATCAGGCTGGAAGACTACAGAGTCTGACTCTAGACAGACTGGATGATCGCTGGTTAGATTAGTACTGGTGTGAGGAATACAGCTGAAGGCATGAACTATTGGATTTCTGAGATGTGAGTTGAGTCAAAAGTCTTTTATTTTTTCAGAGGATCTAAGTTGTCATGAACACTTGGTGACTGCTTTTTGCTGGATGTGTTCTTAAGATGAGCCCGTCTATGTCCTCAACCTCCACCGATGGTACTGGAAATAACACCATATTAGGCCGTATTGAGGTGACGTTCCCCCTAACTGGTGGTGGAATCTCACCAACTGGTAGTGGTGACGTCTCACCAATTGCTTGTGGTGGCGTTGTCTCACCAACTGGTATTGGTGGCGTTGTCTCACCAACTGGAATTGGTGGCGTTGTCTCACCAACTGGAAGTGGTGGCGTTGTCCCACCAACTGGTAGTAGTGGCGTTGTCTCACCAACTGCTAGTGGTGGCGTTGTCTCACCAACTGCTAGTGGTGGCGTTGTCTCACCAACTGGTAGTGGTGGCGTTGTCTTACCAACTGCTAGTGGTGGCGTTGTCTTACCAACTGCTAGTGGTGGCGTTGTCTCACCAACTGCTAGTGGTGGCGTTGTCTCACCAACTGCTAGTGGTGGCGTTGTCTCACCAACTGCTAGTGGTGGCGTTGTCTCACCAACTGGTAGTGGTGGCGTTGTCTCACCAACTGCTAGTGGTGGCGTTGTCTTACCAACTGCTAGTGGTGGCGTTGTCTCACCAACTGGTAGTGGTGGCGTTGTCTCACCAACTGGTAGTGGTGGCGTTGTCTCACCAACTGGTAGTGGTGGCGTTGTCTCACCAACTGGTAGTGGTCGCTTGTCACCAACTGGTGGTTCTCTTCCTAGAAACTACTCAGATGAACTAACTAACCCCCTCACAACCCAAAGAGTGGTTTATGAGGTGAATGAAATGACCAATATCCTGCTAGCTTCAAAGTCAAATTGGTTGTTGCATGACTAGATAGTTGGTTCTTGTTTTGGCTGAGTAAGGGGCAATGACTTCACAGCTCTCTGTGACCGTCAGCATCAGGTTTTGATTATAAGGGAATTGAAGTCCATCGAACTTCACAAATATATAACTGAAATACTTCCTAATATAATGACCTTGCGATGCAGATATTGGCCCAAGGGCTTCAGGTTGTTTTTAAAATTGCTGGAGACATAATTATAAAGTTGAATGTGGTTTGATGATTGCTGGGGACAGTTATTAAATATTTATTTAGCATCTAAGTATTCATCCGTTTCATGTTTCATTACAATATGCACTGCAGAGTATAAACGCGGTGAAAATAGCTTCTTTATTACATCAATACAAGTTAAAAGCCATAGGTTTAACTGTTTTCCTTTTTACATGTCACCAATAGGCTGTTGGTTGGGAAGAATTTTTTTAAATCCACAGCGTAACACAAAGATCAATGTTGGATATATATTGTGTACTCATACCAGAAGTATGTGCAACAATAAATCGTGCTCCTTTTGCAACCCCAACACCGTTCTGTGTGGAGAAACTTCAAATTTAAATTACAGCTGACAGTCCTGCTATAGGGCAGCTACCTGTGGGTGAACCGCATAAAGTTGTTTCAGGTGGAAAAAACCCAAATTGAATTTCACGGCTCCGGGAGGAAGTTCATTTAATGCGAGCAGACATAATTTGTTATGTTTTGTCTAAGAGTCCAAAAGAGGAAAATGTTAATATGTTGTTTGGTGGAGGGAGTTGATGAAGCAAAGCTGTCGCTATCCATCCATCCATCCATCCATCCAGCCATCGCTTCCAGTAATTCAGGAATGAAAAATCTAGGCAAAGCCAGGGACTACTGATTTTACATTATACATTTCAGCTGCTGTATCCAAATAAGAAAGACTAATAATTCACTGCACTATTATTTACTTTCACACTTATACATAGACATTGACTCCCATTTTTCACTAGTTTTAATACTACTTTCGTAGGTTTAAAACATAAAAGTGTTAATACGCAATACGGTCTCTCCGCTGTTGTGCTGCTCAGTGCGTTTTTCTCCACTGAAGTTCTATGAGCAGGTGTCATTTCCAAGTAAGAAACATAATTACGGCCAGTTTTTTGTGTCGTTTCTCCTTCTCCTTAAATTTGGCAATCGCAGGAGACGTGACAGAAGGAGATTGACAATTGCCTCCAATCATTTAGGATGTAGAACACAATGCACGTTAATGCGCAGTAAAGAAAGCATTTAAATTGTGCTATTAGAAAAATCCACCAAACAGCGAAGCAGCAAAGGGTGGACTGCAAGGGAACTGTATTTTTTCCATCTTGAAACGGGTACCAGGGACATTGCAGGACTCTGCCCTGTAGCTGACTACCAGTCTTTCAAAACATGACCTATCTACTGCAAAGGATGCTGTAGCATATGAGCTGTAATTGGGCTTTAAAAGTTTGGCCCAAACCGACCATACCCCAAGAGAGTTAGGGCCCGAGCCCGAAGAGTATATTTTGATTGACAGCTTATTAAAGCCCGGGCCTGATTAAGCCCAAACTGGCACAGGCCAATGTGACCGGCAGGTTTTCAATTTACTGGACAAATGTTTGAAACTCAGGTCAAATAGTTCTGTTTTCTGAAGCTTAAAATGATAAACGAATAACTATAATTTCAGGGCATGCTGATTTATAATCGTTTTGTTTACTCTGCAGCTATATGAAGCTTTAACCGCTTCTGTTGTTTTAAACTTTGTGGGCTCTTGACCGCTTGCTCTGGATTTCAGGAGATTTTATCTGACTTTTGGGCATCATGGAGCTGCTATATAAATGCAGGAGACTTCTGCAACTTGAAACTGGGGATGATAGTTCATTTAGACTTCAGCATTTTCTGTGAAAGCGCAGCAGTCTGAGCATGTTTTCTGTTTTGATCTGAGAGGAGTGCGTTTTTCACATCATGACGTATGAGGTGTGTCTGCAACATCTTGACAGGTAGATTCGGAATAGTGTTAGTGGCCCACTGCAGCACTTTATTATAAAGGATCCCTCTTAGATGATCAATTGACCGCTAAAGCCAGAGCCTGATCCGAGACAGTGATTGAAATTAAGCCCGGTCGGGTTCGGGCAAAGATCTTCAGCGCTACGTAGTATATGAGCAGAAAGAAACATGACTGCATAAGAAACTGGAATGGAGTGAATTAAATAATATTCTGTTTAGATATTTATGTGGACATTATGCTGGGAGCACAAGTGGCTGTTAGGTCAGTAAAAAATTCCGCATCAGGTTTGGTGGGGACAAACCCGTCAACCAGAAATATTGCTGGGGACGTGTCCCAGGCGTCCTCGGTTAAAATGACGCCTATGTATTGTCCCACGCTGATTTGGGATAATAATTGCAATCAGATCTACTGTGTTATCAACTCAGTTGAAGTGTTGGACGGCCAATTCAGGTTGTTGATCCTTTGGCTATCACTGTTTGGTTATATTACGGATCTAGATTAAGGAAGCAGAAAATGAAAGATCTTTATGAAAATTTTTAGCTAATTCTGTTCCCAAGTCAAAAAAGCGTCTCCTAAAAAAAAAAACGTCTTGATCTCTTTTCCAGACAGGAGAAGATAAGAACAGTGAGAAGGAGGAGAAGGATCTTCAGCTTGTACAGTATGAACCAAAGTCTACTGACCGTTTGCCTTTGGAGGATGAAACGGCTCCAATTCAAAGGTAACCAGTTATCTACAAAAATCAACCCTTTTATCATTCTGTCCAAATCACAGCTAAGATGTTCTTACTTGTTTCTTCTCTTCAGTCCTGAGCATTTATACCACAGTAGAGGGTCTGTGGATGCGGACGAAAAGGCAGTTGAGAGTGACACAGGATCCGGAGATGGAAATGAGGCCTTTGGAGATGAGTGGAAACCAAATCCCGAAAAGCCTGAAGATCCAAAGCCAAGAAAAACTGTTAAGAAAGGTCCTAGGCGAACTGTGAAGAAGGCTGAAGACAGCAAAGTCCACTGTCACATGTGTGGGGTGTTTCACAAGACAATGTTTGGTTTAGTCAGACATGCCTGGAATCACATGGATGACCCTAAGAGTGTCTGTGGGGTTTGTGGAGAGAGTTTCAGTTCTCCAGAGGACCTGAAAGGACATTTTAAAGTTCACAAAAAAACCTACGATTGCTCGCATTGCGGGAAGTCCTTCTTTAGCACCAGGGGCCTCAGAAAACACGTCGCCCAGCACAACAGAGAACACAAGTTAGAATGCGACATCTGCAGCAAAACCTTTGCACACATATCCGGCCTGAAGGCCCACCAATGGGTCCATGTGGAAGAGCGACCGCACAAGTGTGACATGTGTCCGAAGTCGTTTGGTCTCAAATGCCAGCTTGTTATTCACAAGAAACATCACGTCAGCTGGGACAGATACCGCTGCAACATCTGTGGACGGTCCCTCTCCTCCCTGAGGTCTCTGGTTCGCCACAAATTCACGCATTCCGACGAGCGCCACTTCGCCTGCAAAGTCTGCGGGAAACGCTTCAAACAGGATCTTACCCTGAAGGCGCATGAGAAGGTCCACACCGTCCGGGAGCGGAAGTTCCTGTGTCACATCTGCTCTAAGGCCTTCATCACCAATAAATCACTGATGGCCCACTTGAATATCCACAGCAGCGAGCGGCCAGTCGTCTGCAGCATCTGCACCAAAGGCTTCCTTGTGAAGTCTTCTCTTATCAGACACATGCGTGTTCACACCGGCGAGGCACCGTACAGCTGCTCCCACTGCGGCCGCCACTTCAAATGCAGGGGCAACCTGGCCATGCACATGCAGGTCCACCTCGGTACCAGGCGGGTCACCTGTGGAGTCTGTGGCAAAACTCTTTCTCGAAAGGAACACCTGCCTGTCCACATGAGGATCCACAATGGAGAGAGACCCTATAAGTGTTCATTGTGTGACAAAGCCTTCACCCAGAGCAACTGCCTGAAATTCCATATGAAGCGCTACCATCCGGAAGAATTCGTCCACCCAGAACCTTCTACGTCCGACGTACCGCCACAAGAAACCGAAGGAAGTTCCAAAGGACTTTGAGCTTTTTATCTTGACTTTCCAATTATTTGGATGGTTTATTGTGCCAACAACATTGCCCAGAAATCTGGAAAACATACAATTGTATATACAACCATCATTTCCGTGGTTGATATTCTTATGTTGTAGCAAATTTTTGCCCTCATTTGGTTAGTCTCAGGGTAAATGGTGAATGCCCTTTAGTTGTTTAGGACTTTATCTACTAAAGGAATATTCATTTTACCCATATATTTCATTCATTAATAAGAATTAGGCTGCCCATTTATCTTTGTAATGTTAAGTAGGAGAGAGTGTTTTGAAAATACATTAATTAATCACTAAAAAGTGTTGCTCTTTACGTTGACAAAGTTTCAAGTTTTATATTTTAATCCATCCATCTTCCTCCGCTTATCCGGGGTCGGGTCGCGGAAGCAGTAGCTTAAGCAAGGAGACCTAGACTTCCCTCTCCCTGCTGAGGGTATAGAGCTGGTCCAGTGTTCCACGGCCAGGACGAAAATCTGCATTGTTCCTCCTGAATCCGAGGTTCGACTATCCATCAGACCCTCCTCTCCAGAACCCCTGAATAGACCTTCCCAGGGAGCCTCAGAAGTGTGATCCCCCTATAGTTGGAACACACCCTGTGGGGGACCACCACCCCGGTCTGACAATCCAAGCGAACCGCCCCTGACGTCCACGCAATATTGCAGAGCCACGTCAACCAACACAGCCCTACAACATCCAGAGCCTTGAGGAACTCCGGGCGAACATCATCCACCCCCGGAGCCTTGCCACCAAGGAGCCTTTTAACAACCTCTGTGACCTCAGCACCAGAGATTGGAGAGCCCGACCCAAAGTCCCCAGACTCTGCTTCCAAACACGGAGGCTTGTCTGTGGGATTGAGGAGGTCTTCGAAGTATTCCACTCACCGACCCAGGATGTCCCGTGTTAAGTTCAGCAGCACACCACCCCACTGTAAACAGTGTTGGTGGCAGACCGCTACCCCCCCCCACCCCCCACCCCCCCACCCCCAGACGCCACATGGTGGACCAGAATCATTTTAAAGCCATATGGAAATATGGAAGTCGTTCTCCATGGTCTCTCCAAACTCCTCCCAAGCCCGAGTTTTTGCCTCAGCAACCAGCCGAGCCGCACTCCACTTGGCCTGCCGGTACCTATCAGCTGCTTCCAGAGTCCCACAGGCCAGAAAGGCCCGATAGGACTCTTTCTTTGGCTTGCAAACATCCCTCACCGCCGGTGTCCACCAGCGGGTTCGAGGTTTGCCGCCGCGACAGGTACCGACCACCTTGCAGCTATGGTCAGCCGCTTCGACAATGGAGATACGGAACATGGCCCGCTTGGACTCAATGTCCACCGCCTCCCCCGGACCGTGTTCAAAGTTCTGCCGGAGGTGAGAGTTGAAACTCCTTCTGACAGGGGACTCTGCCAGACGTTTCCAGCAAACCCTCACAACTTGTTTGGGTCTGCCAGATCTGTCCTGCGTCCTTCCCCACCCCAGCTCGGTGCCTCTCAACAGGAGCAACTCCAGAGTGGTCTGTCCAGCGCCTTCCCCACCACCGGAGCCGACTCACCACCAGATAGTTGTCGGTGGATAGCTCCGCCCATCTCTTCGCCAGATTGTCCAAAACATGCGTCAGCAGGTCAGATGAAACGACAACCAAGTCGATCATCGAGCTGCGGTCTAGGGTGTCCTGGTGCCTAGTGCACACATGAACACCTTTATGCTTGAACATGGTGTTCGTTATGGACAATCCATGACGAGCACAGAAGTCCAATAAAAAAACACCGCTTGGGTTGTGTTGGGTTGGGTTGGGTTGTTGCCTCTTCAGGCTAAGCCCGGCTGGGCCCCATGAGTAAAGGCCCGGCCACCAGGCGCTCGCCAACATGCCCCACCTCCAGGCCTTGCTCCAGAGTGGGGCCCCGGTGACCCGCATTCGGGCGACGGAACACTGACTGATCCGTCACCTAGGACCAGTTTGCCATGGGTTACCCTACCAGGGGCATAAAGCCCCCCAAAACTTAGCTACTAGGATCATTGGGGCACTCAAACCCTTCCACCGCGATAAGCTGGCAGCCCAGGGAGGAGTTATACTTTAATCACTTCATTTAACAAATTATTTTTAAAGGTTTCAATAGACTGGGCAAAAGCAGAAGTCATATAGAAGATTTAGTTGGAACTAGTCTGTAAGGGCATTGGTCCAAATAAGTTAATAAGAAGTTGATTAATTAGATATGCAGGACTGTAGGAGACAGACTTAGCAACAACTTGAATGAACCAATCACATATTGTCTATCAAACCCAATGTAATGAGATGATGCCAAATTATCTTATAAAAGTGATGTTCCAAATAAAGACCGGGTTGGACTCTGTGAGTAACCCGCCTGGGACAATAGAATTTAGAGTTCTAAGTAGGGCAATTAGTTCAAACACTACCCCAAAGTACTTCAAACTACGTTCAGTCATTCACCCATTCACATTCACTCAGGTGATGGCAAACTGCATTGTAGCCACAGCTGTCTTGGTCACACTGACAGAAGTGAGGCTGGCACCACGGGACCCTCTGACCACCATCGACACCAGCAGGCAAGGTGGGGGAAGTGTCTTGCCCAAGGAAACAACGACTGAGATGGGCAGAGCTTGGATTTGAACCAGCAACCCTACGGTTACAACACGAGTTCTTGAGCCATGGTCCCTCACTCCGGTTATAACCTGGACGTTCATTGTAAGAAAAAAGCATCAGATCTAAAGACTATTATTTTCAGAAATGTTTACTTTTTTTTTTTTTTTTACTGTTTTCATGTTAAGACGAAACTTTGTAAAACAAAAATGTTAAGCATTTTACATCGACCTAATGTACGCCAGCCTCAACAGTTTTCGTTGTGGAATTTGATCTAAAAAAGGGTGTAAAGGACAAAACTGACAGAAAAGATAGTGGTATTCTATGAAGGGATTTCAGCTCCTATGGAGAGCAGAACTTGAGCAGATAACAAGAAGGTTAAGCAGAGTAGACCAGGGGTTTTTTTCCCAGTCTTTATATAATCTGAGCTGTTGTCATCCCTATGAAAGCAGTCATTGTGTAGTTACTAATGCTAACTGCTAATTATGCTAATAGATATTTTACCACTCCTGAAATAAAATTTTCTTGCAACATTTTGTTTTACTTTGCGACTTGTTTTTCACACTCAAAACTTTATACATTTAGCACTTTTTATACAAGAAATGCATCTCAAAGTACTTTACAGATTTAAATGACTCCACATAAAGCAAATTACCGTCCCTACCCTGCAGATTTACAAGCACGATCCAAGTCTTAGGCTACGTCCACAATAAGCCGATAAGGTTATACGGGGAGTTAGACGCCTAATGTTATCCACTCGACACGAGCATTTACGCCCGTTTAAGGTCCCATGATTGCGCAATCCCATTCAGACCTGTGCAAATACTGGGCATGCGCGAAAAGACGCACGAAACACGCGTATAATCTACGTGACGCCAGCGGCCAACGTGATGACCAAATTCAGCTTGTGTCCTATGTTGTGAGTCAGCTGCATGACAAATGGACTAAAATCCATATAATTCAAAATCTTTAACAGTGCTTACACACCGATCGCGATAGACGTGACCAAAGAGTCCAATTTCCGCGTAAAGTCAATGGAGCAGTGCGATTAAGCGTGACTTGGAATCCTGCGACAAAGCAGATTTGCGTCGCGAAAAAGCTTTTCTGACTGACTTACGCGACCAAGTAGTGCGGCTGATGCGTTTCAGGCGCGACCCAAAATACGTGCTGTATTTTATGTCTGAGCTGCAGCAGCGGTCCCTGTAATATGTTGACCTATATTTCACATATTTATATTATATATTTGCGTATATGTTGTTGCCAGCGAGTGAGAAGCGGCAGATAGAAAAAATTGAGTCATGAAAATGAAGACGAGCTGAAGCGGAGAGCAGTGCGTGCATCTTTTTGAGAGTTATATAAAATATAGTGCAGTCCCGACATTTAACGTGGTCAGCTCATAATTCCACTGGGAGCTCCCGAAAGGTTGGGGGAAGGAGTGAGGGAGGAGGAAGAGGGCAGCAGAGCGGTCCTGGTCAGGATACTTCCACATTTCCGGTGTTCTGACAAAACAGCACAGCATACTTTGTCAGAATAGCATAGGCTACGGTAGCTCAAGCTATCCAACCAATTTTAACAAACCCACAAGCGATATGCCCTAAGCCTTCGGTCACAGAAGGAAAAATACACTTTCTTTTAAATGTCTAAACCTAAAACATATCTAATTTAAGTTGATTTTAACAGATTTTAAACACCAGAGGGAAAAGTACCCCTACATCCGAATTTTATAGTATGTACTACATACTACTAGCTACCTGTTGATGCAGTAAATACTGCGTAGCAAACAAGTGGGTAGTAGGCATGAAATCGGACGTACTGCTCCACCATTTCACCGGGATGTTTACGTTAACGGTGTGTCCACACCAAAAGCGATAGGAGCGACTAGAGCTTCAGGTTTACATGTAAAATCAATGTAGGAGCGCGATGAAGCGCGACTTGGTGTCCCGCGACTCTTCAGAAGCAGATTTGCGTCGCGAAAAAGCTTTTCTGCCTGATTCGCGCGAACAATTCGCGCTACAGATGCGATGGAAAATTCGCGCTGCTTTTTATGCGGAGCATTTTGTGCATTCGCGCTCATGGCGTCTATCGCTCGAGTTGGAAAAATCTGAACTCCAGCGTCAAATCGCGCCGCGACAACCAATCAGGCGACAGAGTTTCAGTGATTCTGTGACTGTCATGGAGTCACAGCCTCAGCAGGACATGGAGGAAATACTGATAAACATCGTGGCTAATCACCCCGAGCTACATGACACAAGCTGTTTTCAAATACAGAGACAGAAATAAAGAAATAAACTATTAAGACAGGAATGCTCTTAAGACGTTTGTGGGTGGCTTTTAAAAGAGCCGTTGTTGCTGTAAAAGCACGTCTCAGCCTTGAAACGGCCTCCTCACCTGGTTTCCTGGTAGCTGCTACCGCACCACGTCCCACGCTGCTCAAATATTATAAACTTTTACGAACCGCAGACAGATGGACAGCTGCTCAGAAATGTAGTTGGTGTTTCGGCAGGCGAAGGTTGGACATTCACGGCACAAACTGGGCGAGCAGGTCACGTTCTCCAGGCGGCGAGGAGCCGGTGTTTATGAGAGGCTCGCTGCGGTTTATGGATCCCTCCGCCGTAGCTAGACTGTATCTGTAGCTCACCAAACCCCCAGTGCAGCGGTCCCAGCTCTACCGGAGGCCAGGTCGAACACGTAATCCACGCTGTCCTCCGTCAGCTCGGTTCAGAATCCACCGCCAGCTGCACTGTAGCCCCAGCTCACCTGAAGCCGGGCCGAACACGCTGTCCTCCGTCAGCTCGGTCCTCCTCCGCCAGCTGCACTGTAGCCCCAGCTCCGCTGAAGGCCAGGTCGCGCGTGAAAATACCATATTTGAAGTGCGACCAGTTCGCGTTGTACACGCTTCAAGGTGCGAATGTGCACGCGAACAGTTAGGCGTGTGTCGCGCTTCATATTCGCTCCCATCGCGTTCAGTGTGGACACAGCGTAAGTCACCTGTGGTCCCGTCCTCGGCATAGCCGACGTAGTAGGTGTAGTAGGGGTATTCGGATGCAGCCTACATTTTTTTTTTTTTACTGCTGCGCATGCGCATTAACCGAAAGTATGTCATTCTGATGGGTATGATGTTTTATTAAAACACTGGTTAAAGCGCGCGAAAATGGCAAATTTTAAAGCACGGCCAGTTCGTTTTGGACACGCTTCATGGTACGAATGTTATGGCGACCAGCTATGGGCGTGTCACGCTTTTTGGTCGCGTCCATCGCGTCCGGTGTGTAAGCACCGTCAGAAGTCTGTTGATAGGGGATCTAAAAGCAAAAATGATCATTTCACATAAGTGGTACAACATTCTTGAATAAAAAGTGCATTCTTTTTTGGAGGCCTACAAACTTTTGTGCATTTAAATCTGAGGAGTGCTAAGAAAAGTAAACAGCATTCAGATCAAACGTAACGTTTTTTTATTCGGTTTGTTTGTCGTTTTCTTGTTGAAAAAAAGTTATGTTGCCGTTTATTTATAAAAAAACAGGATTTTATCGTTGTGTTCCTACACGGACTGTTTTTGTCGCAGCACCACAAACTAGAGCAACATGGAGGGAGAATCCAGCATGTTTTACTGCAGTAGCAGCAGCGGTTCTGATCCACTCAGCGTGTCTAAGAGCGACATTCTGAGAGGAATCATCACCGAGAAGCTGAGCACAGCCGCCCGGGAGATCCTGGCGGTGGTGGAGAGGACCGTAGCCGACTACGAGCAGGAGGCTTCGGGCTTCAGGCAGGAGATCGACCGACAGAGGAGGCAGCTGGAGCTGCTGCAGCCTCAGGTCAGACTGCACAGAAGAGGTCAGTGGTGGACTGGAGGTTCTGGTTGGATCCAGTCAGAGCAGCTCAGGTGTTGATCAGATGGTTGTTTGTGTGTGAAAAGCTGAAGCGGGACTCCCAGAGCTGCAGAGCCATGAGGTGGTGGTGGTTGGAGAGGAAGAGGAGCAGCGGCGGAACGCGGGTAGGACTCACCTGGAAAACGTTTACTCAGATTTATTTATATTCATCAGCAGAATTTCAGATCTGCTACGTTTTCAGTTATTGGTTAAAAAAAGCAAAAACACAGATGGGCTCAAACGTCCAAACATTTCCACCCACATTTACATTAATTAACATAATTACAGGCTGTACATAGGGTGACCATATTTTGACTTCCAATAAAAAGAGGACACTTGACTAATTTATGAAACGCTTCAACAACTTCAACATATACAATGTGTTCCTTCTTTATGTGGTTAGAAAAAAATTATTCCTTGATCTGTAAAAAGTGGAAATGTCCTCGGAGAAGAGGAGAGTTGGTCACCCTATTTCATATAACTGTACAAAACCAGTAGTTCCGTGTGCAATAAAACATTGAGCACCACCATATTGCCATAATGTTATGATGCTCGTTTCACCTGCGACCCTGATATTGGTGTTCGAATCAAGTTCTGCATATCGATGCATCGAATCTTTGCCCATTTTTGGTCACTCCTGGTAATTTGCACAATTTTCTTTTTAATTCTTGTAAAAAGTCTGCGGTTTAATGCACAAATACACATTCACACTGTAAAGTATTTGTAAATTATTCTGCTCAGTTGCATGTTTGATCAAAGTATTTCAATAGCTGAACAGTATTTTATCTTCAATAAATCAAACTTTATCTTTAAAGAGATTTTCATTTAAACATTGCAAGTCAAAGTGCTTTACAGATTAAAAAATACACGAATAAACCTCATTCTTATTACTCCCCCGTACATTTAAATATCGAAACTTTATCATGAAACTCATGGGGTTGAGTGAATTTCATGTCATTTTTCTGAGCTCTTGTAGGACGTAAACAAGGTGATGGTTTTCTTCTGCCAGCCACAGATCCGTCCAACCAACTATTCAACCTTTTGTCCAGGTGTGGGCAACATCGGCAATCTGGATTTCCTCTGGTATAATGATGATGATGATCATGATGAAGAGAAACCAGCCGTCGTTCCGCTGACACTGAAACAGGAGGATCTGAAGGACCCGGATTATGAAATACCACAAAGGTTACACATCTATGATTCAATATTTTAAAGTTAAATGTCATATTGCAGTTTAAATACAGACGTGGACAAAATTGTTGGTACCCTTCATTAAATCAAAGAAAAACTCATAATGGTCACAGAAATAACTTTAATCTGACAAAAGTAATAATAAATAAAAATGATATAAATGTTGACCAATGAAAGTCAGACATTGCTTTTCATCCATGCTTCAACGGAATTATTTAAAAAATAAATGCATGAAACAGGCCTGGACAAAAATGATGGTACCCACAACTTAATATTTGGTTGCACAACCTTTTGAGGCAATCACTGCAATCAAATGATTCCTGTAACTGTCAATGAGACTTCTGCACCTCTCAGCAGGTATTTTGGCCCACTCCTCATGAGCAAACTGTTCTAGTTGTTTCCGGTTTGAAGGGCGCCTTTTCCAGACAGCACGTTTCAGCTCCTTCCAAAGATGCTCAATAGGATTGAGATCAGGGCTCATAGAAGGCCAGTGTTTTCCTCTTAGCCCTTCTTGGGTGTTTTTAGCTGTGTGTTTTGGGTCATTTTCCTGTTGTAAGACCCGTGACCTGCGACTGAGACCATGCTTTCTGACACTGGCCAGCACATTTCTCTCTAGAATCCCCTGATAGTCTTGAGATTTCATTGTACCCTGCACAGATTCAAGACACCCTGTGTCAGATGCAGCAAATCAGCCCCAGAACATAACCGAGCCTCCCCCATGTTTCACAGTAGGGACCGTGTTCTTTTCTAGATATGCTTCATTTTTCCGTCTGTGAACATAGAGCTGATGTGCCTTGGCAAAAAGTTAAATTTTTGTCTCATCTGTCCACAGGACATTCTCCCAGAAGCTTTGTGGCTCGTCAGCATGTAGTTTGGCATACTCCAGTCTGTTTTTTTTAATGATTTGTCCTCTGGCTCAAACAGCGAAGGATGTTCCGATCTGACACTGATGTTCCTTGAGCATAAAGTTCAGCTTGGATCTATTTTGAAGTCTTTCTAGGCTCTTTTGTTACCATTTGGATTATCCGTCTCTTTGATCTGTCATCAATTTTCCTCCTGCAGCCACGTCCAGGGAGGTTGGCTACAGTCCCATGGATCGTACATTACTGAATGACATGTGCAGCTGTAGTCACAGAAACATCTAGCTGCTTGGAGATGGTCTTATAGCCTTTACAGTTAACATGCTTGTCTATGATTTTCTTTCTCATCTCCTGAGACAACTCTTTCCTTTGCTTCCTCTGGTTTATATTGAGTGTGGTACACACCACGTCACCAAACAACACAGTGACTACCTGGAGTCCTATATATAGGCCCACTGAGTGATTACAGGATTGTAGACACCTAGGATGCTGATTAGTGGACATACCTTGGATTAACATGTCCCTTTGGTCACATTATTTTCATTCTTTTCTAGGGGTACCATCATTTTTGTCCAGGCCTGTTTCATGCATTTATTTTTTAAATAATTCTGTTGAAGCATGGATGAAAAGCAATGTCTGACTTTCATTGGTCGACATTTATATAATTTTTATTTATTATTACTTTTGTCAGATTAAAGTTATTTCTGTGACCATTATGAGTTCTTCTTTTATTGACTGAAGGGTACCAACAATTTTGTCCACGTCTGTAGTTTTAAAAAAATGCATATAAAATGTAATGTGAAAATTACAATTTGAAATGTTAATTTAAGTTATTTTAAATTTCACTATGCATAACTGCAACAAATTTATTCATAAAGTATCATCTTTACCTGTGATGTGAGCGGGGCCTGTCATATTCAATTTTCTTTTATTTACATAGCACTAATTCGCAACAAATGTCATCTCAAGGGTCTTTACAACAAAAGTCGTTTCAATAAAATTATATAAAACACTCCAATCAGTTAAAAGTTTTCTATGTAAGGAATCCCAGCAGATTGTGTTGAGTCTGTGATGTGAGGTTGTGCCCGGATCATGCAGACTCCAACCATAGCTATTCCTCAGCAATCCCTCATACTGAGCAAGCATGTAGCGGCAATGGAGAGGAAAAACTCCCCTTTCACAGGAAGAAACCTGCGCTAGAACCCTGGCTCAGTACAAGCGGTCATCTGCCACGACCGTCTGGGGGTTTGAGAAGACAGAAGAGACAGCATGGAGGACGCTCGGTGACTTTGAGCATCATCTGGACCGATGTTCCCCA
The DNA here is from genome assembly GCA_028564705.1 of Apricaphanius iberus. Classification (NCBI taxonomy): domain Eukaryota; kingdom Metazoa; phylum Chordata; class Actinopteri; order Cyprinodontiformes; family Aphaniidae; genus Apricaphanius; species Apricaphanius iberus. Next base: position 690,560 of record JAPXFQ010002186.1, read on the forward strand.
TCCAGCAGGGGGCGTTATAGTTGAGCAGGGTACCAGACCATGGTGAGCTTCTACGGGGAGAAAAATACTGACAGAAAACTGGGTTAACAATCTCAATAACAGCAGAAAAAATATATCTGGAGAGTAGTAGAAGAGAAAAGTAGAAGAGAAAAGAAAAGTGGTCAGTCTGTCCTCCAACAGTCTAAACCTATAGCAACATAACTACAAAAATAGCTCAGGATAACCTAAGCCACTCTAACTATAAGCTTTTATCAAAAAGTAAGGTTTTAAGCCTAGTCTTAAAAACGGAGTATCTGCTGCAGCGACTAAAACTGACATTTGCTCATTACTATGACAAAGGGAATAACTGATATCAGTAAATAAAATCTGTGCTGAGAGTTCATTTTTAACGCAATAATTGAGATAGTGTTTTTTTTGTGTGTGTTTTGCACATTCCTGCATGATTTTCTCGTCATGCTTGGATACTTTATACCTTGGCCATCTGTCTGAAATACACATTTTCTGTTGTGGACAATGACGTACAGTGGCTGCAGGTGCTCCATCCAACAGGGGGCGTTATAGTTGAGCAGGGTACCAGACCATGTGGAGCTTCTATTGGGAGAAAAACACTAAGAGAAAACTGGGTTAACAATCACAATAACAGCAGAAAAAATATATCTGGAGAGTAGTAGAAGAGAAAAGTATCTTTATTTAATACCAGATCAGAAAAAAAAAGAGATCTGATCCAAGAGTTGAGAGTAATCCACATTGAGATATGGGATCTAGTTGATCCACAGGAATGAAGGTTGAAAACAGCCACCAACCGGTGGTAATATTTTTAATTTTACTTTAAAATTGCTGTCATGATTAGTGGTTTCATTCAAATTGTAAAAATAAAAGCAGATATATTGCTCTTAAATACTGATATAATATTGTGACATAGAATGATGGCATATATCGGTATATCACTATTTTCCTAGAGCATCATTAGTGTTTATCTGGTGTTGTAGGTACAGTCATATCTCTGGTCTAAGTTAAGCGGATCAGTTTCAGAACGTCTGACATCTCCACTTCCTTTTTCGTCCAGAGTCCGACTAATAAAGAGGAGACCCAGAAAGCCGCAGATCAGCTGCTCCCAGAACCACCTGGACTTCAGGGTCCGGCTTCTGGAGGACCCTCAGACTGAAACTGTCTCCAACATCGGTACGCTCCATACACTCCTGTCTGTTTGAGTTTCAAATTTTATCTCTAAAAGCAGCTTTTCCTATGTGAAGACCAGTGGTGCCTTTAACGCATTACTTAGTAGGGCGTTAATCCTAATATGACCACCTTTTCAGTAACGACTAATCTAACGCGTTACTATTTCCATACAGGTAATCAGATTAAAGTTACTTGTTTAAGCCGCTGTGCGTTGCTATTTTTGTAATTTTCTTAAGCAAAAACATATATTTGGTCGATGTCGGCAAAAGCATAAGGAAAACAAGCAACGATAGCGGTAAATGTGGTCTTCCATTCCTTCAACAACACTGCTACCCTCTTTTGATGTTGTAATCTGAAACAGATGATTATTATCTCCTTTACGGTAGTTTTGTCCTGAGTCTGTAAATTCTGTAATCTGAGTCTGCCCCCTAGTGGGTCTCTCCAGTACTGCATGCAGTGAGTAAGCAAGTACGTCCCGAAGACGTAGCTTGTAGCTTCATAGCTGCTGGTGTCAGTGTGAGGTTAAAAAGCAAGTATATTTCCAGCCTTACTGTTAAAATACACTTTCAGCAAAGTGATTATTGGCAAAACTGGTTGTTGTTTCTATGTTGAGTCAGTGGAAAGTGCTACTGGAAGCTGCTGAACGTAACGAATAAAGTAACTTGTTTTCTAACGTAGTTACTTTTAAAATAAAATAATCAGTAAGAATCCAAAGAATCCTTCTCTCATTTCTCCTTTATTAATAAATAATTAGTTTTGAGATGGTGTCACAATATAAACATCTAGGAGTTCTCATGGATAATAAGTTGAATTTTGGACCCCAGGTTGAGTCGGTGATCAAGAAAGCATACCAGCGTATGCATTTTTTACCGGAAGCTTCGTGTTTTTAAAGTTAGCCCAGTTTATATCAAAGTGTTTTATTCCTGTTTTATTGAATCAGGTCTTACGTTCTCTTTTATTTGTTGGTATGGGTTACTTTCTTTGAGAAACAGGAATTCCCTGCAAAGCATCACCAGAGAATGCGGTAAAATTGCTCGCATTCCTCTAATCTACCTCAGCGATCTCTTTATCTCTAGACTCCTTAAGAAAGCTCAAGTTATCATGGCAGATTACAGGTAGAAGTCAGTAATCAGATTACTTTTTCAAAGTAAATGTGGCAACACTGGTGAAGAATGACTTGAAGAATGATGGTTTATGAAGTAAATAGTCTGGTTTGGGGTCCAAAGTTCCTCAGATTTTATGTCCTGAGATTGACTGCTGGGGACGTCTCTAATATACACTGCTCAAAAAAATAAAAGGAACACTTAAACAACACAATGCAACTCCAAGTCAATCACAGTCTGTCCAATTTGGAAGCAACACTGATTGACCATGAATTTCACAAGCTGTTGTGCGAATGGAATAGACAACAGGTGGAAATTGTAGGCAATTAGTAAAACACTCCCAATGAAGGAGTGATTCTGCAGGTGGTGACCACAGACCACTTCTTAGTTCCTTCGCTTTCTGGCTGATGTTTAGGTCACTTTTGAAAGCTAGCGGTGGTTTCACTGTATTGGTAACATGAGACGGAGTCCACGACCCACACAAGTGGCTCAGGCGGTGCAGCCAATCCAGAATGGCCCATCATTATGAGTTGTGGCAAAAATGATGCCTGATGGCGGTTTATTCTAGCTTCTGCTTTGCTCCTTTAAATGCCCAAATCCTCCCCGGGGAGCCGTGGCAAATCCCGTTTTACAAACGGTATGGTCCTATAAAAACAGATCCCCACATCGCCCAGCCCTAATTCAGATGTTATTTTAGCGTTCACTTTATTTTTCTTTAGTCTTAGTTTAGGAGCAAACTATATATTAGTTGAAAGTAATGACATTCTATCCAAATAAATCTTTCTGGTTGTTTCTCACAACAAACATCTCTTTTCTCTTCCAGTGTTTCAGAAGAGTCCCATTCACGACTTAAGTTGTCCTCAGGATCTACAGGAGTCGGACTTCCTGGACCTGCTGAGGTCCACTTTCCCTCAGCTGGCTGCAGGAGCGCCCTTTGACCTGTTCATTACGGATAACAGGAGGAGGCTGCATCCTCTGATGGTCAACACTCTGACTCCAGAGGAAATCTACAGGACCATGAAATCCAGCAAACATGCTGTCTTTTACATTCGCCTGAAGGTTTTCCACTCTTTACCTTAAGAATTTCTACTGTGCAACAGTCGGCTTCTTCTGGATCACCCAGGCTTTTTGAACGTTTTTTGTGGAGTTATTTTTTGGACCAAAAGTATCAGGGAGACAGTCGAACAAAAATCAAGAAATTGAGGAAAAACACAATTGAAAAAAAGAAAAAAGTTGTGTAAATGTGTTGTAAGTTTTCTCTGTTACATTCTCGCTGTTCAGAGCTTCGGAAGGGACTACTGAGAAGTCCTTTCAGATTGGGCAGTGATTTTCTGAGTGGCAGATTAGTGACCCGTAGGGATGGGTACCGAAACCCGGTATTAAATTAGCCCCGGGGTGATTCTGACGGTCCACCCAGACCGATAAAGTTCAGCCTTATCGGTCCTCTTAACTGTAAAATTAGGTTTGTATTAATCTTTTGCGGGAGATATAAACACAAACCAAACACTGTATGGGCAGCCCGATCCTCCTTAACAAACAAACGCCGCGGGGACTGAAGGTGGGAGAGGCGACTGCTGCGCTCTTAGTTACACAGAAACGATCCGAACTTTGGCTTCGTTTTACAAAAATAGAAGCCGACAATGCACGCTGTCACAAATGCAAGAAAAGCTTTGCTTAAAAAGGCCAGAACACTAGTAATTTGACCAAACACTTTGCTAAAATACACCAAAACAGAGTTTTTGACTGCCTGAGTGCTGCAGCATTAGGATACAGCGGTACAGAGAATGGATGGGTGGATGTTATATCGTTGTTCTCAATGTTCTCTGGGCTTATTTTGCACTATACAGTTTAGCATTCAAAAGCTTTCTTTTTTGTTCTTAATTGCATTGTTTTATGGGGAAGTTATGTTTGATATTTTTTATTTGGATAACTTAAACTTTTTTTTAAAAATAGACAACACAGTATTTGTAGTTTTTAATAGATAAAATAAGTTGTTTATATAGTGTTTTTATCGAGTTATTCATTTTTTACTTTTTATTTCGTAGTTATTTATTTCCTGTGCTTTGCTGTTCCATTTGTTAAAAAAGAAAACAATTATAGTTCATTATTTGTGTCTTTCCCTTTTGTTTTAGTCTTTGAAAAAAACAAAGTACATATAAGGATACCGATAAAGTACCGGATCGATAATGAGTATCGTTAAGAGTAGTGGTATCAAAAAATCCTTAATGACCTAGTGACCAGGATGTTACGTAGCCTCCAGCTCGGTTTGTTTTTCTTTTGTCGGATGCTGACTGCGAGCCGAACCGGTTAGAGGATCTAAAGTGAGTATTGTTCATATGCAAGATGTGTTTAACTCTTTCAGTAAAGCTAAGCAATACATTAGAATCTAGTTTTAACTCGGCATTAGCTAACTAGCCATCTGTTTGGACTGCATAAGTAGCCACCTAGCTAAAGCGCTAGCTAGCATGGAGGAGAGCTTTGAGCTGACGTCCTCATATTCCTTTTTCAATGATTTTTGGGTTTTTTTCTCTCGATTTCTTGATTTTGTTTGACCTTTTCAGGGTTTTTCTTGATACTTTTGGCTCAAAAATAATTTCATACTCTTTTATCACAGATGTTCGCTGCAGTTTAGAGATCACAGACTGTATATTTTATAGACCCAGCTAGGGCTGAGTGATATAGCTAAAAAGTAAAAATTTTAGATTTTTATTACCAAATCCGATTTGCTATTTTAATAGATTTTTTTCCTAAAAAAAAATTAAACAACATTGATTATTTATAAAACCAATTAATCGGCCAGTCCTAGACCCGGCTTATGCATCCACATTGGTTTGAAGAAAAAAAAAGAAGAATGAAAACCTGTGCATACCCAGATAGCACACGTACGTCTTGCCGATGCATCAAGCTCTATCGCCGAGACGTTTCATGGAGAGCATTTGCTCATTGGCAAGATATCGCCGAGACGAATTTTGTGTTTTTCAGTGTCAGCCAATTCAATTGCTTGACCAGAGTTGACCGTTGTAAATCCATCCAGCCATTTCCTGCACCGCTTAGTCCAATTCAGGGTTGTGGGGAAGCTGGAGCCTATCCCAGCAATTAGCAGGAGAGAGGCAGGGTACAACCTGGACAGGACGCCAGTCTATCGCAGGGCCAGCTGTTGTAAATGCTAATTAAAAAATAATGTTTTATTATCAGTCAAAATTAGAGCATTAACCTAATCGAAAGACTTGCTTATAGCTCAAGTGTCCCTGGCCTCGGCCTTCTCCTCCCTTCCACCCTATCCTTGCTCAGCTGGAGCCAGTTCTGGATTGCCGGTTCCACTTCCTGTTTGGTTTGTGGAAAGGCCCCATTTCTAAGAACAAGAGTTAGGCAAAACCTAAGTTGGTCCGTGTTAGAGTTAGTGATTTTTAACCACTAGAAATTAAATTTAGTCAGGATTGAAGCGGTAGTGGACACAAATACAGACATTCTCGAAAGGATTTTTAATATAGCGAGACAAGTAGAAAATTGACAGTCAACTCAAGTCTACACAAAGACACTGAACACAGGGTATAAAAAGAAAAGTGAAACTCATAAGGGTAATGATGAGGACGCTGTGCGACCCATGATGGCTTGAGCAGAAGAATTGTGGGAGATCTATGTCGGGACCTGTGATTATTAGGTTAGTGAGGCTGAACATGGAAGCAGAGGAGCAGGAATAATAAATGATTATTCGATTAAAAAAACCCAAAACATTAAAACCCCTCCGGGGAATAAACAGAAATATGTGCACTACACAATTAAGTACATAGTACTACTGCATAGCAGTGTAGCACTCAAACTGAAACACAGCTGTAGTAATACTTAATGCAATTTCATGAACTGGTCTGCCCTTGATCCCAGTCTTCTCAGTCTCCCACACCAATTCAATTTGGTAGCAAGATCAGGGGAAAACAATTTCTGAAATACACGCCACAGTTTTTAAAACCGTTTTCCCCCCAATTATGGCCAGTTCTGCAATCTGAGGAAAATAAAAGAACAAATCAAGTGTTACCAAACAATATAAATTCATGTCTTTTGCATATGCCTGTGTTAATCTGGAACACATTAGCCTACCTTGACTATCTTTTTTAGTTTTTTTGTTACCAAAATGTTTATTTTTCAGCTTTTCTTTAAATCCATGACAACTCATTCAAGAATGATAAAGAAGAATCAAGCACTAATATGTTTGATTAGATTTTTTCTATCTTTTTTTTACATTTTGTCAGAGAAGGATGGTGAATTTTTATCCAGAACTTTTCAACGTAAAACAAAAACAAGGCACAAAAAAAGGAATATATAATAGCAATACATTGATAACTAATTTAATACAATGATGTGTGGCGTCTTGACAGAATAACAATGGCGCGGAAGGTGTAGGTTTGTGGTTTTCACTGCTTCTTCCGTGGTACTGCAACAATCAATAACAGCAGAGGAAGAAAACGGAGTGGGCTTACAAAGTTATGCACCCCAGCCTCCAAAAGGGGAAACTTTTTTTTTTAATTTAATATTTTATCAAATCTTTTGTTTTTATCTTCATAAAATGTTTCTAAAATTTATCTTTCTTTAAACTATTATTTTTTTGTTGCATTTTTAAAGATTTTTGTCTCCTTCGACAATCTTAACTGGACTTTTGCAGCCCAGCAGAAACGATAAACTCCACTCATTTGCTACAGTTGAAAATATTTCAACTTGTTAAAAACATTTTTGAACATCTGATACAGTTTGGTTGTTTGACCAATGCTAATTAATAAATGATGATCCCAAAAAAGATAAATTTTTTACATTTTATCACCAATTATTGTAGGGGGAACACATAACATCACATAACACCTGTTGCCTTGGCAACGCATCACAATAGCAGAAACGTACGATTTTAGCGGTAAAAAAAAAAAAAAAGTAATAATACTTGACTTAATATTTCTTTCTTTTGTTTGCGACAGAGGTGTCCACAATCGGAAATGAATGGAAGACGCGGCAGAAACAAAAAGCAAACCGTTTTAGTGGCTGAATTCGTAACAAGATACATGACGATCGTAACTTAATCTGTATGCGATAAGAGAACAGGATGTCGAAACAAAGATTTCGGAATATGACAGCCGACGAACTTTTTCCAACCAGATAACGTCAAATGGAGGAAAAACAATAGGACTTAACCTTTCATTGGTGTCGGCTGTTGATCAACTCGTACATCACTCACCGGGAACTTTTAACTTTCACAGAGTAAAACAAATAACTTTTTTTGGGCAATTTGGTTTACCTGTAACTCTGAAACTCACTCCCATGACATCCCTGGACCCGTAACTGATAGGATAAGTCCCGCCCTCTGGGGGTCTTCAGTGTGTGGGCAGATCTGGGGCCGACTGAAAGCCGACACAGCAGAGACGCTTGTTGAGCGGGCGCTACTGAGCTACTGTGCTATCTGGGTAGTTGCTCCTACCCTTCCCAACCTACACTTCGCTCTTCTCAACTGGAGAAGTCGTCTCAACTCTATGTACCTTTCCTTTTTTTTCTATAAACAGAAAAAAAGAAGCTTCCAATTTTTTTTTATGGTCAGAAACCAAGAATGTCCCAGATGCTTTGATTCTCGTAAGCATAGATACATTCCAGTTTGGAAGCAAAGTCCGGGGACTTTGGGTCGGGCTCTCCAATCTCTGGTGCTGATGTCACCAAGGTTGGTGGCAAAGCTCCATGGGTGGATGAGAATCGCCCGGAGTTCTTCAAGTCTCTGGAGGTTGTGGGCTGTGTTGGTTAACGCGGTTCTGGAATATCACGTGGACATCGGGGGCAGTTCCCTTGCATTGGCAGACCGGGGTCATGGTCACCCTATTTAAAAAGGGAGAGCACAGCATGCATTGCAACTATAGGGGGATAACATTTCTGACCCTCCCTGGTAAGGTCTCTTCAGGGGATCTGGAGAATAGTTGAATAGTCGAACCTTGGATCCAGGAGGAACAATGTGGTTTTCGTCCTGGCCGTGGAACATTGGGCCAACTCTACACCCTCAGCAGGGTCTGGGAGGGAGCATGGGACCAAACTGCCGTTTGAGCGTGACTCTCGGGGAGTCCTTTGGGGGGGGTTCCCCAGGAGTATGGGATACCAGGCCCTTTGATACGGGCTATTAGGTCCCTATAAGACAGTTGTCAGTGCTTGGTTCCTATTGTCGCCTGTAGCTTCGTTCGTTTCTTGTGAGAGTTGGACTCTGCCAAGGTTGCCCTTTGTCACTGATTCTGTTCATAACTTTTATGGACAGGATTTCTAGGCGCACCCAATGTATCTACAGGAGCACGGGGTCCACCGATATGGAGATTTCCACCAACATGTTCCACCAACTGGTGGTCATGTCTCCTTTAACTGGTAGTCGCATCTCCTTTAACTGGTAGTCGCATCTCCCTTAGCTGGTAGTCGCATCTCCCTTAACTGGTAGTGGCCCACTGCAGCGCCTTATTAAAATGATCACGCTAATGAGATGAACGGCTGACCGCTAAAGCCAGAGCCTGATCCGAGACAGTGATTGAAATTAAGCCCGGTCGGGTTCGGGCAAAGATCTTCAGCGCTACGTAGTATATGAGCAGAAAGAAACATGACTGCATAAGAAACTGGAATGGAGTGAATTAAATAATATTCTGTTTAGATATTGATGTGGACATTATGCTGGGAGCACAAGTGGCTGTTAGGTCAGTAAAAAATTCCGCATCAGGTTTGGTGGGGACAAACCCGTCAACCATAAATATTGCTGGGGACGTGTCCCAGGCATCCTCGGTTAAAATGACACCTATGTATTGTCCCACGCTGATATTGTGATAATAATTGCAATCAGATCTACTGTGTTATCAACTCAGTTGAAGTGTCGGACGGCCAATTCAGGTTGTTGATCCTTTGGCTATCACTGTTTGGTTATATTACGGATTTAGATTAAGGAAGCAGAAAATGAAAGATCTTTATGAAATTTTTTAGCTAATTCTGTTCCCAAAGTCAAAAAAGCGACTCCTAAAAAAAAAGTCCTGATTTGTTCTCCAGACAGGAGAAGATAAGGACAGTGAGAAGGAGGAGAAGGTTCTTCAGCTTGTACAGTATGAACCAAAGTCTACTGACTCTTTGACTCTAGAGGATGAATCCGCTCGAATTCACAGGTAACCAGTTACCACCAGAATTAACCCTTTATTATTCTCTCCAAATCACAGCTAAGATGTTCTTGTTTCTTCTTTCAGTCCTGAGGATTTAAACAATAGTGTAGGGTCTGTGGAGGCAGACGAAGGGGCAGCTGAGGGTGACACAGGATCCGGAGATGGAAATGAGGCCTTTGGAGATGATGAGTGTAAACCAAAACACGAAGAGCCTGAAGACCTGAAGGCTCCTGAAGATCCAAAGCCAAAAAGGACCGTTAAGGAAGGACCAAGCCAAGTTTTGGAGAAGGGTGAGGAGAGCAAGGCACACTGTCACGTGTGTGGGGTGTTTCACAAGACAATGTTTGGTTTAGTCAGACATGCCTGGAATCACATGGATGACCCTAAGAGTGTCTGTGGGGTTTGTGGAGAGAGTTTCAGTTCTCCAGAGGACCTGAATGGACATTTTAAAGTTCACAAAAAAACCTACGATTGCTCGCACTGCGGGAAGTCCTTCTTTAGCACCAGGGGCCTCAGAAACCACGTCGCCCAGCACAGCAGAGAACACAAGTTAGAATGCGACATCTGCAGCAAAACCTTTGCACACATATCCAGCCTGAAGGCCCACCACTGGGTCCATGTGAAAGAGCGACCGCACAAGTGTGACATGTGTCCGAAGTCGTTTGGTCTTGAATGGCAGCTTGTTACTCACAAGAAACATCATGCCAGCTGGGACAGATACCGATGCAACATCTGTGGACGGTCCCTCTCCTCCCTGAGTTCTCTGGCTCGCCACAAATTCACGCATTCCAACGAGCGCCACTTCGCCTGCAAAGTCTGCGGGAAACGCTTCAAACAGGATCTTACCCTGAAGGAGCATGAGAAGGTCCACACCGTCCGGGAGCGGAAGTTCCTGTGTCACATCTGCTCTAAGGCCTTCATGTACAACAGAGTACTGATGGGCCACTTGAAATCCCACAGTGATGAGCGGCCGTTTGTCTGCAGCGTCTGCACCAAAGCCTTCCTTGTGAAGTCTTCTCTTACCAGACACATGCGCATTCACACCGGCGAGGCGCCGTACAGCTGTTCCCACTGCGGCCGCCACTTCAAATGTAGTGGCAACCTGGCCATGCACATGCAGGTCCACCTCGGTACCAGGCAGGTCACCTGTGGAGTCTGTGGCAAAACTCTTTCTCGAAAGGAACACCTGCCTGTCCACATGAGGATCCACAATGGAGAGAGACCCTACAAGTGTTCATTGTGTGACAAAGCCTTCACCCAGAGCAACTGCCTGAAATTCCATATGAAGCGCTACCATCCGGAAGAATTCGTCCACCCAGAACCTTCTACGTCCGACGTACCGCCACCAGAAACCAAAGAAAGTTGTAAAGGACTTTGAGCTTTTTATCTTGACTTTTCAATTATTTGGATGGTTTATTGTGCCAACAACATTGCCCAGAAATCTGGAAAACATAAAATTGTATATACAATCATCATTTCCGTGGTTGATATTCTGATGTTGTAGCAGATTTTTGCCCTCATTTGATTAGAGTCTCAATGAGGGTTCAGGGTAAATGGTGAATGCCCTTTAGTTGTTTAGGACTTTATCTACTAAAGGAATATTCATTTTAACCATATATTTCATTCATTAATAAGAATTAAGTAGATATGCAGGACTGTAGGAGACAGACTTAGCAACAACTTGAATGAACCAATCACGTATTGTCTATCAAACCCAATGTAATGAGATGATGCCAAATGATCTTATAAAAGTGATGTTCCAAATAAAGACCGGGTTGGACTCTGTGAGTAACCCGCCTGGGACTATAGAATTTAGAGTTCTAAGTAGGGCAATTAGTTCAAACACTACCCCAAAGTACTTCAAACTACGTTCAGTCATTCACCCATTCACATTCACTCAGGTGATGGCAAACTGCATTGTAGCCACAGCTGTCTTGGTCACACTGACAGAAGTGAGGCTGGCACCACGGGACCTTCTGACCACCATCGACACCAGCAGGCAAGGTGGAGGAAGTGTCTTGCCCAAGGAAACAACGACTGAGATGGGCAGAGCTTGGATTTGAACCAGCAACCCTACGGTTACAACACGAGTTCTTGAGCCATGGTCCCTCACTCCGGTTATAACCTGGACGTTCATTGTAAGAAAAAAGCATCAGATCTAAAGACTATTATTTTCAGAAATGTTTACTTTTTTTTTTTTTTACTGTTTTCATGTTAAGACGAAACTTTGTAAAACAAAAATGTTAAGCATTTTACATCGACCTAATGTACGCCAGCCTCAACAGTTTTCGTTGTGGAATTTGATCTAAAAAAGGGTGTCGAGGACAAAACTGACAGAAAACATAGTGGTATTCTATGGAGGGATTTCAGCTCCTATGGAGAGCAGAACTTGAGCAGATAACAAGAAGGTTAAGCAGAGTAGACTAGGGTTTTTCTTTTTAGTCTTTATATAATTTGAACTGTTTTCATCCCTATCATCCCTGTCATTGTGTAGTTACTAATGCTAACTGCTAATTATGCTAATAGATATTTTACCGCTCCTGAAATAAAAATTTCTTGCAACATTTTGCTTTATTTTGTGATTCGTTTTTCACACTCAAATCAAAACTTTATATATTTAGTACTTTTTGTACACGAAATGCATCTCAAAGTGCTTTACAGATTAAAATAACTCCACATAAAGCACCTTACCGTCCCAGTCTTAAAAACATGAACGTTCTCTGTGGCCCTGAGGTCCTCCGGCAGCCTGTTCCAAGGGTGAGGGCCATAATAATGGAAGGACGCCTCACCGTGGGTATGTGTCCTGACTTTAGGGATGACAAGGAGACGGCTGCCCAAGGAGCACAGAGACTGCGAAGGTCAAAGGATTTCAGAACGATAAGAAGGGCCAAGAACATTAAGACACTGAAAAACCCATTAAAAGAACATTCAAATCGATCCTAAAACATACGAAAGACAGAAGCCTTCTGTTAAAACCATTGATGATAAAAATCACAGGGGGAAGGTAAGAGAATAGGAGGGAACTTAAGAAAGACATCTAAGAAACCTGCAGCCACTTCAGGGTTTAGATGACATTTCCTGACGGTTCTCTCAGAGGTCTCTGGTTGGATGGAACTGGTGAAATTAAAAAAAGACACGATGGTGGTCAGAGACAGCAAAGTCAACAACACACTGGTGAACAGGCCATGCGTGATGAGCAAATCCAGCGTGTGTCCTCTGTTGTGAGTCAGCTGCATGACAAATTGACTAAAATCTATATAATTAAAACTCTAAGTCTGTTTATAGGGGCTCTAAAGGTTATCTAAATGTACCAGCTAAAATGATCATTTCACATGAGTTGTACAAAATTGATAAAAACGGGAAATTCTTGGTTATAAAAGCAGTTCCACCTCCCCTTTTGCTGCTAAAGTTAAAATTTGGTGGGGAGAACAACAGTGGCATCTGCACTCAGCCATGTTTCTGTTAAAAATCAGCACTGAAGATTGTCTAAAATCTAAAGTTTTGTTCAGCAGAGAGCGAACATTTTGAATGCCATGTTAATAGTGGATGGAGATCGATTGACTATATTATTAGCAGCAGGTGGAGCTTTTGGCAGTTATTTCAGATTCTTTCGGTTGCATTTGTTCTTTTTATTTTTACCCCGCTCTCTGCTAAAAGTAACAGGTATGAGTGATGTAATGAAAGGTCCAAGTCCTTGCCAACATTCTAGTGCCTTGTCTGTTTAAATGCAGTCCGTCTTCAGCCCTCAGTTGAATGTATGGCTATTCAACCTATGCAGCGAGCTAAACATAAGAAGAGATGGTTCCAGGAACAACAGGACACAACTTTGTTTTGTGTCTTTAGTGAAGACTGCTTTTCCTCTTTTAATTTGTAAGACTGTGAACATACAATAAAAAATTACATAAAGTTCATTATTGACTTAATTTTTAACCATAACAAAGGTTAACAACATAGCTTTTCTTAATCTTTACATTCACCAAAAACGTTTTTTTTTTTTGTCTTTATAAGTTAAAATAACCTCTTGAGTAAAAGAAAATTAGCAAATCTTGCCGAGAATAAAGCTACACATTGATTACTTACAGATTATGGCTCAACAAACTTCCCAACTGTGTAAGTTTGGCTTAAAGGTGTGAAGCTGGCTTTCTCTTCCAGGCATTTTCATTAACTTTTCCTGCTGCTTACCACAGGGGGCAGTGAAGCACACACAACATAACTGAAGAAGAAACCATAAAACTCAAAAAGTAATTCTACCCACTAGTGGGAAAACTGAGAAATGCACTAGCCAAAGAAAACCAATAGAAGAATAACAGAGGGGCAGAATAGTCCGTCTGCCCCAAACAGTTGACCCCTTCCGCCGAAAATGTAAAGATTGTCTATAAAGCCCATATTGTGCATCACAGTGGCATAGGGAAAGCCAGGTGTTCAAAGATAATATTCTACTAAAGCGTCCAATTCCTCTGCCAACGGTGGAGGTGGGGCCAGAGATTTAAAAAAAAACAGTCGCATGCGAGTTTTTTAATAGGGTATAAAGACGGATAAAATCTGACTTTTCAAAAGTGCGGGGATGGATGTGTTTTTTGTGTGGGTTTTTTTTGTTAATAAACAGATAAATACAATGAATTCAATTGAATTGAATTGAAATTGAATTGAATTGAATAAATACAATGACTGGTAGCCAGTAACAGTAACCCTTTTCCTCTCGTTACCTCTCCATTACTCTGTTCCTCTTGTCTGCCTTTTCCTCTCTCTTCATCGCTGTCTTCCTCACTCCTGGCCGCATCCTCAAATAAACTCTGCTCAAAGGTACAGCCATGCATGCATTCCTCTACGTCAGGGGTCACCAACCTTTTGGATACTGAGAGCTACACAAAGGGTGCTTAGTAATACAAAGGGCTACCTGTACATTACACAGTTGCATGGTCTATCTTATGCTAAGTCTGATCACAGCTTAATTGCTCACCAATAATACCAAAAATACATGATCATAATTGATTTAAGACAGGAAAAAGATGCATTTAAACATGCAACATTTCATTTCAATTAATATCTCAGCACATTTGAGTTATTTGCTATTTTCAAAACATGTCCAGGGAGCACCTTATGCTGTCCCTGAGAGCACCTTGGTGCCTGCGGGCACCATGTTGGTGATCTATGCTCTACGTCATGCACCCCCATAAACTATTAACCAAATTAAAGCTCAGAGCCTCGTTTTTCTAATGATATAAACTATTTTAGCACACAACAACCACAGCACTGACTCTAAAGCATTTTTTTTACAGAAAAGCATAAACGGCAAGAATTTATTTTCCCTACCTGTGACGGGCTCCTGCATGATAAACATTTATAATACCTAGAAAGTTTGCTCCCATTCTGTCCATATAGTAATTTTAGATAAAATTCAGATGAACATTTTTAACATCAACATTTTTTATATTTAGATAATTTAGATGAAAAATAGACAAAAAATGGATAACAAATTTAGATGCTCTGATAATTTAGATAAAAATATAAAATTAGGCTATAAATATAAAATAAATGTTAAAAAAACCAAAGTAGTTTAGACTGGTAGACACTACAGCATCTGGGTTGAAACATTCAAAAGTCATTGCACTTTTCCAATAAGTTCCCAAATTTATCCAATTGCGATAAATGCTCTAAAGCGCCTGGACATTACTAAAGAAAAAATGATGTAAAGAAATTATTTTTACAGATATACTTTTCAAATTTGAAATTTGAGTAGTCAACAAGTTATTCTGTGTTTCTAGTGTGTTTCAGTTCCCAACTACCAGTTGTAGTTATCTGCACTTATATTTTCACAAAAAATTAAGGCGAGGATAAAAAAAAAAAAAAGAGTATTTTTTTCAGTGAGTTATAAAGTGCATAACGTTTTACCAGTATTACCTACAATGATTCTGACTGCTCTGGGTAAAACTAGAAGGTGTTACCTTTACAAAGAGCACAAACATGTATTTATACTGCAGAGGGTTGAAAAACAGCAATAACTCTAATTTCGAGATGCCACATTAAATGTGATTTAGCCAAAATGACCCGGAATCATGAATAACAGGGTGAAAATATGACTTAGAAATATTACCCAGTGTTGGGGAGTAACGGAATACTTGTACCGACGTTACGTATTTAAATTACTAATTATGAGTAACTGTATTCAGTTACAGTTACTTTCTTTAAACATGGTATTCATAAAACGGTTACTTTCATAATACCATTGGAATACATGTGTGTTTTTTCACTTTCACCCTGAAAGACTAACATATAAATCGTGGTAAATGTGTTTCCGTATTGTGTAGGCTATCGCATAATACTGATGAACAACATGCCGCCGAAACATATATCCTATAGCTGAAATACTCCTGACTATCAAGCATCACAATTAAGATGGGTTGCCAGGTATGGATTCAGGTAGAGATTTTTAACTCTAAAAAGAGGAGAGGACGGGAGAGCGAAATCTGACACAGCAATGCGATCTTTGCCAGTTAACAACCTACTAGGTGCATCCAACGACTCAACATTTAGTCTGAAGAAACAACTTAAAGTAGGTCATTTTTATAGACTAGGTCCGTCTAGTTTTCCTTGTTTTGTCCATTATTTGACAATATATCGTGTTAGGTAATTTCTCACAGTTAGTTTTTGTATCTGACATGACCTTAGCTTGATTATATTATCGTCGTGATGGGTTTCCCGAAAATTATGGCTGCAAGGATAAAAGCTTTCCATTTGGAGCGCAATGATTGTCAGTTTACAATACTTTGTTTGTTGTTTATAACCGAAAGTCACGAATAGCCTAATTGGCTGCAAAACATTTAAAATGACGAAATATAAAAATCTAATAAAATATAAAGAGATATTAATGCTAAAAAACAGTTTGTTTGTTTTTTGGGTCACTGAGAGGTAGCAGTGCTGTGCCAAAAATAATTAAATGGTTTTATTTATTTTTTTCCAGTCAGTACCTAAAGTTTAGCATTAATATGCATTCAGTAGCTACCAGCGCATTTTGTGGCATTTAATAGACTTAAAGGCTGTTTTTAAGGGTAAGTTTTCCAAATATTTAGAATACAGTAACAGGATTCAGCAAAGTAACGGAACACGTTACAAAATTTATTTTAAAGCAGGTATTCAGTATTCTGTAACTAAATATAGTTACAAAGTATTCTCCCCACACACTATAAATTAGCTCCCATTTTCTTTTGCTCATGACAGAGTAAATAACCCAAGTAATTGGTGTTAATTTTTGACTGCGTAACTTTACAAACAGCACTCGATAGTCCTCTAGGTGCCTCATCTTGAGCTTCTCTTGGCTTTTTCCAGCGGCGGGAGAGCTAAATATAAGTTGAAGTAGCCGATATGTTGCTTATTTATTGAGAATCCCCCAGAATGAGTCGGGAGAGGAGGAGACGAACCTCTGAAGGCTCCCAGAACGCTTCAGTCCAACATCTCGGGGAAGACCGGCAGCCTGACGCGTATCTGTTGTGATCTGGTTTTGTGGCTTTGCAGTAAAATGTTTGTGACAGCCGTGGTGGCAGATCCACGGGGAGACCGACCCCCTGACACAAACAGTGACCCCCCTCCAGGGTGGGTGGGGTCAGAGGTCAGAGCGCTGCGAGACAACAGAACTATATGAAAGGAAAGCTTTGGATGGAGACGGTTCAGCGGTGGTGTGGAGAAACCGGAATGTTTCAACAACATCTGCTGTCGTTTATTGAGTTTTCATGTTTGAAAGATCCAAGTTTGACACGAAGCCAAAGTGGAAAGGTAGCGACGACGACTCCAGAGAAACAGCTATTGCCGTTTTGTGCGTTTTACAGGTTCATTGCTGCTGATCATTCATGTGTTGAGATGTTTACCACGTTTCTACA
Organism: Apricaphanius iberus; assembly: GCA_028564705.1. NCBI lineage: Eukaryota > Metazoa > Chordata > Actinopteri > Cyprinodontiformes > Aphaniidae > Apricaphanius > Apricaphanius iberus. The sequence continues at coordinate 707,861 of JAPXFQ010002186.1, forward strand.
GTAATTTAGACAGAAAGTTTCCGAGATTCAACCAATGAGGTTTAGCCGCTGAGAGGGAGGAGCTACGTTGATTAAGACATCTAATCAACGTAGTTAAACCAGAACAAGATTTTTACAGATATTTTTGGAATTACTCTCATTCTCCAAAATATATTTTGTCTGTACTTGAACATAGCCCACCAGAATCAGCCATCCTGACCGTTTTGTTCCACCTCCCTTGACACCAGATGCTTTGTAGATAGTAAATCTAACAAAGTTGATTATAGGGTTTGTTCTGATAATTCAATTGATGTCAGTGAGTTTGATAACCTGTAACAAAAAAAAAAAAAAGCAGCAACCTTTTTTTTTCTGAAGAGGTGTTCAGTCATCATTGTGTAATTTATTGTGCTGGGTTGGAGCCAGTGCGTTCATTCTTTAACCTGTTGTTACAACATGCTACGGGGTTATAACGATACCAGCTTGAGATGAAACTGAAAAGAAATATTGGCTCTGAAAATAAAATTTGACATCGAAAAATATTATTGTAACTGAAAATCTTAATTCGATCGGTAAATTTTGTAACTCTGGATAAGGCCTTGGGTCTTCATTTTTTTTTTTGGGGGGGGGGGTTTGAATCTAGACCTTTTGATGCTGCGGTTATAATATTTATGCCATCAGTGTAACGTGACCCGATTGTTCTTGGCCACGAGCAGAAAATAGTCAGAATGAGATGAACTGAGCTGCTGAAGAACCAGAGGGAAGATCCAGTCGGTCGGCGTGAAGCTTTATAGCTCCGCGAGCAGCAGCCCGTCCAACCAGTCGGTCAGTCTGATGGTCAGAAGCTCCTTCAGCCTCAGCATACACGCTCTGTTGGGTCCAAGATGGATCCGATACCAAATCCAGAAGTAAGGATCTATTATTTTTATTATTATTATTATTAGTTGTAGTAGTATTAAATGCGTAACCTATTTATTTTAACTGTTGGAAGGTTTTTACTTTAAACTTTTCTCATCGGTTGGTGAAACTGCAGCAGAAACAACGCATTACATAAACTTAATAACACTGAGAAAACTCTCATTTCAAGAAAACGTTAACTGGTTCCATTGGCAGAATTTCTAGCTTAATAAAAGCAAAATACACCTTTTATTGTTTTTCTTTTTTTACTTGTTTCTAGGGTAGCACTTTTTTTTCTTCCAGTGGACTGTTTACAGAGAGGATTTTATTGTAATTCTAGCCAAAAGTTTTAATATCTACACTATTTATAGATCATTTTTTTAATGTTTATGTAATGCTGATATAAAGTGTTCCTCCCCTTTGTATATGTGTTAAATCGTTCAGATTATCAAGCAGAGTTAATATCAGGCAGAGACGACCTAAATAAACACAGAATACGTTGTTTTCTTCTACTTAGTCAGCTGTTCCCAACCTGGGCTTTCTAGGGATTAGAGAGCGTCCGCAAAATTGAGTCTGTGCTGAGGTTGTGAGATTTCCAAAGTTATATTTGTAAATGTTACATTTATAAAATCCATAAGAGTAAAAAAAAAGTTGTCTATATAGGCTAGAAAACAAGAGATCTACCATTGCTGTTCATTTTTGCAAATCATCTTGTAATAAATCTAGTTTTATACATGTATGCGGCAAGGAGATGGCCTCAGCAGGACATGGAGGAAATACTGATAAACATCGTGGCTAATCACCCGGAGCTACATGACAAAAGCTGTTTCCTATACAGAGACAGAAATAAAAAAATAAACTGTTTAGACAGGAATGCTCTTAAGAGGTTTGTGGGTGGTTCTTAAAAGAGCCGTTGTTGCTGTAAAAGCACCTCTCAGCCTAGAAGTGATCCTTGAAACAGCCTCCTCACCTGGTTTCCTGGTAGCAGCTCCCGCACCACGTCCCACGCTGCTCAAATATTATAAACTTTTACGAACCGCAGACGGATGGACAGCTGCTCAGAAATGTGGTTGGTGTGTCGGCAGGCGAAGCTTGGACCTTCACGGCAAAAACTGGGCGAGCAGGTCACGTTCTCCAGGCGGCGAGGAGCCGGTGTTTATGAGAGGGTGATCGTTGGTGTTTATAGATCCCTCTGCCGTAGCTAGACTGTATCTGTAGCTCACCAAACCGCCAGTCCCAGCTCTACCGGAGGCCAGGCCGAACACGTAATCCACTCTGTCCTCCGTCTGATCGGAGACCGTAGTCCATAATCCACTGGCAGCTGCACTCTGGCCGCGCGTGAAAATGCCATATTTTAAAAGCATCCAGTTCGCACGCGAACAGCTAGGCACGTGTCGCGCTTTTTTGGTCGCTTTATCGGGTTTGGTGTGGACACACCGTTAAAAGTACAGAATCAAGATGTCCCATAAAAACCCTTAAACGGGACGTAGCATTGTTTGGTTTTTTTTTTTTCAACGTATTTATAGCAAATATAAAGATAGTTTACTCACCCAGACAAGTTTGGAGCCATTTGGAGTCCTTCGGGAGAACTTAATATCCAGTATATCCATATAATGGGAGTTAATGGGGCAGCCAAAGGGCCTCTTCTAAATAAGGCATTATCTGCAACAAAACTCCCTCATTTTTACCAATGCTTTTTTATGAATCACTGGCGCTATGAAGCCTTTACTTTCTACTCCAGTCCAGGCTAGTTTTCGTCACGCCCACCAATAAATCAAATAATCAGTTACAATGATTCATCTTTACGCATGTCTTCTTTGTAACAAAAAAGTTGGAGGATCTGACAGGGAAAAAGAGAAGAGAATACATATATAGGGGTTTAAATACTAATTGTACTGTATGAACACATAAGCGAAAAATGAAGGGATTATTTCAAACCCAGGTGAAATTAATTTTTATAAAGGTTTCAGACATTTTTTTACATTTTTGTTAATGAAAAATAAAACCAATTCACAGTTGAGATTAAAAAAAAAAAAGAATTCAGCTGACAGAAAAAGATAAATAATGAGGAATAATTGTTATTATTTAACAATTAAAGTTGGATATGGAACATGACAGCGACATCTACTTTATCAAGCTTGTAGTTGCAACAACAAGAACATCATTCCAGCTGTTGGGTTGCCTGGTTCGCTGCCGATACGCCCAGTGACCAACCTGAACTGTGTCCAGTAAGGAATGTATATCAGGGTTTTAACTGAAAGCTAACGTTAGCAAAGTTAGCAAGTGAGTTAGCTTACCTATCCAGGAGGAAAGTCGCCGTTTCCGTGCCTATTTGATGCCATGGAAATGTTTTAAGCGGGTCCATCTAGTTTAGTCTTCACATGGAACTACTCTAGTTTCTGTTATTTTAACATCGTTGTCATGCCCCTTTTTAATGTACATTTTTTAATATTTTAATTCAAATATAATTTTTTAAGGAAATGCGCTTTCATTCTGTATCCCTCTAAAAGTCCCATTGAGGTATTATTTTTTTAGAGTAGCTTTTCATGAAAATGTTCCATATTTATCCTTTAAACACATGTAACAAGAAAAAGAAGGGACATTAACATGGCTTAGTGAAGGATATCTATGCAACCTAATGGATCATTTATTACTAATCTTGTTTTAGGAGATGCTGTTTATGAGCGGACTGAGTGGAAATGCAGCAGGACCGAGTTGTGGTGGGTGAAAGTAAACAATATATATACACGAGAGACCTCTGTTTTAAAATATTTCCATTTTATTGTTTAGATAAGGAGCAGGCATTCGACTGGCCACCTCAGGTATCAGAGCTGCAGTACAACAATCTGACCAGCAGAGGGCCGAGCAACTCTCCACACACTGCAGCTGCTGTAAGTGTTCCCACCTTTCAGACATCGTGGGGACCCAGAAGAGGTGGTGACCCCATCCGAGTCCCCAGTGATGCCTTTAATTTAGGTAATTTTAGCTTTCAAAAGTAGTTTTCCAGCTTTAATATAAAGATGAATGTAGTGATAATTTCCATGTCAGAAAGGAAATCTCTGTAATTTAGGAAAGGCAATTTTATTTGTATAGCACACATTCAACACAAGGCAATTCAAGGTCCTTTACCAGATTAAAATTAGAACACAATGGTTGTACTCTTTATTTTTGAATGGTAAAATGGCTTTTTCACTTATATTTCCATACTTCCATACAATCAAAGATACAACCTCTTAGTGAGGTAAATTCATTTTACATGACCTGAAACAGTTTCTTTTCCAAATGCCATCTTCCTTTGCTTTCACTTATTTTTATTTCACAAACTATGTACAGGTGAGGAGTGTTTATCTATATATGGTATGGGTACACGGAGACAATTAGGGTGATAAATTGTGTAACTTTTTATATTTAGAATATTGACCAGAGCCCAATAAATCTTTCTGTTTGTAAATTCAGGGAAAATTTGATTTTTTTTTTTTACATTATATAAAAGTCATTGACTATGTTTTCCCAATTTTCAACTTTTGGGGAGTCAGGATGTAGCCAGTGTTCAGTTATAGACGTTTAACCTGCTGAAATAAGGATGTTAAATAGATACTTGCTGACATGTCCTGAAGAGAAATCCACCTTTCCAAAAAAAAAAAGTGCCTGAAAGTTGAAAGGTATTTTCCCTTTAAATATGTTTTCCATATTTTTATGGAGAAGTAACCAAAAATGCTTGATTGGTGGAAATTCCCAAGAAATGTGAAAATGATGTTGCAAATGCTCACAATGTGAGTTTTACAATGATTTTCTTCTGTTTTTTTCTGCTTCCCAGCGTTCCTGGAAGCCAATATGTTCCCTTTCTGACCCAATCAGTGTTAAACGTGGCAGGCGGAGAGCTCGGCTGCCGTGAGGCGGCATGTCCGACACCATGACCGTACTGTTCGTGTCGTTCTGCCTCTCAGCAACTAAAGCATGACCTGCCGAATACAGTTTGCCGCTTCTGCTTGTCAGAATGCGGAGAGCCGCGGGGCAAAGATCAGAAATGGTCGAGTTAGCGCTCAGCTGCTGTATCTCTGCATGTTTACAGCAGACTAATGCCCCATTTCCACCGGGACAGTACGGTACAGAACGGAACGGGTAGGTTGTGTTTCCATTACCACCTCACAAGAATTGTAGTAGGCGAGGACGTGGGCGGGCGTAGCTTAACAAAATCTCCGCCAAAAAGCATCCATCTTCTGTTGTTGAAGATTTCCATTTTTTGGAAAACAGAGATTTTGTTTTAACCAATGAACTACTTAGCTCCCAGTGATGTTAATGTAGCCGTCTTGTTTTACAAGGATACTTTTGCAGCTCGTTTTTAGTTGGATGTTAAATTCAAGTCAGCTCCAGGACAGGATGATTTTAATAAAAGCTGTTTTTTTGAAAATATTTTTTATCACTTTTATCACACTAATTAAAATCTGAAATCAGATTTGGTATAAAAAAAAATCAGAGATGTAATTTTTAAGCCATATTGCCCAGTCGTAACTGCTAGAGTTTCTGTAAATATTCCCCCTCTATTCTGAACCTTTAATCCTGTAAAATAAGACAGGTTTGGCCCTTGTTTAATAGTGTTAGTCAGGGGAAATCATATTTTGACACAAAAATAAATTAGATAAATTAAATTAAAATTGTGTTTTTGGTTTCATTTATTGAAACACAAAACCTGAAACAATTTAAAAATGAAATATAAATAATAGTTTTAAAAACAAATCCAGAAGAAGTATTTTTTCTGACACCAGGAAGAATGTCTGTGAACCTGAACGTACTGTGAGGAAAGACTTCACCAGTAGTGGGGCACGAACCTGGACCGACCAAACAGGAGTCACCAACACTAACCATTCAGCCAACATGAAAACATGGTGAAATCATGGATTCAATAGTATATATACTGACAGGATCTGCATATTGTCTAAGAGTTATATAACTCGCGACTCACACTGATTTCTTTGTAATTTAAGGCTGCTTGCAGTTAACTGCAGTGTGCTGCTTATTTGAAACTTTAAACTATAGCTTAATCTGAGACAAACAAACAACTCTAGACCATGTTAACAGACCAATCAGTCCATAGGTGGGCGTTTCGGGTCGCTTCGGCACGCTTGGAAACAAGGCGGAGTTAGTCCGAAAAAAGGGGTCGGCTTGAAATGGACGCATGTAATGGAAACACGCCAAAGCGCCCCGATCCATACCGTACTGGGACTAGTGGAAATGGGGCATTAGGTGCAAAAAAACCACACAAAGTTGAACATGCTAACCTGACAAAGTGATTTGTTAGAGTACATTTTAGATGTCCTTGCAGATCAAATGTAAAAAAATATACATATATTGTGACTGAAGGGCCGTTTCTTTGTGCAGACCTCCGTCCATCCTCTGGTTCCTCTCCTCCTCTACAGCGACAGACTCCTCCCCCTCTCCTCCCCGTACAGCCAGCCAATCAACGAGCCCGTTACCCGACGGGTCGACCCGTCCTCCTGGACACGCCCCTGTTACCACAGCGACGGGGTTCCCGGGTGAGTTTGGCTAACATTTATTAAAACATAAACATTGACGTCACAAAAGAGCCTCGTATTACGTTCATTGAGTCATCCAGACAAGGTTGGAGCCACTGGGAGTCCTTTGGCAGAAGTTTGAATCCAGTCACGATCCATATAATGGGAGTCTATGGGGGCAGGAGATTCACCGCCTTTAACAAGGCTTTATCTGCCCCATAACTACTTCATTTAACCCAAGTTTTATTTTAATGCTGTTTTGAGATTAAAAAGCCGATCTGTAATTAAATATTCTAATGTCACCTATTAATTGCTGAGAAAAGCCACAACTTTTAGGTATTTTGTTTTAAATTAATTACATTATTTTGGTCAAACAAAAGTTGTTTTATAATAAGAAAAAACTGTCTTTATGAAGTAATTTATTATATTTATAAAAGACTTGAACAGATACGGTCCGAGCCAGTTACATTCTGCTGTTTTTGAGACTAATCCCAAGCGGCATTCAGTAGTATTCTGGACTCAGTGGGGTAAATATCGGATCTCAGTCCAGATGGGTTAAAACAACATGAGTATATGCATTATTTTTGATAACGATGGCTTGCCATACGGTGGGAGCTGCAGCGTACGATATGCAGGCTGGTTGCCTTCTGTGAGCTTAATGACAGCAAAGCGCTCGGCTGCTGGGTGCGAAGAGTAACATTACAAGCTTCACCCAAAAGTCTCCAATAAACCCATGAAAGGTTTCTAGATTATTTGCTTATTTTTCCAAAAGAATCGCCAGCGGGGTCTAAAAATTTGGCAATCCTGTCTGCTGCCCTCCGCTTGTCCTCTAGTGGGAGCCAGTCATCTTATGATGAGTGTACAGCCAATCGATCTCCACTTCAGGGTGTGTTTAACCGCTAAAAACTCAAGCACAAGCAGCTTAGAGCGTAAAACGGGGTTTAATTAAAAGTAATACACGAAGAAATTGTAAAATGATCAATTAAAAATTAGATTAACGCGATTAAAAATACAGCGAGATAAATATGGCTCTACTTATTTCATCACAATTAATGCTAATTTTGTTACAACTATTTAGTGGTGTAGGTATTAGGATAAGGTATTCGCTTCTAGGGTTTTTACTTTTGGCTTTAAAATACAATTGATTCCAAGCGGTGGCGGTCCTAGACCATTTGGTTCCCTAGGCGAGCTTGACTGATGTCGCCGCTTGCCCACAAAAAAAATAAGTCATGTCCAAAGAAATGCACATTTATTTAAATAATGATAGTATAACAATATAACAACGTGTGCAAAAGAATAAAGCTGTTCAATAATAAATATACAAAAAATAAACCTTTATCTTGAACAGTAGTGCGACATCCGAGAACAAAAAACCCACACTAAAGAAACCAAAAATAAATTAACGATAAAATATAGTGTGCAAAATTATATACTGTAAAATGGGATTCACGTAAATACACTTTATACACAAAATATATATGTAAGTGATATTTATGTCAAAGTATTTTCATAGATAGAGATGGCAAAAACTGTTGAAAAAAATAGACGTTATAATTTTTTTTTCTCGCCCCATATTTGGCGCCCCTCACTAGATGGCGCCCTAGGCAAGCGCCTGTAGGAAGGACCGCCACCGATTCCAATTTACACTAACCTGGAATTACAATGATGTAGCAACCGTCTGCCAGCTGTAGTCTGCGTAGAAGCTGAACTTAGTCCAGTCGGTCATTCTGGTAGTGCAAGTAACACGCAAACACGAAACGTCTTGATGTCTGTAGTAGCAAGTTCAGTCTAGAAAAACCGCCATAGAACGCAGAGAGAACGTCCTGCTCAGACTACAACTGGGATGGAGCACGGCAGTGGCGTCATTGTAATCTCACGGTGGTGTAGTTGGATTATAGCCTCTAAATCATCCGGAACAAAACTACTAAGCACTTATAAGACGTTCTGATCTCAGAGGGGAGTGGTGCTAACGATTGAAAACAAAACATTGTTAAAATGAAGCCGTTTTGGGGCAGAAAATGCCTTATTATCTCCCGAAGGACTGCAAGTGGCTCCAAACGTGTCTGGATGTCTGGAAATGAACGCAATATTTGCTAAAAAAAAAAACAAGGTCCTGGTTGGAAAAAGAATAACTTTCCCTTTAAGGGAATGTAATCTTGCTGTTCTGGGCGTCGACGTTTTTGGCGCTGTGAGAAAGACCGGGTGAAGTGGATCATCTGTAGAGAGAAAACATGGAGATATTGTCAGCTGTGTCTCAGCTGATGACCCCCTCCATGAAGGTGTCACAGCTCAGCAGAAGCCCTCGTGTAGCATCTCTAGAAAGAAAAAAAACCCGGAGAGAAAACACATTTAAAGTAAGCAATAACTGCAGATAATGCATAATCGGAGAGTAGTAGGAGAAAGTAGCAGAGTGACAACTTGACCGTTGCCGTAGTAGCTCTCCACACTTTCTGAAAGACTTTCATTGGTTTAGGCTTGAGCAACTCCCCCATAGTCAAGCAAGTAAACAGTTAAAGGTAGAAGGTTCCTGCAGTCAGAGTCAACTGATTGCCCGTTACATGACAAAGAACTAGCTTTAATAAAATTTTACCTTTTTTAAATCATTTGTATTGCCTTTTTGTGTCTTTGCTGTCTCTTTAAACACTTCAAACATCAATAAAAGCCTCCCATTGAATTTTTACTGCGTAAAATCTTGTGCTTCTACAAGAACAGCTTTAAAAAGGTGCCTAATCGGGACATCAGAAGTGAAATCTGCATTTAACCACCCCTCACCAGTTAAACCCCACCCACTATTTCCAATACAGTGCCATAATTATGGAAAGCTGATCCTTCTATAATTGAAAATAAATACATTTATAAAGGTGGAAATAAATAAATTTGGAAATACAATGACTGAATTACTTTACTTGGCATTGTAACCAGTGCTTTGATAAAATAGCCTTCCAGGAGAACCAACCCTAGAGAAAACGTAAAGTAACAGGATCAGGCCGCTGTGGGATCTACAGTGTACAGGTGCGCCAACCTAGTAATTAAATATGTAAATTTAGGTAAGCAACATTATATATGATACGATATGATACTACCGATACTCTTACTACACAAAAGATTTTCTTTTCCTCTTTGCTTGTTACAATAAATCAGTGAATTAGATGAAAAAATCTTAATATGAAAACAAAACTAAAATTTCAAGTGATGAATGAACATTTTTTATCAAGTTGTTGCAGTTTCCACATTCATTAGTACATTATCGGTTCATTCCGCAGTGTAAATAAATACGCAAATGAATAAATAAATAAATGAAGTAAAAATATATCCGATTATGTATTCCCACATTTATTTATTTTCAGTTTTTCAGCAGTATCGGTCTTCCGTAATTTTCACGTGTAACAAAACTGTAGCCTAGCAACAAGATGAGCGGGCCCACAGTAGCTACAGACGTGGACAAAATTGTTGGTACCCTTCATTAAATAAAAGAAAAACTCATAATGGTCACAGAAATAACTTTAATCTGACAAAAGTAATAATAAATAAAAATTATATAAATGTTGACCAATGAAAGTCAGACATTGCTTTTCATCCATGCTTCAACAGAATTATTTAAAAAATAAATGCATGAAACAGGCCTGGACAAAAATGATGGTACCCCTAGAAAAGAATGAAAATAATGTGACCAAAGGGACATGTTAATCCAAGGTATGTCCACTAATCAGCATCCTAGGTGTCTACAATCCTGTAATCACTCAGTGGGCCTATATATAGGACTCCAGGTAGTCACTGTGTTGTTTGGTGACGTGGTGTGTACCACACTCAATATAAACCAGAGGAAGCAAAGGAAAGAGTTGTCTCAGGAGATGAGAAAGAAAATCATAGACAAGCATGTTAACTGTAAAGGCTATAAGACCATCTCCAAGCAGCTAGATGTTTCTGTGACTACAGCTGCACATGTCATTCAGTAATGTACGATCCATGGGACTGTAGCCAACCTCCCTGGACGTGGCTGCAGGAGGAAAATTGATGACAGATCAAAGAGACGGATAATCCAAATGGTAACAAAAGAGCCTAGAAAGACTTCAAAATAGATCCAAGCTGAACTTTATGCTCAAGGAACATCAGTGTCAGATCGGAACATCCTTCGCTGTTTGAGCCAAAGAGGGCTACATGGGAGACGAACAAGGAGAGGACAAATCATAAAAAAAACAGACTGGAGTATGCCAAACTACATGCTGACGAGCCACAAAGCTTCTGGGAGAATGTCCTGTGGACAGATGAGACAAAAATGTAACTTTTTGCCAAGGCACATCAGCTCTATGTTCACAGACGGAAAAATGAAGCATATCTAGAAAAGAACACGGTCCCTACTGTGAAACATGGGGGAGGCTCGGTTATGTTCTGGGGCTGATTTGCTGCATCTGACACAGGGTGTCTTGAATCTGTGCAGGGTACAATGAAATCTCAAGACTATCAGGGGATTCTAGAGAGAAATGTGCTGGCCAGTGTCAGAAAGCATGGTCTCAGTCGCAGGTCACGGGTCTTACAACAGGAAAATGACCCAAAACACACAGCTAAAAACACCCAAGAAGGGCTAAGAGGAAAACACTGGCCTTCTATGAGCCCTGATCTCAATCCTATTGAGCATCTTTGGAAGGAGCTGAAACGTGCTGTCTGGAAAAGGCGCCCTTCAAACCGGAAACAACTAGAACAGTTTGCTCATGAGGAGTGGGCCAAAATACCTGCTGAGAGGTGCAGAAGTCTCATTGACAGTTACAGGAATCATTTGATTGCAGTGATTGCCTCAAAAGGTTGTGCAACCAATTATTAAGTTGTGGGTACCATCATTTTTGTCCAGGCCTGTTTCATGCAGTGGCGGCTTGTCAATAGGGGGCGCTCGGGCGCCGCCCCCATCAAAATTTCATAAAGAATTAATACACACAGTAAACATAAATTATGTAATAAAAAGTCATTACCACGTCTGTTCAGTGTTCACTCATACAATGGGTGTTACTTTTATTTTTGTAAGCCTTTCCATTTCATATCGGATTTATTTTGGGTTGTTTTATTAGTTTTTAATATCAAGGGGCGCCGGCCAAATGAGTGTGTATGTATCTTCCAAACTTGCGGCTACCATGTGACTTCATGCTGGTCTCTAATTGGTCACTTAAAGATTCTCCTCGCCCCTGACGAATCAGCGCGCTAGGCTAATTTTTCTTGCGATCTGATTGATTCATGATACCTGGCTGTCAGTCAAAGTCACTGGCAACGCGCTTGTCACTCCAACATAGACACTCCCGCGCGCGGGTTTACGGAGGCGAAGAAGCGAGATAGACGTACAACAAAACAGCAGACATGGCCAAAGAAAATTCGGTTGTTTCTTTACAACTCAATCCTTTCACGAGACGTTCGCTGGAGGAAAAAAAAAGGATTAAGGAGCTTGGACCGGAGAAACCCGGTTTACAGATCCAGCAGCAGGCAAGTGACCGTGGGCGGAGTTACACCCGAGGCTTCTCCGGTCTGTGTTATGCTAAACACAGTTGGCTCGCTGGATGCGAAGTAAGCAATGCTCTTTTTTGCTTTCCCTGCTTGCTTTTTCAAAGTGTTGGCACGGAAGTGTTGTGGACAACAACAGGGGTCAGAGACCTGAAACATCTCTCTGAAAAATGCAAACGTCATGAAAGTAGCCGTTGCCACATTGACAACAGTATGAAGCTACAGTTTTTTGGCCGCGTTAGCATTGCTGAACAATTAGACGAGGGCTACAGAGTTGGCATTAGAAGGCATAACAATGAAACGGTCACTCTTTTAAAGATCCTTATTACCACACCTATGACCACAGCTGAAGCAGAGAGGTGTTTCTCAACCTTAAAAAGGGTGAAAACTTTTCTGAGAAACACCATGACCCAGGAAAGGCTGAATGCCCTGGCCATGCTCTCCATGGAAAAGAGACTAATCTGTCAAATGACCAATTTCAATCAGAGAGTCATTGAAAGATTTGCTGGCCTGAAAGAGAGGAGAGCAAAATTTTTGTTCAAGTAGTTTGTTGTTGTGAATAGTTTGTTGTTGCCAGTAGTTTAATTTTGTAAATAGTTTTATTGTTGTACATAGTTTATTGTTGCTAGTAGTTTAATGTTATAAATAGTTTATTGTTATAAATAGTTTATTGTTGCTAGTAGTTTAATGTTAGTTATAATAGTTTATTGTTGCTAGTAGTTTAATGTTATATGTTTGTTATAGTTTATTGTTGCTAGTAGTTTAATGTTATAAATAGTTTATTGTTATAGTTTATTGTTGCTAGTAGTTTAATGTTATAAATAGTTTATTGTTGCTAGTAGTTTAATGTTATAGTTTAATGTTATAAATAGTTTTATTGTAAATAGTTTATTGTTGCTAGTAGTTTAATGTTATAAATAGTTTGTTATAGTTTATTGTTGTAAATAGTTTATTGTTGCTAGTAGTTTAATGTTATAGTTTGTTATAAATAGTTTATTGTTGCTAGTAGTTTAATGTTATCGTTTATTGTTGTAAATAGTTTGTTGTAAATAGTTTATTGTTGTAAATAGTTTATCCATCACTAAATCTGTTAACCTTTCACCTGTCTGCCTCCTTCCATTCCTCCCTGCCTTTGGGTCCACATCGACACACCACCGTGACAGCAAGTAGTTTATTGTTGCCAGTGCGCCCCCCCAAAAATTTTTATCACCAGCCGCCACTGGTTTCATGCATTTATTTTTTAAATAATTCCGTTGAAGCATGGATGAAAAGCAATGTCTGACTTTCATTGGTCAAAATTTATATAATTTTTATTTATTATTACTTTTGTCAGATTAAAGTTATTTCTGTGACCATTATGAGTTTTTCTTTTATTTAATGAAGGGTACCAACAATTTTGTCCACGTCTGTAATTTGCATAAAAGTGACAGGGCACTCTCACCAGCTCCTTCTGAAAGAGACTTAAAATGTCAAGAACTGAGCTGGTGAGATCGCGTCATTTGAGAGTGATTTTATGCAAATAACTTTATTAACATGTTTTATACAGACCATAGGGCTGTTAATACAAGTTTAATAGGAGGAATAATATGTCAAGTTTAACTGGTACGATGGTGACATCAACCAGCTGGGTGTGTCCAGGTCTGCAGGAGCCAATCAGCTGTCTCTCTCTGTCTGTCGGCAGCAGGCAGTCGGTGAAGAAGCCTCTGAACGCCTTCATGCTCTACATGAAGGAGACGAGGCACCAGGTGCTGCAGGAGGGGCGGGAAAAGGAGAGCTCCGCCGTCAACCGCATCCTGGGGCGCAGGGTGAGGCACCCGATGACGTCACGGTGATGTCACATCGGCCGCTCAAGCCAGGCCCTGATGTTTTTTTGTCTTCTGTTGGACAGTGGCACGCCCTGCCTCGCTCCGAGCAGTCCAAGTACTACGAGCTGGCCCAGAAGGAGCGGCTGCTGCACATGCAGCTGTACCCGGGGTGGTCCGCCAGGGACAACTACGTACGTATCGAAAAAAAACTAAACCCCGCCCCCCCCAAAAAAAAAAACATCCGTCATGTTCACCGGGTCGGCAGCAGGAGGAAAACCTCCGCTTCTACTCTCTTTTCCAGGGGAAGAGGAAGAAGAAACCGCTGGGAGGAAGCTCCTCCAGGTCAGAGGTCAACTATAGCCGGTCCAAAAGCTGCTCTCCATGATGATTTTACAGACGCTGAGCTGAAAGGGACAGTTTAAACGACAAAGTTGCTGTTTTGCTTTGAATTCACCGGTGAGAACGACAGACAGACAGAGCGTCTGATCTCGTTGAAAATGATGTAGTACATATGCCCGTCCTTTAGATGGCAGCCTGCCCTGTGTATGCATTGTTGTATGAGTTTTCTCCTCATTACCCAAAAAAGAGTTGAAGGACGGCGAAGTGCGCAGGTACGATTGGGGAGCCTAAGTCGCGTCCTTCTACTTCCGATCCATGGGTACCATACTGCCATACTACCCCCCCAATATTAATGAGAGTCAATGGCAGGATAAACATTATTTTCTGATCATGTCTGAAATGCGCCATGAGTCGAACATATGATGTCCGTGAATTTTAAAGACACATTTTGTTGCAGATAAAACACACTAAGCTATCACCAACCGGCTGCAAAACTTACTTTAGGTTTTGTGTAAAAAACACTTATTTGAATACAACAGAAGAAGAAGAAGAAGAAGAAGAAGAAGAAGAAGAAGAAGAAGAAGAACTCTATAAATCTGGCCATGTATTCCACTATGCCGGTGGAGAAATAGTCGGTGGCGTGAGAGCGAGAAGCTCTACCACATCTCGGTAAGTGTTTTAAGTGCTAGCTAGTGCTAGCTAGCGTAAGCCCCAGACATCATGTATGCGACTTCTTATTTGTAGGCAATTTAAGTGTGAATTTTTACAATCATATAAATCTCAAATCAGTTGATAAACAGTCGAAATGTACATCATTAGTTAGAATTTAAATTGAGGTATAACATATTTGTGATTCAGGACGTAAGACACGCGGACCAGAAAATAACTTTTATTACTCCATTGACTTCCATTCATTATTTGTTTGGCCAGGGGACCTATGGGCCGACCGGAAGGGGAGGAGACGTTAGGGCAGGAACATACTGCGTTTGATTGTTTAATTATGCGCATGCGTGTTTATCATGGCTGCCTGGCGTAGCTTGCGTTTGTTTCAAGCGTCGTCTGCACACATCCTCTGAAATTAACGCAACGCGTCCGCGGCAATATGAGAGTTACCGCTAGGGGGAGAGCATAGTGCTATTTGACCGGCTGTACGTACACAGAGTCAATGGCGGCAAAAGCAGCAGGAAAACACCGACAAATAACGGTAAATATTGTCTTACATAACTTCTACGTCGTAATGTGAAGATTAACTATCTGATTATCTCCTCTGTGGTCGCTATGTTGGTTTTGTCTCTACATGTGGAGCCTAAGTCTCCTCCCCTTCCTGTCGGCCCGTGGGTCCCCAAAACGAAATGATATTGAATGGAAGTCAATGGAGCGATAAAAGTTATTTTCTGGTCCACTTCTGTCTTACGTCCTGAATCACACAGATTTTGTACTTCGATTTAAATTATGACTAATGATGTAAATTTCGACTGTGTTTGTCAAGTGATTTGGGATTTATTTGATTGTAAAAATTCGCATTTAAAATGAATTTACATATATAAAGTCGGGCAGCTAACGGGAGCTAGCACTAGCTATAGCACGTAAAACACTCACCTAGAGCTTGTAGAGCTTCTCCTCCATGCTGGCTCTCACTCCACCGACTGCTTTACCCCCGACATAGCTGCTACTTTCCACATGGTCAGATTTATAGAGGTTTTCTCCGTGTTTTATGCTCCTTTCTTCGTCCTGGAGGCTACGACCGTCCTTCTTCTTACTCTTCTTCTGCAGTTGTAGTCCGCTAAACGTTTTTAAACAAAACCTAAAGTAACTTTTGCCTTGAAAAAGTTTTTAAAATTCACGGGCATCATATGTTCGATTCACGGCGGATTTCAAACTGGATCAGAAAATAACTTTTATTGCTCCGCTGACTCTCATTCATTTTTTTTGGCAGTAGGGGACCCATGGACCCGAAGTAGAATCTGCCACTCTATCCGATCTGACTGCTGTACTCTGCCCCCTAGTGGAACTCTCCAGTAGTACGTGCAGAATGCAAGTACATCCCCAAGACGTAGCCTGCCGCTTGTGTCAACGCGACGTTATGCTGGGTTAAAAAGCAAGTATGTTCCTGGCCTAAGGCTCCCAATACGCAAATGATAACCGGGTAGTAACGTCATTGTTGTCGTAAGTTCCCAGCCTCTCCTTTACATGGCAAAGAATCACGCAGAATTGTCCGAATACTCCCTAACCCCCATCGTTCTTGCGTAAACAAGAGGTCAAAACGCAGATAAAACCTTTGTTTTGCTGAAAAACGTCGTGTAAAGTGTTGATGTACAGCAACAAAGAAATGAGACTCATTTACATTTCCGTTTCTGTTTGGTAATATTACAATCTTCAGAAGATCTTTGACCAAAATTAAATTTTTTCGTATTTCACAGTTTTTCTTTTGTGAGCTTATTTTTTTTGTGTTACTTTGTTGTTAATGTATGTTATATCTGAGCATCATCTCTTAGACCTAGACACCAAACCTCATTAATCTCTCTAACTGGGAGCCTATGGAAGAGTTGCTACCAAGAGGGTGATTACCTCCTGCTGAAGCGATAGCTTGCAGGTCGGAAAACGACTCGCTCAGAGAGTATTTACAACTTCTGATCGCTTCAGTTGGAGAAATGTTCCCCGATTTCAAAACTTTGGCTGAGGCGGCGCTTAATTCCAGTCTCCAGTGAGGCAAAGAGGCACGGATTCAGCCTCCAGAACTAAATCCCCATGAGAAATCAACTTGTTTTACTCTTAAGTAATTATAGTGTATGTGTTGAAGTAAAACTAATGAAGTTAGCTTTGGACTCTTTAATCTACATGTTTAAATTTGCAAAAATGTTCAAGAGGTAAGAAGAATCGCTCTGACGACTGTAAGTCCTCATCTTTTCTTTCTTTTTGTGAGGTGGAATTTAATCTACTGGTTTTTGATGCAGTGTTTCCTTCTAACGACACGTTTCGTTTTCTTGTATGTAACTAGATGTAGTCTGTACCTTGTTTTTTTCCCGTCCTGTGTCCAGGTTTAATTTCTGTGAAAATAAAGAGAAGCTCTACCATCTTCATCCCGTCCTAATGACTGATTCTCCTGGCAGGATTTCAAGGTTTTATTCCGAGAGAAAGAATGACTAATGCAACAATAAAATGAGACTAATCAGTTTAGAAATGCAACCGTCTAAACACTCTGTTGGGGAAATGTGTTGGTACTTGTGGTAAATGTTGGAAATGTGTTGTTGGGGAAATAAGGCGTTCTGATGAAAGAAGAGCTGTGTTGAAAAAGTTTTTTTTTTTTTTAAATCGTAAAATCGATTCTGAATCGATCCTTAGAGAAATCGAATTGAGAAAGCGATCGATTTTATTTTTTCGAATAGTTTGCCCTATTTTCAACTAAAATAGGAAGGTAAAATCTAGACCGCCATCTTAAGTCTTTTGTCTGAAAGGGTAAATACAGTTTCCCCTGGTGAACTGTTACTTACCCAGTGATAAGGCATATTGAATTAAAGACATAGAAGATAATAGCTCAAATTTTTTTTTTTATAGCATTGACCCATATCAATATCGAACTGGATCAGATTGAATCGAATCAGACCGAATTATGATAATCGATTCTAACTCCTAAGAATCTGAATTCAATCGATTCATGAAATTTTAATCGTTACCGAGCCCTAGATGAAAGAAGCAAAGAAAAACTCACAAAAGACTGAGAACAACAGGCTTATTATAAACCCAAGACCTGAAGTGAAATTTGTCAAAAAGTATGGCAAGCAGTTGGTATTAAAAATAAGGAATATAAGGTATATATATATATATGGTTACTGAAGAGCTGCATTGAAGCCAACTTGGCAGTTACCACAACCACCATCAGAGTTGAGTTACACATCTTGTCACACCCAGAAAATACACAAAAAAAATGGGAAAAGAGGTGGAGTTAGTTGTGAGGGTGAAGGACTGACATTCTGAGCTGATGTAGCTACGAGCTAACCGAAGCTAATGGAAGTTAGCGGGAACTTTTAGCCAGGAGATTCAATAATTTTGTCTATAAAAGTAGGTAGCCTTGTTGGTCCATACCCTTCACTAAAACTGAGAATTTTAGTCAAAACTAGTTTTAACTATCAATATGTAAATCTGAAATGAGATCATTCCAGCCCATTTTTGACCAAGCAGCGTTCTGTTACATGTACAGCAGAATTTTACTTACTGATAAAAAAATAAAATAAAAAAAATAATGGAGTGGAGACTTTTTGGACAGTCCTTTTGTGCGATCAACAACACAGCATCCATCTTTATCCAGTAAGCGTACGATTAACATCCAAACTTTGCTGATGGTCAATTTCAGAGAAACAACATAGCCTAAGACCTTTAAAGAACCCCACCGATCATCTTTTGAGCCATTTCAAGATGTTACCAGTGGTTTTTAAATTATGTAATTTCAAGCCAAACTCACAAAACACGTGCTGTTTTCTAGGCTGTAGAAAGAGCAGAGCAGCACTAGCTTATTAGCAATCCAGTGTTGTGGGCGCAGCCGAACCCCCCTGTTGCAGAGAACTCTCCGTTTATACTAGCTATCCCGCTAGCTGATAGCTCTTCACATCACCGATGCAATATTGAAGCCATCTAGCCGGATGCCAGCTAGGAAGTGGACGAGGAGCACAAAGACGTATACATAGACGTTTACCAGTGGATGCAGCAGAACAGTACTGAAACGTCTCTAGAAAAGTAGCCGAAGGATTTGATGAGGTCTAAAACTTTCAGAGGCTTATTTCTGCTGTTCATCATCCTTTTTATGGGCATTAATATTGTGTTGGACAAACCACTGTATTGGAGGACTTTCAATCGGACCCTTAAGGGTATAAAAAGAACATTTTGATTCAAGATGGACCGATTTTGTCCCGTTTATTGGACAATGGTGTGCGTGTCTTTGTTGGGATATTTATCGGCTGATTTCCGTGGAAAAGTGTGTGATCGGTGTCTGCAGATCACTGCCTTTCATTCCCGATCACAAGTACTGGTGCTGACTTTATTTTTATTGTCTATGTGCTGACTATGAAGCGCTTACTCTTCCCCGCCAGCAGAGGCGCTGTAGTTTACCCTTCCCCTTCATTCTACTTGGTGCGCATGGCTGCAAACCCACAATAACAAACATGTCTGCCGTGTGTAACTTTTTTTTCGGTCAGTGAGAACAATATTAAGTTTACGTCTTGGAAAACTCGCAACGAAAAAGTACCCCGCGAAAGAAGCACAACTAAAAGCTTCAACACAACGAATTTGATCCGACATTTAAAGAATAAACACTTGACGGAGCATGTTGAGTTTTCGATGCTCACCGCGGAGAATGAAAACAAGCCAGCTAACGCGGCCTACGCCTGGAAATACTCGCCCATATGAGCGCGACAGTCAGAAAGCTAAGCTAATTACCCGGAAAATCATGGCGTTTATCGGACTAGACGACCAGCTTTTTTCAGTGGTGGAAGACACCGAATTTCGCCGACTTCTAGCGCACTTGGAACCCCGATTGGAACCAATGCTTTTTCTAAATTAAGGTGATTTTTATTGTTCCCTTTTGACGAATCAGATAACACATGCAGTAACACTCACCATAACTAAATGAAACATTTACAGCCAAACTATGTGATTGGTATCGGTGATCGGCATCTTGGCTGATTGGCATCGATGATCGCCCGCCTAAAACCTGATCGGAGCATCCCTAGTTATAATTGTATCCATGATTTGTGTATATTAGAATCCCAAGACGCTTAGCTTTTTAACTATATAAAACAAAGCCCGAGTGTAGCATAGGGCTGACCGATAATTCAACAACTGGGGGTGGATAGATCTGCTGGCCTCAGCTCTGAGTGACTGGACTGGGCTTCAGTGTTCTGGGCTCCGTCTACACTCTGGTATCGGTGAGTAGCTGGTTAGCGTTAGCTTTAGCAGCTGAACTTGAATTAGAATCAGCTTTATTGACAAACTAAACCACAGCTTTCAGCCATTAATATTAGAAACTGTCATAAAATGTTTGAAAGATTAAAAAGCATCAAGATAAGCCTTTAATTTAAATTACTAACATAATTTTATAAATAAATAAAGGTTAATAAGATTACTTTTCTTTGTATTTACTGATGTTACTCAGGTCTCTTGATTTTTTTTTCTGTCTTACGAACTTAGTTGTGAAAAACAGAACTGTTTGAAAAATTACAATTTAATTTTTAGTTAAAATTAGTTCAATGAATAACAAAATAACCAGGGAGGCACTTCAAATATATTTTCTACATTTTGTGATAGCTATGGATAATTATCGATCACTATAACCATTCCCTTTATCTATACGCTCTTTTTCTATATCTTCCAGCCCTAGCGTAGCAGCAGTGCAGTTGCTACGTCACCAGTAGTCCATTTTAAACGGCGTTTTAGTGTCTCTTGCAGATGCACAGACATTTGAAAGCAGAAACACTCAAAAAGGATGAGTTATAAAACAATTAACGCCTCTCAAAGTTATGATGGCAAACTTAACCTATTGAACCTTAAAATGTTTGATTGTTTTTTTTAAAACAGTCTGTAAATATGTTAATTTTTTTGCTGTGAAGTTGAATGTCAAACTTTATTGATAAACTGGAGGTGATTAAGACAGAAGCGGAACGGCATATGCATGTAGTTTCCGATCTTTCCCAAAGATCAGAAAGCGTCTGGTGGCGTCCGATTATAAGACAATAAAATTGGCAAAAAACACCATCACACGCCATTTACACCACAGAACTTTTTCTTTTTTTAAAAAACCCCAAGATGGTGTGTTTTAAGTCATCGCTTGTGACAATTCACAACGCCTAAACATTTTTTTTTTTGTGACTCATTAATATACGCCATAGTTTTGATACAGATGGCTTGCCATACAGCCTTCGACTCTACAGTACCGGGACAGAAGGTCAGGTCGACGTGTTACCGGATACAGCAGGAGAAATTGACTGTTCAGGAGAGGAGCTGTAGGCATTAAATGATTAATAAATATTGTTTATTATAGTAGGCAGTCTACTGGTCCGTGTCATGGTTTAAAATAGAACTAACAGCTGTTTGTGTTGGTTTTATTTAACATAATGTTTTCACTTTTTATATTCTCTGTGAAAACCTTCCCCGCTACCCAACTTCCTCTTTACTGTTAATTATCAGATACGCAGACGACACAACATGGTGTCGGGTCTGATCAACACAGAACCGGGAGAATCTGAAAATAATGGCCTAGTCAAAGTACGGAGACAGCGCATGTTGGTTTAAGAAATGAAATCATCAGAAAACAGATTTCTTTTTGCATTTATTAAGCTTATTGTCTGAAGTAGTGAAACATTTAAGAACCACAAAGAGAAATCCCAGTAGTCAGGGGGGAAAATAGTTCCTCATGGCTCCGCCAAAGTCCAACAGAACCGAGCTCAGACAGCAGGGGAGACAACTGAACGTCAAGTTCAACCAGTGGAGAAGAACCCAGACCATTAGTCATTAAAATGTCCGTCTGGGATCAGAACCGTTCATCAGGATCCTGCAGCGCAGACAGAGAGCTGGAGGAGCTCCACGGCTGGAGGCAAACATCAACACCTCCCGCTCCTCACAGCAGGGAGGTACAGGCTTGGTTCTACAGTCAGGGACCGGATCAGAGGCTCCTCACTCGTCCCGCTCCATGCCCATCGTGTGGTACCTCTCCTTGCAGGACGACAGCAGCGCCCGCGGCGACAGGAACACCACCGGGACCGTCGTCCGGACGTTCTTCTCCAGGAAGTTAAAGACTGGGTTCCACCAGACCCTGGAGAGGTAGTTGTTGGGAGCACCGCGCAGTTCCTGCATGCACAGAGAAAGAGACACTAAACTCAGAATCACAGCTCCCAGAAAACCTCCACACTGCTGGGAGAGATGTCTCAAGGACAAATATAAAGTTACACAGTCAAAAATCAACACCAGCAATTTCACTAATTCATCCGGTTATAGGAGCAGGAAATCAGGCTCACTTTTCTATATCATATTTTTCCCATTTTATTCATTTATTTATAAATGTCACGGTTTATACCCGAGTATTTAATATAGCAAACTAAATATTTAGCTACAAAGGAAGTAAGATAAATATTTAATTTGGAAGCCAAATATTTTGTTTGCAAACAAAATATTTAAATATTTCTGAAAATGTTTGCTAGCTGCATATCTAGCATCCAGGGTAAATATTTAGCTACTAGCTTACTAGCTTTCTAACTAAATAGTTAGAAAACTATTAAGCTAAAAAAATATTGCCAGTAAATATTTAGCATGGAAGCTAAATATTAAGTTAGAAAGCTAGTAGGCTGAATATTTGGCTTCCAGGGTAAATATTTAGCTACTGGCTCGCTACTAGCTAGATATTTAGTTAGAACGCTAGTAAGCTAAATATTCGGCGCCCAGGGTAAATATTTAGGTACTAGCTAGATATTTAGTAAGAGAGCTAGTAAGTTAAATATTTAGCTTCCAATGAAAACATTTATCTACTAGCTTAATGTTTACCTAGAAAGCTAGTAAGCTAAATATTCGGCGCCCAGGGTAAATATTTAGCTACTAGCTAGATATTTAGTATGAGAGCTAGTAAGTTAAATATTTAGCTTCCAATGAAAACATTTATCTACTAGCTTAATGTTTAGCTAGAAAGCTAGTAAGCTAAATATTCGGCGCCCAGGGTAAATATTTAGCTACTAGCTAGATATTTAGTAAGAGAGCTAGTAAGTTAAATATTTAGCTTCCAATGAAAACATTTATCTACTAGCTCAATATTTAGTTTGAAAGCTAGAAAGCTTGAGGGCGACTGTGGCTCAGTGGTAGAGTAGTTGGCTTGCAATCGGAGGGTCGTAGGTTCGATTCCAGCTTCCTCCAGTCACATGTCGATGTGCCCCTGGGCAAGGCACTTAACCCCCAAATTCTACATTGTCCTACTGAGCCATGTTGGGTATCGGTGTATGAATGCGAGTGTGAATGGGTGAATGTGGCTTCAATGTAAAGCGCTTTGAGTGGTCAGTAAGACTAGAAAAGCGCTATATAAGTTCAGTCCATTTACCATTTAGTAAGCTAAATATTTAGCTTCCAATGTAAACATTTAGCCACTAGCTCAATATTTAGTTAGAAAGCTGGTAAGCTAAATATTTGGCTTCCAGGGTAAATAATTACCTAGATATTTTAATATTTAGCTTCCTAGATAAATATTTAGTTTGGAAGCTAAAAATTGCTATAAGAATTGATTTTTTCAACAGCACTTTCTAACCAAATTAAATGTGAAATTCTCAGGCCGAAACATGGTGGTGGCAGCATCATGCTGGGGGAATCCTCATCTGCACGATATCAGAGAAGGGGTGATCAACCGACCAAATGTGTCATCGGGACGCAGAGCTTGACTAAACAGGCGTGGAGAACCTGTACCAAACGGAAGCTGGACGAGTTTAAAACCGTCATTCAGATTTCTGCATCGCTCCATCTTCTATAACCATGAACGCTTAGATGCTGCAGCTTGTCGGAGCTGCAGCTTGTTGGCGCCACCTGCTGACTGGAGGACCTACGTAAGTGTCGGCCATGGTGTGGTACCACCAAAAGAGGCGGGTGGTGACGTAGTAGGCGATGACCACGTCCACGCTGTAGTGCTCGTGACCCACCAGGATGCAGACGACCCCAGAGACGCTGAGGACCCAACAGAACCACTGGTACCACCACATCCAGCGGGGCGAGTCTGGGAACAGCAAGAAAACCAGGAGGAGTCAGCTTCAACCCTGCTTAAGGCCGTCTACGGGACACCAGGAGGAACCGACGTGGCGGGTCCTGGTTTCTGATACCAGAACCAGGAAATAGACGAGCCTTAAAAAGTGACACCAAACATCAATAAGAAGGAGGGAGATTCTCCCAACAGCTGATCATGGTGCATTCAGGTACAGCTGGGACTCTGATTTAAACAGGTTTTAATCTCAAACATGAATAAAGTCTCATATAAACATTTGGAAACCAATTGGTTCTGTAATCCATCGGCTCTATCCGTTTAATAACCAGATCCAGACAGCTCTGTACTAAGTTTTACAAAATAAAATCTAATTATTTTCAGAAGTTCAAAGATTCATTTTAATGTAGCTATTTTTCTGGATTTTGAACCTACCGAACTATCCACTATCCAGTGGTGTCCAAAGTGCGGCCCAGGCAAGGCAAGGCAAGGCAAGGCAATTTTATTTCTATAGCACACTTTCAACACAAGGTAATTCAAGGTGCTTTACATGATTCAGTGATAATGAAACCACATGATTACAAAGCATATAAGTTTAACAGTAATCAATCAGTAAGAAAAGATATTGTAAGGAACAAATCCACGTAATTAATACACAATCACTTAAAAATAAAGCTAAAAGATAGAATAAAATATAGAAATTAAAACGACAACAATAAAATAATATAAAGATCAAATGTTTACAATAAAAAAAAAAAAAAAAAGCAGTTACTCATAAGCAAGTTTAAATAGATACGTTTTAATTTTAGACTTAAAAGAGTTCAGTGTCTCTGCAGCTTTACATTCTCCTGGTAGTTTGTTCCAGAGATGAGGAGCATAGAAACTGAAAGCTGCTTCTCCATGTTTGGTTCTGGTTCTAGGGACGATCAGTAAATTAGAGCTGGAGGACCTGAGTGATCTGGATGGTTTGTACCATGATAGCAGATCTCTAATGTACTCAGGTGCTAAACCATTCAATGATTTATATACCAATAAAAGCACTTTGAAGTCTATTCTCTGAGCTACAGGGAGCCAGTGTAAGGACTTTAGAACTGGGGTGATGTGTTCTACTTTCCTGGTTCTAGTGAGAACACGAGCAGCAGCGTTCTGGATCAGCTGCAGCTGTCTGATTGATTTTTTAGGTAGACCTGTGAGGATACTGTTACAGTAATCAAGGCGGCTAGAGATAAATGCATGGATGAGTTTTTCTAGGTCTCCTTGTGTCATCATTCCTTTAATCCTAGAAATGTTCCTCAGGTGATAGAAAGCTGACCTTGTTATTGCCTTTATGTGACCCTGGAGGTTCTGGTCTGAGTCCATTATTACACCTAGATTTCTGGCCTGGTCAGTAGTTTCTAGTTGGACCAACTGAAGCTGTTTACTGATATTTAATCGATCTTTTTTGGGTCCAAAGAGAAGCACTTCAGTTTTGTTTTTGTTCAGTTGTAGGAAATTATGGGACATCCAGCTGTTAATTTGCTCAATGCATTTATTGAGGATTTGGATGGGTTCAACATCATCTGGTGACACTGAGATATAAAGCTGAGTGTCGTCAGCATAGTTGTGGTATTTAACATGGTTGGCGGTTATAATCTGGCTAAGCGGAAGCATATAGATGCTAAATAGGAGGGGCCCCAGGATGGAGCCCTGGGGGACCCCACATGTTATTTCTGTGTTTTGTGATGAGAACTGGCTAACTGATACAAAGAAGTTCCTGTTCTTGAGGTAGGATGTGAACCAGTCGAGTACTGTACCAGAGAGTCCGACCCAGCTCTCTAGACGTTCCAGTAATATATCATGATCAACAGTGTCAAACGCCGCACTGAGGTCTAACAGTACCAGCACTGTTGTTTTTCCATGGTCAGTATTTGTACGGATGTCATTAAAAACTTTGACGAGGGCTGTCTCTGTGCTGTGGTATCTACGAAAACCAGACTGATAAACATCAAGGCGTTTGTTCATTGCTAGGAAGCTGTTTAGCTGCTGGAACACAACTTTTTCAATAATTTTACCGATAAATGGGAGATTAGAGATTGGTCTGTAGTTTTGCATCAAAGTGCTGTCTAGGTTCTTCTTCTTTAGTATTGGTTTGATAACTGCTGTTTTTAGGGCTTTGGGGAAAACACCTGATAGGAGCGATGAGTTAACTATTTTGATAAGATCCATTCTGATGGATGGGAGGACCTTTTTTAGAAAATTTGTTGGTAAGATATCTAAGCAGCAGGTGGCAGAGCTTAGTTTGTCAATAATTTCATCAAAGCTTGATTGATTTATTGTTTGGAAGTGAGTCATTTTCTCTGGGTGAGTGTTAGTTGGGCTCATAGTTGGTACTGGGGTTTGCCCAGGGGCCATTTACGGCCCTTGGACTGATTCTGTACGGCCCTCGACCACCATTTATGATTGGTCATTTCCGCAATTGGCACCACAACTCAAATGATTGATGCAGATGGAGACTCTTTTATAAGAGCCCATTTGTTTTGACTAATTAGATGCATGCACAAAATTAATTATTCATCTTTTATTTCATTGTCTAAACAATTACTTCAAAATCAGATGTACAGACAACTAAACATAGCTAAAAATAACGTTTTTTCAATGAAAGGGTGACCCAAACCTTGTTCTTTCAGCTGAAAACTATATTATAGTTTTTAAATATTTGAACACTATTTTAAAAAGATTTATTTTAAAAAGACAAACCTTAAAAGCCCAGTGTTGTGAGTCCTTTAAAATCCCTTTTCTACAAGATTTCCTACCTTATGTGCTTTATTAAAATATTATCTGTTTCATTTATTGTTAAGCAGATGAAAAAAAACTGTTATTCGACTTCATAATTTTGGCCCTTGGAGCAAAAAGTTTGGACATCTCTGCTTTAATCCAACGTTTACACAAGGTCTCCTACCGGAACGGAACAGGCCATTAAAAAAAAAACGTTAATAATTCCTGTTTGCTGAGCATTGAGGTCAGAATCGGAAAACATTACATTTTGAACATGAATTAGTTTTAGTCGGCGTTAACTGAACTGAAGCGGACCCAACACTAGGGGGCATAGCGGTTCACAACAGTCATAGTTTGGTAAGTTTTTTTGGTTCACTTCACTCAGAAAAAAATAAAAAATGTTTCCGTTTTGTTTTTTTACTTTGATCAGCACTAAATATAACTTTTTTTTTTGTTCTACAGTGGTCCCTCATTTATCGCGGGGGTTACGTTCTAAAAAACACCCCGCAACACGCAAAATCCGTGAATTATTACCCGTTTTAAGGCTATAAAACCCCTCGCCACACACATTATACACTTTTCTCAGACATACACTAACTTTTAGCGAAATTCTCACTAGTTTAAATAATCTCAAAGTTCAAACCTTTGTAAATTTTATTTAAAGAAGACATATCATGGAAAATCCACTTTTTTAGCCCTTAAATGCATGTAAATGTGTATTTTGGGTGTTTAGGAGTGCAGACAACTTACATTTATTCTCTTCTGGTGCTGCGTTTATATCTTTACATTCTTTTTTGGTCATATTTTTCAGTCTGTTTAGTTTTCTCTATTCGTAATACGTTTTCTTGTCTATTACGTCACAGCATTTGTTGTTGAACTGCAAAATAAGGTAATGGACTTCCGGGTAACCAATTTCGTGAAGCCGCCATTTTTTCTCCCCCACAGCGATTTTGTAGTCCAAGGTCAATCATGTCGAAGTTACAAGAAAGCAAGTCAAAATGTTCAGTTATTGGGTGTATTAACCCACACAGATCCCTACATCGACCCCCCCAGCATCAGAGCCTCTCAGAAGTGCCTGGTTACATTTTATTTTTAGTGGAAATATACCGACATCCGTGGGGAAAGTTCTCCTCGTTTGCGCGAAGCACTTCGAGGACGAGTGCTTCTGCAACCTCGGTCTGTATCAGGAGGGATTCGCCGAAAAGACTTCGTCTGATTTAGGGGTCAGTTCCTTGTCTCCATGGAAACGACGGACACAGCAAAGCGGTAAGCTTCAAATAACACTAAAATGACAGTAAACTTTATTTTAGACATGAATGTTGTGTGTTGATATGTCGTACGGACGATTGTTTTGATAGTTGTAGCATTGTACATTCTGCTTCTGTTAGCGATGTGTGCTAGCTTTTAGCTAAGGACATAACTGTACTGCATGCTTTGAATAAAATGATTGGGCTTTTTTTGCCGGTTTTTGTCGTGGGGTACACATGATGTACAGGAATTTAGCCACGATCGCTTCGCAATAAAAAGTTTTTTTGCCGGTAGTAATCGAATCGCTGCTATCAGATTACAAAAATGTCCGAACGGGGTGGAGTGGAACGCTCTGTAACCTGGAGGGGGCGGGGCATGAAATGTTTCGCTTACATTTAAAGGGACCACACCACAATGAGTTGCTCTAAAGATGCTCCTCAGAACGGTATAAGGAGGGTCTGTGGGGCTACAATAACATGGAATTCAGACCAAACCACTGTGGTTCTACTTTACATAGACCACAAGTGAATGATTTACATGTGAAAAGGAAGAATTTAAAAGCATGACATATCTCCTTTAAAAAAATTAAATAAAAGTATGACTGGTAGTTGGTGCTTGTTTTCCCCTTCTTTGTTCCAGTGGATCACCTAGATCCAGTAATAAAACAGGTTGTAAATGTTTAGAATGTTGTGACAGATTTCCTACAGTAAAACTCAGTAAAAAAAGAAAAAAAAACATAATATATAGTTTTACTCATTGTATTGTGATATATCGCAATACATTATTGTATCACCCCCTTTGTATGTAGAAATATTTAAATGATACTTTGCTCATATTTGAGAGTAAGCCATCATTATACAACTTTGGATTGGTTTGATATGTTGACAGCCTACTCTCCCAGCTTTACTTGAATGCAGCATTGACAGCTGTTGGGAAAATCCCTTCTCATCAACAGGGGATTCTGATTGGACGCTACTGGTAGCCATGGTGACGTCAGTTGGTTTTTCTCTACCATCAGTTTCGGGTGAGTCATTCAGGTTTATCTCCGTTACTAACTGTCACTGACTGTGATATATACTATGACTATATTGTAACTGACTACGACTCATCCCAAAGAGCTTGTTGAAACAATCAAACTTCATTACTGTAAAAAAAAAAAAAAAAAACTTTTCCAGGAGAGAGTCTACTTGTTCTTTCTGTATCTGACCACTTGATGGTGCACTATAGTCAACTTTGAGGTGATTTTTGGAGCTCGTCTGAAAGCTCCCAGTGTCTTTGAACTCACATTCCTTGATGAAGAGGTAGGACAGCGTCAGCATGACCGTGTGGCCGCTGTACAAGAAGTCTCCACACATCAGGTGAGAACCAGTAATGGAAAGACCTGGAAAAAAAAAAAACAGAAACTTTCATCAGTTTTAAACCAGATGCAGATTATTCAGCTTAAAATTTTGAATTTATTTCCAGGTTAAACATCTGATTTTTATTGCTCAAACTCTGCAGCAGTGGCGGCTGGCCAATAGAGGGCGCTGGGGCGCCGCTCCACCTACTGTGCCTATATAGAGAGAGTGGCGACAACTCGGTTTAGAACGTTTAGGACAATTCGGCGATCTGATTGGCTCAGAGACGGTCACCTGCTTCACGGGCGCCATATTCGATACCAACTTGGCCAGAATCACACAGAAAAGAATATAGAAACATATGAGTGGTGCATCTTGAGATTGATCTATGATTATCTAAAAAATGCCATGCTTTGCAGCGTTCGGGTGCAGTACGAGACCTGGAGGTGTCAAGCGGTTACATTTATTTCCTCGGGATGCAGAAAGGAGGAAATTGTGGGAGCACAAAGTCCGACGAGAGAAGTGGAAGGCCAGTAATTATTCTTTGTTGTGTGAGGTAAGATCTGTTTGCGTTTTGGCGGAAAAAGCTGCTGATATCCAAATATTACGTTTATTCATATATTTGAGTTATTTCTACCTTACCTTGCATTAGTTCTTATTTTTCATATGAGATCACACATATAATCTCCCCAAACATTTATATCACCCAAACCTGTATCCGCAGCTGTGTGGAAATAATAAAGAAATATTAAATATTAAAGTCCTATTAACAGGATGATCAGGGTTGTCCAATATTAATAAGAAACAGTCAGCTTTACATACAGAAAATGTTACCCAGTTAGTTTGTGTTAGCAACTGGCTAAAAGATCAATAGTTTAAAAGGGCCATGTGTGAATGTGATTGTGCAGTTAAAAACAATATTCAATTAATCTCTCCTTTATTTCATGAAAAACGAGCTACGGCAATTAGATTTTTCCCTTTACACTAAAACTTTTTGTTTTTTAGTCATATTTAGGAATGTTTATTAGTCAGGATTAATTCACAGCAACCCTCTAATTAATTAGGTATTTAAAAAAAATATTGTTTGACAACCCTAAAATCTAGCCATCATCGTCATAGCCCCCCCCGGAGAAAATCCCACCAGCCGCCACTGATCTGCAGGAATCTCCCGACAGCCAATCAGAGAGCTTAACATGAATGTTTAGTGAGAAGCTGTAGACCTTACCTCCTCCTGAGATGAGCCGGAGGATCCTCCAGATTTTCCCCGTCGAGTCGTTGTAGAGCTGCAGGGAAGCAACGATGCATTATTGACTCCAGCAAACAAACGTTCACATAGCACTAGAGCATGTGTAGAACCAGAGCTAACGTAGAACCAGAGTTATCACAGAACCAGAGTTATCATAGAACCAGTTATCATAAAACCAGAACTAGCAAAGAACCAGTTATCACAGACCCAGAGCTAGCATAGAACCAGAGCTAATATAGAACCAGAGTTACCATAGAACCAGAGCTAGCATAGATCCAGAGCTAGCATAGAACCAGAGCTAGTGTAGAACCAGAGTTATCGTAGAACCAGAGCTAGAGTAAATGTAGAGCTAGAGTAAACGTAGAGCTAGAGTAAACGAAGAGCTAGCATAGAACCAGAGCTAATATAGAACCAGAGTTACCATAGAACCAGAGCTAGCATAGAACCAGAGCTAGCATAGAACCAGAGCTAGCATAGAACCAGAGCTAGCGTAGAACCAGAGCTAGAGTAAATGTAGAGCTAGAGTAAACGTAGAGCTAGAGTAAACGAAGAGCTAACGTAGAACCAGAGTTATCATAGAACCCGTTATCATAGAACCAGAACTAACGTAGAACCAGAGCTAATATAGAACCAGAGTTACCACAGAACCAGAGCTAGCATAGATCCAGAGCTAGCGTAGAACAAGAGCTAGTGTAGAACCAGAGCTAGTGTAGAACCAGAGTTATCGTAGAACCAGAGCTAGAGTAAACGTAGAGCTAGCGTACAACCAGCGCTAACGTAGAACCAGAGCTAACGTAGCACCAGAGCTAACGTAGAACCAGAGCTAATGTAGAACCAGAGTTATCATAGAACCAGAGCTAACATAGAACTAGAGATATCATAGAAGAGCTAGCTTAAAGCTAGTTAGCGTAGAGCTAGCGTAGAACCAGAGTTGCTGTAGAAATAGAGTTAGAGTAGAACCAGAGTTATCATAGAACTAGAGCAAGTGTAGAGCTAGAGTGAGCGTAGAACTAGTCAGAGTAGAACCAACCTTGGGGGCGCAGACCATGTGTTTCCCAGGCACCGGCAGCGTGGTGATGTACATGGTGATGCAGCGGTACATGTAGAGCGTCCCGATCAGGAAGAAACACCGGCGCCCGACGATGGCTCTGCAGAGACGGACAACGTATCGAAAACTCGTCAGTCGTTACTAACAAACTAAACTTAAACTGGTGTTAATGGAAGAATATGGGGCTGCTAGTTATATAGACATTAAACTTATCATTTAATTGGGAAATTACATGAAGTATTTATTAATGAAGCATAAAATTTATATTTTCTTTAAACTTTATACAAAGCAGTTTTTATTAAAACAAATTTGTAGAAAGAAGGCTTTTATCAACTATTGGAGTCAATTAAACACAAACTACATTTCTTCAAATTCCAATGGTAGCTTCAATAATGCATTAAAACGGGTAATAGGTGGGTATAGTCGGAAAATTTCTTTATTCTATATCTAAATGCAGTTAATTTTAGCAATTTAATCAATTTACTTATTTTGTACTTTATTATACGTTTAATAAAGTATCGTGTTAAAATTGTATACATTTTAAATAAATAAATAGTAAAAATCTTAGATACACGAAGGAGCTGTTAGACTTTATAACCACAACTGCTTCCAAAAAACCCTAGTATTTACATCCCTGCTGGAATTTGCACCGTTTAACTTACCTGAATGAAATTTCTACTGTTGTTTTTCGCTAATCTGTTTTTTTCTTTCCTCCACAGTTTATATTCTGATAACTTCTTGGAAAAAATACTTTTCCTTTTTAATGCACATTCAGTAAATTGTCTTCAATTTTTAATAGGGATGCACCAATTCCTTAAATAATACTTAAAATATGGAGATTCTTCACTTTCTCACTTGAATTTTTTGTTGTCTGGTAATTTTTTTAATATTCTTTAAATTTTTCCAACTAATTCGCCATCATTTATCGTAACAAACAGAGAAGAAAAAAAATCTGTCTTCCAAATTATTACAGTTTTTGTTTGGAAAAAGTATCGGCAAGTACTCCAATCCAAGTATCGGTATCATACTACATATGATATCGGTATATACTACGTTTTTAAAAAGTGGTATCTTTACATCCCAGTTTGTAAAATTATCCTACTCCATTTAAAAACAAAATTGCACAGTACTCTGGTTTTGTAATTTTTTTAATCTAATGTACATATTATTCTTAAATTCAGTTTTTATAGGATTACTCTATTCTTTTTCTTTTTAAACTACAAGATATATTAGTTTAAGAATTAAAGAATGTATATTAAAATATATCAAGCTTTTGAAATTATCTTATAAAACGCTTGATTTAAAAATATGTAAATAATATATTTTTACATAAAAAGATAAAACAAAAAATCCTTTTAAATTAACTTAAATTTGATGAATGTTCAATAAAAATGGTAAATGGTTCATTTTAAAATTAAAAATAAATATTTGTGTAATATAAGTAGCTCCTCCCCCTCCCTCAGTAGCTCCTCCCCCTCCTCCCAGTAGCCCCTGTACTTACTTGTGTTTGAGCAGCAGCCACTGGACGAGCCAGAGGCCGACCAGGATCAGCCCGTTGGCCTCGGTGATGGTGAAGGCCCAGGGAACCCGGTCCACGTAGTCGAAGAATTTGTCGGGCAGCGGCGGGCACACAGATTTATCCGGCACCCTCTCGTGCACGACGGTGATGATGACGGTGGTGAAGACCAGGTTGAAGAAGGCGTAGAGGAAGGCCACGCCCGTCTTCCACCACTCGTTGGGGAGGCTGTCCGCCGGCTCCCCCTTGGGGATCTTCTCGTAATCGCAGCGTCTCCTCAGCTTCCTGTTCAGGGATTCGATCAGCGCCAGGCTGCACAGCCCGCCGCGCTCCTTACCGTCGCCAGCGGGGGGCGGTGGCGGCATCGAGGCCGGGCGGCTGGGGTTGCCATTGGCGACCCTCTTAGGGTGAGTCTGTGTCGGGGAGTTCGACGAGATCACTTCGGCTTCCACCGGGATACGAACTTCCTGTTCCTCTTCGATCAGTTCCGACGCCGCCATGGATCTGACCAGAACCGAACTTTATGTCAACCAATCAGAGTCCTTCAGTGAGTCAGCTGACCAATAACGAGGCTCTTCGTCTTCTATCAGGGGGAGCGGCCAGCCAGATTAAACTTGGAGGGGATCGCAGACCTGAAAAAAAAAAATGTTTGTTTGATTTACAGTTTTTGTTTAGAGATCCACAATATTATTATTCTCTAGGAGAAAAAAAAATAAAATCAAACCAAATCGTTCAAGGAGAAACAAAGTAAAAAGAAACTGCCTGGAGGCACTCGCACAACAAAACACAAAGGAATAAAACCCACAACCTTCTGAACGCTGAGACGGTGCAATAGAGGCCAGTGACAATAAATTGCTTTTCAGGTGGGACCAAATCAACATTAGTGGGCCATATAAATATAAGTCTATTTGCAAGTTCCAGTTGTTTCTTCTTATAGATGCGTCTGTATAAATCAGAAACTGACGGCGAGTTTTAAACATACAGCGTTGAAGAAAAAAAGAACACAGACTACAAAGTATAGACAAAACAAGATGGCCGCCGTCGGATATACGGTGCTTTAAAACATTGTCATTCCCTGAAAGGTTAGCATTAACGCAGCTTAACTTGTAGACAGTAAAACTTTTTTAAATTTGTTTTTAATGCATTAGGCCGTACTTTATTGGAATATTCTGGAATATTTAGCTAGGTATCCTAATATTTTCAATAGGGATGTGTATTGGCAAGAAATCTGGCGATACGATGTGTTGCGATATATCACGATACTATAAGTAAAACGATGTACTATGAATTTAAAAACTGAATTTTAATGTAGAGAATCTGTCAAAGGATTCTAACCACGCCAAGCTGTTTCATCTATAATGCATTCACCAACCACCGGTCATACTTATAATTTCATGACAGAAATTGCTGTCATTAATAGTTCAATAAAAAAAAAAAAAAAAGTATACTTTGTTTTTGAATATTGATACAATATCTTGACATAAAATATCGCGATATATTCACATATAAATGTTTTAATTATATTCTAAATTTTAAACAAAGGTGTTGATTTCAAAACTACAATCTTAAAGGGAGTCTCACAGCTAGCCCTAGCTTGTGTAGAGAGTTAGCATGGCATGTTATTGAAAACAGCCAGTCTGGCAAACATGTAAATGTCAACTCCAATTTTATCCTCTTATTTTAGGATGACTTTATGCAACATCCCTCAAAAATAAAACATAATATATTCTTTCTTTTGAGACAGCAATTTATTTGGGTGGGCCTAAGCCCCCCCAGGGCCACCCATAGTCTCACCCCTGGTCAAAACTGTAAACTGCAAATACCTAAATAAACTCAGCAAATGATTGTGATCTTTGTTAACATCCAATCTAATCTACAACAGTGAAAACGAGCCAATCCGGATGATGAGGAGTCTTTATAGAGCCAGAATGAGCCAATCAGCTGTCAGTGTGAGCTGTGAACAAGCCAACCATTAGCCCAGAAAGTCTGAAGTCTCCCTGTGATCTGATGATTCATTCATTATGGGAATAGTTTCTTTAATCGTCTCTTCCTCCGACAGGTCGTCGACCTTGTTTACGTCACGTGGGGCTGGAATTATTATTCCCGCGTTTAAACCTTGGGGGTTTCATTACACAAGCTTTCAGTGTTCCTGTGGGTGGGTGGGTGGGGTGGGGGGGAGGTCGGGTTTCTACAGGTTTGCACATATTTTTTTCCCCCTCAGCAGAGAGTCTGACTTAAGGTAACCTCTGGGAGGGAGACACGCCCTGCACAGCAGACGCCCTGAGAACCAGTCAGACAACAGGAGGAGGATCTTCAGCTTTACTACAGGCTGAGTATCATCAACCAGCCACGAGTCACACATCAAACAGGCTTCCTCTTTCCCGGGAACCATCAGGGCTCATGTGGTTTTACTAAACACACAGGCACATTACACCGCTTCAACAACGTGAATTTTATATATATGTAAAAGGTTAAATACATTTTTGTAATTAATTTTCTTATATATATATATATATATATATATATATATATATATATATATATATATATATATATATAGAGAGAGAGAGAGAGATATATTTTTTTACGCCTGTATTAACCTTTTTGAAGCGGTAAATCAGAAAATATATTTAAAAAAGAACCAAGAAATAGAAAAAAATCTAGAATTAATAAATCTAGAATAAATAAATCACGATAGTTATCGAACGACAACATAAAATTTCAAATGTAATAACAAAATTACAAATCTAAAAAGTAAAAATAATCATAATAATCCAAATAATGTACTTAAAAATACAGAAATAAGGTGACTAATGACATTATCAACAGCGAAATGACTAAAAAAGTTTAACTAAAAAAACATCAATTTCAAATAAAATAAATCTAAATTACAAATCTAATTACATTTTATTAATTGCTTGCATTGGTGCAGGAAAAAAAAATAAATAAATAAATAAACGGTAAAAAAAAAAATCTGAATTGATTCTACATATTAAACCCATTTACAAGTCCAAAAATTACTTTAATCATTTAACATTGTTGGCCTTTTTTATTTTACTTTTTTTAAAGCTAAGATAGGAAGGAAAAAGTCTAGACAGCTGTTTTAATTATACCATAAGGGGTGAATACAGTGAACTTTTACTCACAACCATATAAATAAACAGTTTTAACAGGACTGAGCCACGTTAATATCAAATCAAAACCAAGATAATCGATTCTCACTCTTGAGAATCTGAATCGATTCTTGAGATTTTCATTCACAGCTCTGGAATCCGAAATTAAACGGAGCAGGGAGAACCTAAATCTGCCTGAGAGAACAGGGCTCGTCGCCTCGACTTTTAGTCGCGGTCGTACCTGGGCGGTTCGTAACTCCACCTGTCTGCCCCAACTCCTCTGTAGCTGTAGGAACGGCTTTAATAAATGCCTTTTGTTTTCTCCCTCAAACACATTAGAATACTGCAAATAGTTCCCCCTCGCTGACAGAAAGAGCCGCCTGTTGCCACTTTCACTCTTGAAATATTAAAAAAGGAAGCTGCAGCGGAGCTGGAACCGCTACCAGAGGTTAGCTACGGTACTGGTTCTGAGACGGAGCCCAGTAAAGGCACAGACAAAAATAGACCGTTAGACGTGTTTTTAGACGAGTATCTGTGGGTTTTAACTCTTGGGTTGCATCCTGGGAACGTGGTGGAGCGCTATCGTAGCTCCTTCCCCCCACAACCACCATCTGCTCAACTGGTTTGCATCCATCTGCACGTTTTTCCGTTCATTCTTTGTGTTTGTTGTTTCTAAGGGTCGAACATACGCTTCAGACTTTAAAAACTCTATGTTTATGGCAAAGGCGATTAGGGGAGAAAATAATGGCAACTATTGAAGCATAGAACAGAGACACCGTGTCCCCAACGAAACAAAAGCCCTTTATTAAACATCTGATACATTAAATATTACTAATCACTTTCTCAAGGCAGCTCTACACAGATGGTTTTTAGCCTTGATTCACGACAGATTTCACTGGAAAAAATGCTACTATAGAAACGTAAAAAATAAAAAAAAGGAATAAAATAAATAAATAAATCTGCCAACGGAAAAAGTGAAGATCTTTTTGAAAAGATGTCCTGAAATAAGAGAATATATTAAAAAAATAAGAAGAAATGTCCAAGAAAACAAGGGAGGTTTTATATTCTTGAAATAACTATTTTTCAGTGTTCATATTTTGAAGTGTAATAACTTTAAACGTATCTTAAGCAGACGTCGCTTCCCAACGTTTCCTATAAATAGAGAGATTGGACCAGGGTATCGGGCCGATACGGCTCTAACGTACTCATTCAAGTTAAAGTCAACCCATACGTAAATCATGGAAACTCTGCAAAAATGTCACCGAAAATCTTCATTTTCGTCAATATCATTTCATCTAATTCACCAAAAACTAGCATCGTTGCATCCCTAGTAGAGCTGTAGCTGGGCCTCAAAAGTTGGGCTCGACCCGGCCCGTGAGAATTCAGCCCGAAGATAATATTCTGATTGACAGCTAATTAAAGCACGAACCTGACTACAGCCCGAGGTTATTCAAAAGTCACACACCAGGGTGTCCTCTACAAAAAACTTACTGGACAGATGTTTGCAATTCAGGTCAATTAGACCAATTACATGAAGCTTAAAAAGATAAAATAGGCCCTATAAGAATAATATCAAGGCATGTACGATTTATAATCTTCTTTTTTTTTTTTTTTTTTTGTCAGTCTTTCTCAGATGCATAATTTCTAAAAAACAAAAAAAACAAAAGAGGCGTTTACTTTTATGTGTAGTATGTCCAAATCGGCACGGGAAAAAAAAATACAGAAACACTTCCGGGACGTTCGTAAGTCCGATCGGGTAATAAACAAGATAAAATTACTGCGTTTTGGGCAGATTTAACCTCATTAGAAGTGGAATTTGTCATGCCCCTACTAGGGATGCACCGATACTGGTATCTGGTATCGGCCCCGATACTGTCTAATGTACATGTATCGGTATCAGTTAAACTTAACAGATACCTTGAACCGATACTGAAAATGTAGGAAATCTGCACTTGAATTTCACTTGAAATTCACTTGAAATTTTATTTTTGTGATAATTTTATATTTTAAAATCAGTTATTTTGTCTAAGTTACGTTTAGTTAGTAAAGTCTGATGCCTTCAGTCTCTTCGAAAAAAAAGGTATAAGGTGGAAGTTATACAGTTTATTAATTTGACAATAGTATCGGAATCGGTATCGGGTATCGACAGATAAACAAAATCCAGGCCTCGGTATCGGGACTGTAAAAAGTCGGATCGGTGCAGCCCTAGCCCCTACCACTCTCGTTCTACGGATGTCCGCTGAGGGAAGGAGTGGATATAAATACTTCTGAACGGCTCAGACTGGCTCCAAACTTAACAGGGTGAGTAAGAAAACATATTTGCTAATAAATAATTTCCAGGTTGAAAAAAACAAAACGGAACAACCCTTTAAACCCGAGGACAATGATAGAAATTTAGCCTAACCAACGGATTAAGACGAAGGTCTTCATCTCTAATCCCCAGTAGATGTCCTTTATTTCCATGTTATCATTCTTTATAAAATACTGAAAAACAAACTTGGGTTATTTTTACCTTTATTTCCCCCACCGTTGTCATTTTTTCTGACGGTTCCATTACTTATATTGACGGTTTTCTACATATTGTTGTAATATCTATACAGCTATTGTCGATTCTGTTTATTTTTTAGTATGTATACACCAATTCCATCACTGCCATTCTGTATTTTTTCTGTCCAAATTGATAACTTCATGTAGATAATTTTAAATCCGTTCAGTATGCAAATTAATTTATGAGTAAACCCCCCCCCCCCCCCAATTTTTTTGTTACTTATATAGACATTCTATTAGGGCTGAACGATTAATTGCATTTGCAATTAAATCGCAATTTGGTAAAATGAGATTTCCTAATCGCAAAGGCTGCGATTTCACTTGACGTAAACATATGTGGTAAAGTCACGTGACTTGCAAACGGCTCAAATAAAGCAGGGGGAGAAGGAAACGCTGCACTTTAACCTGTTATAAAATGTTTTAAAGCTTAACAGAATCCAACGCTGCACAATAGTTGGTACCAAAGAGGAACAGAACATCAGTTGTGAGAAATTATATCGGCTATGATGACGTTGATGCTAGGCAATGCCAGGTAATGCTGAACCCGTCTTGCTGCCTCACGGGATAGGCTACGAAACTTTATCAACAACTAAGAACATCACACCACCATCTATGAGAGTTGCACGGCTAAACTGACCGCCACCAGTGTTTCAATTTCAAGTAAACAAACTTCAAGGCGACTGGGATCGCTGACCGAGCTGTTTGAAAGAATCGCTCCTTACGAACATAAAAAAACGGGACACTGAAATAATTCGTGCTATAACGAATGCTTATTGCATAAAGTATGCTTCGTTAACCATGATGAATAAGCTAGGATTCAATCTCACGAACACATTTTAGCCACATTTTACCTGCGCTGTATAAAAAATGCCTACAGAAAGTTAAAGCCGCACCGAAAACAGCGGAGTATTTTGCAACAACTGACCTGAGATCAAACCGCTCTACGGAGCCATACCAGAGTCTGAAAGTGCATTAGATCGATGGAGAAAAAAAATCAGAGCTTGTTCCTTCAAGCATCCTACTTCCTGGTTAACCACACGGAGGAAAACATTGCAGCCGGAGGGAATTATTAGCTGGGATCAAAAGGAAGAAAACCTTGATTGCAGAACGACGCCGATGACCATCGGGTGTGATGATTAAAAGTAGATAAAGTTGTTAATATTTGCCTCTGTCTTAAAATAAGTCTATCTTATGAAATATAGTAAATTATGTATAAAAATCTGTTTATAATACACAATATTTTTGCTTGCATTAATTAAAAAATGCATGACAAAAGCCCCACAAAAATAATTGCACATTAAAATCGCAATATTGAAGGAAAAAAAAAAAAAAAAAAAAAAAATCGCAATTAGATTATTTTCCAAAATCGTTCAGCCCTACATTCTATATCAGGCTTTTTGCTAAAATTAGACTTTTCCACCGTATCATCAGGTCTACGTAACTTAGCATGACCCCCCCCAAACAAGTTTGCGCTATGACATCATCACCAGTCTCGCATTCCATTGGCCAGAATGCCAGTGGGAGTCTCACCCGAATTCTATAGGATGTACCACGTACTTCATAGTAGCTACTACTTGCCTGTTGATGCAGTAAATACCGCGTAGCAAACCAGCGAGTAGTAGGCATAAAAATCGGACGTACTGCCAAACCATTTTACGGGGATGTTTTACTTTACGTTGCGTCGCCTTTGGTCCCGTCCTCGGTAGCGGACGTCACTCTTCTTCTACGATTTCGGGGCTTCCGCTGCACTGTGGGACAGCGTAGCATATACTGGGGCGGTCGTACACATCCGGGAACTTTATGCCGACTTTGCCAGTCCATACGCTCACTTAGGCGTAGTAGAGGGTATTCGGATGCGGGGTTAGTGTTTTTCAGTCGTCTGAAAGCTGCTTCTCCATGTTTGGTTCTGATTCTGGGGATGATTAGCGGACTAGAGTTGGAGGACTTTGGAACTCAGCTATAGGTACTTATAGAGTATTCCCCAGTTTCTCCTATGTTTTAAATGAAACATTTTCTAAATAAATATCGATTGCTAGATATATTTTTTATTTATTTACTGCACTGCCTCTTATCGTTGGGGTCATCCACTTTGCTGCCGTTCTGACTAAACGAGGGACGATGGAGAATGGAAAACAAAAGACGGAACCTTTTGGCCACAGTAACAGGAAGTACGTTCGGATACGTGGAGGCAAGGAATCCCAACGTACGGGTGCTAAGCTAGCCGTTAAACACGTGGCTCAGAGAACCTGTGCGGGTCACCGGTGTTTTGGTATGATACAGACCGCCCTACGGGTTGTGTTGTGGGTTAGCAGGGAGCCGGATGGTTGCACTGTCACCACCATCAGGTTCTGAGACGAGGAAATCTGGACCAGATGTTGGAGGTTAGAACCCGTCCAGCTTCCTGAGGGCGATCAGACGGCTGTAGACTCAGAAACAAGCACCGATCTGGTCCTGATAAAGGCTCTGAACCCCCGTCTTCCGACTCACCTGAACCAGGACAGGTAAGCGCAGCGACTACAGAGGCTCGTTACAGACAAAACAGGTTCGGTTTGGTCCACTGCAGACTGTCGGTCGGATCTCCAGCCTCCCCTAAACGCCTCCTCAGCCTGCAGGAGCTCTAGACGTTCACACGTGAAGGGTGGGCTTAAAGCTGAAAGAAACCATCCCTGATAAATCAGCGGCTACAGCCAAAGTAAACACATGTTTTTAACCGGCGCTCCCAGCTGCCGTTTGCCCCTCCTAGAAGCCCCTCTGTGCGTTTTTCCCGGCACACTGCTGTTGACGCAGCCACACAAATTAGGCCTAACCGCGTTAGAGACACGGGTATTCAATTTCCACAAATTAGAGCCGATTCATCAACACGAGTCGGGCCGAGGAGGAGCTGCAGAGATCCGGTCGGCCCGACTGCAGATTCCGTTTGTCCACCTTCAGGGAATCCAGCTCGCTCCTGAGAGTAAAGCCGGTCAGATGCCGACTAAAAAAACCTCACATTCAGGAAGAAACCAGGTCGTTCAGCACTGCAGGAGTCCAAATAATAAATTAATCCGCATGTTTAGAGGACAGCAAGGCATTTAATCAACTGAATCCGCTCTAAACAGTCAGATTAACACCCAAAAATACATTAATAGCATATATTTAAGCGTTTATATATATGTAAACACTAACATATATATATAACTTTAATACCAAGTTAGTATCAGCCAGACAAGGCTTTTTTATATATTAATGAAAAATGTAATTTTAGAGTAGGGATGCAACGATACCACCTTTTTCAAACCGATACTTCTACCAAACAAGAAAACGCAATGAATACTTTTTACAACAAAAGCTTGGTAATTTAGATTTTTTTAAAAATATATAGAATATTGATAAAAATGACCACAAAACAAAAAATTTCAAGTGAAAAATAAACATTTTCTGGGAAATTATCCACGTTTTAAGGATCGGTTGTCTTTAACTGATACCGATAAGAGTACAAAAGATCGGTATCGGTATCAGTGGATCCCCATTTTGGAGCAATACTTATTAATCAACTTATATTTTTACTCAATTATAACAACAAAAAGTGAGATACAACTTTAAAAAAAAAACGCTTTTCCAAGATTGTGGAGAAAATAACTGAGAATATTAACTCCTAATAACCTCTAGATGAGTGAGTTGGTTTTAGATAATGGGATCCGTTTATACAGTAGAACTATTTACCTTGTTGTGCAATTATTTGTTTAACCCACTTCAATCAAAACAGTCTTAAACTTTGTTCCATCCTTTTTTTTATGTCTTAAGCTAAATCGATAGTTCAAGGGTCTTTCTGAGACTTTAAATTGATTTTTTTTTACCCGAGTTTTTTTACCTTAACTTGACGCCCTTCGTGTTGAAATACCGACATGAAGGCGAATCCAGGAAAACACCTGTCGACCACGAAAGGTAAGTTTCCGCGCAGATTTTCGCTCCACTAAACAGTTAAGAACCAAAACAATACTGAATATTCTTCGTAAGATAAGGTAGAGAGAGGCTAACTCACCGCTTCCAGGGAACAATTTAACGTCATCTCGGAAAAGTGAACTTTTTTCCCCGTCGCCCTTCCTCTTCTCTCTCCAAGGAGCCGCAGAGACGGAGAGCCACGCCCCTCGGCTCCGGGCTCGCCGCTGGGCTCCGCCAAATATGGTTCGTCCGCTTCCGCTCCTGACTCACATCTGCGCATGACTCACCAGAGCTCGGCTTCGTTCGGGATTTTCCGGATCAAAACCGGAGAAATAGAGGTTAGCATAGCTAACGGCGATGTTCTGGCGGCTAAATCTAAAAAAAAAACACAAAAAAACTGTAATAATTACTGAAAATTATCGGTTAAGTTCGCTTTTTGTGGCTCATCTGGAGTCAAAAACTGTTAACAGGAAATATAAAACATTCATAAACATGTATAACATCTAGAGCTACAGACATCATCCAACAGTATCTGCTAATAAACACTCTGATAGTTTTGTGTAGTTTTTTCTTTTTCTTCTTCCAAAGAACCAGATTTTCTTTTGGAATAGGCTAGAATAATAATTCAATTATTTCTGGTGGTCTCTTACTGATTTTATTTTAACTTTTACTGCTTTAAAAAAAAAAGGAAAAAAGTTAAATACGCCAGTTTCCCAACCCTGGCCCTCGGGTCACACTGCTCTGCATGTTTCAGATGTATCCCTGCTTTAACACGCCTGATTCAGAGTATTGCACATCACCAGAGGCCTGTTAGTCAGCCATCACTTCCCAGCCAGTAATGACATGTGGGGCTTTTTTATTTATATTTACAACAAAAGTAATTTCAATACAATTACATAAACGTTTCAATAAATTAGAAGTTTTCTATGTAAGGAATCCCAGCAGATTGCGATGAGTCATCGACGTGAGGTTGAGCCCGGATCATGCAGACTCCAACCACAGCAATTCCTCAGCAATCCCTCATACTGAGCAAGCATGCGGCGACAGTGGAGAGGAAAAACTCCCCTTTAACAGGAAGAAACCTCCGGCAGAACCTGGCTCAGTAAAAACGGTCATTCGCCACAACCGTCTGGGGGTCTGAGAAGACAGAGAAGAGACAGAGAGGGCAGGCTGACATATCACGTTTTTTGGTACCTCTGGTAAAGTGTCTTACCCAGGGAAACAGAGTGTAGTATGCATGAGTTGAACCAACTACCCGTGGATTGCGAGCCAATAGCACTAACACTGAGCCAAAGCCAAAAAACAGCAATTAAGTTTAAAACACACATAACATGGTACGCAGTGAAGCGTAATTGTTTACTCAAAGGCTCTGAATGGATGAGTTTTACGTTTTTTTATTAAGGTAGCTAAACGTTTCAGCAGCTTTGTGTTAACGGAGTTTATGGAGGACCATCCCTGCCAAACATGAAAAAATTAAAATAAAATAAAAAGGCAAGATACTTTTGTAAATAAACAAATATATGCTAGAAAATTAAATTCACAAGTTTGATGATACTATTAAAAATCAATCAGTAAATGTGGTAATAAAAATGAATAAATGAAATTGAAAATAAACTTATAAATAACAAAATAAATAAATATGTGGCAGTACATAAAATATCTATGTATTTCCACATGTATTTAGTTATTTATGATTTTATTTTTATTTTTGTAGACATTAATTAATTAATTTATTTAAACATTTATTTTTTATTTATTTATTATACACGTCTAAATTTATTTATTTCCAATTTAATTAATTTTTTTATTTCCACATTTATTTAATTATTCAGTTCCACATTTATATGTTTATCTACTTACATGTTTACTTATTTTTTTAATTTGACATTTATTTATTTCCACATTTATTTAATTATTCAGTTCCACATTGATATGTTTATCAACTTACACGTTTACTTATTTTTTAATTTGACATTTATTTATTTCCACATTTATTTAATTATTCAGTTCCACATTTATATGTTTATTTACTTACATGAGCACTTATGTATTTAATTAGACATTTATTTATTTCCACATTTATTTAATTATTCAGTTCCACATTGATATGTTTATCTACTTACACGTGCACTTATGTATTTAATTTGACATTTATTTATTTCCACATTTATTTAATTATTCAGTTCCACATTTATATGTTTATCTACTTACACGTGTACTTATTTTTTAATTTGACATTTATTTATTTCCAAATTTTTCTTTAATTATTCAGTTCCACATTGATATGTTTATCTAC
This sequence comes from Apricaphanius iberus, assembly GCA_028564705.1. Lineage (NCBI taxonomy): Eukaryota > Metazoa > Chordata > Actinopteri > Cyprinodontiformes > Aphaniidae > Apricaphanius > Apricaphanius iberus. The sequence continues at coordinate 752,616 of JAPXFQ010002186.1, forward strand.
TTACACGTGCACTTATGTATTTAATTTGACATTTATTTATTTCCACATTTATTTAATTATTCAGTTCCACATTTATATGTTTATCTACTTACACGTTTACTTATTTTTTTATTTGACATTTATTTATTTCCACATTTATTTAATTATTCAGTTCCAAATTTATATGTTTATCTACTTACACGTGTACTTATTTTTTAATTTGACATTTATTTATTCCCACATTTATTTAATTATTCAGTTCCACATTTATATGTTTATCTACTTACACGTTTACTTATTTTTTAATTTGACATTTATTTATTTCCACATTTATTTAATTATTCAGTTCCACATTATTTACTTACACGTGTACTTATTTTTTTAATTTGACATTTATTTATTTCCACATTTATTTAATTATTCAGTTCCACATTTATATGTTTATCTACTTACACGTGTACTTATTTTTTAATTTGACATTTATTTATTCCCACATTTATTTAATTATTCAGTTCCACATTTATATGTTTATCTACTTACACGTTTACTTATTTTTTAATTTGACATTTATTTATTTCCACATTTATTTAATTATTCAGTTCCACATTATTTACTTACACGTGCACTTATGTATTTAATTTGACATTTATTTATTTCCACATTTATTTAATTATTCAGTTCCACATTTATATGTTTATCTACTTACACGTGTACTTATTTTTTAATTTGACATTTATTTATTTCCACATTTTTCTTTAATTATTCAGTTCCACATTTATATGTTTATCTACTTACACGTGCACTTATGTATTTAATTTGACATTTATTTATTTCCACATTTATTTAATTATTCAGTTCCACATATATGTTTATCTAACTATGTGTTACTTATTTTTTTATTTTGACATTTATTTATTTCCACATTTTTCTTTAATTATTCAGTTCCACATTTATATGTTTATCTACTTACACGTTTACTTATTTTTTAATTTGACATTTATTTATTTCCACATTTATTTAATTATTCAGTTCCACATTTATATGTTTATCTACTTACACGTTTACTTATTTTTTAATTTGACATTTATTTATTTCCACATTTATTTAATTATTCAGTTCCACATTATTTACTTACACGTGTACTTATTTTTTTAATTTGACATTTATTTATTTCCACATTTATTTAATTATTCAGTTCCACATTTATATGTTTATCAACTTACACGTGTACTTATTTTTTTAATTTGACATTTATTTATTTCCACATTTATTTAATTATTCAGTTCCACATTTATATGTTTATCAACTTACACGTGTACTTATTTTTTTAATTTGACATTTATTTATTTCCACATTTATTTAATTATTCAGTTCCACATTTATATGTTTATCTACTTACACGTTTACTTATTTTTTAATTTGACATTTAATTATTTCCACATTTATTTAATTATTCAGTTCCACATTTATATGTTTATCAACTTACACGTGTACTTATGTATTTAATTTGACAATTATTTATTTCCACATTTATTTAATTATTCAGTTCCACATTATTTACTGACACGTGTACTTATTTTTTTAATTTGACATTTTTTTATTTCCACATTTATTTAATTATTCAGTTCCACATTAATATGTTTATCTACTTACACGTTTACTTATTTTTTAATTTGACATTTATTTATTTCCACATTTATTTAATTATTCAGTTCCACATTTATATGTTTATCAACTTACACGTGTACTTATGTATTTAATTTGACAATTATTTATTTCCACATTTATTTAATTATTCAGTTCCACATTATTTACTTACACGTGTACTTATTTTTTTAATTTGACATTTATTTATTTCCACATTTATTTAATTATTCAGTTCCACATTTATATGTTTATCTACTTACACGTGTACTTATTTTTTAATTTGACATTTATTTATTTCCCATTTATTTAATTATTAAGTTCCACATTTATATGTTTATCTACTTACACGTGTACTTATTTTTATTAATTTGACATTTATTTATTTCCACATTTATTTTAATTATCAGTTCCACATTTATATGTTTATCTACTTACACGTTTACTTTATTTTTTTAATTTGACATTTATTTATTTCCACATTTATTTAATTATTCAGTTCCACATTTATATGTTTATCTACTTACTCATGTATCTATATTTTTTTTAATTTGACATTTATTTATTTCCACATTTATTTAATTATTCAGGTTCCACATTTATATGTTTATCTACTTACACGTGTACTTATTTTTTTAATTTGACATTTATTTATTTCCACATTTATTTAATTATTCAGTTCCACATTTATATGTTTATCTACTTACACGTTTACTTATTTTTTTAATTTGACATTTATTTATTTCCACATTTATTTAATTATTCAGTTCCACATTTATATGTTTATCTACTTACACATGTACTTATTTTTTTAATTTGACATTTATTTATTTCCACATTTATTTAATTATTCAGTTCCACATTTATATGTTTATCTACTTACACGTGTACTTATGTATTTAATTTGACATTTATTTATTTTCAAATAAATTTATCTCCACATTTATTTATTTATTTACAGACAAGTATAAGGGAGGCGTCTTTAACTCTGACCTAAAAGAGGCTGTCCACCACATTGCTTCACTTAAAAAGCTTTCTACTTGAGGCCTCATTTTAAAAGGTACAAAATACTGCCATCTGCTGTATTATTAAATGTATCACACGCTATACCGTAGCCCCATATGTGAATAGCTTCTGTAGGCTGAGTCAATAAAATAATAACACACATATATATATATATTAGGGGTGGCACTTCAGCACATTAATGCATTTAATAGCAGTTTTCATTCCTTTCTATGTGGAACATTTACTTGTGCATGATTTCCTGGGATGTGGATTACGATGATGCTCTGAATATAACGTTCATAAACCGAACAGACTGCAGTTGGTTGCCCTGTTACGCCGAGTTTCTCTTGCAACTTCGTACGAATCGCATAAGATAAACCGTCTAGCTACAACAAACGAGCAGAGAGCAGCATTAATATATCTGGCACATGTGTTTCTGTGTGTGACAAAAAGCTGCAGAGAACCCGCAGCTCACATGGCCACAGAAACTTTAGCAATGCTGTGCAAAGTGACATGAGGATGATTTTGGAAAAAAAAACACCGAAATCAAGCGGTTTTTATCATATTTTTGAGACTGCTGCTTTTTACTTTTATTATAGTGAATAGAAAATACTTCTCTGAATATTATTTCATGTTTTTTTGTTTCAGTTTTGTGAAATTAAAATGTAAATTATCACTGGTTCTGATAACATTTCTAATTTAGGAGAGTAATTATTTTATATTATTATTTTAAAGTAAAGCCTTTTGGAAGTTTAATTATTCTTTCTAACCACAGAAAAATCAGGCTTTAAAATTATAAAATCAAAAGTTTAGGCCTAGGCAAAGTGTGCAATGAAAAAAATGAAAAAATTTTTTTTTGCTATATACTTTTTAAGACAATGTTCTGAAAATATACTTAAAATGAAACTTCGGTTTGAGTTCTCTTCAGTTTATATATCAAGGAAATATATTTTCTTTTACTACTCTTCTGAATTGACATGCATTTAACTGCATTTTTCAAATATTAAAAGACCTTAAGATACAGTATTTATGCCTCTGACGTTTGATTGTCATCCTCTAAAGAAATCCTTTCCTATTTAAAGAATTGTGTTTTCATGGACAAAAATGGTTATGCTTTAAAAATGCGATTAAATAAACACATCAAATTAATCAGTCCGACAATAAAAGATGCTTAAACTGAAGCTGTGTCAAGAAATTAGCAGACTAGTTAGCGAGGAACCAATAGCTTTACACCAAAACACATTTTACAGCCTAGTGTTGGTAATTTAGAGCATCTCCAACGAGGTGTGGGAGATGTGGATTTTCCTGGATTTCTCCCTCAGTTTCTAAAAAAACAACTGACTGTTATTTCTCTTTAACCTCACTGCTATCCATTTATATTCAACATGAACAAGATGACTGGATCATTAAATGTTTTTAGCTGCCTGAACCTTCAAAAAACGTTTGAAATGAGGGTTTCTTTGTGGTTTGTGAAGTACTGCTCATGATGTAAAGCGTGTTGTGAATTATTCTTTTATTTGGTTTATTTTCAGTCCAGTTAGTCGCCCTGCTGTGAAGAAACGGTTCTTTTTATTGGTTTGGGGCTAAACCTTGGCCTTAATCTCCACTAGGTGGGGCTAGTTGTTCACTAAAACACACTTTGCATACAGAATAACCTGAAACAGACATAACTCAAACATACTCATGGACTACTGACGGCCTTAAAGGGATCAATGAGACAATAACAGCTTTAGGCAAAATATTAATTAGGAAGTTTTAGGTTTGGAAGCGCAGATAAATACTTTTATTAATAGCTTTATAACACTTTATTGGGATTGTATGAAGTAGATTTGCATGAAACTTGTGAAGTGAAAAGAAAGTATTTTTCAATTTCACGATTTCTTTGAAGAATGAATACCTGAAAATGCATAAAAATCTGTATTAAACAGAGTGATTTTTGTGGATGTAACATGAAACGAGAGCAGATCCAGATTGGGGATTCTCCGCTGGTTAAAAGTGGAGGTATGTGGCCTTTGACCTCCAGCCACAGACGGCGCTGGAGACGGGGACAAGCAGCTGACGGTAGGAGGACCTGAGGACGAGAACGCTCCCTGAGGTTTGAGCGGAGGACCCAGCCGAGGATCAACATGGACAACCTGTTTAACCCCAGGTACAGAGCTCTGCTTCGTCTCTTATGTCTCGCTTTCTTTGCAGGCTGGTCTGTTTAATTCCAACCAGAAGAATGATAAACGACCTTATACTTTATCACTACTTTAACAACGTTTTCCAAATTAATTTAATAGTTTTTTTCTCACTTTCAAAGCGTTTCTGTCACCGTCTTAGCAGCAGATGAACTGGTGTTTCACCTAAACTTCAGGGACGGATTAAATTCAGCAACTTTTTGCCAGCTTATTCGGTTTTCTTCATGAGTTTGAGCGTTTGGTTACTGCGTGTGCATGTGAGAGACTCTTCTGCTAGTTATTTTTAGCATCGGGCCCGTTGCAGCTGTTCTGTATCTGCGTGTCAGCAGCTCCACACACTCTCTCTGTGTGTGGGTTTGTTTAGCGGCGATGTGGGGACACCCTTTGTAAAGCAGCCTTGTGGGGACTCGTGAAAGGCGCCCCCTACAGGACAAAACAATGCATCCGCTGCATCAACGGCTCCTAAAAATCTCTTTGTAGTTCAGGTTGTAGATTCCACATCAAGTGTGTTTGACGTTTCACATTCAGTTACAAAAAGGGTGTCCAAAATGCGGGCCATTTACGGCCCTTGGAGTGATTTTGCACAGCTCCTTGACCACCATTTAAGACCACAACACAAAGGATGGTGCAGATAGAGACTTTCTTTTATAAGGGCATCATTTTGTTGACAAATTAAAATGATTTGAAAATGAGCCATGGCACAAAATGAATTATTCATCCTATAATAATAATTTTTTTGTTGCTTTCTTTTTAATTTCATTGCGCAAACAACTAATGCAAAAGCAGACATAGAGAAAACCAAACAATAGTAAAAATAAAAATAATTTCAAAGAAAGAGTGACCCAAATCATGTTCTTTCTGCTGAAAAAAAAAAACATTTTAGCCCCTCTGAAATATTTGAAAACTATTTGAAAATGATTTCTTTTAAAAAGGCAAACCTTAAAAGCCACGCGTTTTGAATATACAATACTTTAACAAGCTAATTTCTACAAGAATTTATGTTTTTTAATTAAAATATTCCATGTTTAATGTATTGTTAAGCAGGTAAAAAAAACAACATTTAAATGTTTTTATTTATTTTTTTGTAGGCCAAGGGTACTTTCAACTAGTTTATTTTTGCCTCTGTAGCAAAAAGTTTGGACATCTCTGCGTTACAACCAGAAACTTAAGTGTTCTTTGGGGACTTTTTGCAACCGACCAACACAATTTAGTGCATAATTGTGAAGCGAAAGTTAAAGAATACTTAAATAATTAAATATATTAGACCACACGTGTCAAAGTCAAGGCCCAGGGGCCACATCCGGACCGCCGTAGCCCTTTATGTGGCACTCTAAACTCTAGAGGCTCCTATAAATAGAATCTTTAAGTTCTATTAATGTGCACTTAAAAGCTATTTTATCACTCAAATCTGTGTTTATTTTAAAAGTCCTAAATCACATCATTGTAAGAAGATGTTCAATATCATTTAAGTGTAAGAAGTACTTGTCAAACCAGAATATGTACTCGTTGAGACAGGTACTTATTAATATCCTAGTGGTTTTGAAAAAATAGTTTAGGACATTCGTTATTTTAATGTGGCACAAACTGGAAATGAGTTTAACACCCCTGTATTAGACCATATCTTATTAAAGGGGAGCCTAAGTCACGCCCTTCTACTTCCGGTCCATGGGTCCCCTACTGCCAAGAAATGGAGCAATAAAAGTTATTTTCTGATCCTGTTTGAAATGTTATGTAGATTGAAGATATGATGTCCGTGAATTTTAAAGACACATTTTGAGGCAGAGAAAATGGTGATTATTGACTGACGGCAAAAGTTACTTTAGGTTTTGTGTAAAAACATTTAGCGGACTAAAACTGAAGAAGAAGAAGAAGACAATGGACCGTAGCCTCCTGGACAAAGGAATGACAATTAAACATGGAGAAAACCTCTGTAAATCTGACCATGTGGAAAGCTATGCTGGGGGAGAAAAAGTCGGTGGAGTGAGAGCCAGCATGGAGGAGAAGCTCTGTAAGGTCTCGGTGAGTGTTTTAACTGCTAGCTAGTGCTAGCTAGCGTTAGCTCTGGACGTCATATGTTAATTCTGCATTTTAGTTGCAAGATTTTAAAGTCAAATAAAACCCAAATCACTTGAGAAACACAGTCGAAATGCATTTCATTAGTTATAATTTAAATCAAAGTATAACATATGTGTGATTCAGGACGTAAGAAAAAGCGGACCAGAAAATGACTTTTATCGCTCCATTGACGTCCATTCATTGTTTTTTCAACAAGGGGACCCACGGGCCAACCGGAAGGGGTCGGCTCCCCGTTACCACCAGCATCCATCAGAAAATGTTTGCCAGCAGATGGCAGTATTGCCTAGCAGTCAGTTAATTATAGAGCCCCCCGGTGTTTATAACCTAACATCAGTTTAACTTTCTTGTAAATAAATTAGACATTTAGAAGGACTGAGTGGGGAGTTTCAATGGCAGCTTTCCGAAAGATGTATCTACTATAGAGCCTGGTTGAGAAGTGTATAACTCTTTATATTTACCCCTAAATAGTGTTGAATTAAATAATTATCATAAGTAATTCAATGTATGTTCAAGCAGAGACAAAATGGAGCCAATTTCCAGTTTAACATTTATTTTGAACAGATTAACAAATTGCAGTTTTACAGAGGAATTTTGCCCCCGTCAGTTCCTCTGTGGTCCAGATTTAAAGAAATCTGAACAATTAACTGATCTTCATTTCACAGCTTTATAGACAACCGGGCCTCTAGGCGTTTCTAATCTCTCCAATCAGAACATTTTCATACAGTGTCTTCGCTCTTATTTGCTGTCAGAGAATCCTGGAGTCAGAAGATCAGTCGTCTCTGTTCTGGGTCAAAGGTTCATTATAAAGATTTATGGTTAAATGGCTATCTGCTTCTCTAAAAACTTTTCTCCCAGTTTCTTATCTAAACATCCTGCTTTTACAGCTTGCAATAACTTTTAGCCAAAAGTTTTACGACTTAAAAGCTTACCTGCATAAACAATAGTGTCAGACCCATTTTTTACAACCATGCAAACTATATTAACAGTCTTTTACCTTCTGAATGATAAAAGTTTAAACCTTATGCAGAATTACCACAATAGTCAGTTTCGTACTAAACTTAAGGCTACATCACTTGTGGACTTTGTGGTGGATCATTCATTATATTATGTATTTTCTGCCTTTCTGACCTTTTAGAGAATAATTTTCAAGTCGAACATGTAACTAAAAATGTTTTGAAATAAGGTGTTGCAGTGTGTTTTCTTTAATTAAATTAAACCCCCAAAAATCTGATGTTTTTGCTGATGTGCTTTTAAAACATCTGCAATTTGTTTCGTACAGAAATAGGGAAAAGGGGACAAAACAGACATATATTGTCTTCTCCAATTTTTAGAAATATTGTATTACTACAGTCATATTTTTATTTGGGCTACACTTTGGTGCAGTTGGTAGCTCTGTTGGTTTGTAGCAAAACCCAGTGGGTTTGAATCCACCCTGCATGAAGTTTACACGTTCTCCATGTGAATGTGTTGGGTTCTCGCTGGGTTCTCTGGCTTACTTCTACAGTGTTGGGTTAATTGGTCTTTCCAAATTGTCCTCACGTAAGAAGGTGAGCATGGTAGTTTATCCTTTATGTCTCTGTTTTGCCCTCGTTTACACTGAGCGGTACGGCACAGGTTGATGCAGTTCAGAAAGCTACCTTATGGTCAGAGTGTTTCCACCATCATTCAGACTCTCACTGGGCAGGCGGGCTCAAACCCAAGTGTCTAACGTTGCAGCATACAACTGTGACTAAACACGTGACGCTATCAGTGAGGTTTTTCTGTCCTTCAGTCAGTGGGTAGTGTTTTGTGATGCTAGTAGCTCCGCCCTAACCGTAGGGCAAGGTGACTTTTATTGTATAGCACACTTTTCAACAACAGGGCACTTCAGGGTGCTTTGGGGGATTGGGGATGGAATAAAACAGTAGGAGGAATAAACGTATACAACACAATGTTAGAGAAACATATGACACATTAAAACAAATGGCATTCCAAACATTATTAATCGCATACTCAAAGGCAGCTGTAAATAGGTATTAGCCTTGTTTAAAGGAAGGTTTCTGCAGCTTTGAACAGTTCAGAGGTTGCGAGATCCTTTAATCCTATACAATTTCTTCAGGCGATAGAAGGCTGCCCATGTTATTGCCTTTATATGGGCCGGATTAGTAGTTTCTAGTTGTATTAACTAGTTGCGTCCTGACTCTTGATCATACCTCTTTGAATCCAAAAATAATAACATCCAGTGATTTCCTTAATGCATTCACTTAAGCCTAGTTCATGCTTCTCCGTCTACGTCAAAACGGATAGATGCAACTCCATTATCCGTCGACGCAACGGATCTCCGTCACTTCCGCAAACACGGACGGAGTAGAGCCCATTTTTTTTACTATCTGTCTCCGTTAACAGAGAGTGTATGCCTGTAATCGATCAGCTCAACAAAAGCAAGGTATCGTTTCACCAGTACGGTGCTCTATACTGGCTGTAATCTGTAGTTAATGCAGCGTTTGGGCGCTACATGCTTTATATTGAAAGGATAATTTATGTAATCTGGTCTTTTGGCGATAGGAGGTGTGGAGAAACAACAAAACAGACTGCTGTGTTTGTTTGCGTGCGTTTTTAGAGTATTCTATAAGCTCAACTTCATGTAAAAAGCTTTCCAGCTCATTCAAAACTTACTTCCTGTCGTCCATTGAGGGGAATGTGTTCACAAGATGAAGAAAATAAATTCTAGTTAACCAGAAATGACACTGCAATGTTAGGCAAACGAACCATAAAAAAGTCAGCACCCCCTGCTTTCCTGGTGGGAAATTACTTTGCAACACTGGAAAACGGACGGACAACTATAAACGGAAAGCGTCTCCATCAATACGTCTGCAAACCTGCTGACGGAAAAGTATGAAGTAGGCTTTAGGGTTTGGATGGGTTCCAAGTCACCTGGTGGCATTGTAATATAAAACGGTGTATCATCTGCATAGATACAGTAACTAATCTTATTGGTCGCAATAATCTGGGCTATCTTAAATATGAAAAAGAAGACGTCCCAGAATGGAGCCCTGTGGAACCCCACACGATTTACTGTCTGTTCTGATGAAAAATTGCCTATCGACACAAAGAATTTCCTGTTCTTGAGGTAAGACTCAAACCAATCAAGTACTGTTCTAGTGTTAACCGTACTGTACCATTGCCCAATGGACCTAAAACTGAAGGGGACCCAGGAATGGTGCGGGTTGCGTTGGTTGGATGGCCCGCTTTTACAATTGAAACCAATTAAACAGCTCACCAAACTGTGCTGTGGATGTTTTTTGTCCATTTTGTCACTTGAACCAGATATATCCTAGCATGGCAATAATTCAATAAAATCAAATGTCCCTTTTTATCTGCAAATCTTCCCCAAACTGCAAGGAAACCAGACTCATCATACGGATTGGCTTTTACCTGATATCATAAATGGTAAATGGACTGAACTTATATAGCGCTTTTCTAGTCATACTGACCGCTCAAACCGCTTTACATTGAAGCCACATTCACCCATTCACACTCGCATTCATACACAAATAGCCAACATGGATTGGTAGGACGATGTAGAATTTTTGGGGTTAAGTGCCTTGCCCAGGGGCAGATCGACATGTGACGGGAGGAAGCTGGAATCAAACCTACGACCCTCCGATTGCAAGCCAACTATTCTACCACTGAGCCACAGTCGCCCAACGCCCAATCATACAAATACATTGAAAATAAAACCTTAAACTCGATTGTAATGTGTTTTACAAATAATGTGTGTTGATTTTTTAAATTTTGACAGAATAAAGAAAATTGCATTTGTGTCAAATGTGTTTTAGAGTCTGAATTAGAATGAGCTCAAACAGACGTCATGATTGATGTTGCAGTTTATCCACAGACTATGACCCTTAGATCAGGAAGTCCTCGCCGCAAAATGACTCCCGACAATGGCCACAGATCTGAGATGGACATATCATAATCATCCCATCAAACCTTTTTACTCACAGTTTCTTTTTACAGCGATGACAGCAAAGTGACTGGCGCTCCTTTCTGGTCCGTATTTGCATAACCAAACAGATACTAGACTGCAGCCTGCGGCGGTGGAGGGAAAACCCCACCTCTGGTCCAAAGAAGTTAACCTTTAACTGATCTAACTGATTTCACACCCACTTAGATTGCTTTTTAAAAAGTATTCCTACCTCTTTTGCACATTTTGCCACATTTAACGAACTGCAATATATAGAATTTGGATTTTACTTGGTGGACTGAAACACGGCTCTGCTTAGTAGAGAAATCTAAGAAAACCAGAGAGAAAAAAAAGTTTTAAAAAGACATGTTATACAAATAAAGCTCTGAAAATTGTTTGTAGCTCCATCCAACTTCCCGGAGCCTGCTGACTAAAGGCATACCAACAGTTTTACAGTGAGATCAGGGTCCTAGGTTAGACGTCCTATACCTTGACCTCATGTCTTGCTCCGTCTGTAATGTGACAATTATTACAAAAATACGCTAATCAAGGAGTGAGCACCAGAGCTGGAGTCAGCGGGAACTGCAGAGTGAAGTTTTGTAAAACTGCTCTGGGTCGGTCTGCGTTCTCAGTAAAAGGGACACAGTTATGGAACTCTTTGCCAATGGAGCCAAAGTCCCAAATGGACCTGAGACTTTTCTCACAAAAGCTGAAGCTATGGCTAAAAAACAAACAAAAGTGTGAGCACTGAACATATTTCTTTTTATTGTTGTGTGGTTTGATGCCTTTTGCTGATTTTTTATCTTTCTGTTCTGTTTTAAACCGTTTTGAAAAGCCTAACCTGGGAACGGGGGCTGCAAATTAGCGTATGGCTAGACGCCTTATGTACATAACATCGGCCACTGAGCTGGCAATGTTTTCCTGTACTGTCCCTGTCAAATAAACAAAAACAAAAAAAATGTACGGCATGTTCTCGTCAAAATAAGGCACGCCGCTTTTCTCCAGGAGGAACCAAACTTTTGCACGTCTTAAATTGACCAGGCTGACCAACAGACGTCCTAACTGTCTCATTGTCCACCTGTCCTGTCATGTGTTATGCAGGAAGCCCTACCACTCGTTTATTTTAATAGAAAAACAAACCTTTCCCGTCCATTTAATCTGACATTTAGCGGTGTTTGTGCAGCCCTGAGGCAAACCCACAACCCTCTGTGTCCTCTCAGATATCGTCTGCATAAACATTCGATCTGACATCATTGCCTGTCTGATTTGAATAGGGAATTCAAATGGAAAAGACCAATGAATGAACTAAATTAATTCAAAATGAGCTTAAAACAAATTACTCTTAAGACATTTACTCCAAGCTGTAGCTAAACTCTCTGGACCTGGCTTAAATTTTATTTTCAGGTTTGAGATGTTTTAAAATGCTTTTATTTTAAGTTATAAAAGTTATATTTGGACATATTTTACTTATTTTAAGTATAAACGTTTCAACAACTTCAACCAGAAGCTAACTCCGCTCCGTTACGCAGAACGACTGACGTCAACCCTGGAGGGTCAGCCAGTAGCAGTGGAAACGTTTTAAACTGAAGAGGGTGACGTAGTGTTGATTATAAAATTTATGTTTTTACTCAAATGTACTGAAATACCAAAAATAATGACTAGACATGTAGACAACCCTGTTACCCTCAGATATATAGTTTATAATGAAAGAAAAAAGTTGATTTGTGGGTGAGTTCCACTTTAAAACAAGGAAAACATTAATGCTAAACTAATGTGTTGTAAATATTACAGCTCTGTCAGCCGTCACGACAGGTTCTGTTTTATTTCATTTTATGGGAGTTTTTTGTTTTTGTTTTTCAGCCTGGCAGCGGCGCTGAAGAAACTGGACCCGGATGATGGAGAGCAGATAATGGAGTACTTTAAGACGCACGCGCTGCTGAGCAGAGAAAAAGCTCGTAAGACTCCAAAGTTAGCTAGACATGACCCGGTTAAAGGTCACAGCCCAGATCACAAATTTCCATTCACTTTCAATTAGATAGATAGATAGATAGATAGATAGATAGTGTGGTAATATTTCTACATATGTTTTAAACTATTATTCAGAAGGTAAAAGTTTGTTTGATATAGTTTGCATGGTTGTAAAAAATATATTGTCTGTCAGTATTTGTTATTGGGATAAGCTTTTAAGTCATAAAACTCTTGGGTAGGTTTTATTGCAGGCTGTAAAAACAGGATGTCTGTATAGATAAGGATGGAGGCCATAAATTAGGTCAGGAGGAAACCTTGGGACTAACGTGTGGTCTGATAAAGTTCTGGTGGGAGTATGTGTGACCTGTGAGGATCTCTGAGACAAAGAGTTTTGCTTAAGAAGGACCATAAACCATAAAACTCAGAATGAACTTTTGAATCTTTAATCCAGGAGAAAAGACACGTCTCATCTTATGACTGCATAATTCTCTGACAGCCAATCATGGTTAAGACACTGTATGGAAATGTTCTGATTGGAGGGAGGAGAAACGCCTAGAGTCCTGGCGAGGCCTGTTGTCTATAAAGTTGTGAAACGAAGATCATTCAATCGTCAGAAAATTCGTCTGGCCCAGAGAAACTAGGGCATCTTTCTCTGTAAACTGCAATTTGTTAATCTGTTCAAAATAAATGTTAAGAACTGGAAATTGGCTCCATTTTGTCTCTGCTTGAACATGCACTGAATTAATTTTGATAATATTTAATTCAACAATATATAGATAGATAGATAGATAGATAGATAGATAGATAGATAGATAGATAGATAGATAGATTTATCAGTCTTCAAGGGGTGATTCCGTTTAAACAGTTCTCCAGCATAGAAGTAAAATTAGTGCTATAACAACAAGCAAACAATAAGTAACACCGTTTTAGAGACACAACAAACAAACGTAAACATTTTTACGTTGTCCCAAGTCATACAGTGACACTAGAGCTAGCATGGAATTAGATTATGCTCCGGGTTACCTTAGCTAGCTCGTAGCTACATTGGCTCAGAGTGTCAATCATCCGTCCCCATCCTCACAGCCCCATTCTCAGCTCCACCTCTTTGCCCATTTTTTTGTATTTGGCAGCAGTTCAGTTCTTCAGAAACCTACAGGTGACATCATCTAGGATTTGTCAATTTAATATAGAGTCTATGGTCTGTCCTCATCTGTTCGTAGGTATCTGATTGAAGCCAAAATGTACTTCACACCTACTTCATGTTGTCAGATGTGTGCTTTTTTTTACAAAACCGTTTTGATTCTACAGATCTGGCATTGCTCAGACCTGACTGAGTGTAGACAGTCCTAGTTTACTCTTGGATTAAAAGGTTGGCTGTTTCGGGCAGCTTTGTTCCCTTGATAAGGGCAATCTTTGGTTACAGCTTGTTTCTTGTCTTATTATGAACAGAAACTTCTGCAAAAAGTTACATGGGAAAAGCAAGATCAGGAGAACTATGTAAAGGGTTAAAATACTTTTTCATTCCGCTGTATTTACAAAAGTAGTACGCCACCTTGTGGCTGATACGAACATGTGTGTGTTGTTGCAGTGCTGCAGGCGTCCGTCAGAGAACAGAAGAAGCTGCTGGTTGAAAATGCCAAACTGAAGAAGGACATTGAACAGCTGAGAGGTCAGCTGCAGGAAAAGCAGAAGAGGCGCACCGGTACGGACGATTTCTGACTCACTAACAAACCAAACGCCATCTTGTCTCTGACCAGGTTAACAAAATGGTGTGATGTTTCTTTAAAAGATGTTCTCGTTGGGGACTGAGGACCCCTAGAGGTCCGATCGTGCAACAGTGACTGTATAGACTGCAGGTTATTCTGATGCATACAGTCTTGGCTAGTTATTGACCTCAGACTGGATTCTTTAAACTTATTTTTTCCTGATTAATGTTTTCTTTCTTGCAGCTAAAGCTTTGTTCTCTCAAGCCCCGCCTACTCAGAGTGGAAGCCCAGCCCCCACCAAACCTGACACTGAACGAACAGCTGCTGTTCCCACAGTTCGTCCTCCGCCCTCCGCTTCCTCTGGGGAGGGGGGAGACAGACCAGGCAGGAGGAGGAGGGGAGAGAGGAAAGGTGAGAATAAACCAAAGTAAACGTTAGAGGTAAATCAAAAGATAATCACAGTTTTATTGTCCGTCTTTCAGCCCGTCCCAACTCAGACCAGCTCTCGCTGGGGGCGGAGTCTCGAATTGACGCATCACGTCTGGATCTGCGTGTTGGGAGAATCCTCAGCGTCCGGCGCCACCCACTGGCTGAAGCCATGAGTGTTCAGGAGGTGGATGTGGGAGAAAATTGCCCCCGGACAGTCGTCAGCAAGTTGGGAGGGGTAAAAGACCTCGATGAGGTGACCAGAGACCGCCCTCCCCCATGTATTCAGATTTAGGATGTGCAGTATTTACCATCAAAATCGACTTTTACTGTGAAATTTTCGAAAGTTATTTCCAAAAAGTAGGAATTTTCATTACATTTACATTATTTCAAAAACCATCCTCATTAAACCTTAAAATTATAACAATATTTCATATCAAATTCATTTTAAAAATATTGTACACAAACTTCTCCTTTTTTATAGCATTTTTTAAAGCTACATTGTATTTTTTAATTCATTTTAATCCAATAATTAAAATATTCTGATATTTTATTTATTGCATCTATAGATTCATTAACATTACAAATACTCTTTATAAAACATTTTTTACTTAAACTGTCAAAGTAATAGATAATTGCTCTAATTTCTTATTTTATTAAAAATGCAGATGTAAAAATTTAATATATGAGTCGTGGAATTGTTACATTTTATTTTATATATGTCTTTGTAAGGCTTTTTTCAGGACTGGAATTTAAAGCTTTGTTGCCACTGGATAAAAAGGACAAGTGAAACATAATAATACAATAAATAAATAAACAAACAAACAAATAAAATATATTTTTTAAACTTTTTAAAAGTTTTAAAATTATTCCTAAAATTCTGGAAAAGTTGCATCCACTAGACTTTAGCTTTTCCTTGTTTAAGTATGTCGAGGGAAAACTACAAGTTAGAGAAAATCTAACAGCTAATCAAAGTCACGCTAACAGCTAACAAATAAGAGATGCTAACTACAAGTTAGAGAAAATCTAACAGCTGATCAAAGTTAAGCCAACACCTAACCAGTAACAGATGCTAACTACAAGTTAGAGAAAACGTAACTCTAATCAGAGTTACACTTACATTCATTTCCAACCGCCATAAAAAAACAAGTAGAAGAAGAAGAAGCTAATCAGAGTCACGTCAACAGCTAACAAGTAAGAGATGCTTACTACAAGTTAGAGAAAATCTAAGAGCTAATCAGAGTCAAGCTAACAGCTAACAAATAAGAGATGCTAACTACGGGCTAGATAAATGGAACAGCTAATCAAAGTCACGCTAACAGCTAACAAGTAAGAGATGCTAAGTACGGGCTAGATAAATCAAACAGCTAATCAAAGTCACGCTAACAGCTAACAAGTAAGAGATGCTAAGTACGGGCTAGATAAATCAAACAGCTAATCAAAGTCACGCTAACAGCTAACAAGTAAGAGATGCTTACTACAAGTTATAGAAAATCTAACAGCTGATCAAAGTTAAGCCAACACCTAACCAGTTACAGATGCAAACTACAAGTTAGAGAAAAGGTAACTCTAATCAGAGTTACACTTACATTCATTTCCAACCGCCATAAAAAAACAAGTAGAAGAAGAAGAAGGTAATCAGAGTCACGTCAACAGCTAACAAGTAAGAAATGCTAACTACAAGTTAGAGAAAATCTAACAGCTAATCAGAGTCAAGCTTACAGCTAACAAAAAATAAGAGATGCTAACTACGGGCTAGATAAATGGAACAGCTAATCAAAGTCACACAAACAGCTAACAAGAAAGAGATGCTAACTACAAGTTAAAGGGAAACGTAACAGCTAATCGGAGTTACACTTACGTTCATTGCCAACCGCCATAAAAAAACAAAAGCAGAAGAAGAAGCTAATCAGATTCACGTCAACAGCTAACAAGTAAGAGATGCTAACTACAAGTTACAGAAAATCTAACAACTAACACGAGTCACGTCACAAATAAGAGATGCTAACTACATGGAAGAGAAAATCTAACAGCTAATCGGAGTCAATTAACAGCTAACAAGTAAGATACACTAACTACAAGGAAGAGAAAATTTAACAGCTAATTAGAGTCACGCTAACAGCTAACAAAGAAAAGATGCTAACTACACGTTTGAGAAAATCTGACAGCTAGTCAGAGTCGAGATAACAGATAACCTGTTAAAGCCGAAACTACTTAATGTCTAGGTCTAAATCTTCAGAAATAATCCTTATTGAGGATTTCATTCATATTTTGTATGTCTTTTGAGGTTCTCGTGAATAATTAAAAACTGCTCAAATGTTCCCTTGGCAGCTGCAAGGCTCTCTCGGAGTGTTTTTATGCAACGTCAAGGCCTCAAAAATGAGGGGTGTTGTCTCCCAGGCCCGCCTGCTCTTTTGCTCCGCCTCTGATGTCAGCGATGAGCTGCTGGCTCCCCCTGCAGGCGCCGCCCCTGGAGACAGAATCACCTTCTTGAACTACCCTGGTAAATATAGCGACCATGTTCACGTTATCAGAACAGTTAGCATTAGGATTCACCCGAAGGTTCAAGCGTCTCACGTGTGTTACAGGTGAGCCGGATGGTGAACTTCCACCCAAACAGAAGATCTGGGAGCGTCTGCAGCCTGAACTGCAGGTGGACAGCAAGGGCGTGGCCAACTATAAAGGCTGTGGGTTTGAGGTGAAGGGGAAGGGACTGTGCAGGGCTCCGTCTCTCACTAGCTGCACCATCAGATAGAAAACAGCCTTACTTTGGATCATTTGTCTAAAGACTGTTGGTGAACAGAAGTATTCTTTTCTCCGTGTTAGGTAGGAGGTGATGAAATAAATAGATGAAATCATCATGTTTCTTTGGGTAATTTTTAATTATTTCATTTTAAAAGTGGTGCAGATGTTGGTAATGCTTTATTAACATTGCTGTCAACAAAGTGTGTTCTAAAACGCTTAAAAAAAAGGAAAGGTCAAAATGCATTTTTCAAAATAAACATATTTTTTCCATATTAAAATGAATGGTTTGAAGTCTGATCTCAGACTGAAGTAACAGGAGTGAAAAGTTGAACCCAATTTAACAATGTTATTTAGCCCAGAATGAGCAAAACATTACCGTAACGACTCACAATACACATCAGATTGATTCTAACCTAAATCTCAGAGCTTTGTGATGGTTCTTCGCCGAGAGGCTGAGCAGTTGCTCTCTCAGTGGGCGGCCTCTGATCGATGGCCAATCACTGCTGTTGTCCAAAAACGAAACCCCGCCCCCAACCTCTTTAGCCAAAGAGCTCACCCAATCAGAGCTCTGGCTGAGGTAGGCGGACGGCTGAAGCCCCGCCTTTTCCAGCTGATCGACGTGTGTGAAGACGAGCAAAGCGTGATGGCGCCAGTCTGGACCGAGGAGACTCTGAAAGGAAGAAACGGATTAAGGACATCTGTCTAATATGTTTCTGGGAAGATTTTCCAGCCGAAAGGTTTCCAGCAATAAACTAAGAAGAAAAATAGTTTTTTTGTCCCTGAAGGGAAACATTCTGTGGACTCTAAAATGAACAAATCTCCACGTTTTAAGTTGTTGAGATTCACAATAACCGTGATGTTTAAGTCAGTCTACAGTAACGGCCCATAGCAGGTGTTGCGTTAACCCAACACTTAACATTGCATATGAGTTATTGCATTCATTGTTTACAGTGGGATTTATTATGGAGCACAAATTATAAAAATTACACAGCCAAAAATTAACAGCAGTAATTTAGATAATTTAGGCTGTCATAATTAATTAATTTTTTTAAAATCATATTTGGGCCTGTGTTATTTATAAATGTCAGCGTTTCCAAACTAAGTATTTGTTTAACAACCTAAATGTTTAATTTACAAACTGAATATTTAGCTTTGAAGTAAGCATTCAGGTCTAAATATTCAGCTAGCAAGCTAAAATGGCTAGCTAAATATTTAGCTTTGAATATTTAGTTTATCCTTATAACTTTTTTTTAGCTTAAAACAAAGGATGAGTCGTTTTAATTACAATACATAGTACTCCATACTGGTGCCCCTCCTATTAAATATCTATATGCTCCAAATAGTCCAGATGATAAAAAAAACAAGATTAGGTACCATAACTATGCAGATGATAATCATCTTTACATTACAATGTCACCAGTCGACTTTGAACCCATTCAAACCCTAAAAAATGGGCCAAAATAACCAGCACCAAATAGAAATGGTTTAAAAGAGAGAAGTAATGGTGCGTTCACACCGCAAAGTTTGTCTGAGTCAGGCAACAGATCCAACGCATGTAGTTTGACGCATGTACTTTTCGGCTTCATACTCTTGCTTCTGAGCAAAAAAAGAGTGCGTGGGCGGGGCTTCCTCTGTTGCCGTACATTCTGAACTATGGCGGATCGTAACTAGAGAGTGGCTTGGCTTTATTTGCTAGATAAAGCTAGACAACGTCGACATCGGGTGCATCAGCGCTGATTCTTTAGATGCGTTCTGAGTTTGGGGAGTTTAACCATTTTCTCCAGGAGCTGCTTATGGATGAGGTTCGCTTTCAGCGCTACTTCCGTCTGTCCCGCTCCCAACTTTACGACCTCCTCGGCCGCATCGGAGCTTAAATCTCCTACCAGGACACCAACTACAGGTTCTCTGTTCCTCTTTAGGAGCGCCTGTCCATCTGTCTTCGGTAAGTGTTATTTCGGATTTTTGAAATCTGCGTTTGTTGAAAATGTTTTCACTGGACCAGCACTTCATTCAAGATACGTGTACAGTGACATCACTACAGTGAGACGCTCTGATTGGTTGCCACACTGCGTCAAGTCCGTCAAAAGTTCAGCTTGCTGAACTTCTGCATTAATTGCGTTTGCTACGTTGCCGCTTGCAACGTGAGTAATGCTTGAAAAGTTGACGTAGTCAACGCACACAACACACCACAGAGACTTTGACGGACCTCTGACTTACTCGACCATAGACTTTACATGTAATCTTGCCGCAAGTGACGCTGGCGTTTGGGGCGGTGTGAACACACCATAAGACAAAAAAGGAAGCAGTTAAAAGGGTTAGTAGGAGTTGTTAGTAGTTTGTACCTCTGTGTTACGCAGCAGCTGTGGGTTTTCATTCATTTGGTCCACCCTCACCACAACCACCAGCACATGGACGCCCTCAGGGCAGAGCTCCTGCAGACTCTGTGGGCGGAGCTTCGTCAGGGATGTGTCCAAAACTTTCAGCACGAGGTCAGCCTCCGCCCCCTGCCTCCTGAAATACGCAGGAAATTTTCTGGTCCGGACCCAGACCTCTGTCGTCTTGGAAGCACCAGAAACCAGGCTTCCTGTCTGAAACTCATTCCCACCTGTAATTAGTGGGAAATGTTAAGTTCATTCACACAAAACGTTATCCTAACGACACAGTGTTTTAAATCAGCGGTCCCCCAACCTCTTTTCCACCATGGACCGGTTTAGTATCAGACCATACTCACACAGACCGACAGACAAATGCAACTAAAAAAAATGACAGGCATACATTTTTTTTCCCAAATAAAATAATAATTGAAAATCCAATGTGTGCTCGAAACTTTACTAGCCACGTCTCTGCATAATTGTGCCAACAACATAACATGAGCAACATGATCTCAGTAGCTGTGGTAACGTTTAAACATGCCTTCAAAATACGATTTACCACAAAACAAATATTAAGTGCTTAAAAATACAACTCACCACAACACTGATGCAGTAGTTGTCACAGTGTAATGAGACAGTCCAGTCTGAGGCCGTTTTAAAGGCTTTATGGCTTCATTAGAAGGCTAATTGCAACATATTAAACAGAGCAGGGGCTCTGTATGTGTACATTGCCTGTGTGATAAATCCATAATTTATCTTTCTTGTTATTGTAATGTTGTGAATTCTGTAAATATTTAATAAATGAATCTGCTCAAAAAATGAAAAATAAAAACAGTTTTTAGAAGGACTCCTGGTACTGTTTGTTAAAGGTTGCATACGGAACATGAGCATGACAGCATCATCTAGTGTATCTAGGTCGTAGTTACCATAACAAAAAGCATAATTCCAGCTGTTGGGTTGCCAGGTTCACTGCCGATACGCGCAGTGAGCAACCTGAACTCTGTCCAGTGAGGAATGCATTTAGAGGAGTTTAGCTAACAGCTAACGTCAGCAAAGTTAGCAAATGAGCGAGAATTCCGATACGGGAGGAAAGTCTCCCTCTGCTTCCAAATCCTTAGTGTGTATTACATGCTACGTAGTAAATACTACTCGCCCGTTGATGTAGTAAATACTGCGTAGCAAACGACTGAGTAGTAGGCATGAAATCGGACGTACTGCGCCACCATTTCGCCGGATGTTATCCCGTTAAACATTAACTTATCAACTTAAATGTTTAATCAGTTGTCAAAAAACAATTAAAGTAATCATTAACATCAGGACAATTTTACATTTGTACGCCGAAATTGCGGTGGTGTCAATAGTTTACAATTCCTCGGTAGCCGAGGTCGCTCTTCTTCTATGACTTTAGGGCTTCCGCTACATTGCGGGATAGCGTAGCGTCCACCGGCTGCTTACTGTGGCGGTAGTACACAGCCAGGATCTTTATGCCTCCTACTCCAATCCATACTGGAGATTCAGATCTACTACGTCACTCGCTTACTCCTTTTCGCCTTTTGCCAACCGTATTGTCGGATCACAGAGACCGTATATGTCACCCCACAACCCGCGTCCGCCACTGGCTGGCAAATCTAAACATAACGTCTTCGTTGTGCCTGGTTTAAAATTTACATTTTATTATATTTTAATTCAAATATAATTCTGCCCCCCTCTTAACGCCTTGTGGAGATAATATTTAATTAATAATTTTTTTTAAATATAGGTTTTTATTAAAAATTCCATATTCAGCCTTTAATAATTCTCTATTTTTTGGAACTTGTCGAGTCTTTTTCTGTCTCTTCACTGGACTGTATCCTTTTCCCAAATAAACTGTTTATAATCATGTGTCAAGAGTTATAGCTGGATGTAATGGAGAGGATCTGTTCATTTTTCAAAATGAAACATCACTAACTCTCCTTTCCACCGGATGCGTAAGCGACGTGTAATGAAATAGACGCATTTTGCTCTCGAAAGCGTTCCTCCAACCTGGTCCCAGTAGATCACGGGATCACAGGAGAATTGCAATTGCATAACTTAAAGGTTAGCATGCAGGGAAAAAACCCAAACATATTTCTAAATTATAAGTCACATAAACTCACCATCCACTCCCAGAGCCGCAAATATTTCTGCCCATGCCTTCTTCGTTTTCATGTTATCCTCATAAAGATGATCACTGGCATCATATAAACTTGGTGATTTTCCACTTAAAGGGTTAACTACTTCTCACCCGTGATAAAAACAACGAATTAGACCCACAGACCAAGTGACTTCAACCCTGGTGCTGGTAGTGATGTTTGTTTTTTTCCTGTGTGGCCAAAACTAAACTTCTGAACTTGACGTGTTTTTGAAGAGTATTGCGTAGAAAATAGAACTATTGCTTAGCTTTAGTTGAGGGCCGTGACGCTACGCTTCTTGGTCGCGACTGATGTCCTGTCCACACGTAGCCGGGTATCTCACAAAACGGAGATCTCACAAAACTGAGGTATTATTCTACGGTTTGGCCTGTCATCCACACGTAAAATGGTATTTTCAGCACCAAAAAAGAATCTTTTTTAAAACTCCGGCCAAGGTGGAGATCTGCGTTTTCTCCGTTTTCAGTATATCTTCGTGTGGACGGGCAAAAACTGAGTTTTAAGAACCGTAACATCACTATCCGCGACAAAAAAATGCTCAAACATTACATTTGCGACCTGTGTTTAATCTCAAAACCAGCATGTATGCCCTCAGAGCTGTGTTGGTATCATCCATTGTTAAAGCGCGTTTTGTTTGTTTGCTATTGCAAGCTGACTGCTGCGTGCTGAAGATAAATGATAGAAAGTTACTCTGAGCGGATAGGATTTGGGAGAGCTACTGCCCCCTGCAGGTTTGCCACGTCAAATGTGCTGAAAAACGCATTTATCCGGTTATGCGTGGATGGAGATTTTATTTTTTATTTTTTAAGGAGCGGAGGAAAATCTTCGTTTTTAAGAAACCCCGGCTACGTGTGGATATGGCCTGATTCACTCAGCCTAATGAACGGTGGAGTTGATCCCATAGACGCTTTCCTGACATTACGCGCGGCTTACACGTCCGGTGGGAAGGAGGGGTTAGACGCGGCTCATAAATAAAGCAGAAATTCTGTAAATTCTTATTTTTTCAAGTGCTGTGGCACCAATTGACCCAGGTCCCGCTTGAAGATCGGGAACCGCTGTTTTAAAGGACTGACCAATGAGAGCATTCCTCACAGAGCTCCGCCCACTCTGCCTGTCACCTAGCAACAGGACATTTAAAACAAGGACATCCCGTTGGTCGTCTTTTAATCCCAACCAGCTCAGGATGTTTTTTTCCTGGAAACGGTGTTCATCGTCCATCTGAGGAAAAAAAATTTTTTTTAGTTTTTATTGCTTAATTCATCCTTGTTCCGTCAAAAATTCAAACACATGGTGTAAAAACCCGACACACTTGGACAGTATCTATATAAGGTGGTTTAAAGCTGAGCTACGTTTGAGTTTATGGCATCAAGTGTTTAAACAACCTGCGGATAAACTCTCTGAGTCATCCTTATTTCAGTCCACGACAATGAAAATGGTCAGATAAGTAAAAGAAAATTCACTCTTACCTTTTTGTACCTCTGCATGCGAAGCGGACACTGACTGGTTTCCTGCTCTGGTCAACTCGGGGAGGAATGCCTCTCTATGGGAGTGGTTACAGGTTAAAATATAACCAGCATGACATATCTGTCCCTCGCTCTGCAGCTTTACTGGGCCATAAAAGAGATAAACGTCGCTGCAATTCCTCCTACTGTAGCACTAATGACTGTCTCACCAGCTGGTGTCTGTTATCTGGTTTTACACGGTAATAAAACAAAAAACAAAATGGACTGTTGTCGGTGTGACCTGCTGTCAGAGACTGAGCTATTACAATATCTTCTCAGACTTTTCCCTGAAATCAACATCATGGCGGTTTATAACTTGCTGTTGTTGCTATGAGCTTAGACCAATGCTGCAACGGTTAGCTAAAGTCTTTACGGAGTCACCAAACCGATTCTATTCAAACAAAGTTGCCGGGATGATGTGTACATAGGGGACAAACATTTACGGGAAACAGGTTGAGACATGGGCCCTAGATGGGATTAGACGGACTGCCTGAACTGACTAAATACAGCCCATTTATTGTTGCAAAACCAGTTGTCTGTCCGAGGTCTTTCCAGGGTATCTAAATGGTCTTAACTGCACAACGTTTCAAGGACCACTACATGTCTAACGTCCAAACCCTGTAGACAAATGGCGTTGCACAATCTCATCTTGAGCTATTTTTCACCGCATATAGAGGTCCATATCTGAATTCAGTTCCTTTCAGTCAGAAAACAACTCATTTTATCCCAAAATTACATGTTGTAACTGATTTTATCCAAGTATTGTAAAAAAGTTAATACTGTATTGTACTGAATATAGGACGACCCCCCCATTCTAATCTTTAGCAAAAAATTAAATACATTTTTAAAGAAACCGTTTTTTTTGTTGAAATTTTAATAAAGTCACAAATAATAATTACAGACACAATACAATCAAAAAGACCTGCAATGTATATTCTAGTAAAGCAAGGCAGCAGCGATACTTAATAAAAACTGAGCAAAAAAACCCAACAAAACATCGTTACGTGAGGACAACCACACATTTTTACGTGCAAACTGTCAGAACTTTGCTCATTACATGTCAAATCCAAAGTCACATTAAGCATCAAAAGTCTGCATGAGGCTTTTACTCACAGACGTCCTCTACCTCGCTGTACTCACTGTCACTCTCATGCCGCGGTCCTGTCTCCTCCCACAGAGATTTAACCAAATTCAGCTATTCTCATATTATAATTTGTGGTTTGAAGCGTCGGTTACGTTTGAGGATAGTTAAACAAACAACATCTCTGGGTGGATGTGGTCACAGATATTAGCTGTTAGCCGAGGTAGTACATTTCATCGTCCTGGCGCGTTTTAACACAATAGTTGAAATGTCAAACACTACTTACAGCCTGGGAGCTGGTGTTCCACCGTTGCGACGGTTCAAATCCTCCTTTTAAGTTCAACGTCGAGGCAAAGCCAGTACTGTAAGCTGGGGCGTCGGGCCCGAGGCAGGGGGGAGGGTCTTACAAGTCTAATTTCTATACATACATATACATGCACTAACATTTGTATAGCATTTATGTACAAATAAAAAAATGTCCTGTGCAAAACTAAACTTGTAGTTAGGCACTGGTTTGGTATTGAAAAAAAGTAATTTCCTAGCTGTGCAGGGCCGCGCCACCCCTCTCAAATCAGTGTAAATGGTACGACCCGCAAGTGCTTCTGCTGCTGTGAATCAGTTGATGAGACAGTGGCTGGAGGAGCCGTGGAAGGAACTAGGAAAAAAAGGGGAAGACTTGTGTGTTTCCTTAAGAAAGGAAAACCAGGGGCTCAAAAATGAAAAGAAAAAGATTAAAGAGAAAAAGGCAAAAAAGGACAAGCAGTTGTTCACTTGGTTGTTTGAAAAGAAAGGTGAGGTCCAAATGCATTATCAAGCATTGACATTGTTTTAACACAAATATCTACTCCAGGTAGAATAACATCCATTTATGTCCGTACTTTATTTGAATAAATTAGCAATTCTTTACAGTATCACACACTACATAGCGAGTAAACATTGTTTCCTGGTAAATAAAGGCTGTGTCCGAATCCAGCGGCTGGATCCTTCGAAGGCCGGATTTGTCGGCCGGTTACGTCACAGCGCCGCGACTAGGACTGTCCAAATTTGAAGACTGCTTCAAATGCGGCCGACGAATCCGGCCGACTTCTCCACGATTTGAAGGACCGTTGCGGTGTATCCTTCGCTGGTCCACATATCCCAAGATTAATTGCGGGCTGAACGGGAGAATTTTCTTCCAGCAACACGGCGGACGAAGCGGCCGGCGAAGCGAGAGAGGAGCACAGTTTTAGATGTAAGTATATTAAAATCTGGCGGTTCAAAAATGAAAAACTTAAAGCAGTTGTGTTGTTTGCCGTTTATTCTTGGCTTAGACGTGTATTTTAAGATTTATTTGTAAAGCATCGCTCGTAAACGAGTTCGTATGGTAGTGTAATGGTTTCTTCATCTTTACGCAGCCAATTTCTGCTTTGGGAAATTAAGTAAAAAGTCAACTCCTCTTAGGAGAATTTATTACCTCTTTACCGAGTGAAAATCGGGGCACGGTGGTTTGGAGGTTGAAGATTAAATCCAGTTACAAAGCTTATGCTAGAGGACTCTTATTGAGCCTCATACAACACAGAACCTGTGATCTGCTGTGAAAACTATAGTTCTGCATTCTTAAATCAAGAAAGTTGTCATGTTCCTCTCCTATTTATTTTCTATCTAATGAGGAAAATTCAGGAGGAGATGTATCTGC
The DNA here is from genome assembly GCA_028564705.1 of Apricaphanius iberus. NCBI lineage: Eukaryota > Metazoa > Chordata > Actinopteri > Cyprinodontiformes > Aphaniidae > Apricaphanius > Apricaphanius iberus. The sequence continues at coordinate 779,089 of JAPXFQ010002186.1, forward strand.
AGGAGAAATTAATCCCTTGCCGGCAAAAAAAAATGAGAGCAAAAAATAAACCTACTGTATGTATATTTGCAAAAGCGCAAATAACATAATTTATGACTGATCACTTTAACAAAATATAAATTTCATAAATGTTGTTGTGTTGCTCTTTTTTGTAAACTGTGTTTATTGTCTTCTTGTTTAGGATATGAAGCAGCGAAGGGAGACTGGAGAGGAGAGCAGGGACCGAATGGATGGACTGTTTTTTTTTTATTCATGTTTTTGTCACATTTTTTATTTAGGTGTTCGATGGTTGTGAATAAATGAATTTCTAAAAATGTTAAATATCATGAAGTCATTTCATTAAAAGTTGTATTAGTGTTTTTAAAGAAGCTTACGTTGAACAGTTTAAAATAACATAACATATTGGCATTAGGATAAGTTTTTTTGCAGTTATTTATAAGTGTATAAATGACCTCTTTAAGCTTATTTAGAACAAATAGGCAGTGTTGCTGGATCAGTTGAATACAGATTAATTTCATATTTTCTGGTTGACGAGGGGAACATCATACAGGTTGGTCTGCAGAGAGAGTTTAAGGCAGCTTCGTCGTGCTCTCCACTGCATCCATCATCAGGGTTTACAGTCTGCTTAAGTTTTTCCAACCAGAGAGCCCCACAGACCTCCAGCAGCTTCATCTTAAAAAAAATCATACATATATAAAATCAAATTAGAAAATGCTGTTTTGATCCAAAAGGCATATATGGTTTTAAGCTCACAAAGAATTTTTACAGTTAAAATGAATATAAAAAATGTAATATTACAAATTTGTACATTTGATCACTAGTCATTCCATTGCAGAAATGATATCTTAAGCTATCTTAAGTATTAACCTGGATTAAATAAAATTATCTTGATATGATGACCTCTCAGCCAGAGATATAAAACATGGCGCAGACAGTAAAACTTGTTGCTCCTCTAGAGTAAAAAAGGTGAGTAAAATACTGGGGAATATTTCTTGCTTTGCCAGCTGGTTTAGCGTGATCGCGGTTGCTAGGCGACAGGACGTTCGGCAAAGTGGGGGCGGGAATTCAACTGAAGGCTAGACCGTCCAAGTTCACAGCCGTTAACATCCGGTCTACCCGGTCGACGAAGGACCCAGCCAACGTAGACCGAGTAGACCGGGTCCTTCGAAGGATCCAGCCGCTGGATTCGGACACAGCCAAAGAGTGAGAAGCAGAGCTCAACACATGGCCGCTGTCTGCTCTGACAGTGTTATGCGAATTAGCTCCTGCACGCTCTTACAATAAGCACATTACTTATTTTAAAACGTAAATCAGAGTCTGAATGTGTAGTTTGGCAGTTAGTTATGTAGTTCCAGTTCTATAGTTTGCATTTAATTTAAAACAGGTAAACATAGCCATCAATTAACTTGTTCCTATCCTTCACTTTAAAAAAAGGTCTTGTGACATTAAAGGACAACTAAGCACCAAATGAACTTTTTGTAGCTTATAAACGGCATAAAAATGTTTCTTATAGTTCTCTCCCTTTTTTGACATTTTAGAGCTAATTAGATAAAACTCACTTTTGAGCCTAATACCGGCTGTGTGGTGCCCTCAGTACATTTTCGGTTGCACTACATTCTGAATTTCATTCCTGTCCTCCCCATTTGCTCTGGTAGCTGTGTGACGTGACTTTGTGCCGTGTGACGTCCGTCGTTCTGCCGCTTGGGGTATAAAAGCAGCCGCCCCCGTAGCGAGTTTGAATAGTGAGCGAGCGTTTTCACTTTCACCGCTGCGTTGAGTGGCTGTTATAAAGACTTTTCTAGCTATTTTGCTGTATTGACACAGGTCTCCGACCATACACCTCAGTCAAATACGCACGCTGTGAAATCTGTTGGATGTTTATGTAAATTCTAAAATATAAATTATGACTTTTATAGAGGACATCACCAAGAGGAGTGGAGGAAACCACTCAGAGAGGACTGGTACAAAAACTAATGTTGCCTTTGACCCATATTTTGTTATAATTATTTTTTGTTTAGTATTTTAAACTCATTAGTACAAAATATTCCTTACCCTGTAAGATTCGTCACTGGACATGATGCTGGCTGGTTACGGTGTTACAAAACTGGCATCCAGACGGCTTTTTGTTATTGCAACTACAACCTCAACACACTAGATGTCGCTTTGGTGCACAAGTTCCATATTCAACCTTTTAACGGTGAGAATCCGGTAATTTTTTCAAAGTAGAAACATTGTTCACACCTGGGTAATAAATAAAACGGAAATATTGTAAGTTATTTATTCCTTCTGTGCAGCCCGTGGACCGGTACCAGAACCCATTGTGATTGACCAAATGAAGCCAACAAAGCCCAAACCAGTGGAGTGCTATGTTTGAACTTACTACAATCAGTTCAAACCCACTTTTTACCAAAATATAACTTAAATATGGTCATTTGACATGGGGACATCACGAAACCTGTGGAAAATCCCAACTGGGACCAATGATTTAGCTAATTTTGTACTATATGGGGCTATCCCCAGTCGGAAAATAGCCCCACTGTTCCCATGATGTTTGCATTAATACAGTTGTAAGATAACTAGTGGATTATAGCTTTGTGCACAAGTTATACTTGCACAGAAAACTGAAAACGAAACATCAGGGAGTCTAGACGGCAGTGTCCTTGGCCACGCTCTCGCATCAAAATCAGAGCTATGAAAACAAACCCGTGACATTAAGAAAGGGGGAAACACCGATGGGAACATGACGACAATGCAGATTGATGACGTACCGCGGACATGCATGAATGGGGAAGCTGGGAATCGACCCTGTCAAGGTGTGCCTTATCTTCACACATCAAAGTCAGGACAGTGATTCCTCACAGCTGCAAACCACAAACAAGGAAATGCTCGTTCTCTCCTGCCGTGATACCAGCTAGCCACTGAGAGATCCCCGTCAGTTCAGGGGAGGTTTTAGAAAGCATGCTGGATGTGGGTTTCCATACCCATAGCTCCCACTAACTGACTTCTAACTTATTTTATACAAACCGAAATGTTATTTTTATCTGATGAAGGGATTCTAAAACCCCCTGCTACGTCCATCAGACTCATTCAGCTGGTTAAGTGGTCCAAAATATGAACTACTAGACTGTAAACAGTTGGATTTCAGACTCAAAAGATTCACATATACAAGAAATGTTTACTGGAGCAATTGGTATTCAAGAGCCAAGATAATTTTTAAACCTCGCTACAGTCATCTTTATTGTTTTACTTCTAAATGTTGCAATATGGCGGCCGGACGGGGAACAATTATGCTGACTTCTATCATATATACCCTTTTCATAAGGTTTTTTTGAGAAGAAAACTAAAGGAAAAATATGGCTGTGCATGTCTTTCAGTGCAAACCACTGAATAAACTCTGGTATACCTTGTAATTAAGCAGATGGCACCGTATGTGACATGTTAATGCAGCAGTGACCAAAGTGCGGTCCGGGGCCCATTTATGTCCCTTGGACGGATTTTGCACAGCCCTTGACCACCATTTAGGTTGGTACATTCTGCGATTTGTGCCATTAAAACTAATGAATTTCTTTGATAAGGGCATCATTTTGTTGATAAGTTAAAAGGATTAGAAAATGTCCAATGTAACAAAACAAATTAGTTATCTTTTAGCAATCATATATTTTTTTGCTTTCTTTTTAACGCAAAAGCAAACGCATAAGCCTAGCTGAAAAAAATTGTCAAAGAAAGAATGGTCCAAACCCTGTTCTTTCTGCCGGAAAAAACAAACAGATTTTGCTTCAAAATTAGCCCCTACAAAATATTTGAAAACTTAATGATTTCTTTTAAAAAGGCAAACCTTAAAAGCCATGTGTTTTGAATATACAATCTTTTTTTTTAAAAATCTATAAAGTGTTCGTACTTTATTTGTCTCATTCAAAATATTAAATGTTTAAGTTATTGTTAAGCAGGTAAAAAACGACTCATTTTTTTTGCGAAAATAAAAAAAATGTTTTTGTAGCCATGTACCAAAGGGTTTGGACATCTCTGTTAATGAAGCGTAAATAAAAAGTAACGAACAATGGAGTCTATTGGTGTAACTGTACATGTATCTGTATTTTATGTTGTTTGGTGGGTGTACCGATGCGTACCAAGTTTCTATACTTACAGTGGAGCAAAAAAGTATTTAGTCAGCCACCGATTGTGCAAGTTCTCCCACTTAAAATAATGACAGAGGTCAGTAATTGTCATCATAGGTAAACTTCAACTGTGAGAGACAGAATCTGAAAAAAGAATCCAGGAATTCACATTGTAGGATTTTTAAAGAATTTATTTGTAAATTATCTTGGAAAATAAGTATTTGGTCAATAACAAAAATTCAACTCAATACTTTGTAATATAACCTTTGTTGGTAATAACAGAGGTCAAACGATTACTATAGGTCTTTACCAGGTTTGCACACACAGTAGCTGGTATTTTGGCCCATTCCTCCATGTAGATCTTCTCGAGAGCAGTGATGTTTTGGGGCTGTCGCCGGGCAACACGGACTTTCAATTCCCTACACAGATTTTCTATGGGGTTGAGGTCTGGAGACTGGCTAGGCCACTCCAGGACTTTCAAATGCTTCTTACGGAGCCACTTCTTCGTTGCCCGGGCGATGTGTTTGGGATCATTTTCATGTTGGAAGACCCAGCCACATTTCATCTTCAAAAAAAAAAAAAAAAAAACATTTCATCTTCAAAGCTCTCACTGATGGAAGGAGGTTTTGGCTCAAAATCTCACGATACATGGCCCCAGTCATTCTTTCAGTCGTCCTGTCCCCTTGAAAAACAGCCCCAAAGCATGATGTTTCCACCCCCATGCTTCACAGTAGGTATGGTGTTCATGGGATGCAACTCAGTATTCTTCTTCCTCCAAACACGAAGAGTTGAGTTTATACCAAAAAGTTCTACTTTGGTTTCATCTGACCACATGACATTCTCCCAATCCTCTGCTGTATCATCCATGTGCTCTCTGGCAAACTTCAGACGGGCCTGGACATGCACTGGCTTAAGCAGGGGGACACGTCTGGCACTGCAGGATTTGATTCCCTGTCGTTGTAGTGTGTTACTGATGGTAACCTTTGTTACTTTGGTCCCAGCTCTCTGCAGGTCATTCACCAGGCCCCCCCGTGTGGTTCTGGGATATTTGCTCACCGTTTTCATGATCATTTTGACCCCACGGGATGAGATCTTGCGTGGAGCCCCAGATCGAGGGAGATTATCAGTGGTCTCGTATGTCTTCCATTTTCTGATAATTGCTCCCACAGTAGATTTTTTTCACACCAAGCTGCTTGCCTATTGTAGATTCACTCTTCCCAATCAGGTGCAGGTCTACAATTCTTTTCCTGGCGTCCTTCGAAAGCTCTTTGGTCTTGGCCATAGTGGCATTTGGAGTCTGACTGTTTGAGGCTGTGGACAGGTGTCTTTTATACAGGTAATGAGTTCAAACAGGTGCCATTAATACAGGTAATGAGTGGAGGACAGAAGAGCTTCTTAAAGAAGAAGTTACAGGTCTGTGAGAGCCAGAGATCTTTCTTGTTTGAAGTGACCAAATACTTATTTTCCACCTATGATGAAAATTACTGACCTCTGTCATCATTTTAAGTGGGAGAACTTGCACAATCGGTGGCTGACTAAATACTTTTTTGCCCCACTGTAAGCATAACTACGTTGTACTTTAGCCAGAAGCACATATGACTCTAGAAACAAAGACAATGATATACTGATTTGTTTTTATTTCCACAGTTTTTGCTGTTTAAACTGTTTTATAGTGTATGGAATGAACTTATAGCGCTTTTCTAGTCATACTGTCCACTCAAAGTGGAACCACATTCACCCATTCACACTCAAAAACGTGTACACATTTAGGAAACTTGGGTTTAAGAGCCCAGGGGCATATCGACATGGGACCGGAGGAAGCTGGAATTGAACCTACGACCCTCCAATTGCACGACAAATACCCTGCTATAAATGTTGTTACACAGAAACTTTTTTACTTTGTTTCCTGACGGTACTGAAAATGAACCGAGCGAAAAATTGAAACCAAGTTGAACTAGGACTGGCGTTACATCCCTACTGGAGGCAGACTGTATTTAGAAAAGAGTTGAAATAATAAACAAGATATCAAATCTATTCACCAGAAGTGAGAACAACTTTTGGCTTAGTGCTGTTTTATTCTAAGCTTTACGTTGAAGTAAAATGTTGGACTGATGTTGGCCGTAAAGGTCAGAAGCAGGACACCTCTGGGTAAAAATTTAAACCCTCGTTGATTTTGAAATCTTGCCCATATTTAACTCATCCGATAACAACCCAATGAAAAAAACTACACATGGTGCCTAACTGGGTTTCCCCATATCAGTTTTATTTATTCAACACAGCTGGGTCCAAACAAAACAAAACATTTTAAGCCTGGGCCGACCAGGACCGACCCAGCCTGAGTAAAACTAGTTTAGTTTAACTTCGTAATCTCGCTGGACCGGTTCATGGAAATAAATACAAAATACTCCATGAACTCTCCAGAAAATGTCAATATTTGAATGTAAGTATCCAGTTGCAAATCTCTGGAGCATGAATGAAAAGGTGTTGTTGTTATGACATCAGTTTTCAACACGCCTGCAAAGATGGGTTGCTCATGTTTGTGTTGGTGCTTTTATTTGTAACTATATGCTGTTTTTTAAAGTGGTGGCATTGCAACATCAATGGTAATATTCCCTAATGTCTTTATAGGGACGTATTTACAGGTTTCCATTCCACTTACTTTTTTAAATAAAAGTTTCCTCTGAGGTTGACTGGTTTCACATTCTGTGGATGTAAATTACCTTTATCTGCTCAGATCAGGAGTTCCTTTGTCCTTCTTCTCACTTTTACCATTTTGAATACGACTGCCTACATTTCACTACACATTCAGAGAAGATGACATATGGTGTCCAAGGTCCCTGTGATCCAAAATTTTTAAGGTTTATTTAAGAAAAACTGTGGCACATTAACACAAAAAGTTAAAACGGTGTCCACAGAGATAAAAATATATTTCTTAATAAACAACCGTTAGTGAGAGATTTTAAACCTGGCCATCTATTTCTGAATGTTGCAAAATATTTTAAGAAGCTTGATAAAGTTATTTGTTCACAGTAACATGATACATTTATTTTATGTCTAGTTAATACTATACCTATGCTATAGATTGGTAACATTGTGGGTCACAGGTCTGAAGCAATGTTTGGCTAAAACACACTCGATTATACATATTTTTAGTCATTTCGATGTGTGTTTTGCAAGCAGCTAGCTGGTAGTTGCTGTTAGCTTAGCTACTTATGATAAACCTGGATTGATTTTCTGAATAGATAACAATCACAAATAGTAACTGACAAATGGGCAGTAATAATATTAAATAGTCATAAAATAAATGTGTCTCTCACCTTTTGTCATTTATATATTCCCAAAAACAATCCAGTTTTTCCATATTAGCTAGCAAATCTAACAGCAACTAATAGCTAGCTGCTAGCAAAAACGAAACATCCAAACTGGCTAAAAATATGGCAGATTGAGTGTATTTTAGCCAAACGTTGCTTCAGATCTGTGACCCACAATGTCAACAATTAATAGCATATGAATGGATTTGTTTTAATTCAGGAAATGATTGCTAACTGGCTAGCTACAGTTCTTTAGTGTTTTAGACGGCTAGCAAAGGATTTATGGATAAAAATAGGGCAGTACAATTGGCAAATGATGTTCAAAGGTCTCATTTAGCAAGTTTGCCTTTTACCATAGTACAAAACAGAGTAGGGCTACAATATAGCAAGAAGAAAGGATTTTATTCATAAAACTAGTAGTTATTCCCAGACTGATAAATGAAAAAACACACATCTTTATGTTGTTTATGGTTAAACTCAAGAAATGTATATAATTACACCCAAATTTAACACAAAAGACAAAACTGAAATAAAAAATAATTTCTTCAAAATAACAGTGCACTCAAATATATGCATTCTGGAAAAATTCAGGTCATAAACTTTCATTAGCTTAGTTTAATTTAGCTAATGCAGAATTTTTTCCAGAGCTAGTAAACCCAGTTAGATTTGATCAAATTAAAGCAAACAATGACAACATTCAAAGATCATGTTTTTTTTTTCTTCATAAATTTGAAACACAGATTTACAAGCTAGGTGAAAGGAATTCCAACAATGATGGAAAAGCAACAAAGAAACATCTCCAGATGGGGGAGGGTACAACAAAACCTGTTAAAATAGTTAGAATAGAGCAGTATAAAACTGCAATGGCATTTATTTTAAAGTCAATTCAAAGTTTTAGAAATGCAGATTCAATTTGGCACTTAGCCCATAGCTTAGCTAGGTTTTATTGGATTTGACAGTAGTGCTGAGGGCTTCAGAGGATGTAGGATCTCTGAGGTTTGCTGATGAGCACATCAGAGGCTGAAAACAATGTGTTTTTCTTTCATGCGTGTCGGAATCACTGCAGATATGCATCTACATTTGCACTTTTGTTGTTGGCCTAAAAGGGGTCAGACTGGATTTCAAAGTGGTTTCGGCCTGTCTAGACTCCCTGAAGGAAATCACATCTGTACCTCAAAGAGTTTCATATCCCATTCAGCTGGAGTGTCAGGAAGCTGATTACCGTATCCAGAAACCTGGACACTTTAACGGGGCTGGGCGGGGGGGAGTAATGGCAGTTGTCACAGGTGTAAACAGGAATGCTTCTTTTACTAATTTCTCTGCCTCCTGTTGCCTTTGGGCTCGATCACTGGCAGGGAAAAAGCTGCTGTCCACCTCTCCGCCAGTCTGGTTTTACTCCCGTTTGTCCAACCTATTTCCTCTGGCACATGTGGAGTCTCGTCTTTGCCACCGCCGGCGGCGACGCCTTCCCCGACGAAGACGACGAGGTCGCAGACAGCACCGAGGTGTGAGGCGAGGAGTGCCGAGACAAGGAATGGGACGCCGCAAACTTGGATTTCGCCGCCTCGTCCCGCAGCGAGGAGGATGGCGGCGGAGGACTCTGTCCGTCTGGGTCTCTCACCGCCCGGCAGGCGAGTCCTTCGCCGCAGGAGCAGCGCTGGAACAGCTCCAGGCCCTGGTGGCCCTTACGCCGCTGACGCGTACAGACCTGGCCCTCCCGCAACACCGGCTTGCAGATCCGAGTCCAGAAGTGGCGGGCGCAGCACAGGCCGTCCGAGCAGTCCGAGGAGCGCAGGCAGGGGTCCCCCACCTGACCTGGTGACACAAACGTGGAAGGGAATAGTGATGGGAACAGGAAACTGTCTTTGAAAGCCCCTCGAAGACAAATTAAACCCTCCAAAAGATGCTCAAAGATCAAATGTACCTTTACCAGAAGATCCTTTAAAGTTCACCCTCCCTCTTTTCCTCCATCCTTTCTTTGACGGCGGGTTTGTGTCTCCATCGGTGTCCTGGACACTTTGAGACGGAAAACTGTCCACATCAAGAACACATATGTCTGCAAAAAAAGTAAAAAAAACAACAACAAAAAACTATTTAATTCTCCAAAAAGATTCCAACTTGTTACAATTTTCTCCAGAGCCGGACTAAGGCCAAAGTGAACTTAGCGGCTAATTAGGGCCCCCTCAAACACATCCGGGGCCTCCCAAAAAATGCTGCAACTGAAAAGAGACTACAAGTGAAAAAATGTATGAAAATGTGAATATTACTCAATTTGATTTTGGTTTTTTTTCAAAGTAATTATTTAAAAAATATATATTTTTAAAGTTGTGTGTAGTAACTAGGCACGTTTTTGTTAAAAAAGTCTATTTTTTATTTTAACGTTTATAAAAAAATATTTAAATCAAATGAAGGAATATAAATGTATATACTGTACCTTTTCATTTGCAAAATTTTTTTTATTATGTTTAAAAATTTGAATTAAATTAAAATAACATTTAAAATTGCTTTTTAATATTCATTTTTTGATTTATAGTTTCACCACTGTTACAGTCTGATGCTTTAGTTTAGCTTCCTATTGTTTTTTTTAGCTTCAGACTGTCTAAGCTAACATTAACAATTACCTCTGATTGATTTTTGGGATCAGCTAAATAAGCTCCGCCTACTTTCCCATTTCAGACCAAATCTTCATTGAAATGCTATTATTGTGGGTAATGGTTTTAACAGAAAGTCGGCGCCCCTGAGTCTAAACCTTCCTAAGGCCCCATAAGACTTTGGGCCGGCCCTGATTCTCTGTTCAAAAGCCGATCTTACTGATGTTGCAGCGGTTGCCAGGGCAACACATGCTATCCCTCTGGCATCGGCGGTTCCTGCGGCGGCAGGCCCGGCAGCGGGAGTGGTTGGGGCCTTTGGTCGGGACGTGGCAGTAGTTCCCCTCGCTGCACTCCAGGTCGCTCATGCACTGGTACAGCTGCAGAGAAGCGTAAAGAAATAAGATGATTTAAATGAGGTTTACGCGAATATTTCGGGATATTCGCAACGTTCGGACGCTGAAGATCGGGACGTTTCCGAACACGCGAGGATTAATGTGCTTAACCTTGTCGATACGTTTTAAAACATCTTAGTGTAGTTTGTATCACAATGGCTACAGTGTGAAAAGCAATTTATGATACCTCTATAACGAGTTGAAGTAACCGTTTTTACTGTAGGCAATTTTCAATGGAACAACAAAACATCGTACAAATTTTGAAAAGCATTCATTTCAAAAGCATTTCGGAAACTTTTTACACCCAATCCTGTTTTTGTTTTTTTTATCGTAGCAGATATAGTGATATAATCTGAAACACTGTGGCAGATTTTTTTCCCCCGCGTAATTAGAAACATCGTAGAGATACGTATAATGAAGCCTGAAACACTGCGACAACTTTTAGGGCAAAATTCGAAACGCAGCGCTAAGAACACAGGAGAAAAGCTCTAATGATGCTTTTTCTGAAACATTTTATTAAAAATGTTGAACAATATTTGTCATTTTGAAACAACGTTTCTTGGCTAATAGCGTTAGGAACACTGAAGGAAAGCTTTAATGACACATTTTGAAACATTTGAATGAAAATGTTGAAATAACTGATGAATAGTTGAGGACGGATTGGTAACAGATTTTGTGACTAGATCGGGAAACGTTGTAAGATGTTTAATGCATTAAGTACTGAAACAAAAGGATAAATATAAGTAATAATATTGAGAGATAACTAATAACATGCAACAATCACGACAGGCTTTTTTCTAACTTTTCACAAAACTGCAAACACCAGGCTGTGATGGTAGCTTAAGCTAGCCGCGAGAACAAATTACTCTCCGTATCAGACATCAAGCCAGGGAAACATCTAACTCTCGTAAAGGAGCTGGACACGAGGGAGTTTTTATTCTGAAAATAAAAAATTTTCTCCAAGGAATGTCATATGACTGACACACAGCGGGAGTCCTAATCTGTTCTTTTAGTCTCTCCTTGCATAAATTGAGATGTAAACCATTCTGAGGTGGGTAGAGCAGCCAAAAATGATGCTCAAGTAAAAGTACAAAGTAGTAATCCCCCAAAAAAAATATGACTCAAGTAAGAGTAAAAAAGTATTTGGTAGAAAGGCTACAAAAGTATTGAGTACTCTGAGATCATAGCGTGTGGTTATGAATGAAAAAATTATGTCATTGGACAAAAATTTGAAGTTATGCGCCAATTCTAAAGAGTTACTAATAGAACTACGTTATACGATTTTAAAATAACAAATATGACTAGAAGGAAAACTTCAGGATAAAATAAAGGAAAACTAATTAAACCAGTACCTACGGTTAGTAATAGGTCTGTGTTGAAAAGAAAATCGATTCTGAAATCGACTCTTATAAAATTCTAACAATCGAATCGATTCACAAGTCGGTTTAATTGCTTAACATAGATTTTTTTTAACAGCTAAAATAGAAATTAAAAATACAGACAGCCGATTTAAGGCTTAGTTCCGAAAGTGTTAATACTTTTTTTTTTCCTGGTAAACTGTTACTGGTTTAAGTCATTGAATTACAGGCTTACAATTAAGATAATAGTAAAAAACAAAAAAAATAACAATTAACACACGGACCCGTATTTACATCGAACTGGAGCAGATTGAACCGGATCGGGAAAATCGATTCTTGAAATCTCAGCAGATAGAAAATAGTATGAGAATAATAAAGCTTAAGTCTCACTTTGGCACAAACTGTCGGTGTGATTCTCATTCATTTTTTGGTTCAAAAAAGGATTCAGTTTCATTTAGTAAAGTTACTCACTGCGGATCGACAGAAAGTAAATGTAAAAAAAACAAAAAAAAAAAACACGTTACAGTCAAGTAAAAACTGCTCCAAACTACTTTTTATTTTATTTTATTTTATCTCAAGTAAAAGCGACTAGTCCGAGGGGTCTGCCACCTTCAATCCAGCTAAAATAAAACTCACTCTGTTACAGGACGCTTAGAAAAACATAACTTACACTATTTGATAAGCATCAACTAGAAGAAAAAAAAAAATTCTGGTTTTAGGTTTTAAAATACACAAAAAGTTATCAAAATGAGGATGGATTCATTTTCTTTTGAGTTTTAGGCATTTGTGGAAGAATAAAATACTGACCTAAAGACCAGTAAAATTTTGTTATATTTAGCGTCATTTTGTCAGGGAATTCAAAGCAGAGAAAAAAATTTAAAAACATTATTATGTTCCTGAGAGAAGAATTCAGACTCAGAATAACCGAGAAGTTTGAATATTTCAACGCATCTCAGGAGTGATTTCTGTGTTTTGAGCGCTGCTGGGCAAGTTACAAAGAAACTGTAATACATTTCACATTGCTAGTTACGGTGCATTACATATTACTGTCTTAAAAAGAGTTACACTACTTTAAGTTACTTTTGGCAAAACATCTTAAATATCTAACACGACTTCTAACTATCGTAACTTATCCATTTTAACACAGTTAAAGTGTCACACCACAAATACTGCATTTTTAACACTATTTTATTAAAATTAAGTATTTAGTTCCTTTGCAGGCCTTCTATTTAATGGTAAAACAGTGAGAAGAATAAATGCACAGTCGATCTTTTCCTCAGCCGTCCTGATTCTCTCATATTTTGGTTTGGAGCAACAGGAAGTGGATCTTGTTCTGCCAACTTGATTTGGTCGTAATGATGATATTGAAACTCAGAATCACCTTTTCTATGACTGCAACTTGGTAAGTACCTTTTTATCCAAAAAGAGTTATGACATCCCCTCATTTCACTTATAGAACTATTCAGTTTGGTTGTTTAAGTAAAAATAAACAGATTCAATTTGTTGTTAGCAATTTGATAATTTTAGGGAAATTTTTTATTCACAAGTGCCGTTTTATGAAAGTGAATCCAAATTTTCTGTTTTTCAAAAATGATTTTATTTTGTTTTGCAAATCCCTAAAAAATGTAAATAATACTCATGCTGTAAAACTTCTTAGTTTTCTAGAAGATCTTTTTTTTTTTTTGGTCCTCTGTCTTTTATTTTTGTTTTATAAGCCTGTGTTCTTGTTTCGTTGTATGTATAAATCCTCTGGTTCCTGCTGCTTAGACTTTTTTCCATTTGTAAATTATATAGGTTATTAGTTTGCCTACTGAGTTTTCGTTCTTATGCATTCTCTTACTTTGTAATGTGAATGATGTTCAATAAAAAAAACTAAAAAAAACTAAAAAAAAAACTTGATTTGGTCTGTTGCATTAGTTGGCCAGAAAAAACTAATTTAAAAATGCGCTTGTAACTCGAGTTACTGAGACTGTAGCTAGTAATATATTGCTGTATAGTTTGTAAGTAATGCATTACATTACTCAGTTACTGAAAAAAACGAATTGCTTTTGTAACGCACTACTCCCAACACTGGCTGTGAGACTTTATTTTTCAAACAGATTCCAGAGATTTACTGAAATGAATGAGGAAAGCTCCTCCTCTACATATTCTGCCCTCATCAATTCTTCCTTTCTGCTTTTTAAACAGCCACAATTCGCCCTTTCTCTATGAGCTGGTGCTGCTTGGTGTTTCCCAGAGTTATAGAAGTGTGGAAAAGCAGCGGGTTCCGATCCAAAAACCTCCTCCTGCGGATACAGCTGGAGCTAAACGCTATTTTTTTTGTGTCATATTTTACGCAACGATTCGGCCATGGACGAGCGGCAGGTATCCGTGCAGGTGTGACTCACCGTCAGGTCCACGCCAGGTCCCCACGCGCTCCTGTTGACGGGCAGCGCGTGGCCCTCACTCAGGATCACGGTTCTGATGGAGTTCAGGCGGACGCGCGCCTCCACGCGCGCCAGGAGCGCGACTATCACCACCATCACCATCATCATCAGCAGCACCAACCTGAGGCTCATCGCTGGAGGAGGACAAGTTTAAAGTTTGAATCCCAACATTTGCACGGGAATTCCGTGCGGTTAAATCAAGGTGAACGTACCTTCTGGAGAAGAAAACGATGTTTCCAGCTGGTGTGAAGAAGATGCTTCGGTTCGTTCAGGTGAGATGAACCTGGTGCCTTTATAGGCCGGAACCACAGAACCGCCCCATGGCCGGGCTTCAAGCCTTCCCCTCCCCGCTGCGCCCTCTGCGCGCACATCGATACCCGCAACGCGCAGCCATCGATACGGAGGCTGAGGATGGACACGTTAGGATCGGAGGGGGGGGTGTCTCCAGTTGGATGGAAGAGAATCAGCAAAAACAGAAACTGAACATAAATAAGAATTAGTAATAGTCAGAACAGCATTTGTTGGCATTTTATGATGAGAAGATCTGAGCTTTGGAATGAAATCCTACTTTTTCTGATAAATACGGGACGCCGTGTAGAAAGTTTGTCAAAAAAATGCATACAACTAATTTTTAGTTTGACATAAAAGAAAACAGAGTCTATTTTTTTTTCTGACACACATCTGGGTCCATGTTATATATTCATTTATAGTAGTATTTTGTTAGGAAGCTAATTTTTATTATCGTATTTGGCTTCTTAACTATATTTGGTTTTCTAATTAAATATTTAGCTTCACAACTAAACATTCATCTTAACGAAATGTTAGTTTCAAATTTAAACAGTTGGTTAAGCAGCTAGGTAATTAATTTGGAAGCTAAGTGTTTAGTTTGGGAAGCTATACATTTGATAAAGAAGGTAATTATGCGTATTTACCCTGAACGCTAAATGTTTAGCTTCAAAACTAAATATTTAATTAAGAAGCTAAATATTTGATTTGGAGTTTAGTTAGCAAGCAAAATATTTAGCGAAGAAGGTAAATATGTACCGTCTTCGCTAAATATTTTGCTTCTCAACTAGGAATTTAGTTCCAAGCTAAATGTTTAGCTTCAAAACTAATTATTTAGCTTCTTAACTAAGAATTTAGTTCCAAGCTAAATGTTTTGCTTACAAGCTAAATATTTATCTTCTTAACTAAGAATTTAGTTTCAAGCTAAATGTCTTGCTTAGAAGCTAAATATTTAGCTTCTTAACTAATAATTTAGTTCCAAGCTAAATGTTTAGCTTCTAAACTAATTATTTAGCTTCTTAACTAAGAATTTAGTTCCAAGCTAAATGTTTAGCTTCTAAACTAATTATTTAGCTTCTTAACTAAGAATTTAGTTCCCAGCTAATTGTTTAGCTTCAAAACTAATTATTTAGCTTCTTAACTAAGAATTTAGTTCCAAGCTAAATATTTTGATTACAAGCTAAATATTTAGCTTCTTAAATAAGAATTTAGTTCCAAGCTAAATGTTTTGCTTACGAGCTAAATATTTATCTTCTTAACTAAGAATTTAGTTTCAAGCTAAATATCTTGCTTAGAAGCTAAATATTTAGCTTCTTAACTAAGAATTTAGTTCCAAGCCAAAAGTTTGGCATCCAAACTAATTATTTAGCTTCTTCACTAAGAACTTAGTTCCAAACTAATTATGTAGCATCCGTTCTAATTATTTAGCTTCTTCACTAAGAATTTAGTTCCAAGCTAAATGTTTAGCTTCAAAACTAATTATTTAGCTTCTTAACTAAGAATTTAGTTCCAAGCTAAATATTTTGCTTACAAGCTAAATATTTAGCTTCTTAACTAAGAATTTAGTTCCAAACTAAATGTTTAGCTTCAAAACTAAATATTTAGCTTCTTAACTAAGAATTTAGTTCCAAGCTAAATATTTTGCTTACAAGCTAAATATTTAGCTTCTTAACTAAGAATTTAGTTTCAAGCTAAATGTTTTGCTTACAAGCTAACTATTTAGCTTCTTAACCAAGAATGTATTCCAAGCTAAATGTTTTGATTACAAGCTAAATATTTATTTAAGATGAGAAATATTTACCTTTTTTTCACACTATTTAGTGAAGAAGCTAAACATTGAGCTTCCAAACTAAATGTTAGGGTCCAAGGCTATATATTTAGTTAAGAAGCTAAATACTTAATTTGGAAGCTAAGTATTTAGTTGGCAACCATCTGGAAGAAAGCGATCAGCTGAGACCAAAATGTAACTTTTGGAGCTGAATGTGCTGAAAACACCATCCCTGAGGTGAAACATGGTGGTGGCAGCATCATGCTGTGGGCAGGGAAGATAAAACCAGGCAAATAAATCCTCTTAGAGGCTCCAGAAGACCTGACACTGGGGTGGAAGTTCATCTTCCAGCAGGAGAACCACAGTTAAAACCCGCATCTGTTACAGTGGCCTAGTCAAAGTCCGGACCTCAGAATGACTGAGAATCTGCTGTGAGACCTGAAAATAAATGTTTCCTTTCTGTTGGGCTGTTACATAAAATCCCGGATGAAAAAAACAACTACATTAATTCTGTCTTAGCTCCCAGCTGCTAACGCTAACCAGTTATCTAAGGTCACCAACAAACAAACAAACAAAAAAAACAAAACGCGACGCAACAGATGAAAAGTCCAGAGGCAGCCGTCCGTCTCTGGAGCGCTGTTTGTGTTTGGTATCAGGAGTTATTTTTAGAACATTTCCATCTGGACGTGAAAGGCGAATCTGTAAACAGTCGCGTCCTTTCTTGTCCGCGTGGAAAACCAAACGTGTGACCTTTGTGGGTGGCATTTTGGCGACGCCCACACCTGCAACCTTTCTCTCTCTCCGCGGGCCAACAGCGTCTGAGCTGGAGTCACAGATGACAGATTAGATAACCGCGTGGAAAAAGCTACCTTTACACACACACACACACACACACACGCACACACACACCTCCTGCTGCAGAAATGGAGAAAAAACCCTCACCTGAGAATCTGAACATCTGGATGCAAAATTCACTCATTTTTTTAATCTTTCAAAGTAACTCAAGCTCAGTCTGAATGGATGGAGAACATCTGTGAACTTCCTACTTTAGGTCTTGCCTCTGATTCTCAGTTAAATCTAACCCTAAACTTTGACTAGGCCACTCTCCGTTGAAGCTCTGGCTTCATTTTGGGTCATTTTCTCGATGGAAGACGCCTTATTTATTGTAAAGGAAGAGAGGAAGTTCCCAAAGAGGTTCAATCTGTTTATCTGTGGATTGTTAGATAAGAAGCTGTTTCTAGATGTGATTATTAATGATCGTAACCACGCAACACCGAGTGGTTTAACTGCTGCGAAGGCTGGTGTTTTAACCCTAACCCCTATCTAACCAATTTTAACCAACCAACAACTTTAACTTTCTAACCCGAAGGTCCCATAAGGACAAAAATACATTAGTTTAAACGCCTAAACCTAAAACCGATATGTTTTTAAGTTGATATGAAATGATCTTAAACACCAAAGGGGAAAAAGTTCTTCCACCGTGAATCAAACCAACTAGCCCACAAGATTTTATTTGTATAAGCCTTTAAGGCCAGTTTATAGTCCTCCGTTTTGACGCAACGCCATGATCCGTCAACGCAATGGCTCTCCATCACCTACGCAAGGACGGATGGAGTAGAGGCACAATTTTATAACTATCCGTCTCTGTCAACGGAGAGCGTATTCATCTGATTGGTCGGTTTCAGTAAAAGCCAGATGTCGTTTCACCAGAACGGGGCTCAATAGTCGCTGTAATCAGTAGTTAATGCAGCGTTTGGCCACTACATGCTTTATACTGAAAGGATAACTTATCTAATCTGTTCTTTTGGCGATTTTACGAAAACAACAAAAAACGGCTGCTGTGTTTGTTTCCATGTGTTTCTTGAGGATTCTATGAGCCGCACTCGTAGTAAAAAGCTTTACAGCTTAATCAAATGTTACTTTCTGTCGTTCATTGCTCCTTGAGGAAGAAATGCGTTCACAAGCCTAGAAAAAAAACTGAAACGGTGCTGTGATAGTAGGTAGAGACGCCATGAAAACTTAACGCCCCCTGCTGTCCTGGTAGAGCAATGCTGAAAAAAAAACAATAGAGAGTGGAGCAGAAAAAAACAGAGAACCATTAACGAAAAACGTCCCCGTCGATCTGTCTGCGTCTGAGTGCAAATTCAAATTTGCGGTCGGAGAATCATAAACTGGGCTTTAAGGTCACGGAAGAATAAAACAAATTCGTAATACCACGATTTTTAACTGCTGTGCATGCAGATTAACCGAAGGCGTGCCATTCCGATGGGTGTGGTGTTTTTGTCAGCATCCTGCGTATTTTACTTCCTGCTCTTGGTTCAACAGACCTGAATCCAACGATAGCTCGATACCAGAACCTTTGCAGAACTTTGCTGTACAGAATTCTGTAACTATGATCAATCACAAGTCCTTGGATCGAGGAGGAAAAAAGATACATGTAATAACAAATAAGTTGGGTAAAATATAACCAAGTAGTGAGAGTGGAAATAACATGTATGATAAGTTAAAAAGGTACCCAACGATTATATAAGTTCAACCCAAGGGTTTTGTTAAAAAAACCAAAACAATTTGTTGGGTCAACCCAGCATCTGGTTTAAAACGACCCAGTGTTGGGTGTGACCACTACTTACCCAGTGCCTGGGTAAAAGTTGGGTATTGTTTGCAACCCAATCTTTTTAGGAGGGAGGAAGAGTTTGGACCGTTTAAAAATAAGCTGTGCTGGAGCAGAAACTCATCTACGAACGGACCGGAAACGACCAGACACAAGCTGCTCAATACTGTAGGTGTCAAACAGACGTCCACGGGGGCTGAATCAGGCTAAATCCAGCCCACAAGATGATTTGGTAAAGTATAGTAACACAATAAGATGGAATTTTTAAATAAAAGAAACCGCTATTCAAAATGCGGCCACTAGACGGCGTAATAGCGATTGTGTCAAGCAGGCTAACTGTTTATATGGGGAGCCTTTTACTTCCGAACCATGAAGTAAAAAAAATGAATGAGTCAATGGAGAGATAAAAGTTATTGGATCAAACATATGATGTAAGCGAATTTTAAAGTGATAGGGTGTAGTTTTTGCAGTACATCTTTGAAAATAGCCATCAAAATATTATGTAATAATAATTACGTAAAGCACATTAATTGCGAAATATTGGCGATATTGTAAAATATGATTTTAAAAATCAGTTTTAAAATACATAGGCGCGGGTCCTCTTTTCAGGGGAAAGCCATATTAGATGACGTCTTTACTTCTACAAGAGCCCGGACGGACAAAGCGCACGGAACAAGCCCGCTATTAAAACATTGATTTCACCTCAAAATGCAAAAAAGTTTCGCCATAAATACATTTTTACCTCTTCGCTAGTTCCAAGCGATGAAAGAGAGACTGATGTGCTCGTCATGTTGCTGCAAATAGATAATTCTCAGGGAATTGAGCGTTTGAAAACAGCACTAGTTGGACCTCCGTTGTTGAGTTTCTTACTCGAAGACACAGATACCGCATGCTTGTGATAATTTAGGTATGCACTGCCCCCTACTGGCCTGAAAATTACACACTGTGCCTTTAAAGAAACATTTTGATGCAGAGAAAACGTTCCATCAATGACCAGCGACAAAAGTTACTTTAGGTTTTATGTGAAAAACAATTAGCGGTCTACCACATCAGAAGAAGAAGGAGACAAATGGCCGTAACCTCCAGGGATGAAGGAAGGAGCATTAAATGTGGATAAAAAACAACTACCTTATGGATTAGACATCACGGATCCAAGTTCTCTCCGGAGGGCAGAAAGACAACCCCCCCCCCCCCCATAACTACCATTGTTGTTAACTGACAGTTGTCAATGGATCGGCGCTACATGGCGGTTAAGGAAAAATCTATCAGCATGGTTAACATGTGCAGCGCTGTAGGCTGCGGAAATAGATGAAAAAAGGACGGTAATAATATTAATTGGTTTCCAGCTGATGAAATCCGCTGCTGTCTATGGCTGAGTTAGAGTGGATGATGCATCCATCCAGGGATCCAGTCTGATGAACGAATCTGCTCATCACCCTCTCTGGAGATATGTTGACGTTAATATATACAGTACAGACCAAAAATGAACACATGATGTATGGAATGACTGTATGTACTTAAACAAAAAGGGTGAAACAACTGAATACATGTGTTATATTTTAGATTCCTCAAAGTAGCCTCCCTTTGCTCTGATTACTGCTTTGCATTCTCTTGAGCTTCAAGAGGTAGTCACCAGAAATGGTTTTTCCAACAGTCTTGAAGGAGTTCCCAGAGATGCTTAGTACTTGTTGGACCTTTTGCCTTCACTCTGCGGTTCTGCTCACCCCAAATCATCTCGATTGGGTTCAGGTCCTGTGACTTTGGAGGCCAGGTTATTTGACACTTTTTTGTTAAAGTGCTACATAATTCCATATGTGTTCATTCATAGTTTTGATGCCTTCAGTGAGAATCTACAATGTAAATAGTCATGAAAATAAAGGAAACGTACTCAATGAAAAGGTGTGTCCAAACCTTTCCCACCGAGCATTTTTCGGTCTAAAAGACGTCTAATTAACGTCTATATGGTCCGTAGACGTCTAGGCTAAAATCGGTCTACCACTGGTCTAAAAATGAAAGTTTTTCAGCCGTCTAGGTTTAGACTAGCCGTCTAATAGACGTCTAAAAGACGACTACCTCTACACGCCCCGTCTAATGTAAGACGTTTATATTACCGTTAATGAACGTCTATTTCTAGACGTCTAAAGTTATACGTTTAACAGACGTTTATTTTTATACCAAATTTATACACCATCAGAAAATCTAGACGTCATTTAGACGTCGTATAGACGTCTATTAAATGTTTTATAGCCTAATGATATTCTAATAAATCCAGCTTTTACAATCTATTAAATTCATCACAACAAACCTATTAAATTTAAATTAAAGTTGTGAAATTGAATGTTAAATCAGGTTCCCTAAAACTATCTTTTAAAACAATGATGTTTTAAAACTGTTTCAGTAACACTACACTTATTTTACCACTGGATATAAATACATCTCTTAAGCTTAACATTGACCAAACTATCCTACTGTAATGTAAATCAAAACATTTTTCAAACATCCAACCATCACAAACATATGAATGTGCAATATACATGTTGTTAATTTTAACACATATGTAAACATACATTGCCATAAAATAAAAGCACAAATTCAAATATACAATATCCAAATATTTTATTTTGCTTATTTTATTTAAACGATTGTGGTGAAAAATAAGTAGTCTAATCTAATCAAAATTAATCTAATCAAAATTACTAAAATAAAATGTAGGTATTTGTATGCAAAACATTTACAAAACAAAAATTAGGCCAAAACATTTATTTTTTAAATATACAAAAACTCTGGGAAAATTCATCAACCTAAACCAAAATGTGAATAAATAAATAAAATACACCAAATGTGTCCTCGGCCTCTTATAGCCCCTCCAACACTTCGAGCTGGAGCCTGTTGAGATGTGCAGCCATTGCTGATAATTTACTCCGTAGCCTCTTTTAAAGTTTTCTGAACAGATTCTGCAAACACAGCAATAGAATAAATGAATAAATATTTTAAGTGTCACAGAGATCACAGCGATATTATCAATTAAGACAAAGTACATGGTTTCAAAGGACCATTCGGTTTAATGGCTAATTAATAGCAAGCTAGCAGGTAAGCTATAGCTAGCCTGCTAGCTATGCTGCAAACGGATAACAAACATTGTAGGACAAAACAACATTTCAGTAACTTTCCTTTGAGCACTCACCTATATGCGACCCTTCATATTTGAAGAAACAACGTTTTCTAACACATAGTGGTCCCAATGAGTAAAATAAATTGGTTCGGAGGACTCCGATATCCATATCACCATAAAGACGATTAGACCGAGCGGAACTTTAAGTGTGTTGCTGCCTCCTAGTGGTGAGGGTCGGGGGTTACCACTAAAATAACTTATACGTCTGGTCTAAACCAGGTTTTAATGTAGACGTTGAATAAACATCTAAATCAAGGCTAAATCTAAACTTTACTCTATATTGATCAATGACAATTCAAATGATTCAAATCCAATATTTGGACATCAGCTGTGCAACTTAGTTATGTTTTTTTTTTATCACTGTTCATTCTTTAATGTATTTAATTAAATAATCTAAATTTGGTCTAAAGAGAGACGTTGATACGACGTATAAATTAAGACGTCTAAATCGAGTCTAAATATAAGCTACATTGTGCATTGATCAACGTTTTTATCCAGTACTTGGCCGTCATTTACACAATTTTCAGTTATTTTTTATTTAATATTTAATAATAAATATATTAAACTGTGTCGTCTAGATTCGGGCTAAAATTTAGACCGATTATAGACGGTCTAATTTCGGTTTGAATTTAGACGGCAGGTCTAATAGACGTCTATTGCTCAGTGGGTTGGTCTGTACTGTGTATATATATATGCATTGTTTGCTTCTGCTGTGTAAATTTGAGGCATGATGATCAAATGCTGTAGATATCTGTAAACTGAACTGGCGATGGTCGTATCTGAGGAGTTTCTACCCGTAGCTTGTTAGCTGTTTGAAACGGTCTGGAAGCTAACTCTGTGGGCTAGGTCTTAGCTACCTCCGCTTTCTTACATGTTACTGGTTTTACAAATGGCTGCCTGATTACATTTTGGCTGTAAGTTAATTATTTTATCTCTTTATGGCCGCCCGTTTATAGTAAAAGCCGCGGTGCTGCTCTCAGCCTGACAATGATGCCATTAGCTAGCTGTTCTCTACACAGAGCGCTAACGCAGCCTACACTGTGTAAGCTGTCGGTTCGCCGTGAAATTGCTTCATAACTCCGTAACGTGTTGTTCTCTTTGGGTTGTGAATATGCCTATGACATGTCAGTAATCTGGTGAAGTTATAAATAGTGGCCTGTCGGTGGTTAAACTGACTGAATGTTAACTCGGTCGGTATAAAATCTGTATGAAGAGTCGAGCACTGGGAGTTGTCCTATGCTATGCCTTCTTTGTTTTTGCTGTGTAAAGTCGAGGCATGTTGATCATATACTTCTGCATATCCCTATATTGATCTGGAGGCGGTTATATCTGAGGAGTTTCCTCCCGTAGCTTGTAACTAAACGGTCATAAACGGTCTGGAAGCTACATACATTTAGCTTTCTGATGTGACTTTTTCTTTTGTCTGCACAAAGATGGTTTGGGTTCTATTTTATTTGTCTAATGTTTCGACCACAACCGCACGGCTTTGCATAGCGATGTGGGAGCTTTTTGCCTTCCACTGCTGTACGCATTCGCGAAAATACCCGGATGAAAACAATAACATTCAACGTGTCTATATGGAAGTCAATGGAGCGATAAAGTTATTTTATAACAATCTGCGTTTTTTGTTTGTTTGTCAAGTGATTCGGGATTTATTTGAATAAAAAAATTTGCATTTAAAATGCCTACAAGTCAGAAGTTGCATATCTGACGTCACGAAGCTAACGCTAGCTAGCACTAGCTAGCACCATCTCAAAACAACCTAATGTAACTTTTCCCGCCGGTTGAAAATTTGCGTTTTTCTACATCGAAATTTGTCTTTAAAATTCACTGACATCATATGTTCGATCCACTGAAGACTTTAAATGTGATCAAAGCTAATTTTCATTGCACCATTGACTCTCATTCATTTTTGTTTGTGGGGGGGCAGTAGGAGACCCACGGACCAGAAGTAGAAGAGCGGGTCTTAAGGGACAACTAAGCACCAAATCAACTTTTTGTAGCTTATAAACTGCATAAATATGCTTCTTATACTGCTCTCTACATGTCCCTACTGGTCCCTTTTTTGACATTTTAGTGCAAATTAGATAAAATGTCACTTTTGAGCCTAAAACCGTCTGTCTGGCGCCATCTGTGCATTTTCGGTTGCACTACATTTGAATTTCATTCCTGTCCTCCCCATTTGCTCAGAAGTTTGTGTGACGTGATTTGGTGGTGTGTGAGTTCGCCAAACCGAAGCAGAGCAAGTAGGTCAAGCAAATACAGCCAGTCCGGGTGAACTACTTTGTTTTATCTGTGATAATTATTATTGTTGGTCCTATTAAAAACAGAGAAAACAACTGAATTTTATATATATTACTTATATATATATATCATAAATAGAACCTTCAGGACACCAATTGTGAACCTAAATGTGTTTTTTATCAGTCAAATGAAACCAGTCATCACTGTAAAAAAGATGTTCAGTGATATTCAATTTTAAGATGCGCTCATTGAATGCAGGGCCAGCTATTGATTAAAAGTAGTTCTAGTGATGCTTTCTGCCACAACAGGCCCTTTCAGGAAGATCATGAAATTGATTTGGCCCGAAATTGAAATTAGCCTGACACCCCTGGTGTATGTGAAAAAAGGAAGACAACAGCACCACACTGTGGATTTTCCCTGTAACTGCAAGGAAATTAATGGTTACTTTGAGGGATCCAACCGGATCCACCATGAAAAACGAAGTACTTATCTAGAAAGACATTTTTATTTTTTATAAAATATTAAAACTCAGTCATATACCTAGGTTAACGCCCCCCCCCCCAAAAAAAAAAACAAAATTACAAAACTATGTGTTTAACTTAACAGGGTATTAAGAATTTTAAAAAATGTATCAGACAGGTTTATTGTATTGAGTATTAGGAAATTGATGCACTATTCCTAATCATGCAATAAATAAAAATAGGAATAAAATGGGATAAACAGATTGGTTTATTTGCATTTAAACCAGAGAAAACAAAATATTTTTTTTGTTATCAAATAATTGAGGGTTGGGGGATTTAAAAAAAATAGAAATCAGTTGTTAGATCATGAAAGATTTGTAAAAAATATTAACTCTGTTGCATTTTCAGTTTTTTGCAGAGCAGGCAATTTAAAATGTGCAACTTTCTTGAGCCGTTCTTGGCAAAAGAAATAGTCAAGTAAAGTAAAGTTGACTATTAAAGTCAACTTTATAAAGTAAAGACACAAGAATACCTGTACAACATTAAAATAAACAAAAAATAAAGAAACATGTAAAAACAGCTTAAAGAAATGTAAGGGCAGACTTAATTAATTTCAAATAAGACACAGTTTAACTTTGAAGGATGCAGTTTACAAAAATATTATTTATTTTATACAATGAAAACAGTTTAGAAGCACCCAGTCTGGTAGGTTTAGTTTTAGAAAACACAGTTATTTAAAGTTTATTAGAATTAAATCCAACTATAAAAGAAGAATACAACTGTTTAACAGTTCTGTGTGGATTGGTTTGGCTACTGAATCAGGTTTCCGCTCAGTTCTTCTCTACTGTCATTTCTATGGGCACGAGTGACCTCATGGTGCATTCAAGTACACCTCGTACACTAAATTATCTATGTTTAAACACCATTTATTTAGCTTATCCATCTTTGAGGACTTGATAAATAATCCTCACCTAAAGGAAGCTTTACTGTTGAATATTAGTTTTCAAAACACCACTCAGTTCAACACCTATCCTTGTGTAAGTATTGGTATTATATTGACAAATTTTGACCCAGAAAGCTTTGTCTTCAACATGTTATATGATACATATGTTACTTATATATATATATATATATATATATATATATATATATGTATATATGTAGTCTTCATTTGCTTTTAGAAAAACAGAATTTGCTCATAACTTAAATACATTTTTTTCCCCCTCTGGTGAGGGTACGCTATTAGCTTATCAAATAGTATACTATCTTAAGCTTACTCGAGTAATTTTTTGGATAGTTACTCTTACTTGAGTAAAACTATATTGACTTAGTGGTAGTTCGTGACGACGTACCGATGAGAACTTTCACGGAGAAACACAAAAAGTCGACTGTTTGAAGATTTTTCGGTGCGATTAGCCAATACACAAGTTCCCTGGAATGCACCATGTGGAAAGGCACACGATGAGGGCTCGGGTGGGATTCAATCTCCAGACTCCCGGGTTAGAGTCATGCACCAACCAGTCAGCCAAAGGGATCTGGTTGTCACTACCCAGTCCGTTTACCGGAAACCTGATCCGTACCACGTATGTGCGAATCTTACGTCACTTACTATCTTCGTCATCATTGCGACATTTTGACACCGCTATATTGGACCGAAATATTAGAATCCTACAACGTCCCGCCTTCCTCCTCTCTGATCGCCTAGCCTATTGATTTATTACTAACTATAACAATCGAGGAGCAGTGCCTAAACCTAATGTGAGCTACCTATCGTAAAATGCTTTGAGCGGAAGTAGACGCATTTCGCACATGTGTGGTACCAATCGGGTTTCCGGTATAGATCGGGTAGCCACACTGTTTTAGGACACATGACTCTTACCTGGTAGTCTGGGCATCGAATCCCACCTGGTCCCTTGATGTGCCCCGTGCTAAAATTATTTTTTTTTTTGTTTCTCCGGCATTAGCGGCCTTTATTGGAAGTAGATCAGGCAGAGAAACGTGAGGGCGGCAAACACAGCATGACTCCGGGAATCGAATTGTGGAATTGTCACAGGTTAGGGGCAAGGTCTCGTCTTTCTCGTCTCTGATTGGCTAGCCTGGTTGATTTATTACCAATCCCAACAATAGAGAACTATGGAAGCCCGTTTCTGCCACTTGAAAATAAAAAAATGACACTTGGCATGTCATATTAATGAGATACAAAGTCATTATTTTGACTTTTAAAGTCATAATTATCAGGTACAACATCATAATAATGAGACACAAAGTCATTACATAACTGACTGTATCTAATAATTATGACTTTGAAAGTCGAAATTATGACTTCGTATCTCATAATAATGATGTTGAAAGTTGAAATTGACTTTCGTGTAATTGCCTTTGAAAATCAAAATTACAGCTTTATATATTATAGTAATGACTTTGTATCTCATAATTATGACTTTGAAATTCAAAATTATGACTATGAAAGGCAAGGTTTTGAGTTTCTGTCTAATAATTATGACTTCGTATCTCAAAGAATGATGTTGAAAGTTTAAATTAATGACGTTCTATCTCATAATTGACTTTGAAAGTCAAAATAATCACATATTTCTCATACTTAAGACTTTGTCTCTCATGACTTTCACAGTCAAAATTATCACTGTATTTCACAACTATGACTTTGTATCTCATAATTCTGACTTTGAAAGTTAAAATTATAACTTTTTATCTCATAATTATGAGAAATTATGAGAAAGTCTAAATTTTCACTTTATATCTGATAATAATGACTTTGTATCTCATAATTATGACTTTGAAATTCAAAATTATGACTATGAAAGGCAAGGTTTTGAGTTTCTGTCTGATAATTATGACTTCGTATCTCAAAAGAATGATGTTGAAAGTTTAAATTAATGACCTTCTATCTCATAATTGACTTTGGTTTTATCTCTCATAATTAAGACTTTGTATCTGATAATGACTTTCACAGTCAAAATTATAACTGTATTTCATAACTATGACTGTGTCTCATAATTATGACTTTGAAAGTCGAATTTAGGACTTTGAAAGTTAAAATTACGACGTTCTATCACATAATTATAAGAAATTCTAAATTTTCACTTTGTATCAATTCAATTCAGTTTATTTATATAGCGCCGTTTCACAACAGATGTCATCTCAAGGCACTTTACAAGAAGAGTTATTACAATACGATGTTTAATTTAGGAATTAGAGAACCACAGAAGATTGCGTCGTGACTTCTCAGCAATCCCTCACACTGAGCAAGCACGAAGCGAAAGTGGAGAGGAAAAACTCCCTTTTAACAGGAAGAAACCTCCAGCAGAACCGCGCTTAGCACAGGCGGTCATCTGCCGAGACCGTCTGTGGCTTGTAGAAGGAAGCAGAGACACAGAAAGAGCAACAGAACTGATCCAGAAGTTGGTAGCAGGATGTGGAGAACGTTCCTCCACTGCAATCCCATCTTAGTCAGGGTCGTCAAGCAGGGCGGGTCAGGAGCACCTACTATAAGGAGAGACTAAGAGAAAACAGGTTAGCGCTTGAACTGAGAACACATCATGCAGTTGGGGAGAAGTAGGAGAGAAAGTAGGAACAGACCCTAATAATGTCCTCCAACAGCCTAAAGCAGCATAGCTACTAACATTAACCTGTCTCCTAGCTACTAGGAGACCTAGCTACTAACACTTTCTACCTGGCTTACATTAATCTATCTCTACCTCTTCCTATCTGTTCCTAGCTAAAAGAAGAGATAGGAACATACTAACAATAACCTGTATCTTCCTAACTACCTATAAACATATCTCTAACTGTAAGCTTTGTCAAAGAGGAAAGTTTTTAGCCTAGTTTTAAAGATAGACAAATTGTCTGCTTCACGAACCAACCCTGGGAGCCGGTTCCATAGGAGGGGAGCCTGATAGCTGAAAGATCTGCCACCCATTCTACTTTTAGAAATCCTAGGAACTACCAGTAAACCTGCAGTCTGAGAGCGAAGGTCTCTGTTAGGAACATATGGAACAATCAGGTCTCTTATGTATGATGGAGCTAGATTATTAAGAGCTTTATATGTCAGAAGGAGGATCTTGAATTCTATTCTAGATTTTACTGGGAGCCAGTGAAGAGAAGCTAAAACAGGGGAAATGTGATCTCTTCTTCTTTTATTCATCAGAATCCTAGCAGCAGCATTTTGGACTAACTGAAGACTTTTAATTGTTTTCTGTGGACTACCTGATAATAAAGAGTTACAGTAATCCAGTCTTGAAGTAATAAAGGCATGGACTAGTTTTTCAGCATCACTCCTGGACAGGATGGTTCTAATTTTTGCAATATTCCTAAGGTGAAAAAAGGAAATCCTACAGACTTCTTTAATGTGAGAACTAAATGACATATCTTGTTCAAAAATAACACCGATGTTCTTTGCTTTATTACTGGAGGCTAATTTAATGCCGTCCAGGTGAAGGGGCTGACTAAGTAGTTTCTTTTTCAGAGCTTCTTGTCCAAAGACGACAACTTCTGTTTTATAAGAATTCAGAAGCAAGAAGTTTAGAGTCATCCAAGTTTTTATGTCTTCCAGACATGCCTGTAGTCTACCTAACTGATTGGATTCATCAGGATTTATGGATAGATATAGCTGTGTATCATCTGCGTAACTATGGAATTTTATCCCATGCTGCCTAATGATTTTACCAATAGGAAGCATATATATAGTAAAAAGGATCGGCCCAAGCACCGAACCCTGTGGTACTCCGCAAGTAACCATTGAGGCCGAGGAAGATCTATTGTTTACCTGAACAAACTGAAATCTCTTGGACAAAATGATAATAATGACTTTGTATCTCATAATTATGACTTTAAAGTCAAGGTTTTGTGTTTCCATCTGTGGACTATGACTTCGTATCTCATCATGATGACTTTGTATCTCATAATAATGACTTTGTATCTCATAAATATGATATAATAAGTGCGGCTGATATGATAAGTGTTGATCACTTTGTATCATAATGACTTTGAAAGTCGAATTTATGACTGTATCTCATATTTTTGACTTTGTATCTCATAATTATGACTTTGAATGTCATAAATATGATATAATAAGTGCGGCTGATATAAGTGTCCATTTTTACTTTCAAGTGGTGGAAACAGGCTTCCATAGAGAACCATTTTTTAATCAAAATACCGGGGAGCCAGTGTCTAAACGTAAAATTTAGGACCAGTACCCAATCATAATCCGCAGAAGGCGGGACCTTGCCCTTAACCAGTGACAATTTCAATATTCGCCTCCAGGCTACGGGAATCGAACCCGCGCCTCTGAGCAGTAAACAGGGCGGCCGCTCCACCTCTACACCGCACACCGCACCACCTCGGAGTTAAAACCGAGGCCGTAAAACGTAGACTAGAGGCGCAGCTGGCGGGGAGAAACGCAACCTGTAGGCGGGACCGGGGCTCCACAGAACACCGGAACAGAGCCGTTCCCCTGACGGCCCATCAGGCGCTGCACCTCGGCTCACCGGATTCCGTAACACTCCGATCCGTTGAAACAGTCCTGCCTACAACTAGTCACGGTGTTCTGGAGATGAAACCCGAACCGGAGACGGTGATATGTGGGAGCAGCGGTGTATGAGGGAAACTTAGCGGCGTTTCCGCCACTTTGGAGCGGCGGCTCCCCCTTCCAGCAGACAGCCTTCAGCCGCGGCCTGTCCGACGCTGGGCCCCGGAGAACAGCTCTGGCTCTCTCTTATTTGATGACAGCCTTTGGGTTTGCTGCTCTTTAACTGTTAGTTGCGCTCCTCTGTCGGTGCCACAGCGACACTTTCTGACATAATTAGGCCGTAATCCCCAACAGGTGACTGATAAACACAAACGGACTCTGCTCCTCCAGGGTGATCCGGCTTTTCACTTTAAAATCTTTATTTCCACACCCTTTTGCGTTGAAGATGCAGTTATTTGCTCACTTTAGTGAGTTCTGATGTATTTCACTTCAATTTAAAACCTCAGGATTTATTCAAATCCGTCCAAGATGCTGTTTGCTGGAAGGATCTCCAGTAGCAGTCTGTCTTCCGACAAATCTGTGGAGCCCTCTGACTGAAGACTGTTACTGTATGACAGCCTCCTAACATGCATGTGTTGGTAAGCACTGCTAACCCACCTCATTTGCCTTTGCAGTTTTTTTTGGCAACTTGGATCATATTTTTTTTGCATGCTTTCCTTACCCAAACGTAACTTTTATTTCGTTAAGTTTGGAATTGAAGGCTCTAGTTGTAACACTCATTTTGGACGCATTCTTACTAGATGCGTATTGTAAAATGGCGTGCAATACGTTCATATTCTCACCCGGACAATTTTGGTGCGTCCTTGGTACCCCGACAAATCTTATGATACGGATATACGCCGATCGCGGATGGATCTAAACATCTTCCCAAGGACTTTGAGGTAGGTCATTTGTAAATGAAAAAATGTCATTTATTAATGTTTTTGTGGAGCTACAAATGATTCTTAAAATATTTACAGGTCACGAGGTGTTCACACTTAAGATCAGGGGAAGCATAAAGTCTAATAGAAAATTAGTAAATGCATAAAAATTACGGCTGGACGATATAGAAAGAGAGCATATTGACAAAAGAATAGTCATATTGATCGATATTATCGATATTGATAGCATTACCGGTGATGTATTAGCATTAGCCTTACTGGTAATCTATTAGCATTAGTGGTGATGTATTAGCATTAGCATTAGCAGTGATCTATTAGTATTAGCATTAGCTGTGATCTACTTACATTAGCGGTGATGTATTAGCATTAGGATTATTGGTGATGAAAATAGCATTAGAATTAGGACTGATGATGTTAGCATTAGTGGTGATGTATGTGGAGCCTAAGTCACGCCCTTCTACTTCCGGTCCATTGGTCCCCAAATGCCAAACAAAATGAATGAGAGTCAATGGCGCGATATAAGTTATTTTCTGATCCAGTTTGAAATGCGCCGTGGAGCGAACATATCATGTCCGTGAATTTTAAAAACTAATGATGCAGAGAAAACTTTGATTTTCGACCGGAGGTAAAAGTTACTTTAGATTTTGTGTAAAAACGCTTAGCGGACTACAACTACAGAAGAAGAAGGAGAGTGAGGGCCGTAGCCTACAGGTAAGAAGAAAGGAACATTAAACACGGAGAAAACCTCTATAAATCTGACCATGTGGAAAGTAGCAGCTATGTTGGGGGTAAAGAAGTCGGTGGAATGAGAACCAGCATGGAGGAGAAGCTCTACAAGCTCTAGGTGAGTGTTTTACGTGCGATAGCTAGTGCTAGCTCCCGTTAGCCAAATTACGTCGTATATGCGACTTCTGACTTCTGATTTGTAGGTATTTTAATTGCAAATTTTTACAATCAAATAAATCCCAAATCACTGGACAAACACAGTCGAAACGTAGATCGTTAGTTATCATTTAAATCGAAGTACAACATATGTGTGATTCAGAACGTAAGACAAAACGGACCAGAAAATAACTTTTATCGCTCCATTGACTTCTATTCATTATTTTTTCGGTTTGGGGACCCACGGGCCGACAGGAAGGGGAGGAGACTTAGGCTCCCCATGAGCATTAGCAATAGTGGAGATGTAGTAGCTTTAGCTGTGATGTATTAGCATTACCGGTGATGTATTAGCATTACCGGTGATGTATTAGCATTAGCATTAGCGGTGATGTATTAGCATTAGCTGTGATATCTTAGCAGTAGTGGTGATGTATTAGCATTAGCAATAGTGCAGATGTATTAGCTTTGGCGGGGTTGTATTAGCATTAGGATTACCGTTGATGATGTTAGCATTAGCGGTGATGTATTAGCATTACCGGTGATGTATTAGCATTACCAGTGATGTATTAGCATTAGCATTAGCGGTGATGTATTAGCATTAGCTGTGATATCTTAGCAGTAGTGGTGATGTATTAGCATTAGCAATAGTGCAGATGTATTAGCTTTGGCGGGGATGTATTAGCATTAGGATTACCGTTGATGATGTTAGCATTAGCGGTGATGTATTAGCATTAGCTTTACTAGTAATCTATTAGCATTAGCGGTGATTGGTTAGCATTAGCTGTGATGAATTGGCATTAGCGGTGATGTGTTAATATTAGCAATGGTGGAGATGTATTTACATATTAGCATTAGCGGTGATATATTAGGACCTCCCCCTGCTTGTGCTAGCTTTGTTCTTGTGCTTATTATGCCAAACTATGATGTCCACTGGGACATAGAAACGCATCAAAGTATCCTCATTACTGCTGCCGAAAGCCTCGACTGATAGCCTAAAGCAGTGCTTCTCAAATGGTGGGGCCCGCCCCCCCCCGGGGGGAACAGAGGGGTAGCCAGGGGGGCGCCAGAGCACCCCCTCGTGCCGCTCGGTAGCTGAGGTTTTTATTCATAGTTTAACGGTTATTAAGCCTCCAGTCACCAGGTGGCAGCAGCAGGGGCAGTAGGAAAGGAAACTGACAAGGAGGGAATAATTGTCATTGATAAGCAATGTATTTGTGGGTTTATTGGATATTTTGAGGATTGTTTGTTGATTTACTGAATACTTTGGAGATATTTATCTGTTGTTTTATTGTACCTTCATATTGAGGAGAAAAAAACTGAGAAATTATGCCACAGTTCTTCAACAGGTGCAAACAATGAAAAAGGTGGATATTATTTTAATGTTTTAAAACTGTAATTTTTACATTATTTATACCACCAGAAATGAAACTTAGTGTGGGTTTTTTTGTTCGTTTTTTTTCTCGATTAATCCCCTTTTCAAGGTGTAAGTAACCAATATTTATCACGAAGAATCATTAAGATTTAGAAAAAGAAAGAGGCAAGAAAAGATTTACACATTTTTCAAGAGGAATCCTGTAAGTGAAGTTAAGAGGCCTGTAAAGGAAGAGAGATGCTTATTTTCATCCCGGGTGCACAGATGTGTCTGGTGTTTTATTTAAATCACGATTTCATTTCAAATATTTTGATTACAGTTCGAGGATGTGGCGAGGAGTGAGGAAGACGGAGATGAAGATGGAGGAAAAGGCAGACCAGATGAACAGAGTGGGGGTGAGGTAAGAGAGGAAAAGGATGAAGATGAGAGGGTTGAGAAGAGCAGAGAGTTCAACCCCAGCTGTATTTATCGGTTTTATTGTTAACAAAACAAAAAAAGATCCCCCACGCTTTTTAAAAGTTTGCTACACCCCTGGGCAGCAGTGCTCAAACTTATCAACAGGCTGCCTGTTCAGACCAGCAGAAGAAGTCTACACAGAGAGCTGTGGTGCTGTAAGCCACGCTGTGGGAAAGCGAGATTGAATCGCTGAATTTAACAGCGAAAAATGCATTACACAATTAAATATTGTTCCTGTAGCGATCCGCCGGCTCCCGCTCTTATACGGCTGCCTGTTCGTAATGGCCGTTTCAGCCCTCCGCTCCATGCAAGTGTAGGGATGGGCGGTATGGGAAAATTTTCATATCACGGCATTTTTTAAAAACATAAAGGTATTACGGTATTTAACGGTATTTATTTTTTGCCATACAAGACTGTTCATATCCACATTATCTTATAAGAATGAAGAATATAAAAATGTGCTTTAAACAGCCCATTTTACTGCCATATGGACTGCATCATGTTTTTTTCCAGACACAGGTGAATGATATGAAAATAATTAAAATGTTTATGATTCTGGTAGGCATTCTTGATGTTCTATGGCTGAATATACAGTATAATTTTTTTAAAACTTCACACAACAAATTGCATCTTCTAGTTGCTTTGCATGTAGTACTGAAGAATCCCGCTAGGGGGCAGAGTATAGACTCAGATCGGATTTTGCCAAAGAAGAAGTAAAATAAACATGGCGGCCGTAGGTGATCATTAGCTGTTTAATATTCAGGTAAGAACAGAAAAAAAAGACGGCAGAAGTATCGTAGATGGTATGTAAAATATATTTACTCCTATTAATGATTTATTTCGTACTTGTTTTGCTGCCGTTGACCGCGTTTACCTACAGACAGTCAAATAGCGCTCCACACTCCCCCCTACTGGTTACTCTCAATAGCGTTTGTAAAAGATCTGCCGTTCGGTTTTCGTTTGACATTTTAAAGCCGATAAACTTTTTAAACTATAGACGACGCTCCTCTTTTATGGAAAAACTTCATCAGAATTGTGTATTTCGCTCCTGCCAGCAGCTGTACTGCTGTATACTGTGGTGAAGAGCGTGTAGCAGTGAAATCGGTCCTGGCTGAAACACTTCCCCTCATTAAACGTTCCGGAAGTTGTCTGAGCTATTCACCAGTATAGGGGTATATAAAAAATTCATATCATAACGAAAATTAACACCTGTTTTCGGTATGAACTGGTATACCGCCCAGGCCTATGGAAGCTGTCTGAACCTGCAAGAGCAATAGCGAGAAAAATCACAGAAACACAGACGCACCCCACCCCCAAACAAGTTGACGCCTAGCGTGAAGGTCAGAGATGTTTATGAATCGACAGAATAATCTTTCTATGAGTTCTGTAAGCTCACGGTAAAGTCCGGTGGCGCAGGGTCACATTAGAAACGAGAGGAAACGAGCGCCCTGTTAGGGGAAAAACGCAAACGGAGCGCAGCAGAAAGAGTGCTAACCATAGAAACACTGACATACATTTGTTTCACTGGAGTCTGGGAAGGAGTAGCACATTAAATGAACACCGTTTTTGATAAATATGGAAGTGATACAAATATTTACTGTTTCCAGCTTTCTATGAGTCTTGATTTGGTGGTAAAATCTTTTTTTTTTTGTAATGTGAAAAATATGACATGCCTCATTTTGCACATAGCTATGTTTAAAAATGACAGGGAAATGCTTAAAACCACGGCACAGTTAGATTTGTGAAAATAGTTGTGAATAACATTAAATGTGGATCTATTTGGTTATTTATATGGTAAAGTGTTTTCAGTCACCATAATTAGCCAACACACACTTTTTTTTTTAATAAATACGACTAGAATGGAGAAAAACATATAGTATTCAGAAAAATATAAATGGAAAAAGTGGAATAATTAAATGCATTTCTGATAGTTGGAGAAAAACAGTGAAGTTATGTAGCCTCCTTAAAAAAACTTAAAAAAACTGATAAACTCTAAAAGGAAAAAAAAATGGTTCTATATTAAACAAAATACAGTAACACTTCTCTCAGCACACAAGTGGACCAGGTCTAATACAAAGGGTGCTCTGATCATCATATTTGACTCTGTTGTCGCCATGCGTAATTGGAGAAACGGTTTGTGCTGCCATCTGTTCACTGATAATCAGGACTATTTCGTTTTCACGGTGCAGTTTGAAAACCTTTTAATTAAATGTGTGACATCGCATTAAGCTGAAGCGCTTGGTGTAATAAATAAACAAATGGGGGTACGGGCCGAAGAGCGCAGATTGCGAGTGACAGGATCGCCATGCATCATCATTAAATTATGTATTTTTTGGCAAATTTCAAACATTTCCTGAAAGTTTATTGCTAATCAGGCATAACTTTTACGTTATTTTGTTATACCACAGACAGACGCCAAAATGAGCTCCTTGGTGGAGGCGATAAACTACTGAGAGAAAAATGTCAAAGTAAAACTAGTAATATTTTATGAAAACACTCCTTTATTTTATGAAAAAGAGCTAAGGCAATTGGATTTGTCCCTTTACACCGCAAATTGTTGTTTTTTTAGTCATATTTGGAATTTTAATTAGTCAGGATTAATTCACAGCTACACTGTAATTAATTAGGCTAAAAAAATTAATCGTTTGGCAGCTAACATTTAACCATCATAGTCATTGCCCCCCCCCGGAGAAAATTCCACCAGCCGCCACTGCTACAGTCCTTTACCCTGTTTTTGTGTAAAAGGTGCTCAGGTGGTCGTCTGGATTGGATCCGTCTGAACGAAGTTTGTGCCAAACACAGAAGACAGCAGGCTGCAGCTCTGAAAAGAGACGTCTCGTTCTTTTTTGGGTATTTTTTTTTTGTGTGCATCTGATGGTTACACACCAGAGGAGACATACAGTACAGGAACCAGGGAGCGTAGAATACGCTGCATTTCCACAGGAAGCGCTGAAACCCTGCTGGTTTCCTGTTGACTCTGGTGGTTGAGCGGCTGCCAGTAAATACGTCGTACTAGCGCTTAACCAACAGCCCTGCGGATGATTAGCATATGAAATGCAGAACAACTAGGTGGAGGTTCCATTCTCTACTCGGGTTGTTTCGGTGATCTTCAGAAGTTGATGAACTCTTCGTTAGAGACTTGGGAGCTTTCTGAGGTCTTCAGCGTTCCGCAGGGGTTCCTGACGGCGTTCCACAGGGCTGTGTGCTCACACCCATACTTTTCACTGTGTTCTTCCTCTGAAATTTCAATAGAAAAACGTAATCTCCACATGATAACCAAAACTACTTGAAGTATAACGTCTCCAGAAAGCGACGTAGAAAGTTTTCACTGTTACCATTTGAGCTCAGATGATCGGAGCTTTGGCTTTTCATCATTCACAGCTTCTGTGTTTAAAACACTTCTCCTTCCATATATTAATGTTTTATAGCTTTCAGAAATGAACCGATTAGCTGTGCTTGCTTCTTAAGGACATATTTGAATGTGATTCTATTATTTTATAGCTTAAAATCACACATTTTCAATGGAATTCTACAAAATGTACTCAGAAGTTATATTATGTGAATTGCAGCTGATTATCTGAGTAAACTATTTAAACAGAGCAAACCCCGGGGATTCCTCAGCAGGAATATTGCCGTCTTTTACCCCATGCGTTATTTTTGACTCCGTATTAGATGTTGATCTGTGGTTTTGGGGGTTGCAGGGTTCATGCTGCTGCCTAACAGACTTAGAAAGCTTTTTGTCTCTCAGATAGTCACAATTATATGTGGTTTATAACTCAATAATGTGTTTATGATGGTATTTTACTTGTATCACCTCTTTCCCACCCGGTTGGATACTTTGTATTTTTGATATGGAAGCTTAAACATTTTAAATTTTGCCTGCTGACTGCTGGACTGGAAGGTTCTCTGTTTAAACTGGAAATGTGGGGTTCGTTTTCGTGCTCTTCTCATGTGTTGCTTCTGTTCCAAATGACAAAGTGAGGTCGGAAGAGACCTGAGGCCACCCTGCAGGGTGTAAACTCTCCCCCGGTGTCCAGACAAACCCTCTAGCACCAGAGCAAATAGAAAAAAAGCTGTCTCCAAAGGCTCGAGCAAGGCCAACAGCCTGTGCATCCCGACCAGGATGGGTGTTTTTTTTTCAGTAGGTGAAGTAAGGAGACCCAGCCGCGGGGGAAAATGTTTGGAATGTGAACTGCTCTCTGCTGGACTGGCCTGTTTTCAGCTCAAACTGGGTACCCTGGGGTTGTTTTTCTGCTCCTGTTTCGTTCACAGACTACATACTGTAATTACTACCTCAATTTGATTTAATTTTATCTAAAAATGATGTGTTTGGAGTCGTTTTCTTTTTCTGTGACTGCAATAAAAGGGACATATTGAAGGTTTTTTTTCCCCTCCCTCCAACCCACAAACTTCTAAGATCATTTCTCCCTCCCTTTCTCACTCTATGCAGCTCTGTCCTCATTCTTGACAGTCATTCCTCTCCAAACCTTTGTTTTATTCTAGAAAAAGGGGTGAAACAGTTAAAAGATCTCTCTCTTCAAGCTGAGATTTTTCAGAGGAAAACTGCAATAGAAGGATAAACGGATCCGCTTGTGAAAACTCTCTCAAACTGACGTTTTTTCTCTCCTTAGACATTTTTACTGCCTCATAAAACCCTTGCGGTGTTTACGAGGATGGGTTTGCAAATACGTCAAACGGATAATATAAAGGAATCAAGCGGGGATGCAATTTTACCACTTCTTTCAAACCGATTTGAGTACCAATACTTTTACCACACAAAACAAAATGCAATGAACTGGAAGAAAGATTTGATTTACTTCTATTGTTACAACAAACGATGATAAATTAGATAAAAGATTAAATGTTGATATAATGACAACAAAACTCAAATTTCAAGTGAAAAGTAAAACATTTCTGTGAAATTATTGCAGTTCCCACATTTTAAATATTAGTTCATGGTATCTGTTAACTTTAACTGATACCGATATGAGTACATAAGAACGGTATCGTTATATATATATATATATATATATATATATATATATATATATTGGAAAACGCTCAAATTATTCTGTTTCTTTGGAGTTTTGCACAGAAGAAGGAAACCTTAATCAAGGTCTGTCACAATAGCAGTTCAAACATCGTAATATTAGCTACAGCTCAAAAATGTTGATTGCCAGATCTTATTAGCTTGATAACCAGTGGCTATGGTTTTAGCTGAAACTTTTTTACAGCTTTTTTTTCATTCCC
The DNA here is from genome assembly GCA_028564705.1 of Apricaphanius iberus. Taxonomy (NCBI): domain Eukaryota; kingdom Metazoa; phylum Chordata; class Actinopteri; order Cyprinodontiformes; family Aphaniidae; genus Apricaphanius; species Apricaphanius iberus. The sequence goes on from JAPXFQ010002186.1 coordinate 818,209, forward strand.
AGTGTTGTATCCGTGTTTAAGTACAACCGTTCATTGCTTGAACGGATAATATAAAGGAATCAACCATCATGGAGGAGATTGTAGCTCGATGTAATGTCTGTGATAAAGATGATTTAAAAACTACAGTACATAGCAAAACGTTTTAACAGTCCCAACAGTGACACATAAATGTACGAAATTAACAGTTTCAAATGTTTGTTTTGGATTTTTGAAACGAAGAAAACGAGCTGCGGATCCCGACGTTCCCGGACCGTCAGACAGCAGGTCCCGGAGAATTCCAGGAAGACCCCCGCCGATCAGTAACCCGCGGGTTTGTGAACGCGACACGGAGCAAAATCCTGGTGGGGAAGAGGAGAAATCATCACCGGTTTTGTTTAACCTTCATCCTGGGCAGAATGAGAACGTTAAAATGGTCTGGTTTCCTCTGCGACGAGAAGGGACCGGGTCTGTTGTGTCCGAAGAAGCGAAGTGACTCGTCAAATAGGCGATTTCACGCGCCGCCTGTTAGCGCTTTCTCTCAAAATATTGAGAGGAAAATCCAGCTGTGGACAGAGGTCCCAGTCCTGCAGACAGCAACAGCGCTGCTTTTTGTTTCGGAAAAGCAAACTAGATACGGATTCACACGTGATTAAAGCGGCTACAGTGGAACATGCGAGTCATTAAAAAGGGGGCAGCAGGAGGCGCTAGAGTTCAGTTTCAAGATGGCTTGTCAAAGAGTGTAGAGATCAGAGAACAGGCAGGGAAAGCAAGTGAGGAAGAGGAGGGATCATCCTGGAGGGACGTCTCCGGACAACAGATGAAAGAGACGGGCTCGTTGTTGAGAAGTCGGGAAAGGGTCCACAGCCTGGGAGCCGACAGACAGGTTCAGGAGCAACGAGGTCTACCGCTGCGGACCGGTACCCCAACATCCCACCGGCAGAGAGGGGGAGAGTAAAGAGGGAGCCAATAAAACCAGTGGCTGCTCTGCTGGCTCAAACGCTTCTCTTTCTGTACTTTAAAAGTCGCCTAAATCTGAATTTTCTTCTTCTTTTTTTTTTCCCAATTTAAACTTAAGAGAATGCTTTTGTGCAAGCCGTACAAAAGCTTCCAGAGGAAGGAAGAATGACCCTGACATAGTTCATACTTCATCGTAACCTTCAACGTTTTGGCTGTAAGAAACTACATTCCTCCTGTTTGACAATGAAGGCAGTGTGTTGGCTCTACGAGGAAGACTTGAGTCCTGAGGTTTTGTCCCCGCTGGAGGAAACCGTCTCTTAAAAGCTGTTTTCTTCCTCCTCCTAGCGCCAAAAACCTGTTATCGCCCTGAGGGACGTCCCGGCGCTGACGGGAACGTTGCAGCCCCACACCGGAGTCGGGTAAGACTGTTTTTTCCTGTCCTCTGACTTAGCCCTCTGAATGTTTGTGACACCAGTCTTATGTTTGCCTCAGGCTCATCAACACATAGTGGAAGATCCCAGCGCCTGCTTGCCTCTGCAGCAGCCAGGTAAGAGTTAATCTTCGCTTCCTCCGAAAAACCAGTTCCTACACGCCTGGAGCGTATTCCTTCTTGACAAAGGGAGGATCACAGCTTTGTGTTTGTCCCTGCAGCCGGTTTAGCCTCTGATCATGTTTGCGTCCAGATTTTTCCACAGATTCGGGTGCAGGTTCCCACAAACAGCAAGACTCAAAGTCTACACGGTGAGTCCTAAAGTTATATGTCAAGAATTTGACAGGAAGTTATAAACTTAAAAAAAATTATCCATAATTTCATATGTGCTTCACATGACAACTCTTCATATGAATACCACCGGTGTGTCCGTCTCTGTAGGCAGCTGCCGTATATTTCGACAAAGTCTGCTTTTGTAGCAGAAGTTTCAAAGTCAGATTTGCGTCAGTGTTAATTATTAATTTATAAATAGCTCAGTAGCTAATCACAGCTCCGAACAAAAAACATTGTTTACAAATTAAATATTAAGTTACAAACTAAACATTTAGTTAGCAAGCTAAACTGGCTAGCTACATTTTTTGCTTCGAACTAAACATTTAGCGAAGAGCTAAATATTTAAATACGCAGAATATTTAGTTCACAAGCTAAATATTAAATTTTCATGTTATATATTTAGATTGTGAGCTATACTGGCTAGCTAAACATGAAGCTTCAAACTAAACATTTTCCTCAGAGCTAGATATTCAGTTATATACTCTGTTTGAATTTAAATGTTTAGCTGACAAGCTATATTTAGCTTTAAATTAAACATTTAACTTAGAGCTAAATATACAGTTAAAATTAATATTTACTTTTCCAGCTAAATGTTTAGCTAGCAAGCTGCACATGTTAGCTAAATATTTAGCTTCCATTTAAACATTTAGCTCAGAACTAAATATGTGGTTAAGCTGAACATTTAGTTCACATGCCAAATATTTAGTTTACACGTTGAATATTTAGATTTTGAGCTAAAATGTCCAGCGAAACATTTAGCTTCAAACTAAACATATTGCTCAGAGCTAAAAACTCTCATGTACAGAACCAGAATGTTCTCCCTGACCTGTCTAAGGCAGTTTGTTTACAGTTAGAGTGTAGGTGACTCAATACACATGCTATAATATTTATTTGTATTGAAGAAATAAAAAAAAACGATGTTTCCTTCCACTAACATCCCATTGTAATTCGTTAGCAGTCTCTTCGTTGGTTATGTTATGTAAAAATTAAGTTGGGGCTGTGAAAACGTCTGCCAGACTGGCTGTAAGGACACACCACTGAATCCGGTTTCTCCCTCCCTAGAAGAAACATGACGCCACATGTGTTCTTTTCATGTTAGGACAGAAACTATGTCGGGTGTTTTCTTACTGAGTCATGTTGCTGCCATGAACACAGTTACCACACCTCTGAACACACCATGACTCTCACGGCTGCCGTCAGCTGGTATACCCACTGAGGCCTGAGAAAATTAAGACATTTTTCTAAGATTTTGCCTGTCATCCAACCCCAACGATTCTTATAAAAGTACTTCGACCAAAGTGAAGATTTAAAAATCCTCCATTTTAGGTGTTTACTTAAATACAGTCATTTTGATTGGAGGACAGAAAATTGTCATGACATATTAATGCACTTTAGGTTTCGGGTTTAACCTCATTTCCCCTGTCAGAGTGCATCTGGCAGTACGCCACGCCATAAAATAGCAGAACGAACCACGTCACGACTAGTGACGTACCGCTAAGTGGAAACGAGGCAATAGTGACTTCAGATCATCATCATATTGGGCTTATAGATGTTACAGTTTTCTGATGTTGGATCTTGAAAGGCTTGACTTAAATGAAAGCATAAAATACTCCATCATTCCAATCAGGATAGGGGGCATTTATCCTGTTAGAAAATGTTTATTTCTGGTGTAGGAATCTTATGACGTGTAAAGACAAACAAATTACAGGTCTCATTCACTAAGAAACTGTGTAATATTTGTTACAACCTCCATCGCCTGCTTCATTTGCAAAAATAAACGGATGGGAAAACGAGCGAGTCCTAAAAAAGCAAGGCGCTCCTACGTCAGAAAATTTGTATTCACGGGACTGCCCACCTTGGCTTACAACCGGCCACTGAAGGCTGTGTTGATTTTGTGGCCAGAGAAAGGAGAGCATGTGTCTGGTAGCAGAAGCTAACAGTTAGCATCTCCACAACCTGACAGAACAGGTTATGGTTCTGATAGTAGAACTTAACCATTAGAATTTTCAATACATGGTGACCATTTCTGGGCTTTGTTAAAAGAAGCTAACTTTTATTAACATCATATGGTGGAACACATTCTGGCCCCGCTAGTAGAACCTAACCATTAGCAGCTACAAAACATGGCGGAACGTGTGCTGGTTATGCTAGTAGAAGCAAACTATTAGCAATTCCAGACATGGCAGACCATTTTCTGGCTCTGCTAGTAGAAGCTAACCTTTAGCAACTCCATAAAATGATGGAACACATTCTGGCTCTACTAGTAGAAGCTAACCATTAGCATGCTAACCAGATGGCATACAGATTCTGCATCCTAGTAGAAGCTAACCACAACATGTAGTTGCTAAATTGCTAACTTTACATGGCGGAACACGTGCTCGCTCTGCTAGTAGAAGCTAGCCATTAGCAACTCCACAACATGGTGGAACATATGCTGGTAGAAGCGAACCATTAGCAATTCCACAACAACAGAACACGTTCTGGCTCTGCAATACAAAATAGACCATTAGCAACTCCACAAAATGATTGAACAGATTCTGGCTCTACTAGTAGAAATTAAGCATTATCATGTTAACCACATAGCATACGGATTTTTCCTCTGTTAGTAGAAGCTAACTGTTAGCAACTCCACAACATGGTGGCACACATGCTTGCTCTGCTAGTAGAAGCAAACAATTAGAAACTCCACAACATGGTGGAATATGTGCTGGCTCTGCTAGCAGAAGTTAGTCATTTCCAACTCCACGTCATGGCAGAACACATTCGGACTCTGCTGGTAGAAGCTAACCATTAGCATGTCAACCACATGGAGGAAGAGATTCTGGCTTTGCTATTAAAAGCTAACCATTAGCAATTCCACAACATAGAGGACCAAGTTTGGGCTCTGTTGATAGAAGCTATCTTTTGCTAACTTCATATGGCGAAACACGTCCTGGCTCTGCTAGTAGAAGCTACCCATTAGCAACTCCACAACATGGTGGAACATATGCTGGTTATGCTGGTAGAAGCTAACCATTAGCACCTCCACAGCATGGCAGAACATCTTCTGACTCTGCTGGTAGAAGCTAACAATTACTATTTGCACAAAATGCAGTCATTTGTTCAGGCAGTGTTGCATTTTTTACTAAAAGAATAAGAGGTAGGAAGAAACGGCTGGAAACAGAAACCCCTGAAACAGTTTTGTTTTCTTCAGATGAAACAATCACAGCACATTTATTGGAAAGAACTTGAACGAGACATTCAAAGCTTGAATGGGAGAAATGACTTTGGTTCTGCATGTTCACCAAATCGGAAGATTCCCTACGGGTTCTTCAACTTGGTGTGTAGTTCTTTTTGTAAAACAAACTTAATTAAATAACTGTTTGTAAAATATCATCTGTTGTTTTTCTCTTTCAGTGCAGTCCAGTCTGGTCCACCTGTGTGTTTGCCAACTACAGCAGTCAGTCCACATCCAAAAGTAAAGTAGAACTATCGTTCGTAACGCATGCGGTGTGTTATGGACTGAATTAGCTTTTCTCAGATTCTGAAACTTTGTCATGGTGCAACGCATGATGCACTAATCTGGAAGGAGCTAGTTGCATAAATTGCATATCTTACTAAAGGTGGTCTTGTTTTCTTTCCTGCAGATGTTTCTGTCCGCTACAGCTTCGGACGGCCGGTCCTCTCCCTGCAGCTCCCTTCAGGACAGGAGTGCCGCTTCCCTCTGACCCCGATGTTGACCACAGTGGGCAATCTGCTGGAGGGCATTACAGCCAAAGATGTTTCAGTGGGAAGTGCAGCATTGTTCAACAAGGGTAAACTCCTGCAAAGTCCAGACATCAAGGATTCTCCGACACACACTGTATCATCTCTGTGGTTGAGGACTGTTATTTATTTTAAAAATGATATCTGAAGGATTCGAGTCTCTTATGATTTTAAATATTATCCTCCTACCACAATTTAACTTTGGTAGGTATATAATCATTAAGAAAGCCGAAATTATTTTTGGATCGATTGATGTAATGGTGGCCTCCAGGAAGTTAAAGAAAAATCTTTATTCCAATCCATATCACAATCTGTTCCCAATTCCTGTACAAATTCGAGTCCCAATCTGTATCCCATCTGTGGCAAATCCATGTCCTAATCCATATGTTTGTATCCCAGTTTGTATGTCTGTATGTCCATGCCCATTCTGTATTCCAATCAGTGTCCAATTCCCAATCTGTATGTTCATGTCCCCATCCATATCTCAGTCCTTGTCACAATCCATGTCCATATCTCAATGTTTGTCTACCAGTCCGTGGGCCCATCGGTGTCTCAATTTGAGTTCAAATCCGTGCCCAAATCCATGTCCCAATCCATGTCCAGTTTCCAATCTTTGTCCCAATCCATGTCCATTTTCCAATCTGTATCCCAATCCATGTCCAATTTCCAGTCCATGTCCCAATCCATGTGCAATTTCCAATCTGTGTCCCAGTCCATGTCCATTTTCCAATCTGCATCCCAATCCATGTCCATTTTCTAATCCATGTCCCAATCCATGTGCAATTTCCAATCTGTGTCCCAGTCCATGTCCCAATCCATGTCCATTTTTCAGTCTGTGTCCCAATCCATGTCCAATTTCTAATCTGTATCCCAATCCATGTGCAATTTCCAATCCATGTCCCAATCCATGTCCAATTTCCAATCTGTGTCCATGTCCCAATCCATGTCCAATTTCCAATCTGTGTCCCAGTTCATGTCCCAATCCATGTCCATTTTCCAATCTGTATCCCAAACCATGTGCAATTTCCTATCTGTGTCCCAGTCCATGTCCCAATCCATGTCCATTCTCCAATTTGTATCCCAATCCATGTTCAATTTCCAATCTGTGTCCCAGTCCATGTCCCAATCCATGTCCAATTTCCAATCTGTATCCCAATCCATGTCCAATTTCCAATCCATGTCCTAATCCATGTGCAATTTCCAACTGTATCCCAATCCATGTGCAATATCTAATCCATGTCCCAATCCATGTCCAATTTCCAATCTGTGTCCCAGTCCATGTCCAAATCCATGTCCATTTTCCAATCTGTGTCCCAATCCATGTCCCATTTCCAATCTGTATCCCAATCCATATGCAATTTCCAATCTATGTCCCAGTCCATGTCCCAATCCATGTCCATTTTCCAATCTGTATCCCAATCTATTTCCAATCTATGTCCCAATCCATGTGCAATTTCCAATCTGTGTCCCAGTCCATGTCCCAATCCATGTCCAATTTCCAATCTGTATCCGAATCCATGTGCATTTTCTAATCCATGTCCCAATCCATGTCCAATTTCCAATCCATGTCCTAATCCATGTGCATTTTCCAATCTGTATTACAATCCATGTCCAATTTCCAATCCATGTCCCAATCCATGTTGAATTTCCAATCTGTGTCCCAGTCCATGTCCCAATCCATTTCCATTTTCCAACCTGTGTCCCAATCCATGTCCAATTTCCAACTATATCCCAATCCATGTCTTATTTATAATCTGTATCCCAAACCATGTGCAATTTCCTATCCGTGTCCCAGTCCATGTCCCATTTCCAATCTGTATCCCAATCCATATGCAATTTCCAATCTATGTCCCAGTCCATGTCCCAATCCATGTCCATTTTCCAATCTGTATCCCAATCTATTTCCAATCTATGTCCCAATCCATGTGCAATTTCCAATCTGTGTCCCAGTCCATGTCCCAATCCATGTCCAATTTCCAATCTGTATCCGAATCCATGTGCATTTTCTAATCCATGTCCCAATCCATGTCCAATTTCCAATCCATGTCCTAATCCATGTGCATTTTCCAATCTGTATTACAATCCATGTCCAATTTCCAATCCATGTCCCAATCCATGTTGAATTTCCAATCTGTGTCCCAGTCCATGTCCCAATCCATTTCCATTTTCCAACCTGTGTCCCAATCCATGTCCAATTTCCAACTATATCCCAATCCATGTCTTATTTATAATCTGTATCCCAAACCATGTGCAATTTCCTATCCGTGTCCCAGTCCATGTCCCAATCCATGTCCATTTTCCAATTTGTATCCCAATCCATGTCCAATTTCCAATCTGTGTCCCAATCCATGTCCCAATCCATGTCCATTTTCCAATCTGTATCCCAATCCATGTTCAATTTCCAATCTGTATCCCAATCCATGTGCATTTTCTAATCCATGTCCCAATCCATGTCAAATTTCCAATCCATGTCCTAATCCATGTGCAATTTCCAACTGTATCCCAATCCATGTCCATTTTCCAATCTGTATTACAATCCATGTCCAATTTCCAATCCATGTCCCAATCCATGTTGAATTTCCAATCTGTGTCCCGGTCCATGTCCCAATCCATTTCCCAACCTGTGTCCCAATCCATGTCCAATTTCCAATCTGTATCCCAATCCATGTGCATTTTCTAATCCATGTCCCAATCCATGTCCAATTTCCAATCCATGTCCTAATCCATGTGCATTTTCCAATCTGTATTACAATCCATGTCCAATTTCCAATCCATGTCCCAATCCATGTTGAATTTCCAATCTGTGTCCCAGTCCATGTCCCAATCCATTTCCATTTTCCAACCTGTGTCCCAATCAATGTCCAATTTCCAACTATATCCCAATCCATGTCTTATTTATAATCTGTATCCCAAACCATGTGCAATTTCCTATCCGTGTCCCAGTCCATGTCCCAATCCATGTCCATTTTCCAATTTGTATCCCAATCCATGTCCAATTTCCAATCTGTGTCCCAATCCATGTCCCAATCCATGTCCATTTTCCAATCTGTATCCCAATCCATGTCCAATTTCCAATCTGTATCCCAATCCATGTGCATTTTCTAATCCATGTCCCAATCCATGTCAAATTTCCAATCCATGTCCTAATCCATGTGCAATTTCCAACTGTATCCCAATCCATGTCCATTTTCCAATCTGTATTACAATCCATGTCCAATTTCCAATCCATGTCCCAATCCATGTTGAATTTCCAATCTGTGTCCCGGTCCATGTCCCAATCCATTTCCCAACCTGTGTCCCAATCCATGTCCAATTTCCAATCTGTATCCCAATCCATGTGCATTTTCTAATTCATGTCCCAATCCATGTCCAATTTCCAATCCATGTCCTAATCCATGTGCAATTTCCAACTGTATCCCAATCCATGTCAATTTTCAATCTGTATTACAATCCATGTCCAATTTCCAAGCCATGTCCCAATCCATGTTGAATTCCCAATCTGTGTCCCAGTCCATGTCCCAATCCATTTTCCAACCTGTGTCCCAATCCATGTCCAATTTCCAACTATATCCCAATCCATGTCTTATTTATAATCTGTGTCCCGATCCATGTCCAATTTCCAATCTGTGTCCCAGTCCATGTCCTAATACATATTCTAATCGATGTTTAGTTCCTGATGTTGTTACAATCCCGATCCGTGTTTAATCTGTAGAATTTACAAACCGGTACCGATACTCAGATTTCAGAATATGCCACTAATGAGTACCAATACTTGTACAACACAAAATATGCAATGAATTGGAAGACAGAGACAGGGGGTGTTTCTCAATGCCCAGGAACCTCGCCTTGATGCCTTGGTCCCGCCCCGGTTGCCAAGGAGATACGTCATCAGGGACCGCCAAGGCGTGTTCCAATGTTCATGTTCATGTTCCACCATTTGTTAGCCGTTTAGCTAACTAACCAAGGATACATCAGACGTGCCTTGATGCTTTCTCTTGGTCAAAAATTTCCCAGAATACAGCGCGGTAGGAGCCGGCAGCAGCTACTTCGGGGGTAAATTTCTATTTTAAATGTAAGACAACTAATTTTAACCACCGGGCTTATATCTAAAATGTTTGTTTTATTTTTTTTATTATCATTTTTTAGATCCAAAGAAGTTATGTATTGTTCGTTAGTTGCTTAGTAGTTGCAGCTTCGGTGGCTACCAGGTACTAATTCGTTTGCACATTTGATTTAACTGACATATAAAAAAGTAAAACTCTCGTTAAACATTTTTGCGATTCCATGGTTGACGTAATATTACTACGCTACAATGCTACTACGAGGGCCGGGACGTAAACAGAGCACGTAAGCGGGCAGCCGCGGTCACGTTAGGCAAGTCTGTTCCAAACCGTTTTTTTTTTTATCAAGGAAGGACAATTTCCTCGTAAGCAAGGCGCCTCGCCTACGAAGGCAGTGCCTGGGTAGGCGAGGCGCCTTGACATTGAGAAACACCCAGGTTTTATTTTATTTTCTGCTTGTTACAACAAATGATGTTGAATTAGATAAAAAAAAAAAATATTGATCAAAATGACCACAAAACAAACATTTCGAGTGGGAAAAAAAAGTTTCCACGTTTAAAGAATCTTTTCATGGTATCCGATACAGTACATAAGAACTGTATTGACCCTGATACCAGTATCGGTATTGGTGCATCCCGTCGTCATTAATGGTTCAATTCGAATTCTTAAAATATACAAATCTATTCTTAGCTTCTGAATATCAATACAGTATCTTGACATGCAATATTTTAAAATATTAGCACATCATCACTAGTTGCTTGTGTTGCTGAATAATTCTTCGGCGTAAGAAGATTCCATACCGATCAATCAAAATACGCGAAACCTGCACTGCTACACCTCTAGTAATTAGAGAGCATAACAGTTAAGTTTTTTTGTTCCTCAGATGGACAGAGGATCTCCTCCTGCACTTTGATGGAAACCGTCCTGAACAACGACTTCCAGATTCTGATCGATGGCGTCACGTACAACGTCCGCTCCCTGGGACGAGGTAGAGCCTGTTCCTGCCTGCGGAGGGAGCTAAACTGTATCCCAGCTTGATCTTATATTCCGTTTCCCTCTCCTATGTTTTCTCTGTGAGGCTCGTCCAATGAGCACCTGCTGGGTCTGGACGACGTGAAGCACACCGTCCACCTCCTTCACGCCGCCCTGAGTCTTCCTCAGCAGCTACACCTCAAGCATTCGGAGCTGCTGGCGAGGAAGGAGAAGCTGGGCGAGCAGCTGAAGCCGCTGGAGAACGTGAGGCTTCCGCTCGTCGGCAGCTGTCCGAGCCTCCTGAGCGACTCCTGATGGGTTTTGGTTTCTCTGCGTCCAGGTGAGGATGCAGCTGGCGAAGGAGGCGGGGGACCGAGCGACGCTGCTGGGGTGGGCGGGGCTGGCCTACTTGTCCCTGCAGGGGGGATTCCTGGGATACCTGACCTGGTGAGCAGCCGCGCCCCGCAGCTCTCCCGTCCACTGGCGGCCTCCCTCAGTGTTTGTGTGAATGTGCGGCAGGTACGTGTTCGCGTGGGACGTCATGGAGCCCATCACCTTCTTCATCTCCTGCACCACCAGCATGGTCTTCTTCGCCTACTACCTCCTCACCAAACAGGTCAGATCAGCGGTCTGAGGTTCCATACGAACACAGACTAGCACAACACGGGGTTTAAAGGAAAGGTTCGCGTTTTACCACGGAAGGACTTCTTTATTCTCTTCCGGAGCGATTCGGACGCTTAACATTAAAATAACAATAAAAAGCTGACAAACCTTCAGCCGTATAACATAGATTGGCAGTCCTGTGGCGGCACGCGGCAGATTCATCAGGCCCGGAAGCACTTCCAAGGCGTTCATAAGTCCAAGGATAATATAAACATGGTAAAATTTAATCTTTTTACAAGTGGCATTTGGACTGCCCCGAGCACTCCCGTTCTATGGAGAGCATATAAATACTGCTGAACGGCTCAAACTGGCTCCAAAATTCTCCCCTGAAGGATGAATTGGATCTATTTCATACATAAAAAGTGTGACACCGTTACACACAAAGATATGGAGAACCTGTAATTCCTGCAGGTTGTTTGAGCAGTCAGACTAAAGGGCAATGAATACAAATGCAGCTTTTTAAAAAGATATTAATTCATACTAAAAAGAAGAAAACTTAAAAATTACACAGGTGTATTACAAATTAAATAGATTGCATAACGTCTCTATTCATTTTTATGGGTATCTGGGATAGTTAGTTGTTAAACTGTAATGTGTGCCGCGCCGTTTCCTGATCACGAGACGAATATATCAGAAACAGTCGAGGTGTGTGTCTCTCTCTGCAGGACTTCATCAACACCGACGTCTGGGACCGCCACTTCCTGCTTCACTTCCACAAGAGGGCGTCGCTGCGCAGATTTGACGTGGAGAAATACAACGAGCTGAGGGATGAGCTGGCAGAGGTGACGCGCGCTTGTCTTTTCTTTAAATTATTCTACGTGTCTGACGTCGCCTCCTCTACCAAACTTTAACTTCTACCTTTATTTTCTCTTGTTTTCCACTGTCTTCACATTATGTGAAATATATTATGTTTATTATATTATAGTCTTCATATTGTTTAAAACAATGATTGCAATAAAAGTAGCCTAATAACAGTAATAGTGTATCAGCAAATTTCCCCTTAAAAATAGGAGAAAAACAGTTACACTTGAATGTTGTATAAATTCAGCAACAGTGTGACGAAATTTATTAGTAACCAAACGTAAGATTAATACAACTAATAAAGTAGGATTTATTGTAGCTACTTCTATTGGACAGCACAAAAAAGTTGTTTCTATCAAAATTAAAGTAAAAAAAAAAAATCGCTTTATCAGTTTACTATTTATCTTCAAAATACAACAATCACTATGTTAAAGAGATAAGCTAGCGAGGGCAGTAATGTAAAATAACGACCCAATTATTCAGTTTTTTAACGTCATACAAGGTTTTTCCAGAATAATAATATCTGCACTTATTAATTTGTGATTTTAAGAAATGGAATAAATTGCCTTATTGCAGACCGTCCTCTCTCCTAAAACACAACAACTAAGATTAAGTCATAACTCCATGTTAACCATATCATGGTGATTTATGTTGTCCTAACCCAGGGGTCGGCAACCTCTGGGTCCTGAGCCGCAAGTGGCTCTTTAGACCTTCCACAAAGGCTCTCAGGAAATTTGGCCAAAAATATAAAACATACCAAATAATATTGTTGTTTTTTTTCAATAAGAAATTCAGGTTTTAGCAGGTTTTTTGTATTTTTGGTATTTTGCTTTACATTTCCATGACAGAATGACACTAAAATTAACAATATCTTTAGATACATTTGGTTTTAAACTATGCATTTTTACACAATTTGCCGAAAAAAATAAAAAACTAATAAAAGAAAAGGAACCCGTCCACTTTTTGCTCAAGTTTTATCTTTTTGTTTTGTATTAAAACCCCAAAACAGAAATAAAATGGTGGCTCTTTATGAATGACATCACATTTTACTTTAGTAGATACTTATCAAAAATGTTACGTTTTTCTAAAGGATATGCAACATTTGCGGCTCTAAAAAAGCTTTATTTAGCTAGAATGAACGCAAAATGTCTCTTTGGATGGTAAAGGTTACAGACCCCTGTTCTAACCAAACAAGGGCTGCCAAAAAACATTTATTTTGATAATCACCAATTATTTTCCCGATTAGTCGACTAATCGGATCGCATTTAAAACGAATTTTAATGCAGGAGCAGCTATAATTTAAGATATTTGCGTGTCACCTCGAAGTGTAATGTAGCACCTTAAATAGTGACTCATTTAACAATGATTAACTATATAAAAAAAAGTGTTACAGCACATACATGATGTTTGCAAAGCATAGTGAAATTACCATCACCACTGTTAATGTTGCATCCATAAAATAATAAAACAGCCTCTTCAGTCAGGAGCTTCATCAAAACTAATGAAAGATCCTTCCTGCCCACAGCCATTAAACATCTAAAGTCAGAGTAAAAAATACATTCTGACAAAATAAGGATTTTAATGCAATAATACAAATAAGATCAACTGCAACATGTGTATGAACGGATCAGAACCAGCCTGTAAGCAGCAGCTCGGCGTCGTTTGAGAGAATCTAGACATTTTCATTAATCTATAAATACCCCTGGATACCTAGGAGAGAAGCTAAAAAGCCGATATGTCGTGTAGAAAGGAGAAAATGGCTCTACTGTTGATGCTAACGTTAGCAGCTAACTAGCTAACGGAGGCTACTGTCCGTGTTTGTCGTCAGCCACAGCGGGCTTCCCTTCTGCTTTGTGATTTTTACATTACGCATGCTTTTCTTTTTATTTAATAAAAATCCAGAATTACATTGTCGGCTCATTGCTGTTAAAGCTTTTCTAAGCTGCAGCTGGCCTCGATTAGCACAACTACGCATGTGTGTGCGGGCCAGAAAGGGAGCAGATGAAAGGGACAGCAAAAACAAAATGATAACATCGATTGCTGAATTTTTTGTCAACGATTTTACTTGTAAGAGTCGTAATGAATATTAATCGTGGCAGCCCTAAACCAAATTCATATAAAATGTTAATCATGGTGACAATGGTTGAGTTGATCAATCGGTAACGGTTGTTTTAGCAGAGAGGCTACGGATTAAAGCCCCTTACAGCCCAGTTCTTAAGTCCTTCCACTGGCTCCCTGTAGCTCTGAGAATAGACTTTAAAATACTCCTACTAGTTTATAAATCATTGAACGGTTTAGCACCAAAGTACATTGAAGATATGCTGTCACTATACCAACCCAGCTGACCACTCAGGTCCTCCAGCTCTAGCCTACTTATCGTCCCTAGAATCAGAACTAATCAGGGAGAGGCAGCTTTCAGCTTCTATGCTCCAAAAATGTGGAATAAACTTCCAGACGAGTGCAAAAACGCTGAATCGCTAGGCTCTTTTAAAACAAAGATTAAAACTCTACTATTCAGAGCCGCATTTAAATCCTAAATTGCGCTTTCTGATCACTTTTTGTTTTGTTTACCCCATTTGTGTTTTATCTGTTTTAATCTGTTTTAATTGCATAAATTTTTAAATTATTTTTAATTGTTGTGGTTTAATTTCCATTCTTACTTTTTTATTTCTTTTTTTAAGTAATTGTGTATTAATTACATACATTTGTTCCTGACATTATCTTTTCTTACTGATTGATTACTGTTAAACTTATATGTTTTGTTTGTAATTATGTGGTTTCATTATCACTGAATCATGTAAAGCACCTTGAATTGCCTTGTGTTGAAAGTGTGCTGTACAAATAAAATTGCCTTGCCTTGCCTTACAGTTATTTCAAACAGTCTCGATTTTGGATATTTAAATATTAATATTTAGCCAAACTGAATATTAAATTCCTATATTTGTACAACACTAGGGGGGGAAAAAAACCAGACACGTTCATAGTTTGAGACGTAATTTTGCCGTGACGTCACTGCACATCCGACGTTAGCAGCCACAGCAAAAATCCCATTGAAAACCTGCACTGAATTGGCAGTTTCCAGCCTTCACATTCTTCTGCTTCTGGGTTTTTAAAGCTGTTCGGTGCGGGATGCTTCCCTAGATCCAACCATCAGGCTCCTACTAATGAGATCCGATCTCTCAGGGAGCAAAGAGGCGGTTTATACTATCAGACAGGTGTCCGGGGGTTCCTTCCCTTACACTCTGAGGGGAAAATGTCGCCATTCTGAGGTTACTGTGTTTTTGTTCCCAGGCGGAGGACGACCTGCGCAGACTGAGGTGCGCCATCAAGTTGCAGCTGCCGGTCGATCAGATCCAACCTCAGGGAAGCAGCTGAAAACCCATCGCATCTATGTTTGCACTTTGTTAATGCCTTTATCTTCTCTGATGATTGTTCTGAACAGATCACCGAAATATTCAACCATAAATAGAAGTTTACCAGCACACAAGAATACACGTTTTTTTTGGTGTGTTTTTTTTTTTTGGATGAATCTTTGTTTTTATTAGCAGACGAAAGCTGCGATCACATATAAAAGTGAGACGGAACGAGGCAGCCTGTTGGTCTCATCAGGAGTTGAACCTGGTAACTGCAGGCCAGCCGGTGTGAAGCCGGATCCACTCAAAGTAATGAGCCACCTGCAGCGAACGGAAACCAGAGTCAGCCGGGTCTTCCTGCTCCTGCCCCTAAACCTGGAACCAAACCGCCTCACCTGTGTGTAAACGCCTGGGAAGCCCCGCTGGCCGCACCGCTCCCCCCAGCTGACGATGCCCCACAGGTAGGACACCCCGAGCTCGTCCTCGCACACCAGAGGGCCGCCGCTGTCGCCCTGACACGAGTCCACGTGTCCGTCCGGATCCCCTGAAAGCAAACGCAACCGGGTTCACATCTGCAGCGGCTGCAGCGGGGCGTGGTCACCGAGCTCGCCACCCACCTGCGCACATCATCCCCGGCTTGAAGCGATGCTTGTAGGAGGACTCACAGCCGGCGATGAGCGACACGTTGGCCCAGAGCAGCACCTGGGCCGACCTCCCTTCTGCACGACCGGATCAAAAACCGGGAAACAAGAGGAGGAGACATTTTATTGGTCCATATTCTCTCTGCTTAACAAACTAAACCAGCATTTATTGATAGAAAATACCACCAGAGATCCTCTACCAAAAAGTGCTATACTTTAAGTATATTTTATTAGGTCCCCAAATACACTTATTCTTTCAGTAAACTGATACAAATGTACTAGCAGATTAAGGACAAGAATACTTTGTACTAAATTGGCCCACTTTAAGTTTATAAAAACGTAAAAAGGTATGCTTTTAGTTGTGATGAACTACTTATAGTTAATGAAAGTACGCTTTAATGTATAATGAAAGTGACCTTCTAGGTAGATTTTAGTTTAAAAAAACTGAAGTATACAGAATGTAACATTTTAGGTTTGCTGTTAGTACCACCCACACATTTCTAGTTATACTTCTTCTCCATGTTTGATGCCAAGTAAAAACGTAAAAATAAACGTAACAAACGTAGATTCTGGCATTTTATTTGGCTCCAAAGATTTCCAGTAAAATGTAGGGGTGTCATGATCTCGATTAAAAAAAGAAAAACACTCATCACAGCCGTAATCTAAGTGTAATAATGGACTCAGACCTGAACCTCCAGGGTCACATAAAGGCAATAACAAGGTCAGCTTTCTATCACCTGAATAACATTTCTAGGATTAAAGGACTGATGTCACAGAAGGACCATGAAAAACTGATCCACGCGTTTATCTTTAGTCGGATCGATTACTGCAACAGCGTCCTCACAGGTCTACCTAAAAAATCAGACAGCTGCAGCTGATCCAGAACGCTGCTGCTCTAGTTCTCACTAGAACCAGGAAAGTAGAACACATCACCCCAGTTCTAAAGTCCTTATACTGGCTCCCTGTAGCTCAGAGAATAGACCTTAAAATACTCCTACTAGTTTATAAATCACTGAACGGTTTAGCACCAAAATATGTTTGAGACCTGCTGTCACCAAACCGATCAGATCCTTCAACTCTAATAATCCCTAGAATAAGAAACAAACACGGAGAAGCAGCTTTCAGTTTCTATGCTCCATTTATCTGGAACAAACTTCCTGACGACTGCAAAGCTGCTGAAACACTGAACTGTTTTAAATGGCTAAATACTCATTTGTTAAAAAAATTTTCCCCCATCCGTATAGCCTTTTAATATTTGTTTGGTTCAGTATTAACGGTGCGTTCTATTTGTACTCGGAACACGCAAAATCCGGCATCCAAGTGGGAAAAAACTAACTGGAACGCCCTCGGACTTCTCACTCATAAGCTCTAAGATTTATTCTTTTAATATTGCCGCTCCTCGCGTCAGCAATAGTATCTATTCTCGTAAAATGTATATTGTACGAGACACACTAGTGAGAATCTGTCTAAAATCCATCTTACATGAAGAGGCTGCAACTCTAATATTAACAAAAATCAAAGGGGTGCTTGTTTATGGAAAGTACGGCTTAAAATGAATTTCGTAAGAGTTACAACAACTACGGCTATCTGGGCGTCGCCATAATAAAATTCTGACTTATCCGACAACTTTAACTGGAACGCTCTTTACTCGGGCGTGACGCCAAACCCAGCTCCGAGTTACGACTTCCGAGGTAAATGGAACGCACCATAAGGCTAACCGTTATTAGCTACTATTAGCAATAAGAAAATTGACAAACTTTTCCAGTTTATTCATTGAGTGATTAAAGAAATACTCATTAACTTAGGAGGTATTGTTATATATCTACATATGATGCGATAAAAGTCCCAGAAAGGCCAATGCAAGTCTAAAACTATAGCTGTCACTATGCTTTTACAATTGCGGCAGCCATTTTTGATTGCAAGGTCGGGATCGGTGTGGAAGTTGTCACTTCTGTAGGTGCTCAAGTTTATTCTCCCATCCTGAACTTAAAAACTCTGACTTTTAAAGATTGAAAACAGATAAAATAAATACATGAAAACCCTAAGTTACAATCGTTTTGGGTGAATATTTTTTGTTTTGTTTGTTTGTGATGTCTGACAAACCATGTTGCCCCCTAGTGGCTTGGAAGTTGTAAAAACCACAGTTTTGTTGGTAATTATGTTAATTCTTGAGATGCTGTAAAAGAAGCAATGACTACTATGTTGACTTATGTGTTTAGTGAGCGATAACATTTATTTAAACTAAATTCAAAGTAAAATGTTTCAGTTTGCCATGTCTCTTTAAGAGCCTTCTAACTTTAGCAAGTTGAGTTTCCGAGGTACTCATTATTGTGAATATGGCAGATTTTTTGGGGCTTCGTTTTTGGTACGCTAACATTTGTGTCCCCGACGTTTCGGTTGCCTGCGGCGACGTTTGTACCGGCTGTTCGTCCCCACCCCGAGATGCTGCAGGTGTGGTTGGGTGGGAACAGCTGAGTGGTCCAGGGGACGCAGACGGGCCTTACAGCCGGGTTTTCCTCCAGGCATTCTTCTGTGAACGGAAGCTTCTCCAGCCTTATCAGAGCAATGTCGTTTTCATACGTCGAGGACACGTAGCTGAAAGGGACGTGGAGAGGGAGACGGTCAGTACTGGGCTGTACCTTTAGGTGTGACCGCCCAGATGACCAGTGTTCAGGCAGATTCCTACTTTGGGTGGATGCGGATGTCTGCCACGGGAACGATGTCCGTCGTTCCTTGAGCTCGAAATTTTTTCCATAGAGAAAACTTGACCTTAAACGCGGAAGGATTCGGCCTGGAGAAAGAAAAGTTACCGTTAGAAAAAACAGTGAATACTTTCATTGACTGCTAATAACTGCTTCAACCATCAAAACTACACCTGGTAGGAACTTTTTTTCCTACTGCTGACAACAAATAAAGCATTTTTCTATCGCACGGTTCTCTTGAAAACAGGAAATGAACAGCAGCTCTTCAGAAGTCAACAGGGCCAGATCAGAAAGAACAAGTAGAAACTGAAGCTGTTGTTTGTGAGCTTAAAGTTGAGCAACAATAATTAGTGGTTATAATTAATTAGTGGTTAATAACTGGTCAGAAGGCAGCTGCGACAGTCCAACGGAGGTAACACAGAGACACATTAACCAGACAACCACCTAAGGGCAATTTGAAGAGACCAATTAACCCATTTCTTTCACAAGCCGGACTTTTATAACGGCAGTTTTTTCCAAAGCGAGCTCAAAAATCTTGCTAACAACCCACCAACACGGACATCTTCTCGCCAAGTTCTTTTAAACATCGGTTTGTGCTGTTTTGACGGCATTCGTTCTCGTCCAGATCTCAAGATCGGATCCGGGTGATATTTTCAAATTTTTCGGTGATCGCATATCGGCTACGCCAGCTGACGAGTCGTCAGCTTATATTTTTAACAAAAACACCTCCTAGTTACTGGGGATGAAACGATACCACTTGCCGAATCATTTGGAAGACAGGTTTACATTTTGTTCTCTGCTTTTAACGACAAATGGTGGCGATTTAGAAAAAAACGTAAAATATCAATAAAAATTATCACAAAATCTAATTTCAAACGAAAAACTATTTTATTGGGGGTGAAATTGTTGCAGAGTTTTCACCTTTTAATCACGGCATCAGTTCACTTTAACCGATACTAATACAGTGAGAACGGTGTTGGCCCTGATACCGGTATCGTTGCATCCCTACTAGTTACATTTGGCGGCGATAATTCAAACCATAGCGGTTCCCCCAAATTAAACATAGTCATAATATGGGTAAACTTCAACAATTATGATTAACTGTTCTTTAAACTATGAAATAAAGGCATAGAAACTCACATTCTGACATTTACATGCTACAATAAACCAAAATAAACAGAAAACCTCCTTTCTTAGCTCCTGTATGAAGAGGACAAATCAAGAGACGCTGATCTGCACCTGGGGTGCATTCAAATAATGTCAGAAAACTTTGCTGAATTCAGGAGCATAGGATATTACAGACATTACATTAGACCAGCGTATAGCTCGCTGGAATACTTTTTTTAAATAATACGGTAACGGAGCCAGCAAACTAAGCAACAGGTAAGGGCTTAGTGCCCCCCACTCCATAAATGCTTAAATAGAACAGAGACTACACAAGTTAAAATGTATGAAAATGTGGATATTACTACTTGTTTCAGGGTTGATTATTTTTTACAAAAATTGAATTGGTACATTTTTGTGCAGGACGTAGGCAAGTTTCTTTAAAATGAATTATTTTATTAATTTTTTTAAATAAAATTCTATTTCTGTCTTAAAATTGAAAACAAATTGCAAAAATATGTATATCAAATACATTTCAAGGAATACAAATTCATTTAGAAAATGTCTTAAATATATTTTTTGAAATTAATTCAAATTGTTACAGTCTGGTGCTTTAGTTTAACCTATATAATTTGTCTGAGCTTCAGATTGTTTCAGCTAATATTAACAATTACCTCTGATTGATTTTTGGGATCGGCCAAATAAACTCCGCCTACTTTCCCAGATTAGACCAAATCTTGATTGAAACGCTGCTATTGTAGGTAGTCGTCTTAACAGAAAGGGGGCGCCACCGTGTAACAGGTATAAGTGTTTTGCTTTTTTACTTTTGTCTGAAATATTAAACTGAAGTTGATCTTTCATTCTCTGTAAAATCTAATTTCATGGGATTTACAGCAAAAATGGTAATGCTTATTAATGAAATTAGTCTTATTAAAAAGTTAAGTATAATTACTTGCTGAAAAGATATTTCAGTTTTATAAATTTCAATACTAGAGGCAAAATACTGGATAGGAACTCGAAATCGGATTGATTTGAGGTTAGAAGATCGGATCGGGATCAGAGGTCTGACCGGGACATCCCTAATCTCGTCTTTTCTTCCGTATTTTACGTGAGGCGCGGTTCCGGAGTCGTACCTGACGCAGTGAGCAGCGGTGAGGACCCAGCAGCCTCCAATGTAAGCTCCTCCACAGTCGATCCTGCGGTTCTCCTCCAGGGCAATCTGCCACTGGATCTGAGTCTGCAAAACCAGCAGGAAGAAGCACTGTCAGGTTTCGCTAACATCATCGGGAGGAGGGGAAGAAATCTCTGAAATATCTTTCTGCTAAAACTTCATCAAAGAAGTACGGAATAATATTTGGTTCGATGTCATGATAACATTAATGCACATTATTCTTATTGCTCAGTATTAATCAAAACTGGAGGGAAACGGCTGCAAACTATCAGCGAGCTTTAACTGGAGCTGACCGGATTCGCCGGGATTCCTCCCACCACCCTCTTCACCCTGCTGCTCCTTCCTCGCTCGTCCACCTCCGTGTCGTCCACCAAGTCCCTGTTGGGAATCCCGCAGGACAGCTGGGCTTCCAGATGTTGCCTGTTTGCTCGGGTTTCTACACACACACAAAAAACAAGCAGATGACATGTTTCAGCAGAAGTTTGCAACTTCTTAGAGCCAAGAAAGAAGCTCCTAAATGTTCCTTTAAGTTGTTGCTTTCAGCAGCTTTTTATTTATTTCCACATCGTAAGTGAACTAACTTCCTTCATCAGGTCGGTTTAGTTGACTTTTCCCCCAGGACCATGCAAACTTTCTGTTTTTTAATTGGATTGTTTAACGAGGGGGCAGCCACAGAGCTGAAGGACTTGAACACATCGCACTATGAGAGATCCATATGATTAATCCCTGACAGGATGCAGTGTCTCTCTGTGTAATGTACTTTAAAAAAAAAATCTATTCTTAAAATTTTTGCTGCAGAAACCAAATGAATAATCAAAGATGTGAGAGAGAGCAGCAACGCTGAAGCGTTTGACGAACAAGCTACACTGGTTCCGCTTGAATAAAAGCCACAAAGGTTGGTGGTGACGATCTGCATCTGGGTACGATTTAACGTCACTAAAGATATTTGATTATAAAACATTTAATTTCAGTCAAACAAAGATCTGTTACCGGCCCTCTAGACGACTCTCCTTCCTAAAGCGCCGGCTTCAGAGAAATATCTGTTTGTGAAATAATTCAAGAACCCAGCAAGAAGCTTTGTCCAATAGATTCAGAACCAGGATTGTCACTTGATGAACAGTTAAACGTAGAACAACCGCTTCAGGGGAACCAATGGAGACGTCTCCATTGAGATCCAGAGAAAACTTCACAATGGGCACCAAAATAATGGGCACCAAAACAGTTTGATTTGTCTTTTAATGATGCTTCTCCTTATATGAAGTTAATTTAATAATCGAGACTTCAATAGTTGTTAAATAGTAATCATGAAATCATGTAGATTTATTTTACATTTCCGGAGTAAAAAAAATAATGCAGAAGGGGGCGTGGCCTAGCGGACCGAGGGGGCGGAGTCAAAACGCCATCACTATTCTAACTCCAACTCGTCACGCAGGTGTGGCCTTTTTATTCAACGTGCACTCCTGTCTAAAATTCCCAAAATTTATAATAAAAAATAGTTTTAAGTAGTAAAAGCTCTTATTTTACGTCGGACAAATTACAATACTATTCCAGCTATGTGTAATCTGATTTGGGATATCCAAAAATACAATTTAACTACTAGGTTTTTTTTTTAGGAAGGGATGCATCGATACTGGTATCGGGGCCGATAATGTCCTAATGTAGGCCTACTCTTATCGGTATTCAGACAATCGGTCGGTTAACAGATACATTAAACTGATATCTCAAGGAAATTTCAATCAAACGCAACTGGACTTGGTAATTTGTCTTGGAAGACGTTTCACCTCTTATCCAAGAGGCTTCATCAGTTCATGCTCGCCGCTGACCAGGCTGGGACTGGTCCAACTAACTGGTGTGGAGACTCAGCTATTTAACCTCTTGAACAAGAATCATTATGTCATTGGATCCTTTGTGCTCCATGTCTTAACGACGGTCGTTGGCGTGCCGCCTATTGGTGGAGGTTAGGTTTCGGCTTCATTAGTGCCCTATTGTGTTATAACGACAGTCATTGGAGTCACAGTTGTTTCTGTTATTAGAGGCTAATTTGTTTGAGTTTCCTAGGGAGGGATGAAAGGGCAGCATTGTAAATTGGAGATAGGTGATCTCCTCTGTTTAGCGATGGTTTCTCTACTTTTACATAGATGGCTTCTTTTACTCCTCTTTCAAACCATCTGTCCTCTCTGTCTAATATCTGGACATTGCTGTCCTCAAAGGAGTGGGCTTTCTCCTTGAGATGTAAGTGAACAGCAGAGTCCATGCCTGAGGAGTTAGCTCTCCTGTGTTGGGCCATGCGTTTCACCAATGTAGAGGTCCTTGCATTTACGTATCTGAACCAGTGGCTAGGTGTTATTCCTTCAAAGGAGTTCAAAGCTCTGCACTCTACCTCCTCCATGTATAAATTTGCCTCAATTTTGGTTGTTTTGGTACCATTCTTTATTCATGGCTGTTTTTGGGGCTAAATTGTTCCTTGGATGAGAAGCAACCCCACACATGAATGGTCTCAGGAGGCTTTACTGTTGGCATGACACAGGACTGATGGTAGCGCTCACCTTTTTTTCTCCGGACAAGCCTTTTTCCAGATGCCCCTAACAATCAGAGAGATGCATCATGGGAGAATCTGACTTTGCCCCAGTCCTCAGCAGTCCATTCACCATAACTTTCTGCAGAACATCAATCTGTCCCTGATGGTTTTTGGAGAGAAGTGGCTTCTTTGCTGCCCTTCTTGACAACAGACCATCTTCCAAAAGTCTTCGCCTCACTGTGCGTGCAGATGCGCTCACACCTGCCTGCTGCCATTCCTGAGCAAGCTCTGCACTGGTGGCACTCCGATCCTGCAGCAGAATCCTCTTTAGGAGACGATCGTGGCGCTTGCTGGAATTTCTTGGACGCCCTGAAGCTTTTCTTTACAAGAATTGAACCTCTTTCCTTGAAGTTCTTGATACTCCTATAAATTGTTGATTTAGGTGCAATCTTAGTAGCCACAATATCCTTGCCTGTGAAGCCATTTTTATGCAACGCAATGATGGCTGCACGCGTTTCTTTGCAGGTCACCATGGTTAACAAAGGAAGAACAATGATTTCAAGCATCATCCTCCTTTTAACATGTCAAGTCTGCCATTCTAACCCAATCAGCCTGACTTAATGATCTGAGTACATCAAAGAAACGACTGAAACAAAGATCTGAAAGCGGTTTAGCAGCAAACTTTGTGAAAACTAATATTTGTGTCATTCTCAAAACTTTTGGCCACGACTACTATTAAATGTTAGACGGCTTGCCAAATGCTTCATTAACGCAGTTTGGCTGTTGTCAGAAATCCAGGCTGAGCCGGTTGCAATGCCTGATTAAAATTCATGTGCAGTGTAATGTTTTAACCTGAAGAGGGCGCCCCACTAACGGTTTTAATGACTAAATTATTATTCTTTACAAAAATGTACTAAAAAAACCAAAATAACAACCAACATGAAGACAACACTATGAGACGTTCATTTATATAGTTTATCAGTAATAACATTTTATTTGCCAGTGAATTGCACTTTAATATTCCTGTGTTTTTAGAAGAGATGAACATGTAAAGGTAAGGAATTTGCATTTTCAATATGTTTTTGATAGATTGAGAGACGTCCGTACATTAATAATGTTTGCAGCACTAGTCTGTGTTTAGCAATGTATGATGTGAGTGAAAGTTTCTCTCCAGGAGAAGCAAACACAGAATGAAGATTTGAGGAACTCAAGGTTTTTCTCGCGGGTTTTTTTCATGTTGAGAGATTCTGTGTAGAGAAAACCTGAATGTACAACTCACCAAATGAAAAAGCAAAAACTCGGCAGACATGAACCAAACCCAACAGCCTGCCTCCAATTTCAGGTAGGAAATATTCTAAGAGACTCGAGTAAAACTAGATTTTATTCTCGTTTATGTTTCTGGTGCTCCCCCCCCCTAAACCTCTTGTTGGATCGACCTGTTTGTGTCTTTTACAAAGCGTAATAGAATCAGAATGAGAACCAGCGTTGGAGTTGCTTACCATTTTTACGAGAGATGTACTCTGAAATAGAAAAAAGAAGAAACGATCATGAACATTTTTACTTCTTTTTTTTTTGTTTGCGTTTTTTACTATAAACTCAACAAACATCTGGAAACACATCTGTTACCTGAGGGGGTTTGTGTTGAATTCACATTGTCTGACGGTGCCGAAGCTGGAGGAAAACGTGAGCAAAAAAAACAAAACAACGTTAGTTGTTGTTGGACTGAGGTGTTCCCGTTTAGCTTTTCCTGTAGGCTAATTATAGAACCAAGAGGTTCACACTTCAGTATTTGCAGATCTTTCTGTGGAATATGACTAGATTATTCAGTAAACTAAATGAGAGAAAATGGAGCTTGGGGAATCTGAAATACCTGGAGGCAACACTAGCTTGACATGCTACCGGTTGGCATTTGCAAAGCAACCAATCCAGGAGTGCCATTTATTTTCGCCAATAATGATTGACTGAACCCCTAAGAGAAGAGCTGAGGAAAAACTGTCTATGTTAGTCAAATACACCCAACAAAAATATAAACGCAACACCTTTGTTTCTGCTCCCATTTTTCAATTGCACACTCCCTCATTTTGCTGTGAGACGAAACTGCACATTCATGGGTGGCCTTTTATTGTGGGCAGTATAAGGTACACCTGTGCACTAATCATGATGTCAGATCAGCATGTTGATGTGGCACACCTGTGAGGTGGGATGGAATATCTCAGCAAAGCAGAAGTGCTCACTGTCACATGTTTAGACTGATTTGTGAACGATGTTTGAGAGAAATGGTAATATCGTGTATCTGGAATGAATTTTAGATCTTTAATTTTAAGGTTCTTTTAATGGTTTTTAAGTGTCTTAATGGTCTTGGGCCTTCTTATCTGTCAGAAATGCTTTTACCATATGAACCCTCGCGGTCTCTGCGCTCCTCTGGCAGCCGTCTCCTTGTCATTCCCAAAGTCAGGACACAGACTCATGGTGGCGTCTTTCCATTATTACGGCCCTCACCTCTGGAACCGGCTGAACATTAATATTTGTAAAAGCAGGCTCAAGATTCACCTTTTTAACCAAGCTTTTTATTAGCTATTATTTATTAATATCTGTTTAAATTAGATGTTTTACCCAATCTACTTTTTAGTTTAGTTTTTAAATGTTTATTAATTAATCTGCTTAACATTTTATCTTGATTATAACTTATTGTTTTAAACTCATTGTTTTGCACTTTATATACTTTATAATTTATAAACTTTATATTATAACTTATTTTAATCTTTCGTCCCAGTGTTTCCTCTATGGGAGCCCCCTGCATCGGGGGCGGTGGTCTGCTGTGGGTGCCTGGGTGGAGGTGGGGGTATCATCCCTCCCCCCTCTGGGCGCCCTGAGTCGGAGCCTTGGCTGCTGCTGTTGATCTGCTGCCGATGCAAATGGCTCCCATGATGGCGTCTCCTGGCTCATCTGTACTCAGCCCGCTGTTTTTTATTTATTTAGTTTTATCTTTTAAGCTTTTAAGTGTGTGTGTATGGCTGATGGGTTGGGTTGGGAGGGGGGTGTAGTTGTGATGACGACTTTATTTTTGGTTTTTGAACAGGGGGTTTGTGGGGTCATTTTAAATCTGTAAAGCACTTTGAGAAACCATGTTTTGAAAGCGCTTTATAAATAATAAAAATAAAGTTTGATTTGATCTTTAAGTCCATCTCATGGAAAATGGGAGCAGAAACAAAGGTGCTGCGTTTATATTTTTGTTGAGTGTTTTAATGTATATTTGGTGTTTGAACGATTAAAATAAGATTTATGAGTGTTTTTTTTTTTTAAATACACATAAAACAGCCACGATGTGAAATGATTTGCTTCAATCCAAATGCTAACCAACCAAAGGTGAGTTATTATTCGTGTTGAGGTTAACCGTTTTTGCTTTTAAATGGCTTCACTTAGGGTGACATCAGGTAAGATGAGACACTTAAAGTTTGAGCCTCATAGCCAAACTTTACCTGGTGTCAACCTAATTTAGCTTCACCAACGCCTTATTAATGAAAGACTTAAATCAACGTTTTAGACTGATGATTTATTTTATCTTCAAACAAATTCGTTCTGAAAGCTTCAAGTCGCTCGCCGCCTTTTAGTAAAACTGCTTAAAGCGTGCTTGAACCTTAAAACAGAGCTGCTGTTGAGGGGATCTGTGTTCATTCAAACAGTTTTAAGCTTTGTCAAATCAAACAAAAACAATTTTTATTAGACATAAATTCTGCCCTTTAACAGGTTGTGTTATTGGTGTCTTACTGAAGGCCGTCACATGTTTCTGTGATTCGTCTGCTCCGTCCAGGCAGTCGATCAGCTCGTCACCGACTGCTGATCTGTGCAAACAAACGCCGGTCTTGCAGCGGAAAGCGCCATTCCTGCAATCTGACAGACACACCGACATTCACTCAGTGTTCTCGACTGTTCGGTTTTGTTTTTTTCTCATCAGATCTTTGTGTTCGCTTCTACTTTTGCAGCACATCTCATCGCTTCGGTCGCCGCAGTCGTCCACTCCGTCACACGTCTGGTTGCGGGAGATGCATTTCTGGTTTGCGCAGGTGAAGCCTGTGCAACCTGCAACAACGACAAAAAAATACTCCAAAAGTCAGAGGAAATGGCGGCTGGTACGAAGGAAGCTCCTAACATTGCTTAAAACTTTCACCCACCTAATAGAAATACCGAGGGATTATATTAAAGGGTTGTTAAAGCCCTGGACTTTGAATCATTAGTAGGAACTTTTTTAATTAATTGGCTCAAAGTCTATATTTAACAATTAAGATGGGTGGACATTTTGCTAAAGTGTGATTTTGAGATAAACAAAATCCCGATTTAACTAACTTCCACAAACAAGTGATTTCCTTTTGGAAAATTATATTTACTCATAATTTTTTCTCCCCACATGTCAACCTTATGGAGCAATAGAGTGGTAACTGTAAAGAGAAAGTCCCTATTCATCAGAAACCGCTTTGATACAGACATCCTGTTTATATCTGACCTGTTAGACTATAAGCTGGTTGATTCTTTCACAAATAAACATTATTTACCTTGTACTCAAAAAGAATACCGACAGGTCTATAAAGATGTTCCTGTGGCAATAAGACAGTTAATTTACAACACAATGGTGTTTTCAACTGTTAAACCAGTGCTGCCTAATCTCAAAATAGGCAAATCTGATAGAAAGCTGGGTAATAAGGTTATTAATACAATTTTTAAATTATTCTTTTTCTATGATTATATTAAAGGAAGGTTTTTTACAATATTACAGTTGTCACTGAAAAGAATCCAACAGGGGTAGAACATGGTTGTGATGATGAATTTCTTGTTGGTGGGGGAGGGGGGGGGATTGATGCATCCTTTTCCATTTGGTTCCATAAATCAATGTGGGGAGTTTCAGCTAATTTAAAAAATGACGAGAACATTGTTTTAAACTTTTTAACAGGACATGAATGTTCCTCTGTCAACAGCGTGTTGTCTAAACTACCGAGCTAACAGAGCGAACATGAGCGCTTATGACCGCAGACGTTTCTACTAATGCAGACTAGGGGTGTCACGATCTCGATTTGTGCATCCGAAATCGATCAGAATTACGTTATGACCTTACACATCGAAATATAAAAGAGGATCGCGATCACCTCGTGCCATCTTTTTATCCTGTGTCCCACTCAGGACTCCGTAGCAACAGTTAGCAGACAACCGTGTCAGAACCACACATTGCATTTTCCCAAAACAAGTAACTCACCGGTTCTCATACAACTCACAACAACACCTGGCAACATTTTAACTACCTGTTTCACATCCCGTGTGATCAGAGCGCACGTCTACAGAGCATATTAGCTGATGCTAGCCAGTAGCTATTAGTTAAGCTACAGCTCGACCACGGCTAGAATAGATGAAGCAGCAGGACTGCAGCTAAAGCCGATCCTCCTACTCTCAAATCACCTGTGATTTTGAGTTCCCAGCGAGTTAAGTCCACATTCGCATTGTAAACAAGAAAACCGCTGTTAATTGCATTTAGCTCGGTCCTATAAGCTAGCTGGAGCGTTGTATCCAGTTGTTCCGCAGTAACTATAGAGTCACTAAATGGCAGCCACTTTCTGTTACTAATCATTTCTGTTATTTAAACAATACTGTTACAATTGTATTGTTATTGGCGTCTAAGACAAACGTAAGCAGCCAATCAGTGCATGTTTGGACTTATGAAGAGGCAATGCGTTTACTGTGAATATCTTGCTTTAACTCCGTCTGCTTCACTCCCACCAGCCCCAGTTTAATGCCCGAATGCAGCTGGAAGCTAACCGCTATTAGGCTAGCACGTAGGGGCGCATGTCGCCATCTATCGGTGGGGAGTGGAACGTACTTTTTAATGATTCGATTTACTGATTGACATGTAAACTGGGACTCTGCTCTCAACGGGGGGCAAGCCCTTAGTCCGATTACTCTAAAAAGCTCAATTTATAAATGCATGTAAACGTACTGACTGCTTCAGTTTCGCCAGAGCCTGAACCTACTATATAATCCTTTTATAGCCATTCTAGTGGAGCTAATGGTGCCTTCAGACTGCAGGCTTTGTCAGCGTCAAGCAACGCTCACAAAGCGACTAGTTCGATTCATATACACAGAAGATACATTTTTAAGCTGAAGCTTTTCAAAGCTTTCTCTCCTGGATGATTTAAACACTAGCGGATCGTGGTTGGCTAGGCAGCGTCGACGTCGGGCAAAGTTACTACAGTGAGACGCTCTGATTGGTTGCTGTGCTGCGTCAAGAGCATTAGGACCGTCAAAAGTTTAACTAGCTGAACCTCTGCGTTGCTAACGTTATGCGCTTTGACGCTTGAAATGCAGGAAAAGCTTGGAAAGTTGACAGAGCCAAAGCTCACAAAGCGCCGCAGAGACCGTGACGCTCCTCTGACGGCCTCAACCGTAGACTTGACGTGTGATCTTGACGCTCTTGGCGTTGACATCTTGGGTGGTGTGATCGCACCATTAGTCAGCCAAAAGGCACAGAAGAAACAGCTGTAAGGTGTTAGTTCGTGACTTCAGTATGTGCTCAGACTGACCATCGACTCCTGGCGTAGGCATGTAACAGGTCGCTGCAGCCACCATCCTGCCGTCGGCCTTCACCTTGTCAAAGATTTCACATTCAGTCAGAGAGGTCTCATAGCCCTGGCAGTGGAGGCTGACGCAGCTGCTGGGAAGATCCTTGTCGTCAACGTCGGCCTTCAGTTTGTTGTAGTCCACAGAGTGTGCAGAAGCCGCACCTCTGTTACAATGAAGAGGGTTACTTATTGACAAAACTCTCGTCATTCACGAATATAAGTGTAAATAAATTTCCTCACAGTGGATGTTTGTGCTCCTTACAGGCAACATTAGCAGCTGCCATGTCCCACAGCTCCCGGCACACCAATAAGTTCTCACCACCTCCGGCACCATCAGGCAGGAATATCTTGATCAGGCCCGTGGTTTTGTTCAGGGAACTCTTGTACTTAGGAATGTTCTCTGTAGTCAAAAATAAAGAAAGTACAGTTTATAAATATGAAAAAGCAAACTGTGACTAAAGCCTAGTTTATACCTCGCCGTCAGTGAGTTTGCACCCAGACGCATTGATGAAGACGATTTTCGTTTATACAGTAGTTCTCCGATGGTTCTTCAGGGTTGCAAAGCACCGATGTCCTGACATAAACGGTATTAACAAGACCGAAAAGCTGCGCAAATTTCGATGCTTTATTTTGGTTCTCTCTCCCCTACCCCCCAGAGATGCCAAACACTATGGGTTCTGGGCCATAACCATCAGCCAGGAGCGATTCTCCATATCACCAGAAAAAGTAAACATGGCTAAATTTGTGCAAAAACATTGTCACAAGTTAGAGCTGTTAAAATTAAAGCACCAACACGGGTAGATTAATTCCTAGAGTTAACTGTTTGTTTTTCTTTTTTAAACGCAAATAACACATACACAGAACAGCGCCCTGTTTATAATTCAGCCTTCACCACATCAGCTCTCCTTCCTTAAATGCTCCGTATTTAAGTTAATTAATTCGTGTTGGTTGATCGTATCGCTTCAGTACATTTCACAGTGAGATACTGCTGCGTTAAAAATAAGAAATTATTCCGTTAAAGTGATGTTCTACTTCCAGTCCATTGGTCCCCAAATGGCAAAAAAAAAGAATTTTGATGCAGAGAAAACGTTGATTTTCGACCGGAGGTAAAAGTTACTTTAGGTTTTGTGTGAAAACGTTTAGCGGACTACAACTGCAGAAGAAGAAGGAGAGCGATGGTCGTAGCCTCCAGGATGAAGAAAGGAGCATTAAACACGGAGAAAACTTCAATAAATCTGACCATGTGGAAAGTAGCAGCTATGTCGGGGGTAAAGCAGTCGGTGGAGTGAGAGCCATCATGGAGGAGAAGCTCTACAAGCTCTAGGTGAGTGTTTTACGTGCTCTATATATAAATACATATATGTATATATATATATGTGTGTACAAAACGTACATCATTAGTTATCATTTAAATCGAAGTACAACACGTGTGATTCAGGACGTAAGACAAAGCGGACCAAAAAATATATTTTATCGCTCCATCGACTTCTATTCATTATCTTTTCGGTTTGGGGACCCACGGGCCGACCGGAAGGGGAGGAGACTTAGGCTCCCCACAAGTGCTAACTATTAGCGGAAGTAGCTGTGTGCGTCTTCACAATAAGAGCGTTTATTTCCTGTTGCGGTGAACTTGAGAATCTGCTGAGTGTTTAGTTTTGGAAAGTGGTCAATTATGACATTAAATTAGTCTATATTACATTTAATTTATGCAATGTTCAACACAGACTGCTGATATCCAAATGTTAAGTTCATTCATTTGTTTTGCTTAGTTCAACCTCTATTTGTTTTATTTTTCATATGAGAACACACATACATTGTGAATGTGAGTGTGGAGTTCATAACAAAAATTCAGTTTATTTCTCCTATATTTAATTTTTTTAAAGAGCAACTGCATCTACGTTTCTCCTTTTATTTACACTGAAAATGTTACTTTTTTTGGTAATATTTAAGAATGGTGATTAATTCACAGCTACCCTGTGGTTAATTAGATCAAAATGTTTTATTGTTTGACAGCCCTTCTAAAATAAAAATAAGAGGTTATTTAGATGGAGTTTGTATGTTTTACATTCCTCAAGCACCGTTTAAGCACCGGCACCGTTTCAAACGTACCGGTTTGGCACCGGTATCAGATAAAACCATAGACTGTAAAAAAGAATAGACAGCGCCTCCTCACTCCTCCCCGTTTACCAGAATGACTTTCATGGGGGAATTCATGGTGGATTCACAGACTCCTCCTCCCCAGCTCTGAAGAAGCATGTTCCTAAAAAGGACATAGGGGCGGGATCTTCACTGTAGACTCTGCCATCGCGGGGCGTGTATGGGCGTGTAGTTCGGTCGTAATCACGCCCATTCTGCACCCGCGTCGTTAGCTCATACGCTAAACTTGGCTTGGCCCCCTCATTAATTATGCAAGATTTTAAAAAATTATCTTACGAAAACCAGCCTGGTGCCCAGGCTTTTTATGAGCCCAGCGTTATCTCAGGAAGAATATGTATCCATAGAAACTTTACAACAATGGGGCACCAGGCATTAAAGTTGTTTTTAACGTGTCCAAAGTTCAATGCTTTTCAATGGGGGCCTAGCGGCCAAATGGAGGTACTACAGCAATGGAGGAGCAACGGCGGCCTCCATGGCATGCGGTCAAAAAGCAGAGCAGCCAGCGGCCATTGGATAAAACCTAAACAATACCCGTCCCTACTCCTGACCAGGACAGCAGGGAGTGCTAACTTTTGATGGCGGGTCTCCCCACCTTTGCAGTGTCATTTTTGGTTAACTAAAGTTTGTGTTTTTCATCTTGCGAACACATCCCCCTCTCAAGGAGCAATGGACGACAGAAAGTAAGTTTTGATTGAGATGGAAAGCTTTTTACTAGTAGTGCCGCTTATTGAATCCTCTAAAAACCCATGTAAACAAACAGCGTTCTGTTTTGTTGATCTCTACAACTCATAATGTTCAAAATCACCAAAATACCAGATTACATAAATTATCCTTTCAGTATAAAGCACATAGTGGCCAAACGCTGCATTAACTACTGATTACAGCAAATATAGAGCGTCGTTCTGGTGAACCGATCTCTGGCTGTTGTTGAGCTGACCAATCACAGGCATACGCTCTCCGTTAGCGGAGACGCCTAGTTAAGAAATAGGGCTCGACTCCGTCTGTTCTTGCGTAGCTAACGGAGAGGCCTTGCATCGATTGACGATGGCATTTGCCTCGATCCATTTCTACGTAGACTGAGAAGTATGAACTAGGCTTAAGCTGTAGATGCGTTTGGGAAACAGAACCTTTGCACTCTTTTCCAAAGTGGGACAATAGGGGCTTATTAGTCCGGCACGAGACTGCCATCGCCTGAAGAAACAAAAGGAAAATGGTTATTTTATGGTTTGAACCTCCAAGCAGAGACCAGTTGGGTTTTACCTGGCAATAGGAGAGGAAGGTCCTGTGATTTATACCACAAACTGGTTCCGTGTCCTCAAAGGGACACAAGTAGGGAGGTTTGCAGGTACATTGTCCTTGAACGCACCGCTGCCATGGAGGACAAAACACCAGGCCGCATGATGCTCGGGTCAACCTGAGGGATATGAACCGTCAGGCTCGTGTTCGCCAGGGGACCAGTGTGATGGATAACCTGAGGCTGGCTGAACAGCCTGTGATCCATCACTCTGGTAAACCTTTAAAACTGTCTTATTCTCATAAACCTACTAAACCGAGGTAATAAAACCAGCTCAGTTTCAGACATCAATGTAAAGGGCCTCCAGAAAGCCCAATGAACTATCGACCGAGGACATTTTTGAGGATTACAAGAACATTTGGCTGTTACATGACTTACTTTTTGTCCAGACATTCTTGTGGACCCAAAAACTCGTCTGTCTCAGGTGCTGTGGTGGTTTTTGGGGCGGGAGTTGTGACCTCTCGGGTGGTGGTTAGTACAGGAAGTTTCGGTTTCTGCCGGATCTGTTGGGGCTGCCGGTCCAAGGCGGATGGCTGCTCTCGTTCTGGTGGACTGTCCTGAGAAAGCAGTTCATAAAGCAACACATCTAAATAGTTTGCTATGTACAAAAGCTAGGCGTTAACCTTTATACAGATGATATGGGATTGTATTTTAAAATGTTTTAAATGTACTTTTAACAGTGTTTTAAAAATATTTCTTGAGTAAATAAAGTAATTGGAGCTGTTTGGTTTTCACAGTTATGGTAAATGGTAAACGGCCTGTATTTGTGTAGCGCTTTATTTAGTCCCTACCAATGGCCGCTGGCTGCTCTGCTTTGTGACCGCATGCCATTTAAGCCGCCATTTCTCCTCCCTTGCTGCAGTACCTCCATTTGACCGATAGGCCCCCATTGAAAAGTATTGGACTTTAGACACGTTAAAAACAACTTTAATGCCTGGTGCCCATTTTTTAAAAACTTTCTATGGATCCATATTCTTCCTGAGATAACGCTGGGCTCATAAAAAGCCTGGGCACCAGGCTGGTTTTCGTAAGATAATTTTTTGAAATCTTGCATAATTAATGAGGGGGCCGAGCCAAGTTTAGCATCAGAGCTAAAGACGCGGGAGCAGAATGGGCGTGATTACGACCGAACTACACGCCCCGCGATGGCAGAGTCTACAGTGAAGATCCCGCCCCTATGTCCTTGCTTCGTCAGAGCTGGGGAGGAGGAGTCTGTGAATCCGCCATGAATTCCCCCATGAAAGTGTATAATTCTGGTACGGTAGGCAAACAACAAACCAACAGCATGGAGTCCAGACCGAATCCAAACTGCACTGTACCTGGGTGTACAAAAGCGAATATTAATCTTTTTGTCCTCCCCACTTATGAGCAACTGAAAAGCTTGTGGATATATTTTATGTATGCAGGGAATGTGCCGTGTGGTAGTTTGTGGCAAACATTTCTAAGACCACTGTTTTTCCAACTTGGGACAATACAGCAGTGGATTCACAGATCGGTCTTGAACTTCTACCAGGATTAATATCAACTCTCCGTGAACCAGCAAATATCCCTGTACAAGTAAATATATTTCCTCAATAATGTCCTTCAGCCGTTAGTAGACATTGTGGCATTGTTTGAGTTGTTCGCTTTACAATTAGCTTCATAGCTAACGTTCAGAATTAGCTTCACAGCTAATACCCCAGTTTGTTTATGTAGCATTGGTGACAGTATGGTTTTATTTGAGGGAAAAAGGATTATATATTACAGCTGAACATTAAAATATCGTTAGAGACTCATTGACCACTGAGGCGCATTGCCTAGGCCCCGCCCTCCGAAACCCGGTCGTTTGGTGCTAATGCTAACAGAAGGGCTACCTCGTCACACCTGCAATTTTACAACAAGGCTGAATTACGGCAAGAGATCCTTTGATATAGTATTAAGGTACTTAGAGTGTGGCTAATAAAGGGCTCAAACGTTGCAGGGAATTTCCTGCCAGCTCTACTTTAACAGTTAAATCCGTCCCCAAGAACTGTGAGCTCTTTCAGCGAGATCAGTTAGTGAATAAAGTTTTTTTTTTTTTTTTTTTACCTGCTTGTCCTTAAATTTTAATATAATTATTTTCTTATTGTAATTGCTTTCTTGTATTTTAATCATCAAATTGATTAATGCAGTGTTCCAATTTTTTATCATGTGAAGCACCTTCAATTGCCTTGTGTTTAATGTGTGTTATACAAATAAAATTGCCTTACCTAAATTATTCTGGTTAGGAAAGATGTTGATGAATAACAGAGAAGGAACCGTAAAGTTTTAAAACTACAAAAAAAAAAAATGGCATGAACTAAATACGATAGAATTAAAATACTGCCTTCAGGGTTAACCACAGTGAATCATCCGTCTCTGTTTCGTCTGATCCTCTGTCCTCACACCAACTAACTTCCTTTTCCCCGTCCTATCTAGTGGCTCCATCCTCAGCGTCCTTCTGCAGACGTAACCCTTGCCTCTCCTCCATCCCTAGCGTTTATCACATATTTAATTGATCTCCAAGCAAGAAAATTACTTCAGAACAAGCTTTCGTGAAAACACGAGGTCTGAGTCTAGCAATAACTGTTGGTTTGTTTGTTCGCCTGGTGCATTTTTGATTAAAACAGGTTTTCTTTCAGGGAAATGACTCAGAATAGGTAGACGATCCAGAAGTTTTGCTTAATAACGAGTAGCAATACTTCATAGTAATTTAAATGTGGTGCAGTAAAACTACTCCTCAAAGTTTGTTCCAGAAGAAACTACTCATATTATTGGTAAAATAAGGTTATAGAAGTATTTGGTGAAGTTCCACTTGCAACCTTAGTGCAATCAGATAAAAGGCCTCTCCAAGCCAAACTCCTGGGCTGACTTTCGACACCAGCTCACGTTTTTTATTCAATTTATTGATTTATAAGCCATTTTTTCACTCCATTTTTACACCACTTTGCATTGTTTGTCTCAAGAAATTCAACCATAATAAGTTAAACATTTCATCGTAGGGTCACAGAGAAGGATGTGAATACTTAACTCCATGTATCTGAGATTTTTCTGCCATAAAAATGACACATTTCGAGCAAATTCAACAGGCTGAGGACTAACATTCACAGGCTGACATGAATCGTGTGGAACAAATCAAGCAGCTCATTAAGCTTCTAAGGTCCAACATACAGAAGCTCAGACACACCAGCCTTTTACTGTAATCCACCTCTGAAGCTGCTTATGGTTCAGGTCATAGGGCTGATATTACTGATTATTTTGTCTAAAAACATCCCAAACTCACCGCTTCAGAGCAAACGATGATGAGGAGCAACAAGAAGGTTTTGGATCTCATCCTGACGGAGGCTGAAGGTGAGGGAAGAAGCTCTGTTCTCTGCTGTGTGCTCTTCTGGATCATGTTGTCACCCGTCAATCATTAGCTCGCCTCGTCGCTGCGAACACAGGAGCCGATCGATCGGTCACACAGAGGGAGTGGACATGTGGGAAACCCAGATTGCTGTAAACTCCGGAGGACAAACATGGACCTGGATGCTGGGAGTTTCTGAAGCCGCCCCGCTTACGGTGAGCTGGAAGTCGATCCAAGACTCGGACATCGGTAACCGGTTCGCCGGTGCTTTAAGCCGCGAACTTTATTGAGACTTAATGGGAGCTGGGTCGACAACCAGGAAACACGACGACACAATCGTGGTTCCCACGCACCGCATGAAGCAACACATTACAGGTAAATACTAACTTTTAGGATCATTTAAGAAGCTTCTACGCAGACAGTTTCTATCAAACAAAAAAAAGTTTCCACTTCTTTGAATATTTGGTAGAATCCGATTTTAACTCCTGGGTTTCCTTCCAAAAGCTCCTAACAGTAAATTTCTGGAAACTCGGTCCAGAACTTTAACTTCCTGGCTGATGTCCTCAGATGTTGCTTCAATGTTTTCACATTATGTTCTTTACTCATGACACAAACCATTTGTGATGTGCAGCAGTTCCTCTTGCAGCAAAAAAGCCCCACAGCATGATGCTGCCACCACCATACTTCACAGTTGGGATATAACAATAATATTTTGTTTCAAGCTATTTGTTAAATTATTTGTTACCAATATTTAGTTTGCACCCTACATATTTGGTAAGGAAGATGAAAATTAAAGCTGAAAATTGGTTCATATTTAGTTTGAAAACTAGATATTTTGTTTGCAAACTTAATATTTAGATTCCCAACTAAATATTTAACTAACCAACCAAATATTTAGTTTGCAAATAAAATATTTTAATATTCAGTTTGCTAACTATAAACATCTAGCTTTTAAAATATTTCGATTGCAGATTAAATATTTGCCTAGGAAGCTCAACATCTAGTTAGCAAACTAAATATTTAGTTGAGAAGCTAAATATTTAGTCTGTAAACTATTCAGCTTTTTAACCAAACATTTAGTTTACAAACTTAACCTTTAGCTTCCTATCTAAATATTGAGATTCTTATCCAAACATTTACTTTGCAAACTTAATATTTAGCTTCTTACCCAAATATGTAGTTTGCAAAAAAAAGAATTACTTTCCTAACGAGCTAGCTTCTTAACCAAATATTTAGTTCACAAGCTAAATATTCATTTGTCTAACTAAATATTTAGCTTCCTAACCACATATATAGCTACTTAAACAAATATTTATCTGTTTTAACAAAGTATGTCGTTTTAAAACTCAATATTAAGCTTCTTACCCAAATATTTGCTTTACAAAGTAAATATTTAGATGCATAACTCAATATATATTTTTGCAAACGAACTATTTAGTCTTCTAACTAAATATTTAGCTTTTTAACCAGATATTTAGCTTCTTAAATGAAAATTTTGTTTGCACACGAAATTTTTTGCTTCTTAAACCTGCTAGTTTGCAAACTAAATGCCTAGCGTCTGAAATAAATATTTAGTTTGCAAACTCAATATTTAGCTCACTAAGACCTTTACTTAGCAAACTAAATATTTAGCTTATCAAAACCTTTAGTTTGCAAACCAAATATATTGCTTCCTATCTAAATATTTAGTTTGCAAAACTTATTATTTAGTTTCTTAAGACCTTTAGTTTACAAATTAAATGTTTAGCTTCTATGGATGTCTCTTTTTTGAACAGTTGATCGTGTGACCTGGAGGCATGTGGAAGTCTGAACCAACAAAGTTTTCCTCCTGCCATCTTCGTTTTCCACGACATCACACAAAGAAGTTTGTGTTTCAGGTGTTGACTTTACATTCATGAACAGGTGAGCCTGTAATTAACTATAATTCTATGAATAAAACTATGAGAAGCATTCAAAACTTCAACATCATCACCGTCTGACCTTTTCCAAATGGTCTAGTTGTACTAATGTTTGTGAATACAAAAAAAAAGCTTAATAAAAAAGAAATAAAAATCTTGTCTCTCATTATTCTGACATTTACGGAACATAAATTATTTTGTGAATCTGAACTGACCAAAAACAGGAAACGCTGCAACTGAGTTCATATCAGCCGAACTGGTTCTGGTTCCCTCTTTATACAGTTTATGCAAATATCTGGTGTCGCCTTATTGGGTTTTTTTCTTTAAATAAAATTGATGCAACACGCTTTATTTGTTTAACATAACATTTTGTTTTGAATGAAACAGTTTAAACTATTTCTTCACAGTAAAACGGATAATTGATCGCTCATCTGACAGAGCAGATAAAAAGTGTTCCTTGTGGAAGAGTCCGGTACTGCGGGAAAGGCGGCCCTGGTTATTTCTTTCATCAGACATCGGCCCTTTTTCAAATTTCATCACACCAACTAAATCATGCCGCTAAGGACAACAGTCTGATCTTTTGCTCCCGAGTCACAAACTCTGCAAAAAAAGTCCCTTAATCCTGCTTCCCAGGAACTGAAACGAAAAAAAATGGAAATATTTCCTGTTTTCCATGTTCAGTCCCAGTACTGCTCTCTAAATGAATCTCAGAGACTTGCAGTCATCATCTGCTTTCCTCGTATTTGTTGTTTATTTTGCTGCAGAAAGACTGAAAAACGTTTCTGCCCAAGCTGCTGCGGGGTTTTTCTAACCCTTAGGGGGACAAACAGGTTAAAGTCCAACGCCGAATCAATAAGAACATTTCAAAACCACTGAGCTGAGTGACACAACGAGGTTTCAGCTCAGCTAAAACAAACTGCAGGTTGAAGTCCAGAAAACCTCACATTTCTGAAGGATTTGTCAAACTTTAATGCTGTTTTATCCTTGATTTCATTAAAGGTTTA
This sequence comes from Apricaphanius iberus, assembly GCA_028564705.1. Classification (NCBI taxonomy): domain Eukaryota; kingdom Metazoa; phylum Chordata; class Actinopteri; order Cyprinodontiformes; family Aphaniidae; genus Apricaphanius; species Apricaphanius iberus. Next base: position 857,936 of record JAPXFQ010002186.1, read on the forward strand.
TCTACTTAAATCTGTGCACAGTGAGTGCTTGAAACCGAAAACACATTCCCTCGATGAGCACACAATCCTGGCAAACAAAGCTGCTTTGGATTCTTCTGATGCTGTTCGAGTCTGAAGGAAAGCATGACCTAAAAGCCAGAAAAGAAATAGCTCATCTTAGGTTTAAAATGTCAAAAATGAGAGGAAGTTAGAGGAAAACGTATTAAAAAAAAAGGGGCACAACAACATTTGTTCCGAGTAAATGGTTTTGTTCGTAGTTTTTCAGGATTACGGCTTAGAATTAAGTCGGAAAAGCTGCGAAACATTGATGGAAACTGTAACTATATTAACTAGCATAAAGGAGTTAGCCTACATCCTTAATCACAACCAAATACATGCTCAGCTCAGAAACAAAGGAAAAAGTATTTTGGTTTAAATAAGATATATGAAGTAAAGTTCTAGCTTCTATAATAATTAAGTCTAAACAGGGTTAAGTTAAATTTATGTGGAGGAGGACAGAAGACCTTTAGAACCAACAGGAACCTTAATTTTAAGAGTTCTGATTGTTTCATGAAATCTTCTTTGTTGGTTTTTGCATAAATTGTCCTAAAAAAAGGTTGAAACATCTGTTATTAAGCAGAACCTTTTCTATCCATGATGTTGAAACGCTTCGTGTTCCTGTGATGACTCAACGAAGACGTTGGTTTGAGTGAAGAGTTTTTAACTCAAGATGATTAAAACTAAAAACTCTAGTCTATCAATCATCCCTGTAATCAGAACCCAACATGGAGAAGCAGCTTTCAGTTTCTATGCTCCCCCTTATCTGCAACAGACTTTCTGAGGACTTCAAAGCTGCTGAAACACTGAGCAGCTTTGGATCAAGGCTAAAAACTCATCTGTTTAGAGCTGCCTTTGAGTAAACGATTAATAATACCTGGAATGTTGTATCTTCGATATACGTTTTAAAGGTGCAATATGTAAGAATTGTACAGTGAATTATTCACACGAAAGTCCAATGTCTCAACCATGTAGGAAGGACGGTTACATTAAAACAGATTTTGATCTCAGGCAGCTGGTTGGTTGTAAGTTTCTTGTCATTTTTAAAGGTCTTCGACGGGATTTAGTCATTGTTTGTGGGGAGCCTAAGTCACGTCCTTCTACTTCCCCTACTGCCCAAAAAAATTAATATGAGTCAATGGAGCAATATAAGTTATTTTCTGGTCCAGTTTGAAATGCGCCGTGGATCGAACATATGATGTCCGTGAATTTTAAAAACGAATTTTGATGCAGAGAAAACGCTGATTTTTGACCGGAGGTAAAAGTTACTTTAGGTTTTGTGTGAAAACGTTTAGCGGACTACAACAGCAGAAGAAGGAGAGCGAGGGCCGTAGCCTCCAGGACGAATAAAGGAGCATTAAACACGGAGAAAACCTCTATAAATCTGACATTGTGGAAAGTAGCAGCTATGTTTGGGGTAAAGCAGTCGGTGGAGTGAGAGCCAGCATGGAAGAGAAGCTCTACAAGCTCTAGGTGAGTGTTTTACGTGCTATAGCTAATGCTAACTCCCGTTAGCCAAATGGCGTCATATGCGACTTCTGATTTGTAGGCATTTTAGATGCGAATTTTTATGATCAAATAAATCCCAAATCACTGGACAAACACAGTAGAAATGTACATCGTTAGTTATCATTTAGATCGAAGTACAACAAATGTGTGATTCAGGGCGTAAGACAAAGCGGACCAGAAAATAACTTTTATCCCTTCATTGACTTCCATTCATTACTCTTTCAGTTTGGGGACCCACAGGCCGACAGGAAGGGGAGGAGACCTAGGCTCCCCATAAAAATTGTCCTACCTTAATACTTCCTGGTTCCAGAGCCAATCACATGTGAGCCCACAAGGTTGCCAAGTCTTCAACACTAAACAACGCGCCGCCATGACACCGAACGAGCTAAAGGATAACGTTGAGCTAACAACGCTAGCAGTAAAATTGTTGGCTCTAAATATATCTTTTTTTAATTATCATCAATTCGAAACTGTGGTGAAATATATTGATCTACTTACTGTGCAGAACACATCATTATCTATCTTCTGGCAACTCTCCGTGAAATTCAAGGAAGAGGAGATGAGTGACTGAGAGCAGACGGCAGTACTCTAATGCTAAGCTAAATATGTTTTGCTAACAGGGTTGCGCACATTCAATGCAGTATTATTAGCTTTTAAAGTGTTTTGGTGATTATAGTAGTTTTAGTTTATATAGTTTTAACAATTTCTAGAAACACATTTCAATACAATCATGTAAAAAAAGTATTTTTTAAATCTTTTAATAGTTTTATTTGATGTCCAAGCTTCTCATCCAAGAAGGTGGGTAAAGGGTTATTTCTATTTTTAAGGTAAATCACATTAAAAGGTTATGATTCCTATTTTTATGCTTAATCACATATCTTTTATACAGTATATTCATGTAATGATTAATGTCTGTGTGCTTACTATAGAACAATGCTGAGTTTATTGTAGTCAGAAGTTCATATTGTGTGAGAAAATGAATAGGCGGGATTCAACAGAAACAGGTGTAAAAAATGCTTAATCATACAAAGGAACAGTGTATGAGAAGTTTGTTGGGAGCCAAGGTCGAACTCCAATCAGAAAGATAGGCTGCTTGTCTTTGTAACAGTCTTATTAATAGATGGAGCGAACCAATCATGTGCAATTCAAGGATGATTAGTTGAATGTGAGACGAAGTTAACGCCCCAGATATGTGAAAAAATATAAAAATGTGATGGTCAAATAAGAAAGCGCTCAGTCTGAGTAACTTACTCTGTAACTGAATATTTGATGTGTTTTAATTTACTTAAAAAAACTGGATTCCTCTGCTTTAATCTCTGTTAAACGTACACACATAGAACTATAAAATTCAGAGTTTTAAGCAAGGCACTTAATTCTGAAAAATTGGTGACCCCGACGTGATCAGAGTTGGAGAGGATCAAATTTGATTTTTTTTTTATATATAAAAAAGTAAACAGGAAAAAAAACGAAACAATAACGAAAACCCACGCTGAGATAAGTAGATGTTTTTCCAAATCTAAGTTCTATAAATTGGTTACTCGAAAATAGGCTAAATGTTGTTATGAAGGTAGGCATATTATGTCTTCTATTTTTAAGCAGGTTAAATATTAAGTGTTTATATTCATTAGAGCATCCTATGTTTCAGGGACACTGGTGGGGAGGGGCTTGAAATTTATATGGTATTTTGAAAACATATTTTCTACAACTATAATTTAAAAAAAATTTAGAACGAAAATGATTTAAATGGCAAATTTTATACATAGTTAGATTTGTTTGTGGGTTGGACAGAAAATGTTGAACAAGCGGGTCTCGGAGCGATTCCACACAAACCCTGGTGCGGAGCAAGTCAGGCGTGAATGCGACCGAACTTTATCCTACCAAGTGAATAAAACCAAAAACCTACCTTTAGTCTTGACAGCCGCATTTTCCCATCACCGTTTTAAAGCTCGTCAAATACAGAAAACATTCTGTTAACCCGGTCCCTCTGTATTAACCACAATACCAGGAAGGCGATAAGGACAGGATTTAATGTTCACGTTGAGCTATTTTCTATCCTGCTTTAAAAGTCCAATGGCTGAAAGACCTTAGTTTATGTTGTTCAGAATTTCTGGTCCTGCTTCATTTACTCAAAACGTAAATAGGAACCAAAGCAACCCCCTCTCAAACCCCTAAACATTTGATCCGGACCAAAGCATGTGAAATAACAGACCTTTCTGGTGTGAATACACCCTGGGCACAAGGCTCATAACCTCTGCATCTCAATGAGATTGGAGTCAAGTTGCTCCTCAGACGTTCAACTGGAAGGTTCTTATAGTAATTGTTGTAAATGAGATGCAAAAAAAACAAAACAGAATCTTTCATTAATTATCTTTCACGGTCTAAATTTAGAGTCTTAATCTACATTTTTTCCCAAATCCCTTGAACCTCTAATCTGAAAGAGTTTGGTTTGCTTAGAAACAATGTGACCAACATTTAATCTTTAGTGTGAAAATTTTATTAGTTTCTGTAAATGAAATCTTAAACACCAAACTTTAGTAATCTGGGTTATTGGTTCATGAATGTGCTGATTTGACTGCTAAAATAAAAGAGACACAGACACCAAGCAGAAGTAAAATAAAAAACACAAACTGAATAATATTCCTGTTTCCACTTTATTGCACCAAATGGTCGCCACCAAAATAAAAGGCCTTTATCTCTCTCCTGATCACAGTCTTCATATAAAGCAGGAAAAATAAAAGATTACATTAAATTAACATAAAATCCTACAGAAAATGGCTGACAGTTCAAACACAGACGGAGGCACTGACGTTGATGACTCCAAAAAAAACAGCAAAAGGTTGTGGCAACAAGCCCAGTCAAATTGGACTAACACCAGTCACAAAAAACATGTATTTAACTCCTTATTTTAGTTTTTTTTTTCAGCATAATTTGATTAACATTTTCCAGGTTGCAGAAATGTATGTCTCAAAAAGAAAGCGAATGATCTACCTGCTCATACAATCTGTGCTAGAATATAACGGAATCAACTTTTGGTAAAAACGTTGAGGATTCAGCGTTTCTTCCACCCAGCCGCGAAAAATCCCCAGAAACAAACCAGTGCTCAATGTGTACAGTTACCCACTGCGTTCCTGTCGTTTCATAGTACTGCCATTCCTAAGATTCACTTTTAAAAGATTTTTATACGACACCAAAACTCCTTTTCTTCTTAACCTGATCAAACCCAGAGAAACTCGTCGTCCCGGCAGCTATGAGCTGACAGACGGTAAAAGAAAAAAACTTGTCTTTGTTCCACAAAATGGAACGCAAGCTGCTGAGGGGGCGAAACAGACCAGCAGTTTAATATCAAGCCATTTATAAAATAATAAAAATAAAATAAAATGGTGTTTGCCCAACAACCCAGAGCATTTCCAACAACGTTCACAAAAATACAACAAACATCGGAAACTCTGGCGTCATTGCCACAACTCCTTCATCTTTACCAGGAATACAGTTTTCTGCACTTGGTGCATCAAGTTTTTCAGATCACACAGAGACGACATCCAGACATTTAACATCACAGGAAAACACGTGACGCAAGATAGACGGCTAGGATTTGGTCTTCAGGTCCATACATTCATGATACAGAGAAGGACAATGGTACCGATGTTCCAGATGTTTTACATGGAAGTAGAGATGTGTTAGAGCTGATGGAAAATTACAAAACACCAAACATTTTTATAATTTCTAATAATCCATAAACCTTCTTTATAATGTCATATTATATCATACTTCTTTGATCCGTGCCTTTGGAGAAAACAGATTGTGCTAATATTTACGATACACCATAAAGTTGCTCACTCTATCTACGTTTGATCTAAATGTCTGGAGGATTCAGAGTAGGTTTCAGGCTAATAAGGGACAAAACAGAAAAATAAAAAGGCCACACTCCTTTGTTCAAAGCTAAAGGTTTACAAAAATAAAAGAATAACACAGAGGATCAAGTATTTCTCACAGACAGAGCTGCTTTCATAAAAAAACTTCGCTCAACATCCTTTGGTTTAATAATTCAAATCTAGGGTTTTATTCTTTAAAACGTTTGCTAAAATAATAAAAGTTTCTCTTTTTCCCTGAAAACCTAATATTTTTAGCTTTTTTGGCAGCAGAAAAAACGGACTCTTCAAAGTTTTTTTCAATGTTTCAGGAAACACATTTCATTTACCAGAGAAATGGTTAAACTCTGGTTTAAACTCAATGTTTCCAGGTCCAGGGCCTGAATCTAATGATTGGGTTGTCACCAGGCCTCTGCAGAGCTAGTGAGGGAATTCAGCTCTTTAAATCAGGCATGTTGGACCATCTAAAAGCTGCAGGATGACATATTAGTTACAAAAAGTAAAGTCTAAGATCTTTTTTGTTGTTCACTTTCTATTTTCTTAGCAGTCATTAACTGTAATTGGACACTAATCAGTGGCTGGCTCATTTTTGTCTGGAAAGAAACTTTCCAGACAAAAATGTTTTCTGTAGTCTTGGTAATCTTACCAGAAATGTAAATATTGATTTCACCTAAAATGTCCAGCATCAGATCCCTGGCTATTTATGGACTTAAAATGTAAAAAAACAAAAAACAAAACAGTGAGCCAAGTACAGAGCCTTGTAGAACTCCGGATTTAAATGCTGATAAGAAAATTGCCAGCACACAAAAGTAATGGTACTGCTGAGGTGTTTATCTGAACTTGTAAGGACAATGATGTTGGGTTTTCTTTGTCTGTAACAATGGAAGACGCCATAGTGCGACTAAAGCTGTTTAACGCTATCCATCTGTTGCAGAAGCGGAGTTAGCTGCTTCGCCTAAAGAACAGCACCAATCGCTGTATGCTCGATATTGGACAATGTAAACAGTAAACTGAAATAATTGTAGGCCTATTACCAAACCCTGTAGAACACCATGTTTGGATTTTAAAAGAAAAAGGTCAATTTGTGGTGTTTATGTTCTCTCTGAGATAATTCTGCTGCTGCTTCTGCTGTTCAGCTTCTACAGTTAGCCTGAGTCTAGCTATCTTAACATCCAGTTAAGCTAGCCTTTAACTGGATGTTAAAGTTAGTTTAACTGGATATTAAGCTAGTTTAACATCTAATTAAGGCTACTTTAACTGGATGTTAAAGCTATCTTTACTGGGTGTTAAGCTAGTTTCACATCCAGTTAGGAATATCTTAACTGAATGTTAAACCAATTTAACATCTAGTTAAGGCTAGTTTAACTGGATGTTAAATCTAGCTTAACTGAATGTTAAGGCTATCTTAACTAGTTGGGGTTAGCTACACTGGATGTTAAGGCTAGTTTATGTTAAGATAGCCTAAGCATCCAGATAAGATATCTTAATTTAAGCTAGCCTTAACATCCGTTTAAAATATCTTAACATCCAGTTAGAATAGCCTTAACTGGATGTCAAGCTAGCCTCAAATTGATGTTAAGCCGGGCCCAGAAAATATTCACATCTCTAAAAGCTCCTCTGTATTTGAGGAACACAAGAATAAATGAAATCCTTTGGCTTCTTGACACGAACCCAACACAAACCTGACAGAACATCCAAACTAATAACATGAAAAAATAAAAATTCTATTGCTGCTAAAAAAGTGCAATTACCGACGCTTGTATGTGTGTCTAATCTCTTTCAAATGTGCAAACAGCCTGTATGTTTGTGAGCTTGGAATGATTGTGTCTGTTTAGGCCACGAATGGTGAGAAGGCTGTGACTGCTCGTGCACAGACACACCTGTGTCCTTTGTACACGGGTGGCATGATGCGTTTCTACAAAGTTAAAGAGGTAAACTAGGTATAAAGCATATAGAAAAATGTGGTTCGAGTAGGCATGCATTTTTAGTTTCCATGGTTTTTCACCCAAAATATATATATATTTTTCAGCAGCTTATCCTAAAAATGCATATTATTTGTTGTAGTGTAGAGTCACAATTTGTTTCAAGAAAGGATTGAGGCAAAATAAACCCCAAAGACCAACAATCAAAATCACAACTTGCCAGTTTTTCCTGCCTGATGTTTGGTTACTTGTTGGATTAAACGTCTGCTTTACCAGCAGGTTTGGTTTTTACTTTGTGCTTTTTGGTGAAACAAAAACTAGACATCTAGACCCGATTGTCCTGAACCTGCTAATAATATTGACCGACAACAGCAGCAAGCTTAAAGCATGTATGTTAGTGTAAATGTATCTGTTGAAGCAGTTTAAAAGAACTGTGTATATATAGTAAAAAAAGAAGCAGCCCTGGTGAATTTAACCCGTTGGGAACCAGCAGCTTCAGCCTGGAGGCTTTCTGAGCATCATGGCGTGCTAACAGGAGAGCCTTTGAGGCTGCTGAGCGCAGCGTGGATCCTGAAGTGCAGTCTGGACTCCATGGAGTAGTCCTTGTAGTTCATCCTGACGGGAAACACAAATCAGTTATTCCCATTAAACAACAAGAGGAGTGTGTAATCTTAAACATTTGTTAGAAGGGTTCAATTTGGCTCAAGGTAGCTTTTCCGTTTACACAGTGACCCTTTTAGCCCTTAAGCTAAGCATTTAGATAAGTACGTTTATCAAGGTAAGTATTTATCTAAGAAAGTTTTTATCAAAGTAAATTTAAAGGTAAGTATTTATGCATGTAAGTTACCACATAAGTATTTATCCAAGTGAGAATTTATCCAAGTAAGTTTCCAGGTAAGTATTTATCCAAGTAAGTTTCCAGGTAAGTATTTATCCAAGTAAGTTTCCAGGTAAGTATTTATCCAAGTAAGTTTCCAGGTAAGTATTTATCCAAGTAAGTTTCCAGGTAAGTATTTATCAAAGTAAGAATTTATCCAAGTAAGTCTAAAGGTAAGTATTTATCTAAGTAAGTTTCCAGGTAAGTATTTATCCAGGTAAGTTTCCAGGTAAGTATTTATCCAGGTAAGTTTCCAGGTAAGTATTTATCCAAGTGAGAATTTATCCAAGTAAGTTTCCAGGTAAGTATTTATCTAAGAAAGTTTTTATCAAAGTAAATTTAAAGGTAAGTATTTATGCATGTAAGTTACCACATAAGTATTTATCCAAGTGAGAATTTATCCAAGTAAGTTTCCAGGTAAGTATTTATCCAAGTAAGTTTCCAGGTAAGTATTTATCCAAGTAAGTTTCCAGGTAAGTATTTATCCAAGTAAGTTTCCAGGTAAGTATTTATCCAAGTAAGTTTCCAGGTAAGTATTTATCAAAGTAAGAATTTATCCAAGTAAGTCTAAAGGTAAGTATTTATCTAAGTAAGTTTCCAGGTAAGTATTTATCCAGGTAAGTTTCCAGGTAAGTATTTATCCAAGTGAGTATTTATCCAAGTAAGTTTCCAGGTAAGTATTTATCCAGGTAAGTTTCCAGGTAAGTATTTATCCAAGTTAGTTTCCAGGGAAGTATTTATCTAAGTAAGTATTTATCCAAGTAAGTTACCAGGGAAGAATTTATCCAAGTAAGTTTCCAGGTAAGTATTTATCCAGGTAAGTTTCCAGGTAAGTATTTATCCAAGTTAGTTTCCAGGGAAGTATTTATCTAAGTAAGTATTTATCCAAGTAAGTATGCAGGTAAGTATTTATCCAAGTAAGTTTCCAGGTAAGTATTTATCCAAGTTAGTTTCCAGGGAAGTATTTATCTAAGTAAGTATTTATCCAAGTGTAAGTATCAGGTAAGTATTTATCCAAGTAAGTTTCCAGGTAAGTATTATCCAAGTTAGTTTCCAGGGAAGTATTTATTAGTAAGTATTTATCCAAGTAGTTACCAAGTAAGTATGCAGGTAAGTATTTATCCAAGTAAGTTTCCAGGTAAGTATTTATCCAAGTAAGTTTCCAGGTAAGTATTTATCCAAGTGAGTATTTATCCAAGTAAGTATGCAGGTAAGTATTTATCCAAGTAAGTTTCCAGGTAAGTATTTATCCAAGTTAGTTTCCAGGGAAGTATTTATCTAAGTAAGTATTTATCCAAGTAAGTTACCAGGGAAGAATTTATCCAAGTAAGTTTCCAGGTAAGTATTTATCCAGGTAAGTTTCCAGGTAAGTATTTATCCAAGTTAGTTTCCAGGGAAGTATTTATCTAAGTAAGTATTTATCCAAGTAAGTATGCAGGTAAGTATTTATCCAAGTAAGTTTCCAGGTAAGTATTTATCAAGTTAGTTTCCAGGGGTATTTATCTAAGTAAGTATTTATCAATTCAGGTAAGTATTTATCAGTAAGTTTCCAGGTAAGTATTTATCAAGTTAGTTTCCAGGGAAGTATTTATCTAAGTAAGTATTTATCCAAGTAAGTTACAGGGAAGAAAGTATTTATCCAGGTAAGTTTCCAGGTAAGTATTTATCCAAGTTAGTTTCCAGGGAAGTATTTATCTAAGTAAGTATTTATCCAAGTAAGTATGCAGGTAAGTATTTATCCAAGTAAGTTTCCAGGTAAGTATTTATCCAAGTTAGTTTCCAGGGAAGTATTTATCTAAGTAAGTATTTATCCAAGTACAGTAAGTATGCAGGTAAGTATTTATCCAAGTAAGTTTCCAGGTAAGTATTTATCCAAGTTAGTTTCCAGGGAAGTATTTATCTAAGTAAGTATTTATCCAAGTAAGTTACCAGGGAAGAATTTATCCAAGTAAGTTTCCAGGTAAGTATTTATCCAAGTGAGTTTTTCCAAGTAAGTATGCAGGTAAGTATTTATCCAAGTAAGTTTCCAGGTAAGTATTTATCCAAGTAAGTTACCAGGGAAGAATTTATCCAAGTAAGTTTCCAGGTAAGTATTTATCCAAGTAAGTTTCCAGGTAAGTATTTATCCAAGTTAGTTTCCAGGGAAGTATTTATCTAAGTAAGTATTTATCCAAGTAAGTTACCAGGGAAGAATTTATCCAAGTAAGTTTCCAGGTAAGTATTTATCCAAGTGAGTATTTATCCAAGTAAGTATGCAGGTAAGTATTTATCCAAGTAAGTTTCCAGGTAAGTATTTATCCAAGTAAGTTACCAGGGAAGAATTTATCCAAGTAAGTTTCCAGGTAAGTATTTATCCAAGTGAGTATTTATCCAAGTAAGTATGCAGGTAAGTATTTATCCAAGTAGTTTCAGGTAAGTATTTATCCAAGTTAGTTTCCAGGGAAGTATTTATCTAAGTAGTATTTATCCAAGTAAGTTTGCAGGTAAGTATTTATCCAAGTAAGTTTCCAGGTAAGTATTTATCCAAGTGGTATTTATCCAAGTTAGTATGCAGGTAAGTATTTATCCAAGTAAGTTTCCAGGTAAGTATTTATCCAAGTAAGTTACCAGGGAAGAATTTATCCAAGTAAGTTTCCAGGTAAGTATTTATCCAAGTGAGTATTTATCCAAGTAAGTATGCAGGTAAGTATTTATCCAAGTAAGTTTCCAGGTAAGTATTTATCAAAGTGAGTATTTATCCAAGTAAGTTTCCAGGTAAGTATTTATCCAAGTAAGTTTCCAGGTAAGTATTTATCAGGGTATTTATCCAGTAAGTATGCAGGTAAGTATTTATCCAGGTAAGTTTCCAGGTAAGTATTTATCAAAGTGAGTATTTATCCAAGTAAGTATGCAGGTAAGTATTTATCCAAGTAAGTTTCCAGGTAAGTATTTATCCAAGTGAGTATTTATCCAAGTAAGTATGCAGGTAAGTATTTATCCAAGTAAGTTTCCAGGTAAGTATTTATCCAAGTAAGTTTCCAGGTAAGTATTTATCCAAGTGAGTATTTATCCAAGTAAGTATGCAGGTAAGTATTTATCCAAGTAAGTTTCCAGGTAAGTATTTATCCAAGTGAGTATTTATCCAAGTAAGTATGCAGGTAAGTATTTATCCAGGTAAGTTTCCAGGTAAGTATTTATCCAAGTTAGTTTCCAGGGAAGTATTTATCTAAGTAAGTATTTATCCAAGTACGTTACCAGGGAAGAATTTATCCAAGTAAGTTTCCAGGTAAGTATTTATCCAAGTGAGTATTTATCCAAGTAAGTATGCAGGTAAGTATTTATCCAAGTAAGTTTCCAGGTAAGTATTTATCCAAGTGAGTATTTATCCAAGTAAGTATGCAGGTAAGTATTTATCCAAGTAAGTTTCCAGGTAAGTATTTATCTAAGTAAGTTTCCAGGTAAGTATTTATCCAAGTGAGTATTTATCCAAGTAAGTATGCAGGTAAGTATTAATCCTAGTAAGTTTCCAGGTAAGTATTAATCCAAGTAAGTTTCCAGGTAAGTATTTATCCAAGTAAAAATTTATCAAAGTACTTTTGTAGGTAAGTATTGCCTCCTATCAGCTGTGATCTCTTAAAAAGGGACCTGTGGTTTAGATAACATCTGGCTGCTGCTCGTTCTCCTAGATCCATAATAAACACCTGTAATTCAAACACGTGTGTTGAACTAAAGGTGAACTCACTTGGCTTTTTCGATGTAGCTGGTGGCCTTGATGAAATCCCCCTGTAGTTTATAGAGCAGTCCCAGCTCATAGAGGGTGAAGGGAACCAGGTAGTGGTCGTACTTGAGGCGACTCTCACTGGAAGCAGACAGACACACAGATAGCAGGAGATCTAATCTGATCTGAGGTCAACAGCAGCACCAGGTGCCTCTAGCAGGCAGTTTAGTCTCTGAGGGTGCGTTACCTGGACAGGACCTGAGTGAAACACAGCTCGGCTTGGAGCAACCTGCCCAGATGTTTCAGGCAGAGTCCCTTCAACATCTGGACCAGGCTGCTGTCATCTGGATGGTACTCTGAAGGATCTGACAAACGGAAAAAAACAGGATTAGCGTGACGAGAAAGACTATGGCACATGAATGGATGATAATGCAACCAAGAAAAAAAAATTAGCTCATGAATATAACCATCCATCCATCCAACCATCCATCCAACCAACCATCCATCCATCCATCCAACCATCCATCCATCCATCCACTCAACCAACCATCCATCCATCCACTCAACCAACCGTCCATCCATCCAACCATCCACTCAACCAACCATCCATCCATCCATCCATCCAACCATCCATCCATCCATCCATCCACTCAACCAACCATCCATCCACTCAACCAACCATCCATCGACTCAACCATCCATCCATCCGGCCATCCATCCCACCATCCATCCAACCAACCATCCATCCATCCATACATCCACTCAACCAACCAACCCTCCATTCAACCACCCATCCATCCAACCATCCATCCATCCATCCATCCACTCAACCAACCAACCAACCATCCATCCATCCAACCACCCATCCATCCACTCAACCATCCATCCATCCACTCAACCAACCATCCATCCACTCAACCAACCATCCATCCACTCAACCAACCATCCATCCATCCATCCACTCAACCAACCATCCATCCACTCAACCAACCATCCACTCAACCATCCATCCATCCATCCATCCACTCAACCAACCATCCATCCACTCAACCAACCATCCATCGACTCAACCATCCATCCATCCAGCCATCCATCCCACCATCCATCCAACCAACCATCCATCCATCCATCCATACATCCACTCAACCAACCAACCATCCATTCAACCACCCATCCATCCATCCATCCATCCACTCAACCAACCATCCCTCCATCCACTCAACCAACCATCCATCCATCCACTCAACCAACCATCCATCCATCCATCCATCCACTCAACACACCATCCATCCATCCACTCAACCAACCATCCATCCACTCAACCAACAATCCATCCAACCATCCATCCATCCATCCATCCACTCAACCAACCATCCATCCATCCAACCAACCAACCAACCACCCACCCATCCATCCATCCATCCACTCAACCAACCATCCATCCAACCACCCATCCATCCATCCATCCATCCATCCATCAATGAGCTCACTGGGGTCATTGCGAAGCTGTTGCTCGGCTTTCTCAATAGTGACCAGCAGAGCCTCTGTGTAGTCCGCTCTCTTCCCAACGATGGTGAATCCGTTCCAAACGTACATCATTTCCTGCAGAAAACACACAACACCACTCATTCTTCATCAACATCATGTGATATTTTCTCCTGGTGACGACAGAGTGGAGCTAGCGTATGACACGGCGTACTAGTGCGGGGATGACCAGGGGGACAGGCTGAGCAGCTTTGTAGCGTCTGGACTTCCTCACTGCAAACTTCTCCATGGGGATGGACTTCCCTGCCAGGCGCTGTTTGAGTCCCTCCACCTGCCTGCACACAAACCCAACTTTACACAAAACTCTATCACAGAAACATTCAATCATAAATAAAAAACAAACTCAATTCTAAGGAAACCTGGACAACAAAGAAACATTTTAGTCCCACTCCATCCATAATTTCTGAATGAATTGATGAAATTAATTATGTGAGGTTTTAATAATGTTTTGTACAAAACCCCAAAATAATAAATTCGCCTCCATATAATCCCATAAATGTCAGCCTGTCATTAACTGAGCCCATGAACAACGCCACCATGTGTTTCATGATATCATGACAGAATGAAGCTAAGGTGGACGGGTGTGGAGGAAAAAATAAACCTAAAGATCTCTACGATGTCCTCCCCCGTTTTCCTCACGTCCTCTTCTGTCATCATGCTGAGGATGGCTGCTTTCTGGTACGTATAGATGGCCTACAGAACAACAAACATATAAGTATTTTAAGTGGTTTGCTTTGATATTTAGTTTGTGTTCAGAGAATCTCTAAAAAAAAAAAAAAAAAAAAAAAAAAAAAAAAAAAAAAAAGGCTGGAAAAAGTAAAGCTCACCTTGGACCAGCGGCTCTCTTTGCACAACAGGTCGGCGTAGCGGTACGCCTGCTGCCACTCCTGCTGGAACGAGTGAGTCCACATCAGTTCCCAGTAACACAGGTGGTGGATTTGCTTCCATTCCTGCTGGCTGTTGATGCACTCCTCAAACCTGGCTCGTGCCTGGAAAACAGAGCACAGGGCAGCACTTTACGTCTCCGCTTTGGACATTTTAACAAGTGTTTTTACGTTTTTTATGGGTGGGAGCTAAAAGAATGAGCAGTTTTGCAATGTTAATTATACTGAAAGCCAAAAAAAAATCTAAGAATGGTCAATAAAACTGTAAACTGCTTAAATTTATGAATGTAACACATTTAAATTCAGGTTTAAAGATCAGATTAAACAAGAAATAAAGAATATGTGATTATTTTAGACTAGAAAGAAAAATGTATTGTGATGCAATTTAGTAATTTCTAGATAAGTAAAAAGAACCTATAATGTTAACAAATCCAAAACAAATCCTAAAACATGTCAAAAATCAATAGTAAAAAATGTCAGAAAAAAATGGTGGAAAAGTACAAATGTATAGTAAAAAAATGTCAAAAACATACAGTACAAAAAAAAGGTCCAAACTAAATAGTAAAAACATTCAAGAAAAAAAGTCAACAATCAATAGTAAAAAATATAAAATATCAATAGTAAAATATGTCAGAAATCAATAGTAGAAAATGTCAAAAATCTATAGTAAAACAATAAAAAACAATAGTAAAAAAGAACAAAAAGTAAAAAAGAACGGCCAAAATCCAATTGCAAAAAAAGGTCTACAATTAATAATAAAATTGTCAAAAACATGTACAAGTAAAAATATGTCAAAATAGTAAAAAAGAAAAGAAAATTGTCAAAAAATCTATAAAACGAATAGTGAAAAAAATGTTAAAAACTAATAGTAACACATTTCAAAAACATACAGTTTAAATAATGTCAAAATACAATAGTAAAAAAAACAGTGGTAAAAATATAACTGCTACTTTTTTTAAACCTTTGATTCCAAAAAGCGTCAATAAACTTGTTAACGTTTTAAATAAAGAATTACCCTAATTTTTGGTCATTTAGGACCTGCATGTTTCCATACTTAATGGCTGTTGTTAAGACAACTTTATAATACTGGGTTGAGTTTATTTATGGAGAAATTGTTATACTTTGACTGAGTTTAGTGACAGATTTAGATTCAAAAAGACGCTGTTGCATTTTCCAGGTAAGTATTTATCCAAGTAAATTTAATGGTAAGTATTTATCTAAGTAAGTATTTATCCAAGTACGTTTCCAGGTAAGTATTTATCCAAGTGAGTTTCCATTTGCATTACAAATTTTAAAGTTAATTACAATAAATATATTGAAAATGATAAACATCTAAATTCATGTTGCACATCCCTTTGTGAGTCTTAATCAAACCTTCTCAAAGTGTCCTCGTAGGGTGGCGATGCGAGCAGAGTAGAAGAGAATTATGGAGCCCTTAAAGAAAGAATAAACAGTATTTTATGGTGGGCAAATCTTTGGATAACCATCTATGTATCCCAAACAATCAATACACAATACTACAAAGTCTGTAATTGACGTACTTTGGGGTATTTTTGCTGGTATGGCTCCAGCAAAGCTTCAGCCTCCACCAGGTTCCCTTCCCCCGTTCCTTATAAGAAAATCAGACCAAAAAAGTGGCTTTAAAACCAAACTGAGAATGAAAAAATATTCAAGTCAGAATGTTAAACCAAACAAATAAAAACATGATTTTCCTACCCAGTATCAGGGAAACGTATGTGTTATAGAAGAGCAAGGTCAGCACACAGAGGATCGAACGCAAACTCTGGCTGGACGCTCCCTCCCTCAGCTGAGATAAACCAAATCTCTGAGGGCCGAAACAGGCAACGAGATGGACACCTTTAAAAGCGGCCAGATTTTTGTATGCGACGTTTAAAAGCAGGAGAAGCACTACCCACCCTGTTTCCCGAGAACCCAATAAATTCCAGCAACCTTAAAATCCTCTGAGGAAGCAGAGACAACATCTGTAACACACACAATAAGAAGTCAAAATGAAGAAACGCATTAATAAAGTGGACCTAAGTATCCTTTGCTGTGTTTAAGTATGGGAATGTTTGCCGATATGTTGATGATATGGCGCTAATTTTAGCAGAACGGAGAATTTTCTCGTTCTTAAGAAACCAATAAACATGTTTAAAAACAGGAAACTTTTAAAAACCTTTGCATCAAGTTAAACTGCTTTCAAACTGACCCACCAGGTTAAAAGAGCCAATACCCAGCTTGACTCCTCCCTCGAACTGCTTGAACGAATTAGGAAGCTCCGCCTTGTCCTGGTTGATGTTCAGCACATTCTGACAATCCCTGTTGAGTAACATGGATTAAAATTCACTTTGAAAAGTTATGGTTCAGAGGGAATGTAGTTTTAGCGGGTCTCCAATCACTCACTTGTAGATTTGGTAGCTTGTTCGAATCTTGATTCCTCCTTTAATAAAACTGATCATATTCTCATCCTGGAAAACAAGGACACACAGCTTTAGAGTTCGACAGCCATTTACTAACCGCCATTCATTCTAGGTTTTCCTATCAATTAAAAAAAAAGGATCCAGAACCTTAAAACATCTTAAAAATAACTTTTAGAACATAAAAACATCTTTTTAAATTCATTTTCAAGAGAAAAATGGGAGCAAAAGTTGCAACATAATACCAAAAAAAAGGGGGGGGGGGTAGACACAATGGAAGGTATATTTCAATGCATTTTGACAAAAGTGGTATTGGTAACTAAAGGCATTTAAAATCCTAGTGACCTGCAGAAACAGCACAGATTATAACAAATGGTGATGCAAAGCGGACAAGAGATTACAGTGATTCTGACCTGAATGAAAGTTAGTGTTGCTTTCTGCAGAAGGCACTCAGCATAGCAGAGCTCTGCATGCATTTCCTCTGCGAACACAAAGACAGTCGATGCATTTTATTCTGTTTACTACCCAGTTAATCTGAATAAGGGAGGGGTACATACCTTCCTGTAGGTTGGACTGCTTGCTGATCAGACCGGACAGAGAACCAACCACAGAGTTTCTCTTTCTGAACCTGCAGAAACATTTCAGAGATTTTACTCTTTTGGTTCGGCCTCCTAGACTCCTTCTACAACAATGGGACAAGGCTTTTCACGCATTCCCACCATCCAATCTGACTTTGTTTTACACAGAACGGCAGATAGAACTGGGTCAACAGCCGGGTAACACGGATACCCAGGGAGTATCTGACCTGTGGCAGGTCTGCAGCGCCTGCTTGATGGTTTCCATGGCGGTCTGGATGTCCTTCTGCTCAAAGGTCATGGTGGCCTGCATCACCAGGATGCTGCTGTAACCCAGGGCGTGGTACATGCTGTGCTTCCACCTGGACACAGGGTCAGAGGTCAGCAACACGGTCCAATCAGAACCACAGAACCAACACAGGGTCAGAGGTCAGCAACACGGTCCAATCAGAACCACAGAACCAACACAGGGTCAGAGGTCAGCAACACGATCCAATCAGAACCACAGAAACAACAACACGTTCTAAAGCAGACAATGGTAGAGGAAGGAAGGAAGGAAGGAATATAATGAAGGACGTAGGAAAGGAAACCAGGAAAGAAGGGAAAAAGGAGGGAAAATAATAAGGAAATAAGGAAGGAAATAGGAAAGGAAACCAGAAAATAAGAAAGGAAGGAAGGAAATAAGGAATTACGGAAGGAAGTAGGAAAGTAAACCAGAAAAGAAGGAAGGAAATAAGGAAGGAAGTAGGAAAGGAAACCAGAAAATAAGAAAGGAAGGAAGGAAATAAGGAATTACGGAAGGAAGAAAATAAGGAAGGACGTAGGAAAGGAAACCAGACAAGAAGTAAAGAAGCAAATAAAGAAGGAAAGGAGTAGGAAAGGAAACCAGGAAAGAAGGCAATTAAGGAAGGAAAGAAGGAAATATGTTAAGGAAGGAAAGAAGGAAATAAGGAAGGAAGTAGGAAAGTAAACCAGACAAGAAATAAGAAGGAAGGAAACCAGGAAAGAAGTCAATAAGGCAGGAAGGAAGGAAATAAAATAGTAAGGAAGGAAGTAGGAAAAGGAACCAGAAAATAAGGCAATAAGGAAAGAAGGAAGGAAATAAGATAATAAGGAAGGAAGGTAGGAAGGAAGAATGAGAGGATCCATGAAATAATGAGATGAGAAGAAAGAAGGAACAATTCAGCAAAGAAGATGAGGCGGCCAACGTTTCTCCACAGTGACGCTAAAGACTTCCTGGTTATTACAAACACTTAACGGTAAATCTGTGCGCACCACGGCTTCAGTAGGTCTAGAGCTTGAGAGAACTTGTTGTTGAGGACCAAGTTGAGAGCACACTGAGTCTCCTGGATGGCAGTCTGCAGGTCCATCTCACACGCCCTGAACAGCACAAGATGAAACAGTCAGTGAACAAACCACTAGCCTGGCAAGATGTTAGCTTAGAATAGAAATATACTATATATATATATATATATATATATATATATATATATCAACAGATCAGTTACAAGACTGAAAAAAACAATAGTGGCTTGGATCCACATACAGCAGAGATAATTATAAAGTGTAGCAGCTGCTGGGAGGAAGAACCTGTGGTAACACTCTTCTGTGTTCCTATGATGGTTTATTTTTGCCTTTAATTACAGTATTACTAAACTTAAACGTGATTCTAAACGGCACCCTAAAAAAACAGAACTACCAGAAAACAGATTTTAAAAAGTAGCTGAGGCATAAGGATCTGAATTCATCCGCTCAATCTTAGGTCCTCAGAACACACAATAGGCGAGGAGATACACACAGTGGAAGTGACAAAAGGAGCACAACTTTAACCGTTCAGTTCTATCGGTACTTTGTGTGTTTACATGCATCTACTTACGAAGGAATCCGATCGAAAGCATCCTCAAAGCAGTCCTGAAACACAGAGACACAGAGGTTAGCTAGCTAGCTGTTATTCTTCACAACGGCAACCAGGAAGTGACAAAAAGTTCAGTTCTCCTCTCATCCACTAGGGGCTGGCTCCTGAAAGCAGCAACTCCCCATTGACTCCTACGATAACAAGGCCAACTTCACAGCAGAAATAAACATGTTTAAAGCCTGGTATGAAAAAAACGTTTTAGCTTTAATAGTTCAGGTTTCATGTCATGACAACTCTGAGGGGAATTTTTTTATAACTCATCAGTGTAGAAGTCATTTCGTCTTGAAATAATGAATAATAAGGGGTGTGTCCTTTTGATCGACATGTCTCGGTTAAGCTGTCAGCGCTAACTTGTGGCTAGCAGCTTGGTCCCCGATTGCTGAACCTCGGCCTCTAGTTAAGTCTGAGGCCATTTCGTTTCTCTGAACTTGACCATCAGTTGCATTTGTAGGCAGGCTGAGACCTGGGCAGCCTGTTAGAACGCTAAATAACCCCGTCGAGAGCTAGGTAGCCTGTTAGGAAGCTAGGTAGCCCCGGTGGAGAGCTTGGTACCCAGGTAGAGAGGTAGGTAGCCCGCTAGAAAGCTAAGTAGCCCAGTTAAGAGCTTGGTAGATCAGCCAAGAACTAGGTAGCTAGGTGAAAAGCTATATAGCCTGTTAGAATGCCAGGTAGCCCGGTCGAGAGCTTGGTAGACAAGTCAAGGGCTAGATAGTCCAGTCAAGAGCTTGGTAGCCCATTTGAGAGCTCTGTACCCAGGTCCAGAGATAGGTAGGTCAGTTGAGAGCTTGGTATGCATGTCAAGAGCTAGGTAAGGTGTTAGAAAGGAAGGTAAACCAGTCGAAAGCTAGGTAGCCTGGTCAAGAGCTAGGTTGACCCTTAAAAAGCTAGGTAGCTCAGTTGAAAGCTATGTAGCTCAGTTGAAAGCTAGGTAGCTCAGTTGAAAGCTATGTAGCCTGTTAGAAGGCTAGATTGCCGGTTAGAAAGCTAGATAGCTAAGTTAAAAGCTAGGTAGCCAGACGAGAGCAGGGTAGCCTGGTAAGAACGGGGGTAGCCAGGTAAGGGGATTGACAGGTTTCCGATAAGCCAGGGATGGGGAACCTTGGCCCTCATCCTGCAAGGTTTCCATGTTTCCCTGCTTAAACAAACCTGAATAAAATGAACTAGTATTTGTACAAAACTTCATTGGCTGTTGGATCCATTTGATTTGAGTCAGGTGTGTTGAAGCAGGGTTGCCTTGAAAACTTAGAGGAATGCGGCCCTCGAGGGCCAGGGTTCCCCACCCCTACGATAAGCAGTCAGCGCTAGCTGGTGGCTAGCAGCTGGCTCACCCTTTGTTCCAGGCCTTAACCTTGGCCTCTAGTCAAAAGACTGAAGCCACTTTGTTTCTCTGAACTGGAGCATCGGTTGCATCCACATTTTATTTTGTGTTTGGCTGTTAATTGTGCACTAATTGGACAAAGATGGCTTGTTAAGGTATAGATTGCATGAAAAGACCGTCCAAGAAGTCTCTGCTCCTTTTTTCTTTTGGTTAATACAATTGTATTTATGTACTTTCATTTACAGGGGTGGCACTCCTGCGCTAGCTGAGCTATTTTTTTTTTACCAAAGCAGCTACTGATTTACCAAATTAAAATGATTTAATTTATGATTTAGAAAGCAGAAAGGTAGCAGAGTCTCTCAAACCCGGTTTTCTTGCTAAAAGCACCCTCCAAACTCGGTTGCCTTTTTCAGCTCAGTTTACTCGTAGCTAAATCGGCTCAGAGTGCCAATCATCCGCCGCCCCCCTCTCAGCTCCAACTCTTTGCCCATTATGCCCCGTTAATTTTAATTATTTTCCGGGAGTGAAAAGAGGCGTGACGCGGCCAAGATGGCGACGGTCGGAATCTTCCAGTTGGCTTCAGTTCAGCTCTTCAGAAACCTACGAGTGACATTATGGAGGCTTCATCCATCTATATATCGTCCATCCCTGCTTCGTCTGATCCTACAGTTTTGATCCCGTTTAAAACATTCGCCAGAGAAAGGTCGGCCCATGCGCATCGGAGGCTTCCCCTTAAAAATGTATATGCATCAAACTACTTGCTTTGTGAGCGTTGTTTGATGCTGACAAAGTGTGGAAAGGAGATTTGTCAACTTAAGTTCTGCCAGGTCCTTGAAGAATGCAGGTTTCTTTTCTATACATTGAACATTGGAATCACAATTGTGGAATCCAAAGTTTGCTTCTGTGACAACACACAGGCTATTACCTTTGCTTGGCATCAGCAATTTATATTTTGTCCATATTTAAGGATAAACTGGCCAGTTTCAATCATCATGATTGGACTAATCAATTAGAAAGTGGGTCAGTTTGTTCGCAAAGAAACCTCTCAGTGGAAATCTGGCCTGTCTGCTGTAACAAGGTTTTAATGCCAGATGATGGAAATCAATATTTACCGAGGTTAATCCAGACACATAAGGGAAACTTTTTAAGGCTTTTCATCATGACGTTCCACTAAGCCCCCTGTAAAAACTAGAGAAACCAAAGCACTGTAAGTTAATTTTAACTGAATATTTTTGCATGATACTATGGTGGACAATCTTGAAGAGTTGGTGCTCTGCAGCATGATGTAACAATATGGGGGGGTGGAGGTTAGCAAATGGAGATGTGGCCTTTTACAGAAAGCTAGCAGCTTAAAGAGTGGTTTTAGGTTGAGCAAATTTTTTTACACAGACTCCTCAAAGAACAGTAGAGTCACAAATTTCACATATTTAATTTCATTATTAGCGTTTCGCCCAGAGTGTTGAAGGTTTTCAAATAAGTAATTCCCTCCAATAATAATCCTCATTTCGTTTGGCCCTTAATATTTGAAATACCAAGCCTCTTTCATCAGCACCTGTATATGATTTTTCAAAGCATATCTGTGGGCCTTCGGCATGAGTGACTCTCACACAGTATTTCTTTAGAGCCTCAGTAACAGGCTAATAATAGCTTTCCAGTAGCTCCTTACATAATCGCATCCAGCTGCAGCCACAGCAAGCTTCACACAGAACTCTGCCTGCAGGCTGCAGCTATCGAGCCTCCCAAGGTCCAGACCTCCGCCGCGCTGCACAACCAGGCAAAGCTTTCAGCCCTGCACTGATAGGAAATACTAAATATAAGTGTGTCCACTGTTCATAAACGTTGTGCA
The DNA here is from genome assembly GCA_028564705.1 of Apricaphanius iberus. Lineage (NCBI taxonomy): Eukaryota > Metazoa > Chordata > Actinopteri > Cyprinodontiformes > Aphaniidae > Apricaphanius > Apricaphanius iberus. The sequence continues at coordinate 880,346 of JAPXFQ010002186.1, forward strand.
TCAGATCAAAAAGACCTGAGTGGGTGAAATTAAGTCAGGAGCTGTAGTGAAACACTTATAACTGTTATAAACCTGATCTCATTTAAGGTTTTAGGCATATTTCAGAAAATAAACAACTGTTGAGACACAAAAAATAAAAAAACGTATGGAAACAAACTGGAAATTAATCTATTATAACTTTATAGGCTATAAAAGGTAAAAACCTAAAACATATTTTTTTTAAACATACTGCGTAATTCTTTGAAAATGAGGTTAACCTCAAGAATGTCTTCAGAAATGTTTACAAGCAGAGGAAGAGAAATAAATTTAAAATGGCATTTTCCAGCATAGACATATGTTTTTCACGAGGAAATAGAAAAACTGAGAAAAAATCTACATTTCATATATTCAACAAAGGATTTAGCTATTCAGTGTGCTTTTGTGTTCAGTAATAAGCTTTATTTTGCTCCACTGAAGATTATGAACACAATGTACAGAACACTTTCAGGGAAAATTAATAATAACTGCGTGGAGCCAAACAGTCACTTTAGCACTTTTTTGTTTTAGAGAAGCATCACTTCCCTGTTAAAACAGACACTCAGCCCGTGTTTGAATCTGTTTGCAGCAATCCTCCTACCAACACGATAAGCCCCTGCTGTGTGCATCTAAAAACAGCCGAGTTTTGTTGAACCAGCCAGGCCAACATGTTACACCACATTGCAGATCACCTGAAACTGAAACTGCTGACCCACTGGACAAAAGGAAACAAAGGGGAGACCTAGTACTCAGTAAGGTGGTTTTAAAAAGCTGTTTCGGCTAGACTATTAAAGAGTCACCCTAATAACTAGATATTAAAGGTAGGATAGGCAGGCACAAAGAAAGGCGGCCTGGAAAAGGCATAGGTAGCATGGTTGAGGGCTAGGTAGCCAGTTCGAGAACTAGGTAGCCCAATCGAGAGCTCGATAGACTGGTCGAGACCTAGATAGCCTGTCAGAAAGCTACATAACCCGGTCAAGAGCTAGGTGACCTGGTCCAAAGGTAGGTAGCCCGTTATAAAGCTAAGTAGCCTAGTCGAGAGCAACATAGACTGGTCGAGCTAAGTAGCCTGGTTGAGAGCTAGATAGCCAGTAAGAAAGCTAGTTAACCCAGTCAATAGCTAGGTAGCCAGTTCAAGAACTAGGTAGCCCAGTTGAGAGCTCGGTAGACTGGCCAAGAGCCAGATAGCCTCATTAGAAAGCTACATAGCCCGGTCAAGAACTTGGTAGCCCGTTAGCAAGCTAGGTAGCCCGGTTGAGAGCTAGGTAGCCCGTTAGCAAGCTAGGTAGCCCGGTTGAGAGCTAGGTAGCCCCTTGGAAAACTAGATTGCCTGTTAGAAAGCCAGATAGCTCAGTTAAAAGCTAGGTAGTCCATTACAAAGCTAGATATCCCGATTGAGAGCTAGGTAGCCCGGTAGAGACCTAGGAAGCCTGGTAGAGATCTAGGTAGCCAGATTTAGAGCTAGGTAGCCTAGTAAGAACGTAGGTAGCTTAGTAAGGAGGTAGGAAGCGTGGTAAGCTGTTAGGAAGTCTGCTAAGGTGGTAGGAAGCCTGGTAAGGAGTTTGGAAGCCTAGTAAGGTTAAAGCTACCCAGTCAGAAAGCAAGGTAGCCTGGTAAATGACGTAGGTAGCTTGATAAGGAGGCAGGAAGCCTGGTAAGGAGGTAGAAAGCTGGGTAAGGAATTAGGTAGCCTGGTAAGTTGGCAGGAAGCTAGGTAAGGACAAAGGTAGCCAGGCAGAATGCAAGGTAGCCGGTTAAGGAGGTAAGTAGTATTGTATAGAGATATAGATAGCCAAGTAGGGAGCTAGTCAAAATATATTTTTTCTTAAATTTTTATGATCAGAAAGAAAACAGAGGGCATCAAAACGCAGCCACTGTGTCTTTAGAGATGGGGAGAGCTCAAAGTCAGATAAGTTCTCCAGTAACAGCTGCACCTTTCATTAATTAGTCAAGACCTTCATGCTGTGTCCTATTACCGGCCACATGCACTATAAACCACAGAGCAACTATTAAGAAGGACCAGAAACCAGGACTTCACAGGTCCATAGAAAACCCTAAAAGATTACAGAGCCACGCTGAAAGAGCAATAAACTCTCTTGTACATCCTGTAGGGGACATTATTCTTGTGTTCTGTGTTTTTATTGACCTATTTAAAGCAGAATACATGTTGAGGTCTTGACAAACCATCTGACGCTACAGTAGGCATGTGGAGGCCTCCTTCCCGTCACCAAGAGATGACGACTATCCTTGGAAAACCTATTCAAAGTAACTGAAAAACCTTACATTAATTTAACGTTTTCAATTCCTCAAACAAAATATAGTATTAAATATTAAAATAAGTTAGATTATTTGAAGATTTAAAGCATCAAGAGAATTACCTGAAAATTAATGATGGCCCATCATGAGCGTGAAGTTAACATCCATGATTTCTATAAGTGAGCTGTAGTAGACTCTACTCATCCTATTAACCACCTTATATAGGTTCTTAAATAATCTGTGTATCACTCATCTTTTCCATTTTCGATTGAGAAACAAAAATTGAAAACATGAAAATGTGACTGATTTTATATTTGTTTTTAAAATGAAAAAAAAAAAGAGAACAATGTCTTGGTTTTCATATCTAAAATTTTTGTCTTGGATCAAAAACACAAATTTAAAAACAAAATCAAATTTGACTTTAATATTTGACTGTTTAGATGTACCAGATTCTGCGACTCCAAGGGGCGCCGTTTCGCTGATCCGAGACTAGAATTGGTAGGTTATGAAAAAAAAAAAACATTATCGTATCGGATTTACAAAAACAAAAAACAATCACATTTTGCAAACAAGTTTTGTTGGGCAATCAAAAATGGAAAAGGACGAATGATAAATGGATTTTAAACGACTCTCAGTGAAATTATTGTTTATTTCCTCTCCCACCGAATGAGAGCAAAAGACCAACAGAGCACCAATGAACTGCATTCAAACATTTTACCACATTAAGACCTTCAACCACTTTAATGACCCAGACTTGGACTAATAACCCCCATATTACTCTCCAGGTCACCCTATTAAGCCGTGAAATGTGCGCAGCCCGAGAGAGATGATAATGAGTGGATAACTCTCCCCTGAAGAGCTAACAGAATCAATCAGCAGACTGTTTAAGATACAAAAGACGAGATCCACATGAAAATTGAGGGCAGGTAAATGAGAGCGAGATGCAGACAAATCAGTGTTCTCCTACCATTTTGTCAAAGAGATCAAATTCTCCACCAAAGCTCCCTGTTTGCTGAAAGTAAGCGGTAGTTTTTATTGAGATATTAAAATAATGACACGACTAAAAGCAGTTTTTGTTTTAGTTCCTAATAAAAAAAAATGTGTTTTTTACAGAAGGTAAGTGTATTGTTCTTGGATAGTTTTTAAATAAATAAAAATCTGAATGTTCACTTTTCATTTATTGGAGGCTTTTCGTAACTTCAAAATAAAGTTTTAAAAATCCTAAATTTGAAAAACCAGCTTTTGTTTCTATGTGAACGTTCATTTTTAAATTCTGCTCCATTAAACATAAGAATATCTTTTCAACAACCAGCCTTGCTGAGATGATTTCTTTAGAGGTTTTTGCTTTCAACAACTCGACAAAATATTTAAAATTAGCGAGAAAGCCTCTCCAGAACATCAGTGAATGCTAATTTGAGACCTCTGGGCATTAAGTTTTTTTATTTGTTTCGTAGACGAACAAGCTACATTTTAATAAACTATTGTGCTTGTATAAAAGCTGCACAGTTACTTTCCGAGACACTTAAATGGAGGCAAAAGGGAGAAAACAATCAACTTAACGGTCTTCTCCGCATTGGCTGAAACAGATCATCAGTGTTTAATTGAAATGTTGCTGTGCAGCGTCAGCAGCAGCAGCAGCAACGAGAACCTTTATCCCAGTTTCCTACAAACACGGTTAGTCTCACATTCCTCTGAGTCTAACCAACATCAGCTGACTTTCTCCTAAATTCGTTGAGCATGAATGGAGCTCAGATTAGGAGTTGAGCCGTTGTGAAGACGACCAGTCGGGGAAAACCAACGACTATCCCCCATCAGTCTGTTGCGTCCGGTTGACTTGAACAGCACGCCAATGACTTGCACTACGACTTGAAACGTCAGGACTTGAAACTCGAAAATGATAAATTGCTATAGTTGGAATTGGCATGCGTTAGCCTAACGCTAGCTTGTTATATTAGCTCAGATTACTGGACGAGCTTAATAACCTCCTAAAACCTTTGAAAGTGTAAGGATGACATGTTGATTTTTAGGTGTTTTCACATTTATTTTAAGGATATTTTATTGTTTTGCAGATGCTGCCATCTTAGATTGGTGTTAGCACGGAGGAACAGGGTACATTTTATTTTAAGTAGAATAAACCATGTATGACTGCTTTTGTTTTAGTCTTAAAATCTACAATCTGCTCTCTTATTTTTGACTTGCTCTCAGGTGATAATGACTTGACCTGGACTGGAAGATTGTTCTTTTGGACTTGGCCTATAGAACATAATGAATCAACCTCGACTAGTATGACCTAACGATTCGACTCGACCATGACTAGTATGACCTAACGATTCGACTCGACCATGACTAGTATGACCTAACGATTCGACTCGACCATGACTAGTATGACCTAACGATTCGACTCGACCATGACTAGTATGACCTAACGATTCGACTCGACCTCGACTAGTATGACCTAACGATTCGACTCGACCTCGACCAGTATGACCTAACAATTCGACTGGACCTCCGCCAGTATGACCTAACAATTCGACTCGAACTCGACCAGTAGGACCTAACAATTTGACTCGACCTCGACTAGTATGACCTAACAATTCGACTCGACCTCGACCAGTAGGACCTAACAATTTGACTCGAACTCGACCAGTAGGACCTAACAATTTGACTCGACCTCAGCCAGTATGACCTAACAATTCGACTCGACCTCGACTAGTATGACCTAACAATTCGACTCGACCTCGACTAGTATGACCTAACAATTCGACTCGACCTCGACCAGTAGGACCTAACAATTCGACTCGACCTTGACCAGTAGGACTTAACAATTCGACTCGACCTCGACTAGTATGACCGAACAATTCGACTCGACCTTGACCTAACAATTCGACTCGACCTCGACTAGTAGGACCTAACAATTCGACTCGACCTCGACTAGTAGGACCTAACAATTCGACTCGACCTCGACCAGTAGGACCTAACAATTCGACTCGACCTCGACTAGTATGACCTAACAATTCGACTCGACCTCGACTAGTATGACCAAACAATTCGACTCGACCTCGACTAGTATGACCTAACAATTCGACTCGACCTCGACTAGTATGACCTAACAATTCGACTCGACCTCGACTAGTATGACCTAACAATTCGACTCGACCTCGACTAGTATGACCTAACAATTCGACTCGACCTCGACCAGTAGGACCTAACAATTCGACTCGAACTCGACCAGTAGGACCTAACAATTCGACTTGACCTCGACCAGTAGGACTTAACAATTCGACTCGACCTTGACCAGTAGGACTTAACAATTCGACTCGACCTCGACTAGTATGACCTAACGAATTGACTCGACCTCGACCAGTAGGACCTAACAATTCGACTTGACCTCGACCAGTAGGACTTAACAATTCGACTCGACCTTGACCAGTAGGACTTAACAATTCGACTCGACCTTGACCAGTAGGACTTAACAATTCGACTCGACCTCGACTAGTATGACCTAACGAATTGACTCGACCTCGACCAGTAGGACCTAACGAATTGACTCGACCTCGACCAGTAGGACCTAACAATTCGACTTGACCTCGACCAGTAGGACTTAACAATTCGACTCGACCTTGACCAGTAGGACTTAACAATTCGACTCGACCTTGACCAGTAGGACTTAACAATTCGACTCGACCTCGACTAGTATGACCTAACATTTCGACTCGACCTCGACCAGTAGGACCTAACGAATCGACTCGACCTCCGCTAGTAGGACCTAACGAATTGACTCAACCCCAACGACCTAGATAATCGACTCGGACCCGGCTAGTAGCAGCTAGCGACTCAACTTGGACTAATCCAATGTGACTTTGACTTGCACTTTGAACACAAAGGACTTGAGTGTGACCTGGGCTTTAGGAGAATTTTATGTTTCCGGTCTTTTTCAGTCATTTCTACTTCTATAATTTCATTTTATTTTACAAAATAATAGTTTTTTTCAATCTTTGTGACAGTTAAATGTAAGTCTGGGTGATAAATAGATTTTATCAATCGAAATTTCATGTTATGAAGATTTTTCTCCCTTTTTTTTATAACCAATGCATTACTTGGACTTTTGTAGCTCAGACTGACGTGAATTAGCAGGACCAAAATTGCATTTTACAAGAATCCCTTACAGCTTATTTTAGTTGGACTTTGACTTCAGGTCAGCTGCAGGACGGGAGGATGTAAATAAAAGCTTCCCTAAAATATTTTTAGTCACTTGAAATATCTTTTTAAGAAAACAAAAATCAGATTTTGTATGAAAAAAATTAAATTTTCAAGCCATATCGCCCAACATTAATAAAAAGCTTCTTGTACAAAAGTCAAATATTAAATGATTAATCTAAATGAATTATGCATATTCATCCAAACGAAGACTTAGTATGACAATAACGAACACCTTGCTCTATTGTAATATTAAAAAAACTACATTTATCTAACTTTGGTCAACAAAAAAAAAGAGTAAAAATACTAATATTTACATTAAATTTACATTACATTTAATTAAATTACATTAAATTTAATTACGTTTAGGTGGAATTCACTATCCTTCTACAACGTCACGAAAACATAGTTTAAAATCACATATTGTCGAACACTTTAACACTTTTACTGGATATCGACTACAGATTTAGCCTCATTACTTGAGATTTACGTTGAATTCTAACATTAATTCTACCCCTTTAAAAAAATAAATAAATTAATGGGTCAGATTTATTCACAAAAAAGTTCTTTCACAACATATTTGAATCCTGTATTTCATTTACGATTTTTATATCATTAAAATCTTCTACCACTTATGCCTACTTTAGTTTTATCTTTTAAATCTGAGCCTGATTTACCAAAGCAAAAGGAAACGTTCTTAAATTTTCATCTCCCATTACCGGTCTACTGACAACTAATATATAACCAAACCCTTGCCCTAGTTTATTATTAGTGTTAAAAAATTGTTTCACCAGAAGCATTTTTACAGGGTTCAGACTCCAGATTTCCTCCCCACATTTGCACTGGCACACACCCAGTTTAAACGGTAGATAGAAACTATTTAAACAGTATAAAGTGGGGCGGATCAGGTGCAGAAACAAGATTTACTGATAAAAACTGGTTAAAGATTAATCCTCCCAGCTCAGTACGAAACGTGTTCTCGTTTCTGGACTCTGACGGAGCGTAGTCTGTCAGAATAAAACAGAAAAGCAACACGAATTAGTCCTCTTGTTGCTCTGTGTTGTGCCACAAACAGACATCGGCTGAAATGAGGTCTGGTTTTTACATAACCACACAATCAAAGCTGATTACACGCTGCTGATGGATAAGTATAATAATCAGCCGGCAACAAACTGCTCACCTCACCTGAGCTGGATTCATTTCATCGCCTCTCAGCGGAGGGGCGCCTCTCAGATTTTGCTGGATAATTGCTCCACACAAATTTAATAACAAAACCGAATTTGACTCTAATATTCGATTGCTTGGATGTACCCGATTCTGAGACTCCAAGGGGCGCCGTTTCGCTGATCCGAGACTAGATTTGGTAGGTTATGAAAAGCAAAACCTTTTTTCTATCAGATTTACAAAAACAAAACACAATCACATTTTTCAACAATTTTTGTTGGGCAATCGAAAATGGAAATGATGAATTTATTTTAAACGACTCTCAGTGAATTATTGTCTATTTCCTCTCCCACCGAATGAGAGCAAAAGACCAACAGAGCACCAATGAACTACATTCAAACATTTTAACACATTAAGACCAAAAAAAGGTTCTAAACCCTTTTGTTTTTCTGGTTACCTATTAATTAATTCAATATCGCACAACAAGAAACCTGTGTGACAGGTTATAGGTGACAGAATGTGGGTTTTAGTTGCAAAGTACTAAGATACTTGGCATCTGAAAGTGCTTAGCATGCTGAGTTACAATGTTAAAATATACCTTAAAAGTAATTTACATCCAAGTGGAAAATATGCATAAAAGATTGTACAGTTAAAAGGGATTCATATTTCAGAATTATTATTTCAGAGAATAGTCAAAGTACTAAAAAAGTAAACGTATTTAAGAAATGTACTTTAATTAATCATAAAATGGCCCCGATATGTCACTAGACATTAAGAAATCATGTTCTTTTTAAATACTTATATCACTGTCAATAGTGGCCAGGATATTGTTCTGTAAAAGTGAAAATTGCAGCCCTCAAGTGATGTTATTGTTGCCATGTTCTGTTTTGGTCTGAGGCTCCGCCCTCAAGCTAGCTACAAATCACGAAGTCAGTAGAGTTTCCTCATCCGGGTTGCCAGGTCTCCTCTGTTTACCACAACTGAAGCTCCGAACGTTACGGACAAAACACGTATAACGTTACGAAACCTAAAAGGCCTCGTTATCGATCCGAAATACGTCGTGACAAAGTCCGAAATAAAACAAGGATTTGTATAGGAGATGCCTTTGAAAGATGGAGACGGCTGAAAATGGAGAAGAATTTGAATACAGACGTCAATTTTCTCCTGGACAGACAAGATTCACCTATGTTTGGCTAACTTACTTGTGCTTAATGTAAATTTACATTTCAAATATTCACGACAGTCGAACAAAGTTATGCATGTTCGTGGAAAGTAACGTTACGTTAGCGCATATGGAGGAGATTGGTCATCAAATTGAAAAGGTAAGGAGATAAAAACGACGAGTAGTCATTGCTAGCTATTGCTTGCTATACCTCGGTACGAATAATTCCTAATTCGTTCTCCGCGTACATTGTGGACTACACATGCTGCAAGTTAACCTGTATGACCATTGTTAATGTTGTTTAGTTAGGGTCAGTCGTTCCGGCTGGATCCCGCAGCAGCTGGCAACCTGGAGTCAGGAAGGGATACACAGTTCTATTTTGAATGTGATCGCAGTACCGCTTTTGGCCACAATCCTTCATACGTTTCCTTTAACATATGTGCAATATTCAAAGTTAATGGGTGCTCGATGATTGTGTGATCGATTGCTTTTGACCAGCCAAGAACTGTGTTTTGCACCTGTTCGGTGTTCTTTCGAATAAACCAAGATGGAGTAAGGGCGTATGCCGCGTTTCTCTCTCTTAAACTCGTTAAAAAGTAATTACTTACCTCTCCCGAGCTACCGGAGCAGAGGGTGTGACACCTGCACATATCTTAATTAAAAAATGCTTTCAGGTTTAACAGGTTTTCTTTTCGGTTGAGTGAAAACGATAAATGTTAAACTTCCAATATCGAACACAAACACTGAGAATCAGTATTTAATCGGGCTTCCATACCTGAGGTGTGTAGGCGCAGCCTGATGACGTCATAAAAATGCGTAACCGCGGTATGACGGTACAGTCAAAATCACTTCTATCTCATACCTTTCCTATTTCCCACTACTACTGTGAATATTACATTCATAAAATCAGAACAGGAAAAATGGTTTTATAGTGTATAACAGGAAGAATAAAAACAGATTTTAATGCGTTCACGCCACTGACTGTAAAAAAGAATAGACAGCGCCTCCTCACTCCTCCCCGTTTACCAGAATGACTTTCATGGGGGATTCACAGACAGAGCCCAGCGTTATCTCAGGAAGAATATCGGCTGGTTAACTGAGACGATACCGGAATCGGTATCAGTGCGTTCCTGGTAAATAATACCATATAATGCCGTAAACTTAGTCAGTACTTCCAGGCAGTGACAGCTCCATAAATGAACATAATAAATGCTGCTGTCACGCCAAAACGTTTCCAAAACACTTTTTTTTTTTTTTTAGGTGTAAAAGCTGCAGAGTAGCACATTCATGGGATTTAGTTTGGAGTAAAGTGACATCTTTGCCACAAGAGGACACCATGCATCCATCGTATCGCATCTTTAATCTACATTTACATTTTTTTTCAACCGACAAACGTGAATCAATCATTATTATTTTCTTTTTTACAGTGTGAAGGAATAAAGGATGAGAAAGGAGCGATGCACAACCAGCCGTGTCAGTTTCACCACTCCCCTTTTAACGTTGGAGTCTGACCTCATTATTTACATATTTAAATGTGAATGATGATATTTTTTTGCAGGAAGTGAGCAGCAGCTGATGAGTGGAGCTTATCGGAAGAACACGGTGTGACATCGCGGCTCCAGGCGGCTGGACCAGGAGGAAAACGGAGCCTGCGGCAGGAAGGGACCGGATGAAATGTGATAGCAGCGGCGGCGGCTCTCACCTCCTCCTCGGCGGCCGCCCCGTTGCCGACGTGGGCCATGTCGTCTCCCGTCAGGTCCTCTCTGCGCGCCGCGGCTGTCTGCGCTCAGGAGCGGGTTGCTCGCATGTCGGTCAGACGCACCGCGGTCGGTCCTCTGGCCGCTACAGGCTCTCCGTCCGGGTCGGTAATCGATGACGGTTCGGCGCTGCGCTGATCGGACGCGGATGTTTGGCTCTCTGCTCTCTTCCGTAAAGTGCAGCAGCAACACTAAACACACAGAAAACTCCACCCACTACCGATTATCTCCGCCCAGAGGGAGAGAGGGAAGGAAAGGAGGGAGGGAGGGAGAGAAAGGGAAGGAGGGAGAGAAAGGGAAGGAGGGAGAGAAAGGGAAGGAGGGAGAGAAGGGAAGGAGGGAGAGAAAGGGAAGGAGGGAGAGAAAGGGAAGGAGGGAGAGAAGGGAAGGAGGGAGAGAAGGGGAAGGAGGGAGAGAAAGGGAAGGAGGGAGAGAAAGGGAAGGAGGGAGAGAAAGGGAAGGAGGGAGAGAAAGGGAAGGAGGGAGAGGGAGAGAAGGATTAACAGTACAATGCACAATCCACACGTCTTTGAACATCCTGATGTAAAATATAGATAGATAGATAGGTTGGTAGGTAGGTAGATAGGTAGGTACCTAGGTAGGTAGTTTGATAGATAGATAGATAGATAGATAGATAGATAGATACCTAGGTAGGTAGGTAGGTAGGTAGATAGAGAGATAGATGGGTGGATGGATGGATGGATGGATGGATGGATGGATAGATAGATAGATAGATAGATAGGTAGGTAGGTTGATTGATTGATTGATTGATTGATTGATAGGTAGGTAGGTAGGTAGGTAGGTAGGTAGGTAGATAGATAGATAGGTAGGTAGGTAGTTTGGTAGGTAGTTAGGTAGGTAGATTGATTGATTGATTGATAGATAGATAGATAGATAGGTAGGTAGGTAGGTAGGTTGATTGATTGATTGATTGATTGATTGGTAGGTAGGTAGGTAGGTAGGTAGGTAGGTAGGTAGATAGATAGATAGGTAGGTAGGTAGTTAGATAGATAGGTAGGTAGTTAGGTAGTTAGGTAGGTAGATTGATTGATTGATTGATAGGTAGGTAGGTAGATAGGTTGATAGATAGATATAGACAGACTCACTGGCGTTCCTCGGTACCATACCTTTTCCAACCAATCCACCAGGTACTGTCGACCACGTCCCTGAGGACACATATCCAGGATCCGGCGGATGGTGTAGGCATGATGCTCATCAATGGGCGGGGCTTTGGTGGAGGGCACAAAGCACTAGATTTGACTGGTTTAACCTGGGAGATGTGGAAGACAGGAAGTACACGGTGATGGGATGGAATCTTACATTTGACCGCAGAGGGACTGATGGGGGGGGGGGGGGGTCTGTTTCTAGATTCGTCTGATGTGCTTGGATGTTGGATGTGAGCATGGACCGAGGGAACCACTGGGTCTGAAAAAGAATCCGGGAGAATTAGAAGGCAGATAGCCAAGAGATACTTCACATGGAGAAAGAGCCGTTGCAGAGGAAACGTTTGAATTATGAGAGTACTCAACCCTCGGTAAGTGAATGGACCAGGTGAGAGGATTCTTACCGCAGAGGCAAAAGCCGGACGAATGACATGACTTGGCACCAGGGGGCTAAAGAAAACTGCCTCCAAACGGCGGAGGTGAATTGCGGGCCTCGATCTGAGACAATCTCTGAGGGGATTCCATGGAGTCGGAAGACGTGACTGATGAGGAAGAAGGGAGCCTGTAGAGAGCAATCAGGTGACAGGCTGTTGAGAAACGATTGATAACGATTTTGGACCTAAGGAGGAACGATCCAAATTCAGCACACAGCTTGAGCTAATACAACTAAAAACTACTCATCAGGCTCGTAATCTAGGTGTAATAATGGACTCAGACCTGAACCTCCAGGGTCACATAAAGGCAATAACAAGGTCAGCTTTCTATCAGCTGAGGAACATTTCTAGGATTAAAGGACTGATGTCACAGAAGGACCGTGAAAAACTGATCCATGTGTTTATCTTTAGTCGGATTGATTACTGCAACAGCGTCCTCACAGGTCTACCTAAAAAGTCAATCAGACAGCTGCAGCTGATCCAGAATCCTGCTGCTCCTGTTCTCACTAGAACCAGGAAAGTAGAACACATCACCCCAGTTCTTAAGTCCTTACACTGGCTCCCTGTAGCTCAGAGAATAGACTTTAAAATACTCCTACTAGTTTATAAATCACTGAACGTTTTAGCACCAAAGTATGTTGGAGACCTGCTGTCACTATACCAACCCAGCTGACCACTCAGGTCCTCCAAGTCTAGCTTACTTATCGTCCCTAGAATCAGAAGTAAACAGGGAGAGGCAGCTTTCAGCTTCTATGCTCCACAAATATCCCTAGGCTCTTTTAAATCAAAGATTAAAACTCTACTATTCAGAGCCGCATTTAAATCCTAAATTGCGCTTTCTGATCACTTTTTGTTTTGTTTACCCGATTGTGTTTTATCTGTTTTAATCTGTTTTAATTGCATAAATTTGTTACCTAAATTATTTTTTATTGTTGTGGTTTAATTTCTATTCTTACTTTTTTATTTCTTTTTTTAAGGGATTGTGTATTAATTACATAAATTTGTTCCTGACATTATCTTTTCTTACTGATTGATTACTGTTAAACTTATATGTTTTGTTTGTAATCATGGGGTTTCATTATCACTGAATCATGTAAAGCACCTTGAATTGCCTAGTGTTGAAAGTGTGCTATACAAATAAAATTGTCTTGCCTCGTTTATGCTAGATGTCAGAGGAGAATGAGCCGACTGATTCAAGCTGATAGAAGAGCAACTTTGACTGAAATAACCACTCGTTACAACCGAGGAATGCAGCAAAGCATTTGTGAAGCCACAACACGCACAACCTTGAGGTGGATGGGCTACAACAGCAGAAGACCCCACCGGGTACCACTCATCTCCACTACAAATAGGAAAAACAGGCTACAATTTGCACAAGCTCACCAAAATTGGACAGTTGAAGACTGGAAAAATGTTGCCTGGTCTGATGAGTCTCGATTTCTGTTGGAGACATTCAAATGGTAAAGTCAGAATTTGGCGTAAACGGAATGAGAACATGGATCCGTCATGCTTTGTTACCACTGTGCAGGCTGCTGGTGGTGGTGTAATGGTGTGGGGGATGTTTTCTTGGCACACTTTAGGCCCCTTAGTGCCAATTGGGCATCGTTTAAATCCCACGGGCTACCTGAACATTGTTGCTTACCATGTCCATCCCTTCATGACCACCAAGTACCCATCCTCTGATGGCTATTTCCAGCAGGATAATGCACCATGTCATAAAGCTCCAATCATTTCCAATTGGTTTGTTGAACATGACAATGAGTTCACTGTACTACAATGGCCCCCACAGTCACCAGATCTCAACCCGATAGAGCATCTTTGGGATGTGGTGGAACTGTAGCTTCGTGCCCTGGATGTGCATCCAACAAATCTCCATCAACTGCAAGATGCTATCCTATCAATATGGGCCAACATTTCTAAAGAACGCTTTCAGCACCTTGTTGAATCAATGCCATGTAGAATTAAGGCAGTTCAAAGGGGATCAAACATCATATCAGTATGGTGATCCTAATAATCCTTCAGGTGAGTGTGTTTTGTAACATCTTTGTTTAGAGATGGCCGCCATAAGTACACGCGGAGAAGGGCACTGGTGGCACTGGTTCCTGGGTGGCATGAGAATTTGGATGAAAGGCCCAGTGGATGGTCCGTGCTCGGATGGATGATTGTACGTACAAACAGCCTGGGCCCCCCCCCCCCCCCCCCCCCCACCTGAGTCATGTTCTGACTGTTGAGCATTCTTTATCGATCGCCCACTGTTAAGTGGTGAGAGGCGTGTCCTACCTACTTGCTTTGGCTCCGGTGATCGCTCTATATCTATCCTAAATCTCTCTCTGGAACGATTGTGAAGTTTGATGGCTAAGGCTATTAATTTGTTAAGCGCATCAGTGTCATCCCTGGACGCTAACTCATCCTTAATCTTTTCATTCAACGCATGATAAAATGCACCCTTTGAGGCTGGTTCATTCCACCCTGACTATGTGGCTAGAATTTGGAGCTCATAGCTGCTCCGGTTTTAGCAGCTGGAGCCAGTTTTTTTTGTTGGAATTTTACTTTCTAAAATGTCAATGTGAAAACAAATGTTTGGCTGCATAGATTACAGGAGTTTATTCTATATTCCTAAAGAACAGCAGCTGGATCACTTCCAATAACAAAGAAACCTGATGGATTGGACAGAGAAGTAAGTAGCTACATGCTAATGTGTGTTAGCCATTTATTGTGTGCATTGTGTGGATAATTAATTGATCTGTAGCATCTCAGAGGGTTCTCTAAAGGGGTGCAAACATCACCCACAGGTCCGTTTAATCTCTGTTATCGATACAAACCTGGTGGATTTGTATTGAAGCAGCAGAAAGAAACTTTATTGACTCCGGTTTTTACAAAGAAATAAAATTAAATTAAATAAACCAAACGTCTGAGACCTTAATATAACACAGTTTCATTGTGGTACTTGGTGCAGGAGGCAGGATTATAGAGGAACAAGGCATCTTACATCCCGGTACAACAATAAATCCAGGATACAATTACATTTTTACAAATTTACAATTTTATACTATATAACACAAGCGGTAACATTTTATCATATATATTTCTATCCCAGACGTTGAAAGCTGTAAAATAGCATGATATGGGCCCTTTAAATTGCACCATCTGGGTTACGTTTAAGCTAAGCTAATGCTAAACAGAGCTTACGTCAAGCTCGTTTTGAAGAACAGGCATCCTAGACTGTCCCCATTTTCTGAGCCATTAGCATGTCCAGATTCGTCTTTTTTTCTTCCTCGTCTTCCTTTTGTCATTTTATTCACAGACTAGAAACAAATTAATTTCCACAGCTAGCGCTTGTTTACATTTCCTTGTCGCCATCTTGGCTCTGTCCACCTGTCAGCTTTCAGTCACGTATGCTGTGTCACTGGTGATGTTAGCGTTTGGCAAGCCCTGCTACGGCAAGAAGTTGTGCAGTTTGACCAGATCTGTGGCCATGCAGTGTGACACATCATAGGCTGCATCCGAATACCCCTACTACGTAGCAGGCGAAAATAAGTAAGCTAGCGATGTGGTAGATCAGAATCTCTAGTATGGATTGGCAAAGTAGGCATAAAGTTATCGGATGTGTACTACCGCCACAGTAAAATCTGTTGTATGCTACGCTATCCCACAATGCAGCGGAAGCCCCAAAATCGTAGAAGAAGAGTGACGTCGGCTGTGCCGAGGACGGGACCACTGGCGACGTAACGCAATGTAAACATCCCAGTAAAATGGTGGAGCAGTACCTCGAATTTCATGCCTGCTACTCGCTCGTTGCTACGCAGTATTTACTGGATCAACGGGCAACAAGTAGCTACTAGTAGTATGTTGGATGCAGGGATAGTAAATGTAGGTTGCTTTAATTCTCCATTGGCTGAAAATGTAGTTTTGGAGCCCCCTAGTGGCTTCTGGTCTCCTATGCATTTGGATATCCTGCACATTGAGATAACTCGCACAGTACAGAGGAGCTGTCTTCTTGGTGTTTTAGTTGAGATATCCACCCTTCCATCCAAGAACAGAAATCAGACTGACAGAGTTTAGAACGAGTTCATGGATGCGGTGAATTATTCCAAGCATCTAACCTATAATAGCAGAAAATTAGAAAGAAAACAACCAAGTTGTACGATTTTTTTAAATGTCTCGCAGAAATCTGATTTAAAATGTAGTTTTACTTTTTCTGGCGTCAGGATTAGACAGCACCGGCGTTTCTGGTGAGTGAGGATCAGTTACAGGACATATGCAGACCGCCTGACAGCCAGCTTTGCCTCTCCGCCTCTTGTTGTGTATTACTAATAGAAAAGTAAATTATATTTGCGATTTAAAGGTATGACTAGTTTTGCATTCTGTCTTCTCGTCCCCCCCCCAATCCAATTGGATTTCTCAATTTGTTCTCTATTTGTTACTTTATGAAGTAATTAAATTGGGGAATCTAATTAAAAATTAAATCGAATATATATGAAAACTCTTGCATATAAACTTGATTTATTTATTTACATATTTCTATTCTAAAATTCAACCTGAAACATTTTAAGCTGATCTGATTGATCTCTCTTCAGAACATGTTAACAGTCAATTTAGGGATGCACCGATACCGATACTGGTATCAGGTATCTGCCGCGATACTGTCCAATTTACATGTATGGTATCGGTTAAAGTTACCCGATATCATGAACACATGCTTAAAATGTGGTAAATATGCAATAAATTCACAAAAATTGTTCATTTTTCACTCAAAATTTTAGTTTTATGATGATTTTATATTTAACATCTATTAATTTGTCTTAGTTATGTTTAGTTAGTAAAGTATGGTGCCTTTAGTCTCTTCAAGAAAGGTATAAGGTGGAATATGTAATATTGATTAGTTCAGCAATAGTATCGGTATCAAGTATCGACAGATGCACAAAGCCAGGCATTGGTATCGGGACTGAAAAAGTCAGATCCGTGCATCCCTAAGTTAATTCTCTTTTCTATAGCAGTTTTAGTTCTGCTGAGTGATTTTGATTCACAATATGTTGCTATACGTTGGGATTCCTCAAGTAGAAAACGTTTTCACTGATTGGAATGTCTTTACTTTCCTTGTCAAGTTCCTTAACATGACAAAGAATTTAATTAGCTCACTTGTAAAAAAAACCCTGCTTTTATGAGTTAATCAAATAAATAAATAACTGACACCCACATTAGAGCTGAATGAACGACAGAACAAAAATAATACAGAGACGTTTTTTTTGTTGTTGTTTTTAATGTTTTTAATTTGCTGATTGAATCATGAATTACAACCACAGTCAAGTCCATCCATACAGAGAAGTTCAGTAGAATATGCCATGTCCATAATATATTAAATGAAAACTTTGGTTTATTCATAATCATCATTAATCACTTCGTTATTATACTGATTAGACATTAAAGTGCAGATAAGTGCTAATTTGTACTCCAACAAACACACACCTGGTTTATTTTTTTAAATAATCACAAAACAACGTCTCATCTTCTCTCATCCAAATGACTTTTTCTGTCTGATTTTTTACAAAGAATGAAAAAAATCAGTTAAAGAGTGAATTCAATTTCAATTTTAGCCACAAGAGGGAGGAAGTGCTCCATGTTGCATCTTTTATAGTGCTAAAAATATTTGTTTCAACTTTGAGTTGAAAATTCAAGATAGTATAAATTGTACTTATGCCAACAATTGATTAATAATTGAAACTATAAATTATAATTTTTAGAGCTCAGACAAGCTAACTGGGACTAAACATCTGTTATTGGGACAATAATGAGACAAAACTTCAGAGATCATAAAATTACATTTCTCCACCTGATTATTTGACTTATTTAAACATTTATCTTCTGAACTGTTAAAGCCCATTTTTGACCCCCATATTGTGTCTATGAATCATTCAGCCTCGTCTATGCTCTCGATGTTTTTCTTCTGGATAGTTTCACATTTGAAATGAGTTCCGCCGAGACAAAAAGAGAATTTAAAAGCTTCTTTGATTGGAGCCAGCACTGTTCTTCATCTGTAAACTGCAAACTTTCCCTAAAAGGAGAAGGCTAAAGGATTTCTAGCCTCATATTTGGCTGTAATTCAGACACCGAAAGCATAAAATCTGATTATTTTAGTGTTTCATGGAAGTTTTCATCTGGTTATAACAAAAATCACATGTAACCCATAACTTCCCGTCACCAGATTCTGATAAAAACAGAGAAAACATCAGCTGTAGAATCATCATGTGTCAGTGATGTCCTCACGACATCGCGGGTCTTAATCTGGACCGGTCCAAATACTGGGATCATCGTAGACGTTTGCCGCTCCTAGGCACTGTGGAAGCCACCTGAGAAGACAACATGAACAAAATTGGACCATTTTCTCCTCTATCTCCCTTTGCAACACAGGCATAAATAAATATTTCCCCCAGCAGGGTGGAGTCATACCTAAGTAGTCCAAGCCATGCTGATGAAGGCAGCTGCTTCATCTTTGGATCTGACAAATCTGCGTTTCCGAGCTCCATCACACCTCTAGAAATCAAGGATAGATACATAATGAAGTCCACATTTCCGAGACATTAATTTGATGAAAGCAAATTTTTGCTCTAACGTGTCAGCCAGACAATATGACGATCATTTTAAAACCAAGAAGCTGAAGTTTGTTATAAAAAAGCAGACTCAATCATCCTGAGGTAACGTCCTTGAGATTTAGAGAAGGTTCCCCTTGACGCAGCTGTTCTCCTGTTTGAAACACAGCTGCAGTTTGCAGTGCAGGTAGAGTTCAGCGGAGCTCCCAGAGAACTGGAACATGTTGAAGGAGAAGTAGTTGGAGGATCCCTCTCCGTTTCCCTCCACTCTCACCGTCTGGTCCTCAGGGTTTGGACAACTGCTCACAGAAGTAAAAACAGACTTGGTTCGATGGTCATATCGGAGAGATCAGAGAGGTTGTAATGACTGGCAGCCGCCTCACCCGTTCTTGATCAGGTGATATCTACGACCGGTGGTGGGTGATGGCTGATCAGTTGCCCAGCTGGAGTCGGTCACCACGGCAACCAGGTTTTCATCCAGACCGTCAGTGTCCGGCTCCACCCAGACCTTCTGGTTCAGACGCACTTCAGTGTTTGACTCCACAGCTTGTGTTCGGCCGGCGTCGGTGTAGGCCTTCATGATCAGAGAGTAATTCGGAGGTCCGGATGAGATGACCTGAACCACAGAGCTGCAGAGGACACACACAGGTGAAGTTATTCTGGTTTCATTTGCATAATTACTGGTAAATTTACCTTTTGTTTGTTATTTCTCTCTGTGTTTTTTTCCCCTGCTCTATGAAGCCAATTATTAGAGATGATGACTGTACTGGGGATTGTGCTTCATGATTGTCTCTTTTTCGTGGTTTCGTCAGCTTAACTGGTGTTTCTGTTCTTTGTCATATATCTTACTAAAGGAATGTTATATTTCACCTACCTGCACCCTCACACCTGCAGCCCATCTACAGTCACTCACCTCAACAACCATCTGCTCATTTACTCGCCTGTGTTGCTTCCAGTAATAACCTCCCCAATATACTGTAGATAATTCTCAGCTTTAGCCACTCACCGTCAGATCCACCTGTTGTCTACAGGCTGGTTTACTGTTCTGTTCTGAACTGTCACTGATTCTCCAAGGACCCTTGACTCTCCATTTGGGTCAACAACACCTTGTTCTGCCTTCGAGGCTCGCTCTGAGACCCTCTTTGTGTACCTCCAATGGTGCAAGTTGGCAAGAACTCTTCCTCTCTCTTCACTACCCCTTAAACAATCCCAGAGGCTCCAGTTGACAAATCGTCTTTATCAGTCCCTTGTGCCCCTGTTGGCTACACCTCTTCCTCAGTCACAGATGGACTAAGCGATTCCTAATTTTTCAGCAAGAGAACAAGTGACGCTCCTGCTTCCTTGATCAAAGTTCAGAGGAGGCCAAATTGGTCTCCAGTGGCTTTGACCAACACCAGTGCTTCAAATCTCTATAAGAGTCAGACCGTTGACAATGCCTCATATGTCTCAGGAAGTCAGAAGACAATTCTTCAGCCTAACTGCAATCTCTTTGGTCTCCCAGTGTTTAAGCAAGGATCTCTTAATTTTATAAACAAGGGTCTGGTTGGGAGCACCTCTAAGGACACCAAAAAGCCAGCTCTACTTTCTAAGTGTCAATGGCTAAGAGCGATGACACCATCATCATCCGATGTCAACATCAATGAATCCGATGCTTCGTAAGTCTCCAAGAGTCACAGTGTTGAAGGTTTGTCTTATGCCTATAAGAGGGGGCAGAACACTGGTTGGCATAATGATTGTAACTCCTTCGTTTTCCAAGGTCAAGTTCTAGACTCCGCAACGTTGATCTGCGCTGTTCCACGGTCAAGAACCGGGCTCAGGAGTCGTCACCAGCACTGTCATCTTCCGAAGCACCATATCGCAAAACAAAGACTTGCGAGTCGGACCCTTGGCAATTGGAGTTTAAGGTTAGACATTTTCAGGTGAGTCTTGCTGGATGAGAGAAGGGACAGGCACAGTGGAGGCTGGTTCTGACGGGTCGTCTCTGTAGTTGTGGTTGAAGCAGATAAAGACACAAGCTAGGGTTTTGGCTGTGGCCAATGGGTTTGCTCAAGTGAGACTGTGACAATAACTAAGACTCTTGTGCTTTAATACAAGAGTGCAAGGGGTTTTAGGCAAGTTGAGCCAGTGGTGGCCTGGGACTACTGGGACTTTCTTTGGCATTAATTGGGGCCTGCCCAATGCAATCCAGGGAGAAGCAGTTCAGTGCATTGCGAAGATGTCAAAATGGCGATTGGGATTCCATGGCGCCGTAATTAGCGAAAAACTATGCCCAAAAAATCCCATAGGAATGAATGGAGTCAGGTGTAAAAAAAAAATCATAAAAATCCACTATTTTTGAGATTTAAAGTGTCACAATACTTTTACCCAGAAACCCCATTCAAAGTTCTTGTTGTAGGTATGTCTGTGCGCTGTTCGGAAGTGAAGACCAGATGTTGATATCTGTCATGGTTTATTCACAATTTGTCTCTAAAGTTTTCCCCAAATCCCTATTTCTAAAGAGTAACTTGTTTTGTTAGTGCGGGAAGGTGATGGATTTGAAACCCTGGCCATTTTTTAACTCGCCGTCACGGTTTTCTTCTAGTGACATGATTTTCGGTCATGAAATAGCCGCGGGCGTTGGGATTCTCACAATGTTTTCGGATTTTTTCTATGCCTCACGGTCAGCAAGCTCCAGAGCGCCCAGATGTCAACGAACTCCGAACCTTTAATGGGCAGTTTTCTGATTTTTCTGGAGCTGAGATAATGCCTTATTATTGTTGTGTGTTGACAACAGATGCAAACCAGCTGAGACACACAACGGGAAACAAAGACGTTAATCATTGTCGTTGTCGTCTGCATAATCATCCTCTTCCCCATTTAAAGGGGCCTATATCATGCAAAATCAATTTTCTGGAGTTTTCAATTATCTGGTGATGCAATTTTCTCATAAAAAACCTTAAAAAACATAGTGACTTATTTTACGTACGTTTACACAGGATCACAGAGAAATGAGTCGTTTTACTTCGTGGTCCAACATTAACTCCAGGGTACAGGTTAAATTTTAGGACAAATTAATACTATATAACACCAACGGTAACATTTTATCATATATTTGTCTAACCCAGAAGTTGAAAGCTGTAAGATAGCATAATTTAGTCCTTTTAAGACTTTTTCCGATGCCCTTAAAACTCAAGTAAACAAAGGGTAGAGCTGAAGATCTTTGCCCATTGTCCACGGTCTCAGGTCAGCCTGAGGGTTTAGTGGTCAGCTGATCATCTCATTAGCACGATAATTTATAACCTTTGGTTGGTTTTTGGTCGCTGAGAGGTAGCAGTGTTGTGCCAAAAATAATTAAATACATTATTTTTTCCCAGTCGGTACCTAATGTTTAGCATTAATATGCCCTCTGTTTTCCTGGAGTAGCTACCAGCGCAATTTGTGACATTTAAATTACTTAAATGCTGTTTTTCAGGGGAAGTATTCCAAGTATTTAGAATACAGTACCAGGATTCAGCAAAGTAACGGAATACGTTACAAAATACATTTTAAAGCAGGTATTCAGTATTCTGTAACTAAATACATTTACAAAGTATTCAGCACTGTTAACTAGTCATAATTTAGCTACATCTGCATGCAACAGCATAACTCAACTTACAGCTTGTGTGGAGAGAACTGTCAAAAGTTTTTGCCTTTTCCTCGATCTGGATCTGTTGTCGAACATGCTGCATTTGTCTGTGATGAACTGCTTCCCGCTAGTTTGTGTTTGCTTGAGGTGCATTTAAAGACAGGTAGAAAAAAATAACTTACCACATAATAGATTAAACTGCTGATAAAAAGTGCGGGAGACGTGTCCCACATGTATGCTGCGACTGTTACGCCAATGTCCAGTACAGCAGATTCCCTAATGACCCACAGGATGGATTGTTTATTTAAAAATCAAGTAGCACCCAACCTGGCCACCGGGAAAGGTCCCGCCTCTCAGTTCGCCTCTGGTTTTTTTTCCGAAAGTTTGATAAATGAAGGCCCTGGAGTTTAAGCGGACGGCCAGGCAGATTTTCTTTAAAAGAATGGCGACCGGGCCCGCTTGTCCTCCCCTGAGGACCTAGAGATCCGGCAAACAGCTGGGTAGACATCCTTTAACAGGTCGATGATCAGGTGGAGAGTCCGGTGGTTCTCCCCTCAGGACCTGGAGTTCTGACAAACGGCTGTATCAAAGTCCTTTAACTGGACGGTGAAAAGGTGGACGGCCCGGTGGTCCTTGATTTCTGGGGGACAGTCGGGCAGATCTCCGCTGAAGACTATGTTGTTGGGCAGGCAACCCGGTAGATGTCCTTTAACAGGACAATGATCAGGTGGTCCGTCCTTTTTGGATACGCCCTTGCGAGTTCCAGTGGACAACTGGTAGGGCGGATGTCCCCTGAGTTCCGGCGGATGGCCCAGTGGGCGTCCAAGTCCTTTAACAGGACGATGATTAGACAGACGGTCTGGAAATCCGGTGGACGGGCGGGTAGACGTCCTTTAACAAGCTGATGATCCGGTAATAAATATTTTGCAGCTAAAATGCAATAACACCTGTCTCGGTACTGCGTTCATATCGCTTTATCCTTTGAGGAATGCCTCATTCCTGACCAGAAACGATCTTTTTGGTTAAATAAAACATTTACATCTAAATCTGTCAGGGTTATGAATACTGTTTGACGTCACTGTGCACTGTAAGGTTTGTATTTTAATGACATCAGGAAGCAGTTTCAGCAAAGCCACCTGATTATCGACACGCTGCGCAAAGAAGACACGTTCTATAAAAAATAAAAAACATCAGGCGTCCGGCTGCAGTTTATGATTTTAATTCAGTCGTGTTTATTTGAAAACATCTGAAAAATACAGATGAACAAAACAGCACCAGTCATTGACATACAGATACCTAGGGAGAAAAAAAACATACAAGTAAAAAACATCTGAACAAGAAGCAAAATAAAACTTTCCTGTCCAGATTTTACCAGAACAAGTAGAGTCCACTTTTATCTGAACGTTTCCCAGCATCCTGTCTGGATTTAATGCTTCACACACATTTAATTAAAAGAGAGGAAAAACGAACAGATAAAAAGGTAACTACATTTCCCATCAGCCCCTTTTGTCACAGGCAGGCTGGAGAACAAAAAGCACCCAAGGAGTTCAAGTATTAGAGCAGCAACTTTTACACAGGAGGTAAAATCAACACAAGTAACTCAGTGTTTTAGTTACAGTTCAATTTAAAAAAGGGCTCTAAAAGATTACATCAATATTAATGCTGCTGAGTGAAATTATGGATTAAATAAAAACCAAAGTGTCTCGCGTGTTTAACATGGTATTTTCCTGTAGATGGTTTCCACCGGGACATAAAGGCACAGCCGGCCGTGTGATCGGCTCACGGTGACTAAAGCTGCTGTGTGATGTGGTCAGAGTGGGTCCGGTCCGGTCCGGTCAGCTTCGGGCTGCAGGAAGAGTCCGCTGGAGCTGCCAACGGGGAGCGGGACACATGATCCATGATTACTATCCAAATCCTTTCCATTTACCAATCAATAACTGCTGCAAACAAAACCAGGGCTCCAACCGGTTTATTAGTTAAATTCAAGGCTTTTTAGGAACTTTTTAAGACCATATATATGAACAAAATCATTTAATTCTGTTCTTTTATTTCTCTGAGAAATGTGGAATGTTTAATGCCACAAGAAAGTTTGCCTACCAACATTATGTTACTTTTTACTTTTTAACATTAATAAAAGAAATTTAAAACTCAAAATTCAACAAAAACGACTTCAATGATCCTGGAGAGAAAAGTTGTCGTAGCTATCATCCAAGCAGGGTTTTTATCGTAAATGAAAACGAACCAAATAACAAAACTAGAAGTAAAAAAATTTAAATAAAAACCCCCAAACATGTTTGTTAAATGAAATAAAAATAAAAACGAGAATTTAAAACAAAAACGGACTGAATCTGTAATGAGTGTTCACAAAACTAACTAAAACTAAATGAATTTATTGAGAAAATATCTTTCGTTAGTTTTCGTTTCATAAAGTGTCTCATAAAACCTAGAATAACTATTTCTATGTCTCTTCCTGCCTACGGAGCGTTGTCATTAAAAACAGGTGCGATCGTGTGTTGCGCCTTTTCTGTTGCACAAATCGCGTTGATAAAAACAACAGAACGGGAAAGTTACAATTCCATCGACTCGCCTCCTTTTTAAGGCAAATAAAAAGACGTATTTGAAAAGCTAGCTTTTTCGGTAACAAGACTAAGGCGGCTCAGTTATTTAATCCGCTTAGCAAGTACTTTCCGGGTTGTCACATTTACCGTGGCAGCAACGTTAGAGCGCATTATAGTCTTCAACTTTGTTAATCTCATTAAAACTAAACGTCTAAGTGAATCTACCTTTGAGGAAATGGTGGAAAAAACCTCTTCCTGTTATCTCCACACAACAAGCCGCTCCGCTTTCTCTCTGTTTTGTTTTCATATGTGAAATGATAAAATGATAAATAAACCCTATATTTGTGTTCTCCCAGTCACGGACCTTTTTTACTTCTAATTATTTCAACTTTTTATCGTAACGTGATAAACGTGGTTAGCTTCGCGTCTCAGTAAGGCGACTGATTGGTTCTCTTCTCAGCTAGTCCCGCCTCTTCCGTTTGTTGAGTTGTTCTTCTGTCTGTTCCTCGCATCTTTCCCGTCTTCTGATTGGATCATTGTCACTAATGATTTTCGTCTCGTCTTTTATTCTTTGGCGAAAAGCTAGATCAATTTACTCAGTCTCAGTCTTAATCCAAATCTTTTACATTGTCGTTAGCTTTCTTGTAAAACAATATATTCGCGACGGACAAAAAAGACAAAAATATTTCGTCAACAAAATTAACTCTGGAATCGATTCTTATAAGAATTTCTTTAAATCGTTTCATACGTCCAAGAATAGATTTCATAATTTAACACAGTTTGTTGTTTTTAAAGCTAAAATATGAGTTAAAAGACCAGAGGGGCATTTAAAAAAGTTTCCCCTGGTGATCTGTAACTTGGTATTGTGTCGTTTATTTACAGTCAGCTAAGAAAAAGTTAGTAAAAAGTAACATCTGTAAACATCTGAAACTCAGTGACTGTTATTTTGTGAACTAAAGATTTTAAACCATAAAAGCCTCTCAGCTCCTGAAATCTCTAATGTTTTATTTTAACGTCACAAACATTTATGTCTTTCACCAACACTTATTTTAAATCACCTGGTGTTTCCACCTTCTCCGCCTGGCCTCGGCTCGCCTCCACCTCCACCTCCTTGAACTTCTGCCTCCAGAGCTCCGCCCTCTGCGCCTCTTCCCTCTCCTTCTCCAGAAGCAGCGAGCGCAGGAAGGCGGCGCTCACCACCTCCTCGCCTTCCCCCGCCAGGAAGGCGTTCTTGAAGCGGTTGTACAGCATGGAGGCCTTGTCCATGATGGCCTGGTTGGCCCGATAGTAGCGCATCTAAACCGCCACCGGATCAGGACGGAGAGAGGGAGATGCACGTTAGCTTAGCATGGGGTTGGTTAAATTCAGGCTAAAAAAAAAAACAACTAATAATGATAATATGGAGTTAAGTTAGAATCAGGATCAAGTTAAGAGTCAGGATCTCTGTCTCTGCAGGAAAAAACAATCGAGTTCACAGCTGGTGATGCTAACAATAAAAAACCCCAAAAATTATACGCTTTTAAAAATTTGTGCGAAAGAAAATTTTGCCATACCGCCGAGCCCTAGATGTGATCCAGCGCGTATTTCACATATTCAACACCAATTTTTATATTGGATGCCCATTCATACCCACAAATATATAAGTAATACCCTAGCTTAAATTTTAATAGCTAATTTTTAGGGATGCGACGATACCACTTTTTCCAAAACCGATACCATACCGATACTTGGATCAGAGTACTTACCGATACCGAGTACCAATACCGAAACTTCTACCACACACAAAAAGTGCTATCGATTGGGAGGCAGGTTTTATTTTCTTCTCTGCTTGTTACAAGAAATGATGAATTGGATAAAAAATAAGACATTAATAAAAATGACCAAAGAACTTAAATGTAAAAGTTAAATTATTGCTGCATTTCCACATCTTAAGTATCGGTTAGCATTAGCCGATACCGATACAAGTATATTAGGTGCTATCGGGGCCGATGCCCAATAACAGTATTGGTAGCGGTGCATCCCTACTAATTTTACTGTCATATGGACTGCAACATGTATTTTCTAGGCACAGGTAAATGCTATGAAAAGAATTATAATAGTATATTCTAGTCAAAATAGAGTATTCATTGTTGATGCTGTAAGGCTGCAAATATACTTGCTTTTTTTGCCTTGCGTTGACGCAAGCAGCAGGCTACATCCTGTACTTGCTTTGCATGTAGTGCTGGAGAATTTCACTAGGGGGCAGGGTAAAGAACTCAGATTGGATAAAGTGCCGGATTTGTAGAGTAGAAAGAAAAACAAACATGGCGACCTGAGGAGTCTAACCCTGCATCGGAATCCTTAGAATGTTCTACATGCTTTGTAGCAAATACTACTCGTTGATGTAGTAAATACTGTGTAGCAAACGAGCGAGTAGTAGGCATGAAAATGGACGTACTGCTCCACTATTTGGCCGGACGTTTAAGTTTGGTCAGCTTTAATTTCCCATCATGTGGGGTAATAAAAGTCAAAAAAAATAAAAATTGTTTCTTTAAAAAAATAATTTGGTCTTTTTCTGAAGATTAGTCTTAGAAAGAGGGTCGTCTTATAATCGGGGTCGTCCTATATTTGGGTCAATACTAGGGCTGCACGATTATGTCCAAAAAAATGATCACGTTTATTTTGATTAATATTGTAAGCACGATTATTAATCACGATCATTCATCCAGTCCTGTAAAATGTCTATTTTTATTGCACCAGTTATAAACTTTTAAAAATGTAAAAAAAAAAATTGTGAAAAAAAAACTTTAAATTAGAATAGATGACAGGTAGTTTAGCAATTAAAACTGGAGTTTCGATACGTTCAAAACGTTCATACCCTTTATAGACCGAAATGAATTAAAACATTAGAACTCGATGAATCACTCAGTAAACCACAATCATCCAGTAAAAGTCGCTCCCTATCATCCGTCGTCCCTTCCACGGATCGGCGTTTACCTTCCTGAGCGTGGCGACGAGCTCGCTGTGTCTCTGGACGTGTCCAGACGTAACATACAGCATGCTGAGCTGGTCCAACGCCGACAGACACTTCCTGATGTCCTGGAGACAGAAACGAGACGTCACTGCTGTCGGTCCGGACTCACCAGGACGGAGAGATTCTGTTCAGCAGAACGATGAAGCGTTTCTGGAGCTCTGAAGTCTTACGGGTTTGTCCGTCTTCAGGGAGATCCTGAGGTCTCCGTTGATCCGGTGCAGAGTCGAGTCCGTCAGCGTCGCACCGGAGTCCTTCTTCTCCGACCGCCCCCCCTCTCTGGCAACAGACTCCGCCTCTAGTCCCTCATCATCAGCCGCCTCGTCCTCCTCCTTCTTCTTCTGGTGTTTGCTCTCGTCTAGACGCCGTAACGTCGTCCCATCGTCTTTCTCCTCCTGAATTTCGCGTTTCTTCCTCTGCTCCCGCATTAGTCTCACCCCCTCCGTCGCCTCCTGAGCTTTCTGCTCCTCCGGTTTTCCTGCCGTCTTTTCTTCGGATTCGTTTTTCCTCTCTTCCCGTATTTCTTTCTTCTCCTCAGTCTCTGAGCTTCTCCTGGACATCGCTTCGGACTTCTCTGTGGTTTCTCCTTTTCCCTTCTCTGAAGTCTTCTTCACCTCCTTTTTCTCCATGTTCTCCCTCTTCATCCTTGTCTCCCCCTCGTTTTTTCCCACACTCTCCTCTCTCTTTGCCTTTTTCTCCACTTTCTTCTTTACTTCCTCCATTTTTTCCACATTTTCCTCCCTCTTTCTAGTCTCCACCTCCTTTTTATCCTCGTTTTCCTCTCTCTTCCTCCTTTCCTCCTCCCTCTTTCTCCTCTCCTCGTCCTTTTTCACCTCCTTTTCATCTCTCTTCCTCCTGTCCTGTTCCCCCTTTTTTCCCACATCCTCCTCTCTCTTCCTCTCCACCTTTTTCTCCACTTTCTCCTCTTTCTTCTTTACCTCCTCCTCCTTTTTCTCCACCTTATCTCTCTTTCTACTCTCCTCTTCCTTATTTTTTCCCACAGTCTCCTCTTTCTTGCTCTTTACCTCCTCCTCCTCCTCCTTTTTCTCCATCTTCTCCTCTCTCTTCCTCCTCCCCTCCTCCTCCTCTACATCTTTGGTCGCTCCTCCCATTATGGTCCTCAGCTGGATCTTCGCTCCCTGACTGGCTTTCACGATCTTCCCGATTATTCTCTTCTCGTCTTTCTGCTGCGTCTGATCCTCTTCTCCTTTGCTCCTCGCCTTCTCTTTACTCTCTTCCTTCTCTGCCCTCCCTCCGCCCTTCTTCACCTCTGCACTTTTCTCAGTCCTATCTCCACCCTTCTTCTCGTCGCCCGTCTTCCTCTCAGACGTCGTCTTCCTGGTGGCCACCTTGTCCTCGCTGCCGTTCGTTTCCGTCTTCCCGTCTGAACTCGGTCTCTCTCCTTTCTCATGCTGGACCGTTGCTTCTTTATCCTTCTTCCGTCTCTCCTTCGTCCCCTCGGCCGTAAACTTCCTCGTGGAAATGTTTTCTCCTCTCTCCGTCTTCTCCTCATTCCGTCTGTCCCTGTCCTGTCTCTCTACGCCCCTGGCCGTCGTCCTCTTCTCAGCGGGCGTCCCTCCGTCTCCCGCGGCCCTAGTAGAAAGACGAAGCAGACAGAGACGATTTAAAGTCGTCCTGGACGTCTCCGGATGGACGAAGAGGCTCGTCTTACTTACTGGGAGCTCTTGGTCGTCTCCTTCGTCTTCAGCAGACCTCTCAGCGACTGAAACAGACTCTCCCTCCGCGCCGCCAGCTGGTGGTGCCTCTGCTCGGGGAAAAATGAAGGAAACAAAAGGAAATCATTGGGAGTAAAAACGAATCTAGGGTTAAATTCAACAATATCGTCTCAATACGAATTTAAACACTATAGAGTTTCTGAAAACAATCAAGTTTTGATCTAAAAGGGGAAAATAGGCGGAGTTTATTTGGCTGATCCTAAAAATCAATCAGATGTAATTGTTAATATTAGCTGAGACAATCTGAAGCTCAAACAAAATAGAAAGCTTAAACTAAAGCATCAGATTGTAACAATGGTAACACGACAAACAGGGAATATTAAAAAGCTATTTTCAATTTTATTCATATTTAATATTTATTTTTTAATGTAATTGTTTTTATTTTTGCAACATTTTTTTAAAGGAAATATATTTTTTTATTAAAAAATTATTAACACAATTAGTTACAAAAAAACTTGCCTATTTACTGAACTAAAGTGTAAACAATTAAAAATGTGTAAATAACCTACACTGAAAAAAAAAAAAAAAAAAAAAAAAATCCAAATTGAGTAATAATCACATAAATTTTTAACATCTTTAGTCTCTGTTCGATAATAAAAAAATCTTTGGGGACGGATTATCCAGTTCGACTATTACAGGGTTCCTACAAGTTTCTTCAGGTTAAATTAAAGTCTAAAGATGTTCTGAAGACGCAGGATCGTGTCCTCCTCACCGGTTATCAACGCGTTCAGAAATCGAGGACATTTCTGCCGATTCTAAAGGAGTAAAACGTAGAATTACCCCGTCTTCCATCTCCTCCCCTCCATCCTTTGTTTTCTTCCTCTCCTCCTCTTCTCCTTGTCTTGGAGACTGTGGTCCACTCTTCTCTTCCTCTCCTCCAGCAGGAGCTTCCGTCGTCTCCTCTTTCTTCTCCCTCCTCGTCTCTTTGGCTGTCCTGTCGTCCGTCTTCGTCTCCTCCTTGTTCTCGCCTCTTCTCGTCTTCACCCGATCCGTCTCCTCCTCTCTCTCGGCTCTCCTGCTCTTCTTTCTTTCAGTTTTCTCCTCCGGTTTCCCCTCGTCTTTCCTGCTTCTCCTGGTCGTTACTCCCTCCACGTCCTCCTCGATTCTCCTCGTCTTCTTCACCCCCGGGTTCTCTTGACGTTTCTCCCCCTTCCTCTCAGCCGTCCTCGTCTTCATTCCTTCAGTTCTCTCCTCCTCCTCTTCAACTTTTCTGGTTTTTACTCCCTCCGTTTTCTCCTCCTCCTCCTTCTCGCCACCCTTTGACTCCTTCTCCCTCTCAGTCCTCCTGCTCTTAGTTCCGTCTTCATGCTCGTTTCTCTCCTCTTCTCCGATGTCACTCCATTTCTCAGATGTTTTGGTCTTCTTTTCTTTCCTCTCCTCCTCTAAAGTCTCGTTTTCAGCCTTCCTCTTTTTCCCTCCTTCAGGTTTTTCCTCCCCTCTCCTCATCTTCTTTCCTTCCTCTCGCTCTGATCTCCTTCTCTTCATTTCCTCATTTCTCCTCGTCTTTCTTCCTCCCGTTTTTTCCTTCTCTCTCTCAGATCTCCTGGTCTTCCCTCCCTGAGGTTTCTCCTCCTCTCTCCCAGCTTTCCGTGTTTTCCTTCCCTCCGTCTTCTCCTCCTTCTCAGTTCTCCTTGTCTTTACTCCCTCTCTTCCTTCCTCCTCCTTCTTTCTTTTCGATCCTCTACTCTCAGAGCTTGTCTCTTTCATCCCCCCATCGCTGGCCTGACTCGGTTTTTCCTGCGCCTCCTTCCTCCTCTGGACCTCCTGGATCTCTTCTTTTTCAGCATCTTTGCTCCTCTGTCCGGAGGTCGCCACATCGGGAACGTCGCCGAGCTGCCAACAGAGCAGAGGTAGGGAATTGTGGAATGTTTAAATAAACAAGCAAAGCAGAGGTGTGAAAAATCAAAGTTTCAGCAGACCAGAAAGTTTTCCTAACAAGGTTAAGTTGTTTTTTTTAACAGTGGTTATGTTTCTTTTCATACTCTAATCTTCATTTACTGAAGACGTCACTTGTTCTCAGTATTTTGACCTGCCCAAGGATTTGTTGCGTTCTCAGTTACTGGTTCCGCCACTCATTATTTATGCTATATTATTTAATCAAAAATAATCGTGGTTGACAAATTACACTCAGACTTTTACCCAGCACAAAAAACGAAGACCCAAAAATCTAAATTAAGGACTTTTTAAGGTGTTATTTTGAAAATACAGGGCCTTTAAAGAGGCTGTAGCAACACTGATTGTGTTTGGTCGGGCATGATGAAAAACAGTTTTTGAGACTTTTACCAACTGACACGTCGTTAGTTTGATGTTTTCTTGTCTTGGCTGGTGAGCTTGAAGCCGACCAGGAAGTGGCAAAAATTGCAGTTCCTCCCTTATCCACTGGGGGCTGGCTCCAAAAAAGGAGCAACTTCCCATTGACTCCCATGTTAAAAAGGCCAACTTTACAGCAAAAATAAACATGTTTACAGCCTGGTTCAAAAAACCATTTTAGGTTAGATAGTTCAGGTTTATCGTCAGGACAACTCTGATGGGGGGTGACATTTTTTCTAACTTCTCCGTTTATTTGTAATTTAATCTGAAATTATGAATAATTAGCACCCTTTTGATTGACAGTCTAGGCTAACACTGGTGGCTAATGGTGGCTAACTGTAGCTAATAGATTGCTCCGTATACTGTTTTCCCCCTCTGCTTGCAGGGAAGCTCTTCACAGCCTGGGACTAACGTAAAGACTTCAGCCGTTTGGTGTTTCTGAACTCCACTATCAGTTGCCTCTGCAGTTTTTATTTGGTTTTGGATGTTAATCTGCAATTATTGGGCAAAGACGGCTTGCTGTGGTGTTGATTACAGTAACAGACCGTCCAAGAAGTTTCTGCTTTGTGGGGAGGATTTATACGCGCTAATGCATCACCAGCTGTGGGGGGGGTTTTGTCAGGTGGTCGAGAGGAATGCTGTTCTGGTCGGAGCTTTTATCTCTTTCTACACGCGAGTTGGAGCAGGCGATCGGTCGGGTAGCAGCAGAGCAGCAAAGTCGGCAGAACCGATAATCCGCGGCTTCAGTGAGCTGGATTCGGCTAGATCAGGCTAGAAGACTACAGAGTTGGACTCTAGACAGACTGGATGATCGCTGGTTAGATCAGTACTGCTGTGAGGAACACAGATGGAGGCATGAACTAATGGATTTCTGAGATGTGAGGTGAGTCAAAAGGCTTTTATTTTTTGAGAGGATCTGAGTTTTCATGATGACTTTGTGACTGTTTTTTGCTGGATGTGTTGTTAAGATGAGCCCATCTATGTCCTCACCCTCCACCCATGGTAATGGAAATAACACCATATTAGGCCGTATTCACCCGACCCATTTGGGTCTTATTATATCGATATGTTTCCTCCAGAATCAGTGATGTTTCAGTCATTGAGTTCAGTGCAGAGCGTGTTGCGGACGTTACTGCTGCTGATCATCAAACCTACCAGATATTACCATGAATGCATCGGGGCATTGTGTGAGTAGCTTGGCAACAATATCCCATGTAGCGTTAGCCACCGTTGGTGGCAGGGTGTGTAGCGTTGCTAAATGTGGCAGCACGACCAACCGTGAGCTCACCTTTCCGTCGGTCGCCCTGCTCCGGGTGGAAACTCGACTCCCTGTGTCTGCAGAGCTAGAAGCTGCTGGACCTCCACCGCTGGCCACTTCATTCTTAACCGCCGCTCTGCCGGCCTTCGGTTTTCCATCAGAGGCGGAGGAAGCTCTTCTCGATCTCACCTTAGGAGATAAAAGGAACAGATGAAAACCTCCACCGCAGGTAGCGCCGAGCAGAGACTTAGCATGTGGGGTCTTTCTGGTTCAGTTCATCATTTGCAGATGTCAACTTCAACTCTCACCTCTCGTTTAATCTGCGCGGGGGTTTCCTTTTCAGAGGAACTTTCTGCAGACGGACCGCTGCTCGCCGACCTCCTGCTCCGAGTAGCAGGAGCGACCTCTCCCGTTTCCTTCTCCTGCTTCGGTTCTGTCGGTCTATCTAGAGTTGATCTAGACGACGTTCTGGGAGCAGCAGGCAGCTCCGTTTCATCTTTAGCAACTCTGGGTTCGCCTGTTTTATCTTGAACTAACCTGGACAACTGGATTCTAGCCATGCCGCACTCTGCAGATTCTATTAACCGTCTGGTGTTATCAGAAGCGGACCTGGACGAAGCTCTAGAAGTTGGGGCAGCTTCTCTGTCCTGCTTGGAGTCTGTGATTCTATCTTTATCTGGTTTCAGTTCTACTGTTTTATCTGGAGCCAACCTGGACGATGTTCTAGAGGCGGAAACTCCTTCTGGAGCGACTTTATCTAGTTTGAGTTCTACCATTTTATCTGGAGCCAACCGGGAAGATGTTCTAGAGGTGCTAACTCCTTCTGGGGCGTCTTTATCTGATTTTACTTCTACCGATTTATCTGGAGCCAACCGGGACGATGTTCTAGAGGTGCTAACTCCTTCTGGGGCGTCTTTATCTGATTTTAGTTCTACCGATTTATCTGGAGCCAACCTGGACGATGTTCTAGAGGCGGAAGCTCCTTCTGGAGCGACTTTATCTAGTTTGAGTTCTACCGTTTTATCTGGAGCCAACCGGGAAGATGTTCTAGAGGTGCTAACTCCTTCTGGGGCGTCTTTATCTGATTTTAGTTCTACCGATTTATCTGGAGCCAACCGGGAAGATGTTCTAGAGGTGCTAACTCCTTCTGGGGCGTCTTTATCTGATTTTAGTTCTACCGATTTATCTGGAGCCAACCTGGACGATGTTCTAGAGACGGAAGCTCCTTCTGGAGCGACTTTATCTGGTTTCAGTTCTACCGTTTTATCTGGAGCCAACCGGGATGATGTTCTAGAGGTGCTAGCTCGTTCTGGAGCGACTTTATCTGGTTTCAGTTCTACCGATTTATCTGGAGCCAACCTGGACAATGTTCTAGAGGCGGAAACTCCTTCTGGAGCGACTTTATCTAGTTTGAGTTCTACCGATTTATCTGGAGCCAACCTGGACGATGTTCTTGTACTACCTCTGTCCGAACCGTCTCTCTGACCTAACACTCGACTCGGGGTGCTTTTGCTGGCAGCAGGTTTAGTGTCACGCTCAGACTTGGCGGGACCAGAGCCGCCTTTAGCTTTGGAAGATGCAGAAGATGGTTTGGGGAGTGTGGAAGAAGAACCTGGTTTTGGTGTTGTTGTTTTAGTGCAGGTCTTTGTTGGAACCTGTGAAGGAGAAAGAACAGAGTCTGTCAGAACCATAGATTGTAATTATAAGATGGACTGAGCCTCAGTGACGTCACCAATATCTTTTTGTACGGGCTGAATTGAAACTAACTGGGCGGTTCTCACCACCATCCTCGCCGCGTCGTGTCACTCCCGAAAAATACAAAAAACAAAAAAAAATGTGAAAAGAGGTGGAGTTGAAAGTGGGGCTATGAAGGCGAGGGCGGATGATTGACACTCTGAGCTGATGTAGCTACAAGCTAACTGAGCTGAACCGTAGCTAATGGAAACCAAAAGCCTAAGTCACGCCCTTCTACGTCCGGTCCATGCCAAAAAAAAATGAATGAGAGTCAGTGGAGCGATAAAAGTTATTTTCTGATTCAGTTTGAAATGCGCCGTGGATCGAACATATGATGTCCGTTCATTTAAAAACTAATTTGATGCATAGAAAACGCTGATTTACGAGCGTAAGGTAAAAGCTACTTTAGGTTTTGTGTAAAAACGCTTAGCAGACTACAACTGCAGAAGAAGAAGGAGAGCGAGGGCCGAGGTGAGTGTTTTATTTGCTATAGCTAGGGCTAGCTCCCGTTAGCCAAATGAAGTCATATATGCGACTTCTGATTTGTAGGCATTTTAAATACGAATTTTTATAATCAAATAAATCCCAAATCACTTGACAAAGACATTCAAAATGTTCACCATCAGTTATCATTTCAATCTAAAATTAATTAAAATTACAACATATGTGTGATTCAGGATGTAAGACAAAGCGGACCAGAAAATAACTTTTATCGCTCCATTGTTCCATTTATTATTTGTTCGGTTTGGTGACCCACGGGCCGACCGGAAGGGGAGGAGACTTAGGCTCCCCATGGAGGCTAGTGGTAGCTTTTCAGTTGAAATTTGAATTTAGGATCATTAAAATAAATCATTTAAATATATGCAAGCTTCTGAAAATATTTTTGTCACTTGTAATTTCTTTAAAAAAAAAATATATATATATATTTTTTTTAAATTTGGAAATCAGATTGGGAATGACAAAAAATCTAAGATATAAGTTTGAAGCCATATTGCCCAGGGCTGCTCTGAGCCGATGTAGCTATTAGCTAACTGACCTAACCTACAGCTAACCGCAGCTAATTTAGGCTACTGGAACCGTTTCACTTGGACTTTGAATTCATATCGTCTCTACCACAGTATGAATGAAGTAATAGGCAAGTTTAAAAAAAAATTTTTTTTAGTCACTTGCAATTTCTTTAAAAATAAAAATCAGATAGGAAAGAATCATAAAATCAGACTGGATATGAAAAAAACCTGAGATAAAATGTTTAAACCATATGTCAGCCCAGGTATAAGTTGATGTAGCTATGAGCTAAGTGAGCTAACCTGGTGCTAACTGAAGCTAAGGTAGGCTACTGGGAGCCTTTCAGTTAGACTTTGAATTCATCATCAGCTTTAGACTGAAGTAAAAGCAAGTTTTTGAAAATATTTTTGACACTTGCTTTTTCTAAAACAAATGTGTAGAAAGAAAACTATTAAAATTGGATTGGGTATTAAAAAAATCTGAGATTTAATTTTTAATCCATATCATCCAGCTCTAGTCTGAGCTGCTGTAGCTACGAGCTAACTGAGCTAACCGAAGCTAACGGAGGTTAGCGGGCGTTTTAACCAGAAAACCTCGGCTCAGTGACTCTGCTACCACTCTGTCTTCCAGGCATATTCAATAATGCTTTCATATATGAAGCCTTATTATTCCATAAATTATCCTCATAAACGTAGTAAATTTTAGGAAGGAAGTAAAAGGAATCGATTCTGAATCGAATCTCCACAAATCGAGTTGTTAGTTGTTGTAAGAATCACATCCCTACTCTGTTGTGTGTAATAAAGCTTAACACCAGAAATGACAGGATTACTGGTCAGGGATTCACAGCTGGAAACGATTATTCCTGTAACTCCAGCTGTGTGATGTGATAAATCCCAAATAAAGATCCACACTGACATAGAAATCAATATTTAAAGCGCCTAAACAAAAAAAAAAAAGGAGGATAAGGAACAAACAAAAAAAATATCAGAAAATCACCAGCCCGATCACCACGACGACCAACCTTGAGTTTGCTGCCGATCCCGGGCGTGTTCTGGATCTCCCACATGCCCTCGGCGAAGCCCTTGATGCGGACGCCGCTGCCGTACTTCAGCTTGTTGCCGACGTACGAAACGACGCACTCCGGCGTCACGGAGCCTCTGGAGTGGGGGTGGGGTGGGGGAAAACAAGGGGTGGGTTAAAAGGTGGCTCTGCAAGGTACGGCGCCGATATTGGCTGCGGGGAGTACGTACATCTGATGGGTCCCGAAAAAGTAGACGGGGACTCGCTTCCTGTAGCCGTGCTCTGATTTACAAACCTGCAGATGGACAGAGAGAAATTGTGGGCGGGGCTAAAGCTGAACAGCACAGATTCACCTGGCGTTGGGCGTGGCGTCGGCCTGCGTACCCGAGCGGGCCAATGAGGGAAGCCTTTCATCTTGGCGAAGACCAGATCGCCGGGCTTGAGCTGGTCGCCCATCTTCCCGGACATCCTGCAGCGCTCCGACGGACGGCTGGAAACAGAACCTGACGTTAGGGACGGAGGTCAGGGGTCAAGGTCGGGTAAGTTTCACTTCACTGGCTCCGGCTATTCCATTACCTGATTCATGCACACATAAAACCGACCCAACAACACCACCACTGTTATTACAATTTATACAATTATATTTTTAGTGCACAATCTGTGTTTTACAAGCTTTCTAAATATTCTATTACCTTAACTGTACAGTTTTTAAGGTAACTTAATAACTGTTCTGTTCATCCGACTGAAGAATCTCCATCAGTCTATGTTAGAATCGATCATGTTTGGATCCAATCTGTTCCGATTCGGTATGGATACGAATCAGGGCTATTCAATCTGTTATTTTTTTAATCTGCTTAGAAATCTAGAAGGTGTTACAGCTCACGAGTGAAACAGAACTAACCATCTAAGCTTTAAAATGACCCTCTATAGCTTTTCTTCATATTTCAGCTGTAGCTATTGCTTTTTCTTTTTCCAACACAACACTAAAGCCAACAGCTCAATATCCAGGCAGCAACATAAACCGTTTGTTGGTGAGCACTGCTTATCCTCCTCGTTTGCCGAAAGTGCAACTTTATATCGAACGCACCGTTTTTTTCACCCACGAATTCAAACAAAAATCGGCAACACTGCCGGGTAAACGGGCCCTTTTAGAAAGACGCCGGAGTGCGGGATATGATGATCCAATCACGACGTACCGAAGGGACCATTTGAACTTCCTCCTTCTCCCTCCCCTCTCTGCATCCATGAAGCCTCCTTCGCAACTCCTCTGGGGGTCAAAGCGCGAGGAAAAAATAAATAAAAATCCTTATAACTGCACAGCACATCCAGAACCAGAGGGGAATACGTGAAGAGCTCTTTTCCAAAACGCGATAAACGGCATTTTAAAAAAATTAGTTTGTCAAGTCATTTTGCTGTGTAATGAACCTATTCACTGCTCCATCAACGTTTCTTGCCAAATCGCTATATCTCCTTGTCAAAATGTAGGTACAACATGCTGTTTTTTTCAAACCGCCATAAGCGCCAAACCTATTTTCTTGCCTAAAAGCGATGAATCGTTTCAACTAAAAAGAATTCAGTGAATGTTCTACAATTCGTTTCTATAGAGTGTTACCTCTGTTAAGGCTGCAAAAAATAAAATAAAATAAAAGGTGCTGTCACTACTAGGAACTAAAAGTGTGTCTGATGCTGTGTCCGATCCTCCCGATTTTCTCAGGGGAGTCCCGAATTTCAGTTCCCCTCCCGAAAATGTCCCAGAACAAAGATTCTCCCGATATCTGACGGCGTCCCATTTCACGTACACTCCCCGTTTCTTACGTGAGAGGGGTGGAGAATAAAATCTGTTACATTATTATTTTGCCAAGGAATGTGCTATGAGGTACAGTTTCCTCATTTCAGTCATGAAAATCCACCACCTATTGGTGAAATTTGCCATTTTGTATCCAAAATAGGTTAACTACGTGATTCCTATGTCTGATGAGGCGAACAATCAGCTGTAATTAGTGACGCAAAAGTGAGCCACAAGTCTTCAGAACAGTCTTTATGTGACTGACAAAAGCTGTAGTTTCAGTTACTTTTAAATATTCTGAGATATTCAGTCTAGTCTTAGTCTAGTTTCCTTTCCTTTCGGATGCCCGATGGTAACTTCAGAAGTAGATCAAGGCTTTTTTTCCAGCTCTTTGAGCCGATCATGCTTGTGTTTCAGCAGAAAACAAAGTTACAGCAAAATCAACAAACTCAATGCTGCGCTGCTACAAAAGTAGGAAAAAAAAATACTTCTCCCGACACAGAGACACCATTTAGTTTTTAGAATGATTATTATTATTTGATTATATTCCTGCTGCTGAGAAGGGGCGTAACAAGGAGGTTAATAAAGAGGGGCTAAAAGGGAGCCAGGGTGGGTCTTGGACTGTAGCATCTTGGCCCTTTTTCAATGTCTCCCTAATTCTGAGGTCTCAAGGTTGGAAAGTAAGCTGAACATTGCAGGCCTGGGTGATGAGGGATCCATCCTAGTTGATCTCTCTCTCTCTGGAAATCGATGGATTTATAGCATTTTAAAATAAAAATAGATGGATTTATAGTGTTTTAAAATAAAAATAGATGGATTTATAGCATTTTGAAATAAAAATAGATGGATTTATAGCATTATGAAATAAAAATAGATGGATTTATGGCATTTTGAAATAAAAATAGATGGATTTATAGCATTTTGAAATAAAAAGAGGTGGATTTATAGCATTATGAAATAAAAATAGATGGATTTATAGCATTTTGAAATAAAAATAGATGGATTTATAGCATTATGAAATAAAAATAGATGGATTTATGGCATTTTGAAATAAAAATAGATGGATTTATAGCATTTTGAAATAAAAAGAGGTGGATTTATAGCATTATGAAATAAAAATAGATGGATTTATAGCATTATGAAATAAAAATAGATGGATTTATAGCATTTTGAAATAAAAATAGGTGGATTTATAGCATTTTGAAATAAAAATAGGTGGATTTATAGCATTATGAAATAAAAATAGATGGATTTATAGCATTATGAAATAAAAATAGATGGATTTATAGCATTTTGAAATAAAAATAGATGGATTTATAGCATTTTGAAATAAAAATAGGTGGATTTATAGCATTATGAAATAAAAATAGATGGATTTATAGCATTATGAAATAAAAATAGATGGATTTATAGCATTTTGAAATAAAAATAGGTGGATTTATAGCATTTTGAAATAAAAATAGGTGGATTTATAGCATTATGAAATAAAAATAGATGGATTTATAGCATTTTGAAATAAAAATAGGTGGATTTATAGCATTTTGAAATAAAAATAGGTGGATTTATAGCATTATGAAATAAAAATAGATGGATTTATAGCATTTTGAAATAAAAATAGATGGATTTATAGCACTATAAAATAAAAATAGATGGATTTATAGCATTATGAAATAATAATAGATGGATTCATAGCATTACTAAATAACAGATGGATTTATAGCATTTTGAAATAAAAATAGGTGGATTTATAGTATTATGAAATAAAAATAGATGGATTTATAGCATTTTGAAATAAAAATAGGTGGATTTATAGCATTATGAAATAAAAATAGATGGATTTATAGCATTTTGGGGGAAAAATAGATGGATTTATAGCATTTTGAAATAAAAATAGATGGATTTATAGCATTATAAAATAAAAATAAATGGATTTATAGCATTATGAAATAAAAATAGATGGATTTATAGCATTTTGAAATAAAAATAGGTGGATTTATAGCATTTTGAAATAAAAATAGGTGGATTTATAGCATTATGAAATAAAAATAGATGGATTAATAGCATTTTGAAATAAAAATAGATGGATTTATAGCATTTTGGGGGAAAAATAGATGGATTAATAGCATTTTGAAATAAAAATAGATGGATTTATAGCATTATGAAATAACAATAGATGGATTTATAGCATTATGAAATAAAAATAGATGGATTTATAGCATTTTGGGGGAAAAATAGATGGATTAATAGCATTTTGAAATAAAAATGGGTGGATTTATAGCATTATTAAATAAAAATAGATGGATTTATAGCATTATTAAATAAAAATAGATGGATTTATAGCATTTTGAAATAAAAATAGATGGATTTATAGCATTATGAAATAAATATAGATGGATTTATAGCGTTTTGAGGAAAAATTTAATTAACTTTGAATTCATATTCAACAATATTGTTTGATTTAATAATTATTGTTTAACATGTTCTAACTGAGGCAAAAAAAAGTGTTTTACCAGGATAAATTGAATATTGACAAATGTGTGGGTCTTTGTAAAAATTGTAATTTTCCTGAAAACTATTGAAATGGATTAATAGCGTTTTGGAAAAGAGCTCTTCATGTGTCCAAACAGCAACACCTGGGGCCTGTACCATGAAGGTAGCTGAACAAACTCGGGGTTACAGGATTGGTTTTGAGTCGACAAAACCAAACCGATGCAATCAGGCTTTATTGGTACCATGACGCAGCTCATCAACTTTCTCTGTCAACTCAGGCTTTGATCCTTAAGCTATGATTAATCCACACGCGCGTGCACATAAAAGAGTGACGACGACACTGAACAACCAACCGTGTTCGATATGGATAGAGAGAGAGCTATATACTTTTCAACGGACAAGCAAGAGATTATTCTCCAGAAATATGAAGAATAAAGAAGTATTTTTCAAGCACGCAGTAACACTGTATCTGCTGCCAAAGCAAGAGAACAATCGTGGAGGAAGATTAATTAGTGGGTTAAACAATTAATGTGCATTTATGTAGGCTAAGCATATTAAAAATGTATTAAATGCTAAAATGAAAGTGTATTCGTGTTGATATTTATATATATATATTGTATATGTGTGTAGATTAGGTAAAATGTGAATGTGTAGGCTATTATATCCTAAGAAAGATTGATATTCATTTATTTTTAGATGCAACCCCAACTCTAAACGTTCTTGGCAGCAGATCAAGACAAAATATAAAAATATAATTCAAAGTGGGGAGTATTTACCATAACCTTTTATTATTTTTTGAACATGTAATCACAAACACTTGTTAACAGAAAACAGAAAAAAATTTGAAATAAGCAAAACTGGGGGAGGGCCATCTCAAGATTACACTGTGGCGGAGGAGTTGGCTCTGAGCAACAATAAGGGGCGGCCGATTATGGATGCGGTACAGTAAGGGTATGGCTTCGACGAGTCACATTTGTTATGTGCGGCTCAAGAAGTTCACAAAGATAAGACATTCCTTCCGCGGAAAATCTGTATCTTTCATACAAGTAAGCATCAGGAAAGTCAAATGGATTTATCTGTCCCTAAAAACTCTTTCTCTACGAAAGTGCTCGTCTAACAATTTGCGCGGAGATGTCCACAGGATTTGGGAGAAAAGGTGAAGCCATTGCAACAGAGAACAGACGCTGGGAATTAGTTACGTCACCTATATGTTTCTTTGCTCACAGCTGATTGGTCAAACTTTAGTCTTAGATCTCGAATCCAGAACATAACCTACTCTGGAGCAGGTTAGCCGTGCAGCGTAAGATACCATGGCAACGAACACCGATCAAAGCCGAGCAACTTTCATAGTACCTAAAACACTTTTAGTGGTTTCTTAGTAAGTTTAGCCGGAGCCCGCGTTGACCTGTGTTCTCCTCTGAAGCTCTCCGATCCTAATAAATCATCTTGATCTGATGAGCCGTATCTTCTTTACACTATTTACATGCTTAATGGTTTTTCTTCAGCGTGTCCCGGTGCCAGTTAGGAAGACTCTACAGACGTTGGTTGCATGGATTAACGGACACCGTGATAGCGGACACCGAGAAGTTTCTCCTCTGTCCCGGCTGGTAAAGATCAGTTCTGGGTCGAGTTTTTCGCTCCAACTCCGCAGTTTCGCTTCCCACCATCACGTCCCCTTCATTGTTTACAAATAGAACCGTACCTGCTTAGCTAGCCGATGTGCTAACTGTGTTACTGGGTCTCAGTGGGAACGGCTCCAATCTTCGCTTGGGTCTCGGAAATGATTCATATCTGAGCTTTACTCACCTTGACACTGAAACAAATCTTCCCGAACCAACGGCTGGTTTTTATTTAATAAAAAAAAAAAACAACACCAAAAACTCCAGTTTAGCAGCTACATTCTGACGCTGGTCGCCATATTGGTCCATTCAGTCCTATGACGTCTTCGTCGACGCAGTTCGCGCCATCCTGGACCGTACCAACACCAAATGAGAGCAAGGGGGGGTCCGTACCATTCTTTCGCGACTTTTTGTTTATATTAAAACTAGCTAAAACGTAACCTCATGGTGGCGTCATGTTTACCTTGGTCTTTTTTTTTTTTTTTATGTGTAAGACTTTTATTCAAGCTTTTCTTGGTGGAATTGGAAAGAATATTTCTAAGTCAACAAAAATCAACCTTTAATGATTTTTCCCCCTTTAAATCTCCCTGAATGCAAAGAAAAATGACAAAGTAAACAAAGGTGGTAGAGAAGTACTTGAAGGTTCAACAATGTATTGCATACTTAACCTTGAGACCTCAAATTTAGGTTTATGCTTCTCTGTTTTGTAGCAGCGCCATTATCCGTCAAAGCAAGGGCTCTCCGTCACCTATTCGAAGACACACGGAGTAGAGGCCTAATTTTTTAAGTATCCGTCTTCGTCAACAGAGAGCGTATGCATCTGATTGGTCAGTTTCAGCAACAGCCAGAGATCGCTACACCAAAACGGGGCTCTATAGTCGCTGTAATCAGTCGTTAATGCAGCGTTTGGCCACTATATGCTTTATATTGAAAGGATAACTTATCTAATCTGTTTTTTGTTTGTTTTTTAGCACAAGGAGGTGTAGGGAAACAACAAAAAAGGCTGCTGAGTTTGTTTCTAGAATATTGTATGAGCTGCACTTCTAGTGAAAAGCTTAACAGCTTAATCA
Source organism: Apricaphanius iberus (assembly GCA_028564705.1). NCBI lineage: Eukaryota > Metazoa > Chordata > Actinopteri > Cyprinodontiformes > Aphaniidae > Apricaphanius > Apricaphanius iberus. The sequence goes on from JAPXFQ010002186.1 coordinate 924,281, forward strand.
AAACTTACTGTTGTTTATTGCTCTTGGAGGAAGAAATACATTCAAAAAGCCTAGCAAAAAAAATGAAATGATGCTGTGATAGTAGGCAGAGATGCCATGAAAAGTTAGCGCCCCCTGCTGTCCTGGTCGAGCAACGCTGAAAAAACAATAGAGTGGAGAGAAAAAGCGGAGTACTATAAACGGAAAACGTCTCTGTCCGAGTGCAAATCTGCGGTAGCATAAACTAGGCTTTAGGGAGACATTAAAAAGCAGGGGGGTCATAAAAAAAAAAAAATCGAAATAATCCAGATATATATGTATAAAATCCATATAATTATAATTATTAAGAGTACTTGAATATGGGAGTATTTATTTATTTGACAAAATAACAGTCCGCAGCAATAATGCAAGTTAAGACATTAAACGGTCGCTCCACTTTTTGGTGAAAAACCTTTTGTAAAAAAAAGTTTGCAATGTTTTTATTTGCTTTCATTTTACATTGTCACATGAACTTTAGCAAAATAAAATGACTTTACATGTAATCTTAACAGATGAAAACTCTAAAATGTGACCAGCTCAGATTGGGTCCCCACCAACGGCGCCACCAGGAGTTAATTATAATCATTAATATTACTGTCAGAATAACTGATTTTGTCTCTTGTTTCATTATACATATCTCCCAGTCAAGACCAGACCAGCCCAAGCAGCCAAAACTGAAAATCTTCCCTCGTACCTATCAAGGGGATAGAAGACGATTGCTTCTCTAAAGACTGGTATAACACACATAAATGGCTGGAATACTCTCAGAGTTATGCCTGCCGGCACTTAAGTCTCCCCTCCTCAGGTGATTCAGTATTTACATCTGAAGAGGGGTTCAAACATTGGAAAAAGGCAACCTTCAAAGATGGGGGACTTTTAGGTCATGCCAAATCTGACGCACATACCAATGCAATGTTTTCAAAGGCAGAGTATGTAAAATCATCTGCAGGCACATCCTCTCTCTCAGCTTCTTTAAATGCAGAATACAATAAATTAGTGAAGGAAAACAGAGAGTACATTAAAGTTGTTGGAGAAACCCTGCTCCCTGCTCCCAAATAAGAAGCAGAGAGTGAACATTATATGCTACACCGTCAAATATCGGGAGAAATTCAGGAGAATGGTGGCCCGGTAGAGTTTCGGGAGGGGCACTGATATTCGTGAGTCTCCCGGGAAAATCGAGAGGGTTGGCAAGTAAGATTTATTGATTCAGAGGGCTGAGTACGAAGGAAATGGACAAGTTTTCAGTTTTATTTGGGAAAAAATGTGGAAACCAAAGTACAATTTTCCTTCCAATTCATAGTTTTTTTTATTATTCTTATTAAAGGGATATTCCACCTGTTAGTACAAATGTGTCTGTTCCCATATTCCCCTGAGTTAGACAAATGAGAGGAAAAAAATTGTAACCAGCCCCGTAATTATCCTGATCTGGCAGCCTAGGCCATCAAAATATGAAATCAACCCCAAAGTGATGTAAGCATGTTTTATTCTCAAATATGGGCAAAATATTATTTAAATGTTTTTAAACGTTAAAGGTTGAGTGTGTAAAAAAACTCTGCTTTTTATGAATAAAAATCAGGTACTGCTTTCATAAATACGTATTTTACCGAGGTCTGATCACAATCGCATTTTCATGAAAGTGTTTGTCTTAGAATACGTTGTTTATAGATACAGAGGGTGCACCGCCCCCCCATCTGAGGCTGCCATGTTGCATCGCCATCTTTGGATACGTTAGCCGAAAGCGGTTAAACTTGTTTGCTTTACGCGTTTTAGCCAGTGATGTCGTGGGGAGGTGAAAAGAAGAAACGAGCGAGCATAAATAAAGCAGAATTATGTATGGTTCTGTACCTCATCACCTGACGAGACAATCGAGCTTGTGTCAGACGTTGACATGATCACAAATATGACACTACGTGGCTTCCGTAGTAATGACGTGTTATAACGGCAAGAAGCCAGAGAACACTGCTCAGTTCCCTACATTCACCGAGCGCACCACTAGTTGGAGGTAATTCTTACAGACGGGGGCTTTAAAAGACTGTTTTCAAGTAGATATATTGTTATCTAGTCTGGCTATGTACGTATGTACTATTTTAATTAGTTAAAAAGATAATTAAATCAAATCTCCAGTTAGTTCTATACTTTCAACTTTTTAAGTTATTCTACATAATGGAATCAAATTCATTTAAAGAACTGAAATGAAGTAATTAAGAAAAAAAAAAAAAAGGTAATTTGTAATTAAAGCTGATCAATGTAGGGCTGGGCGATTAATCGATAAAATTGACTAATCAAAGATTTAAGTTAAAAAAAAAAAAAAACGTTTTTTAACCAATGCACTACTTGGACTTGCGTAGGTCAGAGTGATGTCAAACCTCCCAGCGCCATCATCTCGCTTTACCAGGATACTTTACGGCTTTTTTTTAGCTGGACTTTTCATCACTTGCCATTTCTTTTTACGAAAACATGGGTATAAAAAGAAACATTAAAAAAATAAAAAAACATTATTATAGGATTTGGCAGGAAAAAAAATGTGAGAATTAATTTTTACGCCGTATCGCCTTGCCCTATAGATCAAAGTACAAAAAATCCAAACATCTGTATTTATTTTTCTTAATTAAAGTGGATAGAATATGAACCAAACCGTACGTTTCTCTGTTAGAGACGTTTCTGTTACAGAAAACCCAATATTTAGCACCGATGCTGAAATGATCAAATGTTTTATTTCCTATAACTTCACAACATATGAGACGTTCAGAGTGCTGTAAAAGGTAAGGTGAGTCTTCTATCTGGAGCAGAAGATATTTACTCCCGTATCTCAGAGGAAATAAAGTATAAAAGCAGCATCCGACTCATTTCTTGGAACAAAGTAGCAGCGGAAACCAACAGGTCCAGGTTTTCCACACAACTCATCTAAAAATAAAAAAATGGCTGCCAGCTCAGGAAGGTTTCAGTCACTCCCACTGTCGCTGTCATCACCTTCCTCTTCTTCTTCTTTTTTCTCCGTTTCCTCCACGAGTCCGGAGAAGAAGTCGTTGTCGCCGAGGGCCTTCTTGGTGAGCGACTTCATCCGCCCGCCTTTCTTCTTCCTCTTGCGGTACTCGCTGACGGTGAGCTTGGGCAAGCCGGAAATGTCCCAGAACTTGACGAGCTGGTCGTGGGCGCAGCTGACCAGGAAGCGGGAGTCCCAGGATTTGGCGATCTCCTCGACGGGTTCGCCGACGTGCTGCCCGATGCATCCGATGACCCGGTTGGGGAGGAGGTTGATGGCCCTGGGTGGAGAAAGGACGTTAGGGTTAAGGTCAACGGGTTGGCGTTTGTCGCCGAGCGGGAACGACGACCCGACTAACCGGATGTAGCCGTCCATGGACGCCGTGCACATGATGTTGTCGGTGATCGGCGCGATGCAGTCGACGGACTCCGCCTTGAGGGCGAAGCGGTCGCTGGTGGCTCCGAAGCCGTTCCAGTTGAAGATGTAGACGGTGCCCTCGCTGGAGCCGCAGACCACCTTCTTCCCCCGCTTCATCAGCGCCACGGAGGTCAGGTCTCCGCTCTGGTACTCAGAGAGCAGCTCGAAGCGGCGCCGCTTCAGGTGGAAGACGCCCATGGTGCCGTCCCCGCTGCGGACATGGGTTTTAGGAATTCAACAAGGCTGCAAACATTTGTGAAAACAAGAGGTGGCGAGCGTGGGCGGTACCTGGCTGTGAGCAGGATCCTCTTGTTCTGGTCCACGGTGATGTCACTGATGTAATCCTCGTGGTTTTTCATATCCATGATGGCCGTTCCCTTCCTCATGTCCCACACCTGCAGCGCAAACATTCAGTCTTACGTCTCCAGGAGCGAAAAAAAATAAAAAATACATAAATGGAACCAAACATACTTTTAATGGTTGCCCTGCAAAATCAAGAGATTACATAAATAAAACCTGCGAAAAGATCTCGATGACAATGAAAGCCTACAGTCAATCAGCAGGTCTTAATTTTTTGGTGTGGCTGTTCGCGGTATAACAGGCAGTTAAAATGTTACTAGGTATTGTTGTGAGCTGTATCAGGACTAGTGAGAGTTACTTGTTAGGGAAAAGGCAGTGTGTGGTTCTTTGTTATGAGGAAATCTAAGTAAATAGACAGCCGCTTGCTAACTGGACTACGGAGTCCCAAGTGGGACAGTAAACATGGAGGGAGGTGATCTCGATCCTCTTTTGGTCTTAACGTAATTTTGATCGATTTCGATACAAAATCGAGATCGTGACACCACTAAAAGATAATTAACAAAGGAGGCTTATTTACTCCTAATAAGGAATATTTATTGGTAATTGTTGCCAGGCACAGCCATACTGTGTGTAAATTATTAACTTTATTAATATTAATTTATTTTCTTTAAATAGTTACAACTTTCCTCCAAGTACCACTTTTGATAGCTTGAGTACCGCTGGTGGTACGCGTACCCCAGTTTGAGAATCATTTGTCTAATTCAAAACCTTGATTTCTGCCCAACGTTTTGGCTCCGTCACCAGCATGTCTGCCATGTTTGTTCGAGCGTCTGGTGCAAATCAGAGACGCCCGTCTAGTTTCAAGACGTAATTAGTGCGACGCAACCGTCCGGACTGCAGTCGCTTTTCAAAACCATCCATTATAGCGACGGCTTTCTGAAACACGTGAAGCTTGTACCAACAAACACTTTGTTTCTAACAGAGTGCGCTTGGATGACATCAACTTTAATCAACCTGCTTGACAATTGATTATTAAAATGCCCTTAAAATTCCCCTAAAAAGGGGAAGTTTGTTTTTGTTTTTCCATCCTGGACCTTATTATAAACAAATGTTATGTTCATTGACTCATCCAGAAAAGTTTGGAGCCACTTGGAGTCCTTGTGGAAAAGTTTAGAACCAGTCGCGATCCATATAATGGGAGTCAATAAGGGCAGGAGATTTGTCGCCTGTAATAAGGCGTTATCTGCCCCAAAACTCCTTTAATTTAACCATTTTTTGTTATTAAATCATAGCGCTACGGGGTGATTTAGAGGCAAAAACACAACTAAACTATCGTGCAATTACAATGACGTCCCTGCCGTGCTCCATCCCAGTTGTAGTCTGAGCAGAGGTTACCAATTGCACCAACCAAATGGACTAAAACCTAGTTTATGCTTCTCCATTTTTACGGAGACGGAATGACGCAGCGGCATTATCCACCGATGCAAGGCCTCTCTGTCACCTACGCAAGGACGGACGGAGTAGAGGTCCATTTTCTAACTATCCATCAACACAGAGCGTACGCCTGTGATTGGTCAGTTCAGCGACAGCCACGGATCGCTTCACCAGAACGGCGCCCTAATCAGTAGTAGCTGCAGCGTTTTGACACTTGTATATAAGGGGTAATGCCCGACGAAGCGTCCATTATTTTCTGTTATACCATGGTTGGGGTCAAATTGCCTGATGACGGTTCTAAATTACTGCGCTGGCTCAAATGGCAACGGAGTCTCAACGTTATTTGCATCATCCTCTGGACACACACAAGCAGTAAGTAGTGTACTGGCCTTCTGTAATGATATTTAGTATCACGTAACGTAAGGTAAAGCCATCATCTCGCTACCCATCACTGATAAATCGCTGCGGTCGGCTCGCTCTGGACACGTTGCTTGTCAACGCCTGTATACGGGAGATATTCAATAGTGCGCTCGACTTATATAAAAAAAAAACTCGCGATTTTAACTCTAAAACACATTAAAGTATTATTAATTGATTAAATATATCTTTCTTTCGTAAGTGACCATGGTATAAGCGGGATGATGCCCTTCGAGATGTACATTATCAGAAAATAATGGACAACGCGGAAGCATTAGCCTAATCTGGTCTTTTGCTGATTTTGAACACAAGGCGTAGAGATAAAACAAAGCAGAATGCTGTGTTCGTTTCCATGAGTTTTCTATGAGCTGCACTTTTAGTAAAAAGCTTCACAGCTTAATCAAAACGTACGTCTAGTCGTGCATTGCTCCTCGTAAGGGCAATGAGTTCACAAGCTGAAGAAAAACACTCTAATTAACCAGAAACTACGCCGCAGCGGTGGGCAGACCCGCCATGAAAAGTTAGCACCCCCTGCTGTCCTGATTGGTAATCGCTTTTTTGCAGCACAGAAAAACCAACGGAGAAACGAAAAACATCAGTATGTCTGGGGTGCAATGCAATGTTGTTCAGCTTCCACAGGCTCCCTTTCTACAAACTACGCAGACGACGGCTGTAATGGCGGACGGCTGTGACCTCATTGAAATCCCAGGTTGGAACTGGTTACATTACACGTTCTGAACTCACAGGGGAATATCGCTCACTACTCATAACAAAACCTGGCTAAATGAAGGAGTTTTTGGGAAGATAATGCCTTATTTAGAGGTGCCTGCATGACCCCCATTATATGATTATACGCTGGTATGAACTTCTTCTGAAGGACTCCAAGTGGCTCCAAAGTTGTCTGGGTGAGTAAATGAATGAAATAAATGCTAAAAATGAGGCCTTGGTTGGAAAGAAAAGAGAAAAAACAAACTTCCCCGTTAAGATGTGCCTAATTAAAGAAAAGTTTGAATGAATCCTGCAGGAATTCATGCGGGTTTTTTTGGATATGATACTGATTTTTAGATCTGAGAGCACTTGCTGATACCGAGTACCAATGCCGATACAAAACACCTCTCTGCTTGTTACAATAATAGGTGGTTAATTGGCTAAATATTCACATCAATAAAAAGCAACAACAAAAAAGATAGAAGTAAAGATTTTCTGTGGATTTTTTTGAGACTTTCCACATTTTAGGTATCGGTGCATCGCTGCTTTTCTTCCCCAGCTCGGCTTTCTTTTTGGTACCGACCTTCAGGGTTCCTCCGTCGTCTCCCGTTGCCAGGAGGTTCTCGTCGACCAGAAGCAGGCTGTTGATGGGGGCTCCGTGCGCCCCGCGGATCCGTGAGACCAGCTGTCCCCGCTCCATGTCCAGCTGGTGGACGGCCTTGTCCCGGGACACGGTGTACACCTTCAGCCCGTCCGCCGAGATGCGGACCTGGCGGCAGGACTTCAGGTGGTGTCCGGACGACCAGAGCTCCCGGTTGTCGCCCTCCGTGCAGGAATAGGAGAAGGCGTACACGTCCCCGTCCACGTCCCCGCACACCAGGACGTCCCTGGCGGGGTGCAGAGCCACCGTGTTGGCGATCGCCTCCAGCTGGATGTCCTGCGGGGTTTCCCGAATCTTTGGGCCGGGAGGTTCCGCTTCTTCCTCCTCCTCCTCTTCCTCCGGCTTCTCCGACTCTGATTCGGAAGTTCCCGGACTATTATTCGGTTCTGTTCGGACACTTTCAGGGGGTTCTGTCTCTTCTGAAGTGGGTCCAACGTGCTCTACGGAAGCCGCCATGTTGTTTTGCTTTTTGTCCTTCTTCTGTAGATAAATGCAGCAGCGTTTCCTTAACGCGACGCACTGACCTCTGCTGGTCTGTACGGTAAAAAAAAAGTTCAAAAATAAGTTTTTTTTCCCTCCTTTTTTTATTATTAATAAATCATGTACAAACAAAATGGCTTACATTACATTTTTTTGACATTCCAAAGGAACAGGTGCAATAACAAATTCAGAATAGAGATCTTGTACAGAGAAAATAATAATAATAATGATAATAATAATATTATTATTATTAAATAAGTGAATACAAATAAAGATATATATATATATATATATATATATATATATATATATATATATATATATGAATAATATATACTAAGTAATATAAAACAAATTAATAATTATGCTAGGGTTTTGCGTGCAGAGTATATTTTTCAAATATATTTAGAAGTTTCATTACATATTTACTTTTCATGATGTGAAGGGGGTAGATAGAACCTGGGTTTCACTTTCATATATCTGCATTTGTGGATGTGAAACTTTGCAAGAATAATTATAGTATTCACCAGGAAGTCCCATTCGTTGTTGTCCAAAACCGCTCCATAACTAATGTCATTTTGACGGAACGGCTCAACACGAATCTTTGTGTGCAGCCAGTCGTGGATGCCAGTCCAGAGAGCTTCAGAATGTATACATTGAAAAAATAAATGAGGTTTAAAATAGGTTTCTATATTATCACAAAATGCACATTTGTTTGTTTCAAAGCCACATGTCTGACGTAAAAATTCACCAGATGGGTGCACACCATTTAACACCTTGAAGTGTATTTCTTTTGCCTTTGGAGTTATGGGCAATTTTAAGTATTTGGAGCGTAATGAGTATTTGACATTCTTGTTGAAGAATTGTTTAATGGAGTTTTGAAAAAGGGTAACATCATCAAACATCTAATTGTTTTATTAGGAATTTTAAAACTTTTGAAATCATAGTTTTCAACTTCAAAAAGAAGATATAAAAGTTTGTAGGACGGAGTATTAGGGACCTTTATAAACAAAATTAAAAAAATATGGAGTAAATTACTGACCCCCAAAAAAGTCTGAAAAGTTTTTTTTGAAGTGTGGAGTCTGACTTCAGTCAACACTTTAAAACTTTAACACTAACTTTAGGTCCAAAAATCCACTACCGCCCTACTATACTCCTTAATCAAGTGAGATTTCTTTAACATAGTAGGTCCTGTTCTGCAGATAAATTGAGTATCATAATATAATGTAATAGTATTCAACATTAATGTGGTAAATGGACTGAATTTATGTAGCGCTTTTCTAGTCGTGTTGACCACTCAAAGCACTTTATACTGGAGCCACATTCACCCATTCGCACTCACAAACGCACACACATTCATACACAGATGCAATTATCGGTAGCACATATTTATATATATATACATATATATATATATATATATATATACACTACCGTTCAAAAGTTTGGGGTCACATTGAAATGTCCTTATTTTTGAAGGAAAAGCACTGTACTTTTCAATGAAGATAACTTTAAACTAGTCTTAACTTTAAAGAAACACACGCTATACATTGCTAATGTGGTAAATGACTATTCTAGCTGCAAATGTCTGGTTTTTGGTGCAATATCTACATAGGTGTATAGAGGCCCATTTCCAGCAACTATCACTCCAGTGTTCTAATGGTACAATGTGTTTGCTCATTGGCTCAGAAGGCTAATTGATGATTAGAAAACCCTTGTGCAATCATGTTCACACATCTGAAAACAGTTTAGCTCGGTACAGAAGCTACAAAACTGACCTTCCTTTGAGCAGATTGAGTTTCTGGAGCATCACATTTGTGGGGTCAATTAAACGCTCAAAATGGCCAGAAAAAGAGAACTTTCATCTGAAACTCGACAGTCTATTCTTGTTCTTAGAAATGAAGGCTATTCCATGCGAGAAATTGCTAAGAAATTGAAGATTTCCTACAACGGTGTGTACTACTCCCTTCAGAGGACAGCACAAACAGGCTCTAACCAGAGTAGAAAAAGAAGTGGGAGGCCGCGTTGCACAACTGAGCAAGAAGATAAGTACATTAGAGTCTCTAGTTTGAGAAACAGACGCCTCACAGGTCCCCAACTGGCATCTTCATTAATTAGTACCCGCAAAACACCAGTGTCAACATCTAGAGTGAAGAGGCGGCTGCGGGATTCTGGGCTTCAGGGCAGAGTGGCAAAGAAAAAGCCATATCTGAGACTGGCCAATAAAAGAAAAAGATTAAGATGGGCAAAAGAACACAGACATTGGACAGAGGAAGACTGGAAAAAAGTGCTGTGGACGGATGAATCCAAGTTTGAGGGGTTTGGATCACAAAGAAGAACGTTTGTGAGACGCAGAACAACTGAAAAGATGCTGGAAGAATGCCTGACGCCATCTGTTAAGCATGGTGGAGGTAATGTGATGGTCTGGGGTTGCTTTGGTGCTGGTAAGGTGGGAGATTTGTACAGGGTAAAAGGGATTCTGAATAAGGAAGGCTATCACTCCATTTTGCAACGCCATGCCATACCCAGTGGACAGCGCTTGATTGGAGCCAATTTCATCCTACAACAGGACAATGACCCAAAACACACCTTGAAATTGTGCAAGAACTATTTAGAGAAGAAGCAGGCAGCTGGTATTCTATCGGTAATGGAGTGGCCAGCGCAGTCACCAGATTTGAACCCCGTTGAGCTGTTGTGGGAGCAGCTTGACCGTATGGTACGCAAGAAGTGCCCATCCAACCAATCCAAATTGTGGGAGCTGCTTCTAGAAGCGTGGGGTGCAATTTCTCCAGATTACCTCAACAAATTAACAGCTAGAATGCCAAAGGTCTGCAATGCTGTAATTGCTGCAAATGGAGGATTCTTTGATGAAAGCAAAGTTTGATGTAAAAACAATCTTATTTCAAATAAAAATTATTTCTAACCTTGTCAATGTCTTGACTCTATTTTTTTATTCATTTCACAACGTATGGTGGTGAATAAGTGTGACTTTTCATGGAAAACACAAAATTGTTTGGGTGACCCCAAACTTTTGAACGGTAGTGTATATAAATGCAGAATATAATTAACCATAATATCACTTAATGTTAATATTTGATACAAGAAAACTACACAAACTTTTACTGTGAAATCTTTGTCGCATAGAATGACGTAACGAATTGGTAGCGTTCGATTGGCCGCTGAACCGGCTGACGCGGAAATGACGTAGGGACTCCAAACATCACGGCGTAATTTTCAAACCGCCCACTGGATAAATGTTAGAGTAAGTGATTCTGACGGCTTATAAAGGTTGTTATTATGGGCTGTATTGATCGGTTAATCTCACACGAAGCCGTCGGAGGCGTTTTTCCTGTTGGCAGAAGGAGTTAGAAGCTAAAAAAAAGGCACAAATTACCGGGAAAAACCGCCTTTGTTGTCGTTTTAGTTCACTTCACCGCGGCTACTTCAGCATAAGATGTGATTTTACTCTGTTTGTTTTTAAGGCCGGAAGCTTTAGACGGTTTATTGGTGAAAATAAAATATATTGTGGCATTTTAGGGATACATATAGTAGAGCAGAAGGTTTAAAAATGGCGACAGCGTTGAAAGGCTTTTCTGCCGCCGCTGAATCAACCAGCGAGTCAAGAAACGTCCGGTAAAAACAGCACGTTCTTGTTATGAGCAGCTAATTGGTGGTCGGTTATTATGGGGTGGCAGGTCTGTGCACGCAGAGAGACGCTCCCTGTTGGCATGGTAACGGCAGCAGATCTGTGATGGTTGCAGATCAACTCCCAGCAACCAGAGGTCTGCATAACAGCTAGACTGGATTTGTTCCCTAGGGATAAATATCACATTATGGGGAAAAATACGTAAATAAAACACTGAACCGGTGCAGTCCTCACTCAATAAAACAGTCCAACCACAGGATATTACAGCTATTAAAAAAATAAACGTGTTAGTTGAGTGATTTTGGAGTTATTTTGTATTCTAAGTGCCTCTGGGAGGAAGAGCTGTGTCGCTGCATCCACAGGAGGAGCTCTGATCCAGACAATCAGATATTCAGGTTGTGTAAATTATATTAATCTATTTATGAAATGTATTCATAAGCAGGAAACCAGAATGCGCTCGCAGCAGAAGGACACGCAGGAAGACGCACAGGGTCAGGATTTGAACCTTCCTTTGCGAAGGCTGCAGTAGCAACCAGAGGGTGTCACCAAGTCATTGCTTTGCAAGTCTCGAGTAAAAACAGGCAAGTCTCAAGTCTTAAACCTCGACTTTCAAGTCATTTCCAGGTATTTTCCCTTAAAACAACGTTGCAGTTTAACGTTCAGTGTGAATTATAAACCGTTTGTTCTTTTTAAATTCTTCATTTATTTGTGTCCCTGGTGAAACAAGTACAACTGAGCTTAGCACCTCCGTGTTGTACTTTAATTTAAAGTACAATTACATTTCATAAATCTAATAAATGTCATTTAATCTGCTTTTATTTTGGTGCTACAGTCCCATCCTGGGCCCCTTTTAGCCCCTCTTTATTAACCTCCTGGATACGCCCCTGCTCAGCAGCACGGAGGAGTTTAGGAGGTTAGGAATAGTCACTATTAATCAGTCCAGAAATCCGTAGGAGTCTCTGTGTCAGGAGAGACTGAGAAAGTGTTTTTTTCTTAGTTTGGTTGCAGCACAAACTAAGAAAGCAACGAGTCTGTTGATTTTGACACTAAAGTTGCTTTTTGCCAGACCGAATGCAAAGACTTCTGAAAGATGCGCCGTGCGTCACTGATCGTTTCCCTCATGGACATAAGAATCACGTAGGTGACCTGTTTCTGATTCAAAACGGCAACTTTCGCCAAACGTGGCGGATTTTGATGTCCGGAATGAAGAAACCGTTCACGTATTTTATTCTCGATCCGGCTCACATTAGAAACAGGGAGTGTCCATGATATGCGACACCGTCAAATATCGGGAGAAATTTGGGAGAATGGTGGCCCCGGGAGATTTTGGGGAGGAGCTCTTAAATTCGGGAGTCTCCCGAGAAAATCGGGAGGGTTGGCAAGTTTGGTATTTGCATTGGTCTTTTAAAAAACCATATCGGTCAACCTAATATGAAGAACAGTTATTTTTTTCTACTTCTGGTACCACTTTATATAAGTAGGCACAATTAATATATATTTGCAGAATTGTAAAGCGTTATATAATGGCAATCTATTATTATAATTATTATAACATTAAATATAACAAAGCACAAATTAGTTTTAAAATTTAAATACAAGCAACTATTTGAGCATATAGAGTAGATTTGTGCACATATTTACATTTGCACACTTTAAAAGACCAGAAATAGTTGGACTTGATCAATTTATGCAACGTCCCATGAGCCTTTGCTGTAGCATGAGACTGGATCAAATTACCTCCCAAGTTTTTGGGTCACCATGCAGGCTGCAGGCTTAAGCAGCGAGCAGCGTTGTCATGCACACAGAGACGAGATCAATACTAAATCATTCTAAATGCTTATGTATGACTTAGTTGTCAGATTTTGTTTGTTATTTACGGAAAATAATGTTAAATAACTGTATAATAAATAAATGTACTTGGATATACTATTTGTATTTTGTGTAAAATATTAGATTTGGCCCCTGGCGCTACGATAGACTTTCGTTTTGGCTCTCTGAGTGAGGAAGTTTCTCTCCACTCGTGTTTAAATCTATCGTTTCCTGCAGGAGGAACTGAGCTGGGTGGGAGACATGCAGCCGGGACCGGACGATCGGAGCAGACGGCCCGGCCGCAGCAGGAGAACCGCCGGCCGCAGCTCCAAGGAGGATGCCACCAGGTCGGGTTTATCCACAGGAAACTCTTTCAGCGTGACAAACTGCACAAACACAATGAAGCTGATGTAAAAACCACAGAAAACGAGAACTTTTCCCAACTTAATTGGGACAAATTATAAAATAAGTCTAACAGAAGTTGGATAGATCAACTGGGAATGTTTTTGTTTCAACAAAATCTTGTAATCATAACCAAAATTGGCTTCCTTTGTCTTCAGGAGCCCAGTGGTATGTCGGCGAGAGGAGCGGCTGGGAGGCGAGGGAGAAGGGAGGAAACAGGAGGAGGAGCGAGGGGGGAGGAGGGCGGCCTCTGAGGGAGGCGGATGCAGCGAGGAGTCCAGGGAGCTGAGGTGGAGGCTCCACCTGCTGGAGAAGGAGAAGCTGAAGCTGGCATCCAGCCACAACCAGGAGGTAGACCCCCCAGATTAGAAACTTCATTGGTTTGGTTTCTGTTCATCATGTTTGATTTAGTTTAATTAAATAGATATACAACTAGGGATGCACCGATAATTAAACCGGTATTTGGTATCGGGCCCGATACTGCTTCATGAACCGATGAACGGGACAGGCTGCTGTGCGCTGTCTGAGTTTCGCTTTCTTTCTCCCTGGACAACTGAACATGGTGATCAGAGAGTAGGCTAAATATTCCTCTTCAGAATCTGAATAAGACAATAATTCCCGGTTGGAAACTCTGATATTTCGGCATCATAAGTTTTATCTTTCTAAAACTCGCTCTCTCTATGTTGTGACCGCATCAGCTGCATGCTATTTCTCTCACTCGCGGAGCTGCATAAAAAGCTGATTTACTCCAAAAGTTTCCATGGTAACACACCCAAAAATGTGTCTTAAATTAAAGTTACAGATGTCCACCATCTCCTGATGTAAAGTAGTAATTAACTTAGTGGTCATATCTGCAGCTGTGGCTCGTTAAAGGCCGCGACCATGGCGCTTAAAGAGTTAAATGTTCCTGCTCAACAAACGAAATAATTAACGTGGTGTAAAGAAAATTCTGAGGGAACACAGAAAGCAGCGTTCTGATGATGGATTCTTTTAGGAAGAGTGATGCTGCGGGCCTGTTTCAGTCCCTGGGAATCTTGGTCGTTAACTCTTTGAGTTCCCGGATGTTTTCAATGTGAATGTGGAGACGCCTGCCGGAAAACGGAAAGTCGGTCGCCTTTCAGCTGAAGGTCCAAAACACGCCGACCTCCTTCCACCCGCTTACAGGACGCTTACAGGACCATCATTTTTGTCCAGGCCTGTTTCATGCATTTATTTTTTAAATAACTCTGTTGAAGCATGGATGAAAAGCAATGTCTGACTTTCATTGCCAACATTTATATAATTTTTATTTATTATTACTTTTGTCAGATTAAAGTTATTTCTGTGACCATTATGAGTTTTTCTTTGATTTAATGAAGGGTACCAACAATTTTGTCCACGTCTGTATGTAAATTCTGATTTGTAGGCATTTTAAATTCAAATTTTTACAATCAAATAAATCCGAAATCACTTGACAAACACAGTCGAAATTTACATCATTAGTTATAATTTAAATCTAAGTACAACATATGTGTGATTCAGGACGTAAGACAAAGCGGACCAGAAAATAAATTTTATCGCTCCATTGACTTCAATTCATTATTTTTTGGGCCAGGGGACCAATGGGCCGACAGGAAGGGGAGGAGACTTAGGCTCCCCATGAAGCTGACCCTTGGTGGAAGTCTCTTGTTGCTGGCATGAACAATCGATCTGCACATGGATCCTGCTCCTTCCTGGTTATTGACCAATAGTAGAGGAGCTGGACTAAGTAGGGCAGCCCTTCTAATTTGCATAATGAGGCAGAAATGCATAAAGTTAAACAAAAAGACGAGGGAATGTACGAAGGAATGCACGTATAAGGAAAATGAAAAACAAAATATATATATATTTCTGCTTTTATTTTTTATTATGTCAGTTTTGGTTCTCCGTAGAGTTTATCTGGATGATCCTAAAAATCAATAAGAAATATTAGCTGAAGCTCAAACAAAATAGACAGGTTAAACTACTAAAGCATCAAATTGTAACGATGGTAAAACAATGATTATTAAAGAGCTATTTTACATTTTATTTTAACTTCATACACATTTTTTGATATGTTTAACATTTTTTTGTTAATTTAAAGGTACAGTAGCCTATATATAATTTTATTCATTTAAATGTATTTGAATTTTCGATTTTTATTTATTTATATTTATTAAGTCTTTTTTGAATTTTAATAAAATAATTACTTACAAGGAAACCTTCCTAGCTACTACACAAAAAATATAACTATTTAAGACTTTTAAATAATCTATGCTGAAACAAACTAAACTAAATGGAGTAATATTCACATTTCAGCGTTTATCGGGGGCTCCGGATGGGTTTGGGGGGGCCTAAGCAACTGCTTAGGTCGCTTTTGCCTTGGGCCGGCTCTGTAAATTACTAACATAATTTAAAAATTGGCTAATAACTTTATTTTTCTTTGTATTTACTGATGTTACTCACGTCTCTTAACTTGATTTGTTTCTGTGTCTTACAAACTTCATTATTAAAAAAAATGACTTAATTTAATTCCTAGTTAAAATTAGTTCATTGAAGAATAACGAAATGTCCAGGGAGGAACTTAAAATACCTGTTCTACATCTTGTAATAGTTACGGATAATTATCAGTATCGATCAATATTGATTTGCTCTTTTTCTATATCGCCCAGCCCTACTTTAAACACCTGTGTGTGTGTGTGTGTGTCCAGGTGTGCACGCTGCAGGCGGAGGTGGCCCGCCTTCGCTCCTCGATGGAGCGAGGCGAGGCTGAGCGGGCGAAGCTGCAGTACCAGCTCGCCGCGAGCCGCAGAGACGCCGAGCGAGTCGCCGAGCGAGTCGCCGAGCGAGTCGCCGAGCTCACCAGGGACAGACGCGCTCTATCAGGTGAACAAATCAGCAGCTTATGACTCTGTGTTTGTGTGTGTGTGTGTGTGAGGCGATGCTCACAGTCTAACAAACATGTTCGCTGCCAGCAGCACAGCGTCTCACTGCGTTGGGTTTTTTTATTCTGCGGCAGAGCGAGCGGAGGAGCTGCAGCAGAGCGTCACCGAGCTGCAGAGAGCTCTGCACATCACACAGCAGGCAAGGCAGGAGGACCAGCATGCTTTGCAGCGAGAGGTGGAGGAGCGCGACCAACTCATCCAGAACTTCAGCTCCGAAAACCAGCGACTGCACCAACTGCTTCAGGTCTGACCCCTAAAATAAAAAACCTCAAGCCGTATGTGTGTAGTTTTTGCAGTACATCTCTGAAAATAGCCATTAAAATATTATGTAATAATAATTACGTAAAGCACATTAATTGCAAAATATTGGCGATATTGTAAAATATGACTTTAAAAATCAGTTTTAGAATACATAGGGGCGGGTCCTCTTTTCAGGGGAAAGCCATATTAGATGACGTATTTACTTCTACAAGAGCCCGGACGGACAAAGCGCACGGAACAAGCCCGCTATTAAAACATTAATTTCCCCTCAAAATGCAAAAAAAGTTTCGCCATAAATACATTTTTACCTCTTCGCTAGTTCCAGGCGATGAAAGACAGAATGATGTACTCGTCATGTTGCTGCAAATAGATAATTCTCAGGGAACTGAGCGTTTGAAAACAGCACTAGTTGGACCTCCGTTGTTGAGTTTCTTAATCGACGACACAGATACCGCATGCTTGTGATAATTCAGGTATGCACTGCCCCCTACTGGTCGAAAATTACACACTGTGCCTTTAATATAATATATGAGATCAGAAATGGCGCAGTAGAAGTCCAATAACCTGATAAAGATTTGCTGTTCCACATACAGAAATCCTATGAGGAACTTCAAACTCTCTCGTAGCGACAAAAGTATTATCTTTCGGTTTATTCTGAAGATTATTCAGTTATTGACTATGATACAAAATACGTGACTTGAGTTTTACCAAGTTCAGAAAAACAGTGCAACTGGAGGATCGCTAATCATATGAAGCGTGAAGATATAATGACTGTGCTTAAAAAGTAGCTTATTTAGTTAGAAAATGTGGTATAAGCTAATGTACCACTCCTGTTGCCTGTTTGCAGTTAATCAATGCCATGAATCTAAACTATAAAGAAAAAATGTTGCGTTTGTCCAACATGACAAGAATAAAACTTACACCATAGTTCAAAGCAGTTAAAAAATGACTCAAAACACATCCATTAAGAAAACTTTATTTTAAACCATTTTATGCAATTGCAGAAAAAATTATTGATTAACAGAAACATTTTTTTCTGTTAATCAGATGTTACATTCATTTCATGTAGTTAGTTTTAACATTGCACATATTATTGGTATAAATTTAGGTTCGATGCTAATTTGATCCACCAGGCAAATAGGGAATGAAACCAACCTTTCAATCTCAGTATGTAGAACATTTTATTGCTGCGCCTATTAGTCAAACAAGACTTTGAAATTGTGTCAAAATATGTATTTGAGTAGGCTCTGCTTTTTCATAATTTCAGTTCAGCTAAATATTGAAAGGTCGCTTTACCGTACAGTCCTAGATGCTTTTATGCTGTTTCACTATAAAACATATCCTATTATTAGGGGTAGTTTACTGTTTTTCATGATTATTTATCTTATTTTTTTGCGATCTAAAGTAATATTTTAATTTAAAGTTGCATATTTGAAATACATACACAGATGTTAAAACTGATACATTTATAAATATTGGTTTTTCACATTGTTAATTTACATTTATTAGTTTCCTAGTGTCACTAAAACCTTTAAACCCAAAATAAGGTATGATTTAAAAAATATTCATTCTGTTATTCATTCCAATATATATCATATATAGAAGACACTAGAATGCCTGGATATATTTTTGGTGCAGGATATAATTGAGGGTTATATTTATTTACTGAATTGATCAACTAAGTTCCACACAGCTCTAACCCTATTCCCCACCGCTGCTTACATGAATCGCATGTAGTTAAAACTCTGACCCCTAGATGGTATCAAAACAGTTCTAACTGTATCCATAGAGGAATGTGCATCGGAATTTGTGGAATTCATACACCTTCTGGCATTATTAACAATGAACAGGTACGATGCTAACTAGCTTCAGTCGTCTATAAGGGCTTAATAATACAAACTAAGTGTAACCTATGGGATTGTACACTAAATGCTCAGTATGTGCTCTTAAAGAAAGACAATCATCCAGCCTGGATGAAAATAGAGACAACAAAATATATTATAGTATCATCTGCATAAAGGCGCACTTCATTCCTCCCAGTATTATGGCTCATTTACCAAAATAATTCACAGGGCCGAACAACGAGCCTTGGGGCACTCCTTTAAAACCTCCTGATAGCCACAGTTGTCTCCTTATGCAAAAACCCACTTTGTGGTTGTTACTTCTGGAGGCGTGTTTTTATAACGAAGAGTGAAAGTAACAATAACTCAAACGGAAAAGACTCTTAAAGAGACAGTAGCAAAATAAATAGGCATAAGGAGTAAACTGCTGTGGTTTACACATTTTTTTGTTTGTTTGATTTTAATTTGAAAAGTAAATTTAAATGGTTTAAAAGTGTTACGTTAATGGTTTGAAACCATTTAAGCCATTCCAAGACTCATAGTTTGGTTAAATAAGTGTAATGTGATCGAGTAACACCTGAACGTGAACACACCAAATACAAACAGTGGGACACAGTCTGTCCTTTTTTTTCTTCCCAGGAGCAGGAGGCGGCTCTGGAGGAGTCTGAGAGGAAGATGGCCGACGTGCTGCGGGAGAGACGGGAGGAGGCGGAGGCAAACAGACGACAAGCCGAAGAGCTGAAGACCCTGGCAGAGAGGAGCTGCAGGGAGAAGGAGGTGAAGTTTTCAGACATCTGTTGCTCTTCAAGTGGAAAACACGGCGACAAAGCAACTGGGTCAAAGTTTGCTTTTAATCCAGCTTGCAGATCAGAAGGTGAAGTCCCTGGAGTCGAGCATGGAGGCGGAGCGAGCGGCTCACCTGGAGTCCAGGTATAGCCTGGAGGTCCTCCAGGTAACCCAAACAGAGATTAGAATGAGTTCTGCACACATTAACACCACTTTTGCCCCACTTCCACTAAGGCCAGAACGGACAGGTTTTGTTTCCGTTACCATCTCAAAAGAACTGTAGTGGGCGAGGATGTAGGCGGGCTTTAGCTTAACAAAAGCTCCAGCAAAAAGCATCTCTCTTAAATTGTTGAAGATTTAACTTTTGGAAAACAGATATATATATTTTTTTAACCAATGTACTACTAAGACTTCCTTAGCTCAGAGTGATGTTAATCTAGCCATCTTGATTTACAAGGATACCAGTTTTTAGTTGGACATTCAATTCTAGTCATCTCCAGGACAGGGTGATTGAAATAAAAGCAGGTTTTTCAAAATATTTTTTATCACTTGCGATTTCTTCTTATGAAAAAAAATCAGGTAGGAGTATTTTTTCTGAAACCAGGAAGAATATCTGGGAACCTGAACGTACTGTGAACAAAACTTCACCAGTAGCAGGGCATGAACCCTGACCCACTGAACTGGAGTCACCAACACTAACCATTCAGCCAACATGGTGAAATGGACCAGATCTCCACGTTGTTTAAGAGTTATATAATCCGCGACTCATATTGATTTTCTTAATAATTTTAGGCTGCTTGCAGTTAACTGCAATGTTCTGCTTATTTGAAACTTTAAACTAAAGCTCAAGCCTAGTTTATGCTTCTCCGACCGCAAATTTGCGCTCAGACGCAGACGTTTTCTGTTTATAGTACTCCGCTCTTCCACTTCACTCTCTATTGTTTTTTCAGCGTTGCTCAACCAGGACAGCAGGGGGCGCTAAGTTTTCATGGCGTCTCGGCCTACTGTCACACAGTGCCGCTTCTGTTTTTTTCTAGGCTTGTGAACACATTTCTTTTACTCAAGGAGAAATGAACGACAGAAAGTACGTTTTGATTAAGCTGTGAAGCTTTTTACTAGAAGTGCGGATGATAGAATCCTCTAGAAACACATGGAAACAAACACAGCAACCTTTTTTGTTTTTTTCCTACACATCCTTGTGTTCACAATCACCAAAGGGAAAGATAAAAAAAAATTATCCTTTCAATATAAAGCATATAGTGGCCAAATGCTATGGCTGTTACTGAAACTGACCAATCAGATGCATACGCTCTACGTTGACGGAGACGGATAGTTAAAAAAATGGATATCTTCTCCGTGCGTTCTTGCTTAGGTGACGGAGAGCCCTTGCTTTGTCAGATAATGGCGATGCGTCAATCCGTCTCTGTCAAAACGGAGAAGCA
The DNA here is from genome assembly GCA_028564705.1 of Apricaphanius iberus. Classification (NCBI taxonomy): domain Eukaryota; kingdom Metazoa; phylum Chordata; class Actinopteri; order Cyprinodontiformes; family Aphaniidae; genus Apricaphanius; species Apricaphanius iberus. The sequence continues at coordinate 944,828 of JAPXFQ010002186.1, forward strand.
TAAACTAAGCTTATAGGCTCTTGTGAGTGGATAACATTAGGCGTCTAACTCCCCGTATAACCTTATCGGCTTAGTGTGGACATTCAATTAAATTTCAATTCAATTCAGTTTATTTATATAGCGCCATTTCACAACAGATGTCATCTCAAGGCACTTTACAAGAAGAGTTATTACAATACAATGTTTAATTTAGGAATTAGAGAACCACAGAAGATTGGGTCGTGTAATTCTCAGCAATCCCTCACACTGAGCAAGCACGAAGCGACAGTGGAGAGGAAAAACTCCCCTTAAAAAGGAAGAAATCTCCGGCAGAACCTGGCTCAGTACAAGCGGTCAGCTGCCGAGACCGTCTATGGTTTGGAGAATACAGAACAGAGACACAGAAAGAGCAATAGAACTGATGCAGAAGCAGAAGTAGGAACTGACTCTAATAATGTCCTCCAACAGCCTAAAGCAGCATAGCTACTAACATTAACCTGTCTCCTAGCTACTTGGAGACCTAGCTACTAACACTTTCTACCAGGCTTACATTAATCTACCTCTACCTAGCTACTCTACCTGACTACTAACATTAACCTATCTCTTCCTAGCTACCTGTCTAACCTGTCTCTAACTACCTGTTAACATATCTCTAACTGTAAGCTTTGTCAAAGAGGAAAGTTTTTAGCCTAGTTTTAAAGAAATACAAATTGTCTGCTTCACGAACCAACCCTGGGAGCCGGTTCAATAGGAGGGGAGCCTGATAGCTGAAAGATCTGCCACCCATTCTACTTTTAGAAATCCTAGGAACTACCAGTAAACCTGCAGTCTGAGAGCGAAGGTCTCTGTTAGGAACATATGGAACAATCAGGTCTCTTATGTATGATGGAGCTAGATTATTAAGGGCTTTATATGTCAGAAGGAGGATCTTGAATTCTATTCTAGATTTTACTGGGAGCCAGTGAAGAGAAGCTAAAACAGGGGAAATGTGATCTCTTCTTTTAATATTCATTAGAACCGTTGCAGCAGCATTTTGGACTAACTGAAGACTTTTAAACCTTTACAACAGAATGAATAAAAAGTGAATACTTTCTGAAGTTAACTGCTTGGCCTGACACGGCCTTAGTGTGATACCAGTAGTAACCGTTGTTACTGTGGTCCCAGCTCTCTTCAGATTATTGACCAGTTCTGACCTATGAGATCTTGCATGGAGCCTCAGGTCGAGGGAGATCATGGGAAATTCATGCTCTAATAATTGTTCCAACAGTTGATATCTACTCACCGAGCTGCTTGGCTGTTGTAGATTGGCTTGTGCAGGTGTACAATCTTGTCCCTGGTGTCCTTGTAGAGCTGTCTGGTCCTGACCACAGTGGAGATTTCAGTCTGACTGTTTCAAGGTGTGGACGGGTGTCTTTAATTCTGATAAATTCAAACAGGAGCCATTAATACAGGTAACTAGTAGGGGTGGGGCAAAAAACTGGATTCACATAAGAATCTAGATTCTTTGCTTAACGATTTTGAATCGATTTTTAAAAATAAAAAAAATCGATTTTCAAAAAAAAATATATGTATATATATATTTATATATATAATATAATATAATATATATATATGCAGCCTTGGAAAAAAACATTTAAGTTCACCTTATTATGAAGTATATTTAAGTATGTAGCAGTTTACTTCAGAAAGTCTTCACTTTTCCTTCATTCTGTTGTAAAGGTTTAAGAAAATTATCTTTTCAATACTAGAGTGCATTAAAAATCTGCAATATTGAAGACTCTCAGTTGATATTTACAAAAAAAATAATTAAAGAATTGAATCGGGAGAAAGCATTTTGTCTCAGCCCTACAAATTGGCACCTTTTCTTTTTTTCCACTAATATTATTGATTGTGAATCGATTCTGAATCAAGAATCGGTTCTGCATCGAATCGTCACTCCCCGAGTCGGAATTGAATCGAATCGTGAGTTGTTGTAAGATTCACATCCCTAGTAAATAGTGGAGGACAGAGGAGCTTCTTAAAGAAAAAGTTACAGGTTTGTTTGGGCTAGCATTCTTTCTTATTTGTAGGTCCTATGTAATTATTTTCTGCACCATTGTACAAATAAACTCTATAAAAATGACGATGTCCTGGAATTGATGCGTACCTATGACTAAAAATGACAGACGTCTCTTATCTTTTTAAGGAGAACAAGTTGCACTGTCGGTGGGTGCCAAATCCCGCCCCCCCACTGTACGTGTTGGTTGTATATATTAGCCCTACCCATCGGACGACATCTTTGCTTTTGTGTGTGACCCAGCAGCTGCGGGCGCGGGACCTGGAGGCGGCGCTGGCAGTGGAGCGCTCCGGCCAGCAGGAGGCGCAGCGCAGCCTGGACGTGCTGCGATCTCACCTCAGTGAGCTGGAGCGCGTCAACAGCCTGGAGAGGGAGCGGAGGGGTCGCACTGAGCGCGCTCTGCAGCGGTGAGCGTCGGCTGATCCTCCCATGAAACATGCCCGCATCAAAGTGCCTCCTATCAAATATGTGTGGTGCACGTTTACGCAGGCTGCAGATGGAGTCCAGTCGCTGTAAATCGGATCTGACCATCGCTTTGGAAACGGAGAGGAAGGCCGCCTCGGACATGTCAAAAACCCTGGAGGAGGAGAGGAGTCGACACGCCAGCACGCAGTCGCTGCTGCAGCAGGTAACGGGGGCAGCTTCACTTCCCAGGGGGTTTGTTTCCACAGCAGAACCAGGGGAATTAAGGTCCAGTCAGAACCATCAGATCCGGGTTGGTTTTACAGAGAAAGACGGCAGCTTGGCTACCGATCCTGAATTATAGCTTACGGAACATCTGAGGAGAGAATCAGGAGGCCTGAAGCTGCGGGGACCAAAGTTAAGCACATGTTTAGGAGAAGGAACTCGTTTTAAGCTGAATCTAGATGTTCCTGAATCATTATCAAGACTCAAGAGAAAATAGCTAACCTAAAAAACTAACAAAACGAGAGTAAATCTGTGCAAATGGAGAGGTTGTTGAGCAGCAAGAAGTCCTGTTTCCAGTTTAACACAAGCCATTGAATAGGAAGAAGTTGAACCGATCATATCCGATTGGATCATTTGCTAACTGGAGACTCTGTCCGACTTATTGATTGTGACGTTAACAGGAACAATTCATCATCATTTGTTGAACAAACAGGGAAAATAATGAAATCTATCATCCAATTCATTGCATTTTGTTCTGTGTGATAGAAGTATCGGCAAGTACTGAGTATTGGTTTTTAAAAAGTGGTATCGTTGAATCCCTAGAAAAAAGGTGAAACTGTCAAACGAAATCTAGCACTTTTTCTCACACATTATAATAACTATACTTACAGTAGGTAATAAATAAATATATCCTAGAGTAGGGTAAAAAGTACAGTTTACAGTAGGGATGGGTACCGATAACCGTTCCGACATCCAGACCGAAAAGTAGCGCACATTTCGGTGCCTTATTTCGGTCCTTTTTCCCCCCCTGAGATGTCAAATACTGTGGATTCTGGGCGTGCCGTCAGTCAAGAGCAATAAGGTAAACGTCTCTGTGCAAAAAGCTGCTAAAAATAAGGGCTGTGGAAATTAACGTACCAACGCGGGTGGATTAATTCCTAGAATTAACTTTTTTTTGTGTGCGTTTGTTTGTTTTACGCATTGAACGCATACAAAGAACAGCGTTTTGTTTATAATTCAGCCCGCAACTCATCAGCTCTCCGTCCTATCAGCCAAACTACGGATTGTTGTGCAGCAGGAGGTGTTTGTGGTCCTAAATGACATGGGAGTATTTTATTATTGGCGTATTGGCTTTGTGGTGATATAAGTTTATAAATTGTCTGTGGGAATTATCCGTCCGCTTCGGATATCAGCTCCGGTGTGTGCGTTTCAGTGTTTGCTGTGTGTGCAGTGCAGTCAGAGTTTTGGGTTAAATGCTTTGTATTTTTGTATATTTATGCATGTTGGCTCACTGTATAGTTTCAGTACATTACATAGTGAGATACCGCTGAGTTAATAATACGAAATTATTCAGTTAAGTGGACGTTTTCTGACTTAAATTAGTGCTAAAATATTAGCGGAAGTAGCTGTGTCCATTTTCACAATAGGAGCGTTTATTTCTTGTTGTTCTGTTTACTTTTGGAAAATGATCAAATGTGACATTTGGTTACTAAGTCTATATTACATTTTATTTATGTGATATTTATCACAGACTGCTGATATCTAAATGTTATGTTTATTCATATATTTGGCTTAGTTCTGCCTCTATTTGTTATTATTCATATGGGACAGCAAATAAATTATGAATGTGACTGTGGAGTTAAAAAAAAAAGTTAACTGATTTCTCCTATATTTGTTTTATTTTTATAGAGCAACTGCATCTAGATTTGTCCCTTTATTAACACAGAAAGTTCTAGTTAGTATTTTTTTGGGGTCATATTTAGCAATAGTGATTGATTCACAGCTACTGTGATTAATTAGATTAAAGATTTTTATTGTTTGACAGACCTACAAAAAATAAAAATTAAAAATAAGAGGATATTTAGACCATGTTTATGTGTTTAACATTCTTTAGGCACCAATTCAAGCACCGTTTAAGCACCGGCACCGTTTCAAAAGTACCGGTTTGGCACCGGTATCGGGTAAAACCTAAACGATACCCATCACTAGTTTACAGTGTTCTCACTTGATCTCAAAATGCAGCAACAGACTAAACAAACAGAAGATTACTGTAGAAAACAGAAGGCCTCCTTTTGCAACGATACCATCTTTATCAAACCGATAAGACATCGGTACTTGGGTCTGAGTACTTGCCAAAACCGAGTACCAATGCCGATACTTCTGCCACAGAAAAAATGCAATAAATTTCAAGACTGGTTTTATTTATTTTTCTCTGCTTGTTCCAACAAATGATGGTGAATTAGATAAATAAAAAAAAAAGATAAATATGACAACAGAACAGAAATTTCAAGTGAAAAAAAATAAAAACAAATTCTGTGAAATTATCGCAGTTTCCACATTTTAAGTATCGGCTCATAGTATTGGTTAACTAACCAGCACTTATATGATACCACTATCACTATTGGTGCATCCCTAGTTAAACCTTTTTTTTATTTCTTCCCCTTCTGACTGAGTTTTAGCTGTTTTCTAGTTTGTAAAGTGATGAAACCTGAAAACCTGAAATCTGCTCTAACGTTCCTCCCGTGTTCTGCTGCGTTCAGGCTGCCAGGCAGCAGGCCGAGACAGAGGAGGCCTTCCTCAGCACCCTGCAACAGATCGCAGGCATGCTGTCGCCTCAGCAACAACCTGCAAAGAATGATGGGAAACCGAGTCCCGCCGAGGTCCTGCGGCTGCTGGCGACGACCCTGAGCGCCGGGCAGCAGCGACTGCAGAAAAGCGCCGAGCGGGTAAATAACACTGAGCTGCAGCCTCTGGTTTCCTACTAGAAGCTCAACTCCTGCTCTCTCTGTTCCCTTCACCAGATCCAGGATCTGCTGGAAGCGTCCGAGAAGCTACGCGAGGAGAAGCAGCTTCTCCAGCAGCTAGCCTCGGATCAGCAGAAACAGACCGAAGTAAGAGCAGCGAAGCAGGTTAAACAACGAGAACTGCTGCAGGTTGTAAACCTGGGCTGTGGTTCGTTCTTCCCCAGAGCTTTAACCTCTTAACATTCCTGCAATTTCTGCCCAAAATATTTTTAAAACGAATACCCAAATTAAAATTAAAGCTGTTCTTGAACCGTTTGGAGTAGAGATATGGCTGGGGTCTCGTTGGAAAGAAAACACTCTGAAATATTTTACAGAACAGTGAAAATATGTCCAGGTGCAATTGTTGTCCACTTATATCATTTTTAATACAGAGGAAAATATAAAATTTTGTGTACGCTTATTAAAATTTTATAAACTATATGCTCAAAAAATAGTTTGTAGTATTGTGTGGTGACCCTAAAAACATTGTGGGTCTGAAGTCTGATTTATGACCTTTATCCACAACACAAATGACAGCAATAAACCAAAAAAATGAGCATTTTACATCATATATGATAAACTAAAGGTCAAATGTGGCCAAAAAAGGTTCAATCTGTGCCAAACTTGCTATTTCCTTCTTATAAAAAAGAAAAAACTCCCAATACCACCACTGTCTTGTCTCAAACAAAGCTCCACGGCTTCCACCATGTTGTATAATAACAATAAAGTGTGTTTTGACCCAGCGCTCAAAGGGTTACTTACTGTGCGTAACGCTGCGTAATTCTTTCCTTTCTGTGTTTGGATAAGTTTCTTTACGCTGGCTGTTTCCTATTGCAAAGATAAAGTCCAACCCCTCTTGTGGCATATTGACGTTTTCAGCGTTCATTGGCTGTTCGATGCGTCAATCACCATTGTTCTCGGCCGCGACCGGTTTGAAGCACGTACGAGAGAATAGGGACGGTACTTTTCAGCTGTCAGCCAATAGCAGAACACCAGGGTAACCTTTTCAGCTATTGGAAAAAGTAAGTTATAAGTCATAAACTAAGCCCTTCGGCATGTGGATTGTGATTTGAGCAGGACATCCACATGATATAAGAATCAGTGATAAAAAAAACATGGAGAAACGTACTCAATTCAATTTCAATTCAGTTTATTTATATAGCGCCATTTCACAACAGATGTCATCTCAAGGCACTTTACAAGAAGAGTTATTACAATACAATGTTTAATGTAGAAATTACAGAACCACAGAAGATTGCGTCGTGTAATTCTCAGCAATCCCTCATACTGAGCAAGCATGAAGCGACAGTGGGAAGGAAAAACTCCCTTTTAACAGGAAGAAACCTCCGGCAGAACCAGGCTCAGCACAAGCGGTTATCTGCCGCGACCGTCTGTGGCTTGGAGAATACATAACAGAGACACAGAAAGAGCAATAGAACTGATGCAGAAGTTTGTTGCAGGACGTGGAGAATTTTCCGTCACTGCAATGCCATCTTAGTCAGGGTCGTCAAGCAGGGCTAATCCGGAGCACCTACTATAATAGAAAACAGGTTAGTGCTTGAATTGACAGCACATCATGCAGTTGGGGAGAAGTAGGAGAGAAAGTAGGAACAGACCCTAATAATGTCCTCCAACAGCCTAAAGCAGCATAGCTACTAACATTAACCTGTCTCCTAGCTACTAGGAGACCTGGCTACCAACACTCTGTCTGAGTCCTCCTGACCCGTGGACGGTGTAGGGCCGGTAACGGCCCCCGTCATGCCGGGGTCTTCTCGGAGTCGGGTTGTTTGAGAATGCAGCCCAAAGTGGGTGGTAAACTCCATCTAAGGCTAAATACCGGCACGAGACCGATAGTCGACAACTATCTTAAGGAAAAATAGACAGAACTGAGAGGACAGAGTTGAAGAGGGCGAGAAACATTTAAGAGATAAACGGGTGGGGTCCGCACAGTCTGCCCGGGGGATTCAACCCGGCAGGTAATGGGCGGCCGCACTGTGCGGGAGGATCCCCTTGAGGGACCTCTCTCCGGCGCTGGCTGGCCCCTGTGGGGCGCATTTCTTCCGCGGCGGTAAGCCGCGACCGGCTCCGGATCTTTACCTGGCTTACATTAATCTATCTCTACCTAGCTACTCTACCTCTTCCTATCTCTTCCTAACTTTTGACACTCTGCCTGACTACTAACATTAACCTGTCTCTTCCTATCTACCTGTCTGACCTGACTCTAACTACCTATAAACATATCTCTAACTGTAAGCTTTGTCAAAGAGGAAAGTTTTTAGCCTAGTTTTAAAGATAGACAAATTGTCTGCTTCACGAACCAACCCTGGGAGCCGGTTCCATAGGAGGGGAGCCTGATAGCTGAAAGATCTGCCACCCATTCTACTTTTAGAAATCCTAGGAACTACCAGTAAACCTGCAGTCTGAGAGCGAAGGTCTCTGTTAGGAACATATGGAACAATCAGGTCTCTTATGTATGATGGAGCTAGATTATTAAGTGCTTTATATGTCAGAAGGAGGATCTTGAATTCTATTCTAGATTTTACTGGGAGCCAGTGAAGAGAAGCTAAAACAGGGGAAATGTGATCTCTTCTTTTAATATTCATCAGAATCCTAGCAGCAGCATTTTGAACTAACTGAAGACTTTTAATTGTATTCTGTGGACTACCTGATAATAGACAGTTACAGTAATCCAGCCTTGAAGTAACAAAGGCATGGACTAGTTTTTCAGCATCACTCCTGGACAGGATGGTTCTAATTTTTGTAATATTCCTAAGGTGAAAAAAGGAAATCCTAGAGACTTCTTTAATGTGAGATCTAAATGACATATCTTGGTCAAAAATGACACCGAGATTTTTTGCTTTATTACTGGAGGCTAATTTAATGCCGTCCAGGTGAAGGCTGGACGGCATCTGAGGCTATGAGAATATCATTAGTAACCTTCACCAGAGCTGTTTCAGTGCTATGATGAGCTCTAAAGCCTGACTGAAACTTCTCAAACAGCTCATTATTGTTTAAATGATCACATATCTGGTGTGCAACTATTTTCTCAAGAATTTTAGATAAGAAGGGAAGATTAGATATCGGTCTATAGTTAATTAAGTCGTTTTGATCAAGAGAGGGTTTCTTAAGTAGAGGTTTAATTACAGCAATCTTAAACTCCTGTGGTACATATCCATTGACTAAGGATAGATTCATTATATTTAAAATTGGAGCAGCGATCAGAGGGAAAACTTCTTTTAAGAGTTTAGTTGGGATTGGGTCTAAAACGCAAGTTGAAGGTTTAGATGAAGCTAATAATTTTAGTACATCACAAAGTTCGGCTGCATTAAAGCAGTTTAAGCATATATAAGGTTCCCCCATTTTAGAGGCTGCCTCATTAACTAAGGAGGAAGCTAGCAGTGGAGTTGTTGAATTTTCAGAGCAGATTATGTTAGACTGTGGATGTAGGACTTGTGGGGCAACAATGTTATTGGAGAACATGAAATTTACCCTTGTGGATGTAAAAACACTGCGTGGGTGGGTGACAAAGACAGCTGCTGTGTTCAGACTCCTTAATTGGCATATATGGTTAAAAACACTGCTATTAGCTTTCCAATGATATAAAACTTAGAAATTCAAAGAAATTATAAAGCAGAGTTCCAGCGGAAGGTTAAGGGGTTAACTCCCTCCAAACAGCTGGGTTTATTTCATTCCACCAGCATGTTTCTCCTGACTAGAGGGGTTTTTGTGGTTCTGGAGGGACCCGGCTCAGATTAGGGTGATGGCCAGGCGCCCTTCCAAGCTCCCATACATCTCTAAAGATGAACCATCCAAACTAGTACTGGGCGATAGATACCTTACGCCATAAGGTAGAAATGATAGAAAACGTGCCAGCGGCAGAGATTTAACTTTACCTTCCTACTGCATGTTGATGATGTCATCAAGCTGTGCAGACATACTTTATACCAGGTATGAAAGGAGGATTAATTCTGATGTTCATGGTTCTTTACAATTGATACAGTAAGTTTAAAACTTGTTCCTTTCTATTTAACGGGGGGGGGGGGGACCGTTGAACTTGAATAGTTTTTTTTTATTCAAATATATGCAGATTGTATTTTTCTGTAATATTAAGTTCTTAAGTTGTCAGGAAGGCAGAACGAAATGTTTCTCATTTCAGTTTAAACAATTTCGAACTTTCGTAACATTTAGCTTTCAGCCTAAATATCTTCATCTTTATTTATGTTGCAATAATGTTTGTGTTGCCCAATTTTGGAAAAAGATTAAGAATATTTTTAAAATGCATTTTGCAAAGTAAATGTTCCTTTAATGTTGTTCAAATCTGTTTTGAAGTTGCTCTGCTGCAATGTATCTTCGGTATGAGAAAGATCAAAAGGAAGTATTTACAAATCTATCATGAGAAGAAGTGAATATATGACAAAAAACATGCTTCAGATTACACTGTTATATAGGTGGCATAAAAACTCCTCAGCAAGTAGAAGTTTTATTAATTTAATGCAGGAACTCAGAGTTCCACTGAAATAAACAATATCTGATGTTATGTTTTAATAAAACAGATATAAAAACATATAAGTGACAGCATTAAATTGCTCCATAGTCTTCTGATTTCATACTGGAAACGAACTCAGAAAAGTTGCTACGTTTTATTTAATTGGTTGATAAAATATAGTGATAATAATGGAGGTCGCTGTAACTGAAACCTGGCTGAAAGCAGCAGAGCGCTCCGCATCGAACGGGATGAACCGTCCCTCTCTGTCCACCAGGGGGCTCAGCGGGCGCTGGTCAAGCTGCAGGAGGAGGAGGCCGGTATCCGCCAGCAGAGCTCTGATTGGTCGGCGCAGAATGAGGAGCTGCAGGAGGAGCTGCGGCGAGCGAAGGAGGAGAGGATGAAGGAGGTCCAGGAGATGAGCAAAGAGTTCGAGAAGGAGTCGGAGGTGATCGTTTTTTATTTTATTTGTCAAGATTCTACCTCAACCAGCTATTTGCACCATTATTCTGGTTACTTTTTCAATTAATTTTATTTTGTATACTTAAAGAAACTTGAATCTGTTTAATTTTCTATTGTTCTGAAACCATTTGCACTCAGGTAACAATTTTGAGTTTGTTTTTTTATTGTCAGTTCAATAATTATTTAAAGATTTTTATAGACTTTTTGATTTATATTGCACACAGTGAGTATTCAGTTGTCTTTCACAATCAATGTGCTGCAAAAAAGTAGAACAATCGGCCTTAACAATCGGCTTTAGATATCGGGCCATCGGTGACCAAATGATTAAAATATCGGTATCGGCATCTGTCTTTAAAAAAACAAACATATCTGTCGGCTTCTACTTTAGTTTATTCTACTTTAATTTTATTACAAACATCTTCATCTTTTGTTAATTTATGTTGAGAGATTTTTTTTGCAGATTATTTTGGAAAAATAATTTAATATTCTTAAATGCATTTTGGACCGTAAACATTCTTTAGATAACATTGTAAACCTTTTTGTAGTTCTGCTGCAATGTATCTGGAAAGCAAGAACGTTCATAAGTGGTTATTTTGGCCTATATATATATATATATATATATATATATATATATATATATATATATATATTAGGGGTGCAACGATTCATCGATTGTATCGATGTATCACCCCTGCGATCAAATCGTATCGTTTAACAAAAATGTATATATCGCTTTGTATCGAATCGTTTGGCCTAATATCGATACGCATCGTATCGGTCCAAAATCATATCGTTACACCCCTAATACTAAAAGAACTAGCTTGTTCTAATATTGTACTTTGACTGTGGTTACATTTATAGACCTTTTGGAATACATAAATCAGCAAAGCAATTAAAATTCCTTGAAAAGGTTTATGGAGTAGCTTTCAATTAGTATTGGTAATAGGTATAGGTAATGTTGAATTAAATAATTATCATAAGTAATTCAATGCATGTTCAAGCAGAGACAAAATGGAGCCAATTTCCAGTTTAACATTTATTTTGAACAGATTAACAAATTGCAGTTTACAGAGAAAGTTGCCCTAGTTTCTCTGTGGTCCAGACTTAAAGAAATCTGAACCTTGAATGATCTTCATATTTAACTTTTATAGACATCGGAGTTTTCCCAAAATGTAGGCGTCTTCTTCTCCCTCGAAATCTGAACCAATCATATTATTCTAAACATTGTCTTATTCTTGATTTGCTGTTAGAGAATTAGGCATTCCTGAGCCTCAGAGAAAGACACTCCCAAATGTCAAATAGTAATTACCAGTCCTCTTTTGCTTTTTATTACCAAGGTCTTCCTGAGTTAGGCTGTATCACTCAGTACTTTTATGGCCGTGTCTTCCCTGGTCTGTTTCTTATCTATAGACATCCTGTTTTTGCAGCATGCAGTAATAAAACACTTTGTCTCAGAGGTCCACAAAAGTCAAACGTACTCCCAACATTATCCAAGGCTCTGATGTTCCTCAAGAGGTGCCCAATTAAAATGCTGGTAAAAACAGACTTTTACCTCTGAAGGTTTACTAAAGATATTTAACACATATGATCAAATTTTGCATACTACAATTCCCTCTTTTCAATCCATTTTTGAAAATGGATTGATTTACTCCTTCAGGGTTAGTGTTTAGAACTTAAGATCAAAACCTGTAAAGCTTTTTGAGAATGCAAAAAATCAAATCCAAGAAATTTCATCAGTTTAAAAACATGAAATCTTTCATATGATACCACAACAAGACTTCCAGATTAAAATTCAACACCCAACCTGTTAAAATACTTTTTAACCTTAACTCCTATTACTCAGAAAAATGTAAATCTGTTAATCATAGATTCACCCTCTTTTGGCATTAACCAAAAAATTTATTTTAACAATTCCCACAAACTAATTCAAAACCCACAATGTATAAGAATGTCTTACATGTGAAGAAATAATTAAATCTGACTTGATACATGTTGATACTGTGGAAGTAGCTTAGAAAATCCACGAACATAGACATTATTACTATGTTATATTCTGAAATAAATCAAACTTAAAAGTGTTAAGAAACCTGTGAAATAGAAGGTATTAAAGAACCCTTTAAAATGTAATCCTTGAGTCTATTTAGTCTTTTCTTCTAGTAGACCCTGTTGCTTAATGCAAACCTTAATACAACCTTAACAACAACTGGAAATTAAGAACTCCTGAAAGTTAACTGATTAAAAATTCTTTAAGAAACCCTCTTAGGCAGTGTTACCACTCTTCACCTGCGAATAAAATGGTTAATCAAATAGTTAAACAACCTGTAAAATGCAAAAAAATTATTAATAAATGTTCAGTCTTTATTTGTATTCTGATCCTCTTTCTTCACTCATTTTATCCCCCTCAATGGCTCCTGGCAGCTGGAGAGCGATATACAGAGCTGATCAGTGTGGAGGGCTCCTATTTTTTAGTGTTCCAGTTTTCACTCCCAAATTTGCAAATAACCACTCTCTGAAATGCCAATTACTTCATTAATTGAGCATTTCCCCCAATATACACAAATGCACAGACAGGCCCCGCTTCCTATAGCTTAGGCCACCGATGTGGGCTGGTCAAAACCTGCTGTGCAGCTGATTGGTGAGTTGTGATCTTCCTCTGTAGATCCCTCTTTTGAGATGGCAATTTCAAATTGCCCATCTCATTCATTGGCACATAGATCACACTGGATGAGTAATATCACCACCCAAACAACCTTCTGGGTGAGCTAGGCCCCGCCGCCTGTGGCCCCAGCTTCCGATTCAGCTTGGTCAAACCCTTCACGACCCTCCTTCGGCAGAATCCGACCAGGTTCGTCGTTGGCGTGGAGCTGCACTTTGTGTGTGTTCCCAGCTGTCATCTGGAACTTTGCTGAACCACTGGACTCCTCACGCCTTCGACCTGGAGCTGTACCTTGGACCCCTTCAGCAGCTGTAGTCAGCTGTGACCAGAGGAGACTGTGTGCTCCTCACGTGCTGCTGAATCCTGGAGATAATCCTGGGGGCATAAGCTTGTAAACATCTAAAAAAGACAGTTTTTTTTTTTTTGATCCGGTCTTGTGATCACTCCTTTTCAATCTAATTCAACTGCATTGTGCCAAGAAATTATTTCACCCATCTAAAAAATAATCCCTGGGGAAAGAGCAAATCCACATTATTTTGACACACCGTTGTTTTTCCTAAAAACTAAACCAAAAAACACCTCCCTCATTAAAGGATTTAAAAACAAGAGCAGGCTCAAGAATTTACTTTTTGTGTACAGTTCAACTGATTACTATCCATTTGCTTGTTCACCCAAATTGATTCTTAAATTTACTTATTTTATTTATCCAGTTTAAGACACTTATGTCTGTTCCATTACAATATATCCTTTCTTAAATTCAGTACATCCCTGTGGATGAAAACGTAAAAGAAACAAAAAAATGTTTTTTTTCTCTCTCACCAGCCAGCAACCCCCTGCTATCGGCCCAATTTTTCCTGCCAAATTTTGTTCCCGGTAAATGGTGGTATTTTACCCGGAGATAATCCTGGGGAAGACATGGGGTTATCAAAGTACGTAGAACCTCGGCCACCTTCGATCAGACAAACAGAAACTCTTGTGGTTAATTCAGCAACAGTGACATTGAATCAACAGTCTAGATCATCACTTCTTCAGCAGATACTGTCCATCTCACGCCAGCCAAGTGAATTCACACATATTGTCCTTGAAAGTTCAGCTGAGCATGAGAAAACGTGCTCCCCCCTAGGGTGGCCTCCAGTTCACCTGTGCCTCCCTGTGTGGGAGCAGAGCACAAGAGAGTGGTAATTCTGCGCTGGTCGTAAAGATGTTTCTCTCTGTGGCCGTTACGGCGGGCGCCTGGCACTATCCGTCATCAGCCCACGCACCCCCACCCATCTCATCTCCCCAGGATCATTTCAATTCCATCTCAAGAATGTTTATCTGAGGGATTTTGTGCTGCAGGATGAGAAAAAGAGAAAAAATATATAATTAGAGTAAGAAAAAAAAACAGACAGTCGATCCTTTCAGCTTATTCAAATCAAGTTACATTCAAACATTTTATCTTCATATTCATTAGTCTCCTTCCTTGAATGCTGAATTTAAATATCTTCCACACTCAGACTGCCTATGTGGGCTCTACTTTAATTTTACTTCAATCAGTTATACTAGTAATAATTTCTTCAATATTAATTCTGGTAAAAATATACCAATCAACAGGTTTGCTCTCTCCACCAGGAATAATAATCAATCCTTATACGTCTAATTAAACTGTTGTTCTAATACTTCCCCTGCGTATTTTAATCAATGATTCCTTCATTTTTCATCCAATTTATATTCTATATTTCATCAATGTAATGCCTTCCTCAATTTTTTCAATTTGATAAATGTCTCTTTCATCTCATGTGTAAATTAAACATTTATAAAGATGGAGCATCGCAATATCTCATCAACACACTTAGTTCTTAGAAAAACAAAATTAAATCAAAAAAGAAACAAACAAAAAGGCTGGATTTTTCTGTTAGATATTGCTAATACACCACTAAAACATTGCAATAACAAAAATAAAGGCAATAACCATCTGCAAAGGTTCTATCCCCTTTTTTTTCTGTCCCTCTTACAAACAGTCGCTATGGAAAAGTGGCTCTCCTGGTTTCGCTTCACTGAGGTTGAGACGAATAGCTCATATTGAACTAAACCCCTTTGTAATCAGACTTAACACCACTTTTCCCCGACTCTGTCCCTTTAATCAATTAATAATTTCTGCTAATATAAGTATGCTACTTACATTGAGATAACTGTTGTTGATGTTGAAAAAGGTTAAAAACATCAAATGTTTAAAACAAAACCAGAGAAGAGTACTGACCGATTAACACAACATAGTTTACAAAAACAGTCTTCAGTTTGCTATACTTCAAAGTCTATCTATATTTCTAAAGAAAAATCCAAGATTTAAATCACTGACAAAACAACTTCCCTATAAATATTTGCCAAACCTAAAGTATATATATATTTTTTTTTTAACACAATCCAATATCCATTCAAAGTACTTTTGCTTATATGATTCCTCTTTAAACAAACCCAAATGTGGTCACTTGCCCAAATATTCTTGATTGTAAACAATGAAAACTTTTCATACTTCAAAAACATCTGTCTGATTCTGTGAAAGAACTGAACATAGTCAAAATGATTTTTGCAACTAAAACTCCTCTTCAATTTTCGTAGGATGCACAATAGTCTAATTCCCCTCAGCAGTCAAACAACACAAAACAAAAAAATCAATAAAAGAGGGTAAAAAATAAAATAAAATAATAACAGACTAAAAAATAAAAACCAGCATTTTTCTTTTCAGTATCCCTCTTTTCCTCTCAGGCTTCTTTTTTATTGTATTTTCTCCAATGATAAACACCAAATTAAATTGAAGCTTCTAGAGACGTCAAATATATTACCACTGAATCACGCTTTCTTTAATCCAGCTTCCCAAATTAACATTTTCCAAAGTTCTAATTAATAAACAGACCGCAGTTCAAAAATCTGGGTCATAATCCAAATCGAACCAAATATATAAATTTTGAGAGAGAAAGAGGAAAAAACAAAAAATAAAAATAAGAAAAAATAAAGAAAATAAACTCAAAAATCTAAATAAATTGTCAGTTACAGAGTCCCCATTAATCAAATGATATATTATGTCATTATTCTAGGATCAGATCTATTCCAAAATGTTTTAGGACCTGTAAATTTACTCTCAGCATCAAATAAACTAGCTTAATCTTAAATTTCAAAACCAAAACCGATTCTTATTTGTCAAAACAAAATGTGTATTCAAATATATGGTAAAAATTACTTCAATGTAACTGGTCCAATCACATTTTGCCTCTACACGATCAAAATAAATGAATTTAGAATTTACTTCTTACTTTCAAATTAAACCATCATTTCGGTCACATTCATTATTTGTTCTTAAATAAATCTACCTAAGACTTTAATTGTTACTTTCAATCCTTAGACCAATTCCAAATTTATCCCCAGTCTGTTAAAAACAAACTGATTACTTAAAGATGACTCTGTGTTTTAATGTTTTCTGTTTTCTTCAAACTCAAACATTCAAATCCCACTAGTTAGAAAATATCACTATGATAAGTATTGTTTTGCATGGTATAAACATTCAATTTATAACGGAATTAAAATATGCTGGGTTACTCTTTGAGCCCCAGTTGAAATTTGATAACTCCAATAAGCATTTTGTGTCCAGAAAATCCTTAAGAATGTTCAATTGTGTAAATAATTTAACACCAGTCTCCTTTAGGTCATTCATTCAGAGACTAAGCTATATTTCTAAAGTCTATAGAGCCATCAGAAATAAGCCAAACATAATTTTAGCATAAATGATACTTATTTAAATCACAGACTCATTTTCTGTACCATTCAACACGGTGCTTATTAAAATAATTTAAACCAGTTTGTTGCTTTCCAATTAATACCGTTTGCTTTTCGTTAAATGCTTATAATTACTACTTATAGCTCTATCTTTATTTAGGCCAACTTAACAACTCCTGCTTAGATCAATCAAAAAAGCAAAAAATCCACCTATTTAAAGATTCAAAAATGCATCTTTTATTTTGACTATAAACGCCCCTCTTTTTAATTTTAAAGATGAAATCAAAAATTAAAACTACACCAAGTCAGAATCGACTCATGAGTAACTGTTCTTAATCATTTTCGTTTAATTGTAACATGCATAATTATCCCAAATAAATTTGGCCGTGTTACATCCTAATTAACCAGAAAAATTTAACAAAATCCAAATTCGTTTAAGTCTTAACAAGACAATCGTCTGCAGGAGTCTGTAATCACTTTCTATCCAAAATCAACTTTTAGCTTGCAACACATCGAACATGCAGTTAGTTTCAACCACAAACACATTGACACACAGAAACAACCACCGCTAGGTTAGCACAACAGCCTATAGCAACGTGCTACCGTTAGCGTTCTCTGTGAAACGAAAGCTAAAACAGCACAAAACGTACGGCGAAAAACTCCAAAAAATCACAACAAACACTTTAGAAGATGACTTACCGCAATACCAGGACTTAATCCGCACAATTTATACCACTGTACCAAACTTTAATTCGGCACGAACAAAACATCTTCCTGTTCGTCCACGCGGACTGAAACATATTTTTCCAATTTCAGCCGTCCCGCACAGCAAACACCGATTCAACTACGTCCTTTACAGCCCAAAACCATTAACAAAAAAACACAACCTTATAAGCTGTGGCTTTTAGACCCAATTAATTATTTTATCGCGGAGGTGTCAGACCAATCTGTTACAAGTTTCGTAGTCCGCTTTGAGAAATTTCCTGGCGCCGGCTTCCAGAAAACCCCTCAAAAGACTCGAACAGATGGCAGAAAACCGCCTATAACCACTAATTTATTTATCAAAACATATAGGCACAGCTATCGTATGTTAGCCGTGCTATCAAGCAAACAACTCAGACAGAATTAGCTCCTAGCTTAGGGCGGCCGCTCTGATGGCCTGTCGTAAATGTTCACAACTAATTCTTATAGATATTTAATTCCAGTTATCCATCATATTCAGTTATATATTTATTTATCTATGTTAATTTATTTATTATACTCGAGTTCATTATTTATACTATAACATTTTAACCCAGAACGCAACATCACCAGCACTTCTCGCCAAGCGCCTGCGTAAAAAACATCTCACACACACACAGTAATACACTCTTGTACAAGCAGAATTTAAAACACTAACCTCGTCGGAGCTCACCAAAAAACCAATGCCGGACCATTTTCCCATTTCAATTTGCGGTGCTGACACGCACGTTTGAAAGAAACGCAAGCAGTTCAAAGTAATCCGTTCAGATTAACAGAGGGCAACCCAGGCGCTCCTTAATCTATTTTCCGTTTGCCAGCCTCGAACAACCTTACGAAAGCGTCCTTCCGTAATTGAGATCGCCACTTCTCCAGCCCCGATCCGCACTTTGGTTCCGATTTTAGTCGTTGAAGATATCGGTCCGTCTGCTCCACTGTCCTGCAGAGTAACAAACTCCATCACCCAGCATGCACCGGTGTTTCTCTGCGGAGTGCAAAGCAGGTCGCAGTCCTGCTCAGAAGAGAGACACATACAATGGAGCCGCTTCAACCACGGGCTTGCAACAGTCAATCTGCCCAAAACAAAAACAAAAAACATATTTAACTTGCATGACAACATTACCCAATGTTAGATTAACCAATCAATAGAATTAAAAAAAACTACGCAACTCTGCGCAGATTGTCAATAGAGCAAATACATGTCCGTTTATTAACTTAAAAAAATAACTGGATTTTGGTCCAAAAACCCTGCACACGTCGAGGTCACCAAATTTGTTGTTGAATTAAATAATTATCATAAGTAATTCAATGTATGTTCAAGCAGAGACAAAATGGAGCCAATTTCCAGTTTAACATTTATTTTGAACAGATTAACAAATTGCAGTTTACAGAGAAAGTTGCCCTAGTTTCTCTGTGGTCCAGACTTAAAGAAATCTGAACATTGAATGATCTTCATATTTAACTTTTATAGACATCGGAGTTTTCCCAAAATGTAGGCGTCTTCCTGTCTCTTCGAATCTGAACAATCATATTATTCTAACATTGTCTTATTCCCCTTGATTTGGCTGTTAGAGAATTAGGCATTCCCTGAGCCTTTCAAGAAAAGACAGACTCCCAAAAGTCAAATAGTAATTACCAAGTCCCTCTTTTGCTTTTATTACCAAGGTCTTCCTGAGTTAGGCTGTATCACTCAGTACTTTTATGGCCGTGTCTTCCCTGGTCTGTTTCTTATCTATACATTCTTGCTTTTACAGCTTGCAATAAAACACTTTGTCTCAGAGGTCCACACAAGTCAAACGCACTCCCAACATTATCCAAGGCTCTGATGTTCCTCAAAAGGTGCCCAATTAAAATGCTGGTAAAAACAGACTTTTACCTCTGAAGGTTTACTAAAGATATTTAACACATATGATCAAATTTTGCATACTACAGTAAGTAAGTGCTTTGTCATTGTACAACCGTAAAACAAAATTGTGTCACTATCGAATCGATGTATCATATCAAAATCTACTGTATCGTATCAAATCGTATAGTTTAAAAAAAACGTATATATATATGTCGCTTTGTATCGAATCGTTTGGCCTCATCGTATCGGTACAAAAACGTATGGTTACACCCCATATATATAAATATATATAAGAATACACCGCATTAATTATCTTTATCACAAATGTTTTCGATTATATTGAAAGATAGCACAGATCCACAGCATCTTAGTATTATTTAAGACTTTCAGACTTTGACTAGGCCACTCCAAAACCGTCATTATGTATTTCAGTCATTGTGAGGTGGATCGTCTGGATCCGGATGATTCTCAGCCGTTGTTTTATTCAAAAGGAACAGCTTTTATTTCAGCGACCGATGAGATAGTAGCAGCTTCAGCGTTTCATGGCTGCAGGATAAAAAAACACTTGAAACCCAACAGTGTGTCTCCCTCCTGGTGAAATCTGACGTAGTGGAATGGGACATTAATGTAAAAAAACTGAAGACATTTATATGTGTGTGTGTGTGATTTTTTTAGGCCCATCTGTCCTTCCTCCACCGCCTTTATCAGCGTCTGCTGGCCGGCTACGTCCTCATCCATCAGCCCCAGAGCATTCTGGGAGACTTCACCTGGAAGGAGCTGTGTGACGTCATCGAGGAGCAGGTGGACCGGCTGACCTCTGACCTGCAGGAGGCCAACGTTAAGGTGAGCTTTTCCAGATGTGAGCAGGAATACCAGATAGTTGTTTCCCTGCGTCTCAACTTCAATCTCTGGTGGGAATGTTTCCTTTCATCCTCACATTTTGCCGTTTCAGCATCTTTTTATCTTTTTCTTTTCCCCCCCGCTCTCTTTCGCTGCCTCGATGTGACGACTCAATGCTTTGCTGTCCCGGTCGCCCCGCCTGGGTTTCCCGTTCTTCGTGCAGATCGCTCACCTGCAGAGCGCGTGTGACAGGAAGAGCGCGTGCGTGCGCGAGCTGCAGCGCAGTCAGGAGCGCGTGTTGGTTCGCCTGGAGGAGAGCGTGAGGAAGAGGGAGGAGGCCTGGAGCCAGCAGCACAAACACACCGTCAACCAGCTGCAGGTAACACACACACACATCCCTCAGGAGATCGGTGCGTGGGGAAAGTGATCTGCAGCTGGGACTCCCTGGAGCGACAGATAGAAGGAAACATTTTGGTTTGATTCATGTGTGGAAAGACGAGGGGGAAACTGTTCTTTATGGCGCTTTTTAATGGAGAAATATTGTTTGTCTAATCAAAGTATTTATTGCAAACTTTGACAATCAAATAATTCTCCAATCACGTGACAAACACAGTCGAAATGCACATCATTTAAATGTATTTATTTTTCATCTTTATTTATTTAAAAGGAGGTTCAATGCATATTAATGAACGTTTTTACAAATATAAATATGCCAGATTATGGATGTAGGCTAATTTCCATCTGTAGACGTCCTGGCAGGTTGGTGTTACACACATGTTGATAAAGATATACAAAGACATTGTGTTCAGGCAGCATAACGAGGGGCGGGGATAAGGACAATAATGACATCATGTTACAAAAGACAATAGCAACAAACAAAAAAAAGGACATCATAACATTAGAAACATGACTGTATTGCACAAACAGCGGGAATGTAATTGCTGCTCTGTCTGTCAATGATGCACCAATATGTCTAAAATTCCGTATATTAACATTTACACGTTTCACAACTTTTTTAACGTGTTTTTTTAAAAAAAAGATCATTTTGAATCTATTAGCACTTCCAAACACTTGAAGTCCTCGACATTAACCAATTCTTGTCCATCCAAGGAAACTTTTACTGAGGCCACGGTTGTTTTAGGTTTGCTAAAAAACATTAAGACAGTTTTTTTTTAACATTTAGGCAGAGACATGAATCATTCAGCCATTTTTTGGTAAGTCATTTAAAGCTAATGATAGCTGATTGGCTGCTTCATCTGCACTTTTGGCTTATGTAAAAATCACTGTATCATCCGCATGCATAATTGTGTCCACATTTCTGCACACATAGGGCAAGTTACTTACGTAAAGGGAGAATAGCAGGGGACCTAAAATTGTATTGTAACCGATACTTAAATTGTGGAATTTTTTACTTGAAATTTTAGTTTTGTTGTCATTTTTATCAGTCTTTTTATTTTTCATCTAATTCACAATCATTTGTTATAAGCTGAGAAGAAAACGAAACCTTTCTTCCAATTCATTGCATTTTTTTTGTGTGGTAGAGGTATGGATGCATTGGTACGCGGTACCGGCAAGTACTCTGCTGCAAGTATCGGAATCGCATCGATAAAAAAATACCGATATGCCAATATATGGTGATATTTTATGTCATGGTATTGTATCGAAATTATATCGATATTCTGATCAAAGTATTGGTATCATATCGGTTTGAAAAATGTATAGTTTAGGGATGTAAAAAAATATCGATGTGATAATATATGGCGATATTTTATGTCATGGTATTGTATCGATATTCAAGAGCAAAGAATACATTTTTAAAAAAAGAATTTCAATGAAATTCTGACACACCACAATCATTCTGGCAGTAAAATTGAAAATAGGACCGGTAATTGCTTTTTTACCTCCTTCGTTCCAGTGGATCAACTAGAACTACTATTTTTTTCTACAGTTAAATTCAGTTTTGAAAATCGCAATATATAGTATTACTGATCGTATCGCGATATATCGGAATATAACGTATCGTTCCCTCTGTATTCTGATACATATCGATACACATCCCTAGTTTTGTTGCATCCCTAACAAATTCATTTCAAATTCTTTTTTTTAAAGTCAATACTTTGCTGTTGAATATCGATAGAGTATCTTTACGTACAATATTGTGATATATCGGCATATCGGTATTTTCTTACAGCCCTGATTAGTTGTTAATCCTATCATCCTACAGATGAATCTGCCGTTCTCTTGTTCTGATCCATATCGACGTGTAATTTTCCCGTCTCTCTCAGCTCTGCCGCTCTCAGCGCGACTCCCACAGGGATCAAGCAACCTCTCTGGAGCACCGCTGCTCCTCACTGACCTCCGACCTCTCCAGAAGTCGCCGTGAGGCGTCGACCTTCCTCGCGGCCTGCGCACTGCTGGGCGGGGCCCTGAGCCATGCCCATGGCCGCGTGCACGCCCTCACCGAGCAGAAGGCCGTCATGGGCAGGCTGCTGGCGGAGAGGGAGGTGCTGGAGCAGGAGGTCAGGAGGCTGGCGGACGCTCTGGGGGGCGAGAAGACGGAGGAGGAGGAGCGAGGAAGGAGGAGGTGGAGGAGGAGTCTGTGGGCGGTGCTGGCTGTGAAGAGGTGGACGGCTCTGAGGAAGAGGACGACGGTGTTGTTTCGGATGGAGGCAGGTGGAGGCGGAGTGGCTGTCTGCATGTGTGGAGACTCACCTACGGAAACCCTGAAGGGTCAGTTTGCTCAGTTCTAACAAGAATAAGTCAAATCCGGTTTATCATCACCTTTTCATCCTCACTGTACAGACAGAATCAGATAATAACACTCTCTGCCCAACCACGTATGGGGAGCCTAAGTCCCGGCATTCTACTTGCCCTACTGCCAAAAAAACACTGATTTTCGACCGGAGGCAAAAGTTACATTAGGTTTTGTGTGAAAACGTTTAGCGGACTACAACTGCAGAAGAAGAAGGAGAGCGAGGGTCGTAGCCTCCAAGACGAAGAAAGGAGCATTAAACACGGAGAAAACCTCTATAAATCATAATAGATCATGTGTAAAGTAGCAGCTATCATGGGGGTAAAGCAGTCGGTGGAGTGAGAGCCAGCATGGAGGAGAAGCTCTACAAGCTCTAGGTGAGTGTTTTACGTGCTATAGCTAGTGCTAGCTCCCGTTAGCCAAATGACGTCATATATGCGACTTCTGACTTCCGATTTGTAGGCATTTTAAATGCAGATTTTTACAATCAAATAAATCCCAAATCACTGGACAAACACATTCGAAACATACATCGTTAGTTATATATTTTAAATCAAAGTACAACATGTGTGTGATTCAGAACGTAAGACAAAGCGGACCACAGAATAACTTTTATGGCTCCATTGACTTCCATTCATTATTTTTTCGGTTTGGGGGCCGACGGGCCGACTGGAAGGGGAGGAGACTTATTGGGCTCCTTATAGGCTGTAGCTGGCAGAACTGTAAGTCCCGGTTTTAAATCCCAGCCTGGGATGTAAGCATATACACAACGGCCGCACAAAAACCATGAAACTCATCACATTCCTTAAATTTGGATAGTTCTATACATTCCTTAAGTATTTGGTAGAACTTCTGTTTGATTTTGCTTCTTGAAGCCTTTCGCCGTAATGTTCTTGGATTTTGGCTCATTCTTCCTGTTAGAACAGGTGATGCCGGGTCCAGCTCATTTCAGCTAAGTGAGATCAGGGCTCTAACTGGGCTACAGCTTCTAGGGTTGGATAAAAAGATTTAGGGGAATTTAAGACCCTTAAAAATCTTAGATTGATTTAGCAAAGTCTCTGCAACTTGTATACCTTAAAAACACGTTTTTCTAAACGTTTTGGGATTTTTAATGTTCATTTTCGGAGCCGTCACTGCCTGGGAGCGTCCTGCTGCTGAAAACCGCACTATACAACTTTTCTCTCGCGGGAAAAGTGAGTTCACGAGTTACGACATTATCCCACCGTTTGGGGGGTCTGAAAGCCTTTACTTTCATCGTGAGATTAATAAGTCTCAGGCAGAGACGCCCCCTGTAGGTGAATCTGCGAACTACACGCATCCTGAAGTATTTCGATGGAGATATTTGGATGTTGAGGACCTGAACAAGCTGCTTTTATTCTCAATCTTTTACAGATGAGAGCAATGAAGGTCCTGAAGCTGTTTGTTCTCGCTGGCTTCGCTCTAAAAGTCTTTCCTCCATGATTCTGTCTTCCATGGCTGACCTGCAGAGGGCGCTAACTCACACAGGTAGCTAGAGTTTTATCCATGTACGCTTTAGATGCCCTGAAGTTCCCTTTATGCGACCACAGCGAAGCCTTTCTTGTCTCCAGGTCCCTCTCCTCCCTGTGTGATCTCCGCCGCTCGCTCGGGCTTCGCCCGCCTCCTGGATCGCCTCTTGGACCAATCAGATCCCGGCGTCTCCTCTCTGAAGCTCAGCCAGAGCGGGAAGACGCCTCGGCAGCCCAGTCCGAAGGTAACTCAGCATGTGATGCTTTCGTCTCCGCTCTGGAGGAGCTCTCCGCCCGCTGACCACGTGTCGTTCCCCCTCAGACGCTGGTCACCGCCCTCCAGCAGCACTTCCTGCTCTTCAGCCAACGCCTGCACTCAGCTGAGGTGGAGAGGCGGAGTCTGCGGCTGCAGGTGGGCGATCTAAAGAAAGGGCTGCGGCGGGAGAGGGCGGAGTTCAATCTGATGGTGAGTTATTTGAGGGGGGATTAATGTGGGAACTGGAAGATGCCGTTCTGACAGTGGGTCATCCTGTCGTGCTCAGGTGCCATCGGAGCGTTTCCAAAGCGCCTGCGAGGAGCTCCGTCAGGCTCTGGGCAGAGAGCAGGAGGCTCAGGCGCTGATCCAGGAGCAGACCAATCAGCTGCAGGCTCTGCAGCGGCGAGCTGACACGCTCTCCTCAGAGCAAACCGACGCACAACGCACTCTGAGCCAAACCCAACAGGTTACAGTTCCTCCTGGCGGAAAAATTACAAAACACCTGGTTTAGCTGTTGAATCATCCTGGTTCTTAGTTTTAGGAACCTGAAAAGCAAATATTTTTATTGAGTATTAGTAATCATATTTTATATGATTTTTTGCGCCTAAATCTTTGACGTGTCTCTCTGAAAACCCTCCTTAAATCTCGCGTGTGGTAGAGAAATTTAGTGTTATGATTTATCTGTACTTTGTAATCCACTGTGACACATGTTTACTTAATGTTGCAGTATTAGTTTGAATGTTGAGTCTTATTTAGTGACGCCTTTACCCAAGTCATGGTCAGAGAGTTTTGATAATGATAGTCCAGATCCTGTG
The DNA here is from genome assembly GCA_028564705.1 of Apricaphanius iberus. Classification (NCBI taxonomy): domain Eukaryota; kingdom Metazoa; phylum Chordata; class Actinopteri; order Cyprinodontiformes; family Aphaniidae; genus Apricaphanius; species Apricaphanius iberus. The sequence continues at coordinate 970,358 of JAPXFQ010002186.1, forward strand.
TTACCATGGAGATGGTTCTTCGACCAGGCATCCTTAAAGGTCTACAAAGTTCATAGCTTTCTAATCAAAGAGAAAGGCGCCTTCAAGTCTCTGATTTTCACCCGGAGAGTTGTACTTTATCAGTAGAATAGATAGACCAAGGTTGCTAGAAATAATATAAGCTTGTTGCTGTAAGACCGAGACAGGTCAGTATTTTGTGTTCTACTGTGATGTGTTGCTGTCCTCCTGTATGATCAATTCAAATCTTATTAAAACCTCCAAAACGCTTAAAGGAATCTCTCTCATTTTATTAAGAGTCTAAAATCCGACCACACGCGTTATTCGACAGTAGCAGCGTTTCAGAGACCGCTTCAAGAAATTTCCACCTAACTTCCTCTCTCTTTCTCTCTCTGCAGGAACTGAGTCGGAAAGAGCGCTCCCTGAGGATTCTGGGTAAGCACCTGTCCGGGGTTCAGAAGGAGAGGAGGCAGCTGGAGGAACAACTGAGGGACGCTGCCAGGTAACAGAGGCCGGTCTGAACGTGGGAATGAAAACCTCTCAGCTATTAAAACGTTTCATTCAAGCAAATCTGAATGTCTTATTTTACGATGATTTGCTCCAGAACAAACATTAGTTAGCCATGTATTGCAGACGTTGCATTCTGCAGCATCACGTTTGTCCAAAATACCAAGAAAACCCAGAAAACCAGTCGGCTTCCAGAGAGATCATCATGATTCATCAGTTCTATAAGCTGGACTTTACTGAACTGTTTTTCAGGAGGCGGGAGTTCATGGTCCGGTACCTCAAGGCCGCAGAGAAGAACTGCAGAAAGGTGAGCAGAACCCACCGACTGTATATATAAATAGACAAACCCTCGTTGACGTCACCCATAGGTTTCTGAAGAGCAAAAATGAAGCCAACTGGGCGGTTCCCACCGCCGCCATCTTGTCCTCGTCACTCGCCTCGTCACTCTCAGAAACTCCAAAAATGGGCAAAGAGGTGGAGCTGAGAGTGGCGCTGTGAGGCTGGGGGCGGAGGGTTAACGCTCCGAACCGACGTAGCTACAAGCTAGTCAGAAGCTAGTCGGGAGCTAACTGAAGCTAACGTAGCCTGCAGCCGGTTTCAGCCAGAAGATCGCGGTTAAGAGACTTTTTCCCCGTTTTTTCCCCGTTTTAATCTATCGATTATTTTGATGATTAATCGATTAATCGCTTTTTAAAATAATTATATTTGGCTATTACTTTCACCTTTTCACTAAGAACAAGGAAAACACACGAAATGTTCACTGCAATCTATTTTATTGGACCTGAGCAAAGTCACAGGGAGTATCGGAAAATAGCGCTTATTTGCCGAAGAAATCATCTTTACATGGAGAACCCGCAAAGACAAATATTACTGCTGTGAGTTTGATAAGCGATTCCTTGTTGTGGTCTTTCTTTGGCTCATGTCTCTGCGGTGCGTTCAGGTAGCTGGTTGCTGGAGGAATGTTTGGAATCGGCTGGGTCTCTGCTTTCATTTGGGTGGATGTTATTGTGTGTAGCTCAAAGGATTTTTGCGTTAGAGCCAGAAATGTGGCAGCTGAGTTTACGAAAATATGATTTTATGACTTTATTTGCAAATATTTATTTACGTGGCATCCGAGTTGTGATTGTGGTAGGTAAAAATAGTTTAGATAGCTTTGTAGTGCTTGGTGTGCTGTTTAATTTGAGACACATTATTACCATGATTGACTGTGATTGTTGTTTAAGGCCTGTTAAAAACATTAATCACAAAGTCCCCCGATTGGGGGACCCTAGGGCTTAAGGGGTTAAAACAACTAATCGATGACTAAATTAGTTGTCAACTATTTTAATAATCGATTATAATCGATTAAATCGATTAGTTGTTTCAGCTCTAATAATAAGACCCAAATGGGTCGGTTCAATACGTCCTAATATGGTGTTATTTCCATTACCAGCGGTGGAGGGTGAGGACATAGACGGCTTATCTTAACAACACATCCAGCAAAAACCAGTCACAAAGACCCCCCTCACATGTCATCCATTAGTTTATGCCTCAAGCTGTGTTCCTCACACCAGTACTGATCTAACCAGCGATCATCCAGTCAACTGATAGTGGAGTTCAGAAACACCAAATGACTGAAGTCTTTACGTTAGTCCCACGCTGTGAAGAGCTTCGGAGCTAGCTATTGGCTACAGTTAGCCACCATTAGCCACCAGCGTTAGCCTAGAGGGACCAGTCAATCAAAAGGACACGCCCCTAATTATTCATAATTTCAAGATTAAATTACAAATGAATGGAGAAGTTAGAAAAAAATTCACCCCCCTCAGAGTTGTCATGACGATAAACCTGAACTATCTAACCTAAAATGTTTTTTGAACCAGGCTGTAAACATGTTTATTTTTGCTGTAAAGTTGGCCTTTTTAACATGGGAGTCAATGGGAAGTTGCTCCTTTTTGGAGCCAGCCCCCAGTGGATGAGGGCTGAACTGCAATTTTTGACACTTCCTGGTTAGCTTCACATTTTGTGGGCGGAGTTTGCCCCTTGGCAGAACCACATAAAGACACTAGAACGCACAATAGATCACACACACTGGAACACAAAGTAAAAAACACACACAAACACACACACAGAAACCAATCAGTGAAGCTGTGTTCTCCTCAGGTCAGAGAGAGTCTCGTCCAGTCGCAGCACTCTGTGTCGACTCACCGTCGCCCCCTGCTGTTCACCCAGGAACACCTGGATCTTAGCGAAGCAAAAAGCCTCATGGGAGCTCCTGAGGTGGCAGCATGTCAGGTAACGGAAGGGGCGTGGCCTAACAGAGCCCCATAGTTCTCCTTGCTTCATTCATTCCGTCTGTCTGCAGAGCTTCCTGTCCGTCGTCTCTCAGCTCCATCAGACATGCAGCTCCAGGATCGACTGGCTGGAACAGGAAGTCTCCGCCCATTGCGGTAATGTGAATGCTGTGGGTGGCGAGCTGCAGGACGCCTGCCTTCGTGAGAACCCTGCCTACGTTCCTGTAGGACCCCAGGTTCATGTCTCCTACTGAAAATTAGTCTGAATCTAGCATAGATTCATAAATAAACAATAATTTATAATGTTGAAATCAAACTGGTTTCACAATGGAATCGTAGAAGCAGTTTTTTCATTTAACTGCAACAGATTTCACTGTAATTTTAACATAAAATCAGTTTAATGCAAATCGCAAGAACAGAAATCTTTAATCAAATCACAAGTTTTTATTTGTGTGTGTATTTCAAATCTGTTGTTGAAAATAAATCAAAATCTGTTTGTGTTTCTGTTTGAGGTGGAAGAGTTTCCTGGACCGCTGCTTTGTGACGATGGAGAAAAACGCGACCCTCCTCTTCTATCTGGGTTTTCCGGCCAGGCGACATGAAGGAACGCCAAAGGACAAAGAGCCGTCTGTTCTGATATGTAGCAAAAAGACTTTCCTGCTCTGAAGGTGTTTGTGGTCGTAAAGATGTGAAGGAATCTTGTAGCCTGGAATCTTGTGGAAAACCTTGAACAGCAGGCTGGTTGATGATGGAGCCGTGAAGGTTTCTGCTTGAAATATTTCAGCAAATCCTGCTCAAGACTTTTTTTCACTAAAGCTGGAAAACCAAACTTGACATTTTTACTATGATCTCTTTTAGTTTTTTAAACAATGTCACTATTATTTTTGATTAGAAATAAACAGATGACTAAGAGGGACAAAATGAATTCCTAATTCTGAAAGATGGCCAGAGAAGGAAAATATGAGTGAGTAATAAAAAGGAGGAAATAATTGAAAAAAGATTAAGTCCAGAAAAGGCTGAAAATTTTCCCCCAAATGTCAGAAAAACACACAACAAAATAGGAAACATAAAATAGTGGTTATGCTGGGTTTTCAAGCAAAAAGGAGAAGAACAGACAAATCAATGAAACAATGAATGAAAGAAAGGTATGAAAGACAGAATTATCCGATCTCTCTGACCCGGCCTGGTAAAGGTGGAGAAGGTTCAAAGGATTCAGTTTTTCATTCAGAAGCCACGACCACCTCCTTTAGAGCCGGCAACAGTTTGAAGCTGAAACCGCGGGCGTGAAAGGAGGTAAAAAACAAACTCTCCTGTTTGTGTACAATGATATGTCTCTGAGATAACAGAAAACAAAACAAAATGAACATATAGAAGTTTAGAGCCCCATCCTGAAGAGACTAAAGCTTGGTTTATGCTTGACGCATCGGAACAAGCGGTACAAATCACGTCATTCCAGCAACCACGTCTCTCCGAGCGGCCACCGCGGAGACCCAAATTTCCGCACCGCGCACCTAGGAAACTGTGTAACAACGCGCGGTAAAACATGGCGCACTGGCAAGAGCTCTTATTGCCGGAGGTTCATAAATACAGACATCTTTTTGATTCGTCCGATAGAGATCACTGTGATCAACTGAGTTTTAATGGACGAGTGGACAGTCTACTTTTTCGTCTTTTTGCCCTCTGAGGCAGCAGGAGTAACAGCGGGAGGTACGCTGTGATCTTTAGGCTTTAAAGGGGATGTTTTTGGGGGTTTTTTCCAACCTGGACCTTATCTTTAGCATTTATTTTGTTCATTTACTTACCCAGACAGGTTTGGAGCCATTTGGAGTCCTTGGGAGAAGTTTATATCCAGTCACAATAACTTTATATCCATATAATGGCAGTCAGTCAGGGTAGGAGATTTGCCGCCCGTAATAAGGCATTATCCACCCCTTCATTTAACCAATGTTTTGTTATGAATAATTACCGATATTCCCCTGTTAATTTGGAACATCTGTGAGGTGCTAAAGTATTAGCATCTGGGGGTTTATAGGTTTCTAATTTAACCTAGGGCTGGGCGGTATACCAAAAATTTACCGATACCGAAATTTATGACTCCTACCGACGTAATTTGCCCGCGCCGGTAAATTCGGTTTGTAAAAAAAAGAAAGAAAAGATGTGTTTTAGTTTAGCGGTGCTCCTGCCCCTTTAAGAAATGAGCGTTTCCTTGAGTCATATGACTACACACAGTCATGTGACATACGGAGCAGGGAAGCGCTGCTCACGCAGCTACTGTGTAGCTATATTTAGCAAGAGTTTATACTCGTCTACCGACTTTTGTTCAGAAAAATGGGACTAGCGACAAATAAAGTGACTTTTTGCAGTGTTATTGGATTCTTATGGTGCGTTGACACCGCCCCCAAACGACAGCGTCAGTTACGGCATGAATACATGTAAAGTCTACGGTCGAGTCCGTCAGAGTCTCTGCGGTGCGTTGGCTCCATCAACTTTTAAAGCATTACTTGTGTTGCAACCGGCAACGTAGCAAACGCTGGCAACTCAGAAGTTCAGCTAGCTGACGAACTTGACGCAGTGCGTCAACCAATCATAGCGTCTCACAGTAGTGATGTCACTATACACGTATCTTGAATGAAGCGCCGGTCCAGTGAAAACATTTTCAACAAACGCAGATTTCAAAAATCAGAAATAACACTTACCGAAGACGGATGCACCTGTAGTTGGTGTCCTGGTAGGAGATTTGAGCTCCGATGCGGCCGAGGAGGAAGTAAAATTAGGTGCGCGGGAAAGAAGGAAGTAGCGCTGAAAGCGAACCTCATCCATAAGCAGCTGCTGGACCAAATGGTTAAACTAACCAAACTCAGAACGTGTCTGAAGAATGAGCGCTGATGCACCCGATGTCGACGTTGTCTAGCTTTATCTGGCAAATAAAGCCGAGCCGCTCTCTCGATACGATCCGCCGTAGTTCAGAACGTACGGCAACAGAGGAAGCCCCGCCCACACACTCCTTTTTGCTCAGAAGCAGGCTTTGGAAGCCAAGAAGTACATGTGTCAAACTACATGCGCTGGGTACGTTGCCTGACGCAGACAGTGTGCGGTGGGAACGCCGCATTAGACAATAACGTGGAGTGGCGTTTGTTACTGCAGCAACGGAGCTGCTGCCGAACGAGAGCGTTTCTAGCCCAGCTAAAAACACAGACTTCTCTCATCCCGCGTCACCTCCTCACCTCATCTGGTCTGTGTGATCACTTCTGAGTTTAAACTTCTTAAGAAATTCAGAAAGGACTGGGAGTCAGACCCTGAATTAAAAGGCTGTTTGAAGCCGTTCAATAGCAAGAAGCCATAATATTTTGAAGAACTTTAAGCTAATTTGGCCACTGAATACAGAGGACACCATTTTTGTTTTTTAAAGAAAAGGATGTGGGGGGGTGAGGCGGGTATTGTTATCGTCCACTTGCCGTTATCAAGGTCAAATGCTCAATATACCTTGAGATTAATGTTTGCCAAGCCCTAATATAACCAATTCCAACTTACACTAGCCTGGGATTTCAATTTGGCCGCCGTCCACCATTAGTGTCGTTGTGTTATAGGCTCTAAAACACCCCAGAAATGTACAAAGAAGCACCTCCGAGACGTTCTGTACTCAGAAGGGAGTCGTGCTAAGGATCAATAACAACACATGGTTAAATTAAGGAGTTTTGGGGCAGATAATGCTTTATTACATGCAGCAAATCTCCTGCTCTCATTATATGGATATACGCTGAATGCTACTATGTAAACTTCTCCTGAAGGACTCCAAATCACTCCAAATGTGTCTGGGGGAGTAAATTAACATAAAGTTTGCTAAAAATGAGTTGCAGGTTGGGAAAAAATGAACTGTCCCTTTAATGAGGGGAACAACCTGATGGTGAGATACGAAACTGGCTCTGCTCAGCGTTTAGCTCCGCCGTTCTATGGGGCGCCAAGTGTAAAATTTTCGTTATTCAGTAGAAATCTAAATGTTAAATCTAAATGTAAAATCTAAATGTAAAATCTAAATGTTAAATCTAAAACTAAATGTTAAATCTAAATGTTAAATCTAAATGTTAAATCTAAATGTAAAATCTAAATGTAAAATCTAAATGTTAAATCTAAAACTAAATGTTAAATCTAAATGTTAAATCTAAATGTAAAATCTAAATGTTAAATCTAAAACTAAATGTTAAATCTAAATGTTAAATCTAAATGTAAAATCTAAATGTTAAATCTAAATGTAAAATCTAAATGTTAAATCTAAATGTTAAATCTAAATGTAAAATCTAAAACTAAATGTTAAATCTAGATGTTAAATCTAAATCTAAATGTTAGGAACATTTAGAACATTGGATTTAACATTTAGATTTAACATTTAGATTTAACATGTTACATTTCGAAATAATATTTAGAATTTAGATTTTTTTAAATGTAAATATGCTGGTAAATGTTGAATTTTACAAACATTTTCTTCTTAAATGTATGAAAGTGTGCTAAATGTGGAAAAATGAAGCTAAATGTTCAAAAAAAGTGAATTTCTACTAAATAACGAAAATTTTACACTTGGTGCCCCATACCGTTCTGCTTGCTGCTACTCTCCATAACACGGCCTTCTCCGGCGGTGAAGCTCCGGCAGCTTTCAGGGAATTGGGCTGCTCTCACTCCCTCCTTTTTCTTTTCCTGTCTTCTTCTGATGGCGTCTGTTTTGGTTTCCTTTGGTGGATCTGCCATGGCTCAAGTCTCAAAACCGCGCCGTTTTTTTAAAATCATTTCGTTGCGCGTAGCGTACTGCCGTAAAGCGAAACTCAGTCGTACAGTGCTGTTTTCAGAAGCAGGACGCTCCCATGCGTCGACAGGTCCGAAAATGAAAATAATAAATGTTGGTGTGTTGCCAGAACATTTTGAAAAACACACGTTTTTAAGGTGTAAAAGTCACGGAGTGTCTAAAACAGTCTGTTGCTTTTTGCTGGTTTAGAAACTTGCTTCAAACGTTAAAAAACAAGCTGAATAGATATCAAGTAGATATTTGAAAATCAAGCAGATGTAATGTTATTAAATGGGGATAATAATTTATGATTCTGCCCCCTAGAGGTGGAAGGAAGTACTTTTTTTATAATAGTCAAAGACAGATGGTAAGGTTTTAGCAGAGAGTTTTAGAAGTGAAAGCTGTAGTCCTCTCCCTGTGGAAATGAAGTTGAGAACCACATCATCCAATCAGAAATCAGCTTTTCAACAGAATGAGGAGCTTATGGTTCTGCTGAATCGTCACATGGTATGTGAGCGATCTCTCCGCTGCAGGCGTCTGTTGAGACGTAGCGACTGGAGCCGCCGAGGGACACACACACACACACCTAGTGGTGCTGACTCTGCGGAATAAGAGTTTCCTTCTTCTGGAGCTCCATGTTTCGCTTTTCTGTTTCTCCTTTTCGCACAGGGCGTCTGAACCAGAACCGGTTCCACTTAAAATACGTCAACATTTGGTTGAAAAGTAAATGCTGGACCTCCCCAGGAAAAGACGTCAACTTGTAATACCTTGTGCCTTAGATGAGGTGGTGACAAACAAGCTCATTAAGTCCATCAGCAGCTTCTGTCAGGTCAAACGACTCTCACAGGACCACCTGACGAACCCCTGGAAACCGGGTTCAAACAGTCGATACCGGGTCGTCTAAAGTGGCATTTTGCTCTGCGGTTCTGCAGGAAAAGTTCAGTTTGTTGACAACAAACGGTTCAGATTCATTTGCAGGTAAATCGAATCAAGTTTTCAGAAGTTTTCGAATCAGCGTTTCTAGAAGATGTATCTGGTATTCATGGGTCCATAAACCCCAATGCTGCTCCACTGTAGCCGTATCCTCCTGTTTGGGGGTGTTTATACTAATTTATGTAACTATTTAGGATGTTTTACGTCATAAAAATCTTATTTTACCTTCTAAATACCAGCAAGGGTTATTGAGTCCCAGTCATAAAGTGAGAGAACCTCATGTGTAGAGTAAAAGTTTGGTATGAATTAGTTTTTCTTTTTTGGGTGGGTGGGGGTGGCGATTTCAGAATATCGTGCAGCTGCGGTCCCCAACATGGGCGATAATAGAAGGGGACCAACAGGAGTCTGTGCCCCTGTAATGGTCCCTGCACTGAAAAGATGATACTAAAAGGCAGAGCTGGGCGATATGGCCTCAAATATATATATTGCGATATAATATATAGCATGTGTGGTAACATTATTTATAGCAATATAATCCTTTTTTTTATTTAGTTTTGTCAAAATGACTGCTTATGAACATTATCGCTTTCCAGAAACATTGCAGCACATCAACGATTTCAAAAAGGTTTAAAATTCCTTTGAAAGAAAACGTATCGTGCAAAAAATATTTTAAAAATATATTAAAATGTTTCTCCAAAAACTGCAACTCAAATATTCTCACAACATAAAGATTAAGATATTTAAAATCAAATAAAAGCTAAATGTTATGGAAAGAAAAGTTACAAATTAAAAGGCAAGTTTATTTGTGGAGCACAATTCATACACAAGACAATTTAAAGTGCTTCTCAGTTGCATAAATTAAGAAAACAGATAAACAGGTAAAAACATCAACGTAAAAATTTATTAATTACAATAAAAAGCAGGAGTGCAGATAAAATACTTTCAATTGTCATATGCACGGGTAAAAAGAACTGTTTTCAGCCTGTCTCACATCCTCATGAAGACTGTTCCAGATTTTAGCTGCCTGAAACTGAAATGCAGCCTCACCGTGTTTATTTTTGGCTCTGGGAACCACCAGGAGACCCCCCCTCCCTGAAGTTCTCAGGGCCCGAGATGGTTCATATGTCTCTAACATGTCAGAGATGTACTTTGGTGCCAAACCATGAAAAGACTTGTTCACAAGCAGAGCTGTTTTAAATTCTGTTCTCTGAGCGACAGGAAGCCAGTGCAGAGACCGGAGCACTGGACTAATATGGTCGTATTTCCTGGTTCTGGTCAGGACTCCAGCAGCAGCGTTCTGGATGTACTGCAGCTGTCTAACAGCTGGTTTAGAGAGGCCAGTGAGCAGGCCGTTACAGTAGTCTAACCTGCTGGAGGCAAATGCATGGATAAGTCTCTCTAAGTCTGGTTTCCACTCTATTCCTCTGATCTTAGCAATGTTTTTCAGATGGTGAAAAGCTGTTGATGTTATTGCTTTGATGTGTCTGTTTAAGTTCCGGTCCGAGTCCATGATTAACCCTAGAGTTCTAACCTGATTCTTTGGTTGAAGACAGACATACTCAAGATGACTGATAAAACTTTCTCTTTGTGTCTGTGGGCCAAAAACAATGATCTCAGTTTTGTCTGAGTTTAACCGGAGAAAGTTGTTTTGCATCCAAACACTGATCTGTTCAATACAGTGACAGAGTGAATTTACTGGAAAGTATCAAACACATCGTTAGACAGGAGAAAGTAAGTGAGCTGTTGATATACTACTTTCTGTAGGACTTTTCCTAAGAATGATAGGTTTGATATGGGCCGGTAGTTGCTCAGTATTGTGGCATCAAGGCTGGTCTTCTTTAGAAGAGGCTTAATGATCGCAGTTTTTAAGGCATTTGGGAATATTCCAGTCTCAAGTGAGATGTTAACTAACTGGCCAAGTTGTGGTAACAAGCTGCTCAGCACAGACTTTAGAAATCGAGTGGGTAATTCATCAAGGCAGCATGTACATGAACTCAGACCAGAGATAACCTCTTCGATTGTTTTGTCACTGAGGTCCAGGTAACGTTCTAGATCTTCTGTTTTTCTGGTTACTTATTCATGAATTCAATATTGCACAACAAGAAAACCGCACACGTTTTAACTAAAAATGCGTCGAGTTCAAGAGGTTTCTTTTTGGTTAAATGAAAACAAATTTTATACTTGCTGTATCTAGAGTAAAGACCAACACTGAACATCAGTATTTAGTGTGCTTGCGTACCTGAAGTATGTATAGGCACAGCTTAATGATGATGTAAAAATACGTAACCGCGTATGCCTCGTGAACATTTTCACCAACCCCCATTCCCTGCATTGGCCACAGAAAAAAAAAAGAATAAAACGAGTGAGTCAGAAAAAGCTAATCTCTTCTATGTCACAGGGAAAATAAGTTTTAATTGTTTCAGCTATCTCAGGAAGGTTGGCGAGAACAGAGCACATCTCTGCTAGTAGAAGCTAGAAGCCGAAGCTAACCGTTAGCAATGAAGCTAGCTGTTAGCACCTCAGAAGCATGGCAGAACAGGGTTGGGCTTGGTTTATCAGTGGACGTCAGCGTCGCATTTTTTTACCCAAAGAGGAGAGGAAGAAACTGTCGGAAACGTCAGCGAAGTAAGTTTACTTAATTATTTGATCGAAGGCAACAAAACAGTCGCATTGCTATTAGCCGAAAACAGACGAGACGTTTGCATATCGAGAATAATACTAAGATAAGACTCCTGATCCCGACGTTTGACTCCACCCACTCCTCCGACAAACTGAGACAGCATTTTTCAAGGCATATAACTGGGCTGGACACCACAGGAAATTTAAATGGAAAAACCTGAATGAACGATCCATTTAATCATTGTGTTATGGCCCAGAAGCAGTACCTAATTGGTCCTTTGGATCACATTATTTTACTACATTTTTAGGTCAGATCATTCAGTGGAAAAACAGGGAAACTTTAAATAAGGTTAAAAAAATTTAATTTCTTAAAAGTAGAAACTTACCAAGTTTTCCATGCATGGATCTTTGGTTTGGCTCATCTTGACGCATTCATCCCAAGAAATATCAGCCTTAGCAGTACACTGTGTAATACATGCTAGAGATGTCCCGATCTGATCTCTTTCGAGTCCCGATCAGGTATTTTACCTTTAGTACTGACATTTATAAAACTGAAACAGATTTTCAGCCAGTAACTCAACTTATTGAAATTTAATTTATAAGCATTACCACAATTGTTGTTTCCGGCAGGCTATATGCGGGTGGGTGCGCGGTGCTGCCCTCCACTGTCATGGGATCGCAATCACTCTATTTTTTTAAATGAAAATCCAGAGTGTGCGAGGAATTTAACAATAAATCCATCAATTTCTGGAGGTGTTGAAGCAACGAAAACAATAACTTAAAAAATACGTTCAGTTTCCACCGCTACAGAGGTTTGAATTGCCATCAAATGTTACTAGGAGTTAGTTTTGTAAAAATCTGAACAACTCGTCAGCTTGTATAGTCGATCCCGATCACTTAGAAATATGATATTATTGGATCTTATTATTTGCTGATAAGGAGTACCAATGCCGATACTCTGAGCACACAAAAATGCAATGAATTGAAAAAAAAAAGGTTTTATTTTCTTCTCTGCTTCTTACAACAAATAATGGTGAATTAGATAAAAAACAAAATATTAATCCTCCAGCTCTAGATTACTAATCATTCATAGAATTAGAACTAAACAGGAAGAGGCAGCTTTCAGCTTCTATGCTCCTCAAATCTGGAAAAAACTTCCAGAATAATTAAAAACTGCTGAATCGTTTGGATCTTTAAAGATTAAAACTCCACTATTTGGAGCTGCCTTTGGGTCCTAAATTGGGTTTTTATAGATCACTCTTTGATTCTCATGGTTTTTCTTTTTTTTTATCTGTGGTTGTGTTTTATCTGTTTTTAATCTTCATTTTTTTTCCATAAATTTGTTTCTTATACCTTAATTAAATTGCTCCTTGCACTTTGCTCTATTTATTAATGAATTCTGTTGTTTTTATTTGTCTTTTAATTTCATACTGTTTTATGCTTCAATAACTACATGCATTTCTTTTCGTGATGATCTGTCTTAATTTTCCATATTTTTATCATTTATTTGGTGTCCTTACCACCGAATCATGTAAAGCGCCTTGAGGTGCCTTGTGTTGAAAGTGCGCTATATAAATAAAATTACCTTGCCGAATAAAAATGACCACAAAACTAACATATCGAGGGAATAAAAATAAAAAATTTCCTTGAAATGATTGCAGATTTTCTACATTTTAAGTATCGGTTCATAGTATTGGTCAACTTTAACATACGCGAGTTCATTATTATGGTATTGACCCGATTCCTGATACCAGTATTGGTATCGGTGCATCCCTAATCACAGTATAATCCCAGAGGAAAAACTAACGGCTATTAAGATGGAGGCACACAACTTCCACTGTTACAGTTTCAATGATGCATCAAGTCTTTCAATTAGAGAAAATGAAATTACATCGACAATTTTATGGCGAAAGGTGATGAGTAGCTTGTTAAATTAAATTCAGATCTAACGGCATCAACTTTTATGATGAATTAAAATGGTGCATTTTTAGCTTCTGCTGCACAGATCACAGTTTTTATGTGCCAGAAGATCAGGGCTCTGCAACCTGCAGATATTTTTAACTTAATGCATTGAATGATTGAATATATTGCAGTTTTTGTTTGTTTCATTCTTTTGTTTTGCGCTCCCCATGAAAACCAGGGTTTAGGGACCAAATTCCACTTAAGTGCTGAACATTCAGACTGCCACGCCCTGAGGATGGAAGTTAGACAGCTACGTGAATGTTTCCTCCTTCCTGGCTTTCATCCGCAGCTTTTAGCCTCTGGGACTCACTGAGGCGCAGACACCGCTCCTTTCAGTCGTTGACTCTCCTGCCATTTAATCAAGTCCCACATGGGACGGCTCGCTGGGTTTTTCCTCCTCTCCACGGAGGAGAATCGCTCGCTCAGCAGGAAGCATTCATTCCCACCCAACTGTGTCCCGCTCTCAAACAGCAGATTAGGTTCTAATTCCTGATGAGGCAGCAGCTTCATCTGTTGAAGTAGATTAGGATGTGACACATACCCCCAAGGATAAAAACAGATAATCCTGAAACAAAGCAGTGACACTAAAAGGCGGCTCACATCAACATCAGGTCGTATTCTCTAAAAACCACCAAAACTGACATTAAGAAGAGGAAGCACCAGTTTCTCCTTCAGATTCCAGGTTTTCTACAGGAATTAGGTCTGGGGAAGCCAGCATGGAGATGTCTGGTGAACCATCTCTGTCTTTGTCGGTCATTAACCTCTAGAAGCCCAAAGGACAACCGGTTAGGGGGTTTTGTGGTGAAACCCGCCCATTTCTGAGGACTTTGGGAGAGAGTTTGGCCTGTTTCTCCACCAGGTTAACCGTGAAATCTTACAGTATTAAAAAAAAAACGTTGACTTCATCGGAGCCAAATATAAGGCCTTAAAAAGTGTTGCTTTTCAGGAAAAAAAGGCAATTAAAAAAATGTATATATTGTGCATCTTGTTTATCAAATAATCAAAAAACACAAATGGGCGGGGCTATTTGGATGAGTTTTTTTTTTTTGTCAAAATTCAATTTTTGATATGATTTGGGTTTTCGTTTCTCCCTCCCTCTCCATCCATCCATCCATCCATCCATCCATCCATCCATCCAAACCTCCTCTTCTGCTTAGCCGAAATACCATTATTTCTCCCTTTCCACACTTACAAAAAATGACAAATGATAAAATAAATCTTCTTTAAAATTTGGTTTTATTTTAACGATCTCTTTTTGGAGTTCATCGTCCACAAAATATATGCTAGAAAACAAAATGAAAGGCTTTGGGCAGGCGGACATCCCTTTGAACTATAGAAACCCAAGAGATGCATTCATCCTGCACAGCAAAAAGTCTAGTGTGAAACACTTTTTTGGGGGGTTTGTGTAGCTCCACACTCTGAAGAGTTGATTTAACATTTCTTGAATGGTTACATATTTAACACCACACCAGAGTTAGCTCTTTAACTCACATTACAGAGTTAAAAGCAACAAGATGGATTCAAAATCAACACTGTTGGGTGTTAAATGTGAACTCAACAATGCAATGTGTAAAGAAAAACCTTCAAAATTAACACATACAACTGTATATATAAGATAATTAACACTAATTGGTGTACATATTGAACCAAACCCAAACACGGTATTCAGAAAGGTACAAGTATCATGTTTTTACAAATATTTACTGCTGTAATATAACTTTCATTGTAGTCATGAGCTAGAATAATTTGTAGTGTTACATTAATCATGAAATCATTCACCAAACTGAAAAGATCATCCTCACTTCTCTCTGCTGTGCACCATATGATCATGATGGTCCAGGCAGAAGGGAAACTCCCGCGCACCGCCGTCTCTATCATGGTGTGCAGACAATAACCATCAAACACTGACAACAGCATAACTCAAAGGATAAATGAGAGGCACGGCTACATGTAGGGCACAAACTATGATGCACAAAGCAGAACTTCTACAACTAAGCCAAACACATTACCCATAAGTCTTTGCTGTGCACAACAAAGTGTGTGGGGCTCTGGATGGAGCTTATTTATGTCTGGAAGGAGTTAAATTAACTCTGAACTGGCACTCTTCATTCATTTAACAACAAAAAAACCAACAAATAAAACCCCCACTTGACTTTGAATTGCATGGATGGAGGTTTATTTAACTCTGATCTGAGTTAGATTAACACCAGTGTGATCAACTCGGATAAATAACTCCAGGCATGATTAAAATTTTACACTGAAAAGGTTGAAATTACTCTGTTGGTGTTAAAATCAATTCACTTTTTATTTTTTACTCTTATAATTCATCTCCCCAATTTTCCTGTGTGGATATTCCAACGATTCTGTCTTTATAAATAGAAACTTTTGGATTATTTGATATATTGCCCAGCCCTAACTGTAATCATATCAATCATCATATTGGCTTTGCACAACTTTTTTTTTTTTTCTTCAGTTAGAGGACAATGTTTGTGAATTGAATTTGAGACAGATGTTAGAAATCTCCATGCATGGACCCAAAGTAAACTGGCACTTTTTGTGGCTGTTGGTGGGTTCCTGTGAAGCTCCACATGGTATTGGTATCAAGTATGAGGACCTCTGTAAAGTTCACCATTGAGTTTTTTATTTTATTTAACCAATAAAAGTTTTTAACATTGATTTGTTCTATTTTAAGTGCAAATGTAAATTTTTCTGCCCACACACCCAGCATTACGTTTCATGGAACAGGCAATATAAAGGTATTACATTTAACCACTTCCATCCTGGAGCAAATAAAGGAGCTGCTGCCGCCATTAACTCTACTTTTCTTTTTTTTTTACACATAGAAAGTACTCCTGGGTCAGAGCTTATTGGATTGCAGTTCGTCTGCACAGTCAGTCACAGCCATTGTCATTATTGGTCAGTTTGACACGCAGTGTCCAAAACATTCTGTCAAAATCTATTTGTATCCATTAAATTTTTTTATGATAGTAGAATATAAAAATTTTCATTCATTTTAATAATATTAAATTTTAATAAACTGAACACCACATGTCGCGCAGATAGGCTCCATGTATTAAATGTGAACTTTTTTCACTTGCTGTCCTCCTGGTCTTCGTTGAGCGTAATGGAGGCTGAATCCGCGCTCTGCTTCCACACGGGGGCGCCACTTCAACCAGAGTTTTGAAATCCGGGAACATTTCTTTAATCAAAGCTATCAGAATTTAACAAGGCAAGGCAATTGTATCTGTACAGCACAGTTTAAACAACAGGGACATTCAAAGTGCTTAACTTAAAAAAAAATGTAATGCCAAATAGAATGAGTACAAAAGCCCAAAGCCGGGGTGACTGTAGCGTAAAGCTGCTGCAGGACTAAATTCAGGCAAATGGTGGTGTCCATCAGAGGCACACAATCATAGAATAAAATACCAGAACATATCAGAAACATTGAGAGCTACATGATTTTTAAGAGCACATTAAAACTGTGGTTTTCTTAATGTTTTTTTAAATAATTATTTATTATAAAGGACTGTCCTTTATGTTCCACTGTATGTTATTGTATTGAATACGAATAACCCTTCCTTTCCACCGGACGCGTAAGCGAAACGTAATGAGACAGACACGTTTTGCTCGCTAAAGCAGCTGTGCATCCCTTCCCACCGGGAGCGTTCCTCCAAGCTGGTCCCAAAAGGGCAAAAAATATATATATAAAAAAATGTGATTCTATGTTCATAAGTAGCATAAACTCACCATCCACTCCCAGAACTGCATGTATTTCTGTCCATGTCTTCTCCTTTTTCATGCTGTCCTTATAGAAATGATCACTGCTTATTATATAAACGGGCCGATTCTCCTCTTTAAAGCTTATCTACTCTTTACCCGGGGTAAAACACCAGCAAATTAGATCCAGGGACCACCGTCAACCCCGGTGTCACAGGTATTGATGTTGTTTTTCTGTAGTCAAGCGAATGGAAATCTGCATGTCCTTTATTTTGAAACTTCCAGTTATTTGACTTTCCTCCAATCCACTGATTTCCTGTCTGGTCTGAACTAAACTGCTGAGCTTGACGTGTTTTAGAACTTAGCGCGTAGAAAATAGAACTGCTGCTTTACTTTACACTAGGCTTCCGATTCACTCCGTTCCGCATCTGGTGGAAACGGTCCCATAGACTTTAATGGTGGCTATCAGCCACATATGGGGAGCCGAAGTCACGCCCTTCTACTTCCGGTCCATGGGTCCCCTAATGCCAAAAAAAAAAAAATGAATGAGAGTCAATGGAGCGATAAATGTTATTTTCTGATCCAGTTTGAAATGCGCCGTGGATCGAACATATGATGTCCTTGAATTTTAAAACCAAATTTTGATGCAGAGAAAACGCTGATTTACGACCGGTGGCAAAAGTTAGTTCAAGTTTTGTGTGAAAACGTTCAGCGGACTACAACTGCAGAAGAAGAAGAAGAGCGAGGGTCGTAGCCTCCAGGATGAAGAAAGTCGTATTAAACACGGAGAAAACCTCTCTAAATCTGACCATGTGGAAAGTAGCAGCTATGTCGGGGGTAAAGAAGTCGGTGGAGTGAGAGCCAGCATTGGAGGAGAAGCTCTACAAGCTCTAGGTGAGGGTTTTGCGTGCTATAGCTAGTGCTAGCTCCAGTTAGCCAAATGACGTTATATATGTGACTTATGATTTGTAGGCATTTTACATGCGAATTTTTACAATCAAATGAATCCCAAATCACTGGACAAACACATTCGAAATGTACAACACTAGTTATAATTTAAATCTAATTACAAGATATGTGTGATTCAGGACATAAGACAAAGCGGAGCAGAAAATAACTTTTATCGCTCCATTCACTGACATTACGCACCACTAACGCTTCCAGTGGAAAGCAGGGGTAATGGTGCGTTCACACCGCCCAAAACGGCAGCGTCAGTAGCGGCAAGATTACAGAAGACTCCACGGCGCTTTGTGAGCTTTGGCTCCGTCAACTTTTCAAGCTTTTCCTGCGTTTCAAGCTTCAAAGCTCATAAAGCCAGCAACGCAGAGGTTCAGCTAGTTCAACTTTTGACGGTCTTAATGCTCTTGACGCAGCACGGCAACCAATCAGAGCGACTCACTGTAGTGACATTGCCCGATGTCGATGCTGCCTACCCAACCACGATCCTCGAGTGTTTAAAACATCCAGCAGAGAAAGGCCTACGAGCTTTGCAAGCTTCGTCTTAAAAATGTATCTTCTGTGTTTATGCAACGAACTACTCGCTTTATGAGCGTTGCCTGACGCTGACAAAACTTGCGGTCTGAACGCGACATTAGACTTTTACGATGCACGTCTTAGGCCAGCAGATGTAAATTAGCAATCGTACTAATTCTGACATATTTACATTGATGTTTTTTTTTGCAGATATGTTGATCAATATTGTACTAATTTAATGGCTCAATGATAAAGAAACAAAAACAATGACACGAATAGAAAACATTAAAGAAAGTAAAAAAACAGCAATTAATCGCTAAACATACAATATAAGATACACAATAAAGCAAAATCGTTTACTCAAAGGCAGCTCTTAACAGATGAGTTTTTTTATTTAAAGCAGCTCAGATTTTCAGCAGATTTGCAGTCGTCTGAAAGTTTGTTCCAGATAAGGGGAGCGAAGAAAAAGAAATATGTAGTAAAATATGAACTAGTAGGAGTATTTTAAAGTCTATTCTCTGAGCTACAGGGAGCCAGTGTAAGGGCTTTAGAACTGGGTTGATGTGTTCTACTTTCCTGGTTCTAGTGAGAACACGAGCAGCAGCGTTCTGGATCAGCTGCAGCTGTCTGATTGACTTTTGAGGTAGACCTGTGAAGATACTGTTGCAGTAATCAATCCAACTAAAGATAAACGCATGGATGAGTTTTTCTAGGTCTCCTTGTGTCATCATTCCTTTAATCCTAGAAATGTTCTTCAGGTGATAGAAAGCTGACCTTGTTATTGCCTTTATGTGACCCTGGAGGTTCAGGTCTGAATCCATTATTACACATAGATTATAGGGCTGATCAGTAGTTTGCAGTTGTCTTTAGGTCCAAAGATAATCACAAGTGTATATTTAAATGTATTATGCCAAATTTTGTCAATGTTTTGGAAATTATTGCTATTGACTCATTGCTTTCTTGGAGACGTTCTGCACACGAACTGCCGTCGATGCAAACGAGGCGTAAAAGAAATGTTCATCAGTGTCACGTCGAAACTTGAAGAGACAAAACAAAATTGCAGTGGTGATTTTAATAGGGAATAACCATAGCTCTTTTCAAAGAGTTTTGAGGTTGTGCTGATGCAGCTAAAGCTAACTGGATTACGAAAAATGCACCAGGGACTCCGGCAAATCAAACATGACAGCTTCAATTCGTTTTTGTAAAGCAGCATCCCGTGTTAAGAATGAGGTGTCCAGTGAATTTTTTCCCGTGACGTAGAGAAGAGGTCAGACGCGCCGACGACTGATGTCCAATGTGAGGAACCATCCTTTCAAACGCTCCAGCAGCTGCCAGGATGATGGACTTTAATCCCCCCTCCTGAAACTAACAGGATTAAAAGTCGGGAAGAGTTGTCTTCCTTCAGCATCCCTTTCATTTCCATGTTCAAACTTCTTGGTCATTAATAAAAGACTCAAATTAAATCTGGAGCGCCGAAACAAAACAAGAGTACAAAAGGAATAAGTTAAAAGGTGTCAGCGTCCTGTTTTCCTTTTTGGATCTCCCTCGTGAAAATACGCCAGGGTTTTTTTTCTTAACTTCAAAAACGTTTCTCTTCCATCTCCGAGTCCTCCCTGCCTGCTGCTCCAGTTGTACCTGTGACAGCACACACACACATCTCCTCTACAGGAACGCTTTAAACGCACACCTCCTCCCACCAGCAGAGGCTGAATCTGAGCCAAGTTGGCCTCGCTACAAACAGACGGCCTCCAGCTGGAGCACAGCAGCGACACAGATACAGCGGGGGGTGGGATAGGGGACAGGAGGAAAGGGGGAGCGGCGGGAGGCGAGGACACACACCCAGATACTAAGTGGCCTCTTAACGTTTGCCACATAAACACACTCCTTTTACGGTCATGTAAAATTAAGCTCAGGCGCCACTGAAGCTGTCGTTTTGAGGCGACAAATGATAAAAGCGACGGACAGGGAGAAGGTCCTGCCAGTAGAGGAGGGGACACAGATGTCCCCTCATAGTACTAGATGAGCAGGTTGTAAAAAAAAGATTGTGTTTTCTTAGTTACTACAAAATAGTTTGTGATTTTTAACCTCTTAAAACTGAGGCTGTTATTTCCCACATTTTGCATACCTACACTCTGGAAGGCTTTTTACAGCTCGTAAAAGGTCTAAAATGTTCAAATTTATCTCATATAATAGGAAGTTTTACGGCGATACTGTGGATGTGAAAATTCTAATAGAAATCATAGTGGGCACGAGCAATTGAGGTTGAAAGACAGAAAACATGAATTCCTCCTGAAAAAAGCAGCTTGTTTTCATTGTAAAGAAGCAAATAAACATACTTTAAGGTAACTACTCACTATTGTTGAGTTTAGACCAACTGTTGTTGTCTGTAATAACCAATAATTGAAAGTTATTGAGGTTTTGGTTGAAAAAAAACTCTAGGTGGAAACCAGCTGTGCCAAATTTGGCAATATTGAAGTGGATACTTTTGTAGAGGAGTCCGAGCTTGACATTTTGGTGGTAAATATATATATACAGTACAGGCCAACATTTTGGACGCACCTTCTCATTCAAAGAGTTTTCTTTATTTTCATGACTATTTACATTGTAGATTCTCACCGAAGGCATCGAAACTATGAATGAACACATATGGAATTATGTAGCACTTTAACAAAAAAGTGTCAAATAACCTGGCCTCCAAAGTCACAGGACCTGAACCCAATCGAGATGATTTGGGGTGAGCTGAACCGCAGAGTGAAGGCAAAAGGGCCAACAAGTAATAAGCATCTCTGGGAACTCCTTCAAGACTGTTGGAAAAACCATTTCTGGTGACTACCTGTTGAAGCTCAACAGAATGCAAAGCAGTAATCAGAGCAAAGGGTGGCTACTTTGAGGAATCTAAAATATAACACATGTATTCAGTTATTTCAGTATGTACTTTTTGTTTAAGTACATACAGTCATTCCCTACATCATGCGTTCATTCATAGTTTTGATGCCCTTAGTTGAGAATCTACGATGTAGTTATGAAAATAAAGAAAACACATTGAATGAGAAGGTGTGTCCAAACTTTTGGCCTGTACCGTACATAAGTCAGAAATTAGTCAATTTCTGATAGTTTAAATGTCACTCTAAGTGGTGTTCCCCCCAAAAATGGGGGCTAGCGGGCTTAAGAGGTTAAAATACTGTAACTTTGAGTTAAATGAAGGGAAATGAACATTTGTTGTTTACCTGAAAACGTTTCATCTCTCACCCAAGACTGGATTGGGAGTAACGGATACATGAGTCTACAAATTAAAGAGGCTATCAAAATGTTTGTAAGCACTTTAGCAATCATGGTAACTTAAGTGTCTTAAATTATAATAACGACCCTAACTGTTTAACTATGTGTTGTTCTGGTCAAACGCCCCAAGCTGTAAATTCCTTTGAAACTTCCTGATTTAAGAACTCAAAGCTGCTTTCTATGTGTGGGAATGGGGGAACCTGAGGCTTCCTCCTCTGTTCAAGGTTGGTTTTTATATGTTTCGCATTAATGGCTTCTTTTACTCCTATCTCAAACCACCATTCTTCCCTATCCTAAATGTGTATATTATTGTTTTCAAAAGAGTGACCTTTGTCCTTTAGAAGTAGACGGACTGCTGAGTCTTTGGCTAATGAGTTTATTCGTCTGTGTTGATCATCCTTTAGTGTAGTTGCTGTTTAGTTTATCCAATGTACGGCTCTGAACATTCCTCACTGCACTGGACTGCATATACCAAAACACTGAGCTTGTGTTTAGATGTTTTGTCTTTGGGATGAACCAATGTTTGCCTGAGGGTGTTAGGAGATTTAAAATACAATGGGATGTTGTGTATAGAAATATGTTGTTTTTTTCCGGAAACTCCAGCCACATATCCATGTTTTTCCAAATCAAGTTGCTCAGAACTGAAGAAGCATCTTGGATGAGAGACGAAACGTTTTCAAGATGAGTCCAGTTGCCTTCTTTTCACTTTCAAGGTTATCATGTCCTGGATGATTCAAAAAGTACAACGTGTAACTCCTTTAGTTTTTTAAACTATATTGCTAAAAGTAATCATCCAGCTTTACACATCAGAACTCAAGGGACATCCAGTCCTTAATCTATAGTTTGTTATGTTGCGAGACCTTTGCAGCTATAAGAGATAGGACTCTTCTGAAAATGCTTTCCAAAAAGTGTGTAAGTGCGTTTATGGACATGTTCATTCATCAGGTCCGACACTGATGTTGGACAAAATATCCTTGGCTCACAGTTTATCCTCTAATTCATCCGATTTCTGTTCTCCCACTTCACCATCACCCGGCTTTATCTTCACGGATGGCCGTGTTGGAACAGAAAGTGAACACTGCCAAGCTGTTCCACACAAAGATGGTGGCATTAAAGGATTAAAAACATTTTGGTAACTGATTGATGAGTAAACAACCCTATCTTCACGAAACGTTTCACTTGACACAATCAGGTGTGGAAGGTGTTCTTCTCTTTGCTACCTGCAAACTCATATGGCATGGTATTAGGGCCAAAATTAAGACTATTGCGCAGGCAGTGGTGGATACCTTCTTGCCGCAGGAAGCTATTACAAACGGAGAGGCTAGTGACTAGCAAACCTAGCCTGTTCAACCACTAGATTACCTACTCCCTCTGTTATCCATTAGTATGGATGGACTGGAATTAGCATAGGAAAGGCTAGTGATTAGCATACCTAGCCTGTTCAACCACTAGATTACCTACTCCCTCTGTTGTCCATTAGTATGGACGGACTGGAATTAGCATAGGAAAGGCTAGTGACTAACAAACCTAGCCTGATCAACCACTAGATTAACTACTCCCTCTGTTGTCCATTAGTATGGATGGACTGGGATTAGCATAGGAAAGGCTAGTGATTAGCATACCTAGCCTGTTCAACCACTAGATTACCTACTCCCTCTGTTATCCATTAGTATGGATGGACTGGAATTAGCATAGGAAAGGCTAGTGACTAACAAACCTAGCCTGATCAACCACTAGATTAACTACTCCCTCTGTTGTCCATTAGTATGGATGGACTGGGATTAGCATAGGAAAGGCTAGTGACTAGCATACCTAGCCTGGTCAACCTCAGTTCATTAGCAGATAAACTAACGTTAGCATTGGAGCGGCTAATGAATAGCATGCTTAAACCAGTCATCCACTTCATTAGATGCAAACCTTTAGAAAAGAAAACTTAATTAAGTATAATAGTTGACATAAAAGATCTATAACCAGCATGTATCAGGAGGTGTTTCCTTGACAGAATCTGGCGTTTTTCAATCTGACATTAGGTATAAACATTAACAGGGGATTAAATAGGCGTCAGAAGGTAAACTTTTTAAAGCTTCCTCTCTTGATTAAGAAAGAAATGTAGAGCTGTTTTGTCCCTTTTAAAACCAAGCTTCACTGCTAGTGTAAAATGTTCTCCTTTCGTTCTTTCCCTAAAGACCATCCCGACCTGTTTCAGCAACGAGCCAACAACGTCGGACCAGGACAATCAATCCCACACCATCAGGATGGTAGGAAGGTGGAACCACTGCCTCGTTTGATGCCCGACCCCTCTGAGACGCTCTGCTCCTAAACTGTGTCAGCGAGCGGCGGTGATTACTCGCTAACGGGACGTTATCGTCTGATATTCTAATTAGTGCTACAAAGGAGGTCTATCGGATCCCAGAGGACAGATTGCTTGTCCAACAGCGCCGCGCAACATCGGAACTGGAAACTTTTCAGGTCATTTCATCTCATTTCTGCAGTCATTTCATAGTCTCTTACTCGAGGGCAAAATTTAACAAACATACTGTAGATTTCACAGAAAGCAGCTTTCTCCAGGTACAGAGTTTCAACTTTGTTAGTACATGAAAGACCGACAGATGGATGAATGTGAACGTTTCTGACTTCCAGAAACTTAAAACCAAAAATTAGGCGTCTAAGAACAATTGGAATGTGACAAAAAAAAAGATTAATAAAGAGTTAATGAAAGGGAAAAGTCAGATTATCGAACGTTTCTTTATTTCTATGCTTGGTTGGGGCTCCTTTTGCATGACTTTCTGCATTAGTGCGGCGTGTGACGGAGGAGATCAACGTGTGGTTCTGCTGAGGTTCTGGAAGCCCTTGTTGCTTTGATAGCAGCCTTCAGGTCATTTGCATTGTTGGTTCTGGTGTCTCCCATCTGATAATACCCCAAAGGTTGTCTAGAGGGTTCTGTTCAGACCCGTTTGGTCCAGTTGTGCACTGCATATGAAAATGGTCATTGAACCCAGTTTTGGTACCTTTGATAGAGTGGGTCAGCATCAGGTCCTGCTGGAAAATGAGATCCGCATCCACAAAGCTCTAAAATGGCATTTCCTGGCTCATCTGTACTCAGCCCGCTTTTTGTAGCTTCTAAGTGTTTGTGTGAGTGAGTATGGCTGATGGGTTGGGTTGGGAGGGGGTTGTATTTGCACTGATGATTTTATTTTTTGAAGGGGGGGGGTTGTGGGGTTATTTTAAATCTGTAAAGCACTTTGAGTACCTTTCTTTGTTTGAAAAGCGCTTTATAAATAAAGTTTGATTTGATTTGATTTGATTTAAAATCTCCTGCTATGTGTTTTGTTTTTACTGTGGACTTCAGAAAACCCATTGGACCAGAACCAGCAGATGACACGGCGACCCAGATCATCACTGACTCTTGACACTTCACTCTGGACCTCCACACTTCCTCCAGACAGCGGTACCTCACTGCAAAAACTGTCGATCTAACCAAGTTAAAAAATCTTGTTTCCATCTTAAAAGTATTTTTGATCTTGTTCTGAGGCTTTTATATTGAGCAAGAGCAGAATGTGTTAGATTATTAAATATTATATTGAGTATATACTGTCATGTTTTTAGTTTGACTCATAAGCCAGCACAGAAACTCTCGGACAAAAGATTAGCGTCTTTCTGAAATAAAAGTTTATTTTCTTCCAAAAAGGGAGGTGGATCGTGGGAGACGGCGACGCTGGAAAACAAGACTGGAGGTGAGTTAGAAGAAAGGATTGTATGACTTGTTTTCTTAGAGGAGAAGGAGGTTGATTGTGACTCACGGATGGGAATGGACAACGGAGTAGGAGGAAGAGGTAAGGGACCAGAGCGGAGCAGGATTCTGGAAGGTGGGGATGATGTTGACTGAACCTTCTTCTCCACAGGCAGCTGGGGAGAGCGGAGGAGACCAGGAGCCGAGCAGCAGCAACGGTGAGGCTGGTGGAGCAGAGAAGTAGGAGCGGCCGCACCCCAAGAAGACGAGCGTCCAGGGCAGGTATCAGGAGATGGTTCACAGGAGGAACTTCGGAGAGCCTGAGATGGTCTGGGGTTGACGCGGCGAGTCCGGAAGGAACTGAGACGAGGAACACAGGAGGGAACAAAGGTAAGAACATGGACAAATATCGAGCGTAGCGTAGACTAAGGGTCAGGGTTACCACTCCAGGAAACGGAATCATCTGACGCCCGTCTGGTGGATCCGCTCCCTCTAAATACTGCTAAGGTGATTGCAGTAATGAGCTCCACCTGTTGCTGCTTAATCCTCAGCACCTGTGGAGAGAAATGGACTGACAGCTCCTCCTGCTGGATCCTGACACTACCTCCCCCTCAACGGTCGCCACCAGGCGGCCGAGCAGAAGAGGAGCTAGATCTCCTCTCGAAATCCGAAATTAGGGTCTGGTCAACAATAAAGGAGCGGGGAACCCATGAACGCTCCTCAGGGCCATATCCCTCCCAGTCCACCAGGTACTGGTAGCCACGACCCCGGCGACGGACGTCCAGGAGTCGACGGACGGAGAACACCGGGCCCCCATCATACATCCGTGCTGGTGGGGGAGGATTGGGCGAGGGACAAGTGCCGGGTGAAACAGGTCTGATCTGGGAGACATGGAACACAGGATGAACCCGAAGGGATGCGGGTAGTTTCAGGCGGACCGCCAGGGGACTTAAAACTGCCAGGATGGGATAGGGACCCAAAAAGCGTGGAGACAGTTTTTTAGGTTGGGCTTTAATGTTGATGTTCCTGGCGGATAGCCAGACCAATTGGCCTGGAGAGTAGGTGGGCGCGGGGATGCGTCGACGATCGGCGTATTTCTTGTTTTGGGTGGAAGTGCGCTGGAGGGCCGCCTGAGTCTGTTTCCACACCCTCTTACAGGACAGGATGTAGGAACGAACGGAGGGAAAAACAGAATCCGAGACGGAGTTGGGCAGTAGGGAAGGTTGGTAACCAAGAGAGGCTTCAAAAGGTGATCGTCCAGTGGCGACAGAGATGTGGGCATTGAGGGCAAACTCGATCCAGGGTAAAAAGGTGCTCCATAAGTGAGGGTTGGACGAACATACGCATCTCAGGGCGTCCTCGACCTCCTGATTGAGCCGCTCGCATTGGCCGTTGGTCTCCGGGTGGAAACCGGAGGACAGATGAGGCTTGGCCCCCAACGAGCGACAGAACTCCCTCCAAACTTGGGAGGTGAATTGTGGACCCCGGTCTGAAACCACCCCAGATGGTATGCCATGAAGGCGAAAAACATGGGCGAACAGTATCCTAGCTGTCTGGGCTGCTGAAGGAAGTTTGGACAAAGCCAGCAGATGGCAGGCCTTAGAAAACCGATCTATGATGGTGAGGATAACCGTCTTACCCTTAGATGCTGGGAGACCGGTGATAAAATCTAGGGCGATATGTGACCAGGGCCGGGCAGGAACGGACAGGGGCTGAAGGAGACCAGAAGAGGGTTGATGGACGTTCTTGCTGCGGTTGCATGTGTGACAGGCTTTGACGAACTCCACGACAGTGTTTACAATACTCCCATCCTTCCAGTCCTAAAAGCAGATAAGTCAAAATATCGGTTGGTGCATGATTTGAGAGCGATCAATGAAATAATCGAA
Source organism: Apricaphanius iberus (assembly GCA_028564705.1). Classification (NCBI taxonomy): domain Eukaryota; kingdom Metazoa; phylum Chordata; class Actinopteri; order Cyprinodontiformes; family Aphaniidae; genus Apricaphanius; species Apricaphanius iberus. The sequence continues at coordinate 997,505 of JAPXFQ010002186.1, forward strand.
GACTGGCCAGCAGAAGTGCCAAACCCACACACTTTGCTTACAAACCTCCCACGAGAAGCTAAATATTTCACAGTGATTGACTTATGTTCCGCATTTTTTAGCATCCCTCTGGCAGAGACATCACAATATCTCTTTGCTTTCAAATATCGCGGAAAACAATACACATACACTAGGGTTCCACAAGGCCTGAAACACAGCCCTCATGTGTTTAACCAAGTCCTTAGACAAGACTTGGAAGGGCTCCAAAACAAAGGCATAAAAACACCAACAGGACACATCCCAATACCTGAAGGTCCATTCAGACACCTTGTCATTGACTATGCAGACATGATAAAAACAGTGCAGGGAAAGCGATACATGTTGGTTGTGATTGACAGATTCAGCCGATGGGTTGAAGCAATCCCATCTAAGGATATGAGCGCAGAAACTGCTGTGAAATTTCTGGTCAGAGAGGTTATACCTCGGTTTGGAATTCCAACAGAGCTTTCATCAGACAATGGCCCAGCTTTCATTCATAAAGTATTTAAGGGAGTCTTGCAGCAGTTGAAGATTAAACAGAGATTAGGAGCAGTCTATCATCCCCAATCCCAGGGAATTATAGAACGGGTAAACTTGACCTTGAAAACTAAGATCAGGAAGGTGTGTGCATGTGCCAAACTAAACTGGGTGGATGCGTTGCCGCTTGCTTTGCTTTCTTACCGCATGCAAGAAAACAGAGTAACTCACTTGTCTCCACATGAAGCTCTAACAGGCAGGCCAATGCCGGTCCCACAGTTTTGTGGTCCCCATAAGGGACCATCACTTGAGCAAGCAGAGCAAAATCTCAAAAGCTATGTCAGGCAACTAACTAGTATCCACAAAGCAATCTATTTCCAGGAAAAAGAAAAAGAGGCTGCCATAAGCAGAGATATCGAAGGTCCAGTGGCTCCTGGAGATCAGGTTTATATTAAGGTCTTCCGGAGGAAATGGCATGAACCAAGGCGCGAGGGACCATTTCTCGTGATTCAGGCAACCCCCACGGCAATCCAGGTTGACGGTTCCTCAACGTGGTATCATCTGAGCCACTGCACCAAAGTCAGAGAAACAAAACAGGAGAGTACCCATAGAGAAAATAAGAAAGAAAAAACTGAAAAACATGAAAAAGATTGTGGGTCTGATAACTGTACTATCTTGGATGGTGGCAGGAATGCTGGTGATGAAGGAATTAGTCCTGGAGGAGGTGAAGACAATTCCCAAAGGAGCAGAAGGCAACGCCCGGTCACTAGAGCATTCGTGAAGACGGCAGCAAGAAGACACAACACCACAAGTTAAGTATGACGCTGACATGTCACTACACCGCACCAGATCAGTCAGGACACCAGTATTCAATAGTTTAAAACACACACTTCATTCACGAACACGTAGACAAACAGAAAATGTTAAGGAAGTTATACTACCTACACTAGCACAGAAACCTGAGGATAGATTTAAGATCGTGTGGGAGCTACCAACAGTACCCCCACCTATTGAAGCACCTACTATATTAGTAGACTCACCTACACTGGTAACAGAAAAACTCTCACCTATTGTGCTACCTGAAATAGTAAAGACAACACCTGTACAAACAGCAATTAACAGGCCAACAACTAATCAAGCAGCGCCAGTTGCTCCTACCCCACCTGTAGCTAATATTAAGCCTTCCATGAAACAGGCAACCAATGTAGTTACACAAAGTATGATTAAGCCAGGTGACGAGGTCAGTTCTGACCGTCGTCAGGGGGGACTAGATACAATTAAGGGATCACAATATCAAAATACAAATGATCCTAGCTATAAACCGATTAGAACAAAATCAATTAATGTGATCATCCCCAGAGCAAAAAGGCCAAAGTTGGCAACAGATAAACTTTGGGAAGAAGCTAATCAAAATAGCTGGTATTTATGGGCATGGTATACAGCAAGAGAAATGACTTCCAAAGAATGTATTATATGTTCTGGTTCACCAAGAATTCCTCCAATTGCAATTCCAGAAAAATATACCTTTGAGGAATGTGCTTCGGTACAAAAACAAGCTTGTAAATTAGGAGAATTCAACAATGCAAGTGGTACACCATTATTTTTCAGATTTTCCATGTGTGGAATTAAATGCAGATTACTCTATGGGTCGAGAAGAATTCATAATTATTTAGACGAACATAGAGGTTACAAAATAGGAGATAAATGTGCAGAATTTAACATTTCAACAGCACAAAATGGTCCTCCAACTACGTATAAAGTAGACTATGATGCTGAATATGAATGTTTTGCTAGCGGAGGCTTCTCTGAGAATGGAGGAACCTTGATGGGTAACACAACAGTCAACTGTAAGGTAACTTGGGTTCTATCATGGTTTCCACATGCTAACGTGACACCTATTTTTGTTAACACACCAGTTTGGTATGAAAAACCTGAACCCCTGAGTCAGACCTGTGATAATATGACTATGACACTCCCTCCTCTATACTTTCTGAGTGAACAAACTTGGGCAATAGCAGATAGTTATTTTATGTGTGGAGATGACATCCTAAGAAACACTTTGCCATCACGATGGATAGGTTTGTGCACCATGGTAAGATTGAAAATACCTGTCACAATGTTGTATGAAGGTGTGAATGAGATAATTAACCTTGATCGTTTGAATGCTAATCCTAGAGTAAAGAGACAGTATGTGCCAGATCAGAGTGTTTATCTTGATATAATAGGACAACCTAAAGGAATTCCAGATGAATTCAAGGCAAGACATGAAGTAAAAGCAGGATTTGAGTCAATAATTCCTCAGATTACCATAAATAAGAATGTAGAATGGATTAATTATATTTATTATAATCAACAGCGAATCCTTAATTATACTGGAGATGCTCTTGGAATATTAGGTCAACAATTACATGAGACTAGTAAGATGACTCTACAAAATCGACAGGCTTTGGACTGGCTGTTGGCAGATAAAGGAGGAGTCTGCGAATTATTTCAAGATACAGAATGTTGCACGTACATTCCATCACACACTTCTAACGAAGGATCCTTTACTGCCGCAATGACAAAACTTAGAGCACTTAGAGAAGAACTTAGTTTGAATGCTGGGAAGAATGACTGGTCTGGGGGGTGGTTAGACCTACATTTAGGAGATTGGAAAGCAATGCTAATTAAGGTGGCAATTAGTGCGACCATAGTTCTAATTGTAATTTTCTTATTGACATGTCTCGTCATACCTGTGGTGAGGAGAGTATGGACAAGGACACTGATCAAACAGATGAACCTGGCTGCTGCAACCCAGCTGATCCAGTTGGAAGTGATCGCAATGAACAATCCTTCTGCCCCCAACATGTCTAAGTATCTAAGCCAAGACTGTTAAACAAGCTCAATTAAGTGCTTTCTGACTACAAGTCCTCTCCAGGACACCATCACCTCATCACCCCTTCATCCCTCATCGTAACCTTCAAGAAGGATTTATACTTTTACTCTATTCATTGTGTTCATTATATGTGGACTATCGAGACTGTTTAACACCATATCGATCATACCTTCCCGGGATGGACAAGATCAACATTTTCTCATCTGTTATATGTTATGTGTTTCATATGTTATTTCTAGTATGTTACAACAAATAAGCCAGCTGGTAATTTGAATTTATAACTAAGTTGAATGTTTTAATGTTTACATTTATTCTCATTTGTGCCATTTACTCTCACTTATGTCAGACTTATTAAGGATTGCATTTAATCACATTTTGGTAATGCTGTATTAAGGATTATGCCTCATGTCGCTTGAAGGTCCGGTGGACCGTAAGGTTGTCGCCTGGCCGGAGGGGCAGTGGGATAATTTTCCCTGTTCTTGTAGCGACAGGTTTTTGATCCCACACAACGGACCACAACTGACATAGGTTTGATTGTTACTCACCATTACTTTGGACACGTGTGATCCTGCATAAGTCCCATTATAATGTTACTTTTATGTGTCTGTCATATGCCTATTTACCACAGTATATCCTACCATATTGATGTTTACTTACCATATAATACTCATATTAACTGCATTTATAGGTAGCTAATTAGTGATGCCTAATGGCATCAAACCGGGGAATGTAGAAGCCAAAATTTGGGCCTGCATGACACGTGTAATCAACACGTGCATCAATTCTCAGAAGCTGAGAAGATGCACGTGGTAATTCCACGAAAGACTTGTCATTAAGCGATTCTAGGAAATGTTTTGTTCCCAGCTTTTCTGGCCTCTTCAGAACCAGACAGTTAGGCGCCTTCAAGATAAACTAATATCAAGCCAAGAACACCAGATGCTTCCCGTAAGTGACGCAGTGATCAAGTATAAAAGATAGGGCTCCTTTTAGAGAGGAGGAGAGGGTTTTAGTGGTCTGCTGGGATCTCAGCGTGGACGCCTGCTCAGAGATAAGGTATGTCAATTGTTAATAGACAATGGATACAGAATGTTAGATATAGAGGTCAATGACCTATGTAGCATTGTATTGAGAACCAAGATCCAATAAAACCCGGCTGAAGCTACTTTCTAGAACAGAAGCTGTGTTGTCCTGAGTCTTCATTATAGCTATATATCTATATCTATGTTTTGCATGTAATTAAAAACCAACAACAGTCTTTATTGAGTCCCGGCCACCAGAAGTATCTGTCGCGCAGAAAGTAGCAAATCCGTTCGGGGGCTGACCCCAGGTGGCAAGAAAATATACGTAGTAATTGGGCCCCGATATATGGCATTTTAGACCGAACTGTGGAGGAACTTATCTTCTACCCTGGTGTGCCCCCTCGTGTTCAGGTTTCAGTGGAGGTGGCATTCGTGATCTGGCGTTCAAGGTCCCAGGAAAGGCTTCCAATCCGGCAGGAACTGGGTAAGACTGGTTCAGGTGGTTCAGGATCTGAGTCGGGTGAGAATTGGCGGGATAAGGCGTCCGGTTTAATGTTCTTTGACCCTGGTCTGTATGTGATGGAGAGATTGAAACGGGAGAAAAATAGAGACCAACGATATTGTCTGGGGTTGAGTCTTTTGGCCTTCTGTAGGTATGCTAGGTTTTTATGATCTGTGAAGACTAGGACAGGGATCTCGGTGGACTCCAACCAATGTCTCCACTCCTCTAATGCCAATTTCATGGCGAGCAGTTCACGGTCCCCTACATCATAGCGCCCTTCCGTTTTAGAAAACCTTTTAGAAAAGAAGGCGCAAGGATGAAGTTTGCCGTCAGATGAGAGACGTTGGGAGAGAACGGCCCCCACACCAGTGTTCGATGCGTCCACCTCGAGGACAAATTGGACGTCGGGGTCAGGCTGGATGAGGATGGGGGCCTGGACAAAGCGACGTTTTAACTCGGCAAAGGCGAGATCGGCTTCCGTGTTCCAACAAAAGGAGCGCTTGGTGGACGTGAGGGCGGTGAGGGGAGCTGCAACAATGCTGAAGCCTCGGATGAAGCGTCGATAAAAATTGGCGAATCACAGGAAGCGTTGCAACTGCTTGCGCGTCTCTGGGGTGGGCCACTCCTCAACTGCTCGAAGTTTACCGGGATCGGCTCTCACGCATCCTGCTTCAAAAATAAAACCCAAAAAGGTGACGGAAGGTTTGTGAAACTCACATTTCTCAGCTTTGACGAAGAGGCAGTTTTCCAGGAGTCGGGTGAGTACTTGGCGGACGTGGGATCTGTGTTCCTGCAGAGTCTTGGAGTAGATGAGGATGTCGTCTAGATAGGCGAAAACAAAAATATTAAGGAAATCACGAAGGACGTCGTTAATGAGAGCTTGGAAGACTGCGGGGGCGTTAGAGAGGCCGAAAGGCATAACTAGGTATTCAAAGTGGCCGATGTGGGTCTTGAAAGCAGTCTTCCATTCGTCCCCTTTACGGATGCGAACCAGATGGTAAGCGTTACGGAGGTCGAGCTTAGAAAAAATTTTGGCCTCTTGGACGGGTTCGAAGGCGGAAGAAATGAGTGGGAGAGAATATCTGTTTTTGACAGTGATGTCATTTAGGGCTCGATAGTCGATACAGGGGCGGAGTGATTTGTCCTTCTTCTCAACGAAGAAAAAAACAGCCCCTACAGGGGAAGTGGAAGGTCGGATAAGTCCTGTCTGAAGCGATTCATTAATATATTTTTCCATGGCCTCTCTTTCCTTTTTGGAAAGGGTGTAAAGCTTGCCTGCTGGGAGTGGAGCGCCGGGAATAAGGTCGATTGAACAATCGTACGGCCGGTGAGGTGGAAGTGAGAGTGCTTTCTTTTTACAGAAAACCTTTTGGAGGTCATGGTATTCGGGTGGAATATGGGTGAGATCAGGCGGAGGCCCGGAGGAGTCGGGAATCTTACCCCGGGGAACGGCTGAGCGGAGGCAAATAGAATGACAACTAGGGCTCCAGGAATCGACGTGTCGGCCGGACCAGTTAATCGTGGGGTTGTGCTCCTCCAACCAGGGATAGCCCAAGACAATGGCGGGTTCATTGACAGGGAAAACAAACAGAGAGATTTCTTCATGATGGTTACCGGAGACTATGAGAGAAACGGGTCTTGTCTTATGTGTAATAGTTGTGAGACGGTGACCATCCAGAGCGGAGACACTAAAATCTTGACAAAGGGGAATAATGGGAATGGAAAGTCTCTTAACTAGATCAGGGGAGATGAGCTTTTGTTCAGAACCTGAATCAATTAAAACTTGGACCGGGAAAGAGTTCTTATGTACAATCAGAGTAGCTGAAAACATTAGTCTGGGAGGTTGATCAATCTGACCCGTCAGAACTCCCAGTCTTACTGACGAACTCCCCCTTTCGGCCGAGTCGGGCAAGTGGCGATGAAGTGTCCGTTCTCCCCACAATATAAACAAGCTCGGGAGCGAATGCGGCGATGACGTTCTGTCGGAGTGAGCCGAGTGTTTCCGAACTGCATCGGTTCAGGGTCGGAGCCGGTTTGGGAGAAATTATGGTCAGGAGCTGGATCTGGAACGGATAGAGGTTGAACAGGAGCGGGGTGAGGAAGAAAGCGATTCCGGGTCTTGGATCTCTCTCGTATCCGAGACGCTACTTTGATTGCTAGAGAAATTAACTCGTCGAGGGAGTGAGGATCGTCGCGGGTGGCTAATTCATCCTTGAGGTTGTCATTTAAAGAGTTGAGGAAAGCTGCCTTAAGTGCAGGACGGTTCCACCCTGATTCAGCCGCAAGAATGCGGAAGTCGATAGCCAGGTCAGAGACCGACCGGTTGCCCTGCCTGAGGCTCCACAGCTGTTTGGCAACCTCTTCTTCCCCGGCAGAGACTAAATTCTTTTAAAGAGTCAATAAAACCTCTTTACCGTCCATCACCAGCTGCAAATCCCTGCCACTCCAAAACTAATCGCAGAGCAACACGGACTTTCAACTCCCTCCACAGATTTTCTATGGGGTTGAGATCTGGAGACTGGCTAGGACACTCCAGGACTTTCAAATGCTTGTTACGGAGACACTCCTTCGTTGCCCGGGCGATGTGTTTGGGATCATTGTCATGTTGGAAGACCCAGCCACGTTTCATCTTCAAAGCTCTCACTGATGGAAGGAGGCTTTGGCTCAAAATCTCACGATACATGGCCCCGTTCATTCTTTCCTTAACACGGATCAATCGTCCTGTCCCCTTAGCAGAAAAACAGCCCCAAAGCATGATGTTTCCACCCCCATGCTTCACAGTAGGTATGGTGTTCTAGGGATGCAACTCAGTATTCTTCTTCCTCCAAACACGACGAGTTGAGTTTATACCAAAAAGTTCTACTTTGGTTTCATCTGACCACATGACATTCTCCCAATCCTCTGCTGTATCATCCATGTGCTCTCTGGCAAACTTCAGATGGGCCTGGACATGCACTGGCTTAAGCAGGGGGACACGTCTGGCACTGCAGGATTTGATTCCCTGTCGTTGTAGTGTGTTACTGATGATAACCTATGTTACTTTGGTCCCAGCTCTCTGCAGGTCATTCACCAGGTCCCCCCGTGTGGTTCTGGGATTTTTGCTCACCGTTTTCATGATCATTTTGACCCCACGGGATGAGATTTTGCGTGGAGCCCCAGATCGAGGGAGATTATCAGTGGTCTCGTATGTCTTCCATTTTCTGATAATTGCTCCCACAGTTGATTTTTTTTCACACCAAGCTGCTTGCCTATTGTAGATTCACTCTTCCCAGTCAGGTGCAGGTCTACAATTCTTTTCCTGGTGTCCTTCGAAAGCTCTTTGGTCGTGGCCATAGTGGAGTTTGGAGTCTGACTGTTTGAGGCTGTGGACAGGTGTCTTTTATACAGGTAATGAGTTCAAATTAATACAGGTAACGAAAGGAGGACAGAAGAGCTTCTTAAAGAAGAAGTTACAGGTCTGTGAGAGCCAGAGATCTTCCTTGTTTGAAGTGACCAAATTCTTATTTTCCAACATAATTTACAAATAAATTCTTTAAAAATCCTACAATGTGAATTCCTGGATTTTTTTTCACATTCTGTCTCTCACAGTTGAAGTGTACCTATGACGGTATGAATGTATGACGAAAATTACTTACCTCTATTATTATTTTAAACGGGAGAACTTGCACAATCGGTTGCTGACTAGATACTTTTTTGCCCCACTGTATGTAAACTAGAGATGTTCCGATACCATTTTTTCCGCCCCGATTCTGATTCAGATACTCGTGCTTTGGGTATCGGCCGATACCGAGTACCGGTACTATTTTGTAAAAAAAAAAAAAAAAATGTTTTAATTCATATTACACCTGCATAACTGATAGGCCTAAATTATCATTGTGATAATGCCTGGCTCAGGTTAAACCCTTTGTAAAACATGGATGAATACAGCAAATGGAATTTATTTCAACATTTATTTTTAAATAGAACAGTATAACAGTAGTGCAACAGCAACGTAAATATAGGATTTTTTTTAAAATTAAAGTGCAGCCACATAAAATTAAAAAAAATATGAAAAATAAAGGCATTTATATTTTTAAATAAAACAGTAGTGCAACAGCAACTTAACTAAATAAATATATGAATAATATTTTTTTAAAATTAAAGTGCAGCCACAATATTGTAAAATAAAGACATTTACATTTTAAATGAAACAGTATAAAACAGTATTCTAACAGCAACTTCAATGATTCGTTTAACAAAAAACTAAAAGTGCTGCCATTATGTAATAAAAACATTTGAATCTTCAAATAGTGCAGTATTTAACAATAGTGCAACACCAAGTAAACATGAAAAAAAAAATACAAATCAAAACAGTAGCCGCTGTGTAGTAAACGAAAAACTCTTTACACCAAGTTGGCTACACATTACAGCAGCATTTAAGCAATTTAGTGTTGCTCATAATTTCAAGAGCAAAGGGAGATTCTTATTCAAGAAGATTAGCATTTCTGCCCTCTCTCCACCTAGCCTGTTCCTTCTAGCATTAATAATGTTGGATGCTACACCGAACAGTCTCTCACTGTCAACACTGGTACAAGGAGCACAGAGAAACTTTGCAGCAGTGGCAGCAAGGGTGGGAAAACGAAATTGGTTGACTACCCAGTACTGGAATGGGCTGTCTGAGCGTGGGACCGTTTGCTCTGTCAAATATGTCCGTATTTGATTTTGAACGTGTGTGCTTGTTGTGCTACTTGCCCCACGTTCCTCATCATGCTCCTGCAGGATTTCCTCAAACAGGCCTTTCAAACTGCTCTTTCTGCTGCTGCACTGGTTGTGTTTCCAGACGTGGGGCTTTATGGGGGTTTTCTGGCACTGTCTCTGCTCCTTCAGGTGGGGTCCTGCTCAGTAACGCCGCCTCCATCTTCTCCACCTCTTGGGTCAGAGCATCCTTGGCATGCTTGATGCTGTCTGCTCCTGTGAAGTATCTAAACAATGAAAAATAATAAATAAATACATGTCTTATGTGTAAAATAAACTTCCTCCACATTGTAGCTTTTTAGTGGTAACATTAATGCAACAGTAATCAATAATGATGCAATATCTAGATATCCGAAACAACATTTCTCAAACTTTTGTTTATAATGATAATAAAGACATTTAATAAACATATTAGACATACCTGTCTTTGAATCGTGGGTCTAAAAGAGTGGCAACTGCATACAAGGGCTCATTTTCGATGGTCTTGAATCTTTTCTTGACAGCCTCAAGAAGGGTTGCTTTCATGGTTTTTATACCCGTGTCCCCCTCATTCTCCCGAGCAAGCAGGCGTTTTAACACTGTGACTGAGGGGATAACTTCAGCTGCAGAAGAGGTGGAGGAGCTAATTTGCGTGGTCAGTTCTTCAAATGGTGCCAGAATAATGATGATTTTCTCCAGTAAAACCCACTGGTAAGACGTAAGGGTCACTGGCAGGTCGTGGTCAGCACCATATGCTGAAATTGACCGTTTCTGCTCCAGTAAACTTTCAACCATGTAGTAGGTACTGTTCCATCGCGTTGCTACATCTTGGTGCAGACGTTTGGTGGGCATTTTGAGATCTTTTTGAATATCCTCCAAGCGTGTAGTAGCCAGTGGCGAGTGTTTGAAATGACCGACTATCTTCCTACCATTGGCCAGTGCATCGCTCACACTTCTCTGTGACAACAGGCCTTCATGCACCACCAGCTGGAGAGTGTGGGCGAAGCATCCCAAACTTGCAACATCCATCTCGTCCATGGCTTTCTTCATGTTGCTAGCGTTGTCGCGCAAAACAAGCATGAATGTTGGACTTGGGGATTTTCCACTTTACTAGCATCTCTTCAATTGCTTCGGCAATTAATGTGCCAGTATGTGACTTCGCACTTCGAGGAGTAAATTTTGACTCCACCCAGTGTGATGTTAAACTTAGCAAAGACATGGGGCACACGTCGGAGCTCCAAACGTCTGTGGAAAAGCTGATTGCATGCACGTCTTTCAGCATACACAAAATGTGTTCCCTAACTTTCTCATATAATTTGGGTAGCGCGGTTTCGGATATATATTTACGACCGGGCAAACAGTACCTTGGCTCCAAATGCTCCATTAAGCGGCGAAATCCCACATTTTCGATGACAGACAGGGGTTGGTCATCCAGGACAATAAACTCCACAATTTTGTCGGTTATCTTTGTTGCTTTCTGGCTGACTTTGGGGAATTTATCTCGTCGCTGGAAGGCAGTTTCCAGAGTTTGCTGCTGCAGTTCGTCCTCCCCCCCCCCCCCCCCCCCCCCCCTTAGCTTTGCTGAATTCGTCGTGCTCTTTAGCGTGTCGCGTCTTCAAATGTTTGATTAAGTTGCTGGTGTTGAAATTTGCAATATTTGTGCCTCCCCTCGAAATTGCATCTTTGCATATGTTACATTTCGCCATCTTACTAGTGGGAAAATCCACTGTAAAATACTGCCGACATGATGCGCTCACGTTAGCTCATATATGATGTCTGTGGTTAGCATTATTAGCGCCTCCTTCGGAGGCGTCACGTGGTCATTTCTTCTTCGCCCCTCTAAAACAACAGCTGCCGCTGGCCGAAGAAGAACTGTGAGCGAGCTAACGGAGCTAGAATAGATTCCTATTTGTAATAAATTACGTGGTATCGGATCGGTGCCTGGACACTGGTACTCGCCGATTCCGAAACCATCATTTTGTTCGGTATCGGAGGAATTTCCGATACTGGTATCGGAATCGGAACAACTCTAATGTAAACCAGACAGAATTAGTCATGTAGTGAAATGTCAAATTAGCTTGGTCTTACTCTACTCAATATGCAAAGGAAACAGCAGGTCCGTTACTAAATGCAGTGAGCTTAACTTGCGTGGATGTGCTTGGCGGCGGCCCTCTCTTCCTTAATGATTTCTTGCGTTCGGCCTTCAGTCGCAGATATTTGCCAAGATAGCTCGGATGCCTTAACTCGATGTGTCGCTTCAAATTTGAGCTCGATGTGGCTGACGTACGTACCTGTTTGTTTAGTCCCGGTGGGCACAGTTTGCACAAAAACGTAAGGGTTTTTTCCGTCTGATTCTTCCTTTTTACGTACGTAAAACTCTGCCGAGTGCTCTTCAAAACTGGCTTCACAGCAGTAGCTAAATTTGAATCAGGTGAACTAGCACCAGCCATGCTGGACCATCAAGGTGTTTGCCGCAAGCAGTGTCGTAAAACCGGACTTTTCAAATGAGCGTGAACATGAACCGCGCGTGCTGCTGATTCCTGCCGGAGTGAGCGCCGCTCTCGTTCACGTTCACGTTAGATGAAAAGTGATTCGTTCAGTTCAGCGTTCACCAAAAATGTGAACACGGTCGGTGAACGTCGTTCCTTGAACGCGTTCATGCACAACACTGGCTGCAGTTATACCTGTAATAGAGCTTTTTTTCTTCCACCCAACTTTCTATGCACCTTCTTCTCCAAAATCCTATAAAATTATTTTGTAAATAGTCTTAAACATTTTCTCCGCCTATTTCTAATGATGATGTACCACTGATCCAGACTGAGACCATTTAGCAGCTCAGGAAGCGTTTCCCACTATGTTTAATGAATCTTTATAATATATGAATTTCACTCTCTGAAATGGGACATTAAAAAAAAAAAATGTGGAGCAGATTTCTTTGCTGCATTAAACCAATGATTATTCATATCCCTGTTTTTTTTTATATTTAAACATGTACATTTAGCTTAGTTTTTGGCATGACATGACTGCGGCATCGAGAGAAAACAAGAGAATTGGAGGAAAAACTTTCAAATTAAACTTTTTCATTCACATTTTATTCTGAAAGGGCACCAAGTTATGAAGGAATGTTCCTGCCAAAATGGACAATAAATTACTAAATGTGAAAATAAATACATTGAAAATAAATAAACATGGGTGTAAATAATTTCTTTTCATATTTATTTATTTCCAAATGTATTCTTTTTCACAGTTATTTATTAATACTTTTTATGCATTCATTTTTATATTTATATATGTAAAAAAGAATTTACTTATTTATATCCGCATTATTTATTCATTTATATATTTTTTTATTTATTGTGAATTGGGCATGGTTGGTCCTCCATACAGAGTTTGCTTCACAGCAGACCGATATCTGAGTTTAAATCTGGGTTTATATTATAGTCAAAGTTCACATGCTGGTTAAGTTAAGTCTTCGTTTGCAAATATGTTTTTCTGATGAATCAACCTCCCAAATTTGTTACAATTTTGAGACTGAATCAGAAGGAAACAGTTTCAAACGAAAAATAAAAAAGATTTTGGTATTTTTGGGGTATTTTTTCAAGCATTCCCAATTTAGATTTAATCACAGAGAAACTTTATGTTGTTTTCTGTTTTGACTGTCGACCTTTAGCTCCTTAACGCTGTAATTTCTCCAAACCAAATGTTTTCATCTCCTGATCATATTAGACACGTGGCAAGCAGTAGAGATCTTCACATTAATAGTCGTTTTTGGACGTTTTTTTTTGCTCTAATAAACATCTGAAAGTCAGAGATGTAATATCGCACATCCTGAAGATGCTTTAAAAACAAACATTTCTACTGTTCCTCTGACCTCAGCTGTATCCGCTGCTAATTGAGTTAGTGACATGTAAGAAACTTGTCTTCTTGTTCAGTAATTTCAGATTTTTATGCTCGTAATATGAAACACTTTGCCGTTTTTCCTGGTTAACATCCTTCATCAGCATCTTCATGTTCCATCAAATTATAAGGAACACCTAACCAGACGGGTTGATATAGATTTTTTGTCCAATCATGTTCAGCTTAGCTGCAGGGTGGAGTCAAATGATGAAGAGAATCACCAAAAAAAAAAACCCAGAACATTTACAGAGCAGAGGGAAAAAAGAAAAGTCCAGAGATGGAGAGGAGGAAGAGGAAGAGGAGGGAGGGATGTTCTGGAGAGGCAGAGAAGGAAAAAAGACGAGATATTAATAATAATATAAAAAACAACCTTCAGATTGGAGCGGAAACAAAATAAGATGTGGAAAACATTTGCTGAGAAAATACTATTTTAGAAGAAACAATAAGGTAGGTTTGTTTTTATATACATCTTTTAATATGTGAAAACCTTGAAATGAAACCATTTTAGTTTGAATAGTTTTGATATTTCAAGTAATTACACTTTGTTTCTGCTCATTTCTTGTAACAGTTTGGTTACATTTTTGCTATGAATTAATCCCTAAATAAAATAATAATAAAAAAATATTATTAAATATCCAGGATGAACAGATATGAGTTTAAAAATATATATTTTAGAGACTAAAACTGGGAGTTATGTTTTTTATGTAAATATTTTTTTTCTCGCTTTGATTTGAACTTTTATTAAATTGAATAGAACGCAATAAACCAGGTTTAACCCCAGATGTTTCAGTTATATCTAGTTTTTATTTTACTGTTAGAAAACAAAAATACATTTTAAATACTTTAACCAATTTTGTAATTTTACATTGATGTGCATTTATTTTAATTTATTATTCAGTTTGTACTTTTCATTTTAACTGACTTGTGCTTAAAATACTTAATTTTAGGTTTAAATTTTTGGCCTCACACGTTTCCAGATTAATGCATGTACAGTATATATTAGTAAAATTCACAAATCATTGTAAGTCTGTGGCATATGTTTTAATCTGATACATATTTTTCTGCTAAAACATTAATTTCTATGCTCCTAACGCTGATTAAATGTTTGTGTTTTGCAGGGTGAAGCGATGAGGATGACTCCCCACTTCCAGGAGGTAAGATCTCCATAAGATTTCCATAAACATCTATCATGTTTATGCTTTAATTTTGTGACAGATCATGTCAGAAATACAACATATTAATGAAGAAACGTCATTTTTCTTTCAATACCGTCAATAAAAATCAGGACAAAAATCCCCCAGTTTAGGCTGATTGTGTCTCCTTCTATCAGTCCATCAGGTGTGGCGCGTCGTCCTGCAGCTGTGCGCGTTTCAGACCCGGAAAGGTCCGACTCAGGTCGTGTGATCTCTGTGGACACGGCTGGGTAGAACATGGTAAAAACATGCCAACATGCATTGTCGGTAGCATCAGCACATAACTTCATGTTCATTTGTCAGACTCTGGTGAGCCGAAGAAGCGCGCAGCAGGCTGCAGGCTCTAAGGTGACAGGAAGTCAGGTGTTGCTGTCATCATGTCAGCAGCAGCATCTGGATGAAACATCTGCAGCCCTGAGAACACGGATCAGAGTTTTGTCACGTTTGCCACTGATGCAAATGTTCTGCTCCACCAGCACCTGTTGTAGATCTACAATCATCGTCCTCCTCTCATGATTATTACCACAAGCAAATCATTGGGGTCATTTTAATCTGTGAAGCACTTTGAGATGCATTTCTTGCATGAAACACACTTTATAAATATAATTTGATTTGATCCTTGACTTATTCCTACAGAAGACGACGAGGGCCACTAAAGAAAACAACAAGTATTTCTTTTTTTTTTTCAAATAAAAATTCTGACTTTAACGTCTGAATTCCAACTTGTTTCTAAGAAATTACCTTTTTTTCTCAGAATCCCCCCCCCCCCCCAATATTATGACTTTTCCCTCATAATTCTGACTTTTTTCTCATAATTCTGACTTTAAACTCAGAACTCTAAATTTGATATCAGAACTCTGACTTTTTCTCCGAATTCTGACTCTATGTTCAGAACTCTGAATTTAAAGTCTAAAAACTCTAACTTTTTTTCTCATAATATGATTTTTTTCCCCTTCAGAATTTGACTTTTTCTTAGAGTTCTGACTTTTGGTTTTCAGAAGTAATTATTTTCTCTAAAAAATTACTTTTTAATCTCAGAATTCTGACTTTGAATTCAGAACTCTGAAAACTCTGACATTTCTTTCTCAGAATTTGAATTTTTTTTCTGTGAATTCTGATATTTTTGGCTTCGAATTAGATTTTTTTTCTCAGGTTACGACTTTTTTCAGAATTTGACTTTTTCTTTTTCAGACTCCAGGCTTTGTCAGCGTCAACAACGTCAATATTACATGTTGAGTCTACGGTTGAGGCCGTAGGTAGAGCGTCGGGTTCGTCAACTTTTCAAGCTTTTCCCGCGTTTCAAGCTTCCAAGTTCATAACTATAGCAACGCAGAAGTTCAGCTGGTTGAACTTTTGACGGTCCCAACGCTCTTGACGCAGCACGGCAACCAATCAGGGCGTCTCACTGTAGCGACCTAGCCAACCACGATCCAGTAGAGAACGGCCCGCCTACGAGCTTTGCTAGCTTCAGCTTAAAAATGTATCTTCTGTTTATTTGCGACGAACTATTCGCTTTATGAGCGTTGCTTGATGCTGACAAAGCTTGCGGTCTGAATGCCCCATTAGGGTTTTGACTTTTTTCCTCAGAATCCTGACTTTTTTTTTCATAATGAACACCATCTTGGGAGCAAACAGGTTCAGTAACGGATTAGGAATGTGCAAGGGTAGAACTGACTTGTATCTGTTACCAAGTTTGTTAGCTTACGCTGTTTGTATTTCACAATATATTACGTCACATTCGGCAAGCTTAACACAACTTGTGATTTATTAAACTGGAGATCAATGAAACAGAAGAACAGTGAAATAAAATGAAACAAACACTTGTGGGACGATAAAGCAATAAACAATAAAGTCAATCTGAACTTTGAAGATTAAAGTCAGAAATGTTTTTTTCTTCTTCACTGGTCCTAATCCTCTGCAGTATATTCCAGAACTTTGCCACAGATTTGATTAATCTTAGTCAAACTCTCCCTCTCAGCTTTGGGAAAGCTCCAGGCCCATCCGGCCTCCAGTTCCGGCCCAGTGGAGGTTGCCCTTCCTGGGCTGGTGTTTGACCTCAGCTCCCTGGTCCTGTTTGGAGCTCAGGCCATTCCTGTCCAGCTGAAGATATTACTCGACCGCCTCTACAGCGTCCTTTCTCCAGAGCAGGTACCCCACGGTTCCCACGGCGTTGATCGACCCTCCTTAAACATGTCTTTATGGTATTTGTCTCCAAGGTGGGTCGGATTCTGAACGGTTTGGGCTGGAGTTTGGGTGATTATGTCCGAGGGTACATGCTCCAGGTAAGCTTATTTTTCTCAATGAGTCCAGAATCACTGGG
The DNA here is from genome assembly GCA_028564705.1 of Apricaphanius iberus. NCBI lineage: Eukaryota > Metazoa > Chordata > Actinopteri > Cyprinodontiformes > Aphaniidae > Apricaphanius > Apricaphanius iberus. Next base: position 1,014,519 of record JAPXFQ010002186.1, read on the forward strand.
CTCTGGTGTGTCCCTTTCACTTTAAATATTGTTACGGAAAAATGTATATTAAGAATGATCTGTTTATTCTTACAAACTGAGAGAACTGTGTGCTATTTCTTCATGATGTAGTGATAGTCTGATTGTGTGACAATGTATAATATTAGGTCAGGTCAAATGAACCGATATTAGTATTCCTACATCCTGTATTAAAATTGAAACGACCTTCGGGGGAATGAACATCCTGACGTGTCCTAAGATTGAGCCTGTCCTATCAGGCGAAGACGCCTGGGAGTCTGTTGTGTTCACCGTGGAGAAATGTTTACTGATATGGTGTTGATAATACTAAGGTTGACCAAATCTATAAAAGAGCTTTGTTAGTTGTTGGGAGCAGGTCGGTTCGCATATAGTTTGCATGATGCTGTCACCTTCTTGTTTGATCAAACGAGTCCAATTAAACCTCCAAAATGAAGGAATCTTTATCACCTCTTTATTTAAAAAAATTTTTTCGACGACATTTTTTGATGCCCAACGTAACGGGGATTCCAACGAGCGGAGTGGACCTTGATCAGGTCAGATCAAACAGTCAAATGGCATAAACTAAGGAGAATTAGCTTTCTGGCGCTCGGACCTCTGTAGGTTTGTGAGAAGGAGGGGGCTTGATCTGCCTGATTAATCCCTCACCGTCCAGAATTCAAGAACCTTTTCATCACGGGTGAGTTTGGATTCCCTCCATTATATTCATTTAATTTAATTAGTTTCTGATAACCAAGTTTTAAAATTCTAAGAAAAATGGCCAGACATGTTAAAATTACAATAATTAATTCATTTTAGGGAAGTCTTACAAAAAGCTGAGCTATAAAATTCGAGATTGACTCGACTAATAAGACAGTTGGGGTTTCTGTGCACGTTCCGCAACATAAAACCGCTCCGTCTCGATAAAAGCCGATCTTTTTCGATCCATAAGGATCTTAAAAAGTCACAAATCGAAACTGTTGGCCCACTGAAAAAATAAATCTGAAAAAAGTAGTGAAATTAAGTCTAAAAGTGGGTGAAACGAGCCGGAACCGTATTTCCTGGTTCACCAAAGGAAGTAAACCTTTAACCCTCGATGTCATATCCCGCCAACGTGGCTCGTAAATATCTTTTTGCAAAAACGTTTCTCTGGTGTCGCGGCTGGTGTGAAACCAGGATAAGGGAGAAGGTTTTGTGTGAAAGTCCCAGATCAGCACTTCCTGACATTCTTAGACCGTCCCTTCCAGCACCATAAACCATAGCCCGTTCAGACAAACTCAAATGCCTTTTTCCTCCCTGTTCTGATGCTCACTTTAAGCTTCATACAGTCATTTTCTCCACATCTAGCTGCCTAAAAGTATGTTGCTGCTGCCTTGTGATTGGCCAGTTGGGTTAATAAGCAATCTAATAGTAGGGGTGTGCAAAGCAGACAGTATTTGTATCCGTATTTGTATTTTTGGAGGGGGGTATTTGTAATTCTATTTGAGTAAAATTCAAAATAGGGATAGAAATATGTTTTTTTGCAATACACCTTTAATTTACTTTATTGTCCTTTATAATAATTATGGAAATGCAATATTTGTTAATGTTTTTCCATAAATCAAGCAGTGTACATGTAACAGGAACTTCATTAAATGAGACCTAAAGGGGCAGAACAGGACGGTTGCATGCTGCAAAGACTTATGGGTAATGTGTTCATGGTAATTGTAGAAGTTATCTCTTTTACGTTATAGCTTGTGTTCCAAATGTAGTCGTGGCCTTTTGTTATCATTTGCGTTATTTTTTTGTGAGTGTTTGGTGGTTATTGTGTGCGCACCATCACAGAGATGGCGGTGCACATGAGTCGGTTGTCTGTTCATGCAAGAGCTGTCAAAAAGACCACCCCCTCGTGTTCTTGTGGTGCAAGGATGAAAGGAGTGCAGGCATACTTTTCTCTTCAGTGAATCATTTCCTGGGTGATGTCACACTATACAGTTTTTTTTTTTTTTTGGTCCTCGAATACAAAGATTCCTTGAAATATCTGTTTGATATAAATACTTGTAAAATAACAGGTTGTTTGAGCCTTTCCGAATACCCTATTCGGGTTCAGCTCCACCACTATTCAATAGGTAAACTCAATGAGTGTGCATAGCACTGACAGACTATGCTACCATACCACTACGCTAGCATCAACCAATGTCTTGTGACATTAAGGAAGAAAATGATTTTCTATCATTAATCATTGCCATACTTTAAGGTCATTGCTGAATGAAACTCCAGGATTTTCGTGTGTTTGCTAAAGTTAAACCCTTCTCTTGCTCCAGCACCCAGGTGGTAAAGTCTTGGACCGCTGGTCCATGGCCACGCCCGAAGAAGAACTCCTTGTTCTTAAACAGTTCCTGCGCTTTGGAGAGACGCGTCCCATAGTTGAGTTGATGATGCTTCAGTACCTGGAAGGTTATAATGTCCTCTCTGATGTGGAGTCAAGAAGTCCCCGAGAAAATATCCAGTCAGAAGTGCGAACAAATAAGAGGACCTCGCTTGGCGAAGAGCGATGGGTGGACGGCAACGATACTTCAGACTGCCATGAAAAGTTCCCTGGAGGACAGTCCGTGCTCCTACCTTTCCATTTCCCACAGTCGACCATCTTCTGTTCAACTAAGGTGATGCAGTTTCTGTTTCTTCATTTGTATCATGATGTAATTATCCAAAACGTTTTTACTCAAACTGTTTTGGCGATTCATGGCTCACTTTACTGAGTTACAAAATATCCTGCAGGATTTTAGCCGGAACACACTGGCTCCGAAACACGACCGTGAAAGAAATGGACGTTTGGAAGATGACGGTTTGGACCGGGGGGGATCTGAATCTGTCTTATCCATAAAAACCGACCCAGACAAGTCAAATCCATCACCGTGGCACCAGAACCCCATCTTCCACCACGACCGAGTTCTCCTTCAGAAACAACTAATCCATCAGGAGAAAACCGCTTCCCTTTCCTCTTCCTTCAACTTTTCATTTTTTCCTTCTTCCTTGTATCCTCCAATCACCTCCTCTTCCTCCTACCATCTACAACATCCTCAAAAGTCCCAAACTCTTCCCTCCTTCTCTTCTTCTTTCCAAAGACCTCTTCACTCTTCGTTTTCTTCTCCTCTTACATTGCCTTGTTCTTCCCTTCATCCTCTCCCGTCTTCCCTTTGTAGTCTTCCTTCCCTCTTCCCTGCAGGAGGTCGGAAGGGTAGGGTCAGCTGTGGTGTTTGTGGGAAAAGCTTCTATGACAAAGGTGAGCAAAGAATATCCTCAATGTTGAATTTCTCTTCATGTAAATGACAGTCAGGAATAACCGAGGTTTTGGCAGCCTTGGAACGCCCCTTTCAGGAAGTGACGAGACTAAAAAGGAAGCAGGAATAACAACAGAAAGAGCAGCAGTGTCACAGCACAATCTGTTCAGGAAGCACGATCCGTACCGCATGCGCGCCAGGAACTACTTCCGGGGGGTTTGTTTAGTTCTGTTTAGTTCTTCTCGAGGATTTGCGCTCTTTCGCCACCTGCAACATTTTTTCTGGAAAAGCTCACTTTTGAAACATGACATAAATAGTTAACTGTCTTTAATGTGTTGCTATTTTGCCCAATAAGTGCGAGGTAGCAGCTCTGTCTCATCCTGATATCAGCCAATTTTCTGTCGCTCATCTCCGCTCCTCTCAAGCAGCGAGACGGCCGTTACCGTAAAGTACCACATAAAAGCGCACTCCAAATGTGTGCGTCTCACTTGACTATGGACAAAAGAACGACGGTTGGCTTGACCGCAGTCAATATTTCAGCTCCATAAAATATGTGACAAATAAGAAAGATGTTAAGATTACGAATGCAGCAAGTGCATTTTTCAGCAAGTAAATAGATCAGATAAACAAGATTGCCTGTCTGTTTCTGTTTATTTGTAAAGTGTAAATGGCCTTGATCTGTAAATATGAATGAACGAATAAAAAAAACAACGAAAGAAATCTAGCGCACTTGTGCAGATGTGCTCACGGTACGGATCGTGCTTCCTGAACAGATCGTGCAGTGACTAGCAGCAAGGAGTTTACTATCTGTGTTACTCTAGTCCAACGGGAGAAAATGTCACGAAAAGGCGTATGTCGCCATCTAGAGTCGGGGAGTTGAATGCACGTCATTCAATAATTAGATTTTCTGAGTGACACGTAAACCGGGACTCGACTTTAAACTCTGGCTGAGCTATTAGTCCGTCTACCGCTAAAATCTCGATTTAGATGTGCATGTAAACTCACCGACCGTTTTATGTGTTTTAACAGGAACACTGAAGATCCACTACAACGCCGTCCATCTGAAGATCAAGCATCGCTGCACCGTGTTGGGCTGCACCATGGTATTCAGCTCACTGCGCAGCCGCAATCGGCACAGTGCCAACCCAAACCCACGGTTGCACACCGGTGGCAGCAGGGAGCCCCAGCCTTACCGAAACACACCGTGTGGACAGGGGAGCACTCGCATCGAAAGACAGATCTACGAAGTGAAGCAGGAAACGCAAACCGTTGTAGACACAAGCGCGCGTGAAAACTCCTCCCTCGACGCTCATCATGGAGCCGCCTCCCCGACTCCTCCTCTTTTCCCGCCGGCTCCACCCTCAGGGGGCTTTTCTCCTCCATGTGCCGGCCCGTTGAGAAGCCAGCGGTGGTGGCAGCAGAATCCGCCACTACCAAAGAAGAAGCCCAGGAAGTCCAGTATGCCGGTGAAAATAGAAAGAGATGTCGATCAAGGCAGGAAACAGAAGGACGAGCACTGAAGAACTCCTGCTGTTTCAATTGGAAGGTCTCATTACATGACAATGAAACGATGCTGAATTCACAATTTTTTTGTTACACATTTCTAACACATACTCTGTGCACACTGGCTATATATTTATATGTAATTATTTAACTATATTGTTTACATAGTGTTTGTAAATGTTTTTATCCTTATTTCTTCCTGATTAAACTAGTCATGTTTTCAGTGAATGATTAAAAGGTACAAATTTTCAATAAATGTAATCTCAAAGAACTTCCCAACTACATCCGACGCAGAAGTATTTGACCGAATGAAATCAATTTAAACTGAATCATTAGTTTTTACCTTGGTTATAATATGCTGTAGTCAAATAAAATGTACTTCATCTTGGCTATTGATCAACTTAGTCAACTACATAGTCACTGACTTTTCTCGTATCCTTTATACTCAGAAACCATTTGCTGATGGTGGAAAGGATTGTCTGCAGTTATGTTCAGACAATAAGACTAAATCCTAAATCTCTGGGAGAAAGAAAAGACACCTTGTTTCAACTACAAAACCTCCACCAGGTTCTAAGTTTGTATAAGATTGTTCTTATTATTATTCATTATTCTTATGATTATTTTTGTCTTTACTTATTTGCAACGAGTGAATGTGTGGGGCCCCATGTTTGAGGTAGATGATTTTAGACCTTGTCCTTTAGAAATTAATATTCTGAAACTACAGTGGGGAAACTACTAGTTGCCTGTATGTGTGGTAGCTGTTTGAACTATTACCAGTATAAAAGACACCCGTCCACAATTTGAAACAACCAGACTCCAACCTATACCAAGACCAGAGAGCTGTCCAAGGACACCAGGGACAAGATTGTACACCTGCACAAGACTCGGGTGAGCCAATCTACGAGAGGGAAGCAGCTTGGTGAGATCAACTGTTGGAGCAATTATTAGAAAATTAAATGAATATGAGATCACTGACAATATTGTTCCAACTGGGGGCTGCATGCAAGACCTCCCCCCGTGAGGAACGTATGATTTAGAGAATGAGGAGGAAACACCCCGGAACTACACAGGGGGAACTGGACAAGGCAGCAGCGAGGGGAGGAAGAAGGCTGGTAGCCGGTGGTAGCAGCAGAGAAGCAGGAGGTCTCCGCGTTGATCAGCTGGATCGGATCTGAGGTGAGCCATTCGTGTTTTAACTTCTGTGTCGTCATGATGACTTTGTGACTGCTTTTAGATGGAGCTTTTGTTAAGCCAAGCCCGCCCATGTACTCACCCACTGCCGTTCTTCTGAGATGGTAAGGGGAAAAACAACCTGCCTGTTCTATACCGTACCGTTCGGGTCTAAAGCGACCCTAGTGGAAAAGGGGCATAATGTATCATGGAGCTGTGATGGTGTGACTTCCTCCCTGTCTGTGTGAGTCCCTGCTTCCCTGTGTTTACCGGATAATTAGCACCAGCTGTCGCTTGTCTTCTCCAGATTAGCTTCCTGTTTTTTTCCCAGCCTCCCTTTCACTGGTTTCTTGTTCTTCCTCCCCTCTCGTTCCCCCGTCTAAGTTTCCCTTCCTGATTTTAAAAAAAACTTTTGAATAAATAATGGGGAACAACTTCTCTAAGCCACTCTGCATTCGAGGGTGACACGGGAATCAATTGTTGCTCCCGTCCTGACCCGAATCCACAGACTGTAAAAAAGAATAGACAGCGCCTCCTCACTCCTCCCCGTTTACCAGAATGACTTTCATGGGGGAATTCATGGCGGATTAACAGACTCCTCCTCCCCAGCTCTGACGGAGCATGTTCCTAAAAAGGGCATAGGGGCGGGATCTTCACTGTAGACTCTGCCCTCGCGGGGCGTGTATGGGCGTGTAGTTCGGTCGTAATCACGCCCATTCTGCTCCCGCGTCTTTGGCTCTGATGCTAAACTTGGCTCGGCCCCCTCATTAATTATGCAAGATTTCAAAAAATTATCTTACGAAAACCAGCCTGGTGCCCAGGTTTTTTATGAGCCCAGCGTTATCTCAGGAAGAATATGTATCCATAGAAACTTTAAAACAATGGGGCACCAGGCATTAACACTAGAAGACCCAGGATTTTTTGCTCTACCTATAAAGCCCACAGGTAAGCCGAAAGGCTGGATGGCCCCCTGTGAACCCTCCTTTTGTTATGTAAACGGGGCAATCACTGGGACACCACAGGAGGGGGGATATGCAGAGCCACTTCACTCAAAACACCTTGACATAAAATGGGGGAGGGGGACAATCAGGTAGGAGCAGGATTGCTAACTGACTGTCTGAGCAGAACATATGAGCTGAATCAAAATGTAATATATGTAGAAGGATGTAGACGTTATCAGAACCCTACAACACTGGGCTTCCAACATCCCCACCAGACACATAAGAAAAGTAATAGAACAGAACCACATCAAATAAAGCACTCAAAATCTGTGGTAGCCCCACTAGTCATTTACAGAATTGCTCATCAAGTTGATATCTGTACAAGATTTATTTTATGTAACGTTTTTTTCAAACTGAGATACACCCGAAACACATTTGATTTGTTATATTTAAGAATTTGTACATTGTTTTTGTCTGTTTTGCTCTTTCCCTCTATTTTCTCTTTTCCTGTCTCTCCCTGTCTCAACTCATAAAAACCAGACTGACTGTTGCTGTTTGCCCACACTGTGATGTTATGTTATGTCAAAGATATGATATTATATGTCTGATTTCAAAATATCAGTTATGTATTTGAGCAGTGGAAATACTCTGGAAATGCTAAGTTCCATTCGACACTGTACTGTTGAACATGCACGGCAAATGGAGCATGTGGACTGGTTCATGGCCCTCCCTGAACTAATGGCATTTATTGCTATTGTTATCTTGCGGGGGCTGACCAAGGTTCCATCACTGCATGACTGCTGGTCAGCAAACCTGGGAAACCCCCAGATCATGGCAACTATGTCCCGAAATCGCTTCCAAGAAATCATGCAACACCTACGCTTTGACGACAAGGACACCCGCAGTGAGCGAGCAAAGACGGATAAGTTTGCTGCAATTTCCGGTGTGTGGGGTTCGTTTGTCACCAACTGCATCACATCCTACAACCCTGGTCGACACATCACCATTGATGAACAGCTTTTCCCGTCAAAGACTCGCTGCTGTTTCCTGCAATACATTTCAACAAAACCTGACAAGTTTGGGATCAAGTTTTGGGTGGCTTGTGACTTGAAATCCAAATACATCTGCAATGTCCTCCCATATCTTGGCAAGGACCCCAGTCGTTCCAGTGGAGAGAGACTGTCCGAAAATGTAGTGATGAGGCTGATGGAACCATTCCTGGACAAGGGCAGAAATGTTACCACGGACAATTTCTTTACATCGCTGTCACTGGCACAACGACTGCTTAGCCGGAAAACCACCATCCTCGGCACAGTCAACAGGATTCGGCGAGAAATTCCACAATCAACAAGACAGAGGGACCGTGATGAAAAGAGCAATGTGTCAGGTTAAAAATCAGTGTAAAAGCAATCATGCCACTCTGCGATGTATAGGCTGTTACAAATACACATGTGGCAAATGCAGAAAGGAGACGGCTTGGCAGTGCATGGATTGTGAGTGATTATTGAAATGTACTCACCTCACTCATTGTTACATACTGTTTAGTTTTCTCTGTGTGCTTGAAAACTCAAATTTCCCTGAGGGAGTCACCCCAAAGGGATCAATAAAGTTTTAAGCCTAAGTTCTAAGTCTCACTCACTTCCACTCTCTAACACTGTATCCTGATAATACTTTTTTATTATTATTATTATTAGTAAATATCATGAAGGCCCAGTTGGGATAACCCCAGATTTTGAGTGCTTTATTTGATGTGGTTCTATTCTATTACTTTTCTTATGTGTCTGGTGGGGATGTTGGAAGCCCAGTGTTGTAGGGTTCTGATAACGTCTACATCCTTCTACATATATTACATTTTGATTCAGCTCATATATTCTGCTCAGACAGTCAGTTAGCAATCCTGCTCCTACCTGATTCTCCCCCTCCCCCATTTTATGTCAAGGTGTTTTGAGTGAAGTGGCTCAGCATATCCCCCCCCCTGTGGTGTCCCAGTGATTGCCCCGTTTACATAACAAAAGGAAGGTTCACAGGGGGCCATCCAGCCTTTCGGCTTACCTGTGGGCTTTATAGGTAGAAAAGCCAAATGGCTGCTCTCTGGTAGTTCTAGTGTTAAAGTTGTTTTTAACGTGTCTAAAGTCCAATGCTTTTCAATAGGTGCCTAGCGGCCAAATGGAGGTACTACAGCAAAGGAGGAGCAATGGCGGCCTCCATGGTATGCGGTCACAAAGCAGAGCAGCCAGCGGCCATTGCCCGAATCCCGTAGATTAGTAATTTACCTCCTATGGCGCTCGCTCCCCCCGCCCCCCTTTAAACCATAGCCTAGCACAGTATCAAAGATCATCTATTTAGCTTTATCCGCCATCTTTAACCATTTCCTGCATTCTTTTTGTTTGGCCACCTTACCACGTCATGAATGGACTCGATACGTCTGACTACCAAACTATTAAGATACACGCATTTTCAGTCGGATATCATGCTTACCAGTTTATCAAGGTGGAGTAGCAACAACGTAGCAGTTTCAGTTTTGGTGCGTGCCGTGTAGTAGACCTGATGGAATTGCATTTTGCAGCGGAGTTAACCACACACACTGGTACCGCATCGCAGCGTCATTTTTTAAAGCTCATTCCCTGATATCTGACAAGATAAATGTAAAAAAATATATATATATATTTATATAATTTCCGGTTTCCCGTCCGATCCCGTGGACTATTTCCTGTCCCGTCCCGATTGCGTTACCAACAGTGAAATTGACTCCCGTCCCGCGGGAATCCTGCGGGAATCACGTGACCTGTGGGAATCCCGAAAAATTGTCACCCTCTACTCTGCATCTGAGTCCGTCCTTACAAACCTGACAGGAGCTTGATTATTAAGTGCTTTATACATAAGGAGGAAATTAAACTCTCTTCTGGATTCAACAGGGAGCCAATTTGTGTCTGATTCATTCGACTCATTTTAAGTCCCAGTCAACATTTTCTAAACTATAACTAATCTTTATAGCTAGATTGTTCACAAGGTTTATTAATACACAAACTAATGCTAATCAAAAATGGTCGCTGTATGGATGTAAAGCTGGTAAATCTGCTTTGATGAGAAAGTCGTTCTTATTGAGAAAATGTACTTTCATCAGCAGTAAGTTTTATTTATCACAGAATTCCTGCTTTACAGCCACTAGTTTGTGTGTCTAAAATGTGTGGCTTCATGGAGAGCCAGCAGACACCCAGCTCAACTCGTTTTTGTTCATCTAAAGTTATTAATAACCATAACTCATCGTCTCTGTTTGGTAATAATCACAAATGCTCCTGTTGGGATTATTAAAAATGTTCCCTTCATTAATTTTCCAGCTCGGAGTCATCTGACCGGCCTCCGCCAACATGCTCCGCCTCCTGTTCTACCTGTTCGCTGTCATGGTGATTGCCAGGTATGCACATAAAGGCTGTGATCTCTGTCGGCCTCGTTAATGCTCAGAGTGTATCCTAAAACGTTGTGTCTGGACTGAAAATTTGTCCCGACTGAAGAGTTTCAAAAAGTTATCGACATCCTTCCAGCTGAATCAACCCGACAGCTTGATGCTTTAATGGAAGATAGACGTTTACGTTCTAATATTTAATTTAATTCTGTTTATTACATTTAAGTCATTTGAATTCAATCATCCACACATTGTAGTCAGTTTATTTATCCAAGGAATCCCAGCAGATTGCATCCAGTCGTTGTCTTGCAGCATTTCCTCCTCCTGGACCAACATGTAGCCACAGTAGACAGTCGCCTTCGTTCATGTCGTTGACCTCACAACAATCCCTCAACCCAGTTTAAGGAGAATATGTCCAGATGTTGGTGACAGATCTTAAATAAAATCTCTATTGTGTCTGTTTGTCTTCAGGTGCTGCTCAAGTGACTTTTAACGTTTCCTCAGTGTTCGACATTAGCTCGTGTCCCATCACGTATTTCGGACAGGAGTATGAACAACTCTACGTGATTACCGTGAAGCCGGTTTAGTTTAAATTATAATCTGCATAAATGCATACAAAATGGCCACTTTTAAACGATGATTTCATCTGTTGGGGGTAAGATTAGATTTAAAACACCGGTGATACTTCTGTTTCTTCATAATGTTTGTAACGTTGGAGGCGGGGTGTCGCTGTAACGGAATAGTTTCAGTATTTGACAGTTGTTGTTTGAACGGCGATGTAAAATACTGAAGGCCGTCGGTCATTGTGACAGATTAGTTTTCACACCTCTGACTACTTGATGCAGACTTTACCTACGAGGTTCAGGGAACTAAATCGATTCAAAAAGAGATTCCCATGAGAGCATCTGAGCTTCATCTCAGACCTGAACACTGGACTGAATGCATCTCTCTAACCGGGAGCTGGAAGCGCGTTGAAGAGCCACTCAGGCTTTGGAGAACGTCGCTCTGTAGAGCCTGGTGCATGCTGGGGGATTTTCTTCCACCGAAGCGATAGTTTGCAGGTCAGGAAAAATCTCGTCCAGAGAGTCTTTCTCACTTCTGATCACTTTAGTTTGAGAAATTTTCCCTGATTTTAAAGGTTTGGCTAACTTGGAGTTTAATACCAGTCTCCATTGTAGCATTTAAGAGAAACCAGTAAACAAAACCATCATGTTTCTTGGTCGTAGGAGGAAGTAGGAGTACCTGGAGGGAACCCAAGCATGCAGGGAGAACATGCAAGCCCCCTTTTAGAAAGATGTAGCTGGATTTGGTTTGTCTGGGATCTTTAACGGACCGTGTTAAACTCTTAAGAGCCTTTTTTTTATTTTACTCATTTTTAAGTTTACAGTAAAAAGAAAGAAATATTGTTTGTCAGAGAAATTTTCATTATAGTCTTTTTATCTGCTTCTGACTTTTCCAGGTGAACTTCACGGGCGAAAACATTGCGCTGTGTTTCAAAGGCTTCTACGACCCTCAGACCAAAGGCAGCTGCTTGCTGGGAAACAAAGAGAACAGGGCAGATTTTCAAATTATGGAGAGGAACTATGCTGCGGAAAATCGAATCCATGAAAATGTGCCAGCCATGAACACAACCATGATCTGCAGTGTTCAAGTGGGCGGCCAAGTGAGTGCTGTTCATCTTTAATCCGGCTACTCTTTATCATGGAGTGAGCTTATTGTCAGCCTCAATTATGACATGTCTTGCTCAGAGTTTTACTCTGCAGCACTGAAAGACAAACAGCTCCTTGCTGCAGCAAGAAGTAGGTTATGTACCACTGAGCTCTTAGGATCCCAAGGTCAGTCACATTTCTGTTTCAATACAAATGAACATTCCAGGCATTTCCGGTAAAAAGGTGTTTTTTGGCACAGTGCAATGGTTCTTTTAAATTGACTTTACCATTTTGTACATTAACAGTTCTGTGTTGCACACTGTTTTAAGTTAAAGAGGACTATTTTTTCTTAATAGAAACCTTTTTTTGCATTTTGCACATTCAGTCTTCACATGTGGTTCTTGCTGTTGCACAGGGGTGTTGCTTATTTTTAGGGAGTTGGCAACCCTATAAGCCAGGGAGTTAAAGAGGGATGGACACACACCAGCAGCCCTTGGGCTGGCCGATAGATCCCTGGGAGCCACAGGCCATCAGAGAGGAGTCCACCCTTCCACAATCCCAGCGAACACCAAACCATTTGTTTGGTTTGTATCTGAGCAGGACTTTCAGAGTCTAGCATGGAGCATAAGTCGTTCTACTTCCGGTCCATGGGTCCCCTACTGACAAAATAAATGAATGAGAGCCAATGGAGCGATAAAAGTTTTTTTCTGATCCTGTTTGAAATGCGCCGTGGATCGAACATACATGATGTCTGTTAATTTAAAAGACACATTTTGATGCAGACAAAAAAAAAAAGAAAAAGCATATTTTCGACCAGCTGCAAACGTTACTTTAGGTTTTGTGTAAAAACACTTAGCGGAGTGCAAGAAGGAGACAAAGGGCCTCCAGGATAAAAGGAATGAGCATTAAACGTGGAGAAAACCTCTCTAGTAAATCTGTCCATGTGGAAAGTAGCAGCTGTGCTGAGGAAGAAACAGTCGGTAGAGGGAGAAGCTCTACGAGGTCTCAGTGAGGTTTTTAAATGCTACCTACCTTTAGCTAGCGTTATCGATCTGTAAGCATAGTAATTACGAATTGTTAAAACCAGATAAATCCCAAATCACCTGCTCAAACACATTCGAAACGCACAATTTTAGTCATCAATTGAATTGAGGTACATCGTAAGTGTGATTCAGGACGTAAGACAAAACAGACCAGAAAACAACCGTTGATTTCCATTTATTATTTTTTCAGCCAGGGGGCGACAACAAGGGGAGCAGACTAAGGCTACGTCCACACTAAGCCGATAAAGTTACACGGGGAGTTAGACGCCTAATGTTATCCACTCAACACGATCATTTACGCCCCGTTTAAGGTCCAATGATTGCGCAATCCCATACCGACCTGTGCAAATACTGGGCATGCGCGAAAAGACGCACGAAACACGCGTATAATCTACGTGACGCCAGCACCTACATAATATATACAAGAAGCTCTACAGCACAGTTCATATCTGCTTGTCCCGTTAACCGAAGAGAACAATAGCTGCTCAGAAGAAGAGAGAGTTTTTGGTGTGGACAGACGACGAGATCGATTTATTACTCTTCGCTGTTGTCTTTGTCTGTAGTGTCGTATTGCTATTGACGCAGCATTCATTGACGTCAATTCCTTTCATTATCCGGGGAAGCTGTCCACACTAGCTCATTTAGCCGTTGAATTAAAATTTACACGGCTCTCTTACCCGGCTAATAGTTATCCGGCCACTGACCTTTAACGACGCCGGGTTAGTGTGGACGATAGGGGGGTGTAGACTAAATAATTATACGTTTAAGGCTTAGTGTGGACGTGGCCTTAGTCTCCCGTATGATGGATGTAATCGGACCAAAGTTCAGTCTACATACGTGTTCATACGAGTCTGCTGAGGAGAGCTCCTCCAGGGAGTGCTCCTTCTCTGACTCTGTGGTGGCATCAGCCATATTTTATGGTGTTGTATAGCACTATAAAGCAGCTGAGAGGTAGAGGTTGAATAAGCTCATCAGGAAGGCAAGTTCTGTTCTAGAGCGCCCCCTGTGGATCCAGTGCAGGTGGATGTTGCTTAGCCGTAGAGCTCCCTCATTGACAGATTGCTAAATCGAAGATGCACGACCAAATAGTAGTATTTTATAACGTACACCTAAGTATAAAAAAGTATTTCCCCAAGTATACTTTTATTCTCCATGTACACCGATACAAATATACTAGCAGATTACTAACAAGTATACTTCTTTGTACTAAATTGGCCCCCTTTAAGTTTATAAAAATACACTTTGAAGTACACTTACAGTCATGTTCCAAGTATGCTTTGTAATGACCTTAATTAGCTTTATTGTATGCTGAAAGTAATCTTCTAGGAATACTATTAGTTTACTACTAGTAAACATCTAGTGCCTATTTTGATTTACAAAAAGTACACTGTGAAGTAGACTAAACGTAACCTACTCCTGATCCACAGTCACTCTAGAGCAGGTTTGTCAAACTCTTTTCCATTTTGGGCCATAACAAGATCATAAATGTCCTTAAAGGGCCGGTTGTGGCAGAAAGTATTAATTACCTTTAACGGACTGTTAAAATATTGATAAATATTGTTTTATTTGCATTTAACAAGTACTCCTTAAAATGTAATATATGATAATACTGAACATCTTTTCACAATGATGTGATTCAGGACCATTCAAATAAAGACTGATTTGATTTGACTGATAATATAGTATTTGGTTGCACTTAAATTGAACTTAAATGTTCTATTCATATGGTCCTCTAGAGCTTAGAGGGCCACATAAAGTGTTGTGGTGGGCCGGATTTGGCACCCCGGGCCTTGAGTTTGACACGTGTGCTCTAGAGGTTATACACCTTGTAAAAGTTTTATGCTATTTTATTTGTCTCTGATTATGTCCAGTAAAATGTAACCTCAGTCTCTAACCTTGTCACTGCAGTGTTAAGAAGAGTCCACAGAAACAGAACTGAGAGTAAAGCTGTTTGAAATAAAATGTTCTATTAACATACTTCCTCTTAAAGGTCCTATATTGTGGTATTTTACATCTTTCAACGTGTTTCAAAATGAAACCGTTGGCATTATGTAGTATTAATTTGTCCTGAAATATAACTTATATCCTGGAGTTATTCTTCGACCCGGAACTAAGACGCTCGGTTTCTCTATAATCCCACCTCAACCCTTGTGAGTGCCGCCCATGATAGCAATACTTCAGAAGTTTAAATGTCTTAGACCTTTAGGTTATTTTTTTGCGTAAACACCGGCTCAATAAAGCTGATTTCAGCTGCTAAAGCTACCAGCTTCTTATCGGTAGCAAAGTGTAGATGGAGCCGAAACCGTAGCAGCCAAATCAAGCAGTTCTTTCCAGCCCCGTTTGTATTTTTAAAACCTTCTCGCTTCTGAGAATGCGGTTGAGAACCGGGTGGATATTATAAAATCTGTGGCCGTTGTTTGCTCCCGTTTACAGATCAATGAATTAACCTCACAATGCTGTTATGAGTTCGCAAAAGCAGCTTCGTAAACGGCTAACACACATTAGCATTAGCATGTAGCTAATGCTAATGTGTTTACTTACTGCTCGGGCCTGCTCAATCAGGCGTGTTTTATTGTTCGAACTGACCCGGCAATTCTCCGACAGTCCGCTTTGGTTCTGGCCGAGGTTCGGTGAATTGACGGTCAGATAAGAACCTGTTGTAGTTGGTTTAATCTGGGATTCCGGAGAACCAATTCCAGGAATTTTTGGCGATTTGGCTGTTCTTTAAGAATGCCGAATAAAGTATGAAGTCCTGTAATCCTCGCAGCCAAACGGGCATTTTCGGGAAGATATTTTAGAAAGTTCAATACTACAAAAACAGTGGTGCGAGCCGTGATAGTCAGGAGCAGCTGCGTACGAATCCTTAGCGTTTACTACATGCTATGTATTGAATTTAATTGAATAATCCTTTATTGTCCCAGGAGGGGAAATTCAGTTTACAGTCCAAAATGTCCTAGATCATGACAAACAACCAAACAAGACAAACAGATCCAGGTCACTGACGGGCTTTGCAGCCACAGAATGGCGCTCTCATGTATGCAGATCAGAAACAGATACACGAGGACAGGGAGTAACTACTACTCAGCTGTTCAACTCAATTCAGTTTGTTTATATAGCGCCGTTTCACAACATATGTCATCTCAAAGCACTTTACAAGAAGAGTTATTACAATACAATGTTTAATTTGGGAATTGGAGAACCACAGAAGATTGCGTCGTGTAATTCTCAGCAATCCCTCACACCGAGCAAGCATGAAGCGACAGTGGAGAGGAAAAACTCCCTTTTAACAGGAAGAAACCTCCAGCAGAACCAGGCTGAGCATAAGCGGTCATCTGCCTAGACCGTCTGGGGTTTGGAGAAGGCAGCAGAGACACAGAAAGAGCAACAGAACTGATGCAGAAGTTTGTTGCAGGACGTGGAGAACGTTCCTCCACTGGAACGCCATCTTAGTCAGGGTCGTTAAGGAGGTCGGGTCAGGAGCACCTACTATAAGAAGAGACTAAGAGAAAACAGGTTAGCGCTTGAACTGACTGAGAAGTAGGAGAGAAAGTAGGAACTGACTGTAATAATGTCCTCCAACAGCCTAAAGCAGCATAGCTACTAACATTAACCTCCTAGCTACTAGGAGACCTAGCTACTAACACTCTACCAGGCTTACATTAACCTATCTCTATCTAGCTTCTCCACCTCTTCCTATCTCTTCCTAGCTTTTGACACTCTACCTGACTACTAACATTAACCTGTCTCTAACTGTAAGCTTCGTCAAAGAGGAAAGTTTTAAGCCTAGTTTTAAAGATAGACAAGTTGTTGATGATGTAGTAAGTACTGCGTAGCAAACGAGCGAGTAGTAGGCATGAAATCAGACGTACCGCTCCACCATTTTGCCGGATGTTTACGTTACGTAAGGTCGCCTGTGGTCCCGTAAAACAATAACTTATCAGCGTAGATGTGTAATAAGTTGTCAAAAAACAATTAAAGTAATCAGTAACATCGCTACACTTTAACATTTATAAGCCGAAGTTGCGGTGGTGTCAATGGTTGACAGTTTGGTAGCCGAGGTCGCTCTTCTTCCGCTGCACTGTGGGATGGCGTAGCGTCCACCGGCTGCTTACTGTGGCGGTAGTTCACATCCGGGAAACTTTATGGTTACTACTCCAATCCATACCGGAGATTCGTATCTACTACATTGCTCGCTTACTCCTTTTCGCCTGCTACGTAGTAGGCATAGTTTAGGCGTAGTAGAGGTATTCGGATGCAGCGCCAGTGTTCACATAGTGACGTTTTCCAGAGAGGGCGGCGCAGCTGCCCGCGGTGCAGGATTCAGCAGGATTACTGAGAAATGCATGATTCAAGCCAAAAACCCACTCTGGTGAGCTTTTATTATTAAAAAAAATTGCATTCGAGTGTGGTTGAAAGTGACCATATTTTGACTCCCCCCCCCCCAAAAAAAAGAGTACACTTGACTAATTCCTGAAACACTTCAAGAAATACTCTGTTTTGTTAAAAAATACTTTTGATTTCAACATATTCAATGTGTTTCTTCTTTATATGCTTAGAAAAAAATTATTCCTTGATCTGTAAAAAGAATGTGAAAAGTGGAAATGTCCTCGGAAAATAGGACAGTTGGTCACCCTCATTTTGCATGACATAGGACCTTAAAGTATATCAGTCAAAAGTTTAAATATAAGCATGAGCTAAGTATACTTATACTTTCAGTACACATCTTAGTAAAAGCCAGGTATAAGTAATATAAACTTTGCAAAGTATATCTTCAAATAAGTACAATAAGAGTAAACCGGAAGTATACTCTCCTATTTTAGTTTAAAATTAGTATACTTACAGCATACTTGCATATTAAACTTTCCTCACTGCAGCTGTTGGACTTTACAACCAGAACCGCTCCCAGCAAACTCAATAATTTTTACACATCTACTGTAATCTGCACTATTTAACTCACTTAAAGGATATTTCTGCTGCTCTTAATCTGGTTTTTTTTTTCACAGTTTATATTCTACTAACTTCTTGGAAATAATATGTTTACTTTTTAATGCATAACTACACCAACCATACTGTAATTACCCTTAAGTTGTTAAATATTCATTCAATTAACCAAATCAGTTGCACATTCTAATCTAAAAGACACGCCGTGACTATCACTCCATTATTATACTGCAGTCGCTCTACAGCGCCCTCTTCAGGTCACACACGGTAACACAACAAATCTCAAAACCAGACAATAAAAAAATTTTAAAAAATGAAAAAACCCCAGAAATACAATGTAAACGGATGTTTAGATATCAGGTTTATGATTTTAAAAGTTCAACGTTTAAACTGTCCAGTTTTTACCTGAGGTTTCCACAAAGTCAAGAAGTGCTGACGTCATCTCCAGGTAAACAGGTGAGCTCAGTCAGCGTCCTGCGGTAGGTGCGGCTTTATCCAAGGCTTACAAAGTGGCCTGGCGGCATAGGTGAATAACCAGTTTATTTCACCAGAGCTCTGTTCATCGAACAAACTGACAGACACCACGCTGCCTTCACTGAACCACGGAGATTTTAAACCCACATTTAAAACTCACCCTTCAGGAGCGTGGGGGGAGAGGAAATGTATAAAAACTGATTACAATGACGTTCTAGACATTAAATGAATAATTAAACTAATTTATAAACAAGTAAGCCACAAATTTAAAGGGCGTGGAGTGTAACTTGTAGTTTGCTTTATTAAATCACTACATTCTTGAAAAATTTCAAGTAGTTTCCATTATGTTTTGGGGCCTTATCGCTGTTAATTTCGTTATTTTGTAAATAAAACAATTTTTGTGCCGTTTTTCCCCCCCGGATTTTCTTTGTGGGATGATTTACTTTCATAGTTTCCTTCAAACACTGAAAGCAGCAGAAGCTCCTCCCCCTCCGCAGGTGTCCGCTGCACCTTGTGTGTCTGGATTTGTCAGGCAGAGACAAACGTTGCGCAAGGGTAAATTAGACGGAAAACAACGACAGTTTCTAAACTTTAATGCTCGTTTTTCCTTAGATGTGAGTCGGTGTTGCGTTCAGGGTCGAGAGAAACCGTTTTGCTGACGTGTATGTGTCTGTGTGAGCAGGGAGAGAGAGAGAGTTTCCTCAGGATGTGCCGCCTCGCAGTTTTCCTCGTCCTGGCGTGGACCGGAGCCCAGCTGACTGGAGCCTTAGTCTGTGAGTTTCAACCAGTTTCTGATTCACCACCGGATTAAAAAAAACAAAGAACCATTTATGAGGAAATATGTTTTTAGTCAGAGGGGTCGGAGCTGGAAGGAGTGCTGCTCCTAGTGGTCAGCAGGCGGAATTGCATCAGAAGCAGGCGCTGCACTGTGATGAAAACCACGATCATCTAAGATGAAATGTATAGATAACAGTGTTGGGAGTAATGCATTACAAAAGTAATAAGTTACAGGAATATATTACTTTTTTTTCAGTAACTGAGAAATGTAATGCATTACTTACAAAATATACAGCAATATATTACTAGTTGCTTAAAACCAAAACAAAAGAGAATCAGGACCTTTTCACTGTATATTTAAACATTATTCACACTGTTTTCCTAACCATCTGTTATAAGACTTCAGACATCGGAGTCTCATCTTTGTGATGAGCACTTTCAGCGCCTTCTTTTGATTAGATTTAACAAACATTACCATGAAACAGAAGGCATGCAAAGGAGCTAGAGACTCAATTTTAATAAAATAGTGTTAAAAATACAGTATTTGTGGTGTGACACTTGTGTAAAGTTTAAATTCATAAGTTACGGGGGTTAGAAGTGGTGGTAAATATTTAAGATTTTTTACCCGAAGTCATTTAAAGTAGTGTAACTCAGTTACATTTTTAAGACAGTAATATGTAAGAAATACATTACAGTTTCTTTGTAACTTTCCCAACGCTGATAGTTAATATTATCCAAAATAATCTAAACGTTCGTCATCTATACTTAATTAATAATAGCTCAGGTTGTTTCCAATTTGAAACCTTTTTTTTTTTTCTTTCCCAGAGGGTTAAATAACACAATAAAACATTTATTACCATATTGTGTGAGAAGAATCAAAACATCAAGTAATTACTAAGAGAAACACTTCTAAGTGTACGATGATTAGCAAATTGGGATAAACAGATTAATTAATAAAACACGGGCGCGCGTGACAAAAAATTGGCTGTCATTAAATGTATTCTACTTTGGTTTAAAAAAAAGATGCGAAGCCGAGCAAGAAAATCGTAACAAAAACGTGCGTGCAAACCTGTCTGTTAAACGGATCATTTAAGAAAAGCGATGAAATGTTTTTGAAATGAGAAAAAATGTAAATATCAGCCGGGATGTAATCATTCATATTATGTCATTTATGTCCGGTTAATGTTGACAAACTGCCACCCAGTAATGTTTCTGTTTCACATGATATTCAGAACTTGCAGTTGAACAACGAATAGTTTCAATGTTTAGAAAAAGCATCAGTTATTCGATTGATGGATGGATGGATGGATATCCGTCTGTCTTCAGGTTTGCTCTCTATTTTAGAGGAAACTGTGCAAGTTGTGAGATTCTCCTGGTCCTACAGCGGAGTGTTGGGGCCAGTGAAGAAAAAAATATTGTGGTTTAAAAGGAGTAAATATCAGGTGAAAGAAATCCGGGCTTTATTTTAACAATTTACAAGAGCGCACTTTCATTTTCTCTGTTAGAAATGTTCAAACTAGCTAAATCACATTGTCAACGATTAAAGGATAGGGCTACATTTACAATAATGATAGAAGTAGCTTATTCTGACGTTATGAAGTCAGAAGTGCATTCTGAACGCTCTTAGACGAGTTTAAAGGGAGTCTGGATCTGGGAGATTCTGATCCAGGAAAAGATTCCAGGTCTTCCCAAAATCAAGAATATTCAAAGTCTCCCAGATTTCCCGCTTAAACCTTCGAGGCGTTCTGGTATTTCTGTCCACCAATGTCTCACTTTATAATCTCAGTAAATTTAAGGGTCGTTTCATGGAAATATCTGACGTTTAAATGTCAAATATCTTAACGTATTACTTTATGCATTTTTAATAATTGAAATCTGTGTTTTTTTTCTTCTTCTTGGAATTAATCTAGCAACATTTTAAAGTAGAATTAGGATGAGTAGCAGTGAAAATACAGTGATAAATTAGCCTCAAGTCCTTTTTTTGCCAAAGATATTTTTTCTTCAAAAATAATTCTCTTCAAATGTGCAGACTCTCCGTCACCCTCCCTACTGCGCTCTTTTTTTTTCTTTTTTTTTTTAGATACATATTTCTTTTAAATATGTGGACAGAAACGGAGAGCAGAAGTTCTGCACATGAATGAAAGAAGGTTGGGAAATATTCCCAGCATGAACTGATTAGTAAGGGATGTAAAACAGACATTAGTATTGTGAACTATCTTAACATGATTTATATGCATGTATTAACTAGTCATCATTTAGCTACATTGTCTGCGCGCAACAACATAACTCAACTTACAGCTTGTGTGGAGAGAACTGTCACGTTTTCTGCCTGTTGCTGGATCCGGACCAGATGTTGAACGATGATGAGCAGCACCTGTCTGTGATTAACTGCTTGCCGCTAGCTTGTGTACGCTTGAGGTGTGTTTAAAGACGGGTGGGAAAAGTAAGTTGGCGCATGTGAAGAGATTAAACTGCTGAAAAAAAGTGCGGGGGACAGAGGGCAGAGACACCGAAAGTGCGGGGGACATGTCCCACAAGTACCCCGCATTTGGTACGCCGATGTCCAGTATGACAGATGCCCTAATGAGCCACAGGATGGATTGTTCATGTAAAAATCAAACGCCACCAAACCGGACCGTCTGAAATCACGGAGCAGGCCGCCGGGAAATGTCCCGCCTCTCCTGAAGCTCAGTAAGCAGCCTAACTGCAGAGAATGCTGACATTTTCTTTCAGGATTGTCCTGAATTTTTACTTTATTAATTTTCTCATCAATTCTTAGCAGCTTTGTTGTCCCCCCCCTCCCCCCAAAGCATGATGCAGCCACCACTTTGTTTCACTATGTGAATGCCATGTTCAGTGTGACGTACGGTATTGGGGTTAGGTTTCCCGAGCTGTACCCTGTTGGACTGTACTGATTAAAGACCGACTCAAATATTTTCCTCTTCTGAATAATCTCTCAAATCAGAACAGAAAAAATTATTACACTTCAAACATAATTAGGGGTGGGACGGTGCACACAGATCATGGTTCGGTATGTTTTCAGCACACTTTAATCAAGAAATTAATACGGATGTGTATATGAATTTTTTTTCTCAAAAGGTTGAAAGTATAGAAATGGATTTAAAAAAAATAGTACAAGCAGACATAGCCAGACTAGAGAAAACAAACACTTTAAATCTTTAAATAACATCTTGCCTATTTTTAATAATACATGATTTATTCACTGTGGAGTTGTTTAGATATTTTGACAGATAGTTTCCCAGCTTTATTTGAATGTAGCATGAGCAGCTGTTTTATGAAAATCCCTTCTCAATGGGGAATCCTGCAACGTTTTATAGAGCACATGACATGATATTCAAAGTGCTGCACAACTAAATACAGAGGTCAATAAAGGGAAAAAAAAGGTGGAGAACAACGAATCAGTGAAAAATTGTGAAGTGCATTGTTACTAAGCATTCTGACAATATTAACAGACACATCCTATAATAGAGTTACGGTCACCACAAAGTAAAAGCTGATAAAAGAAATATCTTTAAATGAGTTTTAAAAACATTGAAAGAGTTTGACTACTTCACAAGAAGAGGGAGCTTGTAGAGTTTTGGGACATTTACTGAAAACGCAGTTTCATACCACCGAGAGGGGCCGTATGTGTTGGAAATTATTTCCATCACATACAGGGGTCTCGGTTTTTCTCTAGTATCAGTGATGTCTCTGTTGTTTCAAGTGAGCCCTCCAGTTCAGTGCAAAGTGTGTTATGGACCTTATTGCTGTAATAAGATGACTCATTTCTGTTTTGGCCCATATTTTTCTACTGTAGCTGCAGGAGAAACCATTACTGTTCCCGAATAGTAGGGGTGTACCAGTACGACAAACATCCCGGTTACGTTACGTACCATTTTCGGTACAGTTAAATAGTGGGGTGAAAAAAAAATTCTGTTTTGTTAACAGTTAAACATTTAATTGCTTTTAAAATGAAACTTTACTTGCATAAAATTCTCCAACAACATATTATCAGAAAACTAACTTAATAGGGACGTGTATTTGTAAGAACCTGTCGATACGATACAAAGGGGACGATGCAATACATTGCGATATATCACAATACTATGAGTAAGACTGTATTATTGAGATTTTTACAATTGAATTTAACTGTAGAAAATCTGTAACAACATTCTAAACACTCCAACCTGTTTTACGACTGGATCTAGTTTATCCACGGAAACAACGAAGGTGAAGAGAACCACCAACTACCAGTCATACTTTTAATTTTAAGAAATAGAAATAGTATAATTATTAATGATTTCGTTAAACTTCTTAAATAAAAATGTATACTTTGCTTTTGAATATCGATACAATAAAATATTGCGATAAATATTACGATTTTTTTTTTTTTCCATCTGAAATTATTTTCGTAGCTTATTACCGGTGAACCAGTCATTTTGTGAAGTTTCAACAATCCCCAGGGGGAACAGATCCTGGGGAACCATCAATGTTTCCCTTTAGGTGTGTGCAGCTCTGAATGGGGAAACCCATCAACGCAACACCGGTGCACTGGTTCCGTCTTATCCATTTCTTTTTCTTCTTCTTTTTTCTCCCTCCCCTCCCATTCTCATACTTCATCTACAAGCCGAAGTGTTCCCAAACGGGAGACATTAACGACAAAGGAGGGTATTCGAGCTGCGGCTGTCCTGAGTCGCTGGTCATAATGAGAAGTGATGCTCCGCTGTGTTTGGTTAGCATGTTGTTGGCTAATGTGCAGCGCTGTTCAGTTCAAAAATACTTCATTGATCCCCAAGGGGAAATTCAGTTTACGGTACAACCTGTCCATCCAGGTTACTGAAGGGCTTGCAGCCGCAAGAGCAGCGCTCCCAGCGTCCGAGTAGAAACCTGACACAAAACTGTTTCCTGGACCGAAGGCTCCGTACTGAAACATTTAAATACAACAATTTTTTTTCAAAAACCTTCATCCTGGACGTCCTTCATAAACACCTGGAGCTCCCCGACTCCTCCGCCAGGCTTCTGTTTGCTGATTTTTCATCAGCGTTTAACAGTCTGCAGCCCCATACCTTGGCCACTAAACCTCTCGATTTCACCGGGAAGATCAGCTAATCCTGTGAATACTGGACTTTCTGACCAACAGGACTCTCTTTCCGGTCTCCGTTCCAGGGCTGTGAGCTCTCCTCTCTGCTCTTCATCCTTTACATCAACGACTGCAGATCCACACAGCCTAACTGTCACCCGGTAAAATACGCTGACGACACAGCTCTCCTCCCGCTGCTGTCAGACTCTTTGAAACGTCATGGACCTGCTCTTCAGGGGTTTGTTGAGTGCTATGACATCTCCAGACTGGAACTGAGCGTGAGCAAAACCGAAGAGCTGGCGATGACCTTCTCCAGTAGACAGCGGGGTCGGGCTGCTTCAGTCACCACCACCACCATCCATGGGAAGCCAGTGGAGGTCGTTGAACAGTACAAATATCTGTGAACCATCTTTGACCACCTCCTGAAATTCTCTGCTAACACAGAGGAGATTCCTCCGTAGGAAACTCACCTCCTTTGGAGTCAGCGCACCCATCAGGGTGACTTTCTATTACACCTTCTTGGAAAGCAGCGTGACCTTCTCCATTACCTGCTGGTTCTACTCTCTCTGTCTCCTGTCAGAACTCCAGCAGAGGTTTTTAGCCAGGCAGCCAAAATCATCTACGACTCCATTCACCTTCTTCACCCTGCATTTCAGTGGCTCTCCTCTGGGTGGCGCCTCCGCTGCACTTTTTTTTTTTTTTTGCAGGACTGAGAGGAGGAGAGCCACCTTTGTTCCCAGAGCCACTCTGCTTTTTAACTCCAGTCGATGAGACCTCATAACTACCAATACAGACCATTATTACTGTTGATATTTTATTCATTTTATTCTTTCATAGGTATTTAATGTTTTATTTAGTCCATTTTATTTATTTTTCTATGTACGGGTCTGTTTACGGATTTTGCTAAATGTTATGCAGCTCACTTGTACTTGTATTTTAATTTCTCCTTGGGGATGAATAAAGTTTATTCTGATTCTACCAAACAACAAATATTAGTGATAGCTGGTAGTCCGTTCTGGTTTGTTTTTGTGTCACTTTTTAAAGTTACCCTGTAGAAACATTGCACTGCGCTCTGAGTTCCTCACATAAACTTTCTGCATGTGTCCAGGTAGAAAACAGCCGTGCCAAAAAATACTAACACATGAACCGTTACACCTCCATAAATAACTTTTATGACTCCTCAACATATCTATTTTTTTCTGTCTTTTACAGTTGAGATCCACATCAGAGTGGTTCAAGGACGGACCGTCACTCTGCCATGTCGAGCTCCCAACATGGTAGACCCGATCAAATATCTGGAGTGGAGCAGAACCGACCAGAAGATGGCGTACATCTTTCTCTATCGGGACCAGCACGTCTACCCGGACTTCCAGGATCGGGATTTTAGGGACCGGGTGGATCTGGTGGATAAAGAGATGAAGGAGGGGGAAGTCTCTCTGCTCCTGAGGAACGCCACGACTGCCGACAGCGGCGTGTACGAGTGTCGGGTCGTCCAGGCGGTGACCAGCCGTCAGAAGAGAGCCGTTCTGATCTCTGAGCCCAACATGGTCATTATGCTCAGAGTCGTTGGTGAAAGTGAGTTTTTTCCGGCTACCGGACGGTGGTGCTATGGTGGAATATCTCTGTTTTGCTGTTTGTGATTTGAAAAAGGCGTTACTGGTGGATAATGGTACACCAGACGTTTGTTCTTTAATCACACCTGATTCCGGTCCGCAGCTCAAATCCACGACGACGACGATAACATCTTCTGGGACCAGCAGAGACGAAAACAGGGTGAAGAACCCGACGACGACGGCGACGAAAACATCCAGCAGTACCTCACCCTCTTACTGCCAGTCGTTGCCGTGACGATTCCTCTGCTGGCTTTAACCACATGCAAGTTCTTCAGATCGATGCTGATGATGAGCTACAGGCCTGTCTCCAAGTGATCCGTAGCGATGAAGAACCCCGAGACGAAGGTCTTTGGTGGTGTTGAAGCTGCTCTGAGGTTAATTTGAATTGGTTTTAACTACACTTGATGCTGTGAAGTGTTTGTGTTACAAGGTACATTAGAAAGCTTGCTATAAGGATTCCTTCTCTCAATAAGGCGTTTCTTAATATTTCTATTGTTTGCATGGGGAATGGGAATTGCACCGCTTTGCATTCTGGGATTGTTGTGGCCTTACTGTCGGGTATGCTACATACACGTTCACAGGCAGTGATTTGGGCGGGTGGGGGGTGGAGATAGGCTATATTAGCCGATGAGTCGTGGCTATTTTTACGAAAGTACCTGCAAGTTACTTTTGGTGGTGATTGCGCAATAATTCATACCTCTGTAGCGGTTCTGACAAGGACTCTTAATTACCACAAATCAGCATAGCAAATTAAACAATTCTAATATGACTAAACTTTAAAAAATATGATTAACCGTACTTTAAACTATATAATAAAGACATAGAAACTCACCTTCTGGCATTTACACGCAACAACAAACAGAGAAACACTCCTCTTTAGCTCCTGCAGCGGGAGAAAATTAAAAAGCAGACAAATTGCACGTGTGGTGCATTCAAATAGCGTTGGAAATCTATGCTGAGTTCATGAGCATAGAATATTTCATCTTATAGTGAAAAAGCCAACAATAACACTGTAACTTACAAACTTATAATAAAGTGGGCTTTCTAACTCAGAAAATATAGAGTGAGTGTGATACTATGACAGTATAGGGCGGCATTGTGCACACCAGCATAAAGCCTGCTGGAAATACGTTACTTTTTACTTTAGTCTGAAATATTAAACTAAAGTTGATCTTTGATTGTCTGTACTTATTTGATTTCATGAGATTTACAACAATAATGATAATGCGTATTAATGAAACTGGTTAGGGATGTACCGATACTGGTCTTATGTACTGTATCTGTTAAAGTGAACCGATACTTAAAATGTGGACGCTCTACAATAATTTCACAGAGAATGTTTGTTTTTCAGTTGACATTTTTGTTTTATTGTCATTATTATTCAAATTTTTATATAATTCATCATTTGTTATAATAATCAGAAGAAAATTCGTTCCATTTTTTATTGGTACTCGGTATCAGCAAGTACTCAAATCCAAGTATCTGTATTTTATCAATTTGACTAAATTTGTATCGTTACATTCCTTAAATTCTTATAAAAAGTTGAGTTGCATGCTAAAAATGTATTTTAGAAAATTCAATTCCAAAAGCAAACTATCGGATCAGGACACGAAATCAGCTCGGATTTGAGGTTAAAAGTTTGGATTGCAGGCCTAAACTGCTGATCATCGCTATCAATCGCTCTTGGAAGAATTCTGTGTGCTTTAGTTTCTTATTTCAAACATCTCCAGGACACCAGGTGGACAGATCCCAATGATCAGTGACAGCTGGGGTTTCCTCCTCGTCCCGTTAAATCACCATACCGGTGGGTATCTTAACGGCCAGGAAGATGTACGTACAGTATGAAAACCAAATAATTTGCTATTTTCTGTGTTTCGTCCACATTTCTGACATCTAACCGACCATTTCCTTTGGTTATTGGTGGGGTCTTAACTTCAGATTAACCTTATACTGTAACTCTAGTCAAAATCTGGTTCTGCCATAGCTCCACACAGTAGTAACACCTAGCTTAGCATCTCATGATGCCCTTTCCTTATGGGCGGTGTTCCTCAGGGTTCTTTGTTTGGTCTCCTGCTTTTCGCCTTAGATTTTTTTTCCCTTGGGTCATAAATGAAACGAGTAGAAAACAAAAAATGTTAGGTTTGGTTTTTTATTAATATTTTTTAAATGCTATGATGATGATTTCCGCTATATTTGTCTTGCAAGCCTTATCAGAATTTGCTTTATTTCGTCGAGATTGTGTACAAAAACAAGAAGTTTGACTGTTTCATGCTCCCACCCACAACCACCACTACCACTTATGGCATACAGATGACATTGCGAGACTAAATTAGCAAAGGTTTTTATTCCTTTTATTCTTTGAGCTGTTCCTCTATAAAGCCATTTTTGTTCTTGGCTAAAGATTCAAAGATTGCTGCTCCATTGATGTATGCTTTAAAGTTTATCTTTTCAGGGATTTCTGGTTTTTCTGAAAGACTTTGCCTGTTTAAAAGTATTGTTGAACTTTCCCTACTGGACTAATTCGTTTTGTTTTCTTATTAATCCTGTTGGGTTTATACATTTTGATGTCTTTTAAGAGTTGAAATCTTGTAAAGATTTGCGATTTTGAAATAAAAGCTCTACTTGATTACTTTCTTCTTCTTTATTGATTATCTGATGTGTGCAGAAATAGAAACTTCGGGAAGTTGTTTCATATTCAGACTGGGGAACATTTCTTTAGTAGATTGCTGTTTAATTCAATTAATATTTTTTGCCTTGATTGACTGATTCTTGGTAAACAATCACTTAAAGCCGCTTTTAGGCATTGAGTTTGTGCTGCTACCATGTGGCTGTTACAGGAACTGCAGCAGCTAAATATGTATTCCCACAATAAAAATGACAGGACATGAAAAAAGTGACTATAAATTTAAAAAAAAGGGTTTATTTTAATATATTACATAATGCTGCTTTAAAGGTTGGAATGTGAAAGTTTGGTTTATTTAACATTTTTCAGAGTCAAACTGCAACATTCTGCTGGTTCTTCTGTGTTCTGTCAGAACCAGCCTTCTCCAGACATCCGAGCGCTTTGATTGGATCTCGCAGACCATCCTCATCTCTGCATGCATCAGTCAGCCACTGGTCCTTCAACAGACTACAGAATTGGACGGGGCCATCCAATAAGGAGGAGTTCTGACCCAAAACACCCTTTTGACATTTGACAAACTTCCTCATTAATCACAGTAAACTGTGATAAATTTAAGTGGAAAAATAAGGTTAGGTAAGCGTCATAAACCAACTTGGATAAACTTTCAATTTGATTTGACTAATTTACTAATGATTCTTTTAATAATAATATATAATAAACTAAATAACTGAATAAACAAAAATAATATAAGTATTTATAATATAAATATAAATATTACAATATATAATATATTAATATATTTTAATAAAATAAATTAATAATCTAATAATTTACTGATATAAAGCAATGAGTTTAAGTTGCATCAACTTTTTTTAGAGGATTTATAAAAATAGTGAAAACTGTTCAAAAAGAAAGTAAAGCTCCCATTATTTATATTTTAGGTTATATTTTTCTATTTTCCATGCAAACTGAGCGTGACGTTCAGAGCTGCATCATAGCTGGAGGACGGGAAGCTACAAAGACACATAAGGTTATTGTTTATTTATAGATGAGCAATAAATACATGTATTTTTCTTAAATGAATACATTAATTATATAATTAATGAAAGTAGTGTGTGAAACAAAAACCATTATAATAAAGTAGCCTATGTAATTAAAAATATCTAAATGTTTCGATTCCACAAGCTAAAAACATACAAAATGTTTTGATACTTAAATGCATTTTACTAATGAATATTACAAATAAATTAATAAAATATCTAAATAATCTAATAGTCTAAAAAATAATTATGTCTGAATAAGGAAGAGTGTAAAGCAAACAAAATATTCAAAAGTAAAGGAAAGCAAAAAATATTCTCATCCATGTAGCCACAAATAAGTGTGAAAATAATATTATGACAGTAATTAAATAAAGTGATGACACATGAGATTTATATAGATTAGGGATTCTCTGGTATCGGGTATCGAGGCCAGTACCGTTCTAGTGTACCTGTGTCAGAATCAGTTTAACTGAATCCATGAACCGATACATAAAATGTGGTAACAAAAATAATTTAAAAGATCATTTTTCACTTGAGGTTTTCGTTTTGTGGTCATTTTAATTAATATTTTTTTTATCTAATTTGCCATCATTCGTTGTAACAGGAAAATAAAACCCGTCTTCCAATGCATCGCATATTTTTGTGTGTCAGAAGAACCGGCATTGATACTCGTGTCGGCAAGTACTCGGATCCAAGTATCTGTGTCATATCGGTTTGAAAAAAGTTGTATTCTTGAATCCCTACTGAGCGCTCTGCGTTCCTGACAGAACATGTCTTTTTGTAAGGATCACAGAACTCTTTCATTTGGCTCGTAAGAACATGCAATTATAATTCCACAGCCTACGAGAAAGACCCTTTCGACTCTAATCCCACGAAAGTGTCACAAATTTTAATGTTTCACTGTGGATATTTTCATTTTCGGAATAACATCGTTTAGTGGCTGGTGTACTATAGGTTGCCGTTCAAGCCCTTGGCTTTAATGTCTTTGCTGACAGTAGAAGAAAATTCCCATTGCAAAGACTACAGGGCAATCTTGTGAGAGCTGAAGGAAATGTTTGCTGTTGTTGATTTCACCATTTTCCTCCTTGTATAAGAGAAGCGTAAGGTTTGACTTCAAAACATTTCTGTAGCCGGATCAGAATGAACTTTCTCACTAAGTAGCTGTTGAAGACTGAAGACGGTTTCTAAAAGAAACTCAACGTCATTAAAACTACTGCAACAAATTTGTTTTAGCGGGAAGATGTAGAAAGATGAAGTCGGTACAAATGGGTGGAGGAAGGGATTCACTGCATTAGTGGTCCAGTGGTAGAATTCAGGAGGCGTGGGTTCAAATCCCAGCCAATGCATCAACTTAACTGTTTTGCTCGGTGTTGGCACCACAAAAGCAGGACCCCTTGCTTTTGCTTCCGATCTGGTAATCGCTGGCGAGCTGAGAATAACTTCCTGCGTGTCTTTCGGAGTTTCCAGAATCTTGTTGGTTGTCGTTATTTTGTGCGTAGGCTGGTGGATACCAGATGGGGTGAGAGAAAAGATCCGGATTTTTTGAGAAGGCCTGCATTCTTGAACAACCCAGTGAAGCTTATTGATCAGTAAACAGACTGACTGAAGGCTGCATTATGTAGTTTAAGATTCATTTAAAGATTATTTAATTTCTGTTATTAGTAATAATTAGCAAGAGCAGCAGAGAAACATTCCAGAATGTCGCAAAGTCAGGGAAATTCTCATTAAACGTCATGAACATTTTGCCTGCACTGAGTAGTTGAATGAAGCAGCTGTTATCACTTTTTTGACTATACGGACTGAGATTAAAAACTCACAACAGTAGTGAGGTAGAAGCAGGCAGGAGAGGCACTCTGAACCATCTCTCTGAACACCAGCAGTGTGAGTAGTTTTATTTACTCAGTTTGAACTCTGACCTTTGACCCATTTGGGCAAACACAACCTCCTAACTCCATAAATGAGCCAGAGTTGCTTCACACATTAAAACGCAACTTGCGGACAACAGTTTTAAGGTTTTCCTTTTTTTTATGATACCCAGTAATCACTAAGTGAAACACATTAGAGTGAAATACAGACTTTATTTTGAATGATGATTTTCTGCTTACAGCTACTAGATAGAGCTCCTTTTAGAGGAGAGAGGGTTTTTCGTTGGTCTTGCTGGGATCTCAGCGTGGACGATAGGATGCTTTCTGCTCAGAGATAAGGTATGTCAATTGTTAACAGACAATGGATACAGAATGTTAGATATCGAGGTCAATGACCTATGTAGCATTGTATTGAGGACCGAAGATCCAATAAAACCCGGCTGAAGCTACTTTCTAGAACAGAAGCTGTGTTGTCTTGAGTCTTCATTATAGTTATATATCTATATCTATGTTTTGCATGTAATGAAAACCAACAACAAAAACACGTCTAGAACACTGCATCAGAAGAAAAAACATTTTAAAACACAAATATGGAATAAATAAAAAGTGTCTGATCACTGTTCCACCAAGGAGCCAAATATGAACCAAAAATGATTTTTTCCCCCCAATATTTATCGAGTAAAACCACAAAATTGTCATAAACTGTTTAGTTAGTAACTAATGGAACAAACACTAAATCCTTCATAAAAGTTTGAACACTTAGAAGAAAAGTTTTTGATTTATAAAAAGATGGAATAATAATGTCAGATTAGAGTGACTCAAATGAAAAGGTTTTATGATCATATGGAACAAAAACAGCCAATAGGAGCAGAGAGAGGAGAGATAATCTGTTTAATCTCTCTTCTGGCTCTCAGTGAGGACGCACGCTTTTTCTCTCCCTCCTCCTCCTGTGTCTTATCCCACTGCTCTGTGTCCTGTGCCTCTATCTGGAGTGTCTTTTTGCATTTTTCTCCAAACCAAAACTGAATAAGCGAAAGATGAAAAAAGGTCAGCTGGTCTCTGAATGCTATTGCTAAAATCTACTCCACTCTACGAAGCACCGGAAAAGGGCATCCGGGTTATGGATATCTGGCTATTTGGATTTAGGTGGATAGGGTTCCTGCTGATTGGAACGGGCGTGTGCTGGATCTGCGGCAGCATGGAGCAACAAATACCGAAATTGGAGAAAGTTCTGGAAGCGATTGGAAGGCTGAAGGAGAAGTCTGAAGCGCGGATTCGTGCTGATGGAACTCAGAACCTCACGCTTGGTGAGCTCGAGCACAGGCTAGACGCTGCAAGAGGCGATCTAGCTGGAGCTTTGGGACTATTTCGCGAATGGTTATCAGACTTGGAGAAACTGTCAGCGCGGATTGGTGCAACTGGAAATTAATGGAGTAATCTGAACTTTGATTTGATTGAATTAGACTATAAAAGAAACCGCTGACAGACTGAAAGAGTAGAGAGGAAATTTGCTCTCCCTGCTATCCAAATAATTATTGTTTTGGCTCCCATGAAGACCTTCAACTCTGTCCACAATCAAATGCCCGTGAGAGGAATGTAAACAGAGTATCTTCCTCCCCGTCCACCTGCATCTACTGACGCACACACTGACATGGAATTCAGACACACACACCGTCCCGCCGTCTCCTAACTTCTCCTCCCCACTCCAGGAAACAGGGGGCTGTGCGCATGTGCTGCACGCTTTACTTGTGGACTGGAGTTCCCGACCCCGCCTAACCTTCCTTATCACTGTGAATGTATGAATATGTGCTTCAATGTTTAGGTGTGTTTTTTTCCATTACAGTGTTGTGAGTCTGAGTACGGAGTCAAAACACAGTTGAGCACTTTTTCTCCTCACCGTGGAACCCTCCCTCCCTGTCATGTATCTCTCTGTGTCTGCATACATGGGAGCGCTGCTTTTGCGGCTGCAAGCCCTTCAGTGACCTGGATCTGTTTGTTTTGTTTGTTGTTTGTAATGATCTTGGACAGGTTGTACTGTAAACTGAATTTCCCCTTGGGGATCAATAAAGTATTAATTCAAAAGTCATGCTCCATGGTGACATCATCATAATACTTGTCCAATCCATGATCGTCCTGGATGGTTAGAGTCATCACCATGGAAACGTTCCGGTGTCTTCCTACAGATGACGAACAAAATGTATTGATTCCTTTAGACGTAACTGACAGTAAAGTATTAATTAAGATGCTGAATGTCTTCATGTTTTACCTTCGGCTCTGAGTGGATAAACAGACACCATGAGGAGAGTG
Organism: Apricaphanius iberus; assembly: GCA_028564705.1. Classification (NCBI taxonomy): domain Eukaryota; kingdom Metazoa; phylum Chordata; class Actinopteri; order Cyprinodontiformes; family Aphaniidae; genus Apricaphanius; species Apricaphanius iberus. The sequence continues at coordinate 1,048,202 of JAPXFQ010002186.1, forward strand.
GAGAGGAAGTACGGACAGAAGACCACCAGGTGGCAGACCAGTCTGACCAGCAGGGAGGAGGAGGCAGCAGATGGAGAAGTAGGCGGGGCTAAAGTTGAAGGTTCATTTAAGAGGGGAATCAGATCAGTTTAACGGACTGAAAATATTCTGATCTTTTCCTGAAGCTGCTGACCTTCAACAGAGATCCAGCTGGATGGAGACTCTCCATGACCCCTGATGCTGCACCTGTAGAGGCCTTCATCACAGCTGGTCACCCGGTGGAGGGTCATGTGACCTGCAGCCTCAGTCCTGATGAGGGAGCCATCTTTATAGAAATCAGCAGCTGGGAGGTTGGAGGGAGTGGTCTTTGTCTGACAGCTCAGAGTGACGTCATCTCCCTCCATCACAGGGAGGACAGGACTCTGCAGGATCACTGATCCACCTCAACACAGAGACAAACTACAGCATTTCATCCATTTCCACACAGCTTCATCAACACTAACTCCTCACTCTGATCTTACCAGTGATGCAGAGCTGGATTCTGCTGCTGGATAATCCCTCTCTGGACTCACACCAGTAGACTCCAGTATACTTTTCTAAAACATAACTAATTGTACAGGTAGAACCAGCTGCTTTCCCCCATCCATCTCCACACTGAGTCCTGGTTCCTCTGGTTGTGTTCCTCCTCACAGTCCATCCAGCAGAGCTGTTGTCCTCCTCACAGCTCAGAGACACAGATTCTCCTTCAAAGAACTGAGATCTGCTGGGACTCACAGTCAGACCAGCTGGAAGGAAGAAACCAGTTTAGATAGTTTCTACTTCCTGTTGGACCGTTTCTGTAGAGCCAGTCGGACTAAAACAATGACAGAAGCCGTTTCTAACCTTGGTTTGTTGAGCAGCTCAGCAGAGAGATCAGAGCTGCAGAGAAATAACTCTCAGGTCAGGTTGAAGTTTGTCCTTCATGAAGACAGCAGAGTAAAATGAGTCGTGTACTTACAGATCAGCAGCAGTAGAGATGTTTCCTCCATCCTGCAGCTTGGTGATCTGAGATGTGATCTGTTGTCAGTTCAGCTGCTTTTCCCCCGTAGCTCTAAGTGTTCTGGCTTCCTATCTGCTCTGATGTAACCTTTTCTATGAATCATCCCCTATTTTCTGCTTTAACCACTGATCTGAGGACAGTTAATAAACTGTGTGGTTTCACACCTTCAGTCCTCTCAGCTCTCAGAACTTTGGTTTCCTCTCAGATGCAGCAGAGCTGATCTGAAGCAACAAAATGAGAGAATAGAAACTATAGAGGAGCTTTTTACCGTCTGTCAACCCGCTGTGGATCTGTCCACAGGCTGCTGGCTGAGTCCCATCTGCTGGATGTGTGTTAGTGTGGAAATGTTGAGAGACGATCACTGCTTCTTCCCACTCCAGAGCGCTCAATAAAGCTACGACTAACCATTTGGATTTTCTGTGTCTATCAGAGACTTGGCTAAAGCCATCAACTCCACGGAGCGCTTTTCATATTCAGCGATATAATATTTTTAGATGTGACCGCCGGAAACAGGGAAGAGGTGGGGGTGTAATGATATATGTGAAAGAGAGCTTAAATTGTACATTAAATGAACATCTTAGTGACTCATTGGAATGTGTAGGCGTAACCATTGGACTCTCACCAGAAATGCCATTTATGGTTATTGCGTCGTACAGACCCCCTACAGCAAAGTACATTTTCTATACCCAACTCACAGAGATACTCAAAACATGTAATAGTAAAGAACTTGATGATGATCCCTGTTAAATCCAGAATAGAGTTTAAGATCCTCCTCCTTACGTATAAAGCCCTTAATAATCAAGCTCCATCGTACATCAGAGATCTGATTGTTCCATATGTTCCTAACAGAGCGTTCTCAGAATGCAGGTCTACTGGTAATTCTTAGAATTATTAAAAGTAGAATGGGATCTTTTAGTTATCAGGCTCCCCTCTTGTGGAACCAGCTCCCAGTTTTAGTTCGTGAGGCAGATACTCTGTTTGTTTTTAAGACCAGGCTTAAAACCTTCCTTTTTTATAAAGCTTATAGTTACTTATATAGACATTAGACCTTATAATCCCTCTCCGATTTCTAACAGTAATGTATTAATTTACCAGAATAAAATGATTAGAGAATTGAACAAAGGTTGAATCATGAAGCAGGACAAAAAAATATTTACACCAGGTTTTAAGGCTAGATAATGCCAGAGTCTTCAGAAGAGCGGGCCTTTATCTACTCCAGTTATCTCACTTACCAATAATATTATCTCTCTAATACATAGATTCTGGAGAGGGCGCAGTCCTATGAGTAAGGAGAGATGCATTAGCACTACAATACTTACCCACTTACCTCCTTCTTTCCTCCTGGATTTCCAGGCAGGGAGTAGAGAATCAGAATCAGAATCAGCTTTAATGGCCAAGTATGACACATACAAGGATTTTGACTCCGGCAACTTTTCTCTCCAGTACAGAACTTAAATAAGTGAAATTAAAAAGGAAATAAAAATAAATAAAAATAAATAATAAAGGATAATATATACACCAAACCAGGGTTATTGTACAGTGAGTATACACAGCAGTGCAGAGTTATAGTTTATTGTTCATGTGAATGGACTCACACTCTGTGACTATTCAGAGTTCATCAGAGCGACAGCCTGGGCGAAGAAACTGTTCTTATGTCGGGTGGTTTTGGCGTACAGCGCTCTGTAACGCCGGCCTGAGGGGAGGAGCCTAAACAGATTGTGGCCAGGGTGAGAGGGGTCAGTGGTGATTTTTCTGGCCCGCTTCTTGACCCTGGCCCGGAATAGGTCCTCAATGGAGGGAAGATCAGTACATATGATCCTCTCTGAGGACCTGACTGTTCTCTGCAGTCTGTCCCTGTCTTGCCTGGTGGCGGATCCGAACCAGACAGAGATGGATGAGGTCAGGACAGACTGGACTATTGCTGTGTAAAAGATGGTCAGCAGTTCCTGAGGCAGGTTGAACTTTCTGAGCTGACGCAGAAAGTACAGCCTTTGCTGGGCCTTCTTCCTTATAGAGTCAATGTGGGAGGTCCACTTCAGGTCCCGTGTGATGGTGGATCGTAGGAACCTGAAAGACTCTACTGTGGGGACTGGCCTGTTGGTGATTCTGAGAGGAGATGTTGATGGGGGTCTCTTCCTGAAGTCCACTGTCATCTCCACAGTTTTGAGCGGGTTTAGCTCCAGGTGGTTCTGACTGCACCAGAGGACCAGCTGTTCCACCTCCCTTCTGTACGCAGACTCGCCGTCACGGATGAGTCCAATGACGGTGGTGTCATCTGCAAACTTCAGGAGTTTCACAGAAGGGTCTCTTGACGTGCAATCAGTGGTGTAAAGGGAGAAGAGCAGTAGTGAGAGAACTCATCCCTGGGGGGCGCCAATGCTGATGGACCGGGTGCTGGATGTGAAGTTACCCAGTTTCACCTGCTGCCTCCTGTCAGTCAGGAAACTGGTAATCCACTGGCAGGTGGAGGGAGGCACGGTGAACTGGGGCAGTTTTTGGTGGAGGAGCTCTGGGACGATGGTGTTGAATGCAGAGCTGAAGTCCACAAACAGGACCCGAGCGTAGGTACCTGCGGAGGTGGTGCAGGATGTAGTGGAGAGCCATGTTGACTGTTTCATCCACTGACCTGTTTGCTCTATAGGCGAACTGCAGGGGGTCTAGCAGGGGATCCGTGATTTCCTTCAGGTGGGTCAGCACCAGTCGCTCAAAGGATTTCACGACCATGGATGTCAGGGCGACTGGTCTGTAGTCATTTACTAGAGGGAGTAGAGGGAGATGGAGTGTTCAGCCCGATCCGGCGAGGGGAGGATGCAGCCCGGTCCGGCAGCCCTCCTCAACTCCATCTCCCTCACACCGTACATTCCTAACAGAAAAAATCCTTTTTCAGACTCAACTGACCCTAACACACCTTCTTCTCTTCTTTTCTACTACTCTCCAGAAATATTTTTCCTAATGTTAATGCAATTGTTAACCCAGTTTTCTCTCAGTGTTTTTCTCCCCATGGAGGCTCTACCCGGTCTGGTACCCTGCTAAGCTAACCCTGGAGCGTTGGTCCAGATGATGCTCAAAGTCACCGAGCGTCCTCCATGCTCTCTCTTCTCTGTCTTCTCAGACCCCCAGACGGTCGTGGCAGATGACCACTTGTACTGAGCCAAGTTCTGTCAGAGGTTTCTTCCTGTTAAAGGGACGTTTTTCCTCTCCACTGTCGCCTCATGCTTGCTCAGTATGAGGATTTGCTGAGGAATTGCTGTGGTTGGAGTCTGCATGATCCGGGCACAACCTCACGCTGATGACTCAACGCAGTCTGCTGGGATTCCTTACATAGAAAACTTAACTGATTGGAATTGTTGTGTGATTGTATTGAGATGACATTTGTTGTGAACTGGCGCTATATAAATAAAAGTGAATTGATTTGAACTTATTTTACTAAGGGATTTTAATATTGATTGGCTAAATAAAAGCAGTAGGAAAAAACTAAAACGAATAATGAAATTTCATATGGCACAAATGATCCTCAAAAATCCTCAAAAACAATAATTGATCTCATATTCACCAATAGAAAAAAGAGAATTGCAAAAACACATAACAGCTCTGTCTGACCACAACCTTACTTTGACAATCAGAAAATTATCAAAGACAAGATACAACAATTTAATCAGAATGAACATAAATACAGTGACTTTACATTACAAAAAGAGATTTGGAATTATTTTATAATGAATTCAGCAAACTAAATGGGCTCAGATAACATATGGTAAAAACTGCCAAAGTGCAAGCAATTGTTTTATGAAAACTTTGAATGATCTTATGTGTAAATACTCAAAAGAATTACCCCAAAAAACCAAATACAAAACACCTGTACCGTGGATCAATAAGGCGACGTGGAATTTTATGAAAAAGCGCTCCAAAAATCCTTAAAGACAGGCCTTTTAACACTATTAAGGAGAAATACGGCAAATTTGTACTTGAACTTAATTGAACAGACAAAAAGCAACAGTAAAAGGCTCTGGCAAACTATTGACAAAGTTACTGGCCGGGGAAATCAAAGGAGTCAAAAACTAGAAATTATTATTGATGGAAACCTTGAAACTGATCAGTCTAATCATTTTTACAATTACTTTATAGAGTCTGTTAAGCAACTTGAAATACAAGGTAAAAAGGTTGCCTCTAACTTAGTTTTAGATGATCAAAACATGCTGAAGTTCAATTTAACTAATGAAGTCAAAGTAAATACAATATTGCAGGCATCCACAAATTCTAAAAGCAAAGATAGTTGGAAAATGGATAATGCACTCCTTAAGAAGCTCAAAGATATGTTTTTAACTTCAATTACACATATCACTAATAAAGTGAGGAGAGTATATTTCCCATTGTTTTTGAAACAGTAATAATCGCTCCAGTATTTAAATCAGGAAACAAACAGGAGGTATGCAATAACTGGCCCATCAGAACACTTCCAGTTCTCTCAAAGGTCACAGAGAGAGTGATTTTTGAACAATTAAAAGAACACTTCTCCAGAAACAATCTGCTGCACCCTATGCAATTTGGATATAGGAAAAACTATTCCACTGAAACTGCATGCTGCTACTTTATAGAGGCAGTTAAGGCAAAGCTGGACAAGGGCGGGGTTGTGGGTGCCGTATTTCTGGACCTAAGTAAGGCCTTCTACATGGTTAACCACTCAGTACTGCTGAAGAAGCTTAGCCGTTATAATCTGTCCCTGTGTGCACATCAGTGGATGGAGTCATATCTCAATGACTGTGTCCAGTGTGTGCGTATTGGTTCAAAGCTATCAACATCTAAGGCCAGTGATATGGTGTCCCGCAGGGCTCTGTTCTTGGGCCACTGCTTTTTCGCGATCTATATTAATGATCTCCCATCAGTATGTGATGATGTGGAGATACAAATGTATGCAGATGACACTGTTGTTTATGTGCTTGGGAGCGATGCAACCAGTGTGGCGAACAAATTAACAAATATTATGGAGAGCATCTCACACTGGCTACTATCTGCAAAACACAAAGACTGAAGTTCCCTCTTCCATGCGTACATATGAACAAGAGTGAAATCAAAACAGTAGAAGAATATAAATACTAGGGAGGGAGAGGATGAGCTGCTGAGTTCTCGCGAGAGCTGTGCATAGGTGAACATGGCGGTTATGTGGTAATGTATACACCCAGGTAAAATAAGACAATCATTTTGAATCAAACGCAGCTTCTAAAATAACCATCAAGTTACTTTTTTTTTTCTCTAAACAACCTGGACGAGGAAACATTGGATTCGCTGGAGTGCTACCTAGACGAGTGCTTTGATAACATCGTTATGGGTAAGTCACGGAAACCTGCTTCAGATACAACAACGAGCACACCGTCGCAGAAGCGCACTCGTTCCGAGGCTAGCACATCCACCGACTCGCCAGATAGAAGCTACGGCGACATCCTGGACTCAATAGACAAGAAGCTAACCAGCCTGGACGCCCGTCTCGCGCTGGTTGAGGTTCTTCATAAAGAATTTCAGGCTCTGAGGGAATCGCTGGAGTTCAGCCAACAACAAGTAGCTTCGCTAGTTACAGAAAACCAAACACTAAAAGAAGACGTTAAAAAACTCACCGAGGGAATGAAGCAGCTGTCTGGAGAAAACAAAAGCTTCAAGGAGTCTATTCTAGACATCCAGGCCCGATCAATGAGGGACAATCTTGTTTTTTCGGGGATACCAGAGCAGCCTGAGGAAGATGCTGAAGTAGCCGTGCGAAAGTTCATTCAACACCAACTGAAACTGCCAGACGACACGGTTAAAAGCATAACCTTCCATCGGGTTCACCGACTCGGAGGTAAGAAACACAACAACACCCGCCCGCGACCAATTGTTGCAAAATTTGAACATTTTAAACAAAAAGAACATGTCAAAGGACGCGGGAGAGAGCTACGGGGGACGAATTACAGCGTTAATGATCAGTTTCCGAAAGAAATCCTGGACAGAAGACGCGTGTTATTTCCAATTAGAAAAAAACATATTAGTGAGGGCAGTAGGGCTACGGTTAGTGTGGATAAACTGTATGTTAACGGTCAGCTGTTTAGGGACCCTCAGGTTACTCCTTGGCTTTATTAGTCATATTTAACAGAACCAAGACAGAATTAGCTTTATCAGACAACTATAGTTTAAAAAAAAAGCACAGCTCAGCAGGCTGTTTTTGTTTGTTAATGTGGGTAGGGGCAGGGCTGTGCACTTTTTTTTTTTTTCTTTCATTTTTTCTTTTTCACTATTATCTTTCTCACATGTGTACAACCAAATCTCTTTATCACCTTTTTTCCTTTTTCTCTCTCACACACACAGACTTTTATCATGGCATATTCATGTTTTTCCATCATACTTTCATTCTGTACACACCTGTATGGTGCATTATTTGCCTCGCTTTATCTCTGCTTCTGGTTTTTTTTCAATCTGGCAACCCCATGGACAAACCAAAATTACACCTATATTCATCCTTGGCGATAGTACATATCTAAGGTTTATCTTAGCTCTATGAATCCTGTAAAATTTATAACATGGAATATTCGCGGCGCTAGCTGCAGAGATAAAACCATTAAGATTTTCAACCATCTTACAAGATTGAAGGCAGATGTCGTCTTACTACAGGAGACTCATAAATCAAGTTCAACAGCTAATGATTTAAAAACACCAGAGTATCCTAATATATTTTCTTCATGCTATAACTCTAGACAACGAGGAGTAGCAATATTAATAAATAGAAATACTAATTTTAAAGTAATAGACACAGCTACAGATCCAGAAGGTAGATTTATAATATTAAAACTATTTATAAATAACCAAAAGTTATGTATAGTTAGTATATATGGTCCAAATGTTGACGACCCCTCATTCTTTCATACTTTCTTCTCGGTTCTGGCTAATCACATGGATTGCTCACTTGTTCTTGGGGGAGACTTCAACTTTGGACTAAATGAAGAAATAGACAGGCTCAGTACAGCAGGGACTCAGCGCAGATGGCAATCCATAGATATAGTTAAACAGTACATGAGCGATTATGGACTCTGCGATGCATGGCGATCGCTTCATCCCAACGACAGAAAATACACTTTTTACTCAAACGTACATCATTCTTATTCTAGATTGGACTATTTGTTAGTCAGCAGCTCACTGTTGAATGACATTTCAGACACTGAGATACATCCTATAGTGATCAGCGATCACGCTCCTGTTTCTTTAAATTTAGCAAATAAAATTGCAACCCTTCAATATAAAAATTGGAGATTTAATACATCATTACTTAAGGATAAAGAATTTATTAAATATATTGAAAAAGAATGGGCTTCATACATGGAATTTAATGATCTCCCTGGTATGTCGCCATCCACTCTATGGGAAGCAGGGAAAGCTGTGATTAGAGGTAAAATAATTTCATTCTCATCAAATAAAAAGAGAACAGAAAATAAACATGTTCAGGAATTAGAAGAAACTATTAAATCATTAGAACCTTCCCTGGATAAAGAGAGCTTAAGTAAAATAAGGAAAGCAAAATTAGAGTTAAATGAAATTATTAATAAAAGGACGCAGTTCTTAATCCAAAGACTTAGAATAGAAAACTTTGAACATAGTAATAAATCAGGTAGCTTCTTAGCTAATCAGTTAAAAATAAATAAAGAAAAAACAACTATATCTGCAATCAAAGACAAAACTGGGAATATAATATATGACCCTGAAAAAATAAACAACACTTTCAAAGAATTTTATGAGACGTTATACACACCAGAGATAAACCCTTCAAATAATGATATTGTACAATTTCTGGATAAAATAACTCTTCCTAAACTTTCAGACAGTCAAGCAAAGGCCCTGGATTCACCGCTAACAGTGTCTGAACTCCAGGAGGCCCTCCAATCTATGCCTAATAATAAAGCTCCAGGTCCAGATGGATTTCCAGCAGAGTTCTATAAAGAATTCTGGAATATTCTGGCACCAACATTTTACAAAATGTTACAGGAAACAAAGGAAAATGGTCGAATACCACCAAACATGAATTCTGCCTACATCAATCTTCTATTAAAACCAGGAAAAGACCCTATGTCTCCTACCAGTTATCGTCCCATTTCTCTTATCAATGTGGATCTGAAAATAATTTGCAAAGCTCTTGCAAGAAGGATAGAGAAAATAACACCTCTAATAATCCACCCGGATCAAACAGGTTTTATAAAAGGTAGGCTCTCTTCCACAAATTCACGTAGATTAATAGATTTAATAGATTATTCCCACTGTAAAAACGTCCAAACCAATATATTATCTTTAGATGCAGAAAAAGCATTTGATAGAGTTAACTGGAAATTTTTATTTGCAGCCTTAAATAAATTCGGATTCAGTAATTCTTTTGTAAACTGGTTAAAAATATTATACAGCTCACCAACAGCATGTATTAGGACCAATAATCAAACATCATCAAGGTTCTTTCTTCAGAGAGGTACCAGGCAGGGATGTCCACTTTCTCCCTCCCTCTTTGCTATTTTTATTGAACCATTAGCAGCAGCAATCAGGCAAAATAATAATGTTAAAGGTATACAATGCAACAAAATAGAACATAAAATCAGTTTATACGCAGATGATGTACTACTTTTTCTACAGCATTCACAAACTTCCTTGTATCAGGTAATTGAGTTAATAAAATCTTACTCAAGAGTTTCAGACTATTCCATAAATTGGTTAAAATCTACAGTCCTTCCAATCAACTGTTCTTACCAGAGTCCTGTTGCTTTACAGCTCCGGTCGGGAAATATTACATATCTAGGTATCCATATCTCACCAAGACTGGCAGACTTATCTAAGCTAAACTACGTCCCACTTTTAAAAAAAGTGGAAGATGATCTGGCAAGATGGAAATCCCTTCCAATATCACTTATTGGAAGGGTAGCTACAATAAAAATGATGGTTTTGCCTAGAATCAATTATTTATTCTCAATGATCCCAAGCAAACCATCACCTGATTGGTTTAGATCTCTGGACTCTTCTGTTTCTAAATTCCTTTGGAAAGATAAACCCCCACGTATCAGCTTAAAAACACTACAGAAGTCCAAAGATAAAGGAGGTCTAGACCTACCAAACTTTCGTCATTATTTCTTAGCCAACAGACTCCAATACACATCAAGATGGGTAAAACACAGTTATATCGATGAGTGCTGGGTAGATGTAGAACAGACACTATGCAATAAGATAAAACTTTCAGATCTACCTTTTGTTAGCTCAAATATAAAACAAAATGAATGTTTCAAAAGTATAAATATCAGCTCCTCTCTGACAGCTTGGTGGGAATTTCTTAAAATGACAAAGACCTCACTAGTCCCATGCAGGCGTACACCCATCTGGAATAACCCGGATATCTTACAAAAAAAATGCATGATTAACTTTCCGGGCTGGAGTTGTAAAGGAATTGAATACCTGGAGCATATATTTGATGGAACAGACTTTATCCCCTTTAATACATTGGTTACACAATTCGGAATTAACAAGAATAAATTCTTAGAATACCAACAAATTAAATCAATTATAAAAAATAAATTTAGGCTCAATACAGTTGATTTACAAATTCCAGGAAAAGTTTTAGACTTCCTTAATCTTAACCCTCCCAAACTGCTATCTAAAATATACAAAACATTAAATAGAATAGATGAATCAATAGCCCTTCCTATTTCAAAATGGGAGATGGACTTGTCCATCTCAATAGACCAAAACCTCTGGTCTCAAATTTCATTAAGAACCTTCAAATTTCTTAAGAATCCTAATCTACGATTAATACAATATAAAATCCTTCATAGAGTGCATTATACAGGGCAACGGATGTTCAAGATGGGTTATACGCCGTCTGATACCTGTTTACAATGTACAAGCAATCTACCAGACAATTATATTCATGCTCTTTGGTTCTGCCCACCTGTTAAGAAATATTGGTACCAGATATGTGAAGATCTATCAAAGTGTCTGAAATGTAATATCACACCTGCTCCCACAGTTTGCTTGCTGGGAAATGTAGATGAAGTTACCATGGATACAAAGTCTATGCAATTATTTTACATCGCCTTATGCATCGCTAAGAAAAATATCCTCTTGAACTGGAAAAATAAAAATACTCTGAATATTAATCAATATAGAGATCTCCTTCTGGATTACATTGGTTTAGAAACGGCATCTGCCTCCACATCTGATCAATCTTTCTGGTCACCCTTGATCAGTTCCATCACCTAGTGGGGTCGGGCCCTTGATTCCGTTCTGTGGGACACGGTTGCCGATGTGGAGCTAAGGGTTGGTGGTGACTGCGGGGAGGTCCTTGGGGGTGGGTCCGCTTGCGGTTCGGCGATAGGTGCCGAGACCCTCGCCTGGGGTGGGACTTTGGGGTCTTTGTGTGGTGACTCCTAGTGGCTGCATGCGGCGCCTTAGAGGGGTCGTGCTGGCGGACGCGGGTTACTGGCCTGGTGCTGTGCTGCTCTGGGGGGGTCTGGACTGGGCCTGGGGCTCGGGGTTCTGGGGCGGCGCGCCCCCCGGCTGGGGCCCTGGCGGGGCTTGGCCGGGGGGGGCCGCTGCCGTCGGTGCCGGCTGGGGGGGGGCTGTGGTCGGCCGGTGGTTGGCGGGCGCTGCTGCCCTTTCCATCTCCCCGGGCTGGTTCCTGTCGCTTGCTCCCCGGTGGCCGCTTGCCGCGTCCGGGCGTCGGCGAGAGGCCGTGGCGGGTGGCCGGCGTCTCCGGGCCCGATCGGCTATATTCACACTGGACATGGCTCCTGGGTCTTGGTCTTAGCCCTCGCGGGGGTGCTGGGGTGGGGGGCTCTGGCCGGTGTTGGTCGGCCTCCACAGTGACAGACCAGTTGGTGGGGTGTGGGCTGGTGGGTGGACGTGCTGGGTTCTGTTGCCACCCGGCCATCGGGCGGTAGAAGCAAGGCTGGAGGATGTCGGCCTGGGGATTGGCCGCCCGGGACTTCGGTCTGCTCACGGGCCTGGCGCGGCATGTCCGGGGTACCCGAGTCGGTGGTGCGCCGGGTTCCGGCCTCGGCCCGGGGGTCCTCGGACGCTGGCGGTGCCTGGGGCGTCTCTTATTGGCGGGGAGGCTTTTTACCATCTAGCACAGGCGCTCTTTTTAACGGGGTGCGCTTGGGACGGGAGGGGGGAGGGCGTTGAGGGTGGGGGGGGCTAAACTCAACCTGGGTGTCTAGTGACATGTGTTTTGTTAGCAGTGTGAATGTTGGGGAGGATTTAGATATGCCCCTGGCATGGGGGCTGGTGGATTGCCGGGGCCCCCATGGGGCTCGGCGGTACCGCTGCCGTGGGCCCCGACTGGACGTGCTGGGGCCTCCCACCCCTGGTGGATCGGGCCGAACGGGGGTGCCTATTGGAGTCAGCAGGGGAGCTGGCTCCCTGGGGTTGGCAATGGTCACCCCAGTTATTTTCTCCCCATCCCCATGCCTCTGTCCACCTGCTCCTTCATTCTACCATTCACAAGGCCTTGGGACGTGGGCACGTCACAGGGGTGCGGGATGGAGCTTCCGTCTTCGCTACCCGGTGGCGGCCTGGGTCCCGATTTTATTGAGCAATTTAGACACTACACTTGCAACATTTACAGGGAACGCACATGTAGGGACCTGGCGGTGTGGCGCCACAGGCGAGACCCCCCCGTTGAGGGGGCCTCGCCTGTGGTGCCGGCACCCACTGGTTAAACGCATCTAGACACTGAGGGCCCGGGGGGGGAGATGGGGGTACCCGGCAGTATTCCCATGTCCCCCCCCCTCTGTTTTAAGTGCACATTAGAACAACACGCAACAACACCACATTGAGCTGGGGGAGAGAGGCTGGGGGGTCTTTCCACACCCCTGTTCGTTGGACCATCAGGGGTCGGAGCCCGGATAGAACATCACGCCGTCTGGTCGGGGTCCTGGGCTGGTGGGCTGCTCTTGCCGGTGTGGGGCCTTGGCGGTCTACTTGTCCCCGTCCTGGTGGGCAAAGGGGTCTGTCTCCTGGGTGCAGGGGCAGGGTTCTCTACTGGGGTGTCTGTCCCTGGGCCTGGGAGTATGGAGTATAGTGTACGTATGGGGGGTATGAATGAGGGTATAGCGTCCTTTTTTCGTATGTCCTGTATTTGTAAGAATGTGTACACAAGAAAGGGAGGGTACGTATGAGTGTCTCTGTCTGTCTATGTCTACCTGTCAGGTTGGGTGTTTGGCTGCTCTCTGGCCTGATGCATCTTCTTCCCTCCCCGTCACTCCCCGTCGGTGATGGTTGCTCCTGCCCGCTGGTTGATGATGACTCTCGATGCCTGGGGCTGGGGGTCCCGGTTGCGGCCCGGCTCGGTCCTGGTGCATGTCGGGCGGGTCCTGGGTGGTCCGGTGTGTCGGGCGGCCGCTGTTTCGGGCCGATGTCCTCCTTGGATTGACTGGGGCACCTCTTATGGGGGTGCCGGGTTTGTAGAATAGGTTGGTGCCGTCCGGTGGATCGGTGGGGACCGTGCCTGGCGCCCAATCCTCCTGCCGGTTCCAGGACTTCAGCTGGCTGGTCTGTTCGCCTGGTGGGGCTGTCCGGCATTGGCTGGGCCCCTGATCTTGGCGCCCCACGTGGGGCGGGATCTGGACCCTGGAGCTGGAAGATCTGGATGTCCAGGTGCCGGCTGGGCGCGGCCTGGGGAGGGCGTACATCCGCTGTGGCTCCCTGGCGTGTGGATGTGTGGGGGCGGGCCGGGTTGTTGGCGGTGGGTACTGGTCCGGGGTGGCGGCGGCGTGTGTTGTCCGTCGGTTGGCTGCGGGTCCTCCTTGCCTGCGGCGGCGGCGGGGGACCCTTGTCGGCTGGTCACTGGTTGGGGCCCCGCTGGGGGGTGGGGTGCCCCTGGTCCCCGTGGCCTCCGGTTCCTGGTCCGGGCCCGCCCTGGCGTAGCCGGTTACCGGCGGAGCCCGTGGGCTCGTCACTGCGATCTCTCGGGCCCCAGCATCGCGGCTGGTGGGTGCTCCCCTGGGGCTTCCATCTGTTCCCCTCTTGGCGGGTGATCGACCCTGCGCTGATCCGCCTGTGGACTCTGTACTCTGTGGGACGCTGGATGCATACATCTCTTGCCTCCTCCATGTCTGTGCCGATTCCTGTAGGACGGATTGACGGTTCCTTACACCAGCTATCAATCACTTGCATGGGGAAACCTTATTCCGACCTGCATGCTCGCACACACATAGGTTTCGGGACATAGGTGAGGACGGACATATCTTAAGCTGAGGTTATCATCATTAGTTAGTTGTTCACAGGAGCTTACCAGAAACATTTGTATTATGTTCATTAATCAATGCTTGTGTGTAGTGAATGTGTAATTCTTTGTTTATTCTACCAGATCCGAACTATTGGTTTGGTTCTGTACACTTTGTTGTTTTTGTATTACTGTTTCTCTGCCGTCCGGCAGAGGTGGAGGACTGGGATGTTTTCTTGTGTTCTTTATTTGCCTCCCTGTCTTGTGTCATCGGTTCGCCCCTCTGTTGGTCCGGTTTCTTTTCTTCACCTTCTTCCTTTCTCCCTTCTTGTCTCAGTTTAATGTCCATGACGTCAGGAAATTGAACCCACAGTAATCACTAATAAAGATTTTTCATACATATACATCAAGTGGCGTACTACAGCGAAGCTGTAATACTCTGCTTGGGAAAGTAAAACTGTTGGGCTTGTACTTGGTACTCAGACACCAATTCTGAGTAGCATACTGCTAGACAGGACACGTTAAAAAAAAAAAAAAAAAAAAAAAAAGAATATAAATACTTAGGACTTGTTCTGGACACAGTATTCAGTTTTAAAAAACATGTTAAAAAGTGTCCAACACTTTAAGATATAGTTTGTCTGTTTTTAGACTTATTCAAAATACATTGACCCATGATGCTGCAAAAATGTACTTGGAGGCAATGATTACTTCTCACATTAATTATTGCATGTCTTTTTGGTCCCAGGCATGTGAAACAACTATTAAGCCATTAAAATCCTTGTATAATCAAGCTGTTAAAATACTGAATAAAAAGTCGGTGAGACATCATGTCTGTCCAATACTTGGAATATATAAAATGGTAAACTTTCATAATCTAATTGTTTATTCAAATGTACAATTAATTTTTAAAATCCTGAATAATAAGGCACCTGCTCCTCTGAAACGATATGTCCAGCTCTGTTCTGAGCAAAGAACCAGAACATCCAGGTCAACAAGTTATAATGACTGCAGATTACCGAAACGTAGTTCGGCCTTTGCACAAACAGCCTTTTCTTACAAAGGCATCAAGGAATGGTATAAACTCCCACAAAAATTGAAACTTACCTCTGAACTAAAGAGTTTTTCTTGTAATGTCTCTCTCCTTAATCACCACGTATTTATATTGATACAGAGCCACAGGTAAAAATCATCCTGATTGACTTACTTACCTGACAATCTAACCAATCACTGACTGACAGCTTTCTGTCTCTTAATCTTGGTTGTGTTGATTAGTTTTCTTTCATTTCTAATGTCTCAAACTTTCTGTTTTTCTACACTTATTGTTGTTGCTGTGAAAATTTTTTTTTTCTTCTAACTTTCTCTAAATGCAGGAAGTGACATTTTACCATCCATAATGAAGACTCCGCCCATCCAGGCTGAGTAGGTAACTGACGATGATTATGATGATGTTGCCAAAGAGCATCATTCCTGACCTAAACAATCTAATTCTGCTCTGCTCCTGATGTCTTTTTCCTGGGAAAAATGGTTTAATATTTCAACAGGTAGAATTACCCATGGGGGGTAATCAATTATGTCCACGGAAAAAATAAATCTAAAACCTAATGTCAATAATTTCTGCAATGATCCGACAATTAGATTACGAAAAAGAAAAATGAAAAGTGAGAATTTTCGTTCCATGCCGTGCTGGAACCGCACCAGGTATTCCAAATATAGTGCAATCGTTTAATTTCACTTTTATGTATAGTTCTCTGAACAGGTTGTTTTGACCGAATGCTACTTAACAGATAGGCATTAACTCATCAAACGATTGCTGGAGATAAACAAACGTCCTGCCCCCAATCGCATTTAAATTTCACGGAATTGTGACAGATTGTGACCGGATTGAGCTCTTCTTAATAATTGTGCGAGGGATTGTCTGGGAGGTCAAGCGTTTGGCCAAGCTGAGGGTCAACCTCAGCCTCGGAATGGTAGTGGAGGACTTGCCCTCTTGGACCAGGTCTGCTGCTGGACGGGATTTCAAGAGACGACGCTTCCTGATATGAATCAGCTGAGGGAAGGGGTTTGTCTTCGAAAATTCTTTAAGACTTTATCAGGAGGGACCTCCAAATAGTTTGAGTGGTCTATAGGGTGGTGATGCCCGTTACCCGGTATCTCAGAGTTGTTGTTTTTTTTACGGTTTTTGCCTTGGTAGTGAGAAGAGGTATAGAGTTTAGTTTTTCATAAACTAAGCTTTATGAGGGTTTCTATTCTTTTTTGCCTGTAATATAATGTAAGAAGAGGAGGGAGTCTGGGTATCTTGGATTAGACTTCTGACGGCTTCTATTCTTTTAGCCTGAGTTTATCAGAAAAAAAGTTTGCTGATTTGCTGTGAACTGAAGTTGAGGTATCCGGTTAATACTGTAACCGATCGTCAGAAAATATGCGTCATTTTATTTTGTGCATTCGCACGTGACCTGCGTTTTTGCGTCTGCTGCTGAAGTTGAAAGATCTAAACTCTGCCGTCAATTTGCGCCGCGTCAGCGAATCAGGAGCCTGGTGACGGTGCGTCAGTGATGCTTTGATTGACATGGAGTCACAGAATCAGCATGACATGGAGGAAATACTGATGTACCTCATGGCTAATCACCCCGAGCTACATGACAAC
This sequence comes from Apricaphanius iberus, assembly GCA_028564705.1. NCBI lineage: Eukaryota > Metazoa > Chordata > Actinopteri > Cyprinodontiformes > Aphaniidae > Apricaphanius > Apricaphanius iberus. The sequence continues at coordinate 1,065,077 of JAPXFQ010002186.1, forward strand.
AGCTGTTTTCTATAGAGAGACAAGAAAAAATAACAGTATAATATAAAGAAGTTAAACTATTTAGACTAGCTTTGTGGATGGCTCATACAAGAAACGCTGTGGCTGCAAAGGCACAGCTCCCTCCGCCGAGAAGTGAGCAATGAACATCTTCCTCATCCAGACAGCCTGTCTGGAGGAGTTGCTGTCTGGTCCCCCACCACTCACATATTATGTTAAAGGACTGTTACTAACTGCAGACAAATGGACGACTGCTCAGCAGGTGGGATTGAGCGCCTGTAATTGGTGTCTTGGTGGGTGAAGCTTGGACCTACGCGGGACAACAGCTTCTCAAACTGGGTGAGTATGCTGGGTTCTCCGACGTGCCGACAGGTTGGGTCATGGATCCATTTTATTTTAACTCTGACCTTTGACCCATTTAGGCAAAATCAACCTCCTAACTCCATGTATGAGTCAGAGTTGAGTCAAACATAAAAAGGCAACTTGGGAAAAAAAAATTATGTTTCTTTTTTGTTTGTTTTACGATATTTAATAAATTGCATTGTTTCAGTAACTTAAATACAAAGTGAAAAACATCAAAGAGTGAAATACGGCTTTAAATATTGGAAACATATTTTAGTTCACAGCTTCACATTTGGCTGGTTAGTGTAACAGTGATTAGATACCTTTCATTAATTCCAAATTTTTGTTTTTAAAATGTTTTTAATTTTGATGCACTACTCTAAACTTGAATGTGTTGTCATTAACTGTAAGCAGAAAATTATTGAAAATAAAGGCTTGAAAACAGTAGTTACATCCCAAAATAACAATTTAGTTAGTAACCGATGACACCAATACCAAGTTCAAAAGAAGCAAGACAAGTTAATTTGAAAGGTTTACTTAAAAAAAAAAAGGAATAATAAAGTCAGATCATCATCATCATCATTCTTTACAGTGGCCAGAGATTAGGGTGAATCAATGAAAAGGTTTAGGATAATCTGGAAGAAAACAGCCAATAGGAGCAGAGAGAGGAGAGATAATCTGTTCAAATCAAAAGTCATGCTCTGTGGTGACATCATCATAGTACTGGTCCAATCCATGATCGTCCTGGATGGTCGGAGTAATCTCCATGGAAACGTTCCGGTGTCTTCCTACAGATGACGAACAAAATGTATTGATTCCTTTAGACGTAACTGACGGTAAAGTATTAATTAAGATGCTGAATGTCTTCATGTTTTACCTTCGGCTCTGAGTCGATAAACATGAGGAGAGTGGAGATGAAGTACGGACAGAAGACCACCAGGTGGCAGACCAGTCTGACCAGGAGGGAGGAGGAGGCAGCAGATGGAGAAGTAGGCGGAGCTAAAGTTGAAGGTTCATTTAAGAGGGAATCCTATCAGTTTAACGTTGGAGTGAAAATGTTTTGCTCTTTTCCTGAAGCTGCTGACCTTCAACAGAGATCCAGCTGGATGGAGACTCTCCATGACCCCTGATGCTACACCTGTAGAGGCCTTCATCACAGCTGGTCACCCGGTGGAGGGTCATGTGACCTGCAGCCTCAGTCCCGATGAGGGAGCCATCGTTATAGAAATCAGCAGCTGGGAGGTTGGAGGGAGTGGTCTTTGTCTGACAGCTCAGAGTGACGTCATCTCCCTCCATCACAGGGAGGACAGGACTCTGCAGGATCACTGATCCACCTCAACACAGAGACAAACTACAGCATTTCATCCATTTCCACACAGCTTCATCAACACTAAAGCCTAGTTTATGCTTCTCCGTTTTGCGCCCCTATCCGTCAATGCAAGGGCTCTCTGTCACCTATGCAGGAACGCACAGGGTAGAGACCCAAATTTTAACCATCTGTCTCCGTCAACGGATAGCGTATGCATCTGACTTGTCAGTTTCCGTAAGAGCCAGAGAGCGTTTCACCAGAACGGGGCTCTGTAGTCGCTGCAATCAGTAGTTAATGCCGCGTTTGGCCACAATGTGCGCTACACTGAAAGGATAATTTATCTAATCTGTAATTTTGGTGATTTTGAACTCAAGGAGGTGTAGGAAAACAACAAAAAAGGCTGCGATGTTTTGTTTTCATGTGTTTCTAGAGGATTCTATGAGCTGCACTCCTATTAAAAAGCTTTACAGCTTAATCAAAACGTACTTTCTGTCGTTCGTTTCTCCTCGAGTAAAAGAAATGCATTCACTAGCCTAGAAAAAAAATTAAACAATGCTGTGACAGTAGGCAGAGATGTCATGAACAGTTGCTGTCCTTGTAGAGCAACGCTGATAAAACAATAGAGAGGAGAGAAAAAGCGGAGTACTATGAACGTGTCCGTCAATATGTCTGAGTGCAAATTTGCGGTGGGAGAAGCATAAACTGGGCATAACTCCTCACTCTGATCTTACCAGTGATGCTGAGATGGATGCTGCTGGTGTTTCTCTCTATGGACTCACACCAGTAGACTCCAGTGTCATTTGTGAGGATGTAGATCAGTCTGCAGGAGGAACCAGCAGGATTCCCCCATCCATCTCCACACTGCTTCCTCTGGTTCCTCTGGTTGTGTTCCTCCTCACAGTCCATCCAGCAGAACTGTTGTCTTCCTCACAGCTCAGAGACACAGATTCTCCTGTAAAGAACTGAGCTGGGACTCACCCAGCAGCCAGTGGACAAATGTTCCCTCCATTCTGCAGCTGGATGAAGTGAGACCAACAGCAGGTTGACAGACGTTAAAAAGCTCCTCTTTCTCTTTGTGGACCGCTACATGTCAGAGGCTCTGAGAGCTTTTCTCTGCAGCCCAAACCAGGAAACAGTCATAAATAAAAACAAAGGTGAGAAACCCACAAACTCATCATCACATGGAGACTAAACTTCCTCTGGGTTTGTTTCTGTTGGAGGAAAAATCTTCAGCTGATTTACCGAAACCGATTAATAAACCAGCATCTGCTGGAACAGGAACCAACTTCAGTGCAGTAAAAGTCTCTGATTTTGTTTCTATTCTCTCATTTTGTAGCTTCAGATCAGCTCTGCTGCATCTGAGAGGAAACCAAAGTGCTGAGAGCTGAGAGCTGAGGGGACTGAATGTGTGAAACCACACAGTTTATTAACTGTCCTCAGATCAGTGGTTAAAGCAGAAAATAGGGGATGATTCATAGAAAAGGTTACATCAGAGCAGATAGGAAGCCAGAACACTTAGAGCTACGGGGGAAAAGCACCTGAACTGACAACAGATCACATCTCAGATCACCAAGCTGCAGGATGGAGGAAACATCTCTACTGCTGCTGATCTGTAAGTACACGACTCATTTTACTCTGCTGTCTTCATGAAGGACAAACTTCAACCTGACCTGAGAGTTATTTCTCTGCAGCTCTGATCTCTCTGCTGAGCTGCTCAACAAACCAAGGTTAGAAACGGCTTCTGTCATTGTTTTAGTCCGACTGGCTCTGCAGAAACGGTCCAACAGGAAGTAGAAACTATCTAAACTGGTTTCTTCCTTCCAGCTGGTCTGACTGTGAGTCCCAGCAGATCTCAGTTCTTTGAAGGAGAATCTGTGTCTCTGAGCTGTGAGGAGGACAACAGCTCTGCTGGATGGACTGTGAGGAGGAACACAACCAGAGGAACCAGGACTCAGTGTGGAGATGGATGGGGAACAACAGGTGGTTCTTCCTGCAATCTGACCTACCTCCTTCCTAAGGACACCGGAGTCTACTGGTGTGAGTCCATAGAGGGAGCATCCAGCAGCAGCATCCAGCTCTGCATCACTGGTAAGATCAGAGTGAGGAGTTAGTGTTGATGAAGCTGTGTGGAAATGGATGAAATGCTGTAGTTTGTCTCTGTGTTGAGGTGGATCAGTGATCCTGCAGAGTCCTGTCCTCCCTGTGATGGAGGGAGATAACGTCACTCTGAGCTGTCAGACAAAGACCACTCCCTACAACCTCCCAGCTGCTGATTTCTACAAAGATGGCTCCCTCATCAGGACTGAGGCTGCAGGTCACATGACCCTCCACCGGGTGACCAGCTCTGATGAAGGCCTCTACAGGTGCAGCATCAGGGGTCATGGAGAGTCTCCATCTATCTGGATCTCTGTTGAAGGTCAGCAGCTTTTTAAATGATCTATTCACTAAACTGATCTATGTTTATATTATTATCAGTGTTCCTCTTATCGGCGTAAATTATGAGCAGTTGAACCGTCACAGTCAGACAAAGCCTCAAACATGACTTCATCTTTGACTTGCTACAGAAAAACTCACAACCACAGCTCCACCCACTTGTGTAACTCCACCCACTGGTTCATCCTCCCTTCACTCCATCTTCACTCTGGTCTGCCACCTGGTGGTGTTCTCTCTGTCCTTCATCTCCACTATCCTCATAGTGTCTTTATATCAACACAGAACCAAAGGTAAAAATAACCCTAATTTTTCACTGACCTGATAATCCAACCAATCACTGACTGACCGCTGTCTGTCAGCCAATCCTGGTTGTGTTTAGTTTTCTTTAATTTGCTTTCCAACAATCCCAAGATTCCCATTTTTCTACATTCTCTATTTTCATAGTGATAAAATAACTTCCTCTCCAAATGCAGGAAGTGACATGTTGCCATCTATGATGATGACTCCGCCCACCCAGGATGAGCCGGTAACTGATGATGACTACGATAATGTCGCCACAGAGCATCATATCTGACCTAAACATTCTCATCCTGCTCCTGCTGTCTTTTTCTAGGAAAATTGGTTTAATATTTGAATATTGAAAGCTTTATGAACAAATAAAACTGATTACCTTCTTGTAATTCCATCAACCAAACTGACACCAAAAATCAAAACACACATGTACACTCATGTAGCATTGGTTTTATTAAGTTTTTAAAATATTAAAAAAAGTAAAATATAAACAATATGGAGGGGGAAAAAAGGGAAAAACCCCAAAACATTAATTTCTGTCCTTTCTGTTCTATAAAATCCACCAAAAGTTTAATAAATCTCCTAAAACTCAACCATTTGCTACACAGGAAGTGAACCAGATGCTCCACCAGCTAGAAGCTCACAGGGAGAAAATGGTTGGTGCTGAAGTATTATCCAAATAAGAGACTGGGACGAACAGCTCCCACCAATTGTTAACACTACATTTTAACCAGTAAGACGTTTTCCACAGAACTATAGTTGGAAACAATGAATCAAACAGATATCGCTCTGTGGATGTAAATCTTTCAGCTCAATTATCGTCCACTCAATATTTCAGTTCATTTACAATGAAAATATGATTCCCCAGGGGGAACATGGTGGCGCAGCCCCCCTCACAGCTAGAAGGTCCCGTGTTCGATTCCCGCTGGGGACGCTGAGGGTGTGTGTGTTCCTCCATATCATCTTGGGTGGGGTTGGCAAAAGGGCCTTTCTGTGTGGAGTTTGCATGTACTTCCCATGTTATTTTGCTCTTTACATGAGATGAATGGTGTGTCCAACAGTTTGTCCAAAAAAAAGGGAGATTTCGTCGCCCCCCCTCCAGCAGAGGGCGCCCTAGGCAATGCCCACAACCTACATGGGCCGACCAGAGGAGGAGGAAACTTAGGGTGTTTCTCAATGTTGCTTCCGAGGACAGGTCCTTCCTTGGTCAAAGAAAACGGTTTGGAACAGACTTGCCGTATACATGACTGTGGCTGCGTCCCACCCCACGTAGTAGCGTTGTAGCGTAGTAAAATTACTTCATCCATGGAACTGGAAATGTATGACGAGCATTTTACTTTTTTCAAATTGTGTATATGTCAGTTAAATCAAATGTGTAAGCGAATTGGTACCTGGTAGCCACCGAAGCTGCAACTGCTAAGCAACTAACAACAACAAAATCTGTTGCCATTCTTTATTCTCTTAGCCATCTTGAATATGAACTAGGCTGAATTAAACTTATTTCAACGATAAATACAGCAGGTCTGACTCTCATTATTAAATACATTTATTAATTCAAACTCTGATCCAAGGGGAGTCAGAGGCAGATGGAGTACCTCTTAAGAATTTTTTTAAATGGGACTTTATATTCTTTGCCGACAACGTCTTACCTTCGTCACTCATTTCTAACATGTTTTAATCTGTCACTAGTCACTAAGTGAACAGAACCACGCCTACCTGTGTTGATGCTGCGGCCCGTCCAGTTCCTCTGGAGGGAAGGAAACGTACTGTCCCATTTCCCCGATATATTTACGTGTATTCTAATTTGTTTTTGAGTGACTCTGTCTTCACCAACTTCATCTTATTGTTGCTCCCGTTCTAGGAGCTGATTTTTCCAGACCTGCCACTGTAACTGCAGCAGCTCTCGCACTTCTCTAAACTGAGAGGCAGAGGATTTACTTATGATAATAAAATACGGGAAATTTACAAGTAAACTTTAATACGTCAAGACGGCGGGAAAGAAAATGCAGAGGTTCCCATATCCAACCCAACCAATGAGGGAGAATTGCCTCATGACGGGTGCACAGTAAACGTGTACAGCGTGTGCGCTGATTTAATTTATTTTCATGGGAAATTTGGGGTAGCTATATATAGAGAGTGCATTTCAAAATACGATACATACATTTAATAACTTTTTTTTCCTCTCAATTTTGCGCCCTGTCAAGCAGATGGCGCCCCAGGCAGCCGCCTGTGTCGCCTGTCGGCAGAACACCGGCCCTGATTTTGGGCCGCTTGCACAGCAAACTCTGAATACTTTGATTTCTTTCTTTCGTAAGCTACCTCACTTCCTTCTTCCCACGGGATTGTTAGTTCTACCACAAGTGCCCGCCGTGTGGCTGCTGACCACAGCACCATGTCTGGTCGGAGTGTTGTGACCACAATCTCTTGAGGGAACACAAGCTTTTTTCCCAGGTCCACTTCCAACTTCCAATCTCGTGCCACCTGCAAGACGTTTGTCTTCTCTGATGTTAAGCAGCTTTGTGGGTTCTGACCAGCAGCAACGAATGTCACGAGCTGCCAATGTCCTTTAGCTGTTTGTGGGAGAGCATTTGTGTTGGTCCTTCTCTGCTCCACGATGCTTGCGAGCTGCCTCAGTAGCCTACTTGGTTATGATGCCAAGTATAACGTCCCTGGGAGAGGCAAGTTGTGCATGCCGACAGAATGTGCTCCAACGATGCCGGTGCTTGACAACGAGAGCAACTTGATTCTTCTCCGAACCATTGCTTTAAATTTTGAGGAGTGGGCAGGAGGTCATATGTAGCTCTTACTAGGAAGCTCAGCCGAGGACCTTCAATTTCCCCGATGTCACGCCGGCTAATTTTTCTCTTTTCTACACTGTTCCAGGAAGTCCAGCGACCTTGTTTGGCCATTGACACAGCCTTTGCCTCCCTCCCTTCCTCTTCCTGCCTTCTTATTTCTTCCACCACTAACTGCCTTCTTTTGATTGGTGTTGCTTTATTCCATTTAGGTATTCCAGGATTGAATCCAAAGCCAGCTCTTCCATGCTGAACTTGACCTACTATGTCTCTAAGACGTAGTGAGGACTTGGCACTCTGAACAGACTCAGCTGGCGTCCACCTCCTTCCTGCAACTACTCTGGGAGCAGCTCTTCGAATTACTTCATCTTGTGACCCTTCGAGGGTCATGACCAGCCTTGCTTTTGTGCATTTTAATTCTTCCACCAACCCTGTAATTGCTCATTCCAGTTTTCTAAGTTATTTACTTTATCCTTATCTAGGCAGGTGCTAAACTATTAAAGACTAATATATATTTACCTAGCCAAAAAGGGTAGGGGACTCTGCATAGAGAGGCTGGAACATTAGAGCAGTGTTTGCAGGGTATCACAATGAAAAATGATGATAATCCTAGGTAGGTAGCGAAGGCGAACGAAGATCCAGGAGGCTGATACGGTCATAAGTTAGGATAACAGTCCCAACATTAACCACATTCCATAGGAAGAGCGGAAAAAAAAAAATCTGAAAAACAGAGATCAGCAGAAGGCTTGCCAAACACACTGGCACCATTTTGCATCTCACAAAATAGACATTAAAGTGTAGCAATTATGAGATTGGAACTAGGTTAGGACTAGAATTAGGTTAAAAGAAAAATGATAAATGGGAAAGAGAAGACAAAATGTAGATATTACCTCCACCAAGGAGGGTATGTTTTTGCCAGGGATGTAAGTTAGTTAGTTAGTTAGTTTGTAATAATAATAATAATAATACATTTATTTTATATAGCGCCTTTCAAAACACCCAAGGACACTGCACAAATGAACAATTTAAAACATTGTCAACAATAATAATAGTAATAATAAAAATAAAGTAATAAAAGATAATAATCAAACAAAGCAGAACAACATTGATAAGGTGAGAGTGACTAGATGTCATAGGATCGTCTGAACAGGAGAGTTTTCAGTGTGGATTTAAAAAGTGGAAGAGAGTCGATGGTACGGAGATCAGGGGGGAGAGAGTTCCAGAGGCGGGGGGCGGAGCGGCAGAATGCTCGATGCCCCATAGTGACAAGGCGGGCAGGGGGGACAGAAAGATGGAGGGAAGAGGAGGAGTGAGCGAACAGGAGTGGCGATGTGCAGGAGATCAGATATGTATGGGGGGGCCAGATTGTGAAGTGCTTTGAACGTGATGAGGAGTATTTTGAAGTTAATTCTTTGTTTAACTGGAAGCCAATGGAGTTGTTGTAGAATGGGGGTGATGTGGTGAGAGGAGGGGATCTGGGTGATGATGCGTGCTGCAGAGTTTTGGAGGAGTTGGAGTTTCTGGAGGGATTTGTTGGGAAGGCCAAAAAGTAGGGAGTTACAGTAGTCAATGCGGGAGGTAACAAGGCTGTGGACCAGGATGGCGGTGGTGTGGGGGGTGAGAGACGGGCGAAGACGAGAGATGTTGCGCAGATTAAAGAATGCAGACCGGGTGATGCTATTTATGTGGGAGTGAAAAGAGAGTGTGCTATCGAGGACAACACCCAGACTCTTAACCTGGGGGGAGGGAAGGACAGGCGAGTTGTTGATGGAAATGGAAAAACTGTCAGATTTGGAGAGAGTGTGGGGCGTGCCGACCAGGAGGACTTCTGTTTTGGAACTGTTCAATTTGAGGAAGTTGGAAGAAAACCAAGAATGAATTTCTTGGAGACAGAGGGTAAGGGAGGTTGGGGGGAGTGAAGAAGACGGTTGGGTAGAAAGGTAGAGCTGGGTGTCGTCCGCGTAGCAGTGAAAGTGGATGTTGTGTTTGCGAAAGATGTAACCAATTGGAAGAATGTATATAATGAAAAGGAGGGGCCCCAGGACAGAGCCCTGGGGCACACCAGCAGAAACGGGGAAAGAATTAGATTTAAAAGATTTAAGTTGAACGGATTGTGTGCGGCCAGATAGATATGAGTTGAACCAAGCGAGGGGGGTGTGAGTGATGCCAATAGATGAAAGTCTGAAGAGGAGGGTGTGGTGGGAAATAGTGTCGAATGCTGCTGTGAGGTCAAGAAGGACGAGAATGGACAGTAAACCAGAATCTGAAGCTATGAGGAGGTCGTTGGAGATTTTGAGCAGTGCTGTTTCAGTGCTGTGGAGGGGACGGAACCCGGATTGAAACTGCTCATAGATGTTGTTTGTGATGAGATGCTCATGGAGTTGAGAGGCAACAGACTTTTCGAGAACTTTGGAAATAAAAGGTAAATTTGAGATGGGGCGTAGGTTGCTGAAATCGTTGGGGTCAAAGCCAGATTTTTTTAGGACGGGTGTGACAGAAGCGGTTTTGAGTGCAGGAGGGACAGTTCCAGAAATTAGAGAAGAATGAATGATGTTGGTGATGATTGGAGCGAGGGAAGAGAGGCAGGTTTTGACTAGAGCTGTAGGGAGTGGATCAAATCGACAGGTGGATGATTTGGATTTTTGGACAAGTTTGGAAATGGCTTGGACGGAGGGGAGGATAAAGTTTGAGAATGTAGTAGTGGGGGGTGGTAAGGAAACAGTTGAGTCCATACCAGAGAGAGAAGCTCCCCATGAGGTCAGGTGTTGATGGATGTCAGTGATTTTGGAAAGAAAAAAGGACATGAGTGAGTTGCAGAAGTCAGTGGAATGCAAGTAGTGGGGAAGAGAATCTGGGGTTTTTGTAATAGTGGTGAGGAGAGAGAAGAGAGTTTTTGAGTTGTGCCGATTGGAATTAATTAGATCAGAATAGTAAGCAGATTTGGCTGAGGAGAGACTTTCCTTATACAACATTACATGATTATTATACATTTCTCTATGTACAGTGAGTCCAGTTTTGTTGTATAGCCGTTCCAGTTGTCGTCCTTGGGATTTGAGCTGACGGAGGTCAGGGGTGAACCAGGGTGAAGAGCGGGCGAAGGAGAGTTAGTTAGTTAGTTAGTAAGTTAGTTCAAATAAAATCAAACTTTATTTATAAAGCGCTTTTCAAACATGGTTTCTCAAAGTGCTTCACAGATTTAAAATGACCCCACAAACCCCCAACCCCCCGTTCAAATTAGTTAGTTAGTTAGTTAGTTAGTTAGTTAGTTAGTTAGTTAGTTAGTTAGTTAGTTAGTTAGTTAGTTAGCAGCATAACTCAAAGTTAGAGGTCTGGTGGAGAGTGGAGAATACAGTACAGAGTGGTTGGACAAACTAAAACTAACAGAGATAAAAAAAAGAATATATCATTTCAAGAATACGTTTTATTCGTGCTGGATACGATATAAGTAGACATGAGATGGGGAATTGAATGTTTTGTTGGCAAAAGGAAACTTTTTGACATGTATTGTTAGACTATGGAAAGTATAAAGGAGAGGCAAATACTCAAATCTGAGTTACAGAGAAATAGTGTTAACCTAAGGAGTAAATTGATTTTTAAGTAGAGCGTGGATCATGTAATTTAATTTTAATGTTCTATCTATTCTATCTAGTCTATTTCGGAATAGAGACAGTAAAACTATTTTTAATTTCTATGCCAGTCCAGCAGGTGGCGGTAATCCGCCGTAGAAGTCTGCCAGCCGCCACAAACCGGAAGAAGTAGTAGCTACGTTGTGATCCATTGTGATGCTAGCAGCGTTAGCTTCCCTTCTGTTGTCATGGAGTCAGTCTGTGGGCTGAATGTGTGACTGTTTCCCGTCAGAATGTCTTCAGTCCAGCTTCAAGGAGAGTTGATCAACGAGCAGTTAACTCCTGCTGAAGAAACATCCACAGAGTTTAAAGAAACCTTCAAGTCCGAGGAAGAGATGGATGATCAGCGCGGACTGCTGGATTTCACCCGGACACCCCAGATCATCTTACACCGGATAGGTAAGAAAAACTGCCGATCCTAACGTTAGTTGATGTCGCAGGATGCAGATTAAGGGTTCAAGGCGTTTATTTAGGAAGATATATGTGTGAAATAAAAGGCAACAAAGGTAAAGTTTGCCTCCGATTGCAGCTTCTGCTTTGAGAAATCACTAAATATAAAAATTAGCCTGGAAAAAAGCAAGGAGAAGAATAAAGTTTAACCAGATTTAATCAAACAGAGATTCACTGACAGCTCATATACAGCTTCATATACATGGAGCCCAGCTTAGAGTTACACAATGTTATGAAGGAAATTTGCTGCTATTTATGTTGTTCAGAACTGGTGGATCCATGCAATGTTTTAGCTTTTAGCTGCATCTTTGTGGCTCACGGGTTGAAGCTCAGCTTCACGCATACATAGTGTATTATGGTAATAAAGCAGGGTGGCTTTGGTTGGAAAAACAATCAATTATAGGCGATGAGAGGCTTAGACATTAGATAACATTGATTACCACTTTACATACTGTAGCTTGATTAAACATTTCGTAATTTAGCTGTAAATCTTTGGAGAAATACCAAGCCAAAGTCCAGCATCAAGTCTATCCAGGATCCTAAAATGCTGAGAGTGCTCAAAGTTTCTACTATTCTGTATGCAGAATAAATATTTAATCATTATATTGTATAGTTTTAGAAAAACACAAAGTAAGACTAGTAATGATAGTGTAATGTTTTTATATAGCGCTTTTTGAGGTCCTCAAAGAATTCTACATTTATTTTAGTGAAACCTCAAATAAAAGGTGTTTAAAGAATGTTTCATAATCATATCAAGGTTATATTTTCCATGAAAGTGTTGTCATACTGATTCATATTAAAACTGTCGTAATTAAACATTTAGCTTATTAAGTCGTTAGGAAGTAGCTCACGACTCCACATTTATAATGAGCTTTAATCTGAAAATTAAAATGTGAGACTCTTGAAACCTGAATTAGATTGTGCTAGACTAATAGCAGATTCTTTCTAATCCGGTTGGTGGTGCGACAAAGTTCGATAAAGGACCATATTACGGCTTTATTAGTATCTGGTTCAAAAGAGGAACGGTTTTATATGGTTGGGCATCGATCGGAACCAGGACTCATGTCGATTCTCCCGGAATCGTTCAACTTTTAAAGTTCCGATTCTTAGTTCCGATTCCCAGTCCGCCAACCGAAAAGAAGAACCTGCCGAATACCAACTTAGAAGAATCCACCAGAATTGTTAGCGTCACTGCGCAATCATGGGAAGTGTGTGGAGGTGCTCTGAAATGTGGCTTCACGTTAGCAAATAAAACAAAATCACGGCTCAGTGGGATACCCTTGTAGTAACTGACCACCCTGTGTTTGACGCGCCGCGCCGGCTTACCTTATTAGCTCCTCCTCCCGGATCGACCATCAGCCCAGCGCCGCACTGCAATCCAAATCCAGTCAGTAAAATACGTCTGATGTCCATAATCCGGACTGAACGGTTCAAGTATGAAAAGTCTGTGAACTTATTACATTACAGTAATTTCTCTCAGGTCTTTTATCTAGCATTACGGGGCTCCCAGAGGGCAGATAAGAGTTGGTCGGCAATGCAATAGATTGACTCTCGTCGCATTATTATGAAGTTAACAATGATTACTGTCCGATGACACTTTCCCAAATCTGCTAATCTCACTGGAAGGACACAAATTTAGCACTATATTTTCCTCATATAGAGGGTTTATTAAGTTGTCCAAAAATATTTTTTTACACGTTTCTGGATGTAAAATTAGTACATGTAATACCCTTGACACGATCAGCAACACATAGTTATCATGAAATATTGTAAACAATTTCAAATATACCTTGAACTTCTAATATGCCCTGTAAAATAATGAATTTTTCTTTTGATTTAGCAACAAATAAAAGGTATGAGCAAACTCATATGGATATTGATATGAATAGTAGAATAATGTTAATCATGATTTGCATGCTCAAACCGTTTTCCTTTGAGGTGAAAAGTTAAAATCTTCACAACACTTTTGTCTGTATTAAATCCAATAAACACTGTTATTTTTTTCAAAACTATTTCAGTTTGTGTAGGACTATCAATGCTCTTCAAACATATTCAACACCCTTTAAAAATACTGTGATAATACCGAAAGCCGTGATAATTTTGGTCCGTGAGGCTACATTTTCACACCATGACAACCCTAATAGAAATACTTAGCCCCTACAAATCGGATTGTTTACATGGAGCGAGTCCAATTTTTCCCGTAGTCCGACAGAAATCAATTTTGAAAAGGGCGTACGGGTGAAGATTTAAACTTAGTATATCGTGCAAAAGTTTATTTTAAAATATGTTTGACCATATGGATATTTAATAACAATTTTTATGATACTGATTGATCCAAATAATATACACAAATAAAAAAATAAAAGCCCTTTTAAAACTCCATGTGGCATGTAATTTAAAAAAATAATGCATTTTCTGGTGAGGAATACTTAAACCACTTAAAATGGTTAAAATAACACACAGGTGTATCACGTCAGGTGCACATGATCAGTACATTGTTAACCAGCTTTTCAAAAGAGCCTTGCAATATTTAAACTCCAGATTTAGTTTGGTGTGCTCCTGATTGTTGAAGTGCGAAATGAGAGCCATGGTGAGATCTAAAGAAATCTGGGATGCCCTCAAAAACAAGATTGTGGCCTCTTATGAGTCTGGTAAGAGATTCAAGAAGATCTCAAAAGAATTTTACAAAATTAGTAATTAGTAATTGTAGAATTAAATATTATCAAAATAATTCAGTGCATGTTCAAAACAGAGACGAGGAACCAATTTCCAGTTCTTAACATTTATTTTGAACAGATTAACAAATATGCGGTTTTACAGAGAAAACATGCCCTAATTTTTCTCTGGGACAGATAATACATCTGACAATTGAATGATCTTCATGTCACAACTTTATAGACACCAGACTTTTGCCAGGATTGTAGGCGTTTCTTCTCCCTCGAATCTGCTCCAATCAGAACATTTCCAAACAGTGTTTTAACCATGATTGGCTGTCAGAGAATTATGCAGTCATAAGATGAGTTGTGTCCCTGTCCCTGGTCAAAAGTTCATTCTGAGAATTATGGTTTTATGGTCTCTGCTCCTCCCAAACTTTTCTCCCAGTTTTATGGCCTGGAATAAATAAACATCCTGGTTTTGCAGCCTGCAATAAAACTCTTTGTCTCAGAGGTCCTCAAAGGTCACACATACTCCCACCATGTGTCCCAGGCCTGATGTTTGCTGGTAGACAGTGTGTCTTTCTATCTCTGAATAAAAGAAAAACAGACCTCAGCCCCGTCAAGAATAAATACAACATAATCCATTTCCTCAGTTTATTAAACAGTGGGCATGAACTCACCACACAGAATTCTCTCACGAATGCAGAGAGGTTCACAAATGAGAAGTGGTGGGTTCATTGACATTCAGGAATTTGTATGATCTGTGGGTACATATTTGAAGCTTTTTTCAAAATAATATTTGTGAAACAGATTGTTTGCACTTTTGAAATAGATTGTGCGCATTTTTTTAAACAGATCATATGCATTTGTGAAACAGATCGTGTGCGTTTTTGAACCTCATTGTGTGCATTTGTGAATTTATATTACGAGTGTTTCGGAAAATTATATTTGTGAACCTCCGCGTGTGCATTTGTGAAACAGACCATGTGCATTTCCGAATGAGCTTGTGCATTTGTGAAAAACCTGCGTTACTTTAATTATTATGCGACTTTTCCGGCTCCATAGGTAACTGTTCATAACATCCTGGACTATATGCAAATTGCTATTATAAAAACTTAGGCAGCAACTTTTCCAATTTCCAATATTTATGTAATTCTCAAAACTTTTGGCCACAATTGTACAGACTTATACAGACTTATAGTCTTATACAGTTGTTGAGTCGCCTGTATAAATGCAAAGGTACATTACCGCCACCAGCTGGGCTTGAGTGTCAATTACTCAAGCTCTCAGCGGAAAAATGTCTGTATGTAACGAATGGTAAAACACCTGTTGGAAAACATCTTTTGCGTCGACTTTTGTGTGAGCAAATCAGTGAACACCCCTGATCACATGGTGCGTTTCACATCTTTGTAAACTAAAGTTTAATGCGTTTTAGGAACGTATGTTTCTGGGCACCTATGCTCCCATTGTGAGGGTGGGAGGGTGTTAACAAAGAAACTTAAAATTATCGAGACATCAGCATTTTTCCAAATTTCTATCAAAACCGTTCTATTTCATCATAAAAAGTCTGAAAACAGGGCTTTAAGTGTAAAATACAGAACTTTTCCTTTAAGGAGTGGCTCCGTAGGAAGCATCTCAAGGTCTTGGAGTGGCCTAGCCAATCTTCTTGTTTTAGATTCTGTCCTTCACAATTGAAGAGTATTTTTTGATACAAATTGGAGACCTCTACATGCTTTGTAAGTGGGAAAACTTCAAAAATCAGCAGTCTATCAACTACTTGTTCTCCCCACTGTAAGCTGGGGTTCACTGACCAGCTGCCCATTAACATTGAGGCTGGATCTCTAAGCTCGACACCTTAATTCTGTTTTTTCCCCTCCGGACAGCTGTGTAAATCCATCGGTGAGTTGTTTACGCTGTCTTTCAGCGTTTGGTTTTCTGCAGGGAGCGGTGCTACTTGTTGTTGGCTAAACTCCAGAGATAAAATACGAATAGGACAAGTAATTTTAATATTTACCTCAGTGTCTCATTTTAGTATTTAGTTAGGACTGAAGACTTTTCAAAGCACATTTACATGCATGGAATAAATACAGCAAAGTGATTTGTTTTAACCTCCAATAGAAAGGCTTTCTCTTGTTTTTATTTCCAGACCATCTACTGGATTCTGTTTGGAAAGAAGAGGTTTTGTCTGACCAGCAGCTGTGTAAACAGGAGAGCGATTCCAGTTTTGACCAGAAAGAACCTCTTAATATAAATGAAGAGCAGAAAGAGCCAAAACATTCCTGGTTAAAAGTTGAAACATTGGAGCTCTGCATAAATGAACAAAAAGACCAGCTTGTTTTGAAGCAGGAGACTGAAGATGCATTCAAGGTGCCTCCTACTCCTTTGGAAAAGTGCCACATTGAACGAGAACCAATAAGGAACCAAGTCATCTCTGAGGACTGTAATGAAACTGAGAACCAGGATCAGGAAGGAAACCATCATAAAGACTCCGGATCAAAGCAAGAGAAAGCGCAGATGCAAAATAAGAGACGTAAGAAAACCACGAAGCGTAACGATTCGCAACTCAAAAAGAAGGAAACTGATAGGGAAAATTATTTGTATTGCTGTCAAATTTGTGGTGATTTTTTTACTGAATATAGTATTTTGATATTACACATAGAAGGTCACACAAGTGAAAAGCATTTTCCATGTAAGACATGTGGAAAAGGTTTTATGGGAAAAATAGAATTAAAGGCTCACATGAGAACACACACAGGTGAAAAGCGTTTTCACTGTAATGGCTGTGAAAAAGCTTTCACATCAAAAAAGTCATTGGATCGACACATGATAATTCACAGTGGTGAGAAGCCTTTTACCTGTACAATGTGTGGCAAAGGGTTTATTCAGAAAGCTAGTCTGTATTATCACATGAGAACTCACACAGGTGAGAAGCCTTTTCCCTGTAATCACTGTGAAAAAGCTTTCACATCAAAACAGTCTCTGAAAAAGCACATGGGAATTCACACTGGTGAGAAGCCTTTTCATTGTAATGGCTGTGGAAAAGCTTTCACATCAAAACAGTCATTGAAAATGCACATGAGAACTCACTCTAGTGAACGGCCTTTTTCCTGTACAGTGTGCGGCAAAGGGTTTACTCAGAAAGGTGCGCTGGTTAATCACATGAGAACTCACACAGGTGAGAAGCCATTTACCTGTACAACCTGTGGCAAAGGGTTTACTCAGAAATGTGCGCTGGTTAATCACATGAGAACTCACACAGGTGAGAAGCCATTTACCTGTACAATGTGTGGCAAAGGGTTTATACTGAAAACTGTAATGGTTAATCACATGAGAACTCACACAGGTGAGAAGCCATTTACCTGTACACTGTGTGGGAAAGGGTTTAGTCAGAAATCTAATCTGGTTAGTCACATGATGATTCACACAGATGAGAAGCCTTTCTCTTGTTCAATGTGTGTCAAAGCGTTTAATCTGAAATCTAATCTGGTTAGTCACATGAGAATACACACAGGTGAGAAGCCTTTCTCTTGTACAGTATGTGGCAAACAGTTTAATCATAAATATACGTTGGTTAGTCACATGGGAACTCACACAGATGAAAAGCATTTCTCTTGAACAATGTGTGGCAAAGGGTTTAAAGTGAAAGGTCATCTCAATACCCACATGAGAATTCACACTAGTGAAAAAGGTTTCTCTTGTACATGAGAACTCACATAGGAGAGAAGCCTTTCTCCTCTACAATTGGTCAGGATGAAGTCTCCTAATGAACCTGGAAAATATGGCGCTCAAGAGACGCACTGGATTTGAACTTTCGTTGCCGCCGAACAAATTAAAATAGCTGATTTGGTTAGATGGTTAGTTGGCTCCAACGAAGTTAAATTATGGGGGTGAGGAAATCGATGACATTAAATGTGTTGGACTTCCTCAAAACACAGCTCACTGAAGTAAAGGAGCAACAGACTCATGGACTTGGTGAAGGAGGTTCGGTTTCTTGCGTACATAACGTGGAGAAGGACACAAAAATAAAGAATCTGGAGAACCGGGTTGCAGATCTCGAACAATTTCAGAGGATGAATATCATCATATTTAAGGATGAATATCATCATAATTACCGGGCTCCCGGTGGAACCCCTTTCGTACGCTCAAGCCGGATTCAAACATCAGGCGTCCAGCAGCTGTGGTTGACACCAGCTCGATAGAGCATCAAGTGGCGATCTTCCCACTATTAAAAGGAATTGAACTAGATTGTAACAACGTTGAGGCTTGCCATGTGTTTCCAAGGAGGAATCTACTATCAGTCTGGTTTTCGTAGGTACCACAGCACCAAGACTGCCCTCGTCAAAGTTTTCAATGACATCCGTACAAATAATGACTGTGGTAAAACCACATTACTGGTACTATTAGAGCTCAGTGCGGCGTTTGACACCTTAAAACAATACTGCAAGCAGAGAAGTACAGTTTAAAGCCTATCTGTTCAAGTTTTACCTCTCAGGACATGAGACTCCGTAGGCGCTGCCATTATCCTCCGACTTAATTTTGGTGAAGTCGGGGTACGTCAAACTACCCCTAGTTCGAAGGTAGGAGGTTCCACTTCGACAGGCATTCCAGTGCACTTTTCCTATTTGGAGGTAGGTTTGAATGGGCTCTCGAATGCAGCATAAGATACACGCATTTTCAGTCGGATATCATATGCTTACCAGTTTATCCAGGTGGGGTAACAACAACATAGCAGTTTCAGTTTTGGTGTGTGCCGTGTAGTAGACCCATCCATCCATCCATCCATTTTCTTAACCACTTAATCCTTAATGGGTCACGGGGGGCTGGTGCCTATCTCCAGCTGTCAACAGGCGAGAGGCGGGGTACACCCTGGACAGGTCGCCAGTCCATCACAGGGCCACATAGAGACAGACAGGACAAACAACCATGCACACACACACACACCTAAGGACAATTTGGAGGGATGAATTAACCTGACAGTCATGTTCCTGGACTGTGGGAGGAAGCCAGAGTACCTGGAGGGAACCCATTTATGCACGGGGAGAACATGCAAACTCCATGCAGAAAAACCCTGGGCCGGGATACGAACCCACAACCTGTTGCAAGGCAACAGTGCTAACCACTGCACCACCGTGCAGCCCGTAGTAGACCCAATGGAATTCAAATAAAGATAGATGTAAAGAAAAAAAAAGAAAATTCTAATTTCCGGTTTCCCGCCCGATCCCGTGGATTTTTTCCTGTCCCGTCCCGATCACGTTACCAACAGTGAAATTGACTCCCGTCCCGCGGGAATCCTGCAGGAATCCCATGACCCGTGGGAGTCCCGAAAAATTGTCACCTTCAATTCTAAAGTCCTTACACTGGCCCCCTGTAGATCAGAGAATAGACTTCAAAGTGCTTTTATTAGTTTATAATTCATTGAATGGGTTAGCACCAGAGTACATTAGAGATCTGCAATCAAGGTACAAACCATCCAGATCACTCAGGTCCTCCAGCTCTAGTTTACTGATAATCCCCAGAACCAGAACCAAACATGGAGAAAAAGCTTTCAGTTTCTATACCCCCCATATCTGGAACAAACTACCGGGAGAATGCAAAGCTGCAGAGACACTGAACTCTTTTAAGTGTAAAATTAAAACGTACCTATATAGGCCCGTCTATGAGTAACTGTTTTCTACTTGCCTTTTTTTAATTTTTACGATTTATAGTCTTGATTACTGTAAGTGTTTTTTTAAAACTAAGAACTGTGAGCTTTTTCAGCAATATCAGTTAGTGGAAAGAAGAACTGTGAGCTTTTCAGCGAGTTAGCGAATTAAGATGTTTTACCTGCTTGTCCTTACATTGTTGTATTGGCTTATTGTCTTACTGTAATTTTTTTGTTGTATTCTAATCATCTAATTGATTTATGATGTGTACCAATTTCAATCATGTAAAGCAACTGGAATTGCCTTGTGTTGAAAGTTTGCTATACAAATAAAATTGCCTTGCCTTGCCTTAGACTTAATCATTAGCAAATGACTAAAAATCTCTAACATCTCAGTAGTGAATGTTGCATTATCTGACCACTTCTGCATCTTCTTTTTATAGCATGATCCCGGCTAAACGATCTAATCAAAATGAGACCATAGTAAAAAAAAAGCTCCTTCGTTGACAGCTCCGCTGAAATATTTAACCAAATTTACTGCTCTACCTCACCCACACAACACCCCCCTCCCCCTCTACCGAACAAACACAAGCAGGTAGATAACTTTTTCTCTAAAGTCTCAGACATCATTGATACCATTGCTCCAATTAAAGTAAAAGTGGTCTCAGGAAGAAACAAGACTCCATGGACCAGCAATCCTCTATGTAGTGAAAAAAGGGAGTGCCGCCAGGCAGGGAGAAAATGGAGAAAAACTCCAGGTTCACTATGAGATCTAAAAAAAACAGGCTGAACAAATATAACTTAACTCTGAAAACTGCAAGGGAATCATTCTCTGAAGTCATGAACAGAAACATTAATAATGTTTGGATTCTATTCACAACAGTTGAAAGACTAACCAATCCTGCAGTGACAGCAGCTCCTGAGCTACACTCCACTAGGTCCTGTAGTGAATTTGCCAACTTCTTCTCTGAAAGAGTCTATAAATTAGAAGATCAATCTGTAAAGCAGCACCCAACCCACCACCATTTTCATTCCCATTTAAAAATTAAAAAAAATGCAGATAAAATGTCTGATTTCAAAAACTAAATCAATCACATCTTGATGAAATTATTAAACCGCTAAACTCCACCTCCTGCTGCCTCGATATCTTACCCACAACCTTTTTAAAGAAAGTTCTCCCTGTCATTAAGTCCGATCTGATGCAAATAGTTAACTCATCTATCCAGTCAGGTGTCTTCCCCCAGGCCCTCAAAACAGCAGTTATCAAACCCCTATTAAAGAAAAACAACCTAGACAATACATTGATGTAGAATTATAGGCCAATCTCTAATCTCCAATTCATCAGATTATTGAAAAAGCTGCATCTCAACAGTTAACTACATTCCTGACAATGAACGACTCCTTAGATAATTTTTAGTCTGGTTTCCGTGCCCATCACAGCACTGAGACTGCCCTAGTCAAAGTTTTCAATTACAGCCGCATAAAGACAGACGGTGGCAGAACCACAGTTCTGGTTCTGTTGGACCTCGGTGCAATGTTTGACACTGTTGATCATAAAATATTACTGGAACGATATGAGAGCTGGATCGGACTCACTGGTACAGCACTTCGTTGGTTTGAGTCTTACCTCAAAAATAGGCAGTTCTTTGTGTCCATTGGAGATTTCTCATCAGAACAAACAGAAATCACATGTGGGGTCCCCCAAGGCTCCATCCTGGGACCACTCCTGTTCAATATGTATATGCTCCCACTAACCAAGATTATAGCAGCCAATCAGATAAGTTACCATAACTATGCAGACGACACACAGCTATACATTACATCGTCACCAGGTGAGTTTGATTCTATCCAGACCTTAAATGAATGCATTGAACAAATCAACGACTGGATGTCCCGTGACTTTCTCCAGCTAAACAGAAACAAAACAGAAGTAATTATTTTTGGACCTAAGGAAGAACGATCCAGAGTCAGCACACAGCTTCAGCTAATACAACTACAAACTACTGATCGGTCCCGTAATCTCGGTGTAATAATGGATTCAGACCTGAACCTCCAGGGTCACATAAAGGCAATAACAAGGTCAGCTTTCTATCACCTGAAGAATATTTCTAGGATTAAAAGACTAGAAGGACCTTGAAAAACTGATTCATGCGTTTATCTTTAGTCAGATTGATTACTGCAACAGCGTCCTCACAGGTCTACCTAAAAAAATCAGACAGCCGCAGCTGATCCAGAATGCTGCTGCCCTTGTTCTCACTAGAACTAGGTAAGTAGAACACATCACCCCAGTTCTTAAGTCCTTACACTGGCTCCCTGTAGCTCAGAGAATAGACTTTAAAATACTCCTACTAGTTTATAAATCACTGAACGGTTTAGCACCAAAGTATGTTGGAGATCTGCTGTCACTATATCAACCCAGCAGACCATTCAGGTCCTCCAACTCTATCTTACTAAACATTCCTAGAATCAGAACTAAATAGGGAGAGGCAGCTTTCAGCTTCTATGCTCCACAAATCTGGAACAAACAGGAGAGTGCAAAAATGCTGAATCGTTAGGCTCTTTTAAATCAAAGATTAAAACTCTACTATTCAGAGCTGAGCCCTAAATTACATTTTTGACCACTCTTTGATACTTGTGGTTTGATTTTTATTCTTTTTCAACCATTTGTGTTTTATCTGTTTTTAATCTATATTATTCGCATAAATGTGTTCTTTACACCTTCTCATGTTTTATTTGTTTTTTAAATTCTATACTCTCGCATAAATGTTATTTTCCATGCCTCATGCATTTCTTTTGGTAATTATATGCTTTAATTTTCTTATTTTTATCATGCATTTGGTTTCATTATCACTGAATCATGTAAAGCACCTTGAATTGCCTTGTGTTGAAAGTGTGCTATATAAATAAAATTGCCTTGCCTAGTTAGTTAGTTAGTTAGCAGCATAACTCAAAGTTGGATCCTGATTAAGTTTTCAGGAATGTCTGCAATGGGACCAGTAACCAGGTTTTGAAATTTGGGGATGAACTAGATCAGTGTCTGGTTGAGGTCTGGTGGAGAGTGGAGTATACAGTACAGAGTTGTTGGACAATGTAAAACTAAGAGGGATAAAAGAGAATATATCATTTCAAGAATAAGTTTTATACGTGCTGGATTAGATAGTACACTTAAAAAAGATGAGTAGACATGAGATGGGGAATTGAATGTTTTGTTGGTAAAAGGAAACTATAGAAAGTATAGAAAGGAGAGGCAAATACTCAAATCTGAGTTACAGAGAAATATTGTTAACCTAAGGAGTAAATTTATTTTTAAGTAGAGCGTTGATGATGTAATTTAAGATATTTAGATTTTTTAGAGCCCTACATGTCTTTTTCGGAATATAGACATTAAAGGACAACTAAACACCAAATCAACTTTTTGTAGCTTATAAACTGCATGAATATGCTTCTTATAGTTCTCTCTACATGTCCTGGTCCCTTTTTTGACTTTTTAGGGCAAATTAGATAAAATTTCACTTTTGAGCCTAAAACCGTCTGTGTGGCGCCATCTGTGCATTTTCGGTTGCACTACATTTGGATTTAATTCCTGTCCTCCCCATTTGCTCAGGAGTTTGCGTGACGTGATTTGGTGGTGTGTGACGTCCGTCGCTCTGCCGCTTGGGGTATAAAAGCAGTCAAGGCTCGCACACGCCCTGTAGCGAGTTGGAGTTGGAATAGGGAGCGAGCGTTTTACATCGATTTTTCAGGTTAGCAAGTTATCATTAGCATGGTATTTAGTTAGTTCTTTAGCGTAGCGTTTCTAGTGTAGTTACTTTTCTTTTTACTACGGCTCTGTATAAGAGAGGGGAACTTGGCCACACCTCCGTAGCGAGGCGCTATGAACTGCTTGCAGCACAAAACCTGAGTGCTTCGTTATGCAGATGGGTTACCCCTACTTGCTCATTACCTATGATAAACGTAATGATAAAGGATAACTAACATCACTGAATGGAAAATAAAATCCTTTTGAGCCGTTTTTCAAAAATAAATGTGGGCGGGGTTATACTCTGGTAGGGCGTTGAGTTACTCTTTAAAGCCATTTTTTATTCCCATGGCAGTCCAGCAGGTGGCGGTACTCAGCCGTGGAACTTTGCCAGCCGCCACAAACCGGAAGAAGTAGTAGCTACGTTGTGATGCTAGCAGCGTTAGCTTCCCTTCTGCTTGGAGTCATTGTAGAGAGTCTGATCATCTGTGGGCTGAATGTGTGACTGTTTCCAGTCAGAATGTCTTCAGTCCAGCTTCAAGGAGAGTTGATGAACGAGCAGTTAACTCCTGCTGAAGAAACATCCACAGAGTTTAAAGAAACCTTCAAGTCCGAGGAAGAGATGGATGATCAGCGCAGACTGCTGGATTTCACCCGGACACCCCAGATCATCTTACACCGGATAGGTAAGAAAAACTGCCGATCCTAACGTTAGTTGATGTCGCAGGATGCAGATTAAGGGTTTAAGGCGTTTATTTAGGAAGATATATGTGTAAAATAAAAGGCAATAAAGCTAAAGTTTGCCTTCGATTGCAGCTTCTGCTTCCAGAAACGGACAAAAGCTGATTCCTCCACATGTTTCTAGCTTCTGATTCTGGAAAATAGCCAAGGAGTAATTACACCGAATATCTATCTTCTCTGTTCTGGTTTAGGAACTTTAAAAGATTATTCTACTCAAATAGCAGAACAATTAAAACCAACTCTGGGATTTCTGAAACTTCAATTAAGATCAATTTGGGATATTTTTCTGCATTTGGATTAAAACAGCGGCAGCTGCAAAACTACAAAAAGCTATTGTTGAGACCTGTACTCGATATTTTCATTCTGATTAGAGATTTAAAACGTAATTTTTGATTTGCACCCTTTTTTAAGAACTACAATGAAGAAACGTTAGTACCAATAGTATTTCCATCTGAACCACGGTAGAACTGATCCAGCTCAGGTAGTACAGCAGCTAGATCGTGGAAACCTTAAAGTTATGGCAGAAAGTTGTTTTTTTTCCCCCCCTGGTGGATCATCAAAGGGTGCCCAAACTTTTTTCCTCAGAGGGCCATTGGCCAAATGTAATAATTTACTTACAAACAACAATCAGAAAGAATAGTAAAGTACTTTTATTCATTATAAAGTTATTTAAGATTCCTTTTTCTGTAAATAACAAACAGAATTACTAAAAAGTTCAATTTAAAACACATCTAAACTTCCCTATTTGATTGATTTTAGCATTTAGGTCGGTTTAAAATATCCGTTCAGTATTTTTTTTTATGTTTTCCTTCCTCTGCAGCTTCTGATTTGAGAAACGACTAAAGATAACGATTAGCCTGGAAAAAAGCGAGGAGAAGAGTAAAGTTTAACCAGATATAATCAGAGATTCACTGACAGTAGCTTGATATACATGGATCCCTGAAGGGGATGCCCAGCTTAGAGTTACACAATGTTATGAAAGAAATGTGCTGCTACTTATATTGTTAAGAACTGGTGGATCCATGCCCTGCAGGCCCTGAATTTGGACACACCCATGGTCACCACCCATCTTGAAAAGTTTTCCCCCTCACATATACTAATGTGCCACAAACAGGACGTTAGTATCGCCAACCATTACAAAGTGGACAATAACAATGACAACCCACCACCCCCTTTTTCTTTTTCTTAAATCGTGTCATTTTTTTGTAATAAATGTGTGGTAGTGGCCATATTTTTACACAAAAATAATATTTCATTTATTGAAATACAAAACCAAAAACAAAACCAAAAACATTAAAAAATAAAATATAAATAACATTTTAAAAAACAAATTTAGAAAAAGTCTTTTCTTAAACCAGGAAGAATATCGACCCCTGACCTCCCGAACAGGAGTCACCACTACTAACAACTCAGCCATCATAATATATATACTCAGGAGATCCCCACGCTGTTTAGGAGTCAAATAATTCACGACTAACACTGATTTAGGCATGGAGGTGGCCGGATCCTAGTTTGGGGATGATTTGCTGCAGCAGGACCTGGCCAGCTCACCATCATAGAATCCATCATGAATTCTACTGTGTATAAACGGGTGCTTGAAGAACATTTTAAACCATCTGTTTAAAGAATTAAAGCTGAAGCAGAACTGGGCACTGCAACATGACAATGACCCAAAGCATAGCAGCAAATCCACCAAGGACTGACTCAAATCTAATAAGTGGAGAATCCGGGAATGGCCAAGTCAAAGCCCTGATCTTGATCCCATTGAGGTGCTGTAGGGTGACTTGAAACAGACATGTACATGCCAGAAAACCCTCAAACACCTCACAGCCGAAATAATTCTGCATTAAGGAGTGGGGCAAACTTTCTTCTGATCGATGTCAGAGACTGGTAAGCAGCTAAAAAAGGTGTGTGGCTGAAGTTATATTAGCCAAAGGAGGCAGCACTAGTTATTAGGGTGCAGGATGTCCTAACTTTTCCCTTCATTAAAATATTTTTTTATATATATATATATTTCGCAAAATGTTCATTTTTGTTGATTAATGGCAATTATGTCACTTTCTTTTCCAGTGATACATAATATCACAATTGGAAAATATGTCAACAGTTCATAATAAAAACCTGATTATTTAATGGTGTGTTGTAATTTTCTCACATGACTATCTGTGTGAACGAACAATACCACCTCCTCTGTGCTTCCACATGACTAAGTCTCCGTTTGCTCAGCTTTATTTCTTTCTACTCTAGTAGCTTCAGTTATATGTAAATGAACCAGACCACGTGTGTCCTCGATTTTGTATTGGCTGTTTGGCATGATGGGTCAGGCTGAAGTTATGAAGAGTAACTGTTTTTGCTTATCTATCTTGCTGGTTGTCAATATGGATTTGAGGTTACCCGCAAGGATTAGTTGATCAGACTATACATATGACAGACAGTAAGTCATTAAAATCATTGAAGAAATTAATTAGGTTTTGGTGTTTTATATAATTTTAGAAATAAAGCTTTCTTAGGATTGTTTATGGCCAGATATTCAAAAGAGTCAAATGTGCACAGGGGCACTTTTCTAAAAGTTATTGAGTCACATGTAATTGTGGCGATGCCTCCACCTCTTCTGTTTTGTGCTCTCGCTTAGAAAATTGTAATTTGGGTGGGGTAGATTCTATCAGTGCAGGATGTTTCATTATTTACATTTAACCAGGTTTCTGATAAAAATAGAGCCTGTACATTATGCTCAGTGATCAAGTCATTGATTAGAAGCACCTTGCCTGATAAGAACCTAATGTTCAATACAGCTAGTTTAAATGGTTTGATGATGGGTAACTGACCTTTCTGACAGGAGATCAACTTAAGATTTTGTTTAGTACACAAATGTTTGGATTTAGGCACTGGAATAGTGCTATTTTCTCCAGGGAGGCTGGGAAACTTCTGGAAGACGATAGAAGTAGAATTACTGTCCAGTTCCCAGTTACTTCCAGTTGGAAGATGGGCAGGTTATCAGCCGTAGGAAGATGATTTAGTCCCAAGGTGTTAGTTGTGTCCCAACCATGATTTGTGCCCTAATTTCTTTCAGAGAATCTCCTAAAGGGGGAGTCATTTGGTGTAAAGCGAGGTGAATGTAAAGCCGATATGGGGGTAATGGATAATATTGGCTATCGAAGGGAAAAAAATGCCGATAAGTAATTTTTTTTAGGAGGGGATGGCAAATTATGCAATTGAGCTACTAATTCAGCAGATGGCGCCAGATGGATGATATCGCGTCTCAGTTAGGAGTGGAGCTTAACATACACACACAGCTGCTCAGACTGTTACGTTGCGTTTTAGTAAAGTAAAAAATGGCAGAGGTGAGTAAAAACAAAGTCTTGAGCATAGGCCCTATTTGTTGTCAGTGGTGAGTTGAACTGTGAAATAAGTGACAAAAATGTTGCCCCCCTCTTCCTTTATAAGCTTAATGTTTGCCTCGTGGCTTTGTGTTGAAAAGTCAGCGTGTAAAAGGTGTAACCTGCATATTTCCTTGCTAAAACTTAGATGTGTACAAATAAATGGCATAAATGTAACTCCTTAAGTTCATATCTTAACTGGCTCGTTAGATTAAATAATTTATCAAATATTTCTTTGCCTTAAAAAAGCAGCAGCATAGAGTGCAGACCTTAACAACTCCGTGGACTATTATAAATATTAAAAGTATCTGTGTTGGTTTCGTGAAGTTTGAGTGACAGCAGTAAATCTTGTTCTTCATGTTTGCAGAAGTTTGTCTGCATTATAAGCTGCATGCACACTTGGTGCATTCAAGAAAAGTTGTGTGTTCTGTGTTGTTTTTGAAAATCATTGCTATGATAAAAAATACAGATAAAGCGACATAACCAGGTTGTAATATGCAACAGAGCAGGATACTGCAGAGCAGGATATGTGCAGAATAGACCAGGGAGAAATATGTGAGCATCAAAATGGGCAGAGAATGCTGGGTTTAAGCTTAAGGTACCCTTTTTCTTTTTTTTGGGAATTTATCGGCCAATATATCGGCTATTGGCCTTTGCTACTGTTTTATATTGGTATCGGACCCCAAAAATCCCTATCTGTCGGGCCCTAGTTAAGACTTTTTGTCCTGGGGGAGTTTTATATGCTTGTACATCTCTAACATTGGCTGCGTCGCCGTTTGGGAGTCAAGAGAGTTCAAAGCTTCAGAAGCTTTTTTTCATTTTAAATTTCTTTTTTACTTACAGTGAATTTGTGCACATTACTCAATCTCATACGGATTCCAGACGTATTTCTCTGGGACTGATCTTCCCCTCTTTTTCTTTTTTGGACTACTTCATAAAAACCCCCAAAAACAAACAAGGATTACGAAATGACCCTCTGCTCTGACGAGGCTCTTCAGCATCAACTAAAAATAATGCACGAGATGGTAATTATTCGCCTTGAGGAGAATGGAAAAAATTTATTGTTGGCAGGTTGATGCCCACAAGACAGAGTAAGACCCCTCCAAACACACTGCGTTTATCTGGAAGAACTCCTCTCTCATCATCTGAACTGTGGCCCCCGATCATACGGAAGACACCCAGGAAGAAAAAAGAACGTAGAAAGAAACGCCAATAAGAAACAACTCTGGTTATCCCCTTAAAAACAGATTCACAGCTCTCAGCTCCCCATCTCCCAGCTTGCTGAGACCAGCAGATGCACAGCAAGGCTGCTGAAACTTAAATAAAGATAAAACAAACAGCAACAAAAAGCAAAAGAGAACACGGAACAGCAAGAGAGGGAAAAAGATTGCTATTATTCATGACAGATTGATCAAAGGTATTGGAACAGTTAAGCTTGGTTTATGCTTGACACATCCACGTGGTCCTCACGGCTCCACGCAGCCAAATTATGTCATTTCAACAACCATGCCTCTCCGCACGGCCACCGCGGAGATCCAGATTTCCACACCTAGGAAATTTTGTAACAAAATGGCGGAGGTTTGTAAATACAGACATTTTATTATTCGGCCAATAGAGATCACTGTGATCAAATGTGTTTTAATGGACGAGTTGACCATCTCCTTTTTCGTCTTTTTTCCTAAGTAAACAGCATAAAGGTTCTGCTTTGTTTAAGCTCACGGGTGTCGCCATCTTGTAAACAACGGTGATTACTACTTCTACTATGGTGTAGTGTTGTATGCATGCTGTAGAGCCCTACGCCACTCCCTACAGTCTTCAAGAATATTGATTCTCAGCAGGGACAAGCCGAAAAAAGTATAAACGCTGCTAGGTGTCTCGGCCGGTTCCGCACGTCTCATTTCCGCGCAGAATGTACATGCGTCAAGCATAAATCAAGCTTTATGCATCAATATGCGTGTCTTTAATTGTCCACAGATGACAGTAAAATAAATTTCTGAAAGGATTCCATCGATTGAGAACAATCCAGCGTTAGAAACTGTTTTTGTTCATGCTGGAGCTGCTAATATCTCTCTGAAAAAAATCTGAAATTCTAAAGAAAGACTTCTTAGATTTACTCCAGAAATTTAACAACAACAAGATGGAACTTCACATATCTGGTTCAATTCCAGCAATGTCCCGAGGCGAAGAATATAGCATAATCAGACCATTCAACAGGTTTTTTTAAACTGTGTGTGCTGAAAGGTCAATTCGATTTCTAAATAAATCAAAGGTTTTTTTGTGAAAGGAAGCACATGTTTAATTAAATTCAAATCACTTTTATTTAGCACCAATTCACAACAAATGTCATCTCAAGGTATTTTACAACAAAAGTAATTCCAATACAATTGTACAAACATTCCAATCAGTTAAAAGTTTCCTATTTAAGGAATCCCAGCAGAGAGGTTGTGCCCGGATCATGCAGACTCCAACCACAGCAATTCCTCAGCAATCCCTCATACTGAGCAAGCATTTACAAGAAACAAACTTAACATCAACAAGAAAGGTCAGAGGCTTTATCTTTTGAACTTCTTTTCTCATGTCAACTCACCTCTCTGTCCTCAAACCCATATACAGACATCAGACTCAGCTCTCACAGTATCAGCTGAGGCACACGGTAGATGCTAACCAGCTGAAACACACAGAGATTGTCACCCTGAGCAAGATGAATCAGCTGATGCAAAAGACAGCAGATATGACCACTCTGATTCACACATTGGGGAACAGAGACGTTATCCCTCCACAACATCATCATCTTCCTCCTCGTCACCACCATTATACGTACAGGTCCTTCTCCAAAGCACCTCAGACCTAAATGAATAGAGGCGTTTATCTTTCCCCAATACTTGAGCCACACCCAAACCATAAACAATACGGCTCTCCACTAAACCTTAAAGTGTGTGATATCTGATATCGACTGGACACCAC
Organism: Apricaphanius iberus; assembly: GCA_028564705.1. Classification (NCBI taxonomy): domain Eukaryota; kingdom Metazoa; phylum Chordata; class Actinopteri; order Cyprinodontiformes; family Aphaniidae; genus Apricaphanius; species Apricaphanius iberus. The sequence goes on from JAPXFQ010002186.1 coordinate 1,095,439, forward strand.
TTCTAGTCTATACATTTCTCAAAAAAATGTGTCCGGTCAATCTGAAAGTAACATTCCAGTAATTATGACCAACGCCCAATCGAAGACACCCTCTTGACCTACTTATTTGCAAACACTTAAATAACTCTAACATCCCGGTAACTGATATTGCATTATCTGACCATTTTCTGCATCTCATTTGAAGGAACCATCTCAGCTAATATTTCTTATCACAGTGAGGCCATTATTGAAAAATGCTTCCTCACAGAGAACTTGGCTGAAAATTTTAAAATGAGGTATACTCCAACACCATCCAAATACCCAACATCCACCAACACACATTCAGTTAACAAACTATCCAAAATCTCAGACACCATGGATAAGATTGCACCACTTAAGGTTGAAACTGTCATGAATATAAAGAGGTCTCCGTGGAGAAGCGATCCACTGGTATGTAATGAAATAAGGGAGTGTCGACGTGCTGAGAAAATGGCAGAAAACTCGTCTTCAGGTTCATTATGAAATATATAAAGACAGACTGAACAAATATCAGTTAACCTTAAGAGATGCAATCTTCTCTGACATTATTCACAGAAACAACAATAATGTGAGGACATTATTTTCTACAGTGGAGAGACTAACTCCTCCTCCTATCACAGTAGCCCCCGAACTAAGCTCCACCAGGGCCTGTAATGAATTTGCCAGATTCTTTACTGAAAAGATCGTGAACATCAGAAAGTCAATCAGTACATCTGTCCAACCTCAATACCAACATTGAGTGCAGTTAACACCCAGGCAGAGAAATTGACTGATTTCCAAACAATAAATCAAAATAGCTTCGATGAAATTATTGAGAAACTAAGGTCTGCCACCTGCTGCTTGGATATCTTACCAACAAGTTTTCTTTAAAAAGTCCTCCCAGTCCTCAGGGCGGATCTGATCGTAATAGTTGACTCATCCCTCATATCAGGTGTTTTCCCACAAACTCTAGAAAAAGCAGTTATCAAGCCAATCCTAAAATAGAAAAACCTAGACTCCACATTAATGCAAAACTACAGACCAATATCTAATCTCCCATTTATCAGTAAAATTCTTGAAAAAGCTGTGTTCCAACAATTAAACAACTTCTTAAAAAAGAACAACTGCTTTGATATTTATCAGTCTGGTTTTCGTAGGCACCACAGCACCGAGACCGCCCTCGTAAAAGTCTTCAATGACATTCGTACAAATACTGACAGTACAATACCATTAGACCTCGGTGTGGCGTTTGACACTGTTGATCATGATATATTACTGGAACACCTAGAGAGCTGGGTCGGACTCTCTGGTATGGCACTCGACTGGTTCAAATCCTGCCTCAAGAACAGTAACTTCTTTGTGTTGATTGGCCAAATCTCAACACAAAACGCAGAAATCACATGCTTGGTCCCCCTGGGCTTCATCGTAGGGCCCCTCCTATTTACATGCTCCCATTAAGACAGATTATAACAACAAATATCATCTACCACAACTATGCTGACGATACTCAGCTTTATATCTCAATTAGGGCTGCCACAAACGATTATTTTGATAATCGACTACTCGCCTATTATTTTGCCAATTAGTCGACTAATCAGATCACCCCTAAATTGTATCTTTTCGCAGAAGATGCTCAAATATATACATATTTACCTTCCAACTGGAAATGTTTTCTCAAAGTATTGTGTTCTATCTAAAATACTGACAGTTAAAATGATAACTTATTTAACATTTATTAACTAATTATAAAAAACAATGTTACAACAGACACATGACGTGCTAGGGGAAATAAGATCACAATCACTACTGTTACAGATATCAATATAAGTAACGAATAAAATGTTCCATTTAATAGATAAACGCCCACTTTGTTCCGCCTTTTCATAGTTTATGAATCCATGAGACCAAATTAGTGTTAGGCTACTGCCATAAACAGAAATTAATTAGCCAGCTATGTGCACTCCTATGGAATTCTTGTGACCTTTCAACTACGCTTTGATGTCTTATCGACGGCAGCAGCTCCGCGCTGTCTGCTTTAAAAAGCTGTGATAAATTTAAAAACCCGCACATTTATATCGATCTATGAATGCCCCAGACAGAACACACAGAGCCGACACAAAGTCCGGGTAAGAGAGGCTGTTCGGTCAGCCTACTGTTGGTGTTAACGTTAGCAGCTAACATGCTAACTAGCTTATAAAGGCAACTGTCCCTCTTCGTATAGATGTATGTACTGCTCTCTGCATATAGAGAGCAGTACAACGACAGTTTCAAGAGAAAACAAAACCAAGGATGTCGACAAATAAATTTATTGTCAACAATGCTGGTTGTCAACATTTTCGTGACGAATAGACTAATCGTGGCAGCCCGAATTTCAATGTCACCAGGTTATGTTAAACCAATCAAAATCCTTAATAAAGGCATTGAGCAAATTAACAGCTGGATGTCCCATTATTTCCTCCAAGTACTTATCTTTCGGACCCCAAAACGGATCAATTAAATATCAGTACACAACTTCAGTTAGTCCCACTAGAAACAAGGCAAGAAATCTAAGTGTAATAATGGACTCAGACCTGAGCCCCCAGGGTCACATAAAGGCAATAATAAGGTCAGTTTTCTATCACCTGAGGCACATTTCTAGAACTAAAGGACTGATGACACAAGGAGACCTAGAAAAACTCATCCATGCATTTATCTCCAGACACCTTGATAACTGCAACAGTATTTTCACAGGTCTGCCCAAAACATTAATCAGACAGCTGCAGCTGATCCAGAACATTGCTGCTTGTGTTCTCACTAAAACCAGGAAAGTAGAACACATTACTTCCGTTCTAAGGTCCTTACACTGGCTCCCAGTAGCTTGGAAAGTAGACGGTTGTCGGTTCAAGCCCTGGCTCTGACGGTCTCAGGGCGCTTTCACATGGTACGGGAGTCCGTACTCGGATACGGTATTTGGTCAAAATCCACTTATTTCGTACCATGTGAACACAGACTGTACAGTGCCAGAATACGGCCAGAGAGACCTGCCTTGGAGGTAGTATCCGAGTCCAGGTACGAGCGGCCACGTATCATGTGAACACAACCCGTACTCTGGCCGTACTCAAGACAATAGACGCGCTCCACGCGGAAATGACGACATCGCCGGCCGAAATTACAGAATCACCTCGCGACCATACAAATAAAATACCAAAACAACGCGATTCAAGCATCCCACAGCAACACAGCAGGTTACAAAACGGCGGGTTTACTACAACACTCACCCTGTAGATGACTTCAGGTAGCAGCTGACCAGTAGACCAGTTTGTTTACATTCTAGGCTGTCGCTCGTTTTATGACGTCGGTACTTCTCACTCCCTTGTTTGTTGGAGAACTAAGACTTATTTGTATACCGCCACCTGCTGTTTATTTGTAGTAAAAGACTGGATCCCAATACGGTCAGAGATCCGTAACATGTGAACAGAAAAAATTAGCATTTTCTCTGGCCATTTTCTGGTACGGCCACACATGTGAAAACGGCCTCAGTCGTTGTGTCCTTGGGCAAGACACTTCACCCGTTGCCTACTGGTGGTGGTCAGAGGGCCCGTTGGCGCCATTGTCCGGCTGCCTCGCCTCTGTCAGTGCGCCCCAGGGCAGCTGTGGCTACAACGTAGCTTGCAATCACCAGTGTGTGAATGTGTGTGTGAATGGGTGGATGACTGAATGTAGTGTAAAGCGCTTTGGGGTCCGTAGGGACTGAGTAAAGCGCTATACAAATGCAGGCCATTTACCATTTACCTTTGTTTGTTTTATGAACATTCGTTTATACTTTCTCTTATTGTTTTTGTTTTAATTTTCACTTTTCTGTAATGAAAGAGCCGCACAATTAAAAATGGGGGGCCCCGCTAGTGTTTTGGTTTCGCGTCGGGTTCGGATCTGGGTCCAGGACTGGGTCCGTGTGACCAGGCGTCTGGGTCCGTATACGGACCGCGGTCCGCCAGTTAGTGACCCCTGGTTTAGATTGTCAATAAAGCTTATTCAAATTCACTTCAGCTCTTCAGTTGTAAGCTAAAGCTAACTAGCTACTCACCAGTGTTGATGGAGTGTTGACTGTAGTTTATCCAGTAAATCCGGAATTTCCTGTTTTAATATCTCTGATCGTCTTTTGCTTGTGTCTGTGCGTGTAAAAAAATAAATAAATAAAAAAGCTTTCGATTCGTTTGGTGCTGGTCTATGATTGTCAAAATCTTTTCATTGATCTTTCTTTCACTGTATCTTGGTGGCAGCTGGCAAAAGTAGTGTTCTAGCTACAGAAAGTTTAATCAAAACTTTTGCTAGGGGCTTCCTCACTTTCTTTTGTGGTTTATTGTGGCTGGATTCTTCATTATTATTTATATATATATTATATATATTAAATTTGTTATTCAAGGGAATTCCAGGGGAGTGGTGGAATTTGTTTGTGTTTTATTAGTTTGTATTTTATTATTTTAATCATTCCCTTTTTTGGATTTTATGTTTGTATCTTGTAAAGCCCTTTGGTCATCTCATGTTTTAAATGTGCTATATAAATAAACTTAACCTTAAACTACACAGTGGCATGCCGAGAACTTACTTTGCTACCCATTTCCACTTGCTTTATAGACGTGTATTCTAAGGTCATCTTTTGCTGCAACTTTTGTATGAGCATATATCAGTAAACACTCCTGACCACTTGGTGAGTTTCACATCTTTGTAAAGAAAAGTTTAAAGCGTTTTAGGAACGAATGTTTCTGTGCACCTATACTCCCATTATGAGGCTGGGAGGGTGTTAACAAAGAAACTTAAAATTATCGAGAAAGCAGCATTTGTCCAAATTTCTATCAAAACCATTGGATTTCATCATAAAAAATCTGAAAACAGGGCTTTAAGTGTAAAATACCGAACTTTTCATTTAAGGAGTGTCTCCATAGGAAGCATCTCAAGGTATTGGAGTGGCCTAGCCAATCTTCTTGTTTTAGATTCTGTCCTTCACAATTGAAGAGTATCTTTTGCAGGGAGCGATGCTACCTGTTGTTGGCTGAACTCCAGAGATTACCTCAGAGCTTGAAATTCTTTGTGTAGAACTTGAACCAGCGCGAGTTGGGCATCTAGACTGGTTAAGGTCTTATCTATTGAATCCAGGATATTGCTGTAGCTTTCTTCTGGAGAGGTGGTGGCCTCAGAACGAGCACGTTTCTTGGATGGTGTGCTTGTCTGCATATCAGATGAGGGTTTTTGTGGCTTGCCCATAACAATGCTGTCTTAGCACTCATCTAAGTGGTACTCCAGGCTGTCACAAGGTGTCCTCATCCAGTTTATGTAATGGAAATTATATAATTTAATGGTTAGTTTAAAGAGACAGAAACTTTTACAGAATTTCACTTAAACTTATTGGCTTGTTTTACCTGAGTATGTTTGTTTGTTTTTACCACTATACCGCCATTTTACTTATGCACAGGTCTCGTGAGATCTCAGCGGCCATCCTCCATCTGTTGTCCATAATTTCTGACCCTCACCTACTCCTACCCTGAGTTAAGATCTGTATACCAACAGGACCCTCTGTATGACAGCTGTACTTTGATTCGCTGTTTAGACTCTTTACTGAAACATTTATTTACTCAGATTTATTGAACCTGATTAGTTCTTAGTCTTTTAAGAAGTTGCAACAACATAGATTATTCCAACATACAGTACATGTATCTGGAAGAGACATACTTTGCTTTGATTACTGTGCCAATGTGACACATGGCACGGTGGAGATCAGCCTGTATTACTGCTAATGTTTTAAGGAAGCCCAGATTGCTTTATGAGGTCAATCTAATTGTAATTTATTTTTTTAATTTCGTTTGTAGAAATGTAAAATTGAAATCAGTTACAGAATATTTTCCTTCATAAACTGCTTGACTAAACTGCTGGACTAAAATACGAATAGGACAATTAATTTTAATATTTACCTCAGTGTCTCATTTTAGTATTTAGTTAGGACTGAAGACTTTTCAAAGCACATTTACATGCATGGAATAAATACAACAAAGTGATTTGTTTTAACCTCCAATTGAAAGGCTTTCTCTTGTATTTCCAGACCATCTACTGGATTCTGTTTGGAAAGAAGAGGTTTTGTCTGACCAGCAGCTGTGTAATCAGGAGAGCGATTCCAGTTTTGACCAGAAAGAACCTCTGAATATAAATGAAGAGCAGAAAGAGACAAAACATTCCTCGTTAAAAGTTGAAACATTGGAGCTCTGCAAAAATGAACAAAAAGACCAGCTTGTATTGAAGCAGCAGACTGAAGATGCATTCATGGTGCCTCCTACTCCTTTGAAAAAGTGCCACATTGAACGAGAACCAATAAGGAACCAAGTCATCTCTGAGGACTGTAATGAAACTGAGAACCAGGATCAGGAAGGAAGCCATCATAAAGACTCCGGATCAAAGCAAGAGAAAGCGCAGATGCAAAATAAGAGACGTAAGAAAACCACGAAGCGTAACAATTCACAACTCAAAAAGAAGGAAACTGATAGGGAAAATTATTTGTATTGCTGTCAAATTTGTGGTGATTTTTTTACTGAATATAGTATTTTGATTTTACACATAGAAGGTCACACAGGTGAAAAGCATTTTCCATGTAAGACATGTGGAAAAGGTTTTAAAGGAAAAATAGAATTAAAGGCTCACATGAGAACACACACAGGTGAAAAGCGTTTTCACTGTAATGGCTGTGAAAAAGCTTTCACATCAAAAAAGTCATTGAATCGACACATGGGAATTCACAGTGGTGAGAAGCCTTTTACCTGTACAATGTGTGGCAAAGGGTTTATTCAGAAAGCTAGTCTGTATTATCACATGAGAACTCACACAGATGAGAAGCCTTTTCCCTGTAATCACTGTGAAAAAGCTTTCACATCAAAACAGTCTCTGAAAAAGCACATGGGAATTCACACTGGTGAGAAGCCTTTTCATTGTAATGGCTGTGGAAAAGCTTTCACATCAAAACAGTCATTGAAAATGCACATGAGAAGTCATTCTAGTGAACGGCCTTTTTCCTGTACAGTGTGTGGCAAAGGGTTTATTCAGAAAGGTACGCTGGTTAAACACATAAGAACTCACACAGGTGAGAAGCCATTTACCTGTACAATGTGTGGCAAAGGGTTTATACAGAAAGGTTTAATGGTTAATCACATGAGAACTCACACAGGTGAGAAGCCATTTACCTGTACACTGTGTGGTAAAGGGTTTATTCAGAAATCTAATCTGGTTAGTCACATGATAATTCACACAGGTGAGAAGCCTTTCTCTTGTTCAATGTGTGTCAAAGGGTTTAATCTGAAGTCTAATCTGGTTAGTCACATGAGAATACACACAGGTGAGAAGCGTTTCTCTTGTACAGTATGTGGCAAAGGGTTTAATCAGAAATATAAACTGGTTAGTCACATGAGAATTCACACAGGTGAGAAGCCTTTCTCTTGTACAATGTGTGGCAAAGGGTTTATTCAGAAAAGTACGCTGGTTACTCACATGATAATTCACAGAGGTGAGAAGCCTTTTTCTTGTACAATTTGTGACAAAGGGTTTAGTAATAAAAGTAATCTTGTTACTCACATGAGAATACACACAGGTGAGAAGCCTTTCTCTTGTACAATTTGTGGCAACGGGTTTAATCGTAAAAGTAGTCTGGTTACTCACATGAGAATACACACAGGTCAGAAGCGTTTCTCTTGTACAGTATGTGGCAAAGGGTTTAATTCAAAAAATCAGCTGGTTAAACACATGGGAACTCACACAGATGAAAAGCATTTCTCTTGCACAATTTGTGGCAAAGGGTTTAAAGTGAAAGGTCATCTCAATACCCATATGAGAATTCACACTAGTGAAAAAGGTTTCTCTTGTACATTAGGAAAGATGGACTGAATAGTCACATGAGAACTCACATAGGAGAGAAGCCTTTCTCCTCTACAATTAGTCAGGATGAAGTCTCCTAATGAACCTGGAAAATATGGCGCTCAAGAGGCACACTGGATTTGAACTTTCGTTGCCGCCGAGCAAATTAAAATAGCTGATGTGGTTAGATGGGGCCAAAGAAGTTAAATGATGTGGCTGAATAAATCGATGACATTAAATGTGTTGGACTTCCTCAAAACACAGCTCACCAAACTGGACAATAACCTTTTCACTTTTGCAAACAGTAATTGTGGGTTCTATACAGATGAAATGCACAATCAGATCAACAGAGATGGCAGACTCTCCGTTATACATATAAACAATAGAAGTCTCTATTTAAAATGTGAAAATGTTACCTATTTACATGGTATGGAACAGCCATTCGGTATAATTGCTATATCTGAAACATGGATGCATGAGGGGAAAAAAATAAAATTTTGAGCTGGATGGATATGAGTGTATCCACATGGACTGAAAACATGGAGCAGGAGGAGGTATTTCTGCAGATACTGGAGGGTGCGCACAGCCTAAAAAAGAACTTGGGGCAGGTTCCCGATCCAAAAAAATTAGCAGATGAAAAAAAAGAAACAGAGGCTTGCACACTACTAACAAAAAAAGACTATACTTTATTGAATAGCAATGTTTCCCTAGGTCAACAGTTTTGAAACTAATGGTAAAACACCTGTAGGAAAGCATCTTTTGCGACGACTGTTGTGTGAGCATGGCAGTGAACACCCCCCCCCGACCACTCGGTGAGTTTCACGTCTTTGTAAATAAAAAATTCTGAACTTTTCTGATCGTCGCTAGAACCAAACATGGGGAAGCAGCTTTTAGTTTCTATGGTCCTCATGTCTGGAACAAACTACCAGGAGAATGCAAAGCTGCCGAGACACTGATCTCTTTTAAGTCTCAAATTAAAACTTACCTATTTAGATTCACTTATGAGTAACTGTTTTTACTTGCTTGTTTTTAATTGTCTTAATAATTGTTTTAATCTTAATTACTGTAAACGCTTTCTTGTGTTAAAAACGGTGAGATTTCTTCAGCAAAATCAGTTAATGAACTAAACCTGTAGTTTTTACTCACTTTTCCCTACATTGTTGTATTTTCTTGAATATTTTGTTATTGTAACTGCTCATTTGTATTCTAATCATATGTAAAGCACCTTGAATAACCGTGTTGACAGTGTGCTATACAAATAAAATTGCCTTGCCTTTCCTTTAAGAGACTCACCGTTTTACTGCATGCTCAGCTTGGTGGCACAAATATTAGACCATAATTTAGTAGGAATCACAATAATGGGGAAGACTGCTGAAAGTTATGCAGAAAACCATCACTAGACGTAGACTTTCTGTATTTGTCATTGCAGAAGAATACACACTGTAATTATTGGCAGCGGAATTTTGTTGCTATCTGTGTTTGTGTGCAAAATGTCTTTAATATGATCATAGTTTGGATTAGAATTTGACTGTGTACATGGGCCCTCAAAACATCAATCCTATTATGACAAGTGTTAACGTCTGTCACACGTTCTATCAGAATAAATTATTTTGAAATGTGGAGAACTATGTAAACCACCGGAAAAGCTTGAAGAAGTAGTCGTAGACTTCTGCTCTAAACAAACATGGCTGCGCAGTTCGATGTTCTTGAGAGCGTGCTTTTATTTTTTTCTGGTCACGGTTTTACATCTACAAGCCTTTATTTTTGTGTAAAAAAATCAAATTGTAAGCCAAATCTCGTTATTTTTTTATGGCAAAGTATGGTATGTCCATGACATAACACTAGGGGTGTCATTACTTCTTTTTTTTTATCGAAATAAATCGAAATTAAGTCATGATCAAAATTCAACAAAAGAATGCAATCACCTCCTCCCAGGTTTACATATTGTAGTGAATAGCATCCCACTTGAACTTTGTAGCGCCAGTTAACAGGCAACCATCTATTCACTCAAAACAGATTTATTTCCTTGTCACAAGTAACCACGCATTGCATTTTCCCTAACAAGTAACTCACCAGATCCACTCCAACTCACCTGGTAATGTTATATCACAATAAGAGCATCCCCCATGAACAGAAAAGATGTCAACAAAGTAAATTAGCTAAAACCAGCTAGTAGCTATGAATTAAGCTACAGTTAAACCATGGGGAGTGCAGATGAGGAACAAGAAGCAGCAGTACCGAAGCTTGAAGACACTCCTGCTACTCTCAAATCAACGGTTCGGTATTATTTGTCAATCCCGGTCAGTTATGTTGACATTCCCGTTGTAAACAAGAAGCCACTTTCTGCTTGATCTGGGCGATTGAAAACCCCCATTAAAATACTCTGTTGGTTCTTTAAATGGCCTCAGAAACAGCCCTGTCTGCCTGGCCTGATGAAGTGTAGACACGCTGGTATCAGGACATTCTGGGCAAATTACTTTGAAGCTCAGATAGCGGAAACTCATCTACTTTTATTTTAAAAATTGTGCACACTGCAATAACTAAAAGAGTCACTAGATGGCAGCCACCCTCTGACTTATTTATGTTATAAATTTGTGTTTGCTGTGTTCCAGTTGAGTGAACAAGATTGCTTCACTTATATTGTAAATAAATTATTTAAATTTGACCATTCGTGCCTAATGCAGGCCTGATATCGCTCTGGCGCCACGCTGGATTTCTGTTGTATTGAAGTGTTTGAGAAAAAAATAAATAAATCTGGTTTGCGTGATCTGAACATTCCCTAGATCTGAGAGGCGCTTTCAATCTAAACTGTAGGCCTACTTAGGCTAATCGGTTATAGTTTAGGGGCCGGTCTTGAGTTTTCAATCAATCAGATTGATGTATCAGTTACTCTACGTGCAAAGGAGGATCTTTGTTGACATCTTTGTACGCATGCACGAGTGGTTGGGTCGCAGAAAGCTAACAAAATTTACGTCTATAGAGACGCAACAAACACTTCCAACCGGTTAGCAGGCAAAATCCCTGATATATAACCACTTTAAAATTTGAAAACGGGAGAGCTTTAGAGAGAAATGTAAAGTTTCTATTGAGGGCGACATAGAAATTATTTAAAGCCCCTTTTAGATATTTAAAGGATGTTAGTTTGATTCGCCGGTGTCATGGCCACAAATCCGCCGGGGAGACATTTATCGCTATTCCTAAAGCCGACCTTTCACTCATAAAATGTTTTACGGCTTTCAAAAGTCTGGAGGCCTGAAATTATGTTGATTCAAGGGGAGTTGGGCTGTGTTTGTGCTAAAAGTGGAGGTCAGACAAGCAGAAACGGCGTGATTCGTATCACCTGTGAGGATTTGCAAAATAGAATGACAGCAAAACTGGGTAAGACCTCATTGATCATCGTCCTTATATTTATTTAAGTATTTATGGAAATATAGTTGCTGTTGTACAATTTGTGCACATTACTGAATTTCATACGAATGCCAGACGGTTTTCCCTGGGACAGATCTTCCCCTCTCTTTTTCTTTTTGGACTACTTCATAAAAAAAACAAGGATTACAAAATGACCCTCTGCTCTGACAAGGCTCTTTAGGATCTACTAAAAAGAATGCGTGAGATGAAAATAAAAATTAGACGCCTTGAGGAGAACGCCAAAAAGAAATTCTTCTCTGCCGGTGGGATATGGCAATCAACAGCCTGGCAGGTTGATGCCCTTAACACATAGAGTAAGCACTAAGCACGGCTCCTCACTCATCATCTGAACCATGGCCCCCGATCGGACGGAAGACACCAAAGAAGAAAAGAGAACGTCGAAAGATGAAACCCCAACAAGAAACAACTCTGGTTATACCCTTAAAAAATAGATTTGCAGCTCTCAGCTTTCCATTTCCCAGCTTGCTGAGACTGGCAGATGCACAGCAAGGATAAAACAAAAGCAACAAAAAGCCAAAGAGAAGACAGAACAGCAAGAGAGAGGCTTTATCTTTTGAACTTCTATTCTCATGTGAACTCACTGCTCTTTCCTCAAACCAAGATAAAGATGTCAGACTCACCTCTTACAGTATCAGCTGAGGCACACAGTGGATGCCAACCAGATGGAACACACAGAGATGGTTACCCTGAGCAAGAAAAATCAGCTGATGCAAAAGACAGCAGATATGACCAAGCTGATTCACACATTGGGAAACAGAGACATTCCTCCACAACCTCCACCTCGTCGCCAACAACTAAAATAGGTTTTTATCACCTAAAGAACATCGCCAGAGTCTACCCAATTCTCTCTCGGGCCAATATGGAGACACTAATGCTTGCTTTTATCCGAAAAAGACTACCTCAAGTTTACAGCTTTTACTAAATTCAGCAGCACATATCCTGATGAAGACCAGAGGCGGGAGCACATTACACCGGTCTTATAATCACTGCCTTGGCTCCCTTTAGGTTTAGGATCGATTTTAAGGTTCTTCTAATGGTTTTTAATTGTCTTAATGGTCTTGGGCCGTCTTATTTGTCAGAAATGCTTTTACCATATGAATCCTCGCGGTCTCTGCGCTCCTCTGGCAGCCGTCTCCGTATCATTCCCAAAGTCAGGACATGGTTTTGATAGTTGTGATTAGGGCCCGGCCGATATATCGGTCGGGCCCTAATCTTTGGCTTTGTGTGGAAAACTCAGCGTCTAAAGGTTTAACATGCCTATTTCCTTGCTAAAACTTGGATTTGTACAAATAAACTCATTAAGTTCATATCTTAACTGATGCGTTAGATTAAATAATTGCCTAGCGACAAATCTGGTGACATTTCTGACCATCGTTTGTTACTTTCTGTGAAAATTTGTTGCTGATATTCCGTACAGGTTAGAGAGCCGTCTTGTTCTTCATGTTTGCAGAAGTTTATCCGCATTATAAACTGCATGCACACTTGGTGCATTCAAGAAATGTTGTGTGTTCTGTGTTGTTTTTGAAAATCATTGCTAAATAAATCTTATTTATATTATTTTTGAATCCATCGAATTACTGAGCAGTGATGCCGGTAACGCGTTACTTAGTAGCGCGTTACTCCTAATATGACCACTTTTTTAGTAACGACTAATCTAACGCGTTTCTTTTTTCATACAGGTAATCAGATTAAAGATACTTGTTCAAGCCACTGTGAGTTACTATTTTTGTCATTTTCTTGAGCAAAAATATATATTTGGTACATTGTGGCAAAAGCATTAAGAAAACAAGTATCAATAGCGATAAATATGGTCCTACCTTCAACTGCTGCCGAAACAGCTGATAATCTTTTTAGCAGGTGCCATGTTTGTTTTGGCCTTAATCTGAGTTCTATACTCTGTAGGCCTAGTCTGCCCCCTAGTGGAACTCCCAAGTAGTTCGTGAAGTGAGAGAGCAAGTATGGCCCCAAGACTTATTCATTTATAGTTACAGCAGATCGACAAAATACTTGGGTGCTAAACCGTTCAGTAAATTATAAAGTCTATTCTCTGAGCTACAGGAAGACTTTGTAAGGACTTAAGAACTGAAGTGATGTATTCTACTTTCCTGGTTCTAGTGAGGACACGGGCAGCAGCATTCTGGATCACTTACAGCTGTCTGATTGATTTTTTAGGTAGACCTGTGAGGACGCTGTTGCAGTAATCAGTCCGGCTAAAGATGAACGCATGGATCAGTTTTTCAAGGTCCTTCTGTGACATTAGTCATTTATTCCTAGAGATGTTCTTCAAGTGATAGAAGGCTGACCTTGTTATTGCCTTTATGTGACCCTGGAGGTTCAAGTTTGAGTCCATTATTACAACTAGATTACGGGCATGATCAATAGTTCTTAGTTTTATTAGTTGAAGCTGTGTGCTGACACTTGACCGTTCCTCCCTAGGTCCAAAAATAATTACTTCCGTTTTGTTTCTGTTTAGATGGAGACAGTTGTGGGACATCCAGTCATTGATTTGTTCAATGCATTCATTTAAGGTCTAGAATCAAAGTCACCTGGTGAGAACGTAATGCATAGCTGATTGTCTTCTGCATAGTTATGGTAACTAATCTTATTGGATGCTATAATCTTGGTTTGTGGGAGCATATGAATATTGACCAGGAGGGGTCCTAGGATGGAGCCCTGGGGGTCCCCACATGATTTCTGTTTTTTCTGATGAGAAATTTCCGATGGACACAAAGAACTTCCTGTTGTTGAGGTAAGACTCAAACCACTGAAGTGCATCAGATCGGACTTAATGACAGGGAGTACTTTCTTTAAAAAAGATGTGTGTAAGATATTGAGGCAGCAAGAGGAGGAGCTTACCTGTTTAATAATTTCATTAAGATGTGATTGATGTAGTTGTTTGAAATCAGACGTTTTATCTGCATTCTTTTTAGATGGGGGTGAAAATGGTGTTGGGTTGGGTGCTGCTTTACAGATTGATCTTATTTCCAGAATATTTTCAATGAAGAAGTTGGCAAATTCACTACAGGCCCTAGTGGGGTGTAGCTTAGGGGCTGCTGTCACTGGAGGATTGGTTAGTCTTTAAACTGTTGCAAATAGTCCAAGCGTTATTACTGTTTCTGTTAATGATTTCAGAGAAGAATGATTCCCTTGCAGTTTTCAAAGTTAAGTAAAGTAAATTTGTTTAAACGTTTCATCTGAGCTGTCAACGAGGAAGCGTTTTTTTTTTTTTTTTTACTATGGTCTCAATTTGATTTTCGGTGCTTTGCTGATGATTAAGTCTAAAGTCTGTCCTTGTTTGTTGGTTGGTTGATTGACATGTTGGGTTAGACCAAAGTTATGGAGAGTATCACTTAGTGTTTAAATTCGTCTATCCTGGGGGTTGTCGGTATGAATGTTCAAATCTCCCAGAATAATTAGTTGGTCAGATCAGCATCTTGATGTGGCACACCTGTGAGGTCGGATGGATTATCTCAGCAAAGCAGAAGTGCTCACTATCACACCTTTAGACTGATTTGTGAACTACGTTTGAGAGAAATGGTAATATTGTGTATCTGCAATGAATTTTAGATCTTTAAGTCCATCTCATAAAAAATGGGAGCAGAAACAAAGGTGTTGCGTTTATATTTTTGTTGAGTGTATATGTCTCTCCCAGAAGTTGTACGCTGTAAAATAGCATGTTACAGCCCTTTTAAAATAATAGTAGGGTTCAGAACAATGATAAAACGCTAGTGCTCTCCAACATTTATTAATTTTCTTATGTGCCTCCTTCCTCCCATACACCCCTATGCAATTCACCCTGACGGCCAATTTTTTTTTTTTATTCCAATAGAATTTGAATTTCCGCCGTTCGATGTCTTCCTGTGTTTACAGTCACCATAATGGCATAGAGTGATCATGGAGAAGTTGTAGCAATTTTCTACTAAATATTTAGCTTTTCCCCAGCGACCAAGGGCTACATCAACTTCAGAAAGAACAACAAATGAAACTACAGCGACTAACTACCTGAAAGAACGCCTTACAGTGCATTCATGCCTAACTCATTTGAAGCGCCGTGGGCATCAGGTTTACCTATAAAGTCAACAGAGAAGCTGGCTGACACGCGTCAGGGGTCCAGCATTGTGTCAGTAGCAGATTTGTGTTGCGAAAAAATGTTTTTCTGCCTCATTTGCTCTTCAGATTTGCACAATTAAGGCGTTTTGTGTTTTTTGCACGTCACAAGCGTTTTTGCATTTCCTTACTCAGTTTTGTAAAGTTGCAACTACACAGATTATTATATACCTAGTAGAGACACACTTTGCTTCTATTACTGTGCCATGGCATGGTTGAGATCAGCCTGTATTAATGCTAAGGTATTAAGGAAGCCCAGATTTCTTTATGAGGCCATTCTAATTGAAATTGTCATATAATTTTTCGATTATTATTTTGTTTGTAGAAATGTAAAATTTTAATCTGATTAATATTTATCTCTGAACGCTGTTTCATTTTTGTATTTAGCGAATTTTAGGACTCAAAACTTTTCAAAGCATATAATGCTTTATAAATAATAAATTATAAATGCATATAATAAATAAAGCAAAGTGTTTTGTTTAACCTCAAGTAGAAAACCTTTTTCCTGTGTTTGCATTTCTAGACCATCTATCAGATGATGTGTGGAAAGAAGAGGTTGACCAGCAGCTCTGTAAACAGGAGAGAGATTCCAGTTTGGAGCAGACAGAATCTGCAACGCTTCAGGTGAAAGAAGAGCAGAAAGAGCCAGAACTTTCCTGGATAAAAGTTGAAACATTGGAGCTCTGCATAAATGAGAAAAAAGACCAGCTTATATTGAAGCAGGAGACTGAGGATGCATTCACGGTGTCTCCTATTCTTGTAGAAAGGTATCACATTAAAGCAGAACCAATAAGGAATCAAGTAATCTTGCAGGACTCTAATGAAGCTGACAGTCAGGATCAAGAAGGAAACCTCCATAAAGACTCGGGATCAATGCGAGATAAAGGTCCAAATCAAAATAAGAGATGTAAGAAAACTATCAAGCGTAACAATTCACAACTCAAAAAGAAGACAACTGAAATAGAAAACTATTTGTATCGTTTTCAATTTTGTGGTGATAATTTTACCGAATATAGTGTCTTAAAATTACACTTAAAAGGTCACACAGGGGAAAAGCATTTTCAATGTAAGACATGTGGAAAAGGTTTTATGAGAGAAATAGAATTAACACATCACATGAGAACTCATAGAGGTGAGAAGCCTTTTTACTGTAATCGCTGTGAAAAAGCTTTCAGATCAAAACAGTCCCTGCAACGACACATGATACTTCACACTGGTCAAAGGCCTTTTTCCTGTACAGTATGTGACAAAGGGTATACTGAGAAAAATGCGCTGGTTATTCACATTAGAACTCACACAGGTGAGAAGCCTTTTACCTGTACAATGTGTGGCAAACAGTTTAACCAGAAAAGTACGCTGGTTACTCACATGAGAATCCACACAGGTGAGAAGCCTTTCTCTTGTAGGATTTGTGGCAAAGGGTTTAATCAGAAAAGTACCATGGTTAATCACATGAGAACACACACAGGTGAGAAGCCTTTCTCTTGTACATTGTGTGACAAAGGGTTCACTCACAAATTTAGTCTCAATCGTCACACGAGAACTCACACAGGTGAGAAGGTTTTCTTCACAATTTGTGGTAAAGGTTTCTCTCAGTAATCTTGCCTTTAGGGCCAATCTTCTTATTAGTGTACTATCAAAAAAGCTTTTGTTTAGAAAGAAGTCCTCTGTGAAGTGATTTGCACAAAGATGGTATCCTTTTCGGCTTAGGGTTGTTTCCAAAGATTAAGTTGAAACACTTAGCCTAGGCTAATCTTAGCAGCTGCTACCAAAACCGGAGTTGTGTGGTGAGGGGAGGAGGAGGACTGCTCTGCTGGCGCAGCAGGTTGGCAGAGTACGTCGGGTCAGAGGAGGGGATAGGTGAGAGAGGGCAAAACGGCACCCCCAATGACTACCAGCAGAGATTCAAAGATGAATCAATATTAGTGGATGAGTAAAAGCAACACATTCTGATAACAGGTTATCAGAATGTTACGCATAAAAAAGTCAATTTTGCATAATACCTCCCCCCTCTTTAAAGTGTGGGTTGCAGGTTTACCTCCTCCTTAAACCATTGTTTAGATAAATTAATTAAGAACTAGTTATAAAAAAATAAAAATTTGTAAATAAATTACTCGGAATCCTGATTTTTTTTTTTTTTTTTTTTTTTTTTTTTTTTTTTTGGGTGAGAAAGTTTAACCTCTGCCACACCAGAAATGACATAAGATAGGGTCGACCCAGCTCTATAATAAAAAAAATTGGGAATTTATTGCTGGATGTCACACTGAGGAAAGCGTAAATATTTACAGCTACAACTATGATGGACCACAGCTATGAGCCTGCTGCACACCTTAGAGAGCAGAGGGAAGCTAGGGGAAGGATTAATGGCCAAAGTAGAGAGAGAGAACTGTGGTGTCAGGATTATCAATGGCGAGTTTTGCAGGTGTCTTGGTGAGACCGATGTTAGCTTAAACCTATGTGCTAGTTTCACAATTTGGTACAGATTACCAAAACGCACCAGAAAATGTATAAACTGCTGTATTGGCCAGCTAATATTGTATTGATCCTTTTCAATAATAAACAGTAATGAGCTTTTTTAAGTTGTCTCATACTTGTTATTATCCATTCACACAACACACGACGTTCACATTTTCCTTATACCCATTTTGTTTGTCATAAAATGTGCTTGTGTGGAAAATGTGAGCCCATAATCACAGCTGAGAAAAGCATGTTCTGCAGTGAGATAGAAGCTTACTGGGGCTTAAGTCTATTTTATGCTTCTCTGACCACAAATTTGCACTTGGACTCAGACGTACTGACTGAGACGTTTTTTATTTATAGTAGTCGGTTTTTTCCTCTTCGCTTTTTTTTTAACATTGCTCTACCAGGACAGCAGGGGGTGCTAACTTTTCATGGTGTCTCTGCCTACTATCACAGCGCCCTTCAGTTTTTTTCTAGGCTTGTAAACGTATATCTTCCTTATGGAGCTATGGACAATAGAAAGTAAGTTTTGATTAAGCTGTAAAGCTTTTTACTAGAAGCTCATAGAATACTCTATAAACAAATGGAAACAAACACAGCAGCCTTTTTGTTGTTTTCCTACACCTCCTTGAGTTCAAAATGGCCAATCAACAGATTAAATAAATTAACCTTTTAATATAAAGCATGTAGTGGCCAAACAAGTCAATTCAAAGATACTTTATTGATCCCCAAGGGGAAATTCAGTTTACAGTACAACCTGTCCAAGATCATTACAAACAACAAACAAAACAAACAGATCCAGGTCACTGAAGGGCTTGCAGCCGCAATAGCAGCGCTCCCATGTATGCAGACACAGAGAGATACATGACAGGGAGGGAGGGTTCCACGGTGAGGAGAAAAAACGCTCAACTGTGTTTTGATTCCGTACTCAGACTCACAACACTGTAATGGAAAAAACACACCTAAACATTGAAGCACATATTCATACATTCACAGTGATAAGGAAGGTTAGGCGGGGTCGGGAACTCCAGTCCACAAGTAAAGCGTGCAGCACATGCACACAGCCCCCTGTTTCCTGGAGTGGGGAGGAGAACTTAGGAGACGGCGGGACGGTGTGTGTGTGTCTGAATTCCATGTCAGTGTGTGCGTCAGTAGATGCAGGTGGATGGGGAGGAAGATACTCTGTTTACATTCCTCTCACGGGCATTTGATTGTGGACAGAGTTGAAGGTCTTCGTGGGAGCCAAAACAATAATTATTTGGATAGCAGGGAGAGCAAATTTCCTCTCTACTCTTTCAGTCTGTCAGCGGTTTCTTTTATAGTCTAATTCCATTAGTTTCCAGTTGCACCAATCCGCGCTGACAGTTTCTCCAAGTCTGATGACAATTTGCGAGTGAGTCCCAGAGCGCCGGCTAGATCGCCTCTTGCAGCGTCTAGCCTGTGCTCGAGCTCACCAAGCGTGAGGTTCTGAGTTCCATCAGCACGAATCCGCGCTTCAGACTTCTCCTTCACTCTTCCAATCGCTTCCAGAACTGTCTCCAATTTCGGTATTTGTTGCTCCATGCTGCCACAGATCCAGCACACGCCCGTTCCAATCAGCAGGAACCCGATCCACCTAAATCCAAATAGCCAGATATCCATAACCCGGATGCCCTTTTCCGGTGCTTCGTAGAGTTGAGTAGATTTTATCAATAGCATACAGAGACCAGCTGACCTTTTCCATCTTTCACTTATTCAGTTTTGGTTCGGAGAAAAATGCAAAAAAATCAAAATGCAAAAAGACACTAAAAGGGGTCATTCCATGAAGTGTTAAGATTGGTGTGAGGGCAGAGGATGCAGAGGTTAGGACTAAATGGAGACAGATGATCCACTGTGGCGACCCCCACACCAGCCGCTATGGCAGGCTATAGCACCCCCACCACTAAGTGCTTGTGCCCCCCCAACTGGAAGCTCAGATCTCTAGAAACTATTTTCTTTTTTTTTTTGCTATTATTATTATTATTATTACTAAAGTGACAGCCTTCATGACTAAGACAAAAATATAAAGAAACAAATCTGTTTTTCTTTGAGGGGAATTATCATGCGTTGATGCATACAGTTAGACATAGCTACATAGAGTGAACATAGCCTACCTCAATGCAATGCAAGTTAACTCGCATTTCGGTGTGTGAGAGAGGGAGAGTTTTTGCTAGCTTTCAGTTAATTATATATTATGGATATACGTAAGTGGTTTATTTAGCATGACATTCCAACCTAATCTGTGGAACTGCAGGTTTTACTGCCTCAAAAGTCCAGAGAGTCCTCAGTTAAGTCCAAGTCTTTAATGAAGTTAATGAAAGGTCTCCAAATCCTATCAAGTAAATGTACCGTAGATTTCCAAATATATGTTATTCTCTCTAGAAGGAAGCAGGACATCGTCTGCTTTAACCACTGGGTGGCGCCAGGTCTATTTACGTTCTTCCAAGAAAGGGCTATACATTTCTCTGCAGTCAACAAGCTTATTGAGAGCGAGGAGTCACGTGCCTATTTGGGCGGGGTCTGATTTGGTCGGCCATGATGGTTGGAGACTCTATCGGTTGCCGGGGGCAACGGCTTCAAAATTTAACAGTATTGACGCGACAAACATTCCGGAGCTCTTTAATTTTTGCGCGTTTATTATTTCGGCGGGACAGATCTGCGAATACAAGGAAAGTAAGAAAGTGGAGCAATGGAGAAAGTCAAAGCAAAAGAAAATGGACGTTACAGGGACAAGCTTATACCTACCGCAAAACAGCGGTATTTGGAGAAGCTCTCAGACATCAAGCACCCATACGAGCTCCCTGCAGCGAAATGGCAAAGAGACCTGGACCATTTGCCTCTGTGCACATATATAGTTATTGTAAATTACCTTGCTTTTGGTGTGTGGGCGACTGTGGCTCAGCAGGTAGAGTAGTTGTCTTGCAATCGGAGGGTCATAGGTTTGATTCCAGCTTCCTCCGGTCACATGTCCTGTCCCAAGGCAGATTGCTTACTGATAATTGTAACGGTGTATGAATGCGTGCGCATTGTGAGTGCGAATGGGTGAATGTGGCTTCAGTGCGAAGCGCTTTGAGTTGTCAACATGACTAGAAAAGTGCTATATAAGTTTAGTCTATTTACAATGCAGGAGCTTAAAAGCCACAAGTCTTTGGAAAGCTTCAAAAAAAATAATGTGCTCTTTTATTTCTCTAAACAATTTTTGATAACTATGTAACTATGTAAAAATGATCGGAAATGTGTACAACAAATGTCCTTTCAAGGCACTTTTCAACAAAAGTCGTTTCAATACAACGACACAAACATTCCAATCAGTTAAAAGTTTTCTATGTCAGGAATCCCAGCAGATTGCGATGATTCATCAACGTGAGGTTGTTCCTGGATCATGCAGACTCCAACCTCAGCAATCCCTCATACTGAGCAATGATGTAGCGACAGTGGAGAGGAAAAATTCCCCTTTAAACAGGAAGAAGCCTCCAGCAGAACCTGGCTCAGTACAAGCGGTCATCTGCCACGACCGTCTGGGGTTCTGAGTAGACAGAGAAGAGACAGCATGGAGGATGCTCGGCGACTTTGAGCATCATCAGGACCAATGTTCCCCATCCAGCAGGGGGCATTGTACTTGAGCAGGGTACCAGACCATGTGGAGCTTCTATGGGGGGAAAATACTGAAAGAAAACTGAGTTAACAATCACAATAACAGCAGAAAAAAATATACATGGAGGTGGTGGGAGAGAAAAGTAGAAGAGAGAAGAAAAGTGGTCAGTCGCTCCTCCAACCGTCTAAGCCTGAAGCAGCATAACTACAAAAATAGCTCAGGATAACCTAAGCCATTCTAACTATACGCTTTATCACATAAAACTGGGAGCTGGACTGCAATTGTGCCCTCAATACCCCTCAATAGTTCCAAACGTCCCAGTGCCATTATGGAGTTCTGGGGGCATTACTTGACCTTATTTACTGGGGCACGTTTATAGCCCTGCTCTCACTGGAAACGTCATTTAAGATTATATGAAAAAGAACTGGAGCAAGTAAATCATTTTAAATATCTAGGAGTTATATTTGATAGAAAGTTCGTGTGGAATGAGAACATAAATAAAATAGAATAAAGATGTAAGAAAGTAATAAATATAATGAGATGTGTGAGGGGATATGATTGGGGGGCTGGTGCTCAGGCATTAAAGTACGTGTATAGTGCAATGGTTAGATCAGTAATAGATTATGGGAGTATAGTTTACAGTTCAGCATCTAAAACACTATTGAAAAGGATCGAGGTTACACAAAACAAAGCATTACGAGTGTGTTGTGTAGCAATGAGAACTACACTTATTGTGGCGGTGCAGGTGGAGATGGGAGAAATGCCAATACAACTTAGAACTAAACAATTGGCTTTAAGTTATTGGGCAAGTTTACAAGGGTGTTTGGGTGAGGAGAATTTGGCAAAAAGGGCATTAAGTCCATGTTGGGAAAATGAGAAAATAAAGAAATGAAGTGTTGGTTTCAGAATACAAGAATGGGCAAAAGAGAGAAAAATCCAAGACAAAGTACAAGTAAAAAAGTTTCTATATACTGCTTACCCAAAGTGGATATTTCCAGAAAGTTGTATTGATTATAGTATTTATAATAAAATGAAAAGTAGTGGAGGAAAAGGAAATTTTGATTAAATTATGATTCTTTTTTGCAAGTATTTACTGATGGATCCAAGGAAATTAAAGGAGGAAAAACAGGCTTTGCTTTTTTAATACCACAATTAGGGTTGGTTTATACGGGAAAGAACTCCAGATCGTTTGTCTGTTTACGCAGTAGAGATGTTAGCTATTTGTTTTAGTCTTCAGTCGATGGAACAAAATAGAATAAAGAAGGGAATTATATGTACAGACTCACTGTCTTTAGTAATGTCAATGAAATATGAAATATATATCTCCTTGTTTAGATTAAATGAATTGGAAATTGAAGTCGAATTTTATGGGTACCAGCACATAGAGGAGTAGAAGGAAACGAAACGGCAGATTATTACGCAAAAAAGGCAATAAGGGAGAGGAGAATAATGAATATTGCATATAGTGTAGCTGAAATTAAGGGCGTTGTTAGGGAACAGACAATGAAAGAGTGGCAAAGTAAGTGGGAAAAAGAAGAGAAAGGAAGAAACTTATTTAAAATACAAGAGAAAGTAAAAAAAATTGAAATATATGGGATGAATAGTAGAGATCAGAGAATATTTTGACTATGGGACATACACACTCTAAGAAATAATTCAAGGACCCAGTAAATTTGACAGTAATATATAGGTATGTAAGCTTGATAAAACTGCTGAATACCATTATGAAGAGTATTTGATATGAATACATCAAAATTAATTAGTAAAACTCCAACAGGAACCTTTGTGTAAAATATACACATGTAAATTAAGTTTATTTCTCTGAAATAAAGCACTATTTGACTGACAGATTACATGGTTTAAATATTGATAATAATCACTGTATGCTTCAACAACATTTTTGAGAATACACTACGAACAGCATTAGTTTTAATAAGTCTAATTATTATAGAATACAACTCAATTTTATTTGAGACCTAACTTAACAACTTAAAAAAATCAAGTAAAGAGAGCGGGAGTGACGTCGTCATTCTGTAACGGTTCTGGGACAGAGCTGACCGAGAAGGATTACTGCTGGCAGACGGGCACAGCGGATTGAATTTCAACCTAACTCGACGGTAAGTAATTTTGAACATATTTATGATTTCTTATAAGCCTTCTTTGATACAGAAACCACTCTTGAGCATGGAATATCCGTTGGCAAGCATATCGCGACGTTACAGCTAGCTTAGCTGGTTAATTTGCCTTTTTAGCATCTGAACAACTCAAGGCGATAAGTTGGCTATAGGCTTCTGACACGTGTAGCTCGAACATTTAATGTGTGTAACTGCAATATGTCTTGCACATTTTAAGGTGGAGGTAGGTTTGGGAATAAAACCTAAAACATTTCGCACTGCCTAGTTAGCCATTGGCACCCATTTATAACCTTATCAAGATGCTTCACGGACTAGTTTGTCGGTTTCAGACTGGCACAGACACTAGCCGGGTGTACTTAAAAGCTCATTGGGCACCGATGCACCGCATTGTTTTTTGGCTGGTTACGAGTGAGTGCTAGAGTCAGTACGCGTCGGGTTCGGGCATTAGCACCCGCGGGTCGTCTGGTTTTAATTTGCAGGCCCGTTGAGAGCTCTAGACCGCTGTAAAACCGAAACAAAAAATAGCGGGAGGACATATGCAATTCAAAGTAATAATTTCTTTGAATTCAGGCTGGCAGTGCTTGAGCTGGCTGCCTTTTGGCGCTAAACGCCGACCCCATCCACCTGCACGAGGTGGTTTCGGTCGAAGAGGCACAGGACCCCCTCCCTCGGCTCTCGTCTCGAACTGTTTTTTTAATATGTGCCTTATCGGCATGTATGGAAAGTAAACAATATTTAAAAAGTGTAAGCAATACGATAAAAATTGTAATTCATTGAGATTAAACTCGAGCAAAGAAATGACAAAAGTAATTAGCAATGTCGCCGAACTTCTCAGGCTGGTCTCTGTCCTAATTTCCAATGCAAGTCTCTGTTTCACTCACTGGAGCACTGAGTGCGTGCATTTCTGGTAGCCTTATTTTAAAAGTTCACAGGTAAAAAGACTATATCAACTAAAAAATGAATTATTCAAGCCAAATCTTGTTTTTATTCAGCAAAGCATGTAATTCATAGCGACTTAGGTTGTTATGGAAATAAATGCCATAAGCTTGTTGGTTTTATCATGCATTCAATATATTTTCAAAATTTGCTTTTCAGCATGGGTAACAACTGACCAAGTAAAGAGAGTAGGTAAGTTGTTTCTGTTTGATGATAGCAAAGCATTGCCTATATTTATCCCAAATTTTTTGTGCGAATATTGATGTTATGTGTTGTCCCTATGTTACAGAATGAATGTGGGAGCCACATGAATGCACATGTAAAGGAGAAAGATATAGGGAGGACGTGCAGCAAACGGCAGCACACCACACTTGGACCCAGATCACCAAGGGAAAAAGAGTCACGTTATAATCTCCGCCCTGTGAGCCACTTGTGCACCCCATTTAACCCACAGTAAGGTAAAAGTGTATGGACTGGCCGTGTAAGCTCTGCACATTTGTGGCATCATCAAAGGGGGGACTTCTTAAACACTATCGACTGAAACATGGACATTTTGGTCATGGACATTTTCTGCCTTGTATTCACTTGAGCTGTCCATGTTCCTTTAAAACTTGGGGTGGTTTGCGTACACACTTGTGTAGAGCTCACAAATCAGAGGAATCTGAAAATCAACGCGATGTGATAGCTTTTAAATGTAAAATTTGTGACTCATGCTTTCCAAATACAAAAGACTATTTTAAACACATTAACTCTCATCTGAAACGACTAGAAACAATAGTGTGTGTGTTTGATGGTTGTGAGTTCAAAACAAACATATATGGCACATATGCTACTCACAGAAGTCGAAAGCACCAATCTTTCTCATGTGATGACTTAAAGACTGATGTGATTGTAAAACTTCCTATTTCTACAAGTGTTCAACATAATGAAAGCCATTTTTCATCAGTGGAATCAATTAGTGATGTGGAATTGGATACTACTGTAGATTTGGATTGCGAAGGACAAACAAAGGCATTTGTGGAAGTAATAGGTTCTCTCTTGTTGAAATTAGAAAGCATTTATAATGTCACAGGTAAATGTTTAGATGACTTGGTGGAACAGCTCCAGTTTATTTGTGCATCATCATCGCAATACATTCCAAATTTAGTGAAAAACATTTTGACACAGAATAACTGCACTGTTGACGAAAGTGTTATCAGTGAGTTAGTTGAAAAATTACAATTCTGTAATCCTCTAACTAAAGCTTTTGATCCTGATGGTCCTTTTCATTCTCAGTATAAGAGGAGGAAATACTTTAAAGAAAACTTCCATTTTATTGAACCAGTTGAATATATATTTGATTCACTGGACAGTTCTTCTTCTCAATATGTGCCCATTCTACAGTCCTTACAGCAACTATTAAACAATAAAGATATTGTAAGTAAAATACTGACAAGACATTCTGGCAATGCATCACAGCTTTCATCCTTTCGAGACGGCGAATATTTCAAGTTAAATGCGTTTCTCACAGATAGGGAGCTAAGAATTTCACTTATACTTTATGTGGATGATTTCGAAATATGTAATCCACTTGGAACCTCACGGAAAAAACATAAAGTGACTGCCGTGTATTGGGTACTAGCAGATGTGCCATCAGAATTGAGATCCCAATTAACATCAATTAATTTGGCACTTCTTTGCAAAGCTAATGATGTTAAAAAATTTGGCTATGAAACTGTCCTGAAACCTCTCTTGAAGGACCTCATTACATTAGAGGAAGAAGGTATTTTTTTCCCTGCCAGTGGCAAAAATATCAGAGGAACAGTTTTTTGTGTTTCAGCGGATAACCTTGGTGCTCATTCTTTGAGTGGCCTGGTGGAAAGTTTTACTGGGCATTACATATGTAGATTTTGTATTGGGGACCATTCAGACTTCCAGAAAAAAGAGGTGCATTCTGGGTTTTTTCCACCAAGAACAAAGGAGAATTATACTTCACACGTTCAATCTGTAAACGAAAACCCTGATCTCCTACATTGTTACGGTGTAAAGAAGGTTTGTCCCTTAACAGAAAAATTGAAGCATTTCCATTTTGTGACAGGGTACCCACCAGATGTGCTCCATGACCTCTTGGAAGGAATAATACCTTTAGAGTTGGCACTTTGTTTTAACTTGTTTGTAAAAAAGCAGTATTTCAGTCTTTTACAACTGAACAATTTAATTGCTGAGTTTCCATATAATTGGACTGATAAAACTGACCGCCCCCAACCCATCCCACTAAATCTTTCTTCTCGCAGATCTATTGGTGGAAACGCACACGAGAATTGGACACTACTGAGATTATTGCCATTTATAATTGGTGCAAAGGTGCCATTCAGTGATCCAGCATGGCAAGTTCTCATGACATTAAAAGATATTACTGAACTCGTGGTATCCCCTATTCATACCGAGGACAGTATAAGTTATCTCGATAAACTGATATCTGAACATCGCCATAGACTGTTGGAAGTCTTTCCTGATTTTAAGTTAACTCCTAAGTTCCATTTTTTGGAACATTATCCAGATCTGATAAAATGCTTTGGACCTTTGGTTTGTATCTGGACTATGCGCTTTGAGGCAAAGCATAGTTGTTTCAAGCGTATTGTTAGACACACAAACAGTTTCAGAAACATTCTACTCAGTCTCACCACAAAGCACCAAATGATGATGTCATATCATTTACATGCTGATGCTTTGAAACCTGCATTATGTGTGAGTAAAGTAACTACTATTCCATTGGCATTGCTGCATGACGAAATACAGGAATCCTTTAAAAAGCTACATCCAACACAAACCACAGTGGATCTGACAAATGCACTGTCATATCATGGAACCAGATACTCAGCTGGGATGATTTTGCCTCATGGATCTACTGGTGGTCTACCCGATTTTGTGGAAATTTCACAAATTGTGATTGTAGGCAGTGATCTTAATTTCATTGTTAAGTTGCTTAACAGTTGGTATTATGAACATTTTAGGGGGTTTGTTGTGGAGCACTCTGGGAAGGTGACACTGCTGCACATACAGCAACTTAGTGATACATACCCCCTGGCAGCATACTGTGTGGGAGGGAAACGCATGGTCAGTTTAAAAAGACACATTATTGTCCAGTAGTAGGTAAAAAAGCTAAAAGCATCAACTGTACAGCAATCATACTCTGATTTCCAGTTGTGAATTGTTTTCATACAGATGGACCCTGTTGTTGTGAAGGTGATTATAGATCATCACAGTGAGAAGCTCACACTATCATCCGGGATCCCAGACACAGTGGAGCAATTGCACAAGACTGTAAAGGACACTTTCCAGATCCATGAGGAATTCACCCTCCATTACTTTGATGAGGACTTTGGAGATTTCTTCACAATTCATTCTACTAACGAGGTTAAACATAAGGGAACAATCAAGGTGGTCACTATTCCATCCATAGTGCTCTCATTAGCAACACCGGAGACTGAAAATGTGGCAGACGGTGTGAGTGATACTTCCAGTTTGACTTCAAAAACGCTGTCATCACAGTCATCCTCTAGTTCTGCAGACTACCAGTCAGATGGCACATCTTCGGTGTCATCACAAGGCACTGTCTTATTAAGCCCTGAAAGGGCATTTTGGCCAAGTGAAATTCAAATTCCAAGTTTTTCAGTTGCAACAGAGGCAGTACTGAGGAATGCGAATGAACAGTTTTTGAAAAGTGGAACTGTCATCAACAACCCCCAGGTCAGGTATGAAATAATGGAAAGGCTGGCAGATTACATGTACAGTTACACTGCCTATCCCACAGGCCTTCAGGTTGGACAGGTTGCAGAGGCCTTAGTCCAAAAACACCCATGTCTAACAGAACCTGGAAGTCGCAACGGATGGATTGGATGGATGTACAGCCTAAAATACAAAATGGGGAATTATAGGTCCAAGTTGAGAAATCTTGGATTTCCTGAAGTTACGTGCAATTCTCTCAAAAACAAGCGTCCTGGTGAGAGAAAACCAGCCCAAAATGTTAAAAAAGCACGCAAAGGGGAAGTGATGTATCTCCCACATTATCCTTCAGGTGAAAGGAGTGAACACCAAGAGGAAAAGCGGCTCGAAATTCTGTCTGAATTAAAGAAGAGAGAGAGGGCAACCGTCAATGAATTGATGTCCAGCACTTTTGCTCATCGAAGACAGGATGTTGTTAGTCTTCAACTGAGCATCCAAGAGATCAAGGAAAGGTGGCCTGCCTTGTTCGATGTGTCACAGGTGAGAAAATCTAATTTCTCCAACACGTTTTCACACAAATACACCTTGGGCAGAGGAGTCCAAAATCCAGAAATTGTATTTAAATCTAAGTTTGGAAATTGTCCCTCTTCCTTTTTTGTCTTTCTTTTTTTCAGGTCAACGCTGAGTTCCATCGAATTACCACCGTAAAACTTGAGGCAAAATTCATGTTCATGTTGGACCACTACACCCCTAAACTGCTTGCCATCTTCCAAGCCAAGAAAGGTGCTGCTGGAGACAGACATCGTACAGAAATGAATATTCTACTCCAGGTATTTCAGTTTACTCCTCTGTTGAGATGCTTCTTTCCCTCACCTGTCTTATCACCACTCTTTTCTCTTCTAAACCCAATTTACTTCTAAAATCACTGACTCTTCCGTACTCTCACATTCAACACAAGATCATATGCCTCATGCAGCCTTGATTCCACCAGTGTTCCTCAATCTCCTCTAACTTACTTCATATGCAACATGCCCTCTCCACATTATAGCTCCTCTACCCATCTGCCTACCACACTGTTTAATAGAAATTGCAGTATTTTACCAACTGCTTCACTAAATTGTTTACTTTTTTAAGTGTAGTCAAATCTGTTATATTTTAAGTAAAGGGGCCAAAATAGCCACTGAGGGGGACTGCTGAATCTTGTCAGCTGTTTAAGTACATTTTCTCTTTAATAGAGTGGAATTCCCATAGAGAAAACCAGAGAAGTTGTCATCCGATGTCTCATTGATCACCTCGGCGAAGATGTGCGTGCCTTGATCAAGGAGTTTGAGGTGAGTGCAATAGATGACATTCAGTATTCTCCACACAGTAATCTGTAAATTTGAAAGTGTTTCCACTGTATACATAGTCAGCTATAACAA
The DNA here is from genome assembly GCA_028564705.1 of Apricaphanius iberus. NCBI lineage: Eukaryota > Metazoa > Chordata > Actinopteri > Cyprinodontiformes > Aphaniidae > Apricaphanius > Apricaphanius iberus. The sequence goes on from JAPXFQ010002186.1 coordinate 1,125,111, forward strand.
CTTTTGATTGTCACTTTGACTTTTTGTGTCTATTGGAAATACTGCAATATTAGTCTTGTTGCTTATATCCATATTAGTTTGGATTTTACAAATAATACACCAAATATTAAGGATCGACCAATATATTGGGCCGATATTTGCGTTTTTATTTGTAGTGGTATCGGCCGACACTAGTAGATATCGACCCGATACCAAAAAATCCAGGACCAGTATCACTAATGCTAACACCAACACGTTTTCCTTTTATATTTCAGTCATTAAATGATTCTGCCTTTAATTATTGATCATGATTCTGATCATAATAAAACACAGAACAAAGATTGTTGCTGGAATTTGGTCCATCTGTGAACAGGAAGTTTATGGACTGATTGAAGTAATTAAAGGAACAGTTCAGATTGAACTTCAGAGACATATGGTTTCGCACACTGGAAATTTCACAAGAACAATTTGAATTATTAAATAAAAAAATGGATTCCATTGATTTAATGTTAGTGTTGGAAATTATTTTTGAATTTAGGGAGTTGTACATTTCTATCTCATTGCAAAAGTTTACTGTTTGAGGTGCTGCTAAGCCTGGGAACTCCCTGAATTTTTCTTGTTGTATTAAGCACTTTAAAGTGAAGATAAAGCAGCATTTCAGTTTATTTAAGTTGATTGAATTTATTGATAAAAGTCAGGTTCCCATTTTCTTTATTATAAATTTCAGTTAACTAATGATCTGCTGCTTAGCTCCTTGTGATTATTGATCAATAATAAACATGCTGAACAGCATTTAAACTAAGATAATTGTTGGAGTCTGTATTTCAAATTTTCAGCTAAGAAAAGTTTGTTTGTTTTTTTTTGCTGCAAATGAATATCTGTTCTAAATACCAGTTAGCGGCTTCCGTGATTACTCATAATTGGTATCAGTCCTAGAAAAACCATATTGGTCGACCTCTACCAAATATTATCTGAGTTGAAAGTAATTCCATATTGGCGTGACATTCGGTTCAAATCAGTTTTATTTATATAGTGCCACTTAACAACGTGTTTTCTGCAGAGAGGACATCTTCACAGATATAGTTTTATTTCAATAGTTTCTATTGGTCAAAAAACACTGCCACACTGACATTGTCCAAAAAAAAACTATGCAAACTATGAGAATATGCATGGATATCTTCATCAGTGGTGAAGTCAGTATAATTATTCTAATTATTGTTATCATTTGCATGTGTCTGTTCACATCATTCAAATTTGTCATATATGCTAATTAAAATAATAGAAAACTGATGTTTGACGTTTGTATCGCTGATTTATGTTATTTCTTTTGGTGACATCCTGCTTGCTATAACCGATTTCCTCTACAATGTTTACAGAATTTTGATGATTCAGCCATTAATGTGGAAGAAGAGCTGGCAGCAGAGACGATGGCTCTGTACCTCCTGCGTGGTGAAGATGGACAAGTCAGGGATGTAGGGATCGTCATTGAGGGTTCCATCGTACTCAACCACCTTGGGGATCTCAGCAGAGCATGCTGCTACTTGCTTGGACTAACTTATGCCTTGGACCTCAAATACCCCAAAACTCTGAAATACATTTTTGAAGTATTTCAAAAGATGCTCGTTGAAGTGGATGCCGGAAACTTGTCAACAAAGGTGCAACGACTGAAAAACTATGTAATGATCTAGCTGTCTGTGGGGTAGATGAGCACAGATGAGACTCATACCCAACTGAACCATGCGTGTAAGGCGCAAAACTGACTGTACCCTCAGTAAATACTGAGGTTCTTCTGGACAGAAACTGGGGACATTCTGTGGTTTTATTTCGCCAAACCACCCCTAGATGTTGTCTGACTGATTGCATCATCTGATGTTATTTTGATTTTACATTTACATTTTTCATTAATATGCATTTTATTTTTTTCTTTCATCATTTCTGGGAGGCATGGGGCAATTTATGAGTTTTGAGTTAAGGGTTTTGAGGCAGTTTCACCAGAAGTGACTTGAATGCTAGTTTAATGCAGTTTTCTTTTCTTGTTTTTTTTTCAGTTTTATGAAAAATGCAAGTATTTAAAAAAAAAAAAAATTCAGGTGTTTAAAACAGCACAAGAGATGACCAAATGTGTTGTCATATCTAAATGTGAAGCCAAATATGCTTTGGAGATGATTTTGTTCTTGTGTCACAGATTGTGATGGGCCCAGCTACAAGTCATCAGTGTCTTTAGTTTGAAGATAACCCTTTGTATTGTTATGCATCTTTAATATTGAACTTTTCTTTTTTTTTTTCTCAAGGCCATTTGGCAAGAAGCCTTTTAGTTCAGAGGCTTTTGATCTTGGGTATCCTGAATTGCCTTTCTTGTTAACAGCTTTGAATGTGCTGCACTTTATTGTGTCCTCATAACTTGATTGTTAAAGGGACACACCACCATTTGGGCAAATATGCTCATTTTCTAACTCCCCTCGAGTTAAACAATTGAGTTTTACCTTTCCCCTGTTCATCCAGCCGTTCTCTGGTGACCCCATTTGTGGCTTTAGCTTAGCATGAATCATTGAATTGGATTAGACCATTAGCAATTAGCATTAGGTGCTAATGGTCTAATCCGATTCAATGATTCATGCTAAGCTAAAGCCACAAATGGGGTCACCAGAGAACGGCTGGATGAACAGGGGAAAGGTAAAACTCAATTGATTAACTCGAGGAGAGGTGGAAAATGAGCATATTTGTCCAAACGGTGGTGTGTCCCTTTAAGAGAGACAGACAGACATATTGAGTTAAATGTTGGTTGGTGATGGTTCAGAGGGGGGAAAAAAAAGTTGAACCGATCATTTGATATAGCTCGAGTTTTTGTGGAGAAGTTTCCTAGCCAAGTGTTTTGAATTCTTTATTGAAATGCACTTTCATATGTAAGGTATGTGCCTAACTGGGAAAAAAAGTCATTTTCTGTGGAAAAAATGTTTAAAATAAAGTTTAATGTTTTGTGAGATCTTGGTCATATTTGTGGTACTCTACTGAATATCCTAAAATCAAATACGACATAGTGAATTAAGTTTAAAAAATCATTCAGCGCAACAAAAATTTTTTAGTAAGTCTTTTGCCAATTTACAATTCTCTCTTACAAATGTCTTCAATTATATTTACTCAGTTTCTTTAGTGCTTTCTACTCACATTGTTCTATATGGTTTACACAGTATTTCAGTTACATTTACTCAAATTTATGTGGTATTTGTACCAAGTCAAATCATTCAGATGTAATTGAAAATATTACTTAGATTTACTCATTACTCACTTTTGTTTAAACAGATTTGAGAGCTTTCAAATCAACTCAATATTTTTAAGTGTAAAAATGTTACACTAATTAAATTAAGTATAAGGCTGTATTTTTTCTTAGAGTGCAGGGCTCAATAGCACTATGTATTTGATAGGGAAACATCCTACAGGTATGTGTGGATGTGGAGTAGAGAGTGAGACAGTTCAACATGTAATTGCATTAAATATGTAGAAAGTAGAGAGAAAAATTGGAGGTGGAGGAATAAATATAAAGAATTTACAAAATGGTGAAGAAAGGAAATATAGGTTAGTGATTGAATTTATTTAACAAAGTAGCTTATTGAAGATATTCCAAGTTTGGGGGGGGGGTTCCCCCTTAAACACCGATACACGCTCCAGTACAGTAGGTGGCGGAAATGCACCTTAAAGTTAGACGCCACCCGCCAAAAAAACTAAAAAAAGAAGAAGGACAATAACTCTTTCCACTCAAACGAGTCTGGTTGTGGCTAGCAGCGTTAGCTTCCCTTTCTGCTCGGAGTTTCCAGTCAGAATGTCTTCAGTCCAGCTTCAAGGAGAGTTGATCAACGAGCAGTTAACTCCTGCTGAAGAAACATCCACAGAGTTTAAAGAAACCTTCAAGTCCGAGGAAGAGATGGATGATCAGCGCAGACTGCTGGATTTCACCCGGACACCCCAGATCATCTTACACCGGATAGGTAAGAAAAAACTGCCGATCCTAACGTTAGTTGATGTCGCAGGATGCAGATTAAGGGTTTAAGGCGTTTATTTAGGGAGATAAATGTGTGAAATAAAAAGGCAAAAAAGCTAAAGTTACCCTCGGATCGCAGCTTTCTGCTCCCAGAAACGCTTAAAGATAAAAGATGAGCCTTAATCAGATTCACCGGCAGCATGTAGACATACATGGATCCCTGAAGGGATGGCCAGCTTAAAGTTACACGGAGTTGTGAATGAATTGAACGATATTGATTGTGCCGAACTGGTGGATCCATGCCATGTTTTAGCTTTTAGCTGCTTCTTTGTGGCTCACATGGTGTTTAACTGTGTTCTCACAAAACAGCATACACCTAGTGATTCTATGTTTTATTTTTTCCACATTTTTCTAATCATGTAAAGCACCTTGAATTGCCTTGTGTTGAAAGTGTGCTATATAAACAGAATCGCCTTTCCTTTGCCAGAGTTATATAAATTATATATATATCATTTTAACGAACCCACAAGTTTTATGTACTAGGGTTAGGACTAAGATCACAGGACAAATATTGTTTCTTTTAAAAACCTAAAATATATATAGTTTAAGTCGATTTTAACAGATTTTAAGCGCCAAAAGGAAAAGTACGTTTTTTTGTTTTTTACTGCTGCGCATGCGCTTAACCCGAAAGTATGTCATTCCGACGGGTATGCTGTTCTGTTAGAACACCGGCATTAAAACAGGGGTGGCCTCGGCTGCAAAAACAATGAATTAAAAAGCAGATGAGAGGCTTGGACGCTAGACAACATTTATCACCTCCCCATTTTTTACTTTACCGCTTTACATAGTAAATCTAGAGTAAAACATTTTGTGCTTTTACTGTAAACATTTGGAGAAATACCAAGTCAACAATTCAGCATCATGTCTATTCAGGATAGCTGTTTGTCATTTTCAGGGTGACATTTTTCCAAGATGCTGAGGTGTGACGGCAAACTATTCTGTATGCAGGATAAGCATTTCGTAATTAGATAGTAGATTTTTAGAGAAATGCAAAGTTATAATGGTAATTTAATTTTAACCGGGGACGCCTGGGACACGTCCCCAGCAATATTTATGATTGGCGGGTTTGTCCCCACCAAACCTGATGCGGAAATTTTTTACTGATCTAACAGCCACTTCTGCTCCCAGCAATAACTAAACAGAATATTATTTAGTTCACTCCATTCCAGTTTCTTATGCAGTCATGTTTCTTTCTGCTCATATGCTACAGTAGAGCTGACGCTCCCGAACCCGACCGGGCTTAATGTCCATCATTGTCCACGGCCTCGGCTCGGGCTTTAACGGTCAGCAGATCATCTCATTAGCGCGATAATTTATAATAAAGCGCTGCAGTGGGCCGCTAACATTTTTCCGAACACACCTGTCAAGATGTTGCCGGTACACCGCCGTGCGTCATCATGTGAAAGACGCACTCCTCTCAAATCAAAAGCAGAAAAAATGCTCCGTCTGCTGCGCTGCGCTCTCACAGAAAATGCACAATTATCCCAAGTCTCAAGTTGCAGAAGTCTCCTGCATTTATACAGCAGCTCCCTGATGCTCACAAGAGACCGTAATGCTTATTAATACTTCTATACTTCCAATCTACGAAGGTTTGAGTGTTTAAAACTAGTGAGAAATGTGAGTAAATGTTAATGTATGTCTGGGAAAAGTGTAAAAAGTGTACGGCGATGAGTTTTACAGCTTTAAAACATAATTGTATTTAAAAAAATATGACTACTTTGCAGATTTCGCCTGATGCTCGTTATTTTTAATACCCCAGCAATAAATGAGGGAGCATTGTAAATGAAATTTAATGGGTCTGGTTTCTTTGCTGCGGGTGGGTTGGCAAAAACAAAATATTCATGTAATATTTTTGTTTAAGACTTCCCAAAGGTGATATGTTAACCTGCTGTGTTTCCGTAGAGAGCATTGCCAGAATACTGTGGTGATCCGCAGTGCGTGGCAGAGAAAGGGAGGGAGAAAGTGGATATCCTGGTGCCTCTCTGAAGATAAAACCTGAAGGATGTTTGGTTATTAGTGCTGATACATGTTGTTTGGTAACTGTGTAATATTTTCCACCAGTTTATAAAAGAGTTTATGAAGCCAAGTTTATGTAAGGTTGCAAATAAAATAAAAATCTGTTAATTCTATCGAATGCTTTCTCTGCATCTAAAGATAATATATCAGTTTAGATGTTTTTACAGGAATAATGTATTGAAACTATAAATCAATCAAACGTTATTTATGAAGTGCTTTTCCGACTACATGGCTTCTAAAAGTGCGTTACAGATTAAAATGACCCCCCAAACTTATGTTAAAAGGATGTTTATCTCTTCATAGCTCTTTTATATACATATAGATTATAATATTTATAAAGACCTTAGCCTTATAGCTCATTCTTTTTATTTTTATCTATTTTATTTTTTTTCATTAAATGTTTTATGTTGCACGATTGGACCGAGAAAATTTCTAGTTTGTGACCTTGTTCTCAAACAATGGCAATAAAACTGATTCTGATTCACAAACCCCACCCTTCCCAAACCCAAAATAAAATCATCACAACTATAACCCCCACACCACTGCCAATACAGTGTTTGGTTTGTGTTTATATCTCCCACAAAAGATGAATACAACCTCAGAATTTAATACCGGATTTCCGTACGCATCCCTATGTACATGAATGTCTAATGTACGTGAATTTATAAAACCCGTTGATCAGCTTGATTTAGAAGAGGAGTTACTTCCACTATCCTCCTTCTTAAGAGCTTTGCAGATTATTTTAAGATCAACATTGATAACTGGTGGGAGAAATGGGGTGTTTTCCCGTTTTTAATAGATTATATGAATAGTGGCGACTGTGACTCACTGGTAGAGTAGAGTTGGCTTGCAAATGGAGGGTTGTAGGTTCGATTACAGCTTCCTCCAGTCACATGTCGATGTGCCCCTGGGCAAGACACTTAACCCCAAAAACATCGTCCTACCGAGCCATGTTGGCTGTCGGCGTATGAATGTGAGTGTGAATGGGTGAATGTGGCTTCAATGGAAAGCGCTTTGAGTGGTCAGTAAGACCAGAAAAGCGCTATATAAGTTCAGTCCATTTACCATAGGCAGAGTTCGTATTATGGCGAAAATCAGCCATTTGCCTTTGTTTCCTGTAATATGTTGAATGTTGGTGCCAGAATATTAAAGGATTTTTTTATAAAACTCAGCTGGAAATGCATCTGGGCCCGGAGCTTTTTTTTTTTTTTTTTTTTTTTTTGGGGCATGCTTCAGAGCGCCTCCTGGAGTTCAGCTGCTGTTGGTGGTGAATCCAGGGCCTTCGCTTGACTGTCCGATAATTTAGGAACAGTTATTTTATCCAGAAATTGTTCGATTTCATTATTTGATTCAATTCAATTCAGTTTATTTATATAGCGCCATTTCACAACAGATGTCATCTCAAGGCACTTTACAAAAAGAGTTATTACAATACAATGTTTAGTGTAGAAATTACAGAACCACAGAAGATTGCGTCGTGGAATTCTCAGCAATCCCTCATACTGAGCAAGCATGCAGCGACAGTGGGAAGGAAAAACTCCCTTTTAACAGGAAGAAACCTCCGGCAGAACCAGGCTCAGCACAAGCGGTTATCTGCCGCGACCGTCTGTGGCTTGGAGAATACACAACAGAGACACAGAAAGAGCAATAGAACTGATGCACAAGTTTGTTGCAGGACGTGGAGAATTTTCCGTCACTGCAATGCCATCTTAGTCAGGGTCGTCAAGCAGGGCTAATCCGGAGCACCTACTATAATAGAAAACAGGTTAGTGCTTGAATTGACAGCACATCATGCAGTTGGGGAGAAGTAGGAGAGAAAGTAGTCACAGACCCTAATAATGTCCTCCAACAGCCTAGCCTAAAGCAGCATAGCTACTAACATTAACCTGTCTCCTAGCTACTAGGAGACCTGGCTACCAACACTCTGTCTTAGTCCTCCTGACCCGTGGACGGTGTAGGGCCGGTAACGGCCCCCGTCATGCCGGGGTCTTCTCGGAGTCGGGTTGTTTGAGAATGCAGCCCAAAGTGGGTGGTAAACTCCATCTAAGGCTAAATACCGGCACGAGACCGATAGTCGACAACTATCTTAAGGAAAAATAGACAGAACTGAGAGGACAGAGTTGAAGAGGGCGAGAAACGTTTAAGAGATAAACGGGTGGGGTCCGCACAGTCTGCCCGGGGGATTCAACCCGGCAGGTAATGGGCGGCCGCACTGTGCGGGAGGATCCCCTTGAGGGACCTCTCTCCGGCGCTGGCTGGCCCCTGTGGGGCGCATTTCTTCCGCGGCGGTAAGCCGCGACCGGCTCCGGATCTTTACCTGGCTTACATTAATCTATCTCTACCTAGCTACTCTACCTCTTCCTATCTCTTCCTAACTTTTGACACTCTGCCTGACTACTAACATTAACCTGTCTCTTCCTATCTACCTGTCTGACCTGACTCTAACTACCTATAAACATATCTCTAACTGTAAGCTTTGTCAAAGAGGAAAGTTTTTAGCCTAGTTTTAAAGATATACAAATTGTCTGCTTCACGAACCAACCCTGGGAGCCGGTTCCATAGGAGGGGAGCCTGATAGCTGAAAGATCTGCCACCCATTCTACTTTTAGAAATCCTAGGAACTACCAGTAAACCTGCAGTCTGAGAGCGATTCGGTGACAAACTTGAAAAAGATAGCTGACATACCAGTCCCTCTGCGCTCCTCTGGCAGCCGTCTCCTTGTAATCCCCAAAGAGGGGACATGAACTCATGGTGAAGCGTCTTTTCATTATTATGGCCCTCACCTCTGGAACAGGATGCCAGAACGTTCATGTTTTTAAGAGCAGGCTCAAGACTCACCTTTTTAGCCGAGCTTTTAGCTGCTAATTATTTATCTGTTTTAATCGCTCTGCATGTATTTGGTTACATTATTAGTTTAGCTTTTAACTTATTTATTAATTATTTATCTGCTTTGCATTTTCATCTGATCATATCTTATTGTTTTACACTTGTATTAAAACATTATCAGTCTTAACATTCTTATCAGTATTTTACTACTTAATCTCATTTTCTGCTGTTTATTTTAATATTTTGACTTCGTATTTTAATCATCCTCTCAGGCCATGTCCACATGTAGCCAGGTTTTTTTTAAACGAAGATTTTCCTCTGCGCCATGAAAAAAATAATAAAAAAATCTCCATCCACACGTAACCGGATAAATGCGTTTTTCAGCACATTCATAGACGTGGCAAACCTGTAGGGGGCAGTAGTTCTCCCCAGTCCTATCCACCAAGAGAAACTTTATATCCTCTATCTTCAGCACGCAGCAGTTATACAGCTTATAAAAGCAAACAAACGAGACGCGCTTTAACAATGGATGATACCAACACAGCGCTGAGGAAATAAATGCTGTTTTCGAGAGTAAACACAGTGTCGCACATGTGGTGTTGGAGCATTTTTTTTTGTCGCGGATAGTGGCGTTACGGCTCTTAAAACTTCGTTTTCAACCGTCCACACGTTGATAGTGAAAACGGAGAAAACGCAAATCTCCACTTTGGCCGGAGTTTTTAGAAAGCTTCGTTTTTGGTGTCGAAAAACCTCCGGCTACGTGTGGATAACAGGCCGTGGGAGAGAAACTTGACTTTTTGTACTTCTTCCATGGTTTAAAAATTTCAGATGTGCATGTCGATGATGTATCTTTGTCCGATCGTTCTCCTGTTCTGTTCCGTGTTAATGGGACTCGGCCCACTTCTTCTGGTCCTGTGTTGAGACGTCGCTCCCGATATATTACGTCTGATACGGGTTACTTTATTTTCCTCATTATTTGTTGATCTGCCTTTTATTTCAGTTAAGCTCCTCCGATCCTGACGATCTGCGGTCGGCATTCCAATCCTCATGTGTCACTCTGTTCGATCAGGTTGCTCCTCTGAGGGTTCGGCGTCCTCTGATCCCTGGCTGAACACTCAAACTCATTTTGCCAGACGTGTGTGCAGGAGATATGAAGGGAATTGGGGGAAAAAAAACATAGTAGCCAGGCTTCTTTCCTGCTACTGAAGGAATCTTGGAGAAACTATCGGCGTGTGGTGAAGAACGCTCGGTACGCTTACTTCTCTGATGTCATTACCAAGCACTCTGGGAACCAGCGGGTCTTATACATCACTCTTAAGGCAATTTTATCTACTGACGTCTTCTTGCCAACTATTTCAAAGAGAGTCTGGCTGCAGACCTCCGCTGTCAGGACCAGAACTTTATTCGAAGCCTTTCAAAATAAAAGCGGACATAATGGAAGCACGTATTTGTCGTTCCCCATGTGAATAGTCTTTATTTCTTTGGGCTTTATTTCATGTATATAATGTCAATGTGATATAAAGGCGACTTTACCAGAAGTAGCCTACATATTTGGCTGCAGACCTCCACACTCAGGACTCTTCCAAAAAGCACGTATTTTTTTCGTTCCCCGTGTGAATATACTTTTTTTTGGGGGGGCTTATTTTATTTATATATTGTAAATATGATTCAAAAGCAAGTATTCCAGGAGTGGCCTATGTAACGGAGGCTGCCAGAAAAACGTTAGGTTGAGCTAACTCCTCAAAGCTTAATAAAATACAATGATCGTACAAACAGCGTCTGTCATCTAGACGTGCGGTTAACGTGCTCGCTTCCCAATCCAGATGACCTGGGTTCGAAACCTGCACAAGGCATAAAGTTGTGGGTTACTCTGCACATAGTCTGTCGCTTTATGATTATTTGCATATTTTTTTGTTTTCCATGCGAGTACACTTTTGCTCTTGGGGCATTAATTTGTGACAAAATATGTAAATATTATTTATGTGTATTCATGTTCACTTAAAAAGATTTTTGAAAAAAATAGTATGTTTCCACTTCAACTGGACAAAATGCATGAAAAGTAGTCATTATGATCCCCATTCCTCATTACTGCATTATTTTATTTCAGACAGTATTTTGATTTAATTGGCCAAAATGAGAGCTGTTAGTTTAGTTTGCACAACATATTAACTATTTCTGGTAAATAATTTTTGGACTACTTTGTATCAAAGATTTCGAAATATCAGGTCAAAAATCTTTCCATCACTTAATTATGACACTCCTTTGATGATTTTTTTTTTTACCAATCACCTTTTCTTCCTTTTTAGACTTAGTGGCTCTACTGAAGCCTTCTGGATCACCACTCGACTTGATGCCCCCGCGTCTTCTTAAGGAGGTTGTTCCATCTGTTGATCATAAATCATAAATTCTAGCCTGTACACTGGCTTGGTACCCCAGGCGTTTAAACATGCTGTGGTACAGCCTGTCCTTAAAAAACATGGTTTGGACCCTACTGAGTTAGGAAATTTTCGCCCTAAGTCTAAATTGCCCTTCCTGTCAAAATTGCTGGAAAAAGTTTTTCTTACCCAACTGTTGAGCTATCTGGAGTCTTTTAATGTGCTTGATCTCCTGCAATCTGGTTTCCGTCCTTTCCACAGCACAGAGATGGCCTACATTTGTGTTTTTAATGATATTTTACCTGCCACTGACTTTGACTTGTGTTGTTGGATCTGTCGGCCGCAGTCGATACTGTAGACCATGGGATACTGTTGCCTTGTTTGAATCAATTTTCTGTCATTCAGGGAACTGCATTAGACTGGTTCAGGTCTTTTTTTTTTTTCAAGGTAGGTGCTTAGGTTGGGTGACTGTGCCTCTGGTGTGACTCTGCTTCTTTGTGGCGATCCCCAGGGATCTATTCTTGGTCCCCTCCTTATTAATTTATACATGCTGCCTCTTGCTGCATTTTTAGGAAGCATCGAGTAAATTACCATCTTTATGCAGATGACTGGGGATTTCAAAGAGATATGGAGCTGACAGAGCTTGTGCGTTCTGTAATGGACTACCTGAGTTATATAACATGCTGGCTTTCCTTCAATTTTCTTAAACTTAATGATTCAAAGACTGGGGCTATTGTGTTTACCCCAAACACCCCTTTGGCCACTGTCCCAGCTCTTCCTTCCTATATTTCTGCTGTGCTGAAATCCACTATAACTAATCTGGGGGTTATCATGAATCCCCAGCTTCGTATGGACGCCCATATTAATCATGTGGTGAAATCGTGCTTTTTTTCAGCTGCGTAGGCTGAGAAAGCTTAAATCTGTCTCGGGGCAAAGAGACCTCCAGACTGTGATCCATGCGTTTGTTACTTCCCACTTAGATTACGCCAACTCAGTTTTGTATGGTTTACCCTCTTCTGCTGTTGTTCGCCCACAGTTGGTGCAAAATGCTGCGGCTCTGTTTCTGATGGGGCGGATGCAACACATTGCCCCTTGTTTTGGCCCAGCTGCAGTGGCTTGCGCTTCGTTACCGGATCAAATGTAAAATTCTTCTGCTGGTGTACAAATAACTTCATGCACTGGCTCCCGATTACTTGACTCAATTTCTTAGTTAATATGTTCAGGCCCGATCCCTCAACTGCTTCTGTGTGTCCCTGCGGCCCGTTGTAAAACTCGTGGTAAGCGGACCTTTTTCGGTCTGTGCACCAAAGCTTTGGAACCAGCTACCCATGATAGTCAGGCTCTCCCCATCATTTCCAGTTTTTAAGTCTCAGTTAAAATCTCATTTTTATTCTTTGCCTTTTGTGTGTAACTTAGATTGTATTGCTCTTAATGTCTAATTACGTTCTTGCATATATTCTTGTTTTTTGCTATGTGCACCTTCTGTACAGCACTTTGGTCGGCCCATGCCGTTTTTAAGATGTGCTTTATAAATAATATTGCTATTCTTGATCTGCCGATGCAGATGGCTCCCATGATGGAGTTTCCTGTCTCATCTGTACTCAGCCCGTTGTGGCTTTTATTTTTGCTTTTGTGTGTGTGTGTCCGTGGGAGATGTGTTAGGTTGGTATGGGATGTGATGGGAAGGGTGTGGTTTGTGGGGTCATTTCAATCTGTAAAACACTTTGAGAAGCTATGTAGTTTGAAAATCGCTTTGTAAATAAAGTTTGATTTGACCAGTGCATAGCCTTAAGCCAAGTTTGTGCTTCTGCGTTTTGACGGAGACGGATTGACGCAACGCCATTATCCGTCAACGCAAGGGCTCTCCGTCACCTATGCAAGGACGGATGGAGTAGAGGCCCAACTTTTAACTATCCGTCTCCGTTGACAGAGAGCGTCTGCATCTGATTGGTCAGTTTCAGTAACAGCCAGAGATCGAATCACCAGAACGAGGCTCTATAGTCGCTGTAATCAGTAGTTAATGCAGCGTTTGTTCACTACATGCTTTATATTGAAAGAATAATTGATCTAATCTGTTCCTTTGGTGATTTTAAACACAAGGTGGTGTAGGAAAACGACAAAGAACGGCTGCTGGTTGTTTCCATTAGCTTAATCAAATCTCACTTTCTGTCATTCATTGCTCCTTGGGGAAGAAATACGTTCACAAGCCTAGAAAAAAACAGAAGCGGCGCTGTGTAAAGCTTGGTTTATGCTTGCCGCGTCCGCGAGGTCCGCACAGCCAAATTACGTCATTTTAGCAACCACGCCTCAACGCACGGCTTCCTCCCAGCCCCACATTTCCGCACCGCACACCTAGGAAAATTTGTAACTACGCGGACGGTCCCGCGTGGAAAAAACATGGCGGACTGGCAAGAGCTCATATTGCCGGAGGTTCGTAAATAGACATCTTTATGATTCGGCCGATAGAGATCACTTTGATCAAGTGTGTTTTAATGGACGAGTGGAGAGTCTCCTTTTTCGTCTTTTTTCTTAAGTAAACAGCATAAAAGTTCAGCTTTGTATAAGCTCACGGGTGTCGCCGTCTTGTAAACAACAGTGATTACTACTTCTACTATGGTGTAGTGTTGTATGCATGCCGTAGAGCCCTACACCGCCCCCTACAGTCGTCACGAATATTGATTCTCAGCAGGGACGAGCTGCAAAAAGTATAAACGCTGCTCGAAGGCGTCTCGGCCGGTTCCGCACGTCTCGTTTCCGCGTGGAATGTTCATGCGGCAAGCATAAACCAAGAGACACCATGAAAACGTAGAACGCCCTGCTGTCCTGGTTGAGCAACGCTGGAAAAAAACAATAGAGTGGAGTGGAAGAGCGGAGTACTATAAACTCCGTCAATACGTCTGCGTCTGAGTGCCAATTTGCGGTCGGAGAAGCATGAACTAGGCTTTAGCCCTGCCCACATCTACAAACTTAAACAGTCTGCTGGGCTGTGCTTACATTAGATTATAGCTGTCTGATAAAACAACAACTATCTAGTGAGATGACTAATAAAGCCAAGGAGTAAGCTGGGGGTCCCTGACCAGCTGCCCATTAACTTACAGTTTATCTACGGTAACTGTAGCTCTGCTGCCTTCACTGATATATTTCTTCCTGATTTGGAATAACGTGCACCTTCTATCCAGGATCTATTTTGGAAATTTATCATTAACGCTGTAATTCATCCCCCCGCAGCTCTCTGCCTCAGCTCCTCTCAGCAGCCATCCTCCATCCGTTATCCACAAATAGAACAAGTAGAACTGTCATGAAATTCCCCGCAACGTTTGGGCCCATTTTAGCCACACTCTAAGTACCTTAATACTATATCAAAGGATCGCTTGCCGTAATTCAGCCTTGTTGTAGAATTGCAGGTGTGACGAGGTAGCCCTTCTGTTAGCATTAGCACAGAACGACCGGGTTTTGGAGGGCGGGGCCTAGGCTATGCGCTTCTGGGGTCAATGAGTCTCTCCACAACCTTTTCAGTGGCTCAGAAGTGGGGAGGACAAAAAGATTTATATTCTCTTTTGTACACCCAGGTACAGAGCAGTGTGGATGCGGTCTGGACTCCATGCTGTTGGTTTGTTGTTTGCCTGTTACCGTAGCTCTCTGCTGGAAGGGGGTAATTGGCTGGAACTCAACACGTAATACGCCGAAACGTGTCGTCATATCCCGAACTGCCAAATAGCCTGTTTCTTAGTTCTAATTTCATTATGTTGGCAGACGTACCCCGGGACAAAGGAAAGACTAATCAGTCATTTTAACCCCTTAGGGGCCGTAAGCAGGCTGGGGGAACTAAAAATAGGATCAAAAACCTAAAAAAAAATGCACATTTCATGCCGGGTCCACAAATTCTGACAACAGAACCCTCTTTCTATCACCTTCCCTTTGATTCCCTCCTTACAATCTTTACTGAAACATTTTGTTACTCATTTTTATTGTCTCTGATTATTTCTCAGGTAGCCTTTTAAGAAGTTGCAACCACACAGATTATTCCATCGTACAATAAATGTTCTGGTAGAAGCTTATTTTGCTTCGATTACTGATTCAGTGTGACATGGCATGTTGGAGATCAGCCTGTATTACTGCTGAGGTTTTAAAGAAGCACTGGTTACTTTACGAGGCCAATCTAATAGTAATTGACATATATTTTAATATTATTTTAGAAATGTAAAATTTTAAATCAGATTACAGAATAGATATTTTCCTTTATAGCCTGCTATGAACAGGAGAAATAATTGTAATATTTACCCCTGTGTTTGAACTCTTTCATTTTTGTATTTAGCTAATTTTAGTACTAATGACTTTTCAATGCATCCTTGTATGCATGTATTGGTGTTTGGTTTTAACCTCCAATAGAAAGGCTTTCTTGTGTTTGTATTTCCAGACCATCTACTGGATTCTGTTTGGAAAGAAAAGGTTTTCTCTGACCAGCAGCTCTGTAAACAGGAGAGCGATTCCAGTTTGGACCAGAAGGAACCGGAACCTCTTCAAATAAAAGAAGAGCATAAAGAGCCAGAACATTACTGGATAAAAGTTGAAACATTGGAGCTCTGCATAAATGAACAAAAAGACCAGCTTGTATTTAAGCAGGAGACTGAAGATGCAATAATGGTGCCTTTTACTCCTTTGGAAAAGAGCCATATTAAACCAGAACCAATAAGGAACCAAGTCATCTCTCAGAACTCCAATGAAACTGAGAACCAGGATCAGGAAGGAAACCATCGTGAAGACTCAGGATTAAAGCAAGAGAAAGCGCCGATGTTAAATAAGAGACGTAAGAAAACCACGAAGCGTAACAATTCACAACTGAAAAAGAAGGAAACTGAAACAGAACAATGTTTGTATCGTTGTCAAATTTGTGGGGATTTTTTTACTGAATATAGTGTCTTTATACTACACATAGAAGGTCACACAGGTGAAAAGTATTTTCCATGTAAAACATGTGGGAAAAGTTTTATGGGAAAAATAGAATTAAAGGATCACATGCGAATTCATACAAGTGAAAAGCCTTTTCACTGTAATGGCTGTGAAAAAGCTTACACATCAAAACAGTCATTGAAAATGCATATGAAAACTCATTCTAGTGAACGGCCTTTTTCCTGTACAATGTGCGGCAAAGGGTTTATTCAGAAAGGTACGCTGGTTAATCACATGAGAACTCACACAGGTGAGAAACCGTTTACCTGTACAACGTGTGGTAAAGGGTTTTATCAGAAAAGTACACTGGTTACTCACAGGATAGTACACACAGGTGAGAAGCCGTTTAGTTGTACAATTTGTGTCAAAGCGTTTACTCTGAAATCTAATCTGGTTAGTCACATGAGAATTCACACAGGTGAGAACCCTTTCTCTTGTACAGTATGTGGCAAAGGGTTTAATCAGAAATGTACGCTGGTTAGTCACATGAGAACTCACACAGGTGAGAAGCCTTTCTCTTGTACAATGTGTGGCAAAGGGTTTATTCGAAAATTTATGCTGGTTAATCACATGCTGATTCACACAGGTGAGAAGCCTTTCTCTTGTTCATTGTGTGTCAAAGGGTTTACCTTGAAAAGTCACCTGGATCGTCACATGAAAATTCACACAGGCGAGAAGCCTTTCTCCTGTACGATTTGTGGCAAAGGGTTTACTCAGAGAACTCATCTCGTTTCTCACATGAGAATTCACACGGATGAGAGGCCTTTCTCTTGTGCGGTTTGTGGCAAAGGTTTTAAAGGGAAAGGTAATCTCAATTCTCACATTAGAATTCACACGGGTGAAAAGTGTTTCTCCTGTACATTGTGTGGCAAAAGGTTCATTAGGAATGGTGGACTGAATCGTCACATGAGAAT
Source organism: Apricaphanius iberus (assembly GCA_028564705.1). Taxonomy (NCBI): domain Eukaryota; kingdom Metazoa; phylum Chordata; class Actinopteri; order Cyprinodontiformes; family Aphaniidae; genus Apricaphanius; species Apricaphanius iberus. The sequence continues at coordinate 1,142,207 of JAPXFQ010002186.1, forward strand.
TCACGTATGGTAGAAGGTTTTCTCCTTTAGAATCGGTCAAGATTTTGTCTCCTGATGAACCTGGAAGATATGGCGCTCCAGTGGCACCGAGCAAATTAAAATACAGACTTTGATAGATGATGTGGCTAAATGGGTCCAAAGAAGTTAAGTGATGTGGCTGAGGAAATCGATGACATTAAATGTGATGGACTTCCTCAACACAGCTCACTGAAGTAAAGGAGCAACATACTCATATTGTGGACTTGGTGAAGGAGATTCGGTTTCTTTGTATACAGAACGTGGAGAAGGCCACAAAAATAAAGCATCTGGAGAACCGGGTTGCAGATCTCGAACAATATTCAAGGATGAATGATATAATAACTGGGCTCCTGGTGAAACCCCGTTCGTACGCTCGAGCGGTAGATGCAAACATCAGGGGTCCAGCCGCTGAGATTGACACCAGCTTGAAAGGGCATCAAATTGCAAGCTTCCTACAATCAACATAAATTGAACTGGATTGTAACAACGTTGAAGCTTGCCATGCGTTGCCGAGGAGGAATCTACTGTCATGAAAACACAAGATGGCGATCTTGAAGGAATGGAAAAAAGCTAAAAGGATCAAATGTTTATATCAATGAACGCCTCAGAAATTACAGTGCAGACATCGCAAAGAAAGCCATGTAACTGAGAAAAATGTAAAACAAAATACTGCATACATGGACTGCCAACTGTAAAGTGTTTATAAAACTAAATGGAAGCCCAGAATATGTGAAACTGCTGATGGTGAGGAGCATGGAAAAGCTGACAAAGTATGAGTGAACAAGGTTTTCACACTACTGGAATACAAGATAAACTTGCTAATTTAACCCACTTATACGCCCTTACTTATTCTAACCAATAAAATCCTAAACTCTCGTGAAAATAACGAATTTACATGGAGTATATTTCTAGACTTTTCCAAAGCTTTCAATACTGTAAACCATAATTTTTTTTAGCTAAATTAAATAAATATGGCTTTAAACAATACAGTCTACAAATGGTTAAAATTTTTTATTTAAAATGCAACCCAATTTGTTTCCATTAATGGATGCATTTCTAGTTGTACTACTTTACAATGTGGGGTACCACAGGGCTCCATTCGGGGATCTCTGTTATTACTTATTTACTAATGACCTATTTAAAGCCTCTCACCAATTATTTTTGCAGATAACACAACTTTACTTGCGTCATATGTAGGGCGGCCACGATTAGTCTATTCGTCACGACAATGTCGACAAATTTATTTGTCGACATTTGTTATTAAAGCGTTTTTCTCTTAAAACTGCGGCTGTACCGCTCACTGCTCTCTATATGCTGTATGTCTATGGCTCTATCTGCTTCTCTGACCCTTACGCACATGAGCAGCACCGGAAATCCGGATAACTCGTGGCGTAACTCTGGAAAAGCCCAAACTGTCATGGCGAGCCGACAACGGAGTGTACATTTTTAGTAGCGTTGAATAAAAAGCACGTGTAATCCAAAATCCACAAAGTAGAACCTGCTTACCGTGGCAGGACGACTGTGATGCTCCAGTATTTTAACAGGAAGCTGTTAATCTAAGTTAATAAACACGTTAGCTGCTAACGTTTACACCAGCACTAGGCTAAGTGAACATCCTCTTTTACCCGAACTTGTCGGCTTTGCGTATTTTGTTTGGGGCATTCATAGATAAATATAAATGTCTGGATTTTTATATTTATCGCAGCTTTTCTCTCAAGTCACCAGGACCTGGATGGTGGCTGGTTCTTTTTAAACAGACAGCGTAGCGCTGCTGCTGCTGTCAACAAGACATCAAAGCACATAGCTGGCTCATTTATTTCTGTTTATGGCAGCAGCCCAATACCCCGTTGGTCTCATAGATGTGAAAAAAGTATGAAAATGTGAATTACTTGTATTGATATCTGTAACGTTAACAGTAGTGATTGTGATTTTATTTTCCTCAGCCCGTCATGTGTCTGCTGTAACATTGTTTTTTTTATAATTAGTTTATAAATGTTGAACAAGTGATCGTTTTAACGGTCCGTATTTTAGATGGCACATACTACTTATAGAAAACACTTCCAGCTGGAAGCTAATTATCCATATATTTGAGCATCTTCTGCAATAAGATACAATTTATGGGTGATTCGATTAGTCGACTAATCGGCAAAATAATAGACAATTAGTCGATTATCAAAACAATCGTTTGTGGCAGCCCTAGTCAGATGCAGACCTCAATTTTTTGATGGAGTTGGTCTATACAGGTTTGACATCATATGCTAAATGGTTGAAAATGAATAAATTATCTCTAAACCAAAAAAAAAATATCAAATTTTATTATTTATTGTGGAAAAACTATAAAGACACTATACAAATTAAAATGGATTTGACTGTCAAAATTCCTGGGTGTTTTCATTGATGAAAATTTGAGCTGCAAAGCACGCGTAGATTTTATTAGTTCAAAAATTCAGTCCATCGGCATAATGAGAGTTAGCCGTCTTGTACCTATCAGGTGTCTTATCACCTTAAATTTCAGCCAACTAGGTCAGAACTATATGCTACTACTGCTCCTTTATTTAAACTTTTTTAGTCTGTCAGGTAAGTACTTATCAGATATGTCTTTATAAAATTTTGTTGACTGAAGGGAAAATACCTAATCAGTTTAATGCTTATTTTATTTCAAATTCATCAATCCATCTTTATAATACGTGACTACGGGAATCTTTATCCACACAAATATCGCTTCTGCTTGGGTCGATTTTCTGTTCGTTTTAGGTTTTCCTATTTAGCAGGTCTATGTTCTACTTTGGCTAATTTTAAAAAGCATCTTAAAAATCATTTAATTATAGGAGGTCACTATTAGAGTTTTCTACCTCCTTTTTCCCCCCTTTTGTATTGTTTTTTTTATAATGTTAGAGTATTCATCTATATAATTCCAGACTGATTGTTTTATTGTATTTAGATATCATCTTGTTTGTATCTTTATGTTTTTAGGTTTTCTTAACAGAATTGTATTTATTGTAGTTTTGTCCAATTTTTCATGGATTAGACGCTTTTGAAAAAAAAAAATTGGCTTTTTGCCTCTTTCTGTACTGTATGTTTAAGTATCTTTTCCTCTTGTAAATCTGTATACCTATTCATTGTGTAAAATAAATATATAAGCCATGATATTGGACACGACATTGACCTGGACAATAACTTCTTCACTTGTGCAAACAGTAATTAGGCCTACTATATAGATGAAACGCACAATTAAATCAACATAGATGATGGCAGACTCTCTGTTATGCATATAAACAGTAGAAGTCTCTACGCAAACTTTGAAAATATTAAAAACTTTTCACATGGTTTTGAACAGCCATTCGGTATAATTGCTATATCTGAAACATGGATGCATGAAAAAGTAATTTTTGAGCTGGTTTGATATGAGTGTATCCACATGGAGTGAAAACATGGAGCAAGAGGTGTTGCATTATTTGTGGACACTAACCTGAGATTTAGTGTTCTAGAGGATGTAAGTCTCACCATTGAGTATATATTTTAATGTGACCTTTGGCATTCTAGCTGTTAATTTGTTGGGGTAATCTGGAGAAATTGCACCCCACGCTTCTAGAAGCAGCTCCCACAATTTGGATTGGTTGGATGGGCACTTCTTGCGTACCATACGGTCAAGCTGCTCCCACAACAGCTCAACGGGGTTCAAATTTGGTGACTGCACTGGCCACTCCATTACCGATAGAATACCAGCTGCCTGCTTCTTCTCTAAATACTTCTTGCACAATTTCGAGGTGTGTTTTGGGTCATTCTCCTGTTGTAGGATGAAATTGGCTCCAATCAAGCGCTGTCCACTGGGTATGGCATGGCGTTGCAAAATGGAGTGATAGCCTTCCTTATTCAGAATCCCTTTTACCCTGTACAAATCTCCCACCTTACCAGCACCAAAGCAACCCCAGACCATCACATTACCTCCACCATGCTTAACAGATGGCGTCAGGCATTCTTCCAGCATCTTTTCAGTTGTTCTGCGTCTCACAAACGTTCTTCTTTGTGATCCAAACACCTCAAACTTGGATTCATCCGTCCACAGCACTTTTTTCCAGTCTTCCTCTGTCCAATGTCTGTGTTCTTTTGCCCATCTTAATCTTTTTCTTTTATTGGCCAGTCTCAGATATGGCTTTTTCTTTGCCACTCTGCCCTGAAGCCCAGAATCCCGCAGCCGCCTCTTCACTGTAGATGTTGACACTGGTGTTTTGCGGGTACTATTTAATGAAGATGCCAGTTGGGGACCTGTGAGGCGTCTGTTTCTCAAACTAGAGACTCTAATGTACTTATCTTCTTGCTCAGTTGTGCAACGCGGCCTCCCACTTCTTTTTCTACTCTGGTTAGAGCCTGTTTGTGCTGTCCTCTGAAGGGAGTAGTACACACCGTTGTAGGAAATCTTCAATTTCTTAGCAATTTCTCGCATGGAATAGCCTTCATTTCTAAGAACAAGAATAGACTGTCGAGTTTCAGATGAAAGTTCTCTTTTTCTGGCCATTTTGAGCGTTTAATTGACCCCACAAATGTGATGCTACAGAAACTCAATCTGCTCAAAGGAAGGTCAGTTTTGTAGCTTCTGTACCGAGCTAAACTGTTTTCAGATGTGTGAACATGATTGCACAAGGGTTTTCTAATCATCAATTAGCCTTCTGAGCCAATGAGCAAACACATTGTACCATTAGAACACTGGAGTGATAGTTGCTGGAAATGGGCCTCTATACACCTATGTAGATATTGCACCAAAAACCAGACATTTGCAGCTAGAATAGTCATTTACCACATTAGCAATCTATAGCGTGTGTTTCTTTAAAGTTAAGACTAGTTTAAAGTTATCTTCATTGAAAAGTACAGTGCTTTTCCTTCAAAAATAAGGACATTTCAATGTGACCCCAAACTTTTGAACGGTAGTGTATATATGGAAGAAATGTATACTGAAAAAGCAGGTAGATCCCAAAAAAAATTCTGTAGACTTCAACATAGGAATGCTCAATCCAAATAGACATAAAATGACAGAAAACTAAATCAACAAAAGCCTGTATTTATACCCTAAAATCACTAGACCTACAAGCATAATGACCCATAGTGCCAAACTATTCTAACAAATGAGATTTTTAATGATGCAATAAGTGGAATATTGATAAGTGACCTCAGTGACCATTTGCATGCATTTACAGTGTTGGACAGCAATTGCAAGCTTAATCAGGAACCTTTGAGCAAATGTAAAAGATTAAGATCAGGAAACTATTTTGAACGTTTTTAAAAATGATTCATTTGTACAAAATTGGCACGGTGTGTATGATAGGAGTGATGCGCATAAGGCCTGTGATGAGTTTGTGAGTATATATTAAAAAGAAAAAGTAATGACAAGAATTGCCCACTGAAAAAATATGTATAATTTCGAGGTAAAAAGGACATGCCTGGATGACAAAGTGATTGAAAAAATGCAATCAAAAAGAAGAATTTGGTTTAGAAGTTGTTTTTTTAAACAAAGAACTAAAGAGGCAGAAAAAAAGTAGAAGAAATACAAAAACAAATTGACTAATATCTTGAGAAAAACTAGGATTACTACAATAAATTACTAGACAATTACATATGAGGGAAATTTGGATTTAATAAAGTAATAAAGAGATCTTCTGGCCAGTTAAGCTTATATTTTAATGTGGTAGACAAAGACAACAATAATATGGCAGAGGTGGCTTTCAATGCAGGTTTTTATTTTCAATATTGGGAAAGATGTGGCAGAACTTATTCCTGACCCTAGAAATTATCAATATAGTTATAGCTTTATTAAAAGAAATATTAAGTCTATGTTCCTTTCTCCAGTGGAGCAAAGTGAGATAATTTCCATTTACCAATCAAATGAATATAGCAAAGGTCATTTCACTCTATAAACCCAGAGACAAACATCAATTTACAAACTACAGACCGGTTTCTCTGCTTCCACAGTTTTCAAAAAAAATGTGACTAAAACTTTTAATCACTAGTCTTGACAACTTTTTGGAAAAACATAATATACTCTGTTAGACTGACCAGTTAGCAGCAGGAGGCAAAGCAGCACAAATGACAAACGAAGACTCTAGTGGAAACAGCTCTTCCTTTTATTTACTTTCACCCGTGCTCACATGACCAGCAGAGCTCTGACCAGCATTCCAGTTTGATGGTAAAATGGCGCCTTTTATACTGTGGAACTCATTATCACTCTGGAATCAACCATGTGAGAGTGTATCCTATTCACTTAACAGCCCTACTAAAATAACCCAAATAACATTACTTCCATATCAAACACATCCTAAAATGTATACAAACCCTCACACCAAATATAAATTATATATCACGTCCTTTTCAACACCATATACATTCTAAAGAGCAAGAACCCACACCCCTTCCTACTCTGACTCTTGGCTCCTCCCAGAACCTTCAAAATGGCGCCAAGTGTTGCTGGAAAACTCTTAGCAGGAAACTCTGGAGGAGACAACACAGGTAAGTTGGGTTTAATTTACAAACGTTTTCTAAAATACAATTCACACTAAACTAAAATATCCATTGGTAACAGAGTTTCCTCTGTTACATACTCAATGAAGTATGGATTTTGAGCAAGAAAGGGCAACATCACTTGCATTGTTACTCTATTGAAGAAGTAAGTTCAGTAGAAAACAAAATGCATTCTATTGGAATATTTATTGATCTACAAAAGGTATTTTAATCTATCAATCATGATATTTTATTAGGAACATTACAGCCATATGGGATCCAAGGAAAGGTACTAGACTGGATAAAAAGTTATTTGACAGCGAAAGCAGTTTGTGAAACTGGGAGACCACTCGTCTGAATCCTTGGAAATTTCTTGTGGAGTCCCACAGGGGGCAGTGTTGTTTCTCATTTACATTAATGATTTATGCCCAGTGTCAGAAGTATTGAAATTAGTGTTATTTGCTGATGAAAATATTTTTTATCAGTAGACTTTTTTTTTTTGGAACACAAATTACTAAAATTTAAAGATCTGGCTGATCCACAGACTGTGCAGATTCCTTATAAGGCAAAGCATTATGATTTACCTCAAAATGTACACAAAATATTTACTCAGAGGGAAGAGGGGTATGTGTTGGGAAGAAAAAATAAGTCATATTACCAATGGTACACAGCAGGAAGAAAAGTTTTTGGGTATCCAGTCAAGGGGTAAAACTGTGGAATAACTTAAATAAGACGTTCAAGGAATGTCCAAATATAAACAATTCAGGAAAAGATGTAAAGAAATTATTTTTGAACATTATACAAATGAAAGAAAATTATTTGCTTTAGCCACAATTTTGTTGCAGCCTATTGTATAATTTTCAGAACTTTTATGTGGTTGTGTTTTGTAAAAAAAAAAGTGGATAAAACCAAAGCAAGTAAATTTCGCACTCCTTTTCAAGCAGCGGTGATAATTTTTTTTTTTACCCTCAGTGTTCTTTTGATTATTGTCTTATGATGTTCATAGTTTTTGTTCTACACTTTTTCATTGTGTGCTTGAAATAAAATAAACTAACCCTAAAAGATACAATTTGTGGTCAAAGTTTCTTTCAGAAAGGTTATTTGATCACTCACATGACAAATCACACAGGTGAAAAGTCTAGCTCACAAAAGACTGAAGTATAACCGTCTAAAGTTTTATTAATGGTGCTAATCCAATAGTTCACATGAAAACGTATGATTGATAAGAAAAAAAATCTTGTGAAAAATCAAAGATCAGGGCTGCACAGTGGCACAGTTGTGAGCACAATTGCCTTGCAGCAAAAAGGCCCAGGTTTGGATCCCAGCCTGGAGTTTTTCTTCATGGAGTTTGCATGATCTCCTTATGCATGTGTGGGTTCCTTCCACGTACTCCAGCTTCCTCCCACTGTCCAAAAACACGACTGTTAGGTTAATTAGTCTCCCTAAGGCCGGGCGTACACCGTGCGATTTTGGACCGTTTTTGAGCCGATTTGTCACTCGTGCGACTTTTGTCTGGATCGTGCCGACTTTTGGCTTAATTGTGCGTGTTGCATCGTGTAGTGCACAGTGGGTAACGACAGGCAATTTACACCTCACGACCAGCTCCCGATCGGTCAAACCTGTTTGAAATCCTAGTCGCCCCTCGTGAATGACTCGCACTGTGGAAGCAATGCTACGAGCTATTTCTCATACTGCGCATGCGTGTCACCATCGTTACCGCGGAAGTACTTCCGGTCTTTGACAAGCGGTGTTTCCACGCACAAAAAAAACGGCACAGGTTGCCAGGGCAGCGCGTTCGTCTTTGGAGCGCATCCTCGCAATTCTCAGGCGCGCATCTTCCCTCCCGTGTTTTTCTTCTGCTTCCGGGTCTGCCGTGTCGTGCAGTGAGAGCAGTCGGGTCGCATCTGAACAGTGGTTCGTACAGTGTGAGCACATGAGTCACGAGCTGTGAACTTTTAACCCCTGCAATTCACTCATACAGTGTGAGCCGGAGCTGAAGACCCGTGACTGAAAAATCGCACAGTGTACGCCTGGCTTAAATAGTACAAAGTAATCTGTCTGTGTGCGTGCTTGTGTATGTGTATCATTGTTTGTCTTGTCTGTCTCCGTGTTAACCAGTGATGGATTGGTGACCTATCCACAGCTTACCCATCCTCCCAATGACTGCTGGAGATAGGCACCAGCCTACCTGCAGTCATTTATGGCTAAACAGAGTAGATAATGATGGACGGAGGACAGAACCTAGTTTGGTGTCTGTAGTTCCCTAAAGAATGAAATACCCAAACCACTGAAAAATGTTTCAGAGCTAAATGACATCAAAGCTGTTTCTTTCATTTGACTTAAAGTCCAGGTTGCAGGTTAGAGACGGCCTTAAACCATAATTTAGAGAAATATTTTAGGAAGAGTTTCTGAATAAAGATGGACTAATATATACATTATTTTCGCTTTTAGAGTTGTTTTTGTCAGAATGCCACACCGCTAGTGGCGTGGATTAGCGGAGTCCTATCGGCTCGATCAATAGAAAACTATGGATTTTATTGCCAACCTTTAAACATTTCCAACGACACATATGATGAACTATAATCATACAGCTATGAACCTACTGCCCACCCCAGATAACAAAGGGAGACGAGGAGGAGAGCAGGAGAAGCATAAAAGCCGAAATCAAACCTATGCCAGCCGATGTTAACGTTTAGCCTCAGTACTACAAGTTAGCTTTACTGTTTCTTTTACAACCCACTTATCGCGTCAATTATATTGTATAGCAATATTTTAACAAAGCTGGTAATTAGCAGATGTTAGAGATAAAGACTTACAAAGAACAGATCCTGCCTGTGCAGAGCTGAGTTTCTAAAAGATGCTGCCGGTCGTGTCTCCCAGCCAGCTACCGCAGTTAGAAGCTGCCGCGGACAGAGGTCCCATGAAGCTGTAAGCACTGCACCACGCCGGCTGGTTAGTCTATGATCTTTGCTTCAGTATAAGCTCTGTCACGTCGCTGATATTTTAATCCTCTGGTCTGAAGGGAGCGCCATAAAGGCTTTTTCATAGCCAAGTCACAAGTTGATGGCAGTTTAGTTAAGCTGCATAAAATGCAGGCAGCCGGATAGATAAAATGGAATGGTAAATGGACTGAACTTATATAGCGCTTTTCTAGTCATACTGACCACTCAAAGCGCTTTACATTGAAGCCGCATTCACCCAATCACACTCGCATTCATACACCGACACCCAACATGGCTCGGTAGGACAAGGTTAAGTGCCTTGCCCAGGGGCACATCGACATGTGACTGGAGGAAGCTGGAATCGAACCTACGACCCTCCGATTGCAAGCCAACTACTCTACCACTGAGCCACAGTCGCCCACTAAGATAAGATAAGATACTGCCTGTTTTTTTTGAGTGGTTTGTTCTTTGGAAATGGGCTCCATGTCCTGATAGGCTGGTGTTTCTACAGCAAACACATTAATTTAGCATTTTAATTTAAATGATTACAATTGAATCAAAAGCTAATGAACACAATGCTTCTTGATAACACAACCGCAGGATCTGATAACTAGAAAATGAGAAGCTAGCGCAGAGCAATATGACCCCCCCCCACCCTAAATTACAAGTCAAGATTACAAAACTTTTAAATTAACATATTTGCAGTTATGCATAGTTAAATTTAAATTAATCCCAATAAATATTTAAAATAGTAATTTTTTCACAACCTTTTACATGCTTAAGCAAGTATTTAACCTGCAATCTGCACTTTAAGTTGACATCTCTTATGACTTTGATTATACTTTGACTTGGTATTTTTAAATTGCAGTATGGTTATCTAAAGTTATCTTAAACTCTAGAAGCTAAGAGTTTATAGATTTGAACTAGTTTTAAGTGCAAAATGTAAAAAATGTTTTTCTTCTGTTCTTGATGATACAGACCTTCTATTTTCCCTGCTAAAGTTTAGGAGAGTGTTTTTTTTCCCTTCTATTTTTATTCTACCATCTGCCATGGCTGTTTTTGATTGAACCAAATGGCAAAAAAATATATAATTGTTTAAGCTGATTGTAAAAAGAAGTTTATTCATAATATTTTTTAGATATGTGCATTTGCAATAATTTGGTCATACTATATGTATCACAATACAGGGAGGACAATAAAATATTGTGATTAGGAGTTTTACAATCTCAATTTTTTAAAATCCTTTTTTAAAATTTGAAATCAGTTTAAATCACAATCTCACACAACGAAATCCAAAAGAGGATCTTGTAATGCAATGACTGCAGATGTTAAGCACCAGCCTCCCCGCGACCATTTAAGAATAAGCAGAATAGATAATGATGGACGGAGGGCTGAAAGAACCTACTTAGGTGCCTGTACTTCCCTGAGTAGAGAAATACTTAAACCACTGAAAAATGTTTAAGAGCTAGATGACAAAGCTGTTTCTTTCATTTGACTTCAGCTGACATAACCGAAACATTAAAGATCAGGGCTGCACAGTGGGTAGCACCGTTGCCTTGCAGCAAAAAGGTCCAGGTTAGGCCATAAAGTGAATCCGATTTTAGTTTCATCTTGTTCCGACCTCTGGCATCTACAAACTGTTTACTTCGTAAAATACATACATTCAAACTGAGTTAAAAAGTAAAAGTTCTCCCTCTGTAATAGCGCAGTTTTTTTTATGATTGTTTTAATTCTGACTAATTTATTTATGTATCCGTTTTAAACCACTGCAGTGCCAGAGTTTAACCGATGTGATGACATACGCGGATATGGAGACAGCTGCGCTCATGATGAAAACTTCTTTAAAACCTTTTCAAAATTGAGTACACATAAATGTAGAATGTGTTACATGCATTTGATTTCCATGAAACATGAACACGAGATGGATTTCATACTCAGGCTATGGAGTACGTACGGGAACGCCGTAACTGATGGTGAGTTCGATCCTATGCAGTTGCAGTGTTACTCTTTCTGATTGAGTTAGAGATTTAATTGGATTGTTAGATGGTCCGGATTGGTGAAAAAATAAAAGACCCTTTGCATAAATGTTTATGTTGATAAAGAAAATGTTTTGCACAAGTGTGCCTAAGAACCACATACTTTTGAACGTATTTATTTTATGGAGTAAACAGTTTGTTGATGCCAGAGGTTTTAACGAGATACATTTTTTAAAGAAATTTTTGGGTTCCCTTTATGGCCTAGATCAGTCTGTGTTGCCCTGTGATTGGTGCCCTATCAGTAGTGTACCTATTTATTGATAAGGTTTTGATTTTATTTGTTCATCCGTCGCGCTACAGTGATTAGGTAGGTTTTAGCATATCCAGCCTTTCATTATAGGCCTACAGCAAAGTAGAAAGAGTTTGGCTTCATAAAATAATCCCCCAAACAGCTGTCAAAATTGACCAAACAAAATACATTTTAGTCTGTCACTAGTTGATATATATATATTCATCAGAAGCGAAAACATTTTTGTTTTTACAAAATATTTATTAGCGATGCATGCAATGATTACAGAATAACAAAAAAAATGCAAAGAATGGCAACATTACATTACACAAGACATTAAGTCTTTTTATTGAATTCAATACATCTATATTTGAAACTTGTTAGAAATATCCTCAATGTAGAGTGTTTGTGGGTTCAGGTCTAAGATGAGCGGACTGCTGGAAGAGGATGGGACAGTTTTTTTCATTTTTTCAAATGTGTTTGTTTTTGTTTCAAATAAAAATAAATTTATATTTACCCCACACCGGCTATTCTACTTGTTGCTCTTTATCTATAGTTCTACATTGTGATTTCCTATCCTGTTTGAGCACTGGTTATTAGAGGGTGACACGGGAATCAATTGTCGCTTCTGTCCCGATCCCAAAAAAAGATTAATTAGATTAAAAAATTATTAGATTAATAATTTTCCTCCTGTGAAGGAGAAACCCAAAACCCGGTGAGGGAGATTTCCTCCTTTATAATTATATTTTCATTAATTTTGTCTCTATTTTCTCAATTTCCTTAATTTCAAGACTACCCCCGATCGGGAAATCCCATTTATTGATCAAATAGTGAACAAATTCTAAACACTCATTGCCGTACTTAACTCTCATCGAACGACAAACAGCGCTGTTGGGAGCCGATTGACTGGATTTTGCTGATCCCATTCTGTAAACCGTATAAAACCCAGCAAAAAAACTTGTTAATTAAATCTTTTTATGTGAAATAATATTAAAATGCGGCACAGCATTTTACACTGAACAATTTTTACACTTCGCCAGATTAACGAAAATATAATTAGAAAAGAGGACATCTCTCTCACCGGGTTTTGGGTTTCTCCAGGCGGCGGATCTGGGTTCCAAGAGAGAACCAAGTAGTGTGGCCAACCCGGGATCTCCCATCTTCGGAGAAGCGGGGATTTGGTCCTCCTTGGACCTCCATACGCAAGCTGGTTTGACAGCTTTAAGAACAGCTAGATTTAAACAAAACCAGTTGAGACATTTTTCTTCCTGAGCGCTGGGTTTGTTTTCTTATATGCAACTAGACATGAATCAGCATGGGATTGTTAAGTCAGTGTCTGAATACAGTCTTAGCACCCAGCTTTATAGAATTTGGCATTACTATCTGTCTACTGATCTCATCACAAGCCTAACTGCTCCCTGTGATAATTTCTCTGTTTCCTTGTTGATCTGTGAATCTGCTGAACCATGAAACAAGATTAAATCACCCTCTATTACTTAAACACACCATATTACTATTAAACATAGAACACCTTGAGAGTGTTAACAGATTTCCCCCCTAAGTGGATTATCTCCCTTTCACATCTTTTCCTTCCTTCTATGTTTGATTGTTTAATTTTGAATAGCATCGTGTTCAGTCCAGAATATGCGGAATCTGACAGATCCAGTTGAAGTCTTGCCTAGTTTCACGACTCTGTTTTTTTTATTCCACTTCCATTGTCAAATAGGGCTAGTACCCTAGTAGCTTCAACTTTCCCCAAATATGTCCCTTTTCCACTTGGGCCGGTACGGAACAGATCGCTTTGGAATGGTTCTGACGTGTTTCCATTTCCTCTGTCCATTCAGACCGGACCCCTTTTTTGGACTACCTCTGCCTTGGTTCGAAGGGTCCTGAACCGACCCAACACGCCCACCTATGGACTGATTGGTCCGGTAAAGAGATGTCAGTCGAACACCTACCTATGTAGTGTTAGCCAGTGATTGGCCGGATAGTGTGCATGTGAAGTGATGTCACAGAATTGCGCAAATATGTCCCTTTTCCACTTGGGTCGGTACGGAACAGATCGCTTTGGAATGGTTCTGACGTGTTTCCATTTCCTCTGTCCATTCAGACCGGACCCCTTTTTTGGACTACCTCTGCCTTGGTTCGAAGGGTCCTGAACCGACCCAACACGCCCACCTATGGACTGATTGGTCCGGTAAAGAGATGTCAGTCGAACACCTACATATGTAGTGTTAGCCAGTGATTGGCCGGATAGTGTGCATGTGAAGTGATGTCACAGAATTGCGCAAATATGTCCCTTTTCCACTTGGGTCGGTACGGAACAGATCGCTTTGGAATGGTTCTGACGTGTTTCCATTTCCTCTGTCCATTCAGACCGGACCCCTTTTTTGGACTACCTCTGCCTTGGTTCGAAGGGTCCTGAACCGACCCAACACGCCCACCTATGGACTGATTGGTCCGGTAAAGAGATGTCAGTCGAACACCTACATATGTAGTGTTAGCCAGTGATTGGCCGGATAGTGTGCATGTGAAGTGATGTCACAGAATTGCGCAAATATGTCCCTTTTCCACTTGGGTCGGTACGGAACAGATCGCTTTGGAATGGTTCTGACGTGTTTCCATTTCCTCTGTCCATTCAGACCGGACCCCTTTTTTGGACTACCTCTGCCTTGGTTCGAAGGGTCCTGAACCGACCCGTCCACCTATGGACTGATTGGTCCGGTAAAGAGATGTCAGTCGAACACCTACATATGTAGTGTTAGCCAGTGATTGGCCGGATAGTGTGCATGTGAAGTGATGTCACAGAATTGCGCCAAAGTATGGGCAAGTGATCCCGGAGCTCTCCGACGGCATGGCGAGCCAAGGCTTCACGCACACTTCCAAGCAGTGCCACGACAAGCTGAAAAAGCTGAGTTGTGATTACAGCACCATTAAAGATCACAACGGCCAGAGTGGGGCAAGCCATCAAACCTGGAAGTGGTTCCCAGAAATGGAGGCCATCTATGGGGAAAGGCTACAGCATCGACATCCGTTATTTCATACAACGGTGAGTTGTGACTTGTTTTAAGCCCTTTAATAGTTGCTGCAGCTCATGAAAAAGCTCTCGTAAGAGCTCGGCTGGGTGTGTGTAGTCGTGCCCTTGTTTAATGTGTAGATGGGTTAGCTTTTTTTGTATCTTGCTTTTTAAAAAAAAATCTTTATTAAACAACAAGGCAATTAGCAGAATAAAAGCTGGGCTTTAAAATCTACATTTTTCCAATGCATTGTTATACAATGTTAACTCGTTTTTGAAAGCTTCAACAATAGGGGATATTTTCAGAAGCTGGCATTTGTGAATACAAAAATTTTGTCATTAAGAGGATATTGATTCCAAATTCTGTAGATTTATCTTCCAGCTGGATTTGATAACATAAGTAATAACTCGACAAAAAGTTTTACAGGCTAACCAATTCTGGAGAGTTGACCACACAACTTGGTGCGAGTGCATAAAAAGAAGATATGTTCCAAAGTTTCAATTTGAGAACGACACGTATTGGTACCAATATTGAATCTATTGTGTAGGAAATCATTAAAAGGATAGATGTCATTCAGTAGTTTCAATGGAATTTCCTTAACACAATTTTATTCAGACTCAAACCCAAGGCTTTTGAAAACGGCGAAGTCTCAGACAAGTCAAGAAGAATTTTTGAAATGTCTTTTGGGAAAAGAGTAGCGTCATCTGCTAGCTGGCTAATTATCGGCATCTTGCAGGTTTACCATCAAATTTCCTCATTTTCAATCATAGTCCAGTTGGGGCTCAATAAGCGACATCACCCAAGTCTGTTCTTTCTCTGAAAGTGCAGTGATAAGTAGCAGCATATATTTTGACCTGTGTTTTATCCCTTGTCATCTAACTGGCCTCGCCAAGCTAAAACTTGTAACACTGTTCAAAGTTAATACGTTTTTTATCACTATTTGTGAGCAAATAATACTAATCATCTTGACAAACAATATTAATGTTTACATGCCATGTGCTGCTCCAAACACTAGCTAAATGGGATGTCATTGCTACCTTTAGCTCTTTAGCATAAAACTGATTAGAACCAACTGAACAAACCAGCAAAAGGTATTATTAACCCGTTAGATTTTAGAGCTAAGGTGCATAAAATTTTCTTCTTTAGGGTACAAATAATCCTTCATCAGCTGCTATCTTATAAAACACACATTAGTGGAATATTCAGGAATCAGACAGCTCAAAAACAAAAATAAATTAAATCTAAAGCATATATGGAAATTAGATTAAGATTTAAATTAAAATCCTAATGGCAAATACTATCACAGCTACTTTGATGATGGAGAGGACAAGCAAGAAACAATGTCAGAAAAAAATCTGAACTTTATTTGAAGGACAGATTTGCTTTAAAACTACTGTTCAAACAGGTGCAGCATAAGAGCATCACGCTTAGCTTGTCTCCCCTCATTCCCAGTATAAGGTTTTCAGCAACAGTATTGGGAGCAGTCTCCGGGTCAGTCCATGCGTTTTCTTGTTTCTCCCTGGCTCTAAGTGATTATGAAGGGCACAGCAGGTCAGAACCATGGACTGCACACTATCAATGTCAAAGTCATTCCTTTTTAGAAGGCAGTGCCACCTTCCCTTTAGTCTGCAGAGACCCTTCCCAACAACACGGGCACGACCGAACTTATGGTTAAAGTTAAGTTGCCTCTCCATCAGTCGCTCCCGTGTCACTGAATGGTTTTACAAGCCAGTCCTTCAATGGGTAAGCAGAGTCACCCAAGATGTTCTAGCCTATGTCCACATCTCCAGTCGTGACTTTCCACAAGGCAAGAGCCACTCTCTTGGCAGGGGAACCGACTCACGGAATGATGTGTCCGTCCGCTGCATTTCCGGGCACAGTTTGTTGCACAGGTGTGTGAGTGTTGATTGAGACATCCTGAAGTTCTCCAACCACAGCTTTTCAGTGAAGCCGGTAACAATGGAATCCCCCCACTGAGATGTTTGATTGAGGGTCTAGACTGCTCGTCTATGGCGGCAACACTGTTCCAACAGAGCCATCTAACAAAAAAAGAGATTTATTTTAACATCCAACGGTGATAACTTGCGGCTATCAATATGTTGCATGTAACGGAGATTGGTCTATCTGTGTGATGCTCAGATCAGAAAAACACCTCAAATGATTGCTGATGTGCATGTTAAGACTGAACTGTAGCAAACTATAAAATTTTTTACCAGTGGTTACTTGTCAGCTTCATCAGCCTGTTATTTTCAGTGTTGGGAGTAATGCATTACAAAAGTAATTAGTTACAGGAATATATTACTTTTTTCAGTAACTGAGTAATGTAATGCATTACTTACAAAATATACAGCAATAAATTATTAGTTAAAATGTCAGTAACTCAAGTTACAATGGCGTTTTAAAAAAAAATTTCTGGCCAACTAATGAAACAGACCAAATCAAGTTGGATACCATAGAACAAGATCCACTTCCTGTTGCTTAAAACTAAAACATCAGAGAATCAGGACGGCTGAGGAAAAGATCCGACTGTACATTTAAACATTATTCACACTGTTTTCCTAACCATCTGCTGTAAGACTTCAGCCATCTAAGTCTCATCTTTGTCAACCATCTTTGTGATGAGCACTTTCTGCGCCTTCTTTTGATTGGATTTAACAAACATTACCATGAAACAGAAGGCATGCAAAGGAGCTAGAGACTTAATTTTCTAAATATTATTATTATTATTATTTTATTTTTTAAATAAAATACAGTATTTGTGGTGTGACACTTGTGTAAAATGTACATTGAAGTTACAGTGGTTAGAAGTCGTGTTAGATATTTACGATGTTTTGCCAAAAGTAACTTAAAGTAATGTAACTCAGTTACATTTTTAAGACAGTAATATGTAATGCAAACAAAACAAAAAACTTGTTCTCCCCACATACATATATACTCAATGGCTACTTTATTAGGCAAACCTGTCCAACTGCTTGTTAACACAAATTTCTAGTCAGCCAATCACATGGCAACAACTCAATGCATTTAATCTGCTGCAGTTCAAACTGAGCATCAGAATGGGGAAGAAAGTTGCATGGTTGTTGGTGCCAGATGGGCTGGTCCGAGAATTTCAGAAACTGCTGATCTACTGGGATGTTCACACACAATCATCTCTTGTTTACATAGAATTGTCTGAAAAAGGGAAAATATCTAGTGACTCAAACAACCACAACCAAGGAATGCAGAAGAGTATCAATTAACGCACAACACGCCAAACCTTGAGGCAGATACGCTACAGCAGCAGAAGACCTCACGAGGATATTTTCTTGGCACACTTTGGGCCCCTTAGTACCGATTGATTATTGTTGCCATGCCACAGCTTACCTGAGTATTGTTGCTGACCAAGTCCATCCCTTTGTGACCACAGTGTACCCATCTTCTGATGGCTACTTCCAGCAGGTCATGAATCTCGAATCATCTCAGGCTGGTTGCTTGAACATGACGATGAGTTCACTGTACTCAAATGGCCCCCACAGTCACCAGATCTGAATCCAACAGGGCACCTTTGGGATGTGGTGGAGCAGGATATTTGCATCATGAATGTGAAGCTGACAAATCTGCTGCTTCTGCGTGATGCTATCATGTCAGTTTGGACCAAAATCTCTGAAAACTGTTTCCAGTAGGGCTGGGACGGTAAAATAAGTTGATGCGAAAAATGCGCGTTGATGCGTAATATATTATATTGTTATTTGGTCACGGTAAACATGTTTGTTGACAAAGGTAATGCACGACTACCTACCCGCAAACGTAGGCTTCGTGGACATTAATACAACATTGCTTAAGTGCTTGCAAAAGCAAACCGACAACTAATAACTTGTCACGTTTAATAATGCCTCATCCTGTTTGAATAGTATTTTTTTACTTCATGCTTCTCCAGTTTGTCGGATTCAAAGTTCCCATCTAAAAACTAGAAAAATGTGCAGCATTTTATTGCAATGCACAGCGCCTCTCACTTTTGCAAATCTTATGTCAGAAACAAGCGAAAATGAGGCAAAATAAAAAAAAAAAATTAAGAGCACTTTTTTTACATCAAGTGAATGTTACATTTTTTTGTGATATTTTTTGGGGGTATTTTCTCTTTTATTCATATGATTTCTTTGCAATACATTTAACTTCTTGCTCTAACATAAGATTGTACTTTTTATTTTGGATTTTTTTTACAATTAAAATGTGTTCAAATGAAGAAATGTGTTCATTTCATGGGAATACATAAATTAATAAATGTCAAATGTGTATATAAATCCAATAATGGATAAATAATCTATAATCAAATCGAATCAAAATCAAACTGAAAACATAATCGCATTAATCGATGCATCAAACAATAGCTAGATTCACCAATTACAAAAATAATTGTTTTTTGCCCAGCCCTAGTTTCCAGTACCTTGCTATTAAGTAGGGCTGGGTGATTATAAAAATAAAGTAATCATGATTTTCACTATATTGAAGGAATCTCTATTTTATTTGATTGAGTCTAATCAAAGCGACAAGAATAAAAACAATTTTATGCGGTTGTACGGCAGAGTTATGGGTTGTAGAAGTTTTCCATTGTACGTTATAGTTTGTGTTCCAAATGTAACCATGCACCTTAGTCATCTTTTCAGTTATGCTGTTGTCAGTGTGGCATGCTCCATCCCAAATCCAACACCCTGAGACATAACAGCAGGGTGTAAAATGCTGGCAGGGAAAGCATATATGAAACATCATAACTAAGGGGCTGGCATTGTATACAGAAACATCTGTGCACAGTACGGGCTGGAAACCCTAAGGTCGAAGTAGGAAAGACCTCCAAAGGTGGTGGAGAATGGCTGAGCAAAGACCCTGTGGGGCTTTCAGATTCAGACAGACTGGATGGTAAACCAACCGGACATTGTGCTGATTGATAAAATAAAAATCATAGGTGATTGCGCAGATTTCTTTGTCGTTTCAACTTCCTTTGTAATTGAAAAATACAGGCTGAAAACAAACGACATACACCTGCCAGTTCCACTACTCTTGCTGACAAGATTTAGCATCTCATTTGGGTAAACTGAATCTTAATTAGACTGACAAAACACTGACCACAAAATAAAATGCTGCCATAATGGACACATTTTAATGCAATCACAAAATACACTTAATTCTTTAAGATGTCTGTAAATATTACAAAACACGTATAGACACAATTCATATCGAGCAATATGAAGAAATTTGTTTTTCCTATCTTTATTCAAATAATTGTACTTTTTTCATTTCGTTTGATTCATGATAAAAGTAAAAATATGTATGAGAAAAAAAAAGCAGAAAAAATAAATTAAGGCAGGAAAATAAAAGGTTTATCTTAATTTTATTTGGTAAGATCGAACATTTGTAGAATCAAGTACAGAAGAAATATAAACTGATTTTTAAAAAAAACAGTTGCACCAAACCCAACTCATCTCCCATCCACATACACATAAAAGCAAAAATAAAAGCAACAACGGGCTGAGTACAGATGAGCCAGGAAACACCATCATGGGAGCCATCTGCATCGGCAGATCAACAGCAGCAGCCAAGGCACCGACCCAGGGCGCCCAGAGGAGGGAGGGCTGGTACCCCGACCTCCACCCAAGCGCTACCTGGGGAGCTCCCATGCAGCTACAGCCGACCACCGCCCCTGATTTACAGGACTACCACAGAGGAAACACTAGAAGGATGATTAAAATAAGTTAAATTATTAAAATAAAAAGTAGAAAATGAGATTAAGTAGTAAAACACTGATATAAATGTTAAGACTGATAGCACTTTAAGTTATAAAGTGTAAAACAATGATACGATATGATCAATAAAAAAAGAAAAGCAGATAACTAATAAATAACCAGTTAAAAGCTAAACTAAAAATTCAATCAAATAATACATGCAGAGCGATTAAAACAGATATTAATAAATAATAATCAGTTAAAAGCTCGGCTAAAAGGGTAAGTCTTGAGCCTGTTCTTTAAAAACATGATAGTCCTCTACTGCCCTAACGTCCTCCAGCCGCCTGTTCCAGAGGTGAGGGCAATAATAATTGAAGGATCGCCATGAGTGCATGTCCTGACTTTGGGTATTACAAGGAGACGGCTATCAGAGGAACGCAGAGTCCGTGAGGGTTCATATGGTAAAAGCAATTCTGAAATATAAGAAGGTCCAAGACCCTTAAGGCACTTAAAAACCATTAAAAGAACCTTAAAATCAATCCTAAAACATACGGGGAGCCAATGCAGGGATTTTAAGACCGGTGTAATGTGCTCCCTCCTCCTGGTCTTCGTCAGGACATGAGCTGACAAGATTGTTAAAGCTGTAAACTTGAGGTAGTCTTTTTGGGAAGACCAGAAAGCAGGGCATTACAATAATCGATTCTACTGGTGATAAAAGCATGCATTAGCATCTCTGTATTGGCCCGAGAGAGAATGGGGCGGATTCTGGCGATGTTCTTTAGGTGATAAAAACCTATTATAGTAATATTTTAAATTTTTGGGATAAAATTCATTCATATATGTGGCTTTTTATTAAGTCAAAGTATGTTTAAACTCAGTAATTTCATCTTTTAATCAAATAACAGGAACAACTTTGATGTAGCTTTACTCTTGAGACACATTTGGCTGTTGTTTGCAAAAAGTGAAAACTTTAAACTGAAACCAAAATAAATTCTTAGGTGGCTCGATCTTTTATATCTCATGTGGCTTTGTTTTTTTTAATTCAACTGGATTAGCACCATCAATAAAACTTCAGATTAACAGTTTTTCACACGGTACATGAATAAGGCTTTTCAACTGTGGGGGTTCTTGTGTGTTCATTCAATGAATATTTTGTTTTGAAAGTCTTTTCACAGGTATTACAGGGAAACGGCCTTTCACCTGTGTGATGTGTCATGTGATTACTCAAACTGTGACTGTAACACCTTTGCCAGAAAGTGTACAAGAGATAGGCTTCTTACCAGTGTGAATTCTCATGTGAATGGTCAAAATACCTTTCTGAGTAAAACTTTTGCCACAAACTGTACAAGAGTAAGGCTTCTCACCAGTGTGAATTCTCATGTGAATGGTTAAAATACCTTTCCGAGTAAAACTTTTGCCACAAATTGTGCAAGAGTAAGGCTTCTTACCGGTGTGTATTCTCATGTGATATGTCAAATGGCCTTTCTGAGTAAAAGCTTTGAAACAAATTGCACAAGAGAAAGGCTTCTCACCTGTGTGAATTTTCATGTGGTAAGTCAAATTACAACTCCGAGTAAAACCTTTGCCACAAATTGTACAAGAGAAGGGCTTCTCACCTGTGTGAATTCTCAAGTGAGAAGTCAAATTGGACATCTGACTAAAACCTTTGCCACAAATTATACAGGAGAAAGGCTTCTCACCTGTGTGAATTCTGACGTGCCTATCAAAATGAGATTTCCTTGTGAAGCTTTTTTCACAGTTAAGACATCTGAAGCACTTCTCACCTGTGTGACTTTTCAAGTGTAATATCAAGTTACTTTTTTCAGTAAAAACATCACCACACATTTGACAAGAATACAAACAGTTTTCAGTTTGAATGTTCTTTCTCTTTGGTTCTGAATTCTTACACTTTGTAGTTTTTTTATGCATCTTATCTTCTGGCCCTTTGTCTTGATTTGAGTCTTTATGATGGTTTCCTTCTTCTCGTTTCTCAGCTTCATTGGAGTTCTGAGAGATGACTTGGTTCCTGATTGGTTCTGGTTTGATGTGGCACTTTTCCACAACAGTAGGAGTCACCATGAATCCATCTTCTGTCTCCTGCTTCAATACAAGCTGGTCTTTTTGTTCATGTATGCAGAGCTCCAATGGCTCCTCTTTTATCCAGGGATGTTCTGGCTCTTGCCGTTCTTCTTTCACCTGAAGAGTTTTTGGTTCCTTCTGGTTCAAACTAGAACCACTCTCCTTTTTATGGAGCTTCTGGTCAGAGAAATCCTCTTCTTTCCACAAATAATCCAGTAGATGGTCTGAAAAAGCAAACAAAGAAGGTATTCAAATATCAAAACTGTATTTCAGTCCAACAGTCTTCGAAGGAAAACATCTATACTTTATCCTAAATAGATGTTAAATCTAGAAAAAAAATTATATATAAATTAATATAAATATATTAAAAATATGTCTGTGGTTGTGGAGTGAGTGCGTGTACAGTTGTGTGCTTCACATGGACCATGCTTTCATGAAAACTTAAAGCTGCTTCTCCGTGCTTGATTCTTGTTCTAGGGATGTTTAGTTAACTAGAGTTGGAGGACCTGATATGATTAATTACTATTATTGACTGTCAATCGTTAAATGTTTTAAATTTTCCTAAATTTACATAACTATTCCCTTTTGCTCTAATCAACAAATGTTTTGTTTTTCTTTTAATTACTGTTATTGGTATAAATGTCCGTTTATGCTTTATTTTATTGATTCTGTTTTAATCTTCTTGTAATCATGTAAATCACTTTGAATTGCCTTGTGTTGAAAGTGTGTGTATACATTTAATTGCCTTGCCTTGTGTGGTCTGCTGGGTTGGTACGGTGACGACATATCTTCAAGATACTTTGGTGCTAAACCATTTAGTAATTTATAAAGTAGTAGAAGTATTTTGAAGTCTATTCTATGAGCTGCAGGAAGCCAGTGTAAGGACTTTAGAACTGGGGTGATGTGCTCTACTTTCTTGGTTGTAGTGAGGACGAGAGCAGCAGCATTCTGGATCAGCTGCAGCTGTCCAATAGACTTTTTAGGTAGACCTGCGAGGACGCTGTTGCAATAATCAAGCCGACAAAAGATAAATGTATGAACGAGTTTTTCAAGGTCCTTTTGTGAAATTAGTCCTTTATTCCCAGAGATGTTCTTCAGGTGATAGAAGGCTGTCCTTGGTATTGCCTTTATGTCTAGCTGTGCAGATTTTTTATCATCTGCATAGTAATGGAAAATGTATCTTATTGGATATTATAATCTGGGAAAGTAGGAGCATGTAGATATTAAATAGAAAAGGCCCCAAGATGGAGCCTTGGGAACCCCCACCTGTGATTTCTGTTCAGTTTAATGAAAAGTTTCCCACTGAAAAAAAAGAAATCCCTGTTCTTCAGGTAGGACTCAAACCAGCCAAGTACTGTACCAGAGTCCAACTCAGCTCTTCAGTCGGTCTAGTAGTATTTTTGATCAACAGTGTAAAACGCTAGACTGAGGTCCAACAGAACCAGCACTGTGGTTCTACCACAGTCTGTATTAATGCGAAAGTCATTGCAAACGTTGACGAGGGCAGTCTCAGTGGTGTGAGGAGATCGGAAACCAAACTGATAAGTATGAAAGCAGTTGGTCATTGTTAGGAAACTAAACCCTTAAACTTTATCAAACATTAGGTCCTTATCAAAAGCACTTCTAAGCGTTTATCCCTTTATGTTCAGATAACGCTGGTTTTGCGTGAGGACGTGTTTGTCTCCACAGAATATTTTTAAATTGTGGATCTCAAGGAAATTTCAATCTAACGCAACTGGACTTGGTAATTTGTCTTGGAAGACGTTTCACCTCTTATCCAAGAGGCTTCATCAGTTCATGCTCGCCGCTGACCAGGCTGGAGTCCCAACAGTAGGCTGACTGAACAGCCTCTTTTATCCAGACTTGCCAGCTTTGTGTGTTCTGTCTGGGGCATTCATAGATCGATATAAATGTCCATGTTTTTATATTTATCGCAGCTTTTCGCTTATGTCACCAGCACCTGGATGGTGGCTGGTTCTGTTTAAAGCAAACAGCGTAGCAATGATTTTGGAAGAGTGCACATAGCTGGCTAATTTATTTCTGTTTATGGCAGCAGCCCAATACCACGTTGATCTCATGGATGCAAAAACTATAAAAAGGCTGAGCAAAGTGAGAGTTTATTAAATGGAAAATGTTATTAATTACTTATATTGATATCTGTAACATTAACAGTAGTGATTGTGATCTTATTTCCCTTAGCACTTCATGTTTTTTTTTAAATTATTTAATAAATGTTAAATAAGTGATCATTTTAACTGTCAGTATCTTAGATATCACATAATACTTTGAAAAAAAGCTTCCAGCTGGAAGCTCATAATGTATATATTTGAGCATCTTCTGTGATAGGATACAATTTATGGGTTATCCGATTAGTCTAACTAATCAGCAAAACAATAGACGATTAGTTGATTATCAAAATAATAGTTTGTGGCAGCCCCAAATGGATCAGTCCAAAAATTAAGTGTACAGTCTGGTAATTAGTAATTTCTAACTAGGATAGACTCATTTGTGCTGCAATTGTTTCCAAGACTTCATTGTTTTCATAGTGGTCCTAATCTCCATTTCTAATTTCAGCTAGAGATTCTGTGACCAAAACGAGGTGGTTTACAACTGGGATGTCTCAGGTACTCACAGGAAAGAATTCAATTATTTATTTTCATTATATTCATTAATATTGTAAGTGCATTTTTTATACATTTTTGTAAACATTTTTTTTCTATATGCCCTTTTACAAAATGTCTGTGCCTGTGATGACTGTTTTACTCCCCACAGTATCATTTTACCCTCTCTCCACCCCATTTTATGTTAAGAAATGCACCCTCATAAAAGAAAGTAAACTGACGCCATGCCTTTTCAGCTGCTAGAGTAAGAGTCAAGTTATCACACATATAGCAGTATATCAGGATATATTTAAAAAGAGGTTTGATATTGTACCTTCACTGTTATAGCAGTATTATAGTTGTACAAAGATTGTTTTCTGTCAAAATACCACCCGATTTCCTCTGCTTGTCAAGCAATACAACTAAAACAGAAGTTATTCTCTACTTCAGCTCACACACTGCTATTTTAAGCACCAATATCAGTTTAAAAGTCCAAAGTCTCACAGTCAAGCTGTATTCACAATCCATTTAGCCTACTGGTGTATGAAATTAATCTGTAATAAGATATTCTGATAAACTAAGGTAAAATACTGTTATATATCGAATATCCCAAGCTATGGAGAAGTGCTATTTTCTACAATTGTACCTTATATTCCATACATTTGGCTTTTATGTAACATTAATTCAATTCCATTCAGTATATTTATGTAGTGCAAATTCACAACACATGTAATCTCAAGGCACTTTACAACAAAAGCCATTTCAATACAATTATACAAACATTCCAATCAGTTAAAATAACCTAATTACTCTGATACATTTTTAGTTACCACTTAAAATCATTCTAGTTAATGAAAAACTATGGTTTTCCATTAAACTCAGAAAACCCAGGAAGGAAAAGGAGGATACCTTTAAATGCAGGAACAGAACCATTTTACGAAGAAGCCAAGTACAGACTCAATAAACAGCTGAGAAATTACACGTTCTTGTCCTCTAAGAAGCTTCAAGAGGAATTCTCAGCTAACAACTCTGTTTTTGTAGAAAAGTCTTAAGCAAACGATAAGCTGCAGCTTACCAACACACTGAATGAGTTCTACTATCGCTTTGATATGGCACCAGTAAGCCCAGACACCGCCAGGATCCCCCTCGGCTCAGATGTTTACACCCCCCCCCCAACTATCGCTCTATAGACCCCTTTACACCACAACCTTGGCTCTACTGATTCTGAAAGAGGATATAAATAGGATCTTTAAGGGTGCGTTTACACCAGTACTGTTTAGTCCGCTTGAAACAAACTCGAGTTCGTTTGCCCGGAAAGTCCGGTTCATTAGGGGAGATGTGAATAGGCAATCAAAATTGGTTTGGACCAAACAAATGAACTATTGTCCACCTAAAAACGTCGGTCTTGGTTTGATTGTATTTGTGAATGGTAAACGGACCAATAATAATACACATTTGCACCACAGCAGGATCGTTAAAGGAAAATTCCTGTTTTTTTCCCCAAAAGTCTGAAAATGGTTTCCCCATCTTTCACACACTGACTTCACTGCTCCAACCCGCGTCTGTGCAAACATGAACCATGTTGTCAGCAGTAGCAAGTTCTGTCAAACCGACCCCCGTAGAGCCCAGCGGGAAAGTCCTGCTCAGACTACAACTGGGAAGGTGCACGGCAGTGACGTCATTGAAATCGTGTCATAGTGTAGTTGTGTTATTGCCTCTAAATTACCCCAGAACCAAACAAAGAAACACTTCCGAGACGTTCTGAACTCCGATGGGAGTAGTGCTAACGTTTAATAACAAAACATGGCTAAACAAAAGGGCAGATAATGCCTTATACAGGCGGATATCCCATTATATGGATGTATGCCCGTCGCGACTCGACGGCTCCAAGTAGCTCCAAACTTGTCTGGGTCAAAACACACTATAGAGATGATATAGAGAGCTCTCATCCTGTCTACTCGCACTTGGAAACAGGAAGAGGAAATATATTTAACGAATGTGAAGAATCGATAAATACGTGTTGGCCTATTTCAGCAGTTTATCTACACTACTCTCTACTATCATACACTCACTCTCTGGCTATTTGTGTGTCTCGACAACAGATAAATTACAGAAGTGTACAAACTTCCAGGTAAAAAAAGCATTGCGTGAATATTTTTATGAGGTTATTTACTTACCCTTGATGAAAAAAAAATACACTACCGTTCAAAAGTTTGGGGTCACATTGAAATGTCCTTATTTTTGAAGGAAAAGCACTGTATTTTTCACTGAAGATAACTTTAAACTAGTCTTAACTTTAAAGAAACACACGCTATACATTGCTAATGTGGTAAATGACTATTCTAGCTGCAAATGTTTGGTTTTTGGTGCAATATCTACATAGGTGTATAGAGGCCCATTTCCAGCAACTATCACTCCAGTGTTCTAATGGTACAATGTGTTTGCTCATTGGCTCAGAAGGCTAATTGATGATTAGAAAACCCTTGTGCAATCATGTTCACACATCTGAAAACAGTTTAGCTCGGTACAGAAGCTACAAAACTGACCTTCCTTTGAGCAGATTGAGTTTCTGGAGCATCACATTTGTGGGGTCAATTAAACGCTCAAAATGGCCAGAAAAAGAGAACTTTCATCTGAAACTCGACAGTCTATTCTTGTTCTTAGAAATGAAGGCTATTCCATGCGAGAAATTGCTAAGAAATTGAAGATTTCCTACAACGGTGTGTACTACTCCCTTCAGAGGACAGCACAAACAGGCTCTAACCAGAGTAGAAAAAGAAGTGGGAGGCCGCGTTGCACAACTGAGCAAGAAGATAAGTACATTAGAGTCTCTAGTTTGAGAAACAGACGCCTCACAGGTCCCCAACTGGCATCTTCATTAAATAGTACCCGCAAAACACCAGTGTCAACATCTACAGTGAAGAGGCGGCTGCGGGATTCTGGGCTTCAGGGCAGAGTGGCAAAGAAAAAGCCATATCTGAGACTGGCCAATAAAAGAAAAAGATTAAGATGGGCAAAAGAACACAGACATTGGACAGAGGAAGACTGGAAAAAAGTGCTGTGGACGGATGAATCCAAGTTTGAGGTGTTTGGATCACAAAGAAGAACGTTTGTGAGACGCAGAACAACTGAAAAGATGCTGGAAGAATGCCTGACACCATCTGTTAAGCATGGTGGAGGTAATGTGATGGTCTGGGGTTGCTTTGGTGCTGGTAAGGTGGGAGATTTGTACAGGGTAAAAGGGATTCTGAATAAGGAAGGCTATCACTCCATTTTGCAACGCCATGCCATACCCAGTGGACAGCGCTTGATTGGAGCCAATTTCATCCTACAACAGGACAATGACCCAAAACACACCTCGAAATTGTGCAAGAACTATTTAGAGAAGAAGCAGGCAGCTGGTATTCTATCGGTAATGGAGTGGCCAGCGCAGTCACCAGATTTGAACCCCGTTGAGCTGTTGTGGGAGCAGCTTGACCGTATGGTACGCAAGAAGTGCCCATCCAACCAATCCAAATTGTGGGAGCTGCTTCTAGAAGCGTGGGGTGCAATTTCTCCAGATTACCTCAACAAATTAACAGCTAGAATGCCAAAGGTCTGCAATGCTGTAATTGCTGCAAATGGAGGATTCTTTGATGAAAGCAAAGTTTGATGTAAAAACAATCTTATTTCAAATAAAAATCATTATTTCTAACCTTGTCAATGTCTTGACTCTATTTGTTATTCATTTCACAACGTATGGTGGTGAATAAGTGTGACTTTTCATGGAAACCACAAAATTGTTTGGGTGACCCCAAACTTTTGAACTGTAGTGTAGCTCTGCATAAACAACTGCTGAGGAGCAGTTCTGTTGACCGCCGCAGAGAAATACGGGTCTAGTGTGAGTGTGTGAGAAGCAGTGGATAGAGCGTGATTTTCCCGATGTGTGAAAAAGGCGTAATATGGCCTCTTTTTCTTTTTTTTTCTCTTTTAGGTTAGAAAGATTTTGCTATCGGCCTAGAACAATCTAGTCCAGGTTTCAAAAGTTTTAAATTTGCAATCTTCAAATGAGAACAGATTACAAATGTGGAGTTTTTTAGCCCTTATTCACTAAACTTTATCAGCTAAATGTTTAATTACTGTGGATTTAATATTAATCACTGTCAGTCTGCTGTAACACTAAGTAAACGGTATGAACATGACTAGAATACTGTGACGTTCCATGTCCCAAAAACAAGATTATGTCGCTAGAAACTGGCATAGCAAGACCTCCCGCCACTGACACTCCTCTGTAGGTGGTGGGCCCATGTTTCTTGGAGCTTTAACGTTGTGGAACAAAATGTCTCCCAGAAATTAGTCTACTATTATCTACAAAATTATTGGACTTACGAGGTTTAATTACCGCTTACGACTTGCATTGATTTAGCACACCTACACATGTTAGAAAATGTTTAATTCCCACATTAACTCTGTCCAAGGTTGCTTTCATGAGAATGTATTACTCCAATATTACCAAATCTTTTGTCTTAAGCCTGATTTATGCTTCTGCATCGACGCAAGGGTTCTCCATCACCTACGCAAGGACGCACGGAGTAGAGGCCCACATTTTAACTATCAGTCTTCGTCGACGGATGGCGTTTGCATCTGATTGGTCAGTTTCAGTAGCAGCTAGAAATCGCATCACCAGAACGGGGCTCTATAGTCGCTGTAATCAGTAGTTAATGCAGCGTTTGGCCACTATATGCTTTATATTAAAAGGATAATTTATCTAATCTGTTCCTTTGGACGCCATGAAAACTTAGCACCCCCTGCTGTCGTGGTCGAGCAACATTGAAAAAACAATACCGTCAACACGTCTGCGTCTGAGTGCAAATTTGCGGTCGGAGAAGCATAAACTAGGCTTTAGACAATAGACATTCAATTTCCAATGCAGCAGAAATCTAACACTGAATCAAGTTGTAGCTTTGGCCACTGGCATGTTTTGGTCTTAGGCTCAGAGACCCAGATTCAACACTGAGAAATTCAAAATTTCAAATCTACACAAAACATTCACTAAGCCTTTATAATAACTAGGGGTGCTCCACAGATATTTATCAGCCAATTTCCGTGAAAAAGTGTGTGATCGGTGTTCGCAGATGACTGCCTTTCATTCCCGATCACAAGTACTGGTACTGACTTTATTTTTATTGTCTATGTACCGACTATGAAGCGATTACTCTTCCCAGCCAACAGAGGCGCTGTAGTTGACCCTTCCACTTCACTCTACTAACAAACATGTCTGCCGTGTGGAACTTTTTTTCGGTCTGTGAGAATGATATTAAGTCTGCCACTTGCAAAACTTGTACCGAAAAAACAACCCGCGAAGGAAGCACGTCTAAAAGCTTCAACACAACTAATTTGATCCGGCACTTAAAGAATAAAAACTTGACGGAGCGCGGTGAGTTTTCGAGGCTCACCACAAAGAAGGCAGCTAATGCAGCAACAATCAGACGGCAGCTAACGCAGCCTAGGCTTGGAAACACGGGCCCATATGAGAGTGACAGTCAGAAAGCTAAGCAAATTTCTTATATATTGTGTTACTGATATTACATAATTTGAAGTGTTCTTAAGATGACATTTGACTGAAATGTTGCTGCATTGTACTTGCAAGGTTTTTTTTATTTTTTCTCTTGAAAAAGTAAAATCATGTTTTTCTAAATAAAGGTGATTTTTATTGTTCCTTTTTCCGAATCATGTAACACATGCAGTAGCACTCACCATAAATAAATGAAGAATGTACAGCCAAACTATGTGATTGGCATCAGTGATCAGCAATGATCAGCATCTTGGCTGATCGGTATCGATGATCGACAGCCTAAAACCTGATCGGAGCTTCCCTATTAATAACCCAAAATAAAGGTTCTTTTAGACCAAAAAACAACTATATTTAACAAGATAAAACAGCCTTACATACTGAAGAGCCAATATTTTATGAACAACTTCCAAAAGGAAAGCAAATGTGTCATACTTTTCTGTAGCCTAACCGTACTTTTTGAGGGTACTTTGAAAAAATATACAGGAAAAATATCTGACTTTAAATAAATCACAAACTGGGTTTCCTACAATTAGTGTTAAATAGTGTAGTTCAGGGTAAAAGTCTATCTTTTGTACTAAATGAGCTCGACCAGTAATAATAATAATAATAATAATAATAATAATCACAAACAAGGTTTTAAATGTTCTCCAATTACTATAAAATGATGTAGTGCAGGTTTCAAGTCCAGACAAATATTGAGTGCTCACCTTTATTTATTTATTTAAGTATCAAAAAGGTTTCACAAATCCCAGAGCTGGTTTTAATGGTTCTGATGGTATTCAGAATAACCTAATCCATATTTGAAATGTCCAGGTTATATAGTTTTTTGAGCAACAGCAAAGACAGGTGTTGTTCAGGTGCAGAAAAATGCTGAAATCTGTCTGTATTTAAGTTTCACGAACCCCAGATTTTTGTTTAAATGTTCTGCTATAAGTGAAGAATAATCTAGTCACGGTGTGAAACGTCTAGGTTTGATAGTTTTTAAACTAGAGCAGAGTAGAAACAAATTTGGTGTAACTCTCCTTTTTCTGAATCGGAAGCTAGAAACGCAAAAACCAAATTCAGCCTCTGGGTGGAACCGTCTTTTAGCTGTAATCAAAAAACGACTTTCTTTTCCTTTTTCAGAGATAATTCTTCCTCCAAAAAACGCCTTAATCTGCATCCTGCGACATCAACTAACGTTAGGATCGGCAGTTTTTCTTACCTATCCGGTGTAAGATGATCTGGGGTGTCCGGGTGAAATCCAGCAGTCTGCGCTGATCATCCATCTCTTCCTCGGACTTGAAGGTTTCTTTAAACTCTGTGGATGTTTCTTCAGCAGGAGTTAACTGCTCGTTGATCAACTCTCCTTGAAGCTGGACTGAAGACATTCTGACTGGAAACTCCGAGCAGAAAGGGAAGCTAACGCTGCTAGCATCACAAGCTGTCTTCTTCTTGGTGCTCATTGTCGGCTCGCAAACAATGAATTAGCTCAATTTCGCCACCAAGTGGTCTGTAGGGTAACCTGCAGCATCGCTTGAGGATTAGATAATTCAAAACATGCATTTATCTAAGATATTTAAATATTATCTTCTAAATGTATTTGTGATCTATTTCTGGGTTATTTTAAATGTCTGTTTTTACTGAATCTGATAATTCCACAGATGTTTTAATTTCCCTTAACATCTTCTGCTCCTAACAGGGAGCAGCGGTTCTGATCATTTGTGGTTAAAATGATGACAATTTGTTACGTCAAAGTTGTTAGTTCATTTAGTGTCGATTAAATAAATTAATAGAAACAATCAGTTCTGCATGTTTTTACAATCTGTGTGAGAATCAAAAACCTTTTCCAATCCGACAGATATCAGCCACCAAACATCAGGTTGACACACACATATATATATATATATATATATATATAGGTTTATAAATATATAATTTATATTTATAAATAAATAAATAAAGGTGTCGCGTTAACACAATATTTTACATATTCTTACTTTGAGCCCGGTAGAAACTAAAGTTTCAGCGTCCAACTCAACAGATTCTGTACTGTGCTGTGACCAAAAGTCAGAAAAAAGTTATTTTTCAGTTTTTCCTTACAGACTTACTTACAGAGTTTTTAGACTGACTGAGTGACTATTCCTCATAGTCAGTGGCGTATCAAGGAGGTTAATAACAAGGGGTCTAAAAGGGCCACCAAAGTAATATCTAGCCATCTATCTATCTATATAAACTGCTCACAAAAATTAAAGGAAGACTTTTTTTTATTGGGCCTGGCATGAAATCAATTAAACCTGTCAGATACTTTTCTGGTTGGTTAAGCAGCTGAGGGCATCGTTAATCACTTTCAGCTGTATTGGTGTTCATGGACTTAACAACAGGTGCACTACAGTGGCAACAATTAGAAACCCCTCAAAACAGGACTGGTTTCACATGTGGAGGTCATTTCAAGTTTCTCCCTCTTGATCTTTTTTAGCTGGTTTGAGCTTGAGTAATTATCTCTACTGGCAGTATGAGGCGATTCCTTAACCCTACAGAAGTTGCACAGGTTGTCCAACTTCTCCAGGATTGCACATCCACACCTGCTCCAACAATGTTTAATGTGTCTCCCAGGACAATCTCCAGAACATGGAGGAGATTTCAGGAGACTGGTGGTTATTCTCGGAGAGCTGGACAGGGCCGTAGAAGGTCCTCAACCCATCAGCAGGACCGATACCTGCTCCTTTGTGCTAGGCGGAACAGGCTTAGCACTGCTCGTGCCCTACAGAATGACCTCCAGAGGGCCACTGGTGTTAATGTCTCTACCCAAACAATCAGGAACAGACTCCATGAAGATGGCCTGAGGGCCCGACGTCCTGTAGCGGGCCCTGTGCTCACTGCCCAGCACCGTGGAGCTCGACTGGCATTTAATCAAGAACACCAGAATTTGCAAGTCTGCCACTGACACCCTGTACTTTTTACAGAGGAGAGCAGGTTCACCCTGAGCACCTGTGATAGAGGTGAAAGAGTCTGGAGAAGACAAGGAGAACGTTATGCTGCCTGCAACGTCGTTCAACATGACAGGTTTGGTGGTGGGTCAGTGATGGTCTGGGGAGGCATGTCTATGGAGGGACGCACAGACCTCTACTGCCTAGGAGATGGTGCTCTGACTGCGATAAGGTATCGAGATGAAATCCTTGAACTCATTGTCAGACCCTACGCTGGTGCAGTAGGTCCTGGTTTCCTCCTAATGCACCCGAAAGCCCGGACTCATGTGGCAAGAGTATGCAGGCAGTAGCTGGAGGATGAAGGAATTGAAACAATTGAATGGCCTTTCACGATCCCCTGACTTAAACCCAATAGAACATCTGTGGGACATTATGTTTCGTTCCATTAGGTGCCGCCAGGTTGCTCCTCAGACTGTACAACAGCTCAGGAAAGCCCTCCCACTGGGAGGAAATGCCACCAAACACATTGGTAGCATGCCCCGACGTTGTCAAGCATGCATACAAGCTCGTGAGGGCCACACAAGATACTGAAAAGCATTTTGAGTTGCAGAAATTACGTTTTTTTTAAATGGACTAGCCTGCCAAGTCTTCATTTCACTCTGATTTTAGGTTGTCTACACAATTGAGCCCTCTGTAGGCTGAAAACTTTTATTTCCATTAAAAGACTTGGCATCCTTTTGTTCCTAAGACATTGCTCTGTCGTTATTTGTATAGATATCCAACTTCATATTGAGATCTGATGTATATAATGTGTTTCTTTAAAGTGCTCCTTTAATTTTTGTGAGCAGTATATATTAGGGATGTTAGAAAATATCGATATGCCAATATATCATGATATTTTATGTCACAATATTATATCGAAATTCAAGATCAAAAGAAATTATTTTTTTAGAATTTAAATGAAATTCTGACACACCGAAATCATTTTGGCAGTAATATTTAAAATAGCACTTGTATTTGGTGGCTTTTTTACCTCCTTCCTTCCAGTGGATGACTAGAACTAGTTATAAAACTGGATGTGTTATGGATGAAACAGATTGTAGTGTTTAGGATGCTTTGACAGGTTTTCTACAGTTAAATTAAGTTTTCAAAATCGTAATATATAGTATTACTAATCGTATCGTGATATATATATAGTATCTTTTCCTCTGTATCGTGATACATATAGTACCACCAGATTCTTGCCAATACACATCCGAAATATATATACATATATATATATATATACATATACATTGCAGATCCAGGAGGATCCTTATCAAACTAAAAGTAAAATAAAGACAATTAAAGAAAAACTACAATACGACATACATATCCACACGTACAAGCATATATCTCCCATTACATATTCAATGTCTGACATGCAAACAATTTCTGTGGAGTAGAGGCTCTGACAACTCTTGGATGTGTAGGTAAAGAACTTTATTAACTTTATTTATAGACCGACGCTTTTCGGCATGTGGCCTTCATCCGGGTCATTTAGGAAACAAACAATTTCGCCAGTGATGCCACGGTTTTGATGAGAATGTAACAGAACTGCGTACAGGATTAGCTAAACCATCAGTTCGGCCATTTTCTGACCCAGTAACCCTACATATGAATCTTTACATCATATTACCCAAGACAGCAGAGCAGGTAGGCACTCCAATGGTGACAAACACGGGGCTAGCACTAGAACTCCTTGGGGCTCTCAACATGAGCCTCATCCTGTCATCATAAGCCACCGTCAATTTTTTAATACTACTTTCTTTATATCGACACCACAGGTAGGCCATATACAGTGGTGTACAATACGCTCTGAAGAACGAAATCTTAATGGTAAGCAGCAAAAACTGAACTCCCTTCCCGGTATATTTAACTGAGCATACACCTTCCTCCGGTGCCGCAAAGTATCCTCATCATCAGACAGGTCGTCAGCAATAACCTGTATGCGGTAACCTCACGGCACGCACAAAGTTCAGCGTTTGACAGATAAAGTTCAGGAAATGTTAACCTCCTGTTTTCTCTGCTTCTAAGTATCATGATCTTACTCTTTTTGGCAGAATATTTTATATCAAAATCTGCTCCATTCTTTTTTTTTTTTTTTTTTTTTTTTCAAAAACGTGCTTTTATTTCAATCATCCCGTCCCGGAGATCACCTGGATTCAAAATACAACTAAAAACAAGCTGAAGAATCCTAAAAAGGACGACATTAACCCAAGCAGTGGAGGTCCAAGTAATGCATTGGTGGGAAAAAAAATGTTCTAATTCTAGATTTTCAAAACTGAATCTTCATAAACAGAAAGTTAGATTAATCGATCACGTCGAGTTATTGCCCAGCCCATACAATGGGGCATAAAAGGTTATGCAAGTTTTTTTTTTTTTTTTTTTTTGCTCCATTCTGACTGCATATTCTCAGTAGATGTTGGAGACCAGCACTATATGGACTAAAGGTGATTGTTTAGTGAGTCACCAATCCTGCATCCTGTATTGTCTGCATTGACTCACAACTCATTGACATACAAATTAATATTAGTGATTTAGTGAATTAGTAATTGTGTTCCTCACTTGGAAACGACACCTGCTTCAAGACCTTCAGCAGAGAAAGACAAAGTAACAGTAGAGAGACCGTAGTGCGTATTAATACTTTTGTTTTAAAGCTTCGAAGGTTTGAGTGTTAAAACTAGTGACAAATGTAAGTAAATGTTAATGTATGTCTGGGAAAAGTGTAAAAAAGTGTGTGGCGAGGAGTTTTACAGCCTTAAAACATAATGATTGTACAAAATAAAAATGACTACTTTGCAGATTATGTCTGTTATTTTAATAATAAATGAGAGACCATTATAAATTAAATATAATGGGTCTGGTTTCTTTACTGCGAGTGGGTTGCCAGAAAAAAATATATATTAATGTAACATCTTTGCTTGTTTAAGACTCCCAAAGATTATATGTTGACATACCGGATTTGTGTACAGAGCATATCAGAATAAAAAAATTCTTGCTATCTCTGCATCCAGCTGCCAGAGAGAGACTCTTCTGCGACAGAGGAACGGAGAACCAGCGAGTGGACATTTCCTTTAAAGTTGGGAAAAAAATTCAAAAAGGAAAATAACATGAGCCATTATGAAAGTAAATTAGTGCAGTGAATTATTAGTCTTTCATTATTAGGATACTGCAGCTGAAATTAATAGTGTGCAGAAACCAGACTCTGTCCACAGTCCCTACCTAGATTTCTCATTCCTGAATCGCTGGAAGCTCTGGATGGATAGCGACAGCATTGCTTCATCAGCGCAACTTCTGGAAAAATTCCCTCCTGCTCCGTCCACCAAAACAACATAACATTTTTCTCTTTGGCACTCTTAAACAGAACATTACAGCAACAATATTGTCTCACATCCAGTCTGCTCGCATTAAATAAGCTTCCTCCCTGAGCCATGAATTTTTTTTATTTTATTTTGTTTCCACCTGAAGCAGCTTTATGCGGATCACAGGTAGCTGCCCTAATGCAGGACTGTCAGCTATATGTTCAATTTTAAGTTTCTCCAAACAGAACTGTGTTGGGGTTCCAAGAGGAGCATGTTTTATTGTTGCGCATTCTGCTGGTGAAGACTGCGCAACAATGCGCAACAATCAAAAAAAACATTTTCACCATGTTTATACAGTGAAGTGCATATTGTAATCAAACATGAAACAGGTGAATACTTAAAGGCTATATAAATATTTAATAATTGTCCCCAGCAATCCTCATACCACATCCAAATTTATATAAATATTGTCCCCGGCAAATTTAAAAACAAACTAATGCCCTTGTCAGTAAATCTACATTTTTCACTACAAGTGCTATACTTTTTAACACAATTTTGTAGTTCAAAATATGTATTCTGCCATAGCTGTGGAATTTCTTTAGCACCACTCACCTAATCTATATTAAATAGAAATGCTCTATATTGTTTTATAGCTTTCTCCTTTTCCAAAGGTCATTGACATTGTTATTTTACGGCTTTCTAGCTTCTTGTCGTCCCTGTATGGTTTGTTCTTTGGTTTTTCTGTATCAAAATAAACTCCAAAATACTGCACGGTTTTTGTTTTGTTTTGTTTTTTAAACAAAGTAAAAATGTAATATTTAACAATTACAAACACCACAGTAATTGATCTTTACATTGGCTTTTTTAAACCTATAATTTGTTTTAATTTGTTGCAAGACCGGAAGTAGGCTACATGTTTTAGGTTGGGAGCGTGTCTCCAGCCAGAGAGGCGGATCCGACAGTCTTCACGCCAATTCTGATTCACTTTTCAATTCAATTCCCTTTTATTTATATAGCTTCAATTCATAACAAATGTCATCTCTAGGCACTTTACAACAAAATTCATTTCAATACAATTATACAAACAATCTAATCAGTTAAACGTTTTCTACGTAAGGAATCCCAGCAGATTGTGATGAGTCATCGATTATCTATTTCTCGGTAAAATGACGATAGGTAGTCATGTTAAAGTTGTTACTTTATGAATCTTACAGTAAATAAATTAACAACAATAAACAGTCTTTTTACAAATATATTTTGGGGAGCTGAAGGAATAAATACTATAAGTGACACGCCTGTAGGTTATTTTGCTCCCATGTTATGAGGGGGAACAGAACATTTCAGTTAGCAGAAATATTCCATTACCCCATGTAACTTTGGTAAAGTAAGAACACATTTCTTCATATTTCACAAGACTAATGCTGCATTCAGACCAAGCCCATGCGTCAGCGTCACCTGCGGCAAGATTACATGTAAAGTCTATGGTGGAGTACGTCAGAGGTCCGTCAAGGGCTCTGTGTTGCGTTCAGTACGTTGGCTCTGTCAACGACGCTTGCGTTTCATACGGCAGCGTACTCAACGCATGCGTCACAGAAGTTCAGCAAGCTGAGCTTTTGACGGACCCAACGGAGTTAACGCAGTGCGTCAACCAATCAGAGCGTCTCACTGTATTTATGTCACTATACACGTATCTTGAATGAAGCGCGGGTCCAGTGAAAACATTTTCAACAAACGCAGATTTCCAAAATCAGAAATAACACTTACCGAAGACAGATGGACATGCGCTCCTAAAGAGGAACAGACAACCTGTAGTTGGTGTCCTGGTAGGAGATTTAAGCTCCGATGCGGCCGAGGAGGTCGTAAAATTAGGCGCGGGACAGACGGACGTAGCACTGAAAGCGAACCTCATCCATAAGCAGCTCCTGGAGCAAATGGTTCAACTCCCCAAACTCAGAACGCATCTAAAGAATCAGCGCTGATGCATCCGATGTCAACGTTGTCTAGCTTTATCTAGCAAATAAAACCAAGCCACTCTCTCGTTACCGTCCACCATAGTTTCGGTACGTACGGCAACAGAGGAAGCCCCGCCCATGCGTTTTTTCCTCAGAAGCAGGCTATGGAAGCCAAAAGGTACACACGTCAAACTTCATCCGTTGGATGCGTTGCTCGACGTATCCAACGGATGCGGTCTGAATGCAGCATAAGTGTCCATGTTGAAAGATCTAAGCACGGTTAAAGACAAATCTGTAAATAATTTTGTTCTTATGTTATGGGGAACTGAATACGTCTGGCAGAAGTAATATGCTGTATGATGTGAGGAATGAACAACCTAAAACACAAAATGGTTTGATATCTGTCCCATGGGGTATAAAAACAGTATAACAGAGTAAGAAAGTCAGGCTGAACTATTCCCCTTTTGCTAAAAATATTCTTTTTTTTAAAGAGTGTAAATATATGTCTGCTGTGTATTTTGTTTAAAAATAATCTGCTGTAGAAAATGTATTATTTAGGTATTGT
The DNA here is from genome assembly GCA_028564705.1 of Apricaphanius iberus. Taxonomy (NCBI): domain Eukaryota; kingdom Metazoa; phylum Chordata; class Actinopteri; order Cyprinodontiformes; family Aphaniidae; genus Apricaphanius; species Apricaphanius iberus. The sequence continues at coordinate 1,181,637 of JAPXFQ010002186.1, forward strand.
GACCTATGAAGACATATTTCTACAGTCACAACACCTAATTAATACAGATGATACAGCAGAATATTTTAGACAAAACACAGCAGACACCAGCGACCAAAAAACAGACATTGTTTGTCATACATTAGAATGGTTTAAAAAAATAATACTACAGTCATCTGTTCAGAAAGCCTAGTTATCGTGTCCAGCAGAGTCAGCTTCCAGCCTTTAACATTGAGGATTAATAAAATGAACATGATGTAAAAGAAAAAAGTAGGCTATTGGTGGCTGATATCACTCGGGTTTTTTTGACACTATTCAGACTTTGATTCTCATATTTAAAACAAAAAAACACAAAACTCTTTTAGAAACTCTTTTAGAAACACACACACAATACCATATGTTTTTGTACGAATTTATTTACTGGAATATTAACAAAGTAACAATTTTAACATGATTACCTATTATAATTTTATTGAGAAATACATCAGAAGTGGAGTGAAAACTGTCGGATGCGCCTCTCTGGCTATAGTGCACGCTCTTGACACATGGGAGACAGAGTTTTGCACAAAAGCTCTTGCACAAGACCTGTTCCACTGAAGGGGACAAAAGTTTTTTGTTTTAACCGACTGTGACAGTGTGGAGGTCCGGTCATTCTGGCTCCGATTTAATATGATCAAATCCTGCCTGGGCCCTCATTGTGTGCCTTGCTCATTGTGTGTCCAGCTACACTCTCACCAACCACTACTTTGCAGTCACTAATCTGTTTCAGATCACAACGTCTACATAAGATGTAGTGCTCCTACCTCCAATATTATAAGTCACCCTATGTTGCTGCCTTTTTTGGAAGAGAGTATTTACAACAGCCAATTCCATCCATCGTTTCTGATGGTAATCTGCATTTTAGCTCTACAAGAGAAGAAGTGTCGACCAGAGCCTATATAAATATATATATTTATGTAAGCCCGCCGCCAGTTGTTCTTCCTTCTTCACGTGCCCCGGGCCAAGAGTACAGATGGAAGAGCCACCAACCTTCTCCAAGGCGAGTGCCGGCCAGCTACCAGACTGTAGATACCAGGTGAATCTTTAACACTGATAAACAAAGACATTGTTGTATCCTCAAAGCCTGACGAAAAGTTCCCTGAGTTTCAGAGCGCCGACCGCTGAGAAACGGGAACTAAAAGCTGCATTAAGTGGGGTCTAAACAAGCAGAAGCCACATTCATTTGTCACCACTGAGCCAATAAGAGGTGAATGCCCGAGCTGGAGAGCTCTAGAAAGTTACTGTCCAGTAAGTGCCAGAGCCGATCGCTACATAGCCAGACAGAGGGAGCCGACATCCAAAGTCAGGGGCTTTCAGTGCTACTAGCCTGTTAATTGGATTAGCATTCCTTTGTTAGCCTGCTGGCTAATGCTCCTTTGAGGCCCCCAATCTCCAATTTGAGTTACTCAATCCAACGAGAGCTTCACTCTTCTTTGTTTGTTTAATAAATTCATTTGAGGTGCTCCAACCGCCCCACGTGTGCTACCCGGAGGCTAGATGCTAACGATTAGAGCACGTGTTCAGCCCCGGCCTGCATTCAATAAATAAACAATCAGAGGTGTTCAAATAGAGATCGGTTCAAAATAGATTAAGAACGGAAACTAATCTTATGAACCGTGTTTGAACCCCTTGAGCATCAATATCCTGTAATTAGATTGTTTACTGCCGTGATCAATCCAAATAGAGGTAATTTTCCAAAGGTCAATGACTTCTTATTGAAATAATTTTTAAACAAACATTTCTCGATCCAAAGAATGTTTTAATTTTCCTTATGTTATGGGAAACTATAGTAAGAATGATCTGTTCTGTGTATTCTTACATACTGAGAGTACTGTGTGCTCTTTCTTCATGACATAGCGATTTAGTCTGATTGTGTGACACTGTATGACTTAGGTCAGGTCAAATTAACTGATATTAAAATTCCTAGGTCCTGTATTGCCATGGAGACGAACCCCTTTCCACTGGACTTTCATATAGTCAGATGAGACCAAAATAGAACTCTTTGGTATTAACACCATTCTGCGTGTTTGGGGAAAATGTTGAGTTACATCTGGATTTAACATGAAGCCAGTGAAAAGAAGCTAAAACAAGAGAAATGTGATCTCTCTTTTGAAAAATTCATCAGCACTCTTGCAACAGCATTTTGGATCAACTGAAGACTTTTAATTGCATTTTGTAGACTTCCTAATAATAAACCATTACCAAAGTCCAGCCTTGAAGTCATAAATGCATGAACTAGTTTCTCAGCATTGGGCTGCACGGTGGCACAGTAAGTAGCACCATTGCCTTGTAGCAAGGTCGTGGGTTCGTATCCCGTCCCAGGGTCTTTCTGCATGGAGTTTGCATGTTCTCCCTGTGCATGCACGGGTTCCCTCTAGGTACTCCGGCTTCCACCCACAGTCCAATAACATGACTGTTAGGTTAATTGGTCTCTCTAAATATGCCTTTGTTATGGGCATTTCTCTCTATGTTATGCCCCTTTTCCACTACGGTCGCTTTAGACCCAAACGGTATGGTCTGGAACCGGTAGTTTGAGTTTCAATTACCATCTCGGAAGAACGGTACAGGGCGAGGACATGGTCGGGATTAGTTTAACAACACTCCAGCAAAAAGCAGTCACAAGTCATGACAACACAGATCCTCTCAAAAGTAAAAAGGCTTTTGACTAACCTCACATCTCTCAGACATCGATCTGTTCACGCCTCCAGCTCCTGATCTGTGTTTGTCATACCAGTACTGATCTAACCAGGGATCATGCAGTCTATGCTACCAGCTTCTCCTAACTATCACACACACCGACTTCGCCTGATACCGCTACCCGACGGAAGCCTGCCTTTACCCGCATTGAGGCAGGCCGGTGTGCCTCTAGCTCTCTGATCACCGCGGAGATCTCCATTTCTGCTCCTACCACCGGCTATCAGCCTTCTTCCTCCCCTCACTGCAGGCTTACAGTAGTGGCTCAGTTCTTTCACACACCAACTTTGCTGCTCCAATCCGCGTGTAGAAGGTGATAACAGCCCCGATCGCCGCTCTCCTCTTAATAAAAATCTGCCATCACTCACAGTTTGATCAAACAAGTCCGTATTAAAACCTCCATAAATCTGAAGGAATATCTCACATCCCTTTATTTAAAATGTTTTTTTCTGATTATATTGAACGTTTCTGGTGCTGTGTTACTGTTATTACATTCTCAGACATCACTTCAAACAAACAACTCCAGGCCAATCAGTGGCTACCGCTGCTAGGTAGGAGTGAGAGGAAAATCATATTACCGGCCCAATCAGACCACAGGTGGGCGTGTGGGTCGCTTTGAAACGCTTTGGACCAATGCAGAGGTAGTCAAAAACAGGGGTCGGCTCGGAACGGACACAGGTAATGGAAACACAACAAAACCGTTCCAAAGCGACCCGTTCCATACTGTACCGGCCCTAGTGGAAAAGGGGCACAAGTTGCCTGCAATGGACAGGCGAGCTTTCCAGGGTGTAACACGCCTTTCCCCTGTTGACCCCTAGAGATAGAGACTAGCCCCCCTGCGACCACCTGAGGATAAGCGGTATAGAAAATGGAGGGATGAAGAGTTTCTCAGCATTATTCCTAGACATGTTTTGAATTCTATCTATTTCAAGGTTCCGCAGTGGCCTAGCCAGTCTTCAGACCTCGGTCTAATAGATAAATTGTGGAGGGAGTTGAACGTCAAAACATCCCAGCTCTAGAGAAGATCTTCATGGAAGAATGGGCCAAAATATAAGCTGTGTGCAAACTTGGTGAAGACCTATAGGAAATGTTCTACCTCTGCAATGGCTAACCAAGATTACTTTAAGTAGAAGTATTCCAGTAAAATTTTATTGGCCAAATACTTACGTTTTGGACAATGAAACAAATAAAATCTATAAAAATCATACGTGATTGGACATTTTTTGTTGTCGTTTCGCAACTGCCTTTATAACTGAATAACACGGGCAGAGAACAAACTTACTACAGCTGCCACTTCCACTTCTTTCTGACAAATAAGATGTAGCATCTCATTTCTGTAAACTGAATCCTCATTCATTTTTAAAACATTGACCACAAAATAAAATACTTCCATATTAGACACATTTTGATACAGTTCTTTACGTTGTCAGTGAAACATGAAGAGACATTGTAATTCATATCAAGCAATATGAAGAAACACATTTTTGCAATCTGTATTGAAACCATTTTTGTTTTTTCATTCATTTTGATTCCTCAATAGAAAAGTGAACATATATATGGGGGGAAAAACACAGCAGAAAATAAGGCAATAAAGCAGGAAAATACAAAGGTTTCTCTTAATTTCAGTTGTTAAAATATAACAGATGTAGAATCAAGTACAGCAGGAATATTATAAGCTAATAAAAAAACCTAAAGAGTGCACTTAAAAAAATACAAAGTTTTATCTTCCAGGGGTATAAGATGGATTTTAATTAATTTATATTTTAATTACGTGAGGCTTTTTACAAAGTCAAAGTATGTATAAACTCAGTCAAATAACAGGAACACCTTTGATCTTGTTTTGCTCTTGAGAAATACATTTTGCTTTAGTTCCCAAAAAATAAAACCTTAAACAACTGACACCAAACTTAGTTCTTAGGTTCTCCGATCTTTAATATTTCATGTGGCTTTGTCTTTTGATGTCCACTGGATAAGCACAATCAATAAAACTTGAGATTAACAATTTTTCACACCGTACATGAATAAGGCTTTTAACCTTTCCACGGGGGTTCTCGTGTGTTCAATCAATTACTATTTTGTTTTCAAAATTTTTTCACAGGTATTATAGGGAAAACCTTTCACCTGTGTGATGTGTTATGGGAGTAACAAATTACTGAGCAACACCTTTGTCACAAACCGTAAAAGAGATAGGCTTCTCACCTGTGTGCAACCTCACGTGAGTGGCCAAACTACTATTCTGAGTAAAACGTTTGCCACAAATTGTACAAGAGTAAGGCTTCTTACCTGTGTGAATTCTCATGTGAGAAGTCAAAATACTTTTCTGAGTAAAACTTTTGCGACAAATTGTACAAGAGAAAGGCTTCTCACCAGTGTGAATTCTCATGTGAGTGGTCAAACTACCTTTCTCAGTAAAACTTTTGCCACAAACTGTACAAGAGTAAGGCTTCTTACCTGTGTGGGTTCTCATGTGAGAAGTCAAACTACTCTTCTGAGTAAAACTTTTGCTACAAATTGTGCAAGAGAAAGGCTTCTCACCAGTGTGAATTTTCGTGTGAATTGTCAAACTACCTTTCTCAGTAAAACTTTTGTCGCAAATTTTACAAGAGTAAGGCTTCTTACCTGTGTGGGTTCTCATGTGAGAAGTCAAACTACTTTTGTGAGTAAAACTTTTGCTACAAATCGTACAAGACAAAGGCTTCTCACCAGTGTGAATTCTCATGTGAATGGTCAAACTACCTTTCTCAGTAAAATTTTTGCCACAAATTGTACAAGAGAAAGGCTTCTCACCAGTGTGAAGTCTCATGTGACAGGTCAAATGAATTTTCTGATTAAAAACTTTATCACAAAATGTACAAGAGTAAGGCTTCTTACCTGAGTGGGTTCTCATGTGATAAATCAAATGGCCTTTTAGAGTAAAACCTTTGCCACAAATAGTACAAGAGAAAGGCTTCTCACCAGTGTGAATTCTCATGTGAATGGTCAAACTACCTTTCCCAGTAAAACGTTTGCTGCAAATTGTACAAGAGAATGGCTTCTCACCTGTGTGAATTCTCAAGTGAGGAGTCAAATTGGCCCTCTGAGTAAAACCTTTGCCACAAATTGTACAAGAGAAAGGCTTCTCACCAGTGTGAATTCTTATGTGAATGGTCAAACTACCTTTCTCAGTAAAACTTTTGCCGCAAATTGTACAAGAGAATGGCTTCTTACCTGTGTGGGTTCTCATGTGATATGTCAAATGGCCTTTCAGAGTAAAACCTTTGCCACAAATTGTACAAGAGAATGGTTTTTCACCTGTGTGAATTCTCATGTGAATGGTCAAATTACCTTTCTCAGTAAAACTTTTGCCACAAATTGTACAAGAGAAAGGCTTCTCACCTGTGTGAATTCTCATGTGAGAAGTCAAATTAGACCTGTGACTAAAACCTTTGTCACAAATTGTACAAGAGAAGGGCTTCTCACCTGTGTGAATTCTGATGTGCCTATCAAAATGATATTTACTTGTAAAGGTTTTCGCACAGGTAAGACATTTGAAAAACATCTCACCTGTGTGACTTTTCAAGTGTAATATCAATTTACTATTTTCAGTAAAAACATCACTACACATTTGACATGTATACAAACAGTTTTCTGTTTGAGCTTTCTTCTTTCTCCTTGGTTCTGAATTGTTACATTTCATGGTTTTCTTACGTCTCTCATTATCTTCTAGCCCTTTGTCTTGATTTGAGTCTTTATGATGGTTTCCTTCTTGTTCTTGTTTCTCAGTTTCATTGTAATCCTGAGAGATGACTTGGTGCCTGATTGGTTCTGATTTAATGTCGTAGTTTTCCACAAGTATAGGAGTCACCATAAATCCATCTTCATTCTCCTGCTTCAATACAAGCTGGTCTTTTTGTTCATTTATGCAGAGCTCCAATGGTTCCTCTTTTATCCACGGATGTTCTGGCTCTTGCTGTTCTTCTTTTACCTGAAGAGGCTCTGGTTCCTTCTGGTCCAAACTAGAATCGCTCTCCTGTTTACAGAGCTGCTGGTCAGATAAATCTTCTTCTTTACACACATTATCCAGTAGATGGTCTGAAAAAGCAAACGTAGAGGATATTTAAATATCAAAACTATATTTCAGTTCTCTCTATACATTATTCTGAATACATTTTAAATCTATAAACAAATATATATAAATATATAAAAGGCACCACACATCTGCCTGTGGTTGTGCGTGAGGGTGCGTACAGTAGTTTGATACTATGAAACTTCTCTTCTGTGCTTCACAATCATCAGATATACATAGAACATCTCAAACGATACAATAATGCTTTAAGAAATTCCAGAAATGCATACTTTTCCAGAATCATCTCAGAACATAAAAATAATCTCAAAACTCTGTTTTCCACCATTGACAATATTCTAAATCATTCATCTAATACACTTCAGAAAACCCCCTCAAACAGTCTCTGTGAGGAGTTTGCAGACCACTTCAGAAGGAAGGTAGACACCATCAGATGTAATATTTTATCCTCTCAAACAAACACGGTTATAGACAAATCTGAGTGTCTGCCTTCACCTGAGGAAACAGTGGATAGGTTTTTTTCCTGGTAGAAGCTGGGACCCTTGATAAAATTTTCTCCTCAGTGAGGCCCACCACAAGCGCTTTGGACCCAATTCCTGCCAGGTTTTTTAAGCAATTTTATGGTTATTTTAAAGGAGAGATTTTAAACTGTATGAATTGCTCCCTTCAGACGGGAGTTTTTCCTGCTGTCTTTAAAGCCGCGGTAGTGAGGCCCCTGTTGAAGAAGAGCAATTTAGATTTTAATGATTTAAACAATTACAGACCGGTATCTAACTTACCATTTTCAAGCAAAGTTTTAGAAAAACTTGTTTTTATTCAACCTAATGATTTTATTAACGCTCATTATGTCCTAGAGAAATTATAGTCTGGTTTAAGATGAACCATAGAACAGAGACGGCTCTTTTAAAGATTTTAAATGATTTTAGATGAAGCTATGATGCTAAAAAGGTGACAGTGTTGGTTCTTCTGGATCTAAGCGCTGCCTTCGATACAGTAGACCACACTTCTTTTAAGTCGTTTAAAACAGATTGGCCTCTCCGGTGCTGTTTACAAATGGTTAACATTCTACCTCACAGACAGGACTTTTACGTTAAGTTTGGATACCTGTTCCTCTAGGGTCCATAAGATAACATGTGGTGTGCCCCAGGGTTCAGTTTTAGGCCCAGTGCTTTTTAACCTGTATATGCTCCCTCTTGGCAGCGTCATCAGAAGAGATGGAGTTAACTTTCACAGTTATGCTGATGATACACAGTTGTACATCTCCATGTCTCCTGATGACACACGGCCAATGGATGCACTTTTTAACTGCGTTTTAGACATTAAATCCTGGATGGCAGAAAACTTTCTCCAGCTCAACCAGGACAAAACTGAGGTTTTAATTATCGGTCCTGAGCCTCAGAGAGAGAAACTTTTACCAAAACTACAATCATTGTCTTTCAATCCTTCTTTAAAGGTGAAGAATCTGGGTGTGATTTTTGACTCTGAGCTCATTTTTATTCCACACAGTAAAAATATGACTAAAACAGGTTTTTATCACCTAAAAGAACATCGCCAGAGTCCGCCCCATTCTCTCTCGGGCCAATACTGAGACCCTAATGCATGCTTTTATCACCAGTAGAATTGATTATTGTAATGTCCTGCTTTCTGGTCTTCCCAAAAAGACTACCTCAGGTTTACAGCTTTTACAGAATTCAGCAGCTCGTTTCCTGATGAAGACCAGCAGGCGGGAGCACATTACACCGGTCTTAAAATTGCCGCATTGGCTCCCCGTATGTTTTAGGATAGATTTTAAGGTTCTTTTAATGGTTTTTTTAAGTGTCTTAATGGTCTTGGGCTTTCTTATCTTTCTGAAAAGGTTTTATCATATGAACCCTCGCGGTCTCTGCGCTCCTCTGGCAGCCGTCTCCTTATCATTCCCAAAGTCAGGACACAAACTCATGGTGAGGCGTCTTTCCATTATTATGGCCCTCACCTCTGGAACAGGCTGCTAGAGGATCTCAGGGCCGAAGAGAATGTTCATGTTTTTAAGAGCAGACTTAAGACTCACCTTTTTAACCGAGCTTTTAACTAATTATTATTTAATGAACTTGCCAATTTCATTGAAAAGATTTTGGAAATTAGATCAATCTGTACAGCAGCACCCAACCCACCACCAAGGTCCCCTCCATGTTAAAACTATGTAGAGAAAATGTCTGAGATCAAAATATTAAATGAATTGCATCTTGATGAAATATTTAAACAACTGAGCTCCTACTCTTGCTGCTTTGACATTTTACCCACAGATTTTTTAAAGAAAGATTTCCCTGTCATTAGGTCTGATCTGCTTCAAATAGTCAACACATCCCTCCTGTCAGGTGTCTTTCCCCAGGCCATCAAAACAACAGTCAAACTCCTATTAAAGAAGAACATCCTAGACAATACATCGATGCAGAATTACAAGCCAATCTCTAATCTCCCATTCATCAGTAAGATTATTGAAAAAGCTGTATCTCAAAAACTGAATAAATTCCTAACAATGAATGACTTCTTAGATAACTTTCAGTCTGGTTTCCGTAATCATCACAGCACTGAGACTGCCCTTATCAAAGTCTTTATTGACATCCACATTAATACAGACTGTGGTAGAACCACAGTGCTGGTTCTGTTGGACCTCAGTGCAGCATTTAACATTGTTGATCATAAAATATTACTGAACAACTGGAGAGCTGGTTTGGACTCTCTGGTACAACACTTCAATGGTTTGAGTCTTACCTCAAGAAAAGGAAATTCTTTGCGTACATCGGAAATTTCTCATCAGAACAAACAGAAATCATATGTGGGGTCCCCCAAGGTTCCGACCTGGGACCCCTCCTATTCAATATCTACATGCTCCCACTAACCCATATTATAACAGCCAGTAAGATCAGTTACCATAACTATGCAGATGACACTCAGCTATACATTACAATGTCACCAGATGACTGTGATTCTATCCAGACCTTGAACGAATGCATTGAACAAATCAACGGCTGGATGTTCCATATCTTTGTCCAGCTAAACAGAAACAAAACCAAAGTAACTATTTTTGGACCAAAGGAGGAAAAATCAAGAGTATCCACACAGTTTCAGTTAATACAACTAAAAACCACTGATCAGGCCTGTAATCTAGGTGTAGTGATGGACCCAGAATTGAACCTCCAGGGTCACATATAAGCAATAACAACAGCTCTCTATTCCCTGAAGAACATTTCTAGGATTAAAGGACTGGCACACAAGAACCTTGAAAAACTTATCAATGCGTTCATCTTTGGTTGGTTTGATTACTGCATTATCCTCACAGCTCTACCTAAAAAGTCAATCAGAAAGCTGAAGCTGATCCAGAACGCTGCTGCTAGCATCCTCACTAGAACCAGCAAAGTACAACACATCACCCCAGTTCTTAAGTCCCTCCACTGGCTCCCAGTAGTTCAGAGAATAGACTTTAAAATACTCCTACTAGTTTATAAATCATTAAATTGATTAGCACCAAAATTATGTTGAAAAATCCGTTGTCACTATACCAACCCAGCATACCCTCAAACTCAAGTTTACTTATCATTCCTAGAATTAGAACAAAACAGGGAGAAGCAGCTTTCAGCCTCTATGCTCCAAAAATCTGGAACAAAATTCCGGAGGAAATCAAAAATGCTGAATCATTTGGTTCTTTAAAATCAACGATTAAAACTATACTATTCAGAGCTCACTTTGAGTCCTAAATAAAAAAAAAATGTCTCCGACCTTCTCACGTGTTTTATCTGTTTTTAATTTACATTGTTTCTTATGCCTTACCTAAATTGCTCTTTTCGTAAGTGGATTCTCGTGTTTAATTTTCATACTCTTACCTTAAATTTTCTTTTATGCTGAACTTACTAAATGCATTTCTTTTAGTGATAATCTGTTTTAATTATCATACTTTTATCATATATTTGGTTTCCTTACCACTGAATCATGTAAAGCACCTTGAATAACCTTGTGTTGAAAGTGTGCTATATAAATTAAATTGCCTTGCCTTGTCGTCCAAAAAGCTTCAAGAACAATTCTCAGGTAACAATTCAGGCCACGTCCACACTAAGCCGGATAACGCCTTAAACATATAAGTATTTAATCTACACCCCCCTATCGTCCACACTAAGGCGGCTTTGTTTGCGGTCTGTGGCCGGATAACTATTAGCCGGGTAAGAGAGCCGTCTAACTGTTATCTCAACGGCTAAATGAGCACGTCTGGACGCAACTTATCCGGTCCCCGGCTTAATTTAGAGCAGCGACGTCAATCAAATGCTGCATCCTAAGTTGATGACGACAACAACGCGACACCAGATAATGACAACAGCAAAGATGGAGACGAGTCTCGCTATGCTACTTCTTCTTTTGCAAATTCAGACGTTTGCAAAATGAACCCTAACCTACTTGCGGATGAGAAGGCGACACAGGAGGCGATCCAGGAGGCGCCGACAGTGGCGTATATTATACGCGTTAAGCTGTGTTCTTTTTGTTTTTCCCGGCGCATGCCCAGTTAATAGGTCGCCATTGGATTGTGCAATCATGGGAGCTTAAACGTACCTTAATTGGGGCGTAAATGCTCGTGTTGAGTGGATAACATTAAGGTGAGGTGAGGAAGCTATTCATGGTAGGGCTGCAGCAATTCGTCAAGTAACTCGATTCCAAAAATTGCTTGAGGCAAAAACTCTGCCTCATTAAATTCCTATGAGGCACACAATACACGGTGAGATCTGATTGTGCCACAAGGACCGTTGGTTTGGACGAACCTGTGCGAAGCACAACAGTAGCGCGTGATACATTTTGAATCCGCGATGGCGGAGAGTATAGATGCCCATAAATGGCAGAAAATGTGTAAAGTTTGGGATCGTTACATTCTAAATAAAGAAGAGAACAAAGTACAATGTATTTACTGCAAAGTATACCTGGCGTACCACAGCAGTACAAGCTCAATGATCCAGCTTCAGAAAACATCGACATGATTTTTTTACCAAGCGTCGCTGAAACAAGGTAATGTAACCTAAGCCTGTATACATTGATGTTCACTAATGTTAGTACTGTATTTGTAGCGATATCATGATGCGGTTTGACTAGAATTGATGTACGATATTCATGTTCAATTGCAAGAGAGCCTTGTCCAGACGTAGTTGGGTATCTCACAAAACGGAGATATTTCTCTACGGTTTGGCCTGTCATCCACATGTAAATGCAGATTTTCGGCACAAAAAACGAATCTTTTAAAAAACTCTGGCCAAAGTGGAGAACTATGTTTTCTCTGTTTTCAGTATTTGCGTGTGGATGGATGAGAACAGTAACGGAATGCCTACTAGAATCATAATTGTAATTATTTTCATATCATTCACCTGTGTGTGGGAAAAAAAATAATATGCTGCAGTCCATATGGCAGTAAAATGGGCTATTTAAAGCACATTTTTATACTCTTCATTCTTATAACCCATAATGTGGATATGAACAGTCTTGTATGGCAAAAAAAACTACAACAAAAAAACAGTTAAATACCGTAAAACCGTTATGTTTAAAATAAATACCGTGATATGAAAATTTTGCCATACCGCCCATCCCTACTGTACAGTGCATCCGGAAAGTATTCACAGCGCTTCACTTTTTCCACTTTTTTTTATGTTACAGCATCATTCCAAAATGGATTAAATCCATTTTTCCCATAAAATTCTAAACACAACACCCCATAATGATAATCTGAAAAAAGTGTCTTTGAAATTGTTGCAAATTTATTAAAAATAAAAAACTTGAGAAATCACATGTACGTAAGTATTCACAGCATTTAACGTGAAGCTCAGAATTGAGCTGAGGTGCATTCTGTTTCCACTGATCATCCTTGAGGTGTTTCAGCAGATTAATTGGAGTCCAACTGTGGTAAATTAAGTTGATTGGACATGATTTGGAAAGATACACACCTGTCTATATAAGGCCCCTGGGTTGACAGTGCATGTCAAAGCACAAACCAAGCATGAAGACAAAGGAATTGAGTGTAGACCTCCGAGACAGGATTGTGTTGAGGCACAAGGCTGGGGACGGTTACAGAAACATTTCTGCTGCTTTGAAGGCTCCAATGAGCATAGTGGCCTCCTTCATCCGTACGTGGAAGAAGTTTGGAACCACCAAGACTCTTCCTAGAGCTGGCCGGCCTTCTAAGCTGAGTGAACGAGGGAAAAGGGCCTTGGTCAGGGAGGTGACCGATAACCTGATGGTCACTTTGTTAGAGCTCCAGCATTCCTCTGTGGAGGGAGGAGAACCTTCCAGAAGGACAACCATCTCTGCAGCAATCCACCAATCAGGCCTGTATGGTAGAGTGGCCAGAAGGAGGCCACTCCTTAGTAAAAGGCACATGGCAGCCCGCCTGGAGTTTGCTAAAAGGCACCTTAGGGACTCTCAGACCACGAGAAACAAAATCCTCTGGTCTGATGGGGCCAAAATTGAACTCTTTGGAGTGAATGCCAGGCGTTACGTTTAGAGAAAATCAGGCACCGCTCATCCCCAGGCCAATACCATCCCTACAGTGAAGCATGGTGGTGGCAGCATCATGCTGTGGGGATCTTTTTCAGCGGCAGGAACTGGAAGACTTGTCAGGATAGAGGGAAAGATGAATGCAGCAATGTACAGACACATCCTGGATGAAAAACCTGCTCCAAAGCGCTCTTGACCTCAGACTGGGTCGACGGTTCACCTTTCAGCAGGACAATGACCCTATAAGCAAACAGCCAAGATATCCAAGGAGTGGTTACAGAACAACGTGGTGAATGTCCCTGAGTGGCCCAGCCAGAGCCCAGACCTAAACCCAATTGAACATCTCTGGAGAGATCTGAAAATGGCTGTGCACCGACGCTTTCCATCCAACCTGATGGAGCTGGAGAGGTACTGCAAAGAGGTACGGGCAAAACTACCCAAAGATAGGCGTGCCAAGCTGGTGGCATCATATTCAAAACGAATTGAGGCTGTAATTGCTGCCAAAGGTGCATCAACAAAGTACTGAGCAAAGGCTGTGAATACTTATGTACGTGTGATTTCTCAGGTTTATACAGGAACAGGAAAAATATCTGACTTTAAATAAAGGAAGAAACTAATCACAAACTGGGTGTCCTACAATTAGTGTTAAATAATATAGCTCAGGGTAAACATTCTATCTTTTGTACCACATCAGCTCAACCAATGATCTAAATGCATAATAATAGTAATCACAAACAAGGTTTTAAATGTTCTCCAATTACTATAAAATAATTTAGTGTAGATTTCAATCCAGATGCATAAAAAGTGCTTACCTTGATTTTTAAAAAAACAATTTATTTCACAAATCCCAGAGCTGGATTTGATTGTTCTGCGGGCAGTTAGAATAACTAATCCAGGATTGAAATGTCTGGGTTACAATAAGGAGAACAAGTGTTCGATACACTGCTGAGTTTTCCTACTCACAAAGCGTGTAGAGGTCTGTAATTTGTATCAAAGCTACTCTTCAACTGTGAGGGACAGAATCTAAAACAAAAATGCAGAAAATCACACTGAATGATTTTTAAATAATTAATTTCCATTTTATTGCATAAGTATTCGATCACCTATTAACCAGTAAGAATTTAGGCTCTCACTGTTAGTTCTTCTTTAAGACGCCCTCCTGTTCTCCACTCATTACCTGTATTAACTACACCTGTTTGAACTCGTTACCTGTATAAAAGACACCTGTCCACACACTCAAACTCTAACTTCTTCACTACGGCCAAGACCAGAGAGCTGTGCAAGGACATCAGGGATAAAATTGTAGTCTGGGATGGGCTACAGGACAATAGGCAAGCAGCTTGGTGAGAAGGAAACAATTGTTGGTGCAAAAATTAGAAAATGGAAGAAGTTCAAGACGACGGTCAAGCATCAATTATCATGAGGACAGTGAGGGATGAGCCGTGAACTAGACGGCAGGGCCTGATCAATGACCTGAACAGAGCTAGGACCACAGTCTCAAAGAAAACCATCAGTACCACACTCCGCCGTCATGGATTAAAATCCAGCAGTGCAAGCAAGGTCCCCCTGCTAAAGCCAGCGCATGTCAGGCCCGTTTTGTTAAATATATTTTCTAACTATGATTAAATTAAACTTACCGATTAAGCCAACTCAAAAATCTTCAGTACATGCAACTTTAATTTATAAGTTTCATACACACATTTGGCATACACTGCCCTTAGGTTACGTTAGTGTCAGGCAGTTTAATTAATCTGACATAAACTTATAGAAAGATCACATGAGTACATTTTATATTTATGCTCTTAACTACAATACGACACAATGAGCAAAACTGTACTCACAGTGAATGTTGTATTAACACGACCACCACTTTAAATAATTATTAAAATGTTAATTGATCACAATGCCTGGGTATCTCACCACAACAGACTTCCAAAGTCACTCATGGTGCAAAAACATGCCCCTAAGCACCCTGGGAAATATGATAATCATGTCACTCACAATGTTTGAGTCACTTGTAATCAAAACAAAAGAAATTGCTGAACTAACGCAACACATTTGAGTTACAATAATTTTTTTCAGAATATTGAGTTTCAGCTACTCTGTGTAACTAAGTAATCTCAATGTTGGGGTTTACAATTTTGAGCAACAGCAAATACGATGTTGTCCGGATGCAAAATTTTTTTAATAAAATGCTGAAATCCGTCTATATTTAAGTTTCACGAACCCCAGAGTTGGGTTTAAATTTCCTGTTATAAGTGAAGAATAATCTAGTCACGGTTTGAAATGTCTAGATTTATAGTTTTTAAACTAGAGCAGATTAAGGAGTAGAACAATTTTTGGTGTAACTGTCCTTCAGCCATTTTCTGAATCGGAAGCTAGAAACGCAAAAACCAAATTCAGCCTCTTGGCGGAACCGTCTTTTAGCTGTAATCAAAAAAACGACTTTATTTTCCTTTTTCAGAAATAAAACTTCCTCCAAAAAACGCCTTAATCTGCATCCTGCGACATCAACTACCGTTAGGATCGGCAGTTTTTCTTACCTATCCGGTGTAAGATGATCTGGGGTGTCCGGGTGAAATCCAGCAGTCTGCGCTGATCATCCATCTCTTCCTCGGACTTGAAGGTTTCTTTAAACTCTGTGGATGTTTCTTCAGCAGGAGTTAACTGCTCGTTCATCAACTCTCCTTGAAGCTGGACTGAAGATATTCTGACTGGAAACTTCGAGCAGAAAGGGAAGCTAACGCTGCTAGCATCACAAGCTGTCTTCTTCTTGGTGCTCATTGTCGGTTCGCAAACAATGAATCAGCTCGATTTCGCCACCAAGTGGTCGGTAGGGTAACCTGCAGCATCGCTTGAAGATTAGATCGTTCAAAACATGCATTAGTCTAAGATAATTAAATATTATGCGATAAATGTTATTGTTTGATTTATTCATGACCTATTTCTGTATTTTTATAATATATGTTTTACTGAATCTGATAATGCAACAGATGTTTTAATTTCCCTCAACATGTCCTGCTCCTAACAGGGAACAGCGGTTCTGATCATGTTTTCGCTAAAATTATGACAATCACATCAAAGTTGCTAGTTAATTTACTTTTCAGTGCATAAATGAATAGAAACAATCAGTCTTTTGCGTTTTTACTCGCCCAGATAGCAAACTGACATTGAAAGGATTTATTTTCCATCTGAGTCATCAGAATGGTTCACAGTTGATGCCAAATAGATGTTGAATCACCCTTGCAAAACCGATTATTTCCGAAATATACAGCAGGGATATTGAAGCAGTTCTGGATTATAGTGTTCCCCATGACTGATATTTGGGTTACCACAGTGCTTCTCAAATAGCAACAACTCTAAGCAGGCCACAATTTTCAATTCTCACTAAAGCATACCACCTTTTAACAATAAAATAGATGGCACAGACTTAAAAATCACACCATCAGCCCAATGAGCATGCATTGTTTTGTTAACTAAATAAACAAACAAATAAATATATAAGTTACACTACAAAAATCTCTAAAATAACTGGATGTCTTTTGGCAATGAAAAGTTGGAAGATGCCAGAGTTTAAACCCAATATTGTCCTACAGAGCTGGGATTTCTACCCTACCAGTAGCTCATACACTAAGTGCAACTGTGTAGAAAATGATGTATCAATAATAATTTTTGTCTGAAATAACAGGCGATGCATTTTACAGCATGCCTGAATTTAAAGATTCCAAAATAGGGATCCCCCTTCTTTTAAAGCAACAAATTGTCCTACAGAGCTGGTAGCCAGTAGCTCAGAGGACATATGGAATTGTGTAGAAAATGATGCATCATTCATAACTTTATTATTATTTGAAATTATAAGGGATGCATTTTACGGCAGGGCAAAATATTAGATGCCGAAAAAAGCATCCCGCCTGCAAGGTTGCCTGTTTGCTGTTGCCAAGAAGGTCGACCCGCCTCTCCATGCAGACATACTAAACCTGCGAGAAAACAGCGAGAAAACTCACAGAAACATAGTGTAATAATAAAAAAAAACACAAATAAGTTGACGCTTAGCATGAGGGTCAGAGATAATTATGAATCGAGAGAACAATCCTACTATAAGTTCTGTAAGCTCACGGTGACGACCGAAGGGTTGCATTAGAAAGGAGAAGAAACAAAACTTTCAGGGAATTTAAATGCAAACGAAGCGCGGCAGAAAGAGTCCCAAACATAAAATCACTGACGTACATGTATCTGGGAGGGAGTAGGAAATAAAGATGAACACAGGTTTTGATAAATATGAAAGTAATACCAATATTTAGCTACTTGTTCCAGGTCTCTATGAAACTTGATTGGTGGTGAGAGATTTTCTTTTATAATATGAAAAATATGTAATTCTCCATCTTGCACATGAGATGTTTTAATTCTTTAAAAATGAGTACTGAATAGATCTTTGAAAGTGGTTGTGAATTGCAGTAAATGTGGATCTCTTTGGTTATTTATCTGGTAAATTGTTTTCAGTCACCATAATTACAAACCTTTTTGGTTTAATACAAATGACTACAACGGAAAAAGTAGAATTCAGAAAAATCTAAATGGAAAAAGTGGAACTTTTGAAGTAAAAAATGTCTAACATAATTCAATGGAATTCTTATGGTTGCAGAGTTGAAAAGAAAAACAGTGAAGGTGACAGAAGAAGTTATGTAGTCTCCCCTTTTTTTCAAGAGTGATGAAGCTGACAGGTAATCAATCTTCACAGTTTAAAAAAGCTTTAAATGTTACAGTTTAGTCTAAAAATGCACATCCCAGTGAATCATTTGATCCGTTTCTGTTCTGAGCGTCACACAGACTGAAAAGTCTGGATTATATTTTACCAACTGAGTTAGTAAACAAACTTGGAACTTGGAAAGACCTAAATCAGTAAAATTAGCTGCAACCATTGGAAGTAGTAGCAGTTGATTTAATTAATGTTTTTTTTGTAATCAGTATATAGTATATGCAGTGTGCTGGTGCCATTGGTTTGTATCAATAAATAATAAAATATTCTCAGATATCAATCTGGTGGGGGGGATTTCTGTCCTCTACGGGAGGGCATGGCAGAAAATAATTGAGAAGCACTGGGTTACTGAGTGATTATTGAAAAGTCATTGATTACCACTTGACTTGGAAATTTATAGTTGACCAAGAAAAAAATGATCACAAAATCATGGATGTTTAAATTGACCTGGAAACCATTGTGTGGCAGACCGCCCAGTGCACGGTCTGCCAGAATAATGTCAGGTTAACAATTCAATTTAATACTCTAATGCAAAAATGCACTACACATTTAAATGTATATTGTATATGGATGTTACATAGATTGGGGACTGTCATAGCTAATTTAAGCCATATTGACTAATACAATAATGCAGAAAAGCTTTTAGAAACGTTACTTAAGAAAGTTAACATCATGTCTAGTGTGGCTTTGTTCACGTCTTGATTCACACACACATCAACACTTTTTTCAAACCACGTATAAATAAAATATCCAACGGACCATTAAGCTATTATAGCCTATATAAACACACTTTAATATCAAAGGTTCAATTAATTTACTTCAGTAAAATAGTCCACAACAAGCTTTTTGTCCAGAATACTCCGTAATGTGCAGCTGAAAACCTTTGAAAACTCCTTCAGTGCATCCATTTCTCAAATTTTTCGTAACTCCCATAGCCTTTAAAAAATATATACAGGCAAGGGGTTTAGTTTATTATTTTTCACAAATAAAGCAATACAAAGGTAGAAATAGATTTAAAAGAAAAACAAATGTGATGGAAAGCTGCCAAAAACCCACTATGGGCTTAACTCAAGGTAACTTCTGTTATTACAAGCTAATATTCATAAAATGTATCAGTGTTTACAGTAAAACTGTCTATAAGTAAAAAGAATATTGCAATCATCAAGAGTAACCTAACATTCAAAACAAGATATTCTATTGTATCCCATGAGGAAAATAACAGTCCTTAAGTTGCAGTTATTTTTATGCTTTCCTATACTGAGTTTATGACAACTGAATATAAAGAAAAGACAAGATGTTCCAGACTTTGGGTCTTCTGTATAACTCACTGAATTGGGACAGAGTAGGACGCATACAAGGCACACAAATCAGTCCATTCCTGCGAGTTGAATAGCTGCGAATATCATTTCTAAATATAAAAACATTTTTAAAATACTGAGGCAATGTATTCTTAACCGACTTATATACAAATTGTGCAATTTGAAAATGATTAACTTGATATACAGTCATTATTTTATTCTTTAAAAAGTCCTCCCAGCCATCAGGGCGGATCTGATCCCAATAGTTAACGCATCCCTCCTATCATTGTTTTCACACAAGCTATAAAAACAGCGGCTATCAAGCCAGTTCTAAAAAAGAAGAACCTAGACAGCATGTTGATGCAAAACTACAGACCAATCTCTAATCTCTCATTTATTGAAAAAGCTGTGTTCCAACAGTTAAACAGGTTCCTCAAAAAAAAAAAGGAACTGCTTTGATATTTATCAGTCTGGTTTTCGTAGGTACCACGGTACAGACACGGCCCTCGTCAAAGTCTTCAACGACATCGGGACAAATACTGACCGTGGTAAAACCACAGTACTGGTACTATTAGACCTCAGTGCAGCGCTTGACACCGTTGATCATGATTTATTACTGGAACGTCGAGAGAGCTGGATCGGACTCTCTGGTACAGTACTCGACTGGCTCAAATCCTACCTCAAGAACAGGAATGTGTTTGTGTCAATAAGCAAATTCTCATCACAAAAAAACAGAAATAACATGTGGGGTCCCCCAGGGCTCTGTCCTAGGGCCCCTCCTGTTTAGCATCTACATGCTCCCACTAAGCCGGATTATAACAACCAGTAACGTTAACTACCACAACTATGCTGATGACACTCAGCTTTCTATCACCTGAGGAACATTTCTAGGATTAAAGGAATGTTGACACAAGGAGACCTAGAAAAACTCATCCACGCATTTATCTCTAGCCGCCTTAATTACTGTAACAGTATCTTTACAGGTCGGCCTAAAAAAAAATCAATCAGACAGCTGCAGCTGATCCAGAACGCTGCTGCTCGTCTTCTCACTAAAACCAAGAAAGTAGAACACATCACCCCAGTTCTAAAGTCCTTACACTGGCTCCCTGTAGCTCAGGGAATAGACTTTGAAGTGTTTTTATTAGTTTATAAATCATTGAATGGGTTAGCACCAGAGTATATTAATCATCTATTATTGTGGTACAAACCATCCAGATCACTCAGGTCTTCCAGCTCTAGTTTACTGATCGTCCCTAGAACCAGAACCAAGCATGGAGAAGCAGCTTTTAGTTTCTATGCTCCTCATATCTGGAACAAACTACCAGGAGAATGTAAAACTGCAGAGACACTGAACTCTTTTAAATCTAAAATAAAAACGTATTTAGACTTGCCTACGACTTACCAATATGATTAATTACCATTATTGACTCTGTCAATCATTACATATTTTTAATTTTCATAAATGTACATATCTGTTCTCTTATGCTCGAATCACCTGTTTTCTTTTAATTACTGTTATTGGTGTAAATGTCCATTTATGCAATCTTTTAATGATTATAAGTTATAATCTTCTTGTAATCATGTAAAGCACCTTGAATTGCCTCGTATTACGAGTGTGCTGTATAAGTAAAATTGGCTTCCTTTGCCATCATACCTGCTAACCCAAAAACAGAGGCTGTGAGGGAATGCTTGTAATCTGTATGGTATATTATTATCATTGCACATTTCTGAATGGGTTCGAGTATAGACTTATAGCCCAAATAATATTACAGTAAAAGTGTAAGGGTATATCAGGGCATAATAAAACATATTGGCAACCTCAGCATTGAGTAAATAGCGTGGTTTCCCTATAATTCTCACTGCTTTTGCTATCTTTGCGCATATAAAATTGAGGTACAGCCTCCAGGATATATAGAAAATAACAAAGTAGTGTTGGGTCTTGATGAGAAAATAACACAGTAGTGTCATCTGCAAACAAAATTTGTTAGAGTTTGGTGGATACATTTAGGAAATCACCAATATACGACAAAAATAACAATGGGCTGAATATGGATCCCTGGTGTAACCCACATTTGAAAGGTAATAAACAGGATTCAAGTCCATCTTAAATGACAGTCTGATCCCAATCTGCTAAGTAACTAGTGAACCATTCCAGTGATTTGGGTCGCAACCCTAAAAAGCGAAAGCTTTGTTAAGAGAATAGAATGATTGACCGTGTTGAAGGCTTTGGATACATCTAAGACACAAACAGTGTGTTTCTTTCAATCTTTAGCTTTTAAAATATCTGTAGTTAAATGAAGTATAGCCATGTATCCCAAATTCATGCTGAAGTGCCAAAGTATTCTTATAATAGCCTATATCACAATTTCTCATAACAAAGAGGAGCCTATGTTTTTTTTATATGTATGTATATGTTTCGGATGTCCTCACAGAGCAGCCGGACACCGACATGAATGACTTTGTCTTATTTGGTCAGCGAGACAGTATTGGGTCCCTTATGCGCCAGACATGGACATGGTGAAATCATGAATAATAGTTCAATCAAATGAATTAACTTTTTTTTAATATGTTTTTTAAGCACTATTTATTCACTAAAAATTGACAACCAGTTATCCAAGACATCCTGCTGTATATAAAAGAGGATTGTTTAATTGGCCTGGTATTATCGAAATATAAGGAAAAGTTTTTTTTTTCAACCTGGACCTTATTTTTAGCAGATATTACATTCACTTAATCACCCAGACAAGTTTGGAGCTGTTCAGCAGGAGTTTATATCGAGTCGCGATAACGTGATGGGAGTCAGTGAGGGCAGGAGTTAGCCTCCGGTAATAAGGCATTATCGGCCCCTAAACTTCTTTGTTTAAAGGAGAATGTTTATTTGTTCGGTTCTAAGGTAACTTAGAGGCAATTATACATGGTTCATGTTTGCGTGTTTCCAAATTGCACTAACAGAATGACCAATTGGACCCTTTCTGCAACCTAAGCAGACTACAGCTGTCATGGTGCTGGGCGTGACATCATTGAAGTCCCAGGTTAGTGTAAATTGGAATCGGTTACATTAAAAGTAGGGCTGGACGATATAGAAATAGAGCAGCAAGGAATATTCATATTGATCGATATCGATAATTATCAATAAATATCACATAATGTAAATAATATAAGTGTCTCCCCGGCTATTTTGTAATTCTTCAATGAAATAATTTTAAAGGCAGGGTATATGATTTCATATTAAAACACATTTTTTAAAACTGCAAAAAAAAATGCTCTTCATGTACCAGTGGAAACCTATAAGTTCGTCATTTAGCGAGAAACCCTGGGAAAACCTCATCCAATCAACTTCCACGGTCCTTCCAGAATAAGAGGCTTGCAAGCAAAGCTTCCGTGTTCCTCTGCGCGTCCCCTTCGTGTTCACGCAATGCTCGTTTTATCCTGCCTGTAAACAGGAAGTGAGCTCGCGCTACCTTGTCGCGCCAACAGACAAATTTATTGCACCAGCTACAGTAGCCGTGTTTGTCTGGTGACGCATTTAGTTCGAAGTCAGTGCAGATTAACTTCCCAAAATGAATCAAAAATGCAAAGATGTTGTGGAAATAGCAACGAGAAAGAAGAAAGCCGACGAAGAGCGTGCCATAAGCCAAATCTGCGTCGGAGCTGCTGCATTTACATGGAGGCATCCACTCCAGGAAGCCAAGGGCTTGCTAGCCGATGCGTTGGTTGCTGATTTTCTCCTGGACAGGTAAGATCACGTTATATTTTGAGACTTTGGTTGAAATGGCTTTGGTTGAAATGGCTTGTGTCCTGCGTATTGAATTGCTGGTATATAGATAAACTGAAGGGAAACTTCCAGCATGACAATGATCCCAAACTTCCCGCCCAGGGAACAGAGTAGCTACGTAAAAACCATTTCAATGTTCTGCAGTGGCCTAGCCAGTCTCCATACCTCAATCAAACTGATAATCTGTGGAAGGAGTTGAAATTCAAAACATCACGGCATGTTAGAATGATGCAAAACACCAGCTACAGTGTGTGTAAACCTGCTCAAGACCTACACATGGGTTAAAGTTGAAAAAATTCCTGAGCCTGAACTTCTATGAATCATAGAATGATCACTGATAAGCGTTTTTTATAATCACCTTTATACGCTCATACATATAATTTAAATCTATTTATTGCCAACAACTGATGTTTATCATAAACATCAGTTGTTGGCAATAAATAGATCATCTGACTATTGAATTGTTACTTAAATGTAAAGCCACACCTTCCCAAGACCTTTCTGCAAGTACCCCTAGTTTAGATTTGTATGATAATGTAAAAAAAAAACAAAAAAACATACCACATCACAGTAAGTGAATATACTATTTTCTTTTTTTAATTATTATTGATGTTATTAATAACATTTTATAAATGTGTAAACTGATTAAACATCCAAACTAGTCATCAGATATGACATACAAAAACTAAAACAAACACTGGATCAGGCAACAAGAACACTTCCAGATTCAACCTTATATATATAATAAACCTTAACTTTTAAATTCTACTTATTAAACATTTAGCATTCAACACAAATAAATGAAATTAAAGTGCAAATTAGCAAACTGAATGTAAAAAATATTTGGGTAAAGCACACCCTAAAAATATGGTCAACAGTCCAAAGGAGAATTAGAGGGACAGCTACCCTGTCAAGGGCTATGCAGATTGATGGAAATCCAGACTTCCCACCCTCAATAACAGATACCACGTTTAAGAGAAGGGCAGACAGAAGACTAAGGGTCATTGACCAGTTGTTTTGTAACAATGTTTTACAGCCATTCTCATATCTCCAAGAAAAATTCTCCTTACCTCAAAGTGACATGTTCCGATACTTTCAGATTAGACACTACATCATGAACCATAAAGATTGGAATACGATTAAAAATGCCCCAACAAATATAGAAACTTACTTCATAAATATAATTAAACATCAATTGCCCAACAAAAAGCATGTTTCCTATATATACAGGAATTTGTTGTTGGATACTAATGATAACACTTTCTATATAAAAAATAAATGGGAACTGGAGTTAAATGTTATCATTGAGGATGAAGAGTGGGAAACAATGTGCACCGGATGTCATAAGAATATCAACAGTAATATGTGGAAGGAGTTTGATTGGAAGATCAAGATGAGGTTCTTTAAGACACCTTCGGTGATCTCCAAATATGTAGATAACCCAGCTGCAATATACTGCTGGAGACAATGTGGAATGGCGGGCGAATACTCACACATATTTTGGGAATGCCCAATACTGCTTCCTTTTTGGAAGGGGGTAAAAAGTGATATAGAAAAAGTTTTGGGGATCAATTTACAATTTACTCCAAGTCAGTTTCTTCTCGATCTGACTCCCGAAAACATGTACACCCTGGAGCAAAAAACGCCTGTTGCATATACTTCTGATGACTGCTAGGAAAATGGTGACACTCAATTGGATGAATACAAAGCCACCTACAGTGGCCCAGTGGAAACAGAAGCTGGGAGAGGTGTATGGAATGTAGGCCTTAACAGCTCAATTACAATTAAGGTCTGATGTCTTTAAAGAGAAGTGGTTACCTGTAGCAAAATTCCTCTCTGAGGGGAACTCCCACACTGGGAAGTAGTGGCACAACTACTTACTTACTTTGCATTGGACACTAATACTTAACTCCTGGACCTCGATGTACTGTTGTAATTTTTTTTTCTTTCAACATTGTTTTATATATTTGGGATATCTGTGGTGTTGTCAAGGAATGTTCTGTATTGTGTTATTTTTATGTTTAATAAAAAACACAGTTCAAAAAAAAAAAAGTGCAAATTAGCTTTGTGCTGTGTGTCTTCATAAAGCACCTGTGTTAACTTTCAACAGACTTTGTCTGATTTGGTAAAATATTACAAAACACAAATGCTAACAGTACTGTTTGAAATATTCTTTTCTTTTTCTTTTGTTTAGGGTGTGAATTATCTGTATGCTTTCTTTTTAACATGTTGGGCGAAGGGTTTAATGAGGAGGCTACTTTGTCTGAACAATTAAATAGAGGGAAAAAACTGCATGGTCCAGAGGAGGAGGCAGCTGGTGCAGAGGAGCTGCAGCCTTTAGAGGGTTTTTTTGCCCTTTGAACCACTTGTTTGTTTGTCATCTCTGTTGACTGCAGCAAAGCTGCCTCACTCACCTGTTTTTGCTTTAATGCTTTTGTACTTTTTTTCGTCTGTAAGTGCAACTGGTATTTGTGGTAAGAGGACAGACAGGACCGCCTAAGAGGCTGTTCTATGATCATAGAAGAGGCAGTCCACTCCCTGGCTTTCATTGCCGACTTAATAACTGCAAGGCCCTCATAGGTTTCCACATTCAAAGAGAACCTGTCAGCCTCAATGATGTCATCCATTAGGTTGAAGGATCCCTCCACCAGGGGGGCAGTGAATACAGAAAGTAGAGCCTTAACCAAATTCATCAGAATAGGATACCTTATACCTCTGTCTTGATTTTTAAGAGACGCGACGTGGCTCCACCAGTCTACATCCACCCTGCTCTCCTCTTCAACGTAGCTCTGAGCAAGGGGTACCAAGTGTACATCTATCTGGTAGGCTCTTACTTCACTCTCCAGTTTGCCTATCTCGTCTGGGGAAACAACATTAGGTAATGCTTCACCTAGTGATACAAAAGCTCTGCTAACAGAGTCACACTGAATAAGGATTGGCGTGAGAGCAGAGAGTGAAGCAATGGTAGTGTTTTTGAGAGGTAGATTTTTTTGTAAAAACTCAGCTGATTTTATGTACCCATCCCTTAGGCACTTGTATAGGTTGCCAACCCATATTTTCTTATTCAGACGAGCTCTTTTCAAGGAAGAATAACAAAACTGTCCAACAGAAAGTCCTTTGTTTGGAAGCTGCAAATCGGTACTGTTCACATTGACATTAATGAGCTCTGTGGCACTCAGTGGAATTGCGTCTGGTTTTAGAAACTTGCTGAGAAGCTCTCGCACAAGGGCCACCATTTCAACATGCAACATGTGGACCATAGGCTTCTCATGTTGCAGCCTTTTCAGGAAGCCTTGAAAGGTTGGAAGGATGCCTGAAAAATAACATGAAAAGTCAGTGTCAAAATATAACCTATTAATATAGGCTATAAATCAGAATATACTTTATTAAAATATTGTACAATTTAGATAAGACTGAAATTTCTTTATCACTTACTAAATCACCTATTTCATGAGACAGGCAAAGAGGAATGTACTGCTCTTAAATACAATTTTACATAGTTGACTCATATTATAAGATACCTCTGAATAAGTTGATCATGATGGTGACTCTCTCAAACTCTGTAACTAGCACAGAAATTCGAGCCTTTCTTATCTGGTTTGCCTGGGTTCTGGATGCAATGGCCTGCTCATGCTGCAAAACTTCTACTCTTGCCTTTTCCTCAAGCGTTAGGTTATTTCTCTCAAAGATCTGATTAAGAAGCTCTCTGTAGCACGCACACACACACACACGCACACACACACACATAAATGTGTTACTATCTGCCCATTTGATAATTCTCAATAGCCTGTGAATAGAATTTCAATGTTTCTGTTTAACAAAAAATGTTACATTTTAATTCATGTATTAGATCTATTTTTCAATACATCATGTGTTCAATTGACATGACAAATTCCTAACCTTTTAATCCCCATTTTGAAAAGATAAATAGTGAAATGCAGGCTCATAACTGTCTGTTCATTCTTTTAGACCAAATAAAAAAAATCAAAGCATTGAATGTTTTTTGTGTTTCAATAAAAGTATAGAAATATCAAATCCATAAAACTGAGTTCTTAAAACAAAATCATGTTTTTCCGTTTTTAGTCCAAAGCAAAAACAGAGTATATATGCTAATGCGTAATTTCGTTTACTCACTACATTATAAATAAAAATAATATAGCCCATATATTTTTTTCCACAAAACATGATGATCCGCTGGTCCGCAACATGTGCCCAGTGCTTATTCTTTGACCCTGCTCTTTCCTCGGCATCTGTCTCTGATGTCTTCAATTCGCGCATTTGGACAAATGCTCAAAATGATATTATGAAACTGTATAATAGTGTGTAACACACTATTTCACCGAGGACACTCGACCCCATCAGGTAGTGTATTTTGGTGAGATAGCGTCATCTTGTGCTGGAGCTGGCCGTCTAGACAGAAACAGCTCGATTCCCACACCTGTCCCAAACTACAGCGCGCAGCAGGACTTGATGTGGTTCAACGGTGTCGGGCATGAAACATACACGCATATTGGGCAGGCCAGAGGCTTCATCCTCCCTCCTCTCGTATGTTAATTATACATAAACATTTTAGTTTTATGCATGTTTCCTTTGGACTAAAAATAAATAACCCTAAATGAAATGTCAAAACCTCGTGCCGTTTTTTATTGTTTAAGCTAATGAAAATCAATTTAAATGGACAATACAATACAATTATGTAATAAATGAATTAATTACCTGTATTTGTATTCTTCATTTTTATCCACGACGTGGTAGTAGAAAACCACAAGTGCATCCAGAAGCTCACCAAGTCTGTTGGCCACGTCCAGCATTTGTAGGAACCTGCTCCCAATCGGTCAGATCAAGCTCTTATGGGCAAGATGGAGAAGAGATTGAAACTCCGCAAAAATCTATTTTTGTTTCGGTGACTTTTCAATGTCATAAAAGAGATCAGAAGCAAGCTCTTCAATTTCTGAACCAAATGTACTCATGAGGGCTTTTGCAGCATTGGAGACGATATGCACGGTGTCACCGGAGATGTCGAGAAGAAACTGATTTTCCTTCCGTGCCAGGGTTTCCAATCCAGTCTTCTTGCCTCTCATCACAGCACAGTTATCCATCAAAATGCTGATGACTTGATTCCACGAAAACCCATACGACAGCAAAACATCGTCCAATTCATTCTTTAGAACAGAAGCAGTTGCTATATTTACTTTCCTGCTTGCTAAATGCATAGTCGTTGCTCTGTTAGTATCTTCGTCATAGTATCAAATTAATATATTCATAATTTTGTCCATACACTGTGTAGAAGCTTCATCAACATTAAGGGAAAATGTGCCGTTTTTTAATTTATCTGAAAGGCACTTCTTGAAATGCGAGACTATGCCATGGGTGTTAGTGTAACTTGCCTGCTGATTTGAAAGTGATAATTTTGAGAGTGCCAATCTGTCTTCCGCAACCTTTTTACAAAGTCGTACCAGTGGTTGAGCAATGGTAAACGATAAATCATGTTCTGCAATGAAGGTACACAGGCGGACTTTTGAATCACAGACGCGATCAGTCATTGAAGTAGGGGTCTCACTGGTAGTGGTCGCTCCTGGTAGCGTAGTTGTGTGAGGTAGAGAACGGACAGCTGTAATGTGACGACTGTCTAGTTCGTGGCGACGAAAAACTTTCTTGCCACTTGTAGCATAGATTAGCTTCCTGGAGCACAGTACGCAGAAGCTAGCACCAGCTTCTCTTAATTTTCTGCACCAGCTGCCAAAAGGTTTATCATCTCGGCCCTTTTCCTCCATCCACGACCAGCGCCATTTATTTTTAACTCCCTCGTCAACTACGGCGATATTTTCCCCAGTTTTCAAAAAGTTGCGCTCCATTCCGCTGGAAAACGTGTTTCGTGTGGTTTTCGTGCTAGCTGTTGCGCTGGCTGACTCAAACACCGCGCGAGCAGCGATCACGCGCTCGCTCACAACACAACCTTGGCCAAAGGACCCGCGCCAGTCTACTCCTGATTTGCTGTGTTTTGTTGCGCTAAACACACGCAATCCTTTCATACAATTGGTAGAACACACTTGAACCTTTTCCAAATGACAGCAATCATTTATTTATATATAAAAAAATAATAAAGGTGATTTTTTTTTTCTTCTTTGTTTCCCCTCACGCCGGATTTCCGGCACGGTGCCGGAAAACTTTAAGCCATGCCTACAGGACATGTTTGACCTCTGTCATGGCCAACAGAGGTATTCAAGTGAACTTTAGCTATTTGAACTTTTGGTATCGACCAAATACTTGTTGATTGGACCATAAAAATCATACACTTGTGTCCTGGGATATTGGGGGGTTTAAACTGCTTTTGTGATCAAATAATAAAAGGCACAAAATAAACTCCATATACCTACCAGTTACACTTCGCTTTCTGACAAATAATATGTATAATCCCATTTGTTTAAACCAATATTACCATATTGGATATATTTATTTTTTTTAAATCACAAAATGCTACATTTAGTTCTTTAGGTTTTCTCACCTGTGTGAATTCTGACATGCTCATCAGAAACCAATTTGGTCGTAAAGATTTTTCCACAAGTTAAACATTTAAAATACCTCTCACCTCTGTGTATTCTCATGTGACAAGTCAAATTATGTTTCAGAGTAAAGGCTTTGCCACAAAGTGTACAAGAGAAAGGTTTCTCACCACTGTGCAACCTCATGTGATAAGTAAAATTACTTTTATGAGTAAAACCTTTGCCACAAAGTGTGCAAGAGAAAGGTTTCTCCTCTGTGTGAGACGTCATGTGATAAGTCAAATTATATTTCATAGTAAAACTTTTGCCACAAATTGTACAGGAGAAAGGCTTCTCATCTGTGTGAATTCTGATGTGCATATCTAAATAAGATTTTCTTGAGAAGCTTTTCCCACAGGACTGACATTTAAAGGACTTCTCACCTGTGTGACTTTTCTCGTGAGAAGTCAAATTACCCCTCTGAGCAAAACGTTTGCCACAAGTTGTGCAAGAAAAAGGCTTCTCACCTGTGTGAGTTCTGACGTGCCTTTCTAAACCAGATTTTCTTGTGAAGGTTTTTTCACAGGACTGACATTTGAAAGGTTTCTCATCTGTGTGACTTCTCAAGTGCGATATCAAGTTACTATTTTCAGTAAAAACATCACCACAAATTTGACAAGAATACGAACAGTTTTCTGTTTGAGTTTTCTTTTTCCGTTTGGATTCTGAATTGTTAAGCTTCGTGGTTTTCTCACATCTCTTATTTACTTTCAGCTCTTTATCTTGATTTGATCCTGAGTCTTTATGATGGTTTCCTTCTTGATCCTGGTTCTCAGTTTCATTAGAGTCCTGAGAGATGAATTCATTCCTGATTGTTTCTGCTTTAATCTGGCAATCTTCCAGAACAGTAGGAGTCACCATGAATGCATCTTCAGTTTCTTGCTTCAATACAAGCTGGTCTTTTTCTTCATTTATGCAGAGCTCTAATGGTTCCTCTTTTATCCAGCGACATTCTGGCTCTTGCTGTTCTTCTTTCACCAGAAAAGGTTCTGGTTCCTTCTGGTCCAAACTGGAATCACTCTCCGGTTTACAGAGCTGCTGTTCAGAGAAATCCTTTTCTTTCCACACATTATCCAGTAGACTGTCTGAAAGAGCAAACATAGAATATATGTAAATATCAAAACTGTATTTCAGTCTAAACGTCTACAGTGGGGAGAACAAGTATTTGATACACTGCTGACTTTTAAGTTTTCCCTCTAACAAAACATGTAGAGGTCTTTAATTTGTACCGAAGGTTCTCTTCAACTGTGAGGGACAGAATCTAAAACAAAAATGCAGAAAAAGTGAATGATTTTTAAAAAACTAATTAATTTCCTTTTTATTTCATGACATAAGTATTTGATACATCAGACATACAGAACTCAACATTTGGTACAGAAACCTTTATTTGCAATTACACAGATCAGACGTTTTCCATAGTTTTCCGACGGGTTTTTTAAACACTGCAGCAGGGATTTTGGCCCACTCGTCCCAGCCCCTTTTCAGAAAAGCATCCCCAAAGAATGATGCTTCCACCTCCATGCTTTACAGTTGGGATGGTGTTCTTGGGGTTGTTCTCATCCTTCTTCTTTCTCCAAACACGGCGAGTGGAGTTTAGACCAAAAAGCTCCACTTTTGTCTCATCAGCCCACATGACCTTCTCCCATTCCTCCTCTGGATCATCCAGATGGTCATTGGCAAACTTCGGACCGACCAGTGTGTTACTGATGGTTTTCGTTGAGACCGTGGTCCCAGCTCTATCCTGTGTAGATCTGGGTTCATCCCTCACTGTCCTCATGATCATTGATGCCCCATGAGGAGAGATCTTGCATCATGCTCCAGACTGAGGGAGATTGACCGTCGTCTTGAACTTCTTCCATTTTCTAATAATTGCACCAACAATTGTTACCTTCTCACCAAGCTGCTTGCCTATTATCCTGTAGCCCATCCCAGACTACAATTTTATCCCTGATGTCCTTGCACAGCTCTCTGGTCTTGGCCGTAGTGAAGAGGTTAGAGTCTGTTGGAGTATGTGGACAGGTGTCTTTTAAACAGGTAACGAGTTCAAACAGGTGTAGTTAATACAGGTAATGAGTGGAGAACAGGAGGGCGTCTTAAAGAAGAACTAACAGTGAGAGCCTAAATTCTTACTGGTTAATAGGCGATCAAATACTTATGCAATAAAATGGAAATTCATTATTTAAACATCATTCAGTGTGATTTTCTTTATTTTTATTTTAGATTCTGTCCCTCACAGTTGAAGAGTAGCTCCTAAAACTCATAAAATCAGCAGTAAAACTCTATACTGTAATGTGAAATACATTTTAAATCTCTACGAACAAAATAAAAAATAAAAACATTCCACAACAATTACGATTAGATCATACTCTTGTAGCAACTTTTCCTCTTCTTCTGTTCTGTGCTGTACAGGGACCTGGCTGTCGGAGCAGACATCAGACGATTCAGTGTAACTGAGGGGATCTCAGATGCTAGGGCCGGGCGGTTTGACTGTTACAGACGTCATTTTGCCCGTCCCGGTAAATTCCGTATATAAAAAAAAATATGAAAAGATTTGTTTAAGTTTAGCAGTGCTCCTGTCTCTTTAAGAAATCAGCTTTGCCTTGAGTCACGTGACTACGCACAGTCGTGTGACCGAGGGGGGAAGCGAGTGTGTAGCTATATTTAGCAAGCGTTTAGACTCTTCTACCGACTGTTTTTATGAAAAATGCGACTAGCGACAAATAAAGTGATTTTTTATGGTGTTATTAGATACTTAGACTCTAATGTGGAGCACGTACGTTTGTTACTGCAGCAACAGAGCTTGCAGCCGAACCAGAGCGTTTGTAGCCCAACAGCTCCGCCGGCCCAGGTCCTGTTCAGGCGGAGCTGATATTAACCCCACTGACTTATTGCTTGAAGCCGCCGCCTGTTCCCACCTGTGCTCCGATGTAAAATACTTTCTGTCTAAAATAAACGACTTCACTCTAAAATCACAGATTTCACTCAGCCCATGTCACTTCCTCACCTCGTCTGGTCTGTGTGATCACCTCTGAGTTTAAACTGGACTCTAAGAAATACAGAAAGGAGTGGGAATCAAACACTGAATTAAAAGGCTGTTTGAAGCTGTTCAACAGCAAGAACCCATCATATTGTAAAGAACATTTAGTGAATCTGGCCACTACCAGACATTGAGTACAAAAAACGACGTCAGTGGGTTTACATCAGACAGAGATCAAACACATATTACCTTCTTCAGCGCACAAATACCTTTAAAATGAGACAATTTGAAGCTCTCTACACCTAAGTATGGATGAGTTATGAACAAAAATGTTAGGGGGCGGATCATCCGACGTGCTACTAAAATAAATCCCGACCACAGGTAAAAAGCTTCAAAAGACAGTGAGTTTACATCAGACAGAGATTATACACATATCGCCCTATTCATATCACAAATACCTTTAAAATGAGACCAATTAATGCTCTGTACATCCTACGTATGGATGAGTTATGAACAAAAATGTTAGGGGGCGGATCATCCGATTTTGACGCACTGAGCTGACCGTAACAAAGAACGCACAGCATAGACAGCTCATTGTTTCCCTCATCAGACACACGAATCACGTAGTTAACCTATTTTGGATTCAAAACGGCGAATTTCACCAACAACTGATGGATTTTCATGACTGAAATGAGGAAACTGTAGCTCATAGCACCTTCCTTGGCAAAATACAAATGTAACAGATTACATTCTCCATCCCTCTCGCATGAGAAACGGGGAGGGTACATGAAATGGGACGCCGTCAGATATTGGGAGAAATTCGTGAGAATGTTTGCTCTGGAATATTTTCGGGACGGGAACCGAAATTCGGGGATCAGACACAGCATCAGACACACCTATTGCTCCTAGTAGAGCCAGCACATCTCTTTTTTCTGAGTACCTCAGGTTTTAGGTCAGCCCCTCACTTGTCCGCTCTAACACTCTATAGAAACAAAGCGTAGAACGTTCCCCGAGTTCTGATTGGTTGTGAGGATTTATCGCGTTTAGGCAAAAAATAGGTTTGGCGCTTATGGCGGGTTTGTAAAAAAACAGCATCTTGTACCTACATTTTAACAAGGAAATATAGCGATTTGGCAAGAAACGTTGATGGAGCAGTGAGTAGGTTCATTACACAGCAAAATTACATCAAAAACTCATTT
Organism: Apricaphanius iberus; assembly: GCA_028564705.1. Lineage (NCBI taxonomy): Eukaryota > Metazoa > Chordata > Actinopteri > Cyprinodontiformes > Aphaniidae > Apricaphanius > Apricaphanius iberus. Next base: position 1,215,460 of record JAPXFQ010002186.1, read on the forward strand.
TTTTTAATTCCGTTTATCGCATTTTGTAAAAGAGCTCTTAAGATATACATTTTTTTATTTTACGTAAACTTTTAAACAAATTGTGTTATGAGCGCTTTAAAACTCTGAGTTGAGCTGAGGAGCTAACTAGCAGACCAAGCATTTCATTAAAGTTTAACATGTTGAATGTGGTGACAAACATAAGACTAAGAACACTGCTGACAGTTTAACAAAGCCGTGCGGACTTCAGTGAAGGGTATTACCCACAATCCATTGCTGCGTGTGAAATTCTGTGACTAAACGACACAGCTGCTTCACCTACAAGTTTATTTTCTAGTTTAAGGGCGTCAGTTAGTTCTTAAAATTGCCTGGGACAATATCAATAAACCAGAGTCTGGTTTTAAGATTACTATAGATGAAATATTAATTAATATATTAGCTATGTTTTCATCTGATTGATGTTTCATTACAACATCCACTGCAGTGTGTTAACAGATTTAGGAAATCGTATCTTCTTTCAAATAGTAAAAGTTAAAAGCCGTAAGCTGCATGTTTTGCACTGTTTTTCAAATAACTCTTAAAACCATCATCAGGCTGCTGGCATGGAAGAATCACTAAAACCAAAATCGTCACACAAACAATGATGGACGGTCGATCCGTCCAGGCATTACCCCCTCTGTTGTCCGTTGAGAGATGCAGATAGGAACCAGCCCTCTCCCGTGACCCGTTGAAGCTAAGCGGTAGGCTATAGAAGATGGATGGATGGATAATGATCCTGAAACGCTGTGGATCAGCTGCACGCTTGAAAAAAAATGCACAAATTAAATTTCAAAGGTTCGACCTGAAGTGTCATTAACGTGGTCGGGTTGTGGGTGAAAAGATTCATCCTGAATTTAAATGTATTATTTAAATATGTACCTATAGCGGAGCTTCATGCGTTCCAAAACTATCATCACTAAATACTGATGGGGAAATGTCCACAACACCCCCGCCTATTGATGCCTATTGAATCATTTATTATTGTGTACATGAGCAATTAATGAGCTGTCGGACGTATCTGTTGAAAAATATTATTTACTAAAAACGTTGTGTATATTTTCGGACACGATAGGCCAAAAATAATATTCCCTGTGCGTTTTTAGCCAGTCATAAAACGACGTAAAATTCTAAACAATGAAAGAATTTATTTCTCTGCATTTTAAATAAAATTGCGTTTGGGTACTTATTTCTGGTGAAAAGATAATCTCCTGGCATTCCAGTGTCTGTTCATTTAACACAGCAGATATGACAAATATACATATCAAAACGCTTTCTTTATAGCCAATATTTTTTTTTAAATACAATATGTTCTATAACTTTGGACCGTCTGCTATAGAATTTGCTAAAAAAAAAAAATTTGATTTTGTATTTATCAAACTTAGATGAATTTGTTTCAGTTTTATCATATTAAGCAGGAAAATAACACGAGCGGCACCGCCATTTTGGTTGTCATGGAGATACGGTACAGGGTGTAGACCACAGACTGACGACGTAATCCTCCCAATCGTGCCGTTATTCACACACTTGTTCACTACGCACTTGATCGTCAAGACGCTGCTTAAAGACACAGACAAATACTGTAGAGTTATTCATTTATTTGTCCGTAAGTTTAGGAACTTTGGGATTGGATTAACCATGAATATCAGCCGTAACTGCAGAATGAGCTGCTACTTTGTCATATAGTTTAGATTTTATTACCCTGGGACTGACTTTAAGGAATACTTTAACCTTCTCTGTTGGCCACGTAAACACAACAGTCCGATATGATTACATGACATAACGGATCCCAGACAAACAATGTACTCAATAAACAAATGTTCTTACCAGGTGCTTACTGTAGAGGTATCCTGCTTGGGGAACAACACCGAAAGAAGTGATACGAAACATAATCACGATACAAATTTATTTTTCGAATACGAGTTATTATAAAGTTCTGCAAACTGTTTCGCTCCGTTGACAGCATTTTTTAATCAGGCATGTCGCAGCCACCTACACTTTGTCAACATCTCCGCACACCTGAAACCAACTCCAGCTTCGTGGAGAAATCAGCCTTTGTCCGTTTCTGGAAACAGAAGCTACAATCGGAGCCAAACTTTACCTTTGTTGCCTTTTATTTCCCACATATATCTTCCTAAATAAACGCCTTAAACCCTTAATCTGCATCCTGCGACATCAACTAACGTTAGGATCGGCAGTTTTTCTTACCTATCCGGTGTAAAATGATCTGGGGTGTCCGGGTGAAATCCAGCAGTCTGCGCTGATCATCCATCTCTTCCTCGGACTTGAAGGTTTCTTTAAACTCTGTGGATGTTTCTTCAGCAGGAGTTAACTGCTCGTTGATCAACTCTCCTTGAAGCTGGACTGAAGACATTCTGACGGGAAACTCCGAGCAGAAGGGAAGCTAACGCTGCTAGCATCACATGCTGCTTCTTCCTGGTGCTCATTGTCGGTTCGCAAACAATGAATCAGCTCAATTTCGCCACCAAGTGGTCGGTAGGGTAACCTGCAGCATCGCTTGAAGATTAGATCGTTCAAAACATGCATTAGTCTAAAACAGTGTGCGATTTGTGAAGAGTGGAATATATATATAATGTATGTAATTTAACCCAGATATATTATTTTTTCCATGTTAAATACACGATCTACCACATCTAAAACATGGTCAATTTTTTAAAATTAGATCCTGTTTAGTAATCAACTTTCTGTTACTGTTTCTTACCCCATTAAATACATACAATCATCTGTCCGTGATTATTACTGAATGCCAGCTGGAGACATCACATTGCAGTTCCAAAAGTTTTTCTTCCTTCCATAAATTTCAATGTTAGAAAAAAAAAACTAATGGCAGCAAAATTTAGAAACATGAGATCCAGTTTGAAAGCAACAAGCATTAACTCGTCTTCACCTATTGGGTGCTTACCATGACAGAAATGAAGAACAACCTCTGCTTGTTCTTGAGTTGAGGTTTGTCCGCCGTCTTGAAGGATTTTAAAATCTATTAGCCCAGCATTACAATAGTCAAGACGAGTTATGACAAAGAATTAGAATCAGGTGAAGAAAGATTTAGCCTTTGCCAGTTGTGTTGTTGAGAAAAACTAGACCAACCTGACCCCCAGATTACGATCTTGAGGAGTCAAATACTGGCTAAGGGGTTCAGGGGGAGGATGAAACTTAAAGTTTTCGCTTAGAGCCGAATAACAAGACCTCTGTCCTGTTTTCATTAAAATGTAAAAAGTTCAGGGCCAACCAGGGCTTAATTTGTTTAAGAGCAATCTACAGACTTTCTGTTTATTATGCAGCTCCAAGTCTGAACAAATTGCTTGATCCACTACAGGCTGGAAGAAAAAAACAACACAGCCTCATTTGATCTCTGTGCTGTGATTCAGTTAGCCTCCGTCACTTTAATGTAAAGGAGATTGCTTCAAAGCTCAGGGATAGCCTTCCTTTTGTTCACTTTCCACCCCTTTCACCTAACCATACCAGGCACGTCCTAATGCCTGATCTGGGCTGGAGGTGAGTGGCGGTGAGTCTGCGTCTAGCTGCTGAAGAAAGAGCAGCCTCTCTGAGCTCCCCCTTCTTAGCTTTTCCTCTTCAATTAATTTATACACCCAGCCTCTGGAGTTACTATATTAGACAAAATCGCTTTTGTGGACTAATTTTGAAGTTGTTGTTTTTTTTAAGAACGGTAGTTTAACCATATGGCGTTTCGCTCAGCCGAAAACTTTGACAAACTGCAAAAACGACAGAATGCCTTGGGGGGGGGAAAAGCTACAAAGTTTGGAAACAAAATTATGCCTTCTGAGGTATATTTGGAGGCAAAGCAATTTTATTCATATAGCACACTTTCAGCACAAGGAAATTCAAGGTGCTTTTACGTGATTACAAAAATGTGAAAATTAAAACATAGAATCACAAAAAGAAAGCATCAACGGACACTTATAAAAGAAGATGTACGTAAAATCATGAAAATTAAAAACGGTTGAAACAAGAATATATTAAAACATTTAGCAATAACCATAAGTAAATGCAAAGAAAAACATTTAGTGATTAGAGCATAAAAGAAAATGTTGGAGATTTGGCTCTGAAGACCATCTATTCAACGAAAATCAGTGCTATCTCTATAGAGCCAGCAACCTGGTGTTTACAGATGCACTCACTCTTGGTCTTGCGGCTTAATTTAATCCATTATTCGTTTGAATAATCGTTGCTGTGTTGTGGGGTTCAACAGCGCAACACACGATCGCTGGGGAAAAAGGTGGAAAACGGGCTAACTGTTCACCTTTTTCCGTATCATTTTGTTCTAATAGTTATCAGTAAAAAAAAATGACTTGTAGCTTCAGCACCTTTCTGAAGTGAAAGAAAGTGTTCGTTGTGCAGAACTGCGGTGTTATGTGGATATGAATTCCCCCGTTACCCACACGTGAGGAGACTGCTGCACGTAAATGTCAAACAGATGGATCAAATTAGGTGTAGGCACTGATTATCATATATTGGGGTTAGGAGAACAGCCAAGTTAGGGTTAAGTAATCCAAGTTCTCGGACATTACGACAAGTTATAAAAACAAGCAGTGTAGCCAATCAGAAAGGCTGGACCTTGCTCCATAACGGGTCAAATTCCACTATTGTTTGTGGGGGGAAACTCATATCGAAATAACCCCCCCCCCCCCAATTTTGCTCTCGTTGTGCAATGTACTGTTTGTTTCTATAGCACCTTTAGGATACCGGCCCTTGAGGTCTGGATTTGGAGATAACTGTCATAGTTCAACAATGGTGTGTTTGCACTCGTTCGCTGTCAAAATGGCTGCCACGTCCCAGAATGCAAAGCATAATCCCAATCCCTATTAGACTGATGGTTTTTAAACAACTTTTTTTTCATGTAACTAAGAAGGTGTCTTGAAAACAAGCGATACAAGCTGACACTGTCTTCCAATCCCAGAATGCTCCCCTTCTCTGCCACGCCCACTCTCACTTTTACAGCTGGCCGGAGCTGCACAACCAGAGAAGGAAAGCACAGATAGCAAAGAGGCCATTCTTCAGCATCATCTACACAGTCATCAACACTCCCACCCTGCTAATCATGTATTTGAACCATTACCCCCGGGAAGGCGGTACAGGTCACACAAAGTCGGGAAAAACAGACTCGGGGACAGCTTTTTTCCCAGAGTTATCACTGAGGTCAATAAAGCTAAAACTGGTTAATCTGCAATGCCACTTATCTACATATACCCACATACGTTTACATAGATCATATTGGTCAACTGCAATATATATTTGATCTTTTTTTCTGTCTTTTATTTTATTTTTACGTTTATTTATTTCAATGTTAAGTTGCTGCACCGAGGGAGGTGCATTCCAATTTCGTTGTACAAATTAGAACAATAAAAGGCTACACAGTCCAGCACTGTGACATGGGATATTAGATGTTTATATTGACAGTTACATGGACAGCCATAGGGGTCCTTTAGTTAAGACGCTCACCACGAAGTCCTCCAGATGTTTGCATGTAATAAGGAGGTTTAAAGGTGAGTGTTAATCTCTTACTAATTTGATAAATTTCATCATTTCTGTCAGACCATGAACGTGTCCGTTTTTGGTAGCCCCGTGGTGTGACTGATCTTGTTTGAGAAAAATAGACAAATATATATTATTTAAAAGAATCATATTCAGGGTTAAAACAATGAACTTATTCACTTACCGTAATGCCCAAGGTCAGTCTAACATAGCAATGACTCAAAATGACCTCAAAGGTGAAAGAGTGCTGTGGTGTAACATAATTAAGTCAGATGTCTAGCTAGATTCTCGTCCGTTATCTTTGCAATTTTAAACATAAAAATCTGTCTGTTTCTCTCTCTCTCTCTCTCTATATATATATATATATATATATATATACATATATATATACAACTATATTATACATATAATACACAAATCTATATCCATCCATCCATTATCTTAGCCGCTTATCCAATTCAGGGTCGCGGGGGCAGCTGGAGCCTATCCCAGCAGTTAACAGGCGTAAGGCAGGGTACACCCTGGACAGGACGCCAGTCTGTCGCAGGGCCAAATCTATATCTTTCTTCATTATATATAATATATATTATACATATAAATATATATCTGTCTTCATTTGTTGTATGTGTATGTTTAGTTACTGATCATTGTTTTTAAAGTAATTTTTGTCAGTTTTTAAGCATGAGCAAAGAAAGGACAAGGAGGTAGAACGTCAGACTTCTCTTGTTCACTGGAATCTATGTTCAAAGAGCTGAATTGATGATTTTAACATGATTTTAATTATTTTAGCATGATTTTAATGTTTTTCTCCTTAGAAACAAGATATTTGTTTAGTTTTTTATGTTAAAAATATATATATATAAGAATTGTCTTTATGGCTGGGTCTGATTGGACGCCTTCAAAATGTTAATTATTTAGTATGCCTTGTTCGCTATGTTTTTATCTTAAATTCTTACACTACTACTACTACACTACTAACATATTGTACCAATATGTTGCATTTTCATTAAGGTTCAAATAGAGATGCAAATGAATTTGTTTGTTACACAAGTATTCAATAAATTTCACCATGACTGTTCATACAGCGTCTCATTTCGTCCTGGGGCATGACATCATTTCAAACAATTAAACAACTTTTACTATGTTAACTAGATTAAATAATTATACGCATTTGAAAACATTGCATAATATAAGTATATAAATAAAACTAATACACATTTTAAAATATTTTTTCTCATTTTACATAATATTTCCACTAAAGTGGTAAAAGATGGCACAAGTAAAGAACATAACGGAAAGAAGGCTTTAAAATTAAATTTAAAATTAAAACATACCTGATTTGTATTTGAAATGAATATTATTTCAATATTTGAATTTTATAGTAATGTCATGGCACACCGCATTAGGACATATTTTGCCTGGAGCTGTAAGAAAAGCTTAATAAATTACATAATGAGAAAAAAAAAATCTAACCTTGAACAGTTTCAAAAGTAAAGCTGTGTTGAAATAATCGGAAAATGTATTCTGAATCGATTCTTGTAGAAATCGAAACGAATTTATTCACAAGTTCAAAAATCGATTCTATTTTTTAAAATAGTTTGCCTTTTTTAAAAACTGAAATAGGAAGGAAAAGTCCAGATGGCCATTTTAAGTTTTGTGTCTGAAAGGGTTAATACAGTTTTCCATGGTGAACTGTTACTTGCCCAGTGTTAAGTCATTGAATATCAGGCATATAATTAAAATAACAGCTTAAAAATAAACATTTATTAGCACTGACCCATATCAACATCGAGCTTAATCAGATTGAATCGGATCGAATTGGATCAGATCGTGATAATCGATTCTAACTTTTGTGAATCGGAATCGAATCGATTCTTGAAATTTGAATCGATATCCAGCCCTATTCAAAAACAAAAGCAGCACTGAGATCTAGTGCTGTGTTGAAAAATACTTGACAGATGGACAGCCGCTCAGCATTAGTCTTGGCGGGCGATGCTTGGACCTACGCAGGATAACAGCTCATCAAACAGGGCCTGCCGGTGGTTACGGATCCCCCTCTTCTGCTTGACTGGATCTCTAGCTCCCCAATTCACCGCTGTAGTGGTCCCAGCTTCGCCTGAGGCCAGGCCAAACACGTAATGGGGTCAGCTCGGGGACTAGAGTACACCGGCACCGACGCTCCACCAATATCAGCACTGGTGTGAATCTGTCGTAGGCACGATGCTGCATGACGAGTGCCGCAGATATTGACACCAGTGCTGATATTCAGCAAAACAGCACCACCTTGAGTGTGATATTGCTTTTATATAGCAGTTCTACAAGCTCATTTTATTTTTTTTAACAATAATAATCGACAATAGATAACGATTTCTTTGTATATTTAATCCTTTATTTAGCACTGCCAACACAAATAGTTCCAACTGTAAGGGAGACGAGGCTGTTGCCAGGCAACACAAACATTTCCTATACACAAACGTTTTAAACACAAACATTATGGTACGTTCACACTGCACGCTTTGTCGCCGCCAAAAAAAACACACAAACTCACTAGTTTTAAGCCGTAGACATAATAATAATAGACATAATGTCTATAGATTTTTAAGGGTGAAGCTAGCAAAACATGTAGGCGGGCCTTTCTCTGCCGCATGGTTTAATGGTGGATCGTGGCTGGCTAGACAACGCCGGGCGACGTCGCTATAGTGAGACGCTCTGATTGGTCGATGTCAGGCAAAGTCATAGACGGAGGTAGAAGTTCAGTTAGCTTAGCTTCTGTGCTGCTGGCTTTTGCCGCTTTGAAGCATGGAAAGCAGCAAATATTGTGAAAATTGCCGCAGCCACAGCACACAAAGCACAGCGGAGACTCAACCATTCTTGGAGTTGACGTTTTCAGCAGTTTGAATGCATCATTAATGGCTACACAGCGGAGTGATATTCTCTGTAAAAAGTCCCAGTGCTGTTGTACTGTAATATCAGCACTCATGGAATGGCTCTTGTCCAATCAAATTACTGGGTCAGAACTAACTGTTGTATATAGATTTGTAATTAGCCAAGTCATCTTGATCAAGGGAGGGTTTAAGTAAAGGTTTTATTACAGCAACCTTAAGTTTCTGTGGTACGTATACATTTATTAAAAATGGAATAATCAAATCTAAAATAAGCCAGTAACCAGAGGGAACCCTTCCTTAAATAACTTGATTGGGATTGGGTCTAACATAAAAGTTGATGGCTTAAATGAAGCTAACATTTGTGATAATTCAGAAAGTTTAACAGAATCAAAACAGTACAGACACAAACAAGGTTCACTGACCACAAACCACTAACCACAAAGCAAAACACTGGCACAATGGATACATTTAATACAATCACAAAACAATACATTATTTCTTTAGGTTGTTTTCAAATATTACAAAAGATGAAAATATTCATTTGAAACCATTACAAGAAACTAATTTCTGAAAAACAGTGTTCATCAAACAAGAAGTGAAGATATTTATGGAAAACAACCACAGCAGAAAATAAAATAGGAAAATAAAAAGTTTCACTTATAGGTTCTATGCCATTAAAAATAAAACTTTTTAAAGATTTTATCCATGCTCTAATGTAAAAAAAAAGATAGCTAGAGTGGTTTTTGGCTTGATTCACGCATTTCTCAGTAATCCTCCTGAATCCTGCTCTCTGAACAGCTGCACCGCCCTCTCCTTTTTGGTAGCATTTTACTTTCCAAAACTTTGCCCGTTTGGCTGCGAGAATTAAAGGACTTTATTCAACATTCTTAAAGAACAGCCAAATCGGCAGATATGGTTGGAATGTCTGTCCGGAATCCCGCATCTAACTACCTACAACAGGTTTTTATGTGACCGTCAATTCAGCAAACATTGGCTATAACCAAAGCGGACTGTCAGAGATTAACTCTTGAAGAAGGACCAATTCCAACTTTAAAGACACCTGATAGAGCAGCAAGAGCAGTAAATACACTCTAGCTACATGCTAATGCTAATGTGTGTCATCCATTTATGAAGCTGCTTTAGTGAACTCAGTATAACAGTATTGTGAGGTTACTTTATTGATCTGTAAACGGTTGCAAACAACACCCACGGCTTTTATAATATACGCCCAGCTCTCAACCACATTCTGAGAAGCAAGAAGGTTTTAAAAATCCAAACAGGGCTGGAAAGATCTGCTTGCTTCAGCACTCAGTCACTGGACTCGGCTGCTATGGTTTGGGCTGCGTCTACACTCTTATTGTTAACAAGCTGGTAGCTTTAGCTGCGGAAATCAGCTTTATTGACCAATTGTTTAGACAAAAATATACTAAAGGTCTGAGCCATATAAGTTACTGAAATATTGCTATAATATTGAAGAATAAATCCAGGATATAAGTCATAGACACGTTGAATGTTATCGTTTTCACCTGGGCATTTCCGCGCATGCGTACAACACTGGAGGGGGAAAAAGCTTCCACCCTGCTATGCAAAGTTATGCGTTGGCGGTTGAACAATAAGCCAGTTCGTTATTGCAATGGGTGCAATGCATTCTGGATGCATTTTGGACCCCTGGCAGAAGCAAACATACATATACATAGGGAAAGCTGCAAAAATGCATTATTTTGAACAATGGAAAGTTGACGAAGCAGCCGGTGGATGCTACGCTATCCCACAATGCAGCGGACGCCCCGCAATCATAGAAGAAGAAGGACCTAGCTAAAAATGGCTACAGACGAACTGTCAACCATGGATACCACCGCAGTTTCAGCGGATAAATGTACGTGAAGCAATGTTACTGATTACTGTAATAGTTTTTCGGCTGATCAAATATTTAAGTTGTTAAGTCATATTGGAGTTTGTTTTTGTTTTAGTTTTTTTGCATTTTTATCATCTATTCTAATCTAAAGTTGTATTTTTCGCAAACAAATGTTGCAACATTGTACGTTTAAAATTGGTGCAACAAAAATAGATATTATTCAGGACTGGATGAATGATCGTGATTAATAATTGTGATTACAATATTGATCAAAATAATCGTGATTATTAATTTGGTCATAATCGTGCAGCACTAGTACCTGGTATACTTGAAAGGTCCGCCGAAGACAGCCTTTAAGAGGCTTTAATAGGCTCCGTGTTAACGAAAACACACGCATGCATACACTGTTTAAAGTCGAGCCGGGGGTTTGTTTGGAGTCCAAAAACAGTGACCGGCGGCCCAAGCCGCATTTGTGAGCATGTGCACTCGCAATACTGATATGGCTTATTAGACAAACAGCTTAAACTGTGCAGGCTGCATTAGCACTCTTTGTAAATAACAGCTAGCTAATGGCATCATCGTCAGGCTGAGCGCAACACCACGGTTTTAAACAGGCGCCCATAAAGAAATAAAATAATAAACTTACAATCAATCAATCAAACTTTATTTATAAAGCTCTTGTCCAACGACAAAAGCTTCTCAATGTGATTTACTGGTTAAAATGACCCCACAAACCCCACCCTTCCCAAACCCAAAATAAAATCATCATTATCACATTGCTGCCCCCTCCCCCCAGCTAACATCTAATCAGGGAGTCGTTTGTACAACCAGTAAAATGTAAAAAAGCGGGGATAGCCCACAGACCGTTTCAAACAGCTGACAAGCTACGGGTAGAAACTCCTTAGACATGACCGTCGCCAGTTCAGTTTACAGATATTTACATAATTTGATCATCATGCCTTATTCTATTCATAACCTTTAATGTCAACTTGATTAGCACTAACAAATAAAACTTCAGCTGGACCAGGGTTCTTTAGTCTGACATGGCTGAGGCTTTTCACCTGTGTGGGTTCTCATGTGTTTATTCAATAACCATTTTGATCTGAAAGCTTTTTCACAAGTATTACAGGGAAAAAATCTTTCGCGGGTGTGATGTTTCATGTGAGAAGTCAAACCATTACTGTGAGTGAAACCTTTGCCACAAATTGTACAAGTGAAAGTCTTCGCACCTGTGTGTCCACTCATGTGGTTATTAAAACTATCTTTCCGAATAAAAGTTTTGCCACAAAGTGTACAAGAGAAAGGCTTATCCCTGGTGTGAATTCTCATGTGACTAGTCAAATTAAATTTCAGAGTAAAACTTTTGCCACAAATTGTACAAGAGAAAGGCCTTTCCCCTGTGTGTCCCCTCGTGTGATATATCAAATTAATTTCGTGAATAAAACTTTTGCCACAAAGTGTACAAGAGAAAGGCTTTTCACCTGTGTGTAACCTAATGTGAGCATTCAAACTACCTTTCTGTGTAAAACTTTTGCCACAATGTGTACAAGAGAAAGGCTTTTCACCTGTGTGTACCCTAATGTGAGCATTCAAACTACCTTTCTGTGTAAAACTTTTGCCACAATGTGTACAAGAGTAAGGATTCTCACCTGTGGGAATTCTGACATGCCAATCAAAAACAGATTTTGTTGTGAAACTTTTTCCACAGGGCAAATATTTATATGACGTGTCACCAGTGTGTCTCCTCATGTGAGAAGTCAAACTACCTTTCTGAGTAAAATGTTTGCCACAAACTGTACAAGAGAAAGGCTTCTCACCTGTGTGCAACCTCATGTGATAAGTCAAACTATTTTTCTGAGTGAAACTTTTGCCACAAAGTGTACAAGAGAAAGGCTTCTCCCCTGTATGTTTCCTCATGTGACTGGTCAAATTAATTTTCTGAGTAAAACTTTTGCCACAAAGTGTACAAGAGAAAGGCTTCTCACCTGTGTGCAACCGCATGTGATGAGTCAAACTACTTTTCTGAGTAAAACCTTTCTCACAAAATGTACAAGAGAAAGGCCTCTCACCTGTGTGAATTCTGAGATGCTCATCAAAATGACATTTTCTTATGAAGCTTTTTCCACAGGACAGACATTTGAAACGCTTCTCACCTTTGTGACTTTTCAAGTGTGATATCCAGTTACTATTCTCAGTGAACGCATCACCTGAAATTTGACAAGAATGCAAGCCATTTTCTGTTCGAGTTTTATTCTTCCTTTTGGGTTCTGAATCGTTAACCTTCTTCGTTTTGTTACATCTCTTATTTTGCTTCAGCCATTTATCTCGCTTTGATCGTGAGTCTTTAAGATGGTTTACTTCATCCTGGCTCTCAGTTTCACTGAAATCCTGCGAGAGGACTTGGTTCCTGAATGGTTCTGGTTCAATGTCGTAGTTTTCCACAAGTATAGGAGTCACCACTAATCCATCTTCAGTCTCCTGCTTCAATAGAAGCTGGTCTTTTTGTTCATTTATGCAGAGCTCCAATGGTTCCTCTTTTATCCAGGGATGTTCTGGCTCTTGCTGTTCTTCTTTCACCTGAAGAGTTTCTGATTCCTTCTGGTCCAACCTGGAATCGGTCTCCTGTTTACAGAGCTGCTGGTCAGAGAAAACATCTTCTTTCCGAACAGTATCCACTAGATGGTCTGAAAAACACAGGAGAAAGGCTTTACATTCAATGTTAAAGGTCTCAATCACTTTTTTCTTTTCACTGAATTTCTTATATTCACTAGTCCATTCATATATTTTAAGAACACAGTCAAGTCCTTAGCTTTTTACTAATGGCAGCTATCTATTTTGCCCTGTCCACACGAAGCCGGGTATCACATAAAATAGATTTTCTGCGGTTTGGCCTGTCATCCACTCGGAAAAGCTGATTTTTGGCCAAAGTGAAGATCTGTGTTCTCTCTGTTTTGAGTGTCGACGGATGAAACCGGAGTTTTAAGTGCCGTCGCAATGTTCAACATCACTTGTGTAACCAGCGTTTACACTGAGAATCAGTATTTATACCCTTAGAACTGTGCTGGTATTACCGAGTGTCAAAGCGCTTTCTGCCTGCTTGTTGTTACCAGCTCTTATCACTGCTGTATGCTGAAGTTAAAGAGTGAAAAGATACTATGAACGGATAGGATTTTTGAGAACTACTGCCCTCTACAGGTTTGAAATGTCTGTCAATATGCTTAAAAACATATTTATCTGGGTATGTGTGGAAATATGTGGGGAAAATATTCCTTTTTAAAAATGGACTACATACGTACATGGCCTTTATCAGCCAGGACAGCCAGTTCCCCCAAAATGTTCCTTATGGCCTCTCCGCAGGAGGTTGGACCTGGAGGTCAGGTTAGCCATTTTTCCTCCCATCTTCCTTTCAGCCTCCTCAGTCTGTCCACACCCCGAGCCAGACTCTCAGACACCTCTGGTACACATCTCCTAACCTTTAAGCTCCTGTCCTCTGCCTCTTTCCTCTCAAGAGCCTGTGATTTTGCCATGTTTTTGATGAACAAGACAGACTGGGATTTGCCTATATTTTCCTTCTCTCTGTCTCAAGACAGACGATATCTGATCATATCTCTTGCTACATTCTTCAGTAGATCTTTAGAGAGTAGAATCAAATCAAACTTTATTCATAAAGTGCTTTTCAAACCGCAGCTTCTCAAAGTGCTTTACAGATTAAAATGACACCATCATCACAACTACACCCCTCTCCCAACCCAACCCATCTGCTATACACACACACACATAAAAGCAGCAGTAAACAAAAGCAACAATGGGCGCCATCTGCGTCGACAGCAGCAGATCAGCAGCAGCAGCCAGGGCACCGACCCAGGTCTCCCAGAGGAGGGAGGGTTTGGTACCCCCACCTCCACCCAGGCAGACACAGCCGACCACTGCTACCGATGCAGAGGGTTCCCACAGAGAAAACGCTGGAAGGGAGATTAAAATAAGACGTTAAAATATAAAACAGTATAAGTAATTAAGTGATAAAATACTGATAAAAATGTTAAGACTGATAATGTTTTAAATTATCAAGTCTAAACCAAAGATAAGATATGATCAAATAAAAATGTAAAGCAGATTAACAATAATCAATACATAACAGTCAGTTAAGAGCTAAACAAAAAAATCAATCAGGTAAAACATGCAGAGCGATTAAACATATATTAATAAATAATAATCAGTTAAAAGCTCGGCTGAAATGGTCAGCCTTGAGCCTGCTTTTGAAAACATGAACGTTCTCTAATACTAATTTCAGGCACTTGTACCTGTGATCTTGTTCGGTCACTACCCCAAACTTGTGAGCATAGATGAGGGTAGGAGCCTAGCGGTAAATCGAGAGCTTCTTCTTTTGGCTCAGCTCTTTCTTCACCACGACAGACTGGCTACATCACAGCTGAGGACCTACCAATTGGCCTATCAATCTCCTGCTCCAGTTTACCCTCATTCGTGAACAAGACCTCCAGATTGTTTAATTCCCCTACTTGGGGTAGGCCCTCATCTTTAAACACACCCTACCCTTTTCTGGCTCAAGACCATGGTCCCGGATTAGGAGGTGCCAGGGATTGGCTGCAATGCAGGATGGGCAGTTGCCGAAGGCTGGGACTTTGGCGACCCAATCCTCGGGTGCAGAGGCTAACTTTGGGGAAGTGGAACATAATTTCTCTTGTGGGGAAGGAGCTGGAGCTGGTGTGCAAGATTGCGGGATTCTAACTGAACATCGGCGGACTCGCCTCGACGCACGGCTCTAGAAATAGGTCTCCATGAGAGGGGACGAACTCTTGTCCATTCTGAAGTTGACCCAGCTGAGAGGCGCTGAGCTAGAGTGGGTATACTTGTTGCTCCCCCATCTCAGCGCCTGTACTTTTGGGTCTACCCGGGGAGCAAGAGGGTAGACTCTCTCTGCCTATGGGTGGGGGGACGGGTCCTGAATGTTGTCTGTGTCTTATGTGCCAAGCGGCAGACTAGATTAACCACCCTTCTTGGTGTTCTTGGAGGGGGAGCAGGGGAGTTCTGCCCTCCAGGGCGGTGCCAGCACTCACATGGGCAATGACAGTAAGAACTGGAGAGCAGTGCTTTGTTACTGGACTTCTTTGCTCATCTCCAATCTCTTGTACTAAGGTCACAGAAGTCGGTAAAAATCCTCAAAGGCGCAAAGGCTCCAGGGGTGGAAGAGATTTACCTGGATTTCTTCAAGGCTCTGGATATAGCTGATCTATGTTGGTTAAGTATGTCATCGGGTTCCTTGAATTTGCAAATCAGGGTGGTGTTCCCCCTGTCTATACACAGAGTGTGGTCTAATTAGAGGGGGATCGGACTTCAGAGCCTCCCTGGCAAGGCCTATTCAGGATTTTTTGAGAGGGAGGAGGGTCCGATGGATAGTTGAACCACGGATTCTGGATGAACAATGCAGGTTTTGTCTTTGCGATGGAACACTGTAACATAGGGGTTCCCCAAATCGAGGCCTCAAGGGCGAGTATCCTTCAGGTTTTTGCTCTTTCCCTGGGTCAACACAACAAATTCAAATGATGGTTTGTTAGCAGGCCTCTGCAGAATTATGCCATGCTGAGGAGGAATCTGGACAATATCAATCAGCTGTGTTGGAGCAGAGATTGAAAGCAGTTATTAAAACAGAAAGGAGAGTTAATTAACTGTACAATAAATATACTTTACACTAGGGCCGGGTGATTGAGCTAGGGCTTCGACTCCAAACTTCTTATTAAAATATAATTAGAATGTTTTAATTATTAAAGATATTCAAATTAATTTTAATATTCGGACCTGTATGGGAAAAATTTTTTGTAAATGTGTTTGCTTGTAAACATTGTTTTCAATTCAGATTCAGAGCAAACGAGTCAGTAGTAGGCATGAAAACGGACGTACTGCGCTACAATTTTGCCGGATGTTTGTTACGTAAAAACACCTGTGGTTCCGTTAAACAACTTATCAACTTAAATATTTAATCAGTTGTAAAAAAAAAAAAAAACATTGCTACACTTTTAAATTCATATGCCGAAATTGCGCCGCTTTTAATGGTCGACAGTTCCTCAGGAGCTGTGGTCAATCTTCTACGATTTTGAGGCTTCCGTGGGATACGCTTCCACCGACTGCCTACTGTGGCGGTACTACACATCAGTGTCTGTGTGTCTGTGTCTGTGTTATTGTGTTTTAAACGTCTTTTAGGGTTTTAATTCCCTTTTGTCGTGTGTTGTTTAATGTGGCGTGAACATTGCTGAATATCTGAGGGATGGAAGTCACTTTTTACGCGCTATTTTTAGTGACTGTTTTAAACTTTGTTTGGAGCGACCAGCAGCACACCTTCCGATACACCCGTGAACTCCTATTGGGATTACAATGGTGCTATCCTGCCGTGACAGACTTCAACATCAATTCACTGGATGGGAATCTGCCTCGGGAATTACTTATTGGTGGAAACATTAACTTTACAAAACAAGGCCAAACCAGGAAGCGGGGGAAAAGGGGTGGTGTGAAACAGCGAACCAGGAAGTTATTGAGCAGGAATCGCATCCCCTTGCCCTCAGTCATACTGGCTAATGTGCGGTCCTTCAGGAATAAGATTGAGGAATTACGGGCTAATGTTTTGCATCTGCGGGACTACAGGGATGCGTGTCTTATCGCTTTCACAGAGACTTGGCTTACTGAGTCGGATTCGGACTCGGCATTGGAGATCAGCGGCTTTGGAGACCCTCTGCGCCTGGATCGGGACAGTGAGGTGACACACAAAACGCTGGGTGGAGGGGTCTGCCTGTACATAAATCGCAGATGGTGTAGCAACTTTACTGTGAGAGAGCGGATTTGCCACCCTGACATCGAACTGTTGTCTGTGTCATTACGGCCGTACTACCTCCCCAGAGAGTTTCCCCAGATTTTTGTGACTGTGGTTTACATCCACCCCAAAGCTGATGCCAAGTCCGTTGCGGACATTGTTTTTAAAACCGTAAACAAACTTCAGTCTATCTCCCCAGCTGCTCCTAATTTTATTCTCGGCGATTTTAACCATTGTAACTTAAAGAAAACACTGAACAGTTTTTATCAGTATGTAAAATGCCCCACACGTCGTAATAAAACTCTTGATCTGTGCTATGGCTCCATTAAAGGCGCATATACGTCCAAGGCGGGGCCAGCGCTTGGTGCCTTTGACCACAACTCTGTCCACCTCTTACCCGCCTACACCTCGGTGTTGAGGAGAGAGAAACCTGTCAGAAAACAGGTGAAGGTCTGGTCGGAGGACAGCTCTTCAGCGCTACAAGCCTGCTTTGAGTGCACAGACTGGACGGTGTTTCAGGATTCCTGTTCCGATATTGATGAACTTACGGACGTTGTTTGCAGTTACATCTCTTTTTTCAAAGACTCTGTTCTCCCGAGTAGGGAAGTTAAGGTGTATCCAAATAACAAACAGTGGATCTCTAAGGACATTAAAGATTTGTTAATCAAACGTAAAACTGTCTTTAGTGAAGGTGACGTGCACGCAGAGAGGGCTGTGAGAAAAGAGATCAGGGCTGAAATTAAAAAAGCTAAATTAAGGTATAAGGAAAAAATTGAGGCAGATTTGAGAAGTAATAATTTAAAGAAAACTTGGAATGGTATGAAAACGTTGATTGGGTCTAATAATAAAGCTAACAGAGTTGTCCTGGATGGTTTTTCATCTGATAAAGATTTGGCTGATAAATTAAATGTATTTTATTCTCGATTTAACTATCTGGATGTTGATGATGAAATGGAAGGTTTCAGGGCTATCACACATGCAGCTCCATCAATTACTGTTGACAGTAATACTGTGGCTAACAGTTTTAGGCACACCAGATCAAAAAGTCCGGGGCCAGATGCTATTTGTGGGCAATTATTCAGAACATGTGCAGATCAACTCTGTTATATCTTTCAGCTGATTTTTAATTTATCCTTATCACAACAAAGAGTCCCTAGAAGTTGGAAGCATTCTGTTATTGTGCCTATAGCGAAGTGCAGCTCCCCAAAACCCTTGAATGATTTTAGACCTGTAGCCTTGACCTCATTGGTTATGAAAAGTTTTGAGAAAATTATTAAAGAGGCTGTCTTACTGCAGGTTGGAGATCAGCTAGATCCACTGCAGTTTGCATACAAGTCTGGCAGGGGCGTGGAGGATGCTGTGATCACACTTCTGCACTTTATCTTTAGCCATCTGGATAGAGCAAAGACTCATGTCAGACTTTTATTTGTTGATTTTACTTCTGCTTTTAATACCATTCAGCCCTTTCTGCTCGCTCAGAGACTGATTGCAGATTTTAACCTTGATTTGAATTTGGTGGGCTGGTTATTGGATTTTTTAACAAATAGATCCCAGTGCGTGAGGGCAAACAGCACCCTATCTGAAGTCACTTTTACATCCACTGGTTCCCCCCAAGGTTGCTGTCTGTCTCCTCTCCTGTACATCCTGTACACAAACCAGTGTCGCAGCGAGTACCAAGATAGATACATACTTAAGTTTGCTGATGATTCTGTTATTGTCAGCCTGCTATCAGAGAATGAGCGGGATCATGGGCCAGTCCTTAGTGACTTTGTAGAGTGGTGTGATAGTTCATTTTTACAGCTGAATGTATCTAAAACTAAGGACATGATCATTGACTTTCGCAGAACACCACCTCCCCCTACAGTCACAGTTATGAAAGGCACGAATATTGAGCTTGTGGAGACATACAAATATCTTGGAGTCATTTTAGACAACAAACTGTGTTTTGAACCTTTGGTTGACGCTGTCTCAAAGAAAATTCAACAAAGAATGTACTTCCTTAGGAAAATGAACACTTTTAATGTTTCTTCAGAAATGATAACTCTGTTTTATCGTGCTTTTATTGAATCGGTTTTATCCTTCTGCATAGCTGCTTGGTTTGGAAGCCTCTCACTGACAAATAAAAACAGACTTGGTAGTCTGGTCAAAGTGGCGAGTAAGATTTCCAGGAGAAGTCAGGCTCAACCAGGGGAGTTATACATTAAACAGGTCCAGAGGAAAGTTAGAGCTATATCTCATTCACAGGATCATCCCCTTAGAACAGAGTTTGAGCTTTTGCCCTCTAAACGGCGCTATCGAGTTCCTAGCTGCAATACAAAGAGGATGCAAATGTCTTTTATTGCGTCAGCTGTGAGGCACCTTAATGGCACTTAGCATTTTATATTTACTTACACAAGTTGCATTTTTGCACTTGATTGTGTCCTGTACTTTATTTATTTATTTATTATACATTATGTACATTGGGCGTTAATGTTACTTCCTTCACTGGTTGGTTTTGTTGGTGAGTGCTGTTGTATGTTTGTGTCTTATGTGGATGCATTGCTGCAAATCCAATTTCCCTTGTGGGACAATAAAGGTACTTTGAACTTTGGAACTTTATGCCTACTACTCCAATCCATACTGGAGATTGGGATCTTCTACATCGCTTGCTTACTGCTTCTCGCCTCCTACGTAGGAATCGTAGTAGAGGTATTCGGATGCAGTCAGCCTTTCGTGCACATATTCTATTAACATTGACCGGCACTGTCCTCTGGTGGACAGAACATATAGAACTTAAGTTTGATACCAATATTGGTCTTATTGAAGACATTAAATGATCAAAATATGATAATAAATATTTTAATATATTCTGCACGTTGGCGCGGTGGTTAGCACTGTTGCCTTGCAGCAAGAAGGTTGTGGGTTCATATCCCGGCCCAAGGTCTTTCTGCATGGAGTTTGCATGTTCTCCCCGTGCATGCGTGGGTTCCCTCCGGGTACTCCGGCTTCCTCCCTCAGTCCAAAAACATGACTGTTAGGTTAATTGATCTCTCCAAAATTGTCCTTAGGTGTGAGTGTGTGCATGGTTGTTTGTCCTGTTTGTCCCGCCCTGTGATGGACTGGCGACCTGTCCAGGGTGTACCCCGCCTCTCGCCCGTTGACAGCTGGAGATAGGCACCAGCACCCCCGCAACCCATTAAGGATTAAGCGGTTAAGAAAATGGATGGATGAATATATTAACATTTTAATATTAATAAACAAACGAACTTCAAATATTTTGGTGAAAAACGAAAACTTTTAGAACTGTAAAATGTGTGTGGGTTCTTATTATTGAACGGCTTCAAACAGCCTTTTCATCAGTGTTTGATTGCCACTCCATGCTCTGTATTTCTTAAAGTCCAGTTTAAACTCAGAAGTGATCACAGAGACCAGATGGCGGCGGTGGGAACAGCCCAGTTGGCTTCATTTTCTGCTTTCAGAAACCTATGGGTGCCGTCACCCGAGGGTTTGTCCATTGTATTTACCGTCTATGATTGAAACGCGCTAGCAATCAGCTAAAATGAAGCAGTGGGACCCCTGTGAGCAAAGGTTCCTGCTTATGTGACGACCACTTCATATCCGGTATAAACCAACATTTCCTCAACTTTATATGGCATTTATTTTACATGTTTTTATTAAGATTCTTAGCAGACTTCCTAAAGTTATCTTGCTTTGTTGTTTTATGCATTTATTGTTCAATCTTTAGGCATCTCTCCACTAGTACCTTTTGCCGTGCCCTAACCGTACCGTTACTATCGGTACTCAACACGGCTCGACTCGTTAAGTGTTGCTTCACAGTTGCAACAAACCAGAGCGTCTAATGTGAGCGGGTCTGTCATATGCTGGGCGGCCCCAGACTACGTAGCGGGAAGTACACAAAGGCTCGGAGAAAAAGAACAATTGCGACCTCACTAGCGATCTTGTGGATTTCTGTAGTCCCACGTTGAAGAGAAAGCCTCTCTCATCGAAGAATAAAGACCCCGGAAAAGCTGCACACTGCAAGGAAGAACACGATGGAGTAGTACAAACGAGTGAGAAGCTCTGCAGGAGAATGAAGCTACAGATAGGTCCCCGGCAGCATTTGTGGGTAAGGCGATGCAAATACTACCCCGGTGTGGTGGGCTGTAAATACGCGCCTGGTATTTATTTATTCACTAAAGCCCATCATAAAAACCTATGTTAACAAGTTTGCTTTATTAATAAGTATTCTCTGTGTGCGTGTTTCAGATGACTGCTATGTGAAGTCATCGCAGCCGACCTTCGATTTGGTCGTTTAACTGGGTCTTCCAGTGATGAGACGTTGTTCTGGGTTTCACCGAAGCTCAGTGGCTGCAGAACTTCAGGATGTGGGAAAAAATTCATCTACATGTGCAGCAAACTACGTCCAGCGCTGGAGCTATGCCGCTTTTCACCTCTGTGTCCCCTTAAAGAAAGGAGTTGCCATATACATGCTACGAATTACAAACCACAACTGTATGTTTGTTTGTAATAAAGCTGTGTGCTTGGAAAATGTTTTCAGTTTTTTAAATCATCACCACTACAATGTGCCATCATTGTACTGTACAATCCCATCTTTGAGTAGGCTTAGGCTTTTCAGGAGCTTTTAAATGTATGCAGTTTACTTATTTAGCAGTGCAAGAATTTTTTTTTACTTTTAACAGCCAGAGAAAATGTTGCTATCAGTTTTTTAAAATGTTGCTGAACCCTGATGCCAGATATAATATTGTAAAATTATTCCACCAACCCGCGTGTAATGAAAGTGCAAATGAAAATACAAGCGTATAGCTTGGACATTTTTATTGGACAGGTAAAGAAAAAGTTCAGAAACTTAAGTCCAGCTGCACATGTCTGTGGGTCATGGTTTAGTCTGCAGCATCCCAGGAAGGTTTGATTGAAGACATCGTGTCATCTCCACCCTCCGTAAGCCGGTTTCCTGCTTCAGAAGAAAGTGTTGATCTGCAACGGATCGCAGATATTTTTTTTTTTAAAGTAATATGCTTACAGTCCATTAAAAACATACACTAAGAATTAAAATTAAGGAATAGAAACAAATATGTCTCACTGTGCTGCAGAAAACGTAAGTAGGTCATTCATATTTACAAAAACAAAAAACGGCATCAGAACTAATTTGGATAACTGATAATAAAAAAACAGTCATACTTAAGATAATATGCAGCTGAATGGTTTAATATTGTGAATAAAATATACAAGCGGCATGAAATTTGTTTCTTACCGAGAATACGAGACAGCGACTTCAGGACTTCGGCGTTCTCCGTTTCTCTGCTTCGGCCTGCAGGTGAGAGCCATCGGCTATGAACCACGATCAGCTCCAGGTCCTCCTTTATAATCCTCTCACAGCGAGCAGCTCCATCCAGCTCACACTGAATCTTCTCTTCAGCCAAAAAGCTCGGAAACGCCGAAACTCCGTTTGGATCGCAGCACTGGTTTTTAGCGAGGTTTCAAAATGGCGGTCGGTTTGTTGTTAGAAGACGCTGTCAAGTTACTCTCCAGTGACTCCGCCCACTAGCCAATCAGTGACCGACAGCCGTCTGACGTCGCTTTTCAGTACCAGTTCAGCACGGATGGAACCACAGCGGAGCTGGTATTAAAAATAGTATCTGCTCAGCTCAGCCAGACTTCTGCTGGTGGAGAGTAAATGGTACTGAGGATGACCCGAGTCGAATCGTACCGGTGGAGAGACGCCTTTTGTGATGTCTTCATTCTGCTGTTTACATGTCTTGTGATAATCGTGAGGAACAGACTATGGTGCAATACATTTTTTTTTGAAGCAATGATTGATTAATAGTACGACACCGACAGACATAACATATCTCCCTGTTGCTCAGGAGAGCTGAAATGAGAAGTGTACACTTACCCTCCCGGTGCTATGTGCTTTCCAGGAAGATTCCAGATCTGGATCTTGATAAACCCCGATTGTGTCTATTTATATCCCTCCAGTCTTTTATCTGTTTTAGGTGACGCTCCAGGGTAGGAAGAGGGTAAACTGATTAGGAAATAGTACGTCCGGGTATATCAGCTCCAGTAACGGTCCACTCTGACAGCTTCTAAAATATTTTAAGGTATCCCAGGAGCGTGGCAATCTTTTTAATTTCACGGTATATACAATAATGTAATGGGAAATCAATTCAGACGGAGTAAAATCCCAGCCAGCACCTTTCATTTTGATTACGTTCCTGCCTGCAAGTGTCACCGCGAAGGTCTTAGTCACGTGACGTCCAGAGCTCTATTGGTGAGCAGTGCTCTCGATTTCATCTATGATTAATTAATTAATTGGCCATAGCACGTACCAATACTTATTTATATATGTATTTTTTTGTATTAAGACACAAGTCCTTCCCCCTCGGTTGACTAGCACCAAGGCTGGAATCATTTTAAAGAAATATGGTGGTAAAATCCCAAACAATCTTTTTGGGTTGTTTTTTTTTTTTTACCTACATACCAACATGTAACAGTCTTACATAGTGAAATGTCAATGTTTTATGAACAGTAGGGCTGTGTTAAAATAATTGGAAAAAATACATTCTGAACTGATCCTTGTGGAAATCTAATCAAATCTATTCACAACTTCAACTTTATACTTTTTTTTAATATAGTTTGCCCTTTTTATAGCTGAAATAGAAAGGGCAAGTCCAGACAGCGAGTTTAAGTTTTGTTTCTGAAAGGGTTACTACAGTTTCCCATGGTGTACTATTACTCACCCAGTGTTAAGTCTTCAAATTTCAGGCATTTAGTTAAGATAACTGATCAAAACACACTATTAATAGCACTGACCCATATCAATATCAAACTGGATCAGATTGAATCGAACCGATTCGTGAAATTCGAGTCAATACCCACCCCTGATGAACAGTTTCCAAGGGGGCAGCAATTATTTTTATTTGTTTTAATCTTTTTCTCCCGCCACACTTTGCTTTTTGATGGTAAGTTTTATGGGGAAATTTTTTGACATGAAATAGAGATTTCAAAAACCTCGAACTGGGTTTTAAATATTCTACGATTAGTGTAAAATAATCTAGTTACGTTTTCCACGGTCTAGCTGTTGTATACGACGTGAGCTCGACCTTTTCTTCTTTGATCTAGATAACAAAATAAATAAAAAAGTATTTTTAAAAAATCTCTCTTTATTGTAGTTTAAAAAAAAACCAAACTAATATAGGTTTCACAAAGCACAAGCGGTTTTAAATATTCTCCAATTAGTATGAAAATATCTAGCTGGAGCTGTTCTAGTAAAGATGCAGAAAAAGTGCTGAAAATGAAAATGTATTGATGCTTCACAGATCCCGGAATTGGTTTTACATTTTCTGGTATTGTAGAATAATATAGTCTCCGTTTGAAATGCCTGGTTATTGTAGTTTTTTTATTATTTTTTTTTATCAAAGCAAATAGGGAACCTCAGAATAGAATTGCTCTTTAGCCATTTTCCAGAATCAGAAGCTAGAAACACGTAAAGGAATCAGCTTTTGTCCGTTTCTGGAAGCAGAAGCTGCAATCGGAGGCAAAATTTAGCTTTGTTGCCTTTTATTTCACACATATATCTTTCTAAATAAACGCCTTAAACCCTTAATCTGCATCCTGCGACATCAACTAACGTTAGGATCGGCAGTTTTTCTTACCTATCCGGTGTAAGATGATCTGGGGTGTCCGGGTGAAATCCAGCAGTCTGCGCTGATCATCCATCTCTTCCTCGGACTTGAAGGTTTCTTTAAACTCTGTGGATGTTTCTTCAGCAGGAGTTAACTGCTCGTTGATCAACTCTCCTTGAAGCTGGACTGAAGACATTCTGACTGGAAACTCCGAGCAGAAAGGAAGCTAACGCTGCTAGCATCACGGCTATCTTCTTCTCGGTGTTTATCGCTGGTTGTCAAACAAGACACTGAGTCATTACCGCCACCAGCTGGTCTGAAGAGGAAACTGCACTATCGTTTTATGTTTTATTTCTGGATTTCTTATGTTTTACTGAAACTGATCATTAACTTCGCTGATATTTTATTTTCCGTTAAGGTTAGGGTTGCCAACTTTCATAAATTAAAATAAGGGACAAAGGGCGTTATTTACCACGGGCCGAGCCGTCCGACTTGCGGGGAAGTGTGGTTCTTTTAGTGAGGGGATCATCCAGAATGGTCATATGTTACGTTTGAAATGCTTTATTCAAAATTGACACATTAATGCATAATTTCTGTAAGTTAGGCTACAAAAAGCTGCAATATAAAGCATCCACATAAAAAAGGAAATAAAGTGTATAAGACTTATGTTAACTTGTGTAACCGATCCTATGATTGCTTTTTACTTGCTTGTTTTGATTTTCATGCAATTATTGTCTTGATTATTGTTTTATTGTAAATGCTTTTTGTATTGTAATCTTCAAAAAGATTTTTGCTCTCTTTTTACTGTGTTCTCATTTTAATCATGTAAAGCACCTTGAATTGCCTTGTGTTGAAAGTGTGCTATACAATAAAATTACCTTGCCTTAACAAGAAGCAGTGTGATCTAACACAATGCCGATGCTGAGGACAACACGTCTGATTGTTGAGCTTCCAACAATGTGTTTACAATATTTTCTTTCTAAAGCGACTGTATGGGGATATTGCAGATGAACCCTAAACACCTTAACACTAATATCTGCTCACTTAAATACAAATTTAGTAGTGGGATGACAAATAGTTAATTAAATTGGCTTACATGGCTTGTCTGAACAACAATCAAACCACACTAATAGATTTAATGCAACGTTCACTTACAATTTATTGGCTATTTCTCTAAAATATAAAATTTCAAAAGCCAGAAACCTATCCAAACATGTTTCATTTTAATCTATTATTAGCATAACAATGAATCATTTACTATGATTTGTTATTAAAGTTGTAACTTATATTGATTGATTTATATTGATTGTACAACAAAAACCTCTACAAGAAATCTATTATACAGTAGTCCGCAGTAGCTACCTGTTAAGAATGATTTTAAATATATATTTTTAATATGATTAGCCAACATAAATGTAAATTAATAGTTTAACCTACGCATTAACGCACTCAGCAATCTTCCACCAAGATTGTTCTCTTGCTTTGGCAGCAGATACAGTGTTACTGCGTCCTCGAAAAATACTTCTATATTCTTCATATTTCTGAAGAATAATCTCTTGCTCCTCTGCTGAAAAGAATATAGCTCTCGCTCTATCCATATCGAACGCAATTCGTTGTTCAGTGTCGTCGTCACTCTTTTATGTGCACGCGAGTGTGAATTAATCATAGCTTAACGATCAAAGCCTGGGTTGACAGAGAAAGTTGATAAGCTGCATCATGGTACCAATAAAGCCCGATTGCATCGGTTTGGTTTTGTCCACTCAAAACCAATCCTGTAACCCCGAGTTTGTTCAGCTACCTTCATGGTACAGGCCCCTGGGGTCCTCTCCA
Organism: Apricaphanius iberus; assembly: GCA_028564705.1. NCBI lineage: Eukaryota > Metazoa > Chordata > Actinopteri > Cyprinodontiformes > Aphaniidae > Apricaphanius > Apricaphanius iberus. The sequence goes on from JAPXFQ010002186.1 coordinate 1,242,001, forward strand.
GAAAGCAGTTTATGTGACATAACCAGATTTGAGGGTAAGTTTGTGGATAACCTCAACTTTTGGTTCCAAAAACGGAGGTATCTTTCAAGGTAGGTTAGTAACCATAGCAACTTAATCTCTGAAAATAACCTGCTCCGGACCAGGTTATGTTCGGGGTTAGTTTGTTCCAGAGAGGGTTCTGAGCATGGCGTGAACTTTTAAATGATGATCCTTTGGACGTGGAAGCACAGATGATACTACAGTATGTTTTGTCAAAATAACTTTTATTTTGTCAACCAGAAACTGTAGGACAAAGCCCATTACATTTTACAAACAATCAAAAACTATTTCACAACCATATTAGTAACTTGTAAGAGTATTTCAAAAAAGATTACAGAACACAATATATGTAGCATAATAAACCTATCTTGCATTGTGAAATAATGACTACTGCCAAGTGCATTAAAATGCCATTAACTGGTAACAATGATATTTGTTTAATTGGAATATATTAGTATATGTTGTAAATTTCAATTTAACAAAGTCACTGGAAGAAAGATGATGTAGTTCCCCCAGGAGAGTCATGAAACACTGGTCTGCCTTTACGTAATATTCCTACATCTCTGCAATAACTATTTGATTTCAATTCAACCTTTTTGGAAAATCTTTTTCTGTTTCATTTAGAGGTCAATATACGTCTAAGTCAATGTACAATTTTATTGTAATCTCAATAAATTGGTGGCAAAAGAAAGTAAACTTTGAATAATGATCCAACATACAGGAACAAAGTTTATAAATTATATCCTCCAGCACCAAATCACAAAAATTGAGATTGAGAGCTAGTATATTTAAGGCTGATGTCTCCAAAAAGGCTGAGCCAGTAAGAATGCTGTTATTCAAATTCAATTACAGCGTAATGTTTTAACCTGAAGAGAGCACTCCACCAATGTTTTTTTCTGGTAGAAAATTTATATTTTTTCACTAAAATGTACTAAAAAATAAAAATAATGAAGAGACATGTAGACCATACTATTAGACACTCATTTATACAGTTTATCAACAGGGTTGAGTTGGACTTTAAACTTACACACACTGTTATTTTTTGCCCAACCAATGCTCTTTCTTTAGCTTCATTGGTATTTTTTCCATTATGATTGGCTTGAATTCCTCATACGTCAGCATTAGTACTTCCAACTCTGCTTCTTTGAGGTATTCTGTCCTTTTTATCTCTTCAGTTTCCTTTGTGACTCATGGATTCTGTGATCCATTTAGAGGGTCTTTATGTTTCAGGGTTTACCAGGAGTAGGTTGATTAACCAGATTCTTATCAGGTGTTCTGGATCCGACATACTCAGGCTAAGCAGGGTTTTGGTTGATTAACCAAGACTTCAGGGTTTACCACATAGTAAGTTAACCAAGCTTTCTGGAACAGGCTCCTGAACACCGGCCCTTTTGCCTGACCCAAAGCACAATACTAACAAACGATTGGTCCGCACCGCCAGGGGAGTTGACCTAGACGGTTTAGCTGGATCAATACAAGATGGTTCCTCGTGGGTTTGGAAAACTCAAATCTCAAGAGAATCCCGCTCGCATTACAAGGTTAGATCTCAATGGTTCTGTGTTGTTGCCTCACTGGATGGCTAATAATATCAAGCATTTCTCATATGATACTCAAAGTCCATCATCTCTCCTTTTCCTTACTTTTAATATTAAACTCTGATATAATAAACCTATTTATCTCACAGACTGTCTCTCTAAGGAACGCATTGAAGATCTGACAGCAAAAATGACAGCCACACTGCTGGGGGACGTCGTGGCAGAATTCCAGAGATGAAGATAAGGACGATTCAGTCTCAATTGCCGTTTTGACATATTACAATTGTACAGGAAGCAGTGGCGGATCTAGGAGTTTTTTGAGTATGGGGCTATCAAGGGACCACAATATTTATAGAGGGGCCAAGTATTAGTCTAACATGCTTCCACGCAATTACCGGTTTCGGTAAGGCAGATAGATTTAACAACCCACATCATGTTGCAGCACTTATATGTAATTTTGCATGCACTTTTAGTGTACATTGACAAAATACAAACACAAACAACATTTAAAGACATTTCAGCACTGTATACCTTTTTTAAATCCACAAATGGTTTTAGCCTTAAGTGTTTTTGAGTGGAAAAAACATCACCAGAACAATATCAGGGTTGGTCAAAGGAAAATAGTGAAAAGGGCTCCAAGAGAAAGATCAGTAATGCACCGTTATCTCTTGGACAGATTTTACCCTAAACTTATTTAATCAACTAGTTGAAAAAAAAAACAGATCCAAACAAGGATCAGGATACTTGTGGTCTTACATGACATGTAATATACAGAAAGACAGCCTTTTTGACCACGTTGGTTACTCTAATTAGCAGAGTCTATAATGCATCAAAATGACACAATTTAGTGAAGCCTACTGATTTGGAAGAATTGTAGGAAAAGGAAAATTAACAGCAACATTATTGATGATGAATGGAAATATTTTTAGAGAAACATAAAATCATTTACTGAAGTTATTTTCTCACTTAGGATTTGCTACAGTTAATTAACTTGTATCTATTAATAAATAGAAAGAAGCTAGTTAACTGTAGCAAATAACAAGTGGCAAACCAAAAATCATGAATCCTTTATGTTTGGTTGAATAACGGACCCAATTATTACTAATAGTTATAAAACAAAGCTCAAGTGAATGCTGATTTTCTGACAACGACTCCACCATAACTGTATAACTTCAAATCCGAGATTAAATGGCAAATGGTTTTCCTCAACTATGTGTGCCTTTATAATCAGACATGACTATTGCTAGATAAAAAATATATTTTTCTGTCAAAACATGGAAACCAGAAGCGAGTTCGCCCGCCTAATCTGGAGGGGCAAAGCGTTCCAAAGCTTTGGGGCAGCAAAAGAAAATGCATGGTCCCCTCTTTTCTTCCTATTGTTTTTAGGAATAAATAATAACTGATCTGCAGATATCAAAGAATGTGACAGAGCAATACGGCCTCAGAAGATCAGACTAATGCGGTGGAGCAAAGCCGCGAAGACATTTTAACACACATAAGAGAATTATGAAATCTATTCTAAGATGGAATGGGAGCCGTGAAGAAATGCCAACACTGGTGTAATATATGCTCCCCTTTCTGGGCCCCAGTTAAAAGTCGGGCAGCAGCATTCTGGACTGTCTGCGTTCCAGAGAGCAACTTCTGACTTAGCCCAACATAAAGCCCATTACGATAGTCAAGGCGAGTTATGACAAAGGCATGAATCCTGTGAAGAAAGATTTAGCCTTCGTCAGTTATCTTAGATGGCAAAATGTTTAAAGTTACTTTACAGTTGAGTTAAAGTGAGCATCAAATTTAAGGCCGGAATCCAACCTGACCCCTCGATTAGTAGCTTGTGGAGTCACATACTGGCTAAGGGAATCAAGGCGAGGATAAAATAGAAAGTGCTCGCTAGGCCTTGTTTTCAGTCAAATGTAAAAAGGTCAGGGCCAACCAGGCCTTGACTTCTTTAATGCACTTATGTAGATGGCTAGCAGAGTAGGCATTTTGCTGTTTCAAAGGAACATAATTTTGACTGTGATCAGTATAGAAGTGAAAGGCAATATTATGCTTTCTCAAGAAGGAGCAAATGGGAAGAAGGTGTAAAGATAAAAGAAGAGGTCCCAGGATGGAGCCCTGAGGTACTCCACACATGAGGGGCTGGACAAGACTCAGTGGCCCCAATCCGGACAGTAAAGTAGGTTGGTTTAAATCTTATTTGTCTAACAGATTTCAGTTTGTTCAGGTAAACAATAGATCTTCCTCAACCTCAATAGTTACTTGCGGAGTACCACAGGGTTCAGTGCTTGGGCCGATTCTCTTTACTATATATATGCTTCCATAGTTCCATAGTTACGCAGATGATACACAGCTATATCTATCCATAAATCCTGATGAATCCAATCAGTTAGGTAGACTACAGGCATGTCTGGAAGACATCAAAACTTGGTTAGGGGGGGGGGGGGGGGGGGGGGGGGGGGGCAGACTTTTTGGGGTGTGAGAGATATAGTAGTAACTATATGATACTTCAAGAAATTAAACATGGAGGATGACTCTAAACTTCTTGCTTCTAAATTCTGATAAAACAGAAGTTGTCGTCTTTGGACCAGAAGCTCTGAAAAAGAAACTACTTAGTCAGCCCCTTCACCTGGACGGCATTAAATTAGCCTCCAGTAATAAAGCAAAAAACCTCGGTGTCATTTTTGACCAAGATATGTCATTTAGAACTCACATTAAAGAAGTCTGTAGGATTTCCTTTTTTCACCTTAGGAATATTGCAAAAATTAGAACCATCCTGTCCAGGACTGATGCTGAAAAACTAGTCCATGCATTTGTTACTTCAAGGCTGGATTACTGTAACTGTCTATTATCAGGTAGTCCACAGAATACAATTAAAAGTCTACAGTTAGTTCAAAATGCTGCTGCTAGGATTCTGATGAATATTAAAAGAAGAGATCACATTTTCCCTGTTTTAGCTTCTCTTCACTGGCTCCCAGTAAAATCTAGAATAGAATTCAAGATCCTCCTTCTGACATATAAAGCCCTTAATAATCTAGCTCCATCATACATAAGAGACCTGATTGTTCCATATGTTCCTAACAGAGACCTTCGCTCTCAGACTGCAGGTTTACTGGTAGTTCCTAGGATTTCTAAAAGTAGAATGGGTGGCAGATCTTTCAGCTATCAGGCTCCCCTCCTATGGAACCGGCTCCCAGGGTTGGTTCGTGAAGCAGACAATTTGTCTATCTTTAAAACTAGGCTAAAAACTTTCCTCTTTGACAAAGCTTACAGTTAGAGATATGTTTATAGGTAGTTAGAGTCAGGTCAGACAGGTAGATAGGAAGAGACAGGTTAATGTTAGTAGTCAGGCAGAGTGTCAAAAGTTAGGAAGAGATAGGAAGAGGTAGAGTAGCTAGGTAGAGATAGATTAATGTAAGCCAGGTAAAGATCCGGAGCCGGTCGCGGCTTACCGCCGCGGAAGAAATGCGCCCCACAGGGGCCAGCCAGCGCCGGAGAGAGGTCCCTCAAGGGGATCCTCCCGCACAGTGCGGCCGCCCATTACCTGCCGGGTTGAATCCCCCGGGCAGACTGTGCGGACCCCACCCGTTTATCTCTTAAACGTTTCTCGCCCTCTTCAACTCTGTCCTCTCAGTTCTGTCTATTTTTCCTTAAGATAGTTGTCGACTATCGGTCTCGTGCCGGTATTTAGCCTTAGATGGAGTTTACCACCCACTTTGGGCTGCATTCTCAAACAACCCGACTCCGAGAAGACCCCGGCATGACGGGGGCCGTTACCGGCCCTACACCGTCCACGGGTCAGGAGGACTCAGACAGAGTGTTGGTAGCCAGGTCTCCTAGTAGCTAGGAGACAGGTTAATGTTAGTAGCTATGCTGCTTTAGGCTAGGCTGTTGGAGGACATTATTAGGGTCTGTTCCTACTTTCTCTCCTACTTCTCCCCAACTGCATGATGTGCTGTCAATTCAAGCACTAACCTGTTTTCTATTATAGTAGGTGCTCCGGATTAGCCCTGCTTGACGACCCTGACTAAGATGGCATTGCAGTGACGGAAAATTCTCCACGTCCTGCAACAAACTTCTGCATCAGTTCTATTGCTCTTTCTGTGTCTCTGTTATGTATTCTCCAAGCCACAGACGGTCGCGGCAGATAACCGCTTGTGCTGAGCCTGGTTCTGCCGGAGGTTTCTTCCTGTTAAAAGGGAGTTTTTCCTTCCCACTGTCGCTGCATGCTTGCTCAGTATGAGGGATTGCTGAGAATTCCACGACGCAATCTTCTGTGGTTCTGTAATTTCTACACTAAACATTGTATTGTAATAACTCTTTTTGTAAAGTGCCTTGAGATGACATCTGTTGTGAAATGGCGCTATATAAATAAACTGAATTGAATTGAATTGAAATAAAGCCTCTGTCTATGAAACAATACCTGAACCACTTTAGAGCTGTACCCCTTATACCAACACAACTTTCCAAGCGAGACAGAAGAATCTTGTGATCCACTGTGTCAAAGGCAGCTATTATGTCCAACAGAACCAAAACGACACAGTGGCCATTGTCTGTAGCTAAGGATACTTCATCCAAGACTCTCAGGAATGCTAAGACGATTCTTAAGACCAGACTGAAATTCCTCAAATATACCATGTTCTTTTACTACTACTACTACTACTTTTACTACTTTCTCCATTTACTTTTGACAAACAAAGAAAATTTAGAAATGGGCCTGAAATTTTCAGACTTAGAGGGATCCAGTCCAGGCTTTTTCAGTAGTCATGCCAAAACAGCATGCTTAAAACAGCAAGGCACAATTCCCTCCTCCAAACAAGTGTTTAAGATATAAAAGACGAAAGGGGCCAATGTGCTATGCACGTCCTTAAACAGATGATTAGGAATTGGGTCCCCAAGGGTTTCATAGAGCTAATATATCCCTCCACAGAACTCATCATAACAGTCAAACTGATCAAAGACAGGTGAGCAGGTATTAGGAATGGAGAGATCACCAAAAGGCTGAACACTACATGCCAAGTGTAACTTTGGAGAGAAGGGCGGGGGGAGATCCAAACAGATCGGCATATAATTAGAAAACACAGCGTCGCCCACTTCAAGATTAAAACCATAAGTCAAAACAAGATCAACAGTATGTCTGCATTTTTGCGTTGGACCCGGTACAATCTGAATAAGGTCAAAAGAATCAATGAGGTTTTTGGGACAACACACATGGACGTTAAAGTCTTCCATAATTAGTATGCAATGGTACAAAGGTAAAATTCTAGTCAGTAGGTCACCAAAATCCATTAGAAAGTCTTTGTTGTATTTAGGAGGCCTGTAAATGGCACACAGCACTTAAAGGGGCAGAACCCAGTTCAAACATCAGAGACTGAAAATTAGAAAAGAACAGTCGGGAGGCAAAAGTTCGCCAAAGTTAATAGTTGTCCAGGACTCTGTGATACACATACGGTCCAGTCAAGAAGACGTAAAAAACTCCTTCAGAATAAACATTTTGTTAGCCGGTGACCTAGCATTCACCAGGGCTAACCTGGCAGAGGCTAAGGTCGGAGCATTAGCTGACTGTGGAGTACGAAGTAAAGGCCTTGGATGAGAAAGGATTGCACCATTTCTACTGCGATAGGGGTAAGAGAGGTGAGAGGGCCATAGTTCCTCTGTAAATCCTCCAATCGAAACCTGACAGGAGCCGACCGGGTCCAGGAAACAGCGAGAAGTAAAACGACGATGGGGCAGTTCAAAATCCCCAGCAGGATAAGAGCCTACGGGCCTCCTTAAAAAGCCCTTCAGCCTCGCCATCCACCCGTTGCATTTACCACTGCGTTTACGCCTTTGGACGGCAGGTGATCCCTAAAGATGGTAGGGGTGGAGCGATATCCCCCAAAATGAATAGAAGCGATTAAAATGCTGACCATAGTAGAGCTGAAGATCTTTGTCTGAAGGTTTGGGCTTAATTTCTATCATTGTCCACGGTCTCGGGTCGGGCTAGGGCTTTAGCAGTCAGTTGATCATCTGGTTAGTGTGATAATTTATAACAAAACCCTGTAGTGAGCCACTAACATTATTCCAAATCTACCTGTCAAGATGTTGTTAGCACACCACATGTGTCTTGATGTGAAAGACCTACTACTCTCAGATCAAAACAGAAAACATGCTCCAACTGCTGCGCTGTGCTCTCACAGAAAATGCTGAAGTGTAAATGCACTATTATACCAAGTTTCGAGTTGCAGAAGTCTCCTGCATTTATTTAGCTGCTCCCTGATGCCCACAGGTAAGATAAAATCTCCCGAAATCTAGTGGAAGTGGTGAAGAGCATACACAGAAACGCATGCAGGCCAGACGGACTTTTATGCGACAGAAGCAAACATTAAAGCTTCATAAAGCAGCAGACAAAAAAAAAATAACAGTTATAAATCAACATGCCTTGAAATTATTCTTATTCATTTATCATTTTAAGTTTCAGATAACAGGCCTATTTGACCAGAGCTTCAAACATTTGTCCAGTAAATTGAAAACCTACCAGGCACGTTGTCCAGTGCCAGTTTTTCTTAGCAGAAAAATGTCGGGCTTAATCGGGTTCAGGCTTTAATAAGCTGTCAATTAAAACATACTCTTCGGGCTCGGGCTGAACTCTCTCGGTCTCAGGTCAGGTCGGGCCTAACTTCTAAGGCCCGATTACAGCTGTAGACCATAGTGTCCCGTTCTTACTGGCAGCGTTTGGTAATCATAAACCAAAAGAGCATGGGAATTTACGATAAAACAACATAAATACAAACAGCGTCCTGACAGAGACGGCAAGCCTCATACACTGGCGTCGTCCTGGTAAACTATGTAGTTTAAATCTGAAGAATCATTAACATCGTATGGATGTATATACAACAATATTTGACTCTCAAGCAGAGATGAAAACATTACGTCAAGCAGCTTCTGAAACCACTAGCCCACCATGAGAAACTGGCTTTTGACAAACCGTTTTGGGTATTTAAACCCAAAGAAAGGAGGCAAGTGGCATTTTATTCATAAGTTATATCAATAGAATAAGATACCTTTATTAGCTGGGTTAGAGAGCAAGTAATAAAATGGCCTGACTCACTCACAGCTGAATGCTAGTACATGCAGCTCTGAAGCCCCGCCCCTAATGCACATGCACAATGTGAAATGGGAGTAACAGCTGAATGAATTTGAAAAGCAGAGCCCTAAAAAAAGATTCGCATTGAAAAGATTAAAGTGTGAAAGCTTGTTTGTGATTTAATTGTTTTAATGCATATGATTTAATTTTTGTTTCACTTTCAATACAGAATTTTTTGCGACATTTATTTCAGATTGAAAATTAAGATCTTAATTTACAATTATAGTATTCAATGCCAATTTTTCTTTTCAGTGCCAATGGTTCTTGGATTTGAGTACTTGCCGATACCGAGTACCAATTCCGGTACTTCTGCCTTACACAAAAAAAAAGGCAATGAATTGGAGGGCAGGTTTTATTTTCTTCTCTGCTTGTTACAACAAATGATGGTGAATTTGATAAAAATTAAAATATTGATGAAAATTACCAGAAAACAAAAGTTTTAAATGAAAAATAAAAAAAATTATGTTCTTATATACTCTAACTGATACAGTACATAAGAACGGTATCGGCAGTGATACCCTATAACTAAATGTCATAAATTTAGAGACACACTGATCTGCTCCCTGTTAGGAGCAGATTATGTTCAGGTAAATAAAAACATCTTTGGAATTATCAGCTTCAGTGAAACAGATATAAGGAAAAAATCAAGAAAGAACATTTATCAGATAATATTTAACTGTATTAAATATAGACTAATGCATGTTCTGAATTATCCCATCTTAAAGTGATGCTGCAAGTTACCCTAGAGACCACTTGGTGGCAAAATTGAAATGATTCATGGTTTTCCAACCGACAATGAGCACCAAGAAGAAGACAGCTTGTGATGCTAGCAGCGTTAGCTTCCCTTCTGCTCGGAGTTTCCAGTCAGAATGTCTTCAGTCCAGCTTCAAGGTGAGTTGATCAACGAGCAGTTAACTCCTGCTGAAGAAACATCCACAGAGTTTAAAGAAACCTTCAAGTCCGAGGAAGAGATGGATGATCAGCGCAGACTGCTGGATTTCACCTGGGCCCAGTTTTCCAAAAGTAATCCACTAGGATTTTGGATCAAATTTTCTAAATGGGTTTTTCAAAAGAAAAAACGGATTACATAATCGGATTAAATCACGTAACCCAATCTTGGTTTTGATCCGGTTCAAACCTTTTCTTTGGGTTTTTCAGAACTTTTTTGTAGGATTTGGATAACTTTGATTGAAAAACATCTGGATTAAACTGATCCCATTAGAAGGGTGGATTCAGCATGGATTTCATGCCCAAAAGGTAATGAAAACTTAAAAAATGTATCAAATAATACTGTATTTGGATCATGCAGTATCTTACAATATATCTTATTTATTCATAAGGTTTTAATTTTATTTGTTCATCCGTCGGTCTCCAGTGATTAGGTAGGTTTTAACATATTCAGCCTTTCATTATAGGCCTACAGCAAAGTAGAAAGAGTTTGGCTCATAAAATAATCCCCGAAACAGCTGTCAAAATTGACCAAAAACAATACATTTTATTCTGTCACTAATTGATATATATATTCATCACACTCAAAAAAAATTTTGTTTTCAGAATATTTAGTGATGCATGCAATGATTACAGAGTAACCAAAAAAATGCAAAGAATGGCAACATTACACAAGACATTAAGTCTTTTTATTGAATTCAATCCATCTATATATTGTAAACTTGTTTTAAAAATCCTCATTGTAGAGTTTTTGTGGGTGTCAGGTTCCCGAATGAGCGAACTGCTGGAAGAGGATGGGGAGGTGTTTTCTTTTTCTTTTTATAAATGTGTGTTTTCGTTTCAAATAAAAATAAACTTATATTGACCCCACACTGGTGTTGCGGATATTAAATAGAAATATAATATTTGGCTATTGATAGTCAAAGACTGCTTATGGCAGTCAAAAAAATGTATAACTTATGGAAAATTATTATTATTCGGGACACCACCTTTATCAGGAACTATTTTAATAGCCAAATTTCTATAGCAGTCTCATAACTCTGAAGGAATGAATTCTTAACGTCTATTGGTCATACACCTTGCAGTATGTGTGTGTGTTGAGCAAGAAATGACAACTGTTACTTTCTAAACACACGATTTATTTACACAAAGACAAACATTAAAAAACTCAAACTAGTAATAAGAGAAGCACCACTGATTAAAATAAATGTATAGTTAAAATAAAGGAACACAGAATATGAATGTGATAAAATGAGAAACCCTGATTTCTGATTTATGCTTCTGCGTGCAGATCAGACACAGGATTCGATTTGCAGATGCTGGAGGGGAAAGATGAAATTTTTTCACTAATTACAAGAGAAAATAAAACATTCTTTGAATAAAGAGATGTTTGTTAAAAATTATCTGGATAATACGGAAGCTTATTACATTCACTTGGGGGAAAAAAGCTCTGTCTTTCTGAATTAATGAAATAAATTTTAAAAATAAAAATAAATACCACTCTGTTTTTTTAAATTAAGAAAATAAACTGGGGGGGTTCAGAAAACAGGGCAGTAAGCTAAACCTGAACAGGAGCAAAACCCTCAGCTGTCTGTGCAAAATCGACTACTTCATAGGTCTATTATATACATATTTTAGAAACTGAAGTATTTTATAGTTTCACAATCTCAACACAAAGTAAAAGCGAATTAAGCCATCAAAAGCAACATGCCGTGCAATGGTCGGGCGAGCTATTCAGGATGTTCCCGGCCTTTTGCTCGAAATATGCATTAGCCACCGCGACCCTGCAAAGGATAAGCGGAATGCTATAGACAATGATGGAATGATTGAAACAGGAAATGTTTGAGTTCCTGTTACTTAGACAGCTAATTACGCCTACAGGCAGAGAACCTCCATCCATTCTCTATACTACCAGCCTCATGGCTGGTGCCAATCTCCAACGGTCATTGAGTGGCAGGTGGGGTATACAACGAATAAGTCAACAGTAAATTGCAGGGCAAAGCCATGGAATGCCTCCACAGTTCTTGTCCAGTCAGGAAAACAGAGCTGTATTTATTTTTATTTTTAAAACTTATCTCATTAATTCAGAAAAACAAAGCTTTTTATTTTTTTCAAGTGAATGCAATAAGCTTCCGTAGGATAAGAGTAGTTTCATCTTTGGAAGATTACTTTTCATTACTATTCATGAATTGGTCACCGAAGTAAACAATTCAAGTATTTGATATAACACTGCAAGTTCAAACACGGTTAATACGATTAGTTTCTGTTCTTAATCTAGTTAAACCGAATTCTGTTTGAACAGTTATTAGCAACCTTTGTTATGAAGTGTCGGCCTGGACGAACACGTGAGCTTGTTGGCTTTCAGGTAGCCCTCTGCAACACTCGTGGGGCGCTTTGAGTGACTTAAACATATTTATTAAACATTAAACAGCAAGAAAAACTCTTGTCTGATTGAGTAGCTCAAGAAGCAGAATTTAAAAACGACTCTTCGTCGGGAGAAAGTCTTTTAAAAAAAAACAACTGATTAAAGTTTAAGGCCGAAAGGCCTCCATTACCCAAAGATAGCAGATGAAACAATTCAACACCACAAAAAGGGGAAAACCTTTAAAATTAGTTGTTCTAACTAACTTGCCTCTGCCCAAACAGACCTCTGAGCGATTCAGTCTCCGAGTTGCTGCACAGTGATAAGGGGTTTAGGGGGATGAGACGACATCAGCCTAGCGGCTAACAATGGCTCCGATCTGGTTAGCTGCAGTGAGCTCCTGGATTGCTGCTCCGTCCAGCTGCGTCTGGCTCTAGCTGCGTGGCGATCAGCCCCCGTCATCCACTTTTTACAGTACCTCTTTGGCAGCTTTCCAGCGCGGCAATTCTTGTCTGCTCTGCGACTTGATGCGGCTTCTGCTGGTTCTGGCCTGGCACATGTGGCTTCCACTCATTCAGTCTTGCAGCCTGTCGGTGGTCTAAAACTCAAAGAGGCAGCATCGGGCTCTGGGATAAATGTCTTTGTTTGTCAATGTTTAAGATTCACCTGGAGTGGTCTTTGGGTTCCTTTGGAGCAAGTTTATGCAAGAGACGTGGGACTTCCTTTGCCAGCGAAGGAGGATGGATGGAGATTTTAATCCCTTCTGCTGCTCCCGCCAGAGGTAGATTCAGAAGGAAGGTAAACAGGAAGGGGGTCCTATTTATAGTTTCACTTGGTCGACTTCCTGTGGAAGAGAGCAGCACAGTGCCCCAGATGGCTGTTTGCAATTCTACTTGTTGCTCTTTACACATCTATAGTTCTACCTTGTGATTTCCTATGCTGTTTGAGCACTGCTTATCCAGATTGATCCAATCTGATGTTGCTTTCAAAAACTGTCTCAAAAGTAAGGGTTTATGGTGTTTATTTAGACTGATATATGTGTGAAATAAAAGGCAAGAAAGCTAAAATTGGTTTCTGACTGCAGCTAAAAGACGGTTTCCACCTAATATTTACCATCTCAGTGTCTTGGTTGGACCAATCCTTTTCCCTGAGGAAAGTTTGACCAGATTTCATCAATCAGCAGATAGATATACATGGATGCCCAATTTAACTGCGCAAAGCTAATCTTTACAAGAGAGCTAACGTCAGCAGCTTTGACTGCCTATTTCCAAGTATCGGCTCCCTTGATCTCGGTCCTGATTTGGAAATTCAACATGAGACATCGACAGGTGGTTGTGAACTGTTGTCAAAAACTTAAGACAAGATGCCAAGGCGGACTCAGCGCTAGGTTGTGAGGTGCTACTTGGGGGCTTCCCGCTAGCTTAGCTAGAAGCCATAACCAGGTTAGCCCTCAATTGCTAACATTTGCACCCCAGCACCTCACCTTCCAAGGTACCATTGTTTTTGTCTGTTGTTCGCAGGAGCCCTCCATGTCAAAGACAGACCTGATGATAAACCTGCATTACTCTGACAGTGAGAAATCCGGCAGCTGGGTAGCTCAACTCTGTGACAGACACACAGAGTAGCTAGCTGATGCTAACGCTCCTCCGTCTTCAGCCACTTTAGTGTAAATACAGATTTGAAGCTGACCAATCAGGCTTTAGGTCAGTGTTAAAAACACCCCCCTTATTAGAATACACTTCTGTAAATCTGTAAATAAATGTGATCTAGAAATGTGTAAATAAATGAATAAATTGGAAGACATATAATAAATGTAGAGATCAATAAATAAATATGAAATAAAAAAATGTAGATGTGTAAATAAATACCATCATAAATATGCAAATAAATAAAAGTGGAAATGAGTGAATAAATGTGTACATAAACAATAAATGTGGGCATTGAAAATAAATGTGAACATATTTAATTTAGTTAATGTGGAAATAAATATTTAAATGAATGTGGAAATGAACATAGCAATAAATATATAAATAAATGTGAAAATACATATGTGAATAATAATGTGTAGATTAAAAAATACACATGAACATAAAATTTTGAATAAATGTGGAAATATATTACTAGTTCTTTCATTTATTTCCACATATATTTAGTTCTTTATTAATTATTATTAAATATTGTATAAAACCATTTATTTACTCATTACCATATTTATTTATTTAGTTCTTTATTTACAAATGTATTTTCAAACTGATTTGTTGGTTTCTATATTTCATTTTCTCTATTTAAAAATTTACAACTGTCTTTTACTTTATTCACAAATTTATGTTTTTTTTTTCTTTATGTATTTACAAATTTATTTCCTCACTTATTTAATTATATCCACTTTTTTTTAAAATTAAATATGGCAGAATTGTTCCTCTATAGTTTTCAGCTGCTGTGTATGTGATATTGTCTAAATGTGCGATCAAAGGTATTGAACAGTTATGCATCAATATGAGTGTTTAATTGTCCACAGATGGCAGTAAAAGAAATTTCTGAGAGGATTCCATCAATTATTGAGAACAAAAAAACGATTGATTAAATATCAGTATACAACTTCAATTGGTCCAACTAGAAACTACTGACCAGGCCAGAAATCTAGGTGTAATAATGGACTCAGACCTGAGCCTCCAAGGTCACATAAATACAATAACAAAATCAGCTTTCGATCACCCGAGGAACATTTCTAGGATTAAAGGAATGATGACACAAGGAGACCTAGAAAAACTCATCAATGCATTTATCTCTAGCTGCCTTGATTACTGTAACAACATCTTCACAGGTCTGCCTAAAAAAATCAATCAGACAGCTGCAGCTGATCCAGAACGCTGCTCTCCATGTTCTCACTAAAACCAAGACAGTAGAACACATCACCCCAGTTCTAGTCTTTATACTGGCTCCCTGTAGCCCAGAGAATTATGAATACAAAAACAAGAACACAGAAAAGAAGAAAGAAAGAAGAAACAGGACAGGTAGGAGTGTGAACTGACAATACACGATAGGGAGGTAAACAAAGAACACAAGAAAACATCCCAGTCCTCCACCGCTAGTAGGTTGGTGGTGTTTGGTGGATCGGCTCCGCTGCCTGGTCGGTTCATTGATGGGGGTTGTCTGGCATTGGTTGGGTCCCTGATCTCGGCGCTCTACGTGGGGCAGTATCTGGACCCGGGAGCTGGTAGATCTGGGTGTCCAGGTGCTGGCTTGGCATGACCTGGGAAGGGTGTACATCCTCTGTGGCTTTTACTGTTGCTCCCTGACGTGTGTGTATCGGGGCGTGGGGGCTGGGGGAGGGTGTGGTCCCTGATACCGTGTCCTCCGGGTTCTGGGACCGCCCTGGCGTAGCCGGGAGCTCGTTCCTGTGATCTCACGGGTCCTGGCATTATAACTGCTGGGTGTTCCCCTGGGGTTTCCATCTGATTAAGGTAGAAATTACAATGACAATAAAGATCTAAGTACAACGAGATCGGGGGGTCTCCCTGGGGGGCGGTCGGCCCTACGTTGTTCTCCCTGTGGCTCCTGGACTTTGGGGAGCTCTGGACATATACATCTCTGTTCTGTTATACTTTCTATGATTGATTCTATATTTTCATTTTCACATTTCTGTAATCATGTAAAGCACCTTGATTTGCCTTGTGTTGAAAGTGTGCTATACAAATAAAATTGCCTTGCCCTCTTTTTAATATTCATTCGAACATTGGTAAAGCATTTTGGATCATCTGAAGGATTTTAATTGTATATTGTAGACTTGAAGTAACAAATGTATGGAGGGGTTTCTCAGCATCACTCCTTGACAAGATGTTTCTAATTTTAGCGATATTCCAGAGGGGAAAGAAGAAAATAGTAGAAATCAGTATAATATGTGATTTAAATAGGTCAGGTCTTGGTTAAAAATTACACTAAGGTTATTTACGTTATTGGAGGCCCATTAATTCCATCCAGATGTAGTGATGGACTAAGCAGTTACTTTTTTTAAAGGTTTTGGTCCAAAGAAAATACCTTAGAGTCGTCTAGGTTTTTATGTCTTCAAGACATAGGTGTAATCTCTCTAACCGACTTAATTCATCAGAATTAATATTATAATAATTAAATTATTATTGTGTATAACTGTGGAAATGTATCCCATGTCAATTTTTTAAACCAATTTGAAATCTATATATAAGAAAACGAATTGGTTCAAGCACTGAACCCTGTGGTACTCCACAAGTAACCCTTCAATGTGAAGATTTATCATTTACATGAACAAACTGGAATCTACTAGACAGATATGATTTAAACTAGCATAGTGCTGTTCCATTGATCCCTGCAACATGTTCAAGCCTTTCTAAGATAATATTGTGATCAAAATTGTCAAAAGCAGCACTGAGATTTAACAAGACCAGAACAGTAACAAGTCCATTATCTGAGGCCCTGAAAATATCATTAGTAACTTTTAACAGTGCTGTTTCAGTGTCGTTAGCTCAAAAAACGTGACTGAAATCCTTCAAATAAGTCCTAATGGTTCAGATGCTCACATACTAGATTATCAACTACTTTCTCAAGAGTTTTGGATAAGAAAGGAAGTTTAGATATAGGTGTGTAATTAATCAAGTCATTTTGTTTCGGGGGGGCTTCGTAAAGCTGCATTCCAGAAAATTAAAAATTTTATATATATTTTTAAAATTATGTGGGGTTCAGTTCTATGATAAAAGGCTAGTGCTCCACAACATTTGTTATTTTTCTTAAGTCCTTCCTTCCTCTCATGTGGTTGGGATTTGTTTTACCACACAAGTTGAAGGTTTAGATGAAGCTAATATTTTTGATAATTCGGAAATTTCATCAGAAAACTGACCACAAATAACACTGGCACAGTGGATACATTTAATACAATTACAAAAAAATACATTATTTCTGTATGTTGTATGCAAATATTACAAAACATGAAAACATTGTAACTCATATGAAAGCACTTAATTTTAGCAAGTAACAATAGAACATATGTAGATTAAAGAACAGCTTATAAAGTTTTTAAAAAGTTGCACTTACAACTACTGCACATTTTTACCATATTGAAGTATGTCTTTAAATTAATTTATATTTGTAATCATACAAGGCCTTTTACTAAGTCACAGTATGGTCAAACTCATCAGTATTTTCAACATTTAAATCAAATGACAGAAACAGCTGTGATCTTGTTTAGCTTGAGACAAAAAATTATCTGTAGTTCACAAAAAAATGTAATTCTTAAACCACTGATAAACTATATTCTTAGGTGCCCAGATATTTGATATTTCACAAGGTTTCATTCATACACTTTCATTTCAACTGGATTACAGTTTCAATAAAACTTCAGCTGGACACTTTTTCTAGAGTCTTAACTGTCTAAAGCTTTTCATCTGCATGTGTTCTCATGTGTTTATTCAATAACCATTTTGATCTGAAAGCTGTTTCACAGGTATTACAAGGAAAAGACCGTTCACTTGCGTGATGTGTCATGTGATAAGTCAAACCATTGCTGTGAGTAAACCCTTTGCCACAGATTGTACAAGAGAAAGGTTTCTCACCAGTGTGAAATCTCATGTGAGTGGTAAAATTACCTTTCTGATTAAAACTTTTTCCACAGGTTGTACAAGAAAATGGCTTCTCCCCTGTGTGGGTTCTCATGTGACTAGTCAAATTACCTTTCTGGGTAAAACTTTTGCCACAAAGTGTACAAGAGAAAGGCTTCTCACCTGTGTGAATTCTGACATGCTTATCAAATGCAGATTTCTTAATGAAGCTTTTTCCACAAGACAGACATTTAATAGAGTTTTCACCTATGTGAATTTTCATGTGACTAGTCAAATAACTTTTCACAGTAAAACCTTTCTCGCAAACTTTACATGAGAAAGGCTTATCACCGGTGTGTCCCCTAATGTGAGTATTCAAACTACTTTTCTGAGTAAAACTATTGCCACAAATTGTACAAGAGAAAGGCTTTTCACCTGTGTGAACTCTCATGTGACAAGTCAAATGATTTTCCACAGTAAAACCTTTCTCACAAAGTTTACATGAAAAAGGCTTCTCACCTGTGTGTCCACTAATGTGAGTATTCAAACTACCTTTCTGAGTAAAACTTTTTCCACAAATTGTACAAGAAAAAGGCTTCTCCCCTGTGTGTCTGCTAATGTGAGTATTCAAACTACCTTTCCGAGTAAAACTTTTGCCACAAATTGTACAAGAGAAAGGTTTCTCCCCTGTGTGAATTCTAATGTGACTTGTCATATTAAATTTCAGAGCAAATCTTTTCCCACAAATTGCACAAAAGAAAGGCTTCTCCCCTGTGTGTCTCCTCATGTGATAAGTCAAATTTATTTTCTGAGTAAAACTTTTTCCACAAAGTGTACAAGAGAACGGCTTCTCACCTGTGTGAATTCTGACGTGCCATTGAAAAACAGATTTTGTAGAGAAGCTTTTTCCACAGGACAAACATTTAAAAGATTTCTCACCTGTGTGCAACCTCATGTGAGTATTCAAGCTACCTTTCTGAGTAAATTTTTTGCCACAAATTGTACAAGAGAAAGGCTTCTCACCTGTGTGAATTCTGATATGCCAATCCAATAGAGATTTTTTAGGGAAGATTTTTTCACAGGAAAAACATTCAAAAGACTTCTCACCCGTGTGCAGCCTCATGTGAGTATTCAAACTATTTTTCTGAGTAAAACTTTTGCCACAAAGTGTACAAGAGAAAGACTTGTCACCTGTGTGCAACCTCATGTGAGCATTCAAACTATTTTTCTGAGTAAACCCTTTGCCACAAAGTGTACAGGAGAAAAACTTTTCCCCTGTGTGTCCCCTCATGTGAATATTCAAACCGCCTTTCTGAGTGAAACATTTGCCACAAATTGTACAAGAGAAAGACTTATCACCTGTGTGCAGCCTCATGTGACAAGTTAAGCTACTTTTCTGAGTAAAGCTTTTCTCGCAAACTGTACAAGAAAAAGGCTTCTCACCTGTGTGAATTCTTATGTGCATTTCAAAAACAGATTTGTGATTGAAGCCTTTTCCACAGGAAAGACATTTGAAACGCTTCTCAATGCTGTGACTTTTCAAGTGTGATATCAGGCAACTTTTTTCAGTGAAAACATTGCCACAAATTTGACAAGGATGCAAAATATTTTCTGTTTGAGTTTCCTTCTTCCTTTTGGGTTCTAAATTGTTACACTTCATTGTTTTCTTACAACTCTTATTTTGCGTCATCCCTTTATCTTGGTTTGACCCAGAGTCATTATGATGGTTTCCTTCTTGATCCTGGTTATTAGTTTCATTAGTGTTCTGAGAGATGACTTTTTTCCTGAATGGTTCTGGTTTAATGTGGCTCTTTTCCACAAGAGTAGGAGTCACCATGAATTTATCTTCAGTCTCCTGCTTTAATACAAGTCTCTCCTCATGCTCACCAATGCAGAGCTCCAATGGTTCCTCTTTAATCCAGGGATGTTCTGGCTCTATCTGTTCTTCTTTCAACTCAAAAGGTTCTGGTTCCTTCTGGTCCAAACTGGAATTGCTCTCCTGTTTACGGAGCTGCTGGTCAGAGAAAACATCTTCTTCCCACACATTATGCAGTAGATGGTCTGAAAAAACAAACAGGAGAAAGGCTTTCTATTCAACGTTAAAGGTCTAATTCTTTTTTTTCCACTGACTTTCACTACTCACTACTCCACTCATATTTCTAGTCAGTTTTTTTAAGTGTGAAAAAAAATGCTCTGTCACTCATGTTTCAAGACGTAGCTGTTGGAAGATTGGGTCGGTAAAACGTCAGGATTAGAGAATCCGTATAACATCTTGTTTTATCTCTAACAATTCATTCACACTGGATACAGCTGTCACGCAGACTGCAGTTCAATATGTTTATTTCTTTAACTTCAGGAGCATCCACATGCTGCATCTAGAAAATACAGACTTGACAGGAAAGTTAACTGAGCTCCTCATCGCCATCTCACCCACACCGCAGCCGATGCGAATGCTTAGAGTCAATGTTTTTTCGTCTGTGTGACAACCGTATCGAAACCGGACCGCAAAGGTACCACACACTCGATGGGAATGAGGTGTAAGAGCTCTCCAGTGAGCACATCTTTAAAAATTTATAAAAAACAAAAAAGCATATAAAAAAGCCACACAAAAACATCATTCTTCACCTTAATTTTTCGAACCTCTTCTATCAATGAAAAAAAAGGCAAACGCTTGTTTACACTATGCTGGATCACACACCTGCAGACGCGGATTGAGCGTCGGGACATTTCCCAGTGGCCTGGTCGTAGAACTGGCCTGCTCTGTGATTACAGATGGTCAGGTTTGGTGGCGCATGATTTTTAAATAAATATTCTGTCCCGTGGCTCATTAGGGCATCTGCTGCACTGGACATTGGCGTAATAGATGCAGGGTAATTGGGGGGATGTCTCCCACACTTCCTGTGTCTGTGCCCTCTGTCCCCTGCACCTTTTTTCAGCCATTTAATCTGTCAATATACTGTGATGTATTTTTCCAACCCATCTTCAAACAAACCTCAAGCCTACACAAGCTAGCAGGCAGCAGTTAATCACAGACAGGTGCTCAACAACCGATCCAGACCAAGCAAAGTTTTTACAGGTTTTTCCAAACAAGCTGTAAATTGAGTTATGTTGTTGCATGTAGATAATGTAGTTAAATCATGACTAGTCAATACATGTCAAAATATCATGTTAAGATGCTTAACAATACTATTGTTGCCCGTTTTAACTCTTCAAGCACCATGGTCGCAATATTGCAACAGGCATTTTTGGGTGTGTTACCATGGAAACTTTTGGAGTAAATCAGCTTTTTGTGCACCTCCGTGAGTGAGAGAGAGAGCATTCAGCTGTTGCGGTCACAGCAGAGAGCGAGCGAGATTTAGAAAGGTGGAACTTATGATGCCGAGACGCCTGATTTCCCAACCGGGAATTATTGGCTTATTCAAATTCTGAAGAGGAATATTTACCCTACCGTCTGATCAAGATGTTCAGTCGTCCAGGAACAAAGAAAGCGAAACTCAAACAGCGCACAGCAGCCTGTCCCGTTCGCCATAACGCATCACAGCAGCAACAGGTGCCGTTCGTGACGTTCTCCCGCTGGGAGAAAGGTATGTGATCAGCTAGCAAGGGTGGTCATAACAACGCTAATCGTGACAAAAGAAGCAGGCATGTAAAAATCTGTGGAAATAGCGGCAGACGCGGTGGAAATCAGACGGCTAATAAACTGGTAAACAGCAGTAAAGTTCACTTTCCCGCTGAAAATGACGATGATGATGATAGGGAGGTATGATGAAGAGTTTGGTGAAGAGCATCAATCGTGGATCAGATGATTTGATGAGCCTAATAATTTCCTTTCTGTTGTTTTATGTAGTGGATAGATTAATGGAGCCTCATAACGAAGGAAATAAACAGATTTGTCCACCTGTTCTTGAAAAAAAGGCCAAAAAATACTAAAAATATATATGTAGAAAATACACAAACTTATATAGAAAAATTTAAATAGTAATATTCAAAAGAAAGTAATTTTAAACAATGTAAAAAAGATAAACGTCTGTAAAAGTATTCCAAACTAATATTGCCAATGATGCCTGACGATGTGAATTTGCTGCCATCACAAACTTTGGATCATGCTGAAGATTTTTCTCATTTGTTGTATACCTTTATCTATAACTGTTGTGCTTTGCTGTTCCAGTTGTTAAAAAAGAAAACAATTATAGATCATCATTTGTGTTTTTCCTCTTTTTTTTTGTCATTCAAAAAAAAAAGTACCGCTATGGATACTGATAAAGTACCGGATCGATGAGGAGTATCGTTAATAGTAGTAGTATCGATAAATCCTTAACGATACCCATCCCAGGTGACATTAAAGATATGGAAATGTGGGAAGAATTTTTTTTTTAAATATATTAAATATAAGCCTCCTGAGAAGAAACCTGATACTGCTTCTACTCTGTATCCCTAATTGCAGAACGCCTGGGGAGCTGCCGTTGACCTGACCCTGGAATCTACGCCTCCGCATACATATCACACCCCCCATGGACAACCTCCCGCACCAGCGCCCCAACACCAAGCACCAAGTCCCTCCGCCCCTGTACCTGCCTCCTGCTCTACAAAATCAACAACAGCGGGAACCAGAGACTGAACTGACTCCTGTTTCTTTTGCGCCGGGACTGGACATTGGGCCCGTACCTGTCCAGTAAAGGAAGGGGAAGACTTCTGACAAAGGACATCACAACCGCACTTCTCCCACAACCCCCATTCGGACTGACAGGCGACGTGAGGTGGAGTTCCAGCGGAAAGGAAAACTGCAAACCCCACAGCACCTGCAAATGAGGCCACGCACGCTACACAAGCTGTTACACACACGCTTTTTCACTTCCCCAATGAAGACACAATTCAGAGACTGCCGCTCCTTGAGATGAAAGTTAAAGATTGCGTTTATGAAACCTGAAAATCTGCATTGTACTGCCTATGTCACACCTGTACGCGGACCCAGAATATGATTCTGCCTTTTTTGCTTAGCTGAATGACGTCATCTTAATCAGCAACAACGTTGCTTGGCTTAACCCCGAGTCTTTATGATGGTTTCATTACAGTCCTGAGAGATGACGTGGTTCCTGATTGGTTCTGGTTCAATGTGGCAATTTTCCGCAAGAGTAGGAGTCAACATGAAACTATCTTCAGTCTCCTGCTTCAATACAAGCCTCTCGTCACGCTCACCTATGCAGAGCTCCAATGGTTCCTTATTTATCCAGGGATGATCTGGCTCTTGCTGTTCTTCTTTCACCTGAAGAGATTCTGGTTCCTTCTGGTCCAAACTGGAATCACTCTCCTGTTTACTCAGCTGCTGGTCAGGGAAAACCTCTTCTTTATGAACATAATCCAATGGATGGTCTGAAAAACACAGGAAAAAGGCTTTCAATTCAACGTTAAAGGTCTGATTCACTTTGTCTTTTCACCGAATTTCCTGTATTCACTTGTCCGTTCATATAATTTAAGAAGACAGTCAACCCCTATGTCTTTACTCATGGCAGCCATCTCTTTTGCCTTTCCACAGAGAGCAAGGTATCTCATAAAACTGAAATAATTTTCTACGGTTAGGGCTGTCATTCACGTGTAAACACAGATTCTTCGCATCAACAATAAGTCTTTCTAAAAACTTTAGCCCAAGTGAAGATCTACGTGTGGATGGATAAAGCCGGAGTTTTAAGTGCGGCCGCAGTGTCACTGTCTGTGGCAAATAATGCCTCAACATCACTTCTGCAATCTGTGTTTCGCTCAGAATCAGCATCTATCCTCTCAGAGCTGTGTTGGCATTATCAATTGTCCAAGCGCTTTCTGCTTTCTTTGTTTTTACAAGTTCAATCATTGCTGTGCGCGGAAATTAGAGAGTAGAATGTTACTCCCGTCTTCCTTTCAGCCCCCTCAGCCAGCCTGTCAACATCCCTAGACAGACCCTCAGATACCTCTGGTACACATCTCCTCACCGTTAGCTCCTGAAGAAAGTCCTCTGCCTCTTTCCTCTCAAGAGCCTTGGACTTTGCCATATTTCTGATTAAAACGGACTTGGATTTTGTCTACCTTTTCGTTCCATCTGCTCCCCACTATTTCTCCCTGTTTCAATACAGACAGCATCTGACCTTTTCTTTCTTTCTGTCTCAAGACGGTTGATATCTGATTATATCTCTTGCTACATTCTTCAGCAGCACTTCACTGAGTAGAACCTGGGTATAGGACTGTGAAAAGAGAACCAGAAATGGTAGCAAACTACGTTGATCCTGTTAAAGAAATCACATGCGGTGTACCCCTAGTAGGGATGGGTGTCGTTTAGGATTTATCCAGTGCCAAACCAGTACTTTTGAAACGGTGCTAGTGCTTAAATAAAAATTCAATTCATATTCAAAAATGGTGCTTAAAGAATGGAAAACATACAAGCTTCGTCCAAAAACACTCTTATTTTTTTATTTTTAGTGGGGCTGTTAAACTATTAAATTTTTTTATCTAATGAATCACAGGGTAGATGTGAATTAATCACCATTCCTAAATATGATATATTTTATCAATTAAAAAGGATTAATTAATTGACCATGGTTATGATCTATCTGGTTATGTTAAGAAGATTAACTAATAATTGTAAATTAGTAGTTAATTATTCTTTAAATCATTTAATCGGGGCACCATTCTAGCCTCTGGGCTAGAAACAAAATATGATATATAATCAAAGGGAATTATCAACAAGTAATCTCACTTATATTGATTAATTATTAGTGATTACACCAGAGAGATCCTATCTGAAGGAAATTAATTCTTTGCAATAATTCAAACACACACTCCGAATAAAAAAAAACAACAGAGATTTGATACAATTTAACCAATTTATTCTAAGACACAACTTAAATAAAAACACTACTTAAACCAACCGATTCTGTCAAGACTACCGTATACCTGAGTGAATATGGGGCCAGCGACGAAGTCACTTAGGCACGTCACGGGACGCCTCCTACTGATGTCGTACGCAGTCACGTGGAGGCAGTGTACGACGTGAAGACGCAGCTCGTCTAAAAGAACGGGGGGAAGTTTTATGATCCCGTTTTATGAGTTATTGTTTAACTTGAAGCAAGAGGCCTGTGGTTCCTTTCTAACAAAGAAACTCGTGGCTCTTATCAGTGAGTTAGCTTCTGCTAATAAAGCTCTGGTCAGCAAATATGGAGGAAAAAGGGATTAAAATGTCCTTTGCATGCTGCGCGTTCGTGACAAACGCTCCGCGGGTGCTGACCCAAAAGGCCTATGACACCAACACTTACTATCAAACTAACGGAGAGGAACCAAAACCTATACAGAATAACAATTCTGCTCACTAATAAAAGACAAATCATACAGGAAACTTACAATCAACAAGTACAAAACTCACAAATTTACCTGTAAGCAGAAACACAGCACAGAGGAGCCACAGAGCGCTCAAGGAAGGCACTCACTTCACATCAATAATTAAGCATGCATACAGTTATACAGAAAACTTTCTAAACTCTCTCCACCCAGATCACAAAAGATAAAGATAAACAAGGAACGCTCTTACTTCTTTCAAAAAGTGAGGGAGCTCCCAGTTGTGGAATAAAAGTTGGGAAAGCGAGATGTTTGGCTCGTCAGCTGTGCGGGGAAGAAAAAAAAAAGGAGGGGAATTCAGCGGATCAAAAAAAGAGATAGTTCGGGCCAGCCAAAATGTTGGGAAACTTGGTTGCAGGGACGGAAGGCAAAAATACAGAACACGTGTTGCGAAGGGGATCTCTTCTTTTCGTTCCGTGGACAGAACTCAACCCCACTAAAGCGAGTTTTGAAGGGGAAGAGCGGTGGTGATCTTTTATTGCTGAGTGTGGGCGCTTTGCCACCCTTTCCCCGTATCTGTCTCCAATCAGGCTGCTGGCAGCAGCGGCGGTTTTGAGGGATTGACATTCTAGCCAATTGGTGCAGCAGCTCATCCAGCGCTCAGCGGGTCCGAAACAGGGAAGGAGCGGATAGTTCTGCAGTTGGTCAGAATGGTGTGGCTGGGGGAAAAGGGGCGTGCCGCCGAGGGGGAAAATACATTTTGTCTGATCTTAACAACCAGACTGTCTTAGTTTCAACGTTCATGGGTCAGACCCAACAGTAATCAAATGTCACGATTTACCAGTTTCCCTTAAGTTAAAACCCCGGTTCATCACAACAGGAAATGAACGCTCTTATTGTGAAGATGTACACAGCTACTTCCATTAATAGTTAGCACTGTACACTTAATAATTTAGTATTTTCAAACACAGAAGCATCTCACTATGAAATGTACTGAAGCTATACAGTGAGCCAACATGCGTAAATCAAGATAATTATGGAGCATTTAAACTCTGAACCAACATCCGAAGCATTCTCACAGAAAACTTCTGAACTTATGATCATATCAACCTCATGTACCATTAATAATATACTCATGTCATTTAAGATCAGAAACCCATACTGCTGCACAACAATCTGCAGTTTGGCTGGTTAGGAAGGAGAACTGATGTGCTGCGGGCTGAATTAAAAACAGGGCGCTGTTCTGTGTATGCGTTAATTGCGTAAACGAAAACAAAAAAATTTAATTCTAGGAATTAATCGACCCGCGTTAATTTTGACAAAAAGATAGCCATGTTGACCTTTTCAGGTAATATAGGGCATCGCTCTTGGCTGATGGCATGCCCAAAATCCACATTGCTTGACATCTCCGGAAAAAAAAGAACCGAAACAAGGCACCAAAATGTGAGCTGCTTTTCAGTCTGGTTATTGCCGTTTATGTCAGAACCGGTGCCATAATGGCATCCGATATCGGTACCCATCCCAACCCATCCCAACCCCCAGGGGTCCATCCTGGGGCCGGGCAGGCGGAGCTATTGGGCTACAAAACACTCTGCTTCAGCTGCAGCTCCGTTGCTGTAGTAACAAACATAAATGCTCCACTTTAGAGGCTAAGTGTCCATAACACCATAAAGTCACTTTATTTGTCGCTAGTTGCAATTTTCTGAAACATGAGTCTGAAACTCTTACTAAATATAGCTACACAGTTGTTGCGTTAGCAGCGCTTTCCCCCTCTATCACATGACTGTGCGTAGTCAGGTGACTCAAGGCAACGCTCATTTCTTAAAGGGGCAGGAGCACCGCTAAACTAAAACATCTTAATT
This sequence comes from Apricaphanius iberus, assembly GCA_028564705.1. Classification (NCBI taxonomy): domain Eukaryota; kingdom Metazoa; phylum Chordata; class Actinopteri; order Cyprinodontiformes; family Aphaniidae; genus Apricaphanius; species Apricaphanius iberus. The sequence continues at coordinate 1,268,736 of JAPXFQ010002186.1, forward strand.
TTCTTTACATACCGAATTTAGCAGCATGGGCAAAGTGATGTCAGTAATGGTCATAAAGTTCGGTACTACTTCATGGTCTCTCCAAACTACTCCTGCTCCCGAACTTCTACCTCAGCAACCACCCGTTCCACACTCTGCTTGGTCTGCGTATCAGCTGCTTCCGGTATCTTAGCTTGACAGCATCACCCACTGCCGGTGTCTTACCACCGTGTTTGAGGGTTGCTGCTGCAATAGGCCCCAACCGCCTTGCGGCCACAGCTCTTGTCAGCTGTCTCTGTAATGCAGGCACAAAACATGGCCCACTTAGACTCAGTGTCCTCCACCTCCCTGGGATGTGTTCAAAGTTCCGCCAGAGGTATGAGTTGAAGCTCCTTCTGACAAGAGACTCCGACACGTGTTCCAGCAGACCCTCACAGCACAGTTTGGGCCTGCCAGGTCTGTCCGGCTTTCTCCGCCACTATCGAAGCCAACTAGGGCTGCCACAAACGATTATTTTGAGAAACGACTAATCGCTAATTATTTTGCCGATTATTCGACTAATCGGATCAAATGTAAAATGCATATTAATGCAGGAGCAAGCTGCTCTAATATTTGCGCATTATCCCGAAGTGTTATGCAGTACCTAAAATAGTGATTTTTACGGTGATAGCTCATTTAACAGTTATGAACTAAAAAAAATGTAAACGGGGATACAGCAGACATTTGACTTATGCTAAGGATAATGAAATTACCATCACCACTGTTAATGTTGCATCCATAAAATAATACAACAGCCTCTTCAGTCAGGAGCTAAATACATAACTTACTAAATAAATTCAATTCAGTTTATTTATATAGCGCCGTTTCACAACAGATGTCATCTCAAGGCTCTTTACAAGAAGATTTATTACAATACAATGTTTAATGTAGAAATTAGAGAACCACAGAAGATTGCGTCGTGTAATTCTCAGCAATCCCTCACACTGAGCAAGCATGAAGCGACAGTGGGAAGGAAAAACTCCCTTTTAACAGGAAGAAACTTCCGGCAGAACCAGGCTCAGCACAAGCGGTAATGACTTACTAAATAAATATTTTAATGCTATAATAAAAATAAAAAGCAGGAGTTTTTTGTTCACCTCGATTTGTTCACCGTAGAGGACGTTATACGAGAGAATCTGGACATTTTCAATCAATCTATAAATACCCCTGGAGCAAAAAACCGACATGTCGGGTGGAAAAGATAAAAATTGCTCTACTGTTAATAATTATTTTAACAGCTAACAAGCTAACTAGCAAACAGAGGCTACTGTCCCACAATAAAGCATGTTGATCTACACCCGAAATTTAGAGCAACCAGCTGCAGCCAGCGGAGGTACATATTCTCGGGGGGGCCTGCGCTAGGGGCGTTGCACCCGTGGAAGTTGTGGGTGTTTTGACACCCACGCTTTGCCAAGTGAGCGGGTTCAACACGCACTTTTTCTACAGTTTTGCACAAGCACCTTACAGCAGTCGCTCCTCCAGTTCTCCGACCGCTCCGTGTGTCTGCGCACGCTGCAGCTGTCTCCTCCACCTTCTCTCCAAAACACGACACCAACTCTGAGTGTGACCGGCTGATGATTGGCTGTTCTGCCTTAAGTCCTGCCTCTCTTGGTGTGTCAGATTAATCAGTCAGTTTGCGCTGATGAGGGGAAATTATCGGTATAGTTAATTACTTCTCCCTTTTCCAGGTACTTTGAAGTGTTTGCTGTATTACATTCTCATTATCAGAATAAATGTCGATTTCCAGATCCGGCGCTGTGCCTACAAGATGTAAACCGGCCAACCTGTAGGCTACGTACTGTATTTTGCGCAGCAAGTACGTAATTTAATATTTATGTACGCTGGTACGACGCGTCCCTCTAAACTATGAAGAAAAAAAAAAACGCAGAATTGTCAGTGGTGTGCCAAATGTTTGGTACTCATGCCTGACAACACGATGCAGCAGCGTAGTGATATGTAATTACCATTTAATTCAACACATATTTTTAGTTTTGTATAATTAATAATATAGTTTGGATTAAATCAATATGGAATAATTCAATGCAGTTAACTTGTGGCTATCAGCTTGTCCAACCACACATGTAATCAAAGCGAGTGGGACGTTTTAGTTTTACTGTTAATATTAAAATGTCTAGTGCAGATATTTTAGAGTCAGATCAAACCGTTAAAGCTATCACTCATCTGGTCAAATAAGAATTATTACAAGTGTGTGTTTCTTTTACAGACTGTCAGCGACATGTGGAGGGCAAAAAAAAAATCTTAAAGATTGTCACAATTACAGGACAAAATGTCTATGTTCTTTATTTAAAGTATAAAAATCAAAATTAAAGGTTGATACAAAGTGTTGAGATTAAAGAAGAAACGTAGAAGCAGAAAATATATTTTTTTAATTTACATGTTTCAAAGGGCATTAAGGTATAGATAAAAACAGCGCTCACAATTCCATCTATGATTAATTAATTGGCCATAGCACGCAACATTGTGAAAAGTCTATGTTTTATAAACAGCATATTTTTACCATCTTTTTCTCCAGCCTCACCTTGCTTTTTTTAGGGTACACTGAGATTACTTTTTATGGGGAAAATATAAATCTCAAAAATCAAAAACCGGGGTTTTAAATATTCTCCAATTAGTTTAAAATGATCTAGTTCAAGTTTCCACAGTTCAGCCGTTGTATACTACCTGAGCTCGACCTTTTCTACAGTCGTGGCCAAAAGTTGAGAATTACATAAATATTGGAAATTGGAAAAATGGCTTCATAAATTTTTATAATAGCAATTTGCATAACTACAGAATGTTATGAGGAGTGATCAGATGAATTGCATAGTCCTTCTGTGCCATGAAAATTCCACTGCCTTTCATTGCTGTTATTAAAGGAGCTGCTGAGATCATTTCAGTAATCGTCTTGTTAACTCGGGTGAGAATGTTGACGAGCACAATGTTGGAGATCATTATGTCAGGCTGATTGGGTTAGAATGGCAGACTTGACATGTTAAAAGGAGGATGATGCTTGAAACCATCGTTCTTCCATTGTTAACCATGGTGACCTGCAAAGAAACGCATGCAGCCATCATTGCGTTGCATAAAAATGGCTTCACAGGCAAGGATATTGTGGCTACTAAGATTGCAGCTAAATCAACAATTTATAGGATTATCAAGAACTTCAAGGAAAGAGGTTCAGTTCTTGTTAAGAAGGCTTCAGGGCGTCCAAGAAAGTCCAGCAAGCGCCAGGATCGTCTCCTAAAGAGGATTCTGCTGCGGGATCAGAGTGTCACCAGTGCAGAGCTTGCTCAGGAATGGCAGCAGGCAGGTATGAGCGCATCTGCACGCACAGTGACGCTAAGACTTTTGGAAGATGGCCTGGTGTCAAGAAGGGCAGCAAAGAAGCAACTTCTCTCCCAAAAAAAAACATCAGGGACAGATTGATGTTCTGCAGAAAGTTTGGTGAATGGACTGCTGAGGACTGGGGCAAAGTCAGATTATCCCATGAAGCCTCTTACTGATTGTTTGGGGGCATCTGGAAAAAAGCTTGTCCGGAGAAGAAGAGGTGAGCGCTACCATCAGTCCTGTGTCATGCCAACAGTAAAGCATCCTGGGACCATTCATGTGTGGGGTTGCTTATATCCAAGGGAGTGGGCTCACTTACAATTTACCCCCAAAAACAGCCATGAATAAAGAATGGTACCAAAACACCCTCCAACAGCAACTTCTTCCAGCAATCCATCAACAGTTTGGTGAAGAACAAAGCATTTACCAGCAAAATGGAGCGCCGTGCCATAAGGCAAAAGTGATAACTAAGTGGCTCAGGGACCAAAACGTTGAAATTTTGGGTCCATGGCCTGGAAACTCCCCAGATCTTAATCCCATTGAGAACTTGTGGTCAATCCTTAAGAGGTGGGTGGACAAACAAAAACCCACTAATTCTGACAAACTCCAAGAACTGATTATGAAAGAATGTGTTGCTATCAGTCAGGATTTGGCCCAGAAGTTGATTGAGAGCATGCCCAGTGGAATTGCAGAGGTCCTGAAAAAGAAGGGCCAACACTGCAAATACTGACTCTTTGCATAAATGTCATGTAATTGTCGATAAAAGCCTTTGCAAACGTATGACGTGCTTGTAATTATATTTCATTACATCACAGAAACTGAAACAAAGATCTAAAAGCAGTTTAGCAGCAAACTTTGTGAAAACTAATATTTGTGTCATTCTCAAAATGTTTGGCCACAACTGTACTGTGATCTGGATAACAAAAAATTGGCAATGCACTGATCCGAATCTTTCAGTTCTGATACCGATGCCTGGATTTTGGGGACCTGATACGATCCAACACTACTGTTGAATTAATAAACTTCCACCTTATACCTTTCTTGTAGAAACGTGTAAGGCCCCGGACTTTACTAACTAAACATAACAGATGTAAAATAAAAAATTACCACAAAAATAAAACTTCAAGTGAAAAAAATTTATCTTTTTTTGTGTGAATTTATTGCAGATTTTTCACATTTTGAGTATTGGTTCATGGTATACCGATACATGTACATCAGATAGTATTGGTGCATAATACAGAAAAACCTAAAAAATAAAAACAAATTTCTCTTTATTGTAGTTTCAAAAACTCTAATATAGGTTTCACAGAGCCAAAACTAGATTTTAAATATTTACCGATTAGTATGAAAATATCTAGCGAGGTCTCAAGAATCTAACTTTCTTTGTAGTTTTGCAGATGGAGCTGTTCTAGTCCAGAGGCAGAAAAAGTGCTGAAATCGATGTTTAATGCAGTTTCACAGAACCTAGAGTTGGTGGTAATTCTTCTGCTATTGGTGTAGAATAATGTAGTCGCCGTTTTAAATGGGGCTGCACGGTGGGGCAGTGGCTAGCACTGTTGCCTTGCAACAAGGCTAGCAACAAGGCTAGCCACAAGTGCTAGACCACAAGTGCTAGCCTTGTGGCTAGCACTTGTGGGCTGGGTTCATATCCCAGCCCAGGGTCTTGCTGCATGGAGTTTGCATGTTCTCCCCGTGCATGCGTGGGTTCCCTCCAGGTACTCCGGCTTCCTCCCACATTCCAAAAACATGACTGTCAGGTTAATTGATCACTGTAAATTGTCCTTAGGTGTGAGTGTGTGCATGGTTGTTTGTCTTGTCCTCTATGTGGCCCTGTGATGGACTGGCGACCTGTCCAGGGTGTACCCCGCCTCTCGCCCGTTGACAGCTGGAGATAGGCACCAGCCCCCCCGCAACCCATTAAGGATTAAGCGGTTAAGAAAATGGATGGAAAAAATGGATGGCCGTTTTAAATGTATAATTATTGTAGTAAGTTGTATTGTAGTAAATAAAGCAAATTAAAGATGCTCAGAAAAGAATTTGCTCTTTAGCCATTTCCCCGTGCGGACGCTAGAAACATGTGGAGGAATCAGCTTTTGTCCGTTTCTAGGAAGCAGAAGCTGCAATCGGAGCCAAACTTTAGCTTTATTGCCTTTTATTTCACACATATATCTTCCTAAATAAACGCCTTAAACCCTTAATCTGCATCCTGCGACATCAACTAACGTTAGGATCGGCAGTTTTTCTTACCTATCCGGTGTAAGATGATCTGGGGTGTCCGGGTGAAATCCAGCAGTCTGCGCTGATCATCCATCTCTTCCTCGGACTTGAAGGTTTCTTTAAACTCTGTGGATGTTTCTTCAGCAGGAGTTAACTGCTCGTTGATCAACTCTCCTTGAAGCTGGACTGAAGACATTCTGACGGGAAACTACGAGCAGAAAGGGAAGCTAACGCTGCTAGCATCACGGCTATCTTCTTCTCGGTGTTTATCGCCGGATGCCAAACAAAAGACTAAATCATTACCGCCACCAACTGGTCTGGAGAGGAACCTTCACTTACATTTTATAATTTATTTCTGAATTTCTCATGTGTGTTTTACTAAAGCTGATAATTACTTCCACTGACATTTTCATTTCTTTAAAAAAAAAATCCCTGCTTATAGTTAATCATCACGTCCATCATGTTTGCTCTGTAAAGAGTTTGATAACTTCTATTTAAACATGCGTTCTGCTTCCTGAATGGTTTTCTTGGAAACTTACTAATGATAAACTGGAATCTGAACAAATAACTGATCTTAATAGTTCTGTGTAATGGACCCACTGGATGGCTAATAATACCACAAGCATTTCTCCTGTGATACTGAAAGTTAATCATCTCTTTCTCATTCTTCAGATTTTTACCTTCAGGTCAGCACTAGAGTGGTGTTAATTTATTTTTTGTAAACCAGGTTCCACAGTGTCAGTTTCTTCCCCAGACTAATGGATCATTAAAGGTCTGACAACCAGAGCGACAGATACTCTGCTGTCAGAGGTGTCAATTGCTCCAGGGGAAAATTTAATATTTGTTGTTTTTATTTATATATATATATATATATATATATATATATATATATATATATATATATATATATATATATATATATATTATGGAATCACTCTGTCAGTTTTTATCAATTATTATTTTATTCAATAGGCTAGGCTAGGCAAGGCAATTTTATTTGTATTGCACACTTTCAACCCAATGCAATTCAAGGTGCTTTACATAATTAGAGAAAATTAAAACAGAACCACTAAAATAAATCTAAAACGAACATTTATAAAGTACAATTTATGTAATTAAAAGAAAATTAAACATTTAGTGATTAGAGCATAAGTGAACATTTATGTACAATTATGAAAATTTAAACAGAAACATTTAACTGTAATTAAAAGGAATTAACACAAATGTATCAGTTACTCATAAGCAAGTCTAAATAGATCAATTTAAATTTTTGATTGAAATGATTCGGTGTCTCTGCAGTTTTGCATTCATTTGTTCCAAATATGGGGAGCATAGAAACTGAAAGCTACTTCTCCACGTTTGGTTCTGATTCTAGGGACATTGAGTAAACTAGAGCTGTAGGTTCTAAGTTATCTGGATGGTTTGTACCGTGATAGCAGATCGTTAATGCACTCTGGTGCTAACCCATTCAGTGATTTATAGACTAACAGAAGCACTTTGATGAACACATGGATGAGTTTTTCTAGGTCTCATTGTGTCATCATTCCTTTAATCCTAGAAATGTTCCTCGGGTGATAGAAAGCTGACCTTGTCACTGCTTTTATGTGACCCTTGAGGTTCAGGTCTGAGTCAACAATTATTACACCTAGATTTCTGGCCTGATCAGTAGTTTCTAGTTGGACCAACTGAAGCTGTGTACTGATATTTAATCAATCGTTTTTGGGTCAAAAGAGAAGTACTGTTTAGTTTTTGTTCAGTTGGAGGAAATTATGGGACATCCAGCTGTTGATTTGCTCAATGTATTTATTAAGGCTCAATGTATTTATTAAGGCGCCTGTACGTTGGGGTTTACCCCGGTGAGTGAGAGGGTAGCCTCCCTCCGCCTACGGGTGGGGGGACGGGTGCTGACTATTGTTTGTGCTTATGCACCGAACAGTAGATCAGACTACCCACCCTTCTTGGAGTCCTTGGAGGGGGTGCTGGAGAGTGCTCCTTCTGGAGACTCCCTCATTCTCCTGGGAGACTTCAACGCTCACGTTGGCAATGACAGTGAGACCTGGAGAGGCGTGGTTGGGCGGTATGGCCCCCCCGATCTGAACCCGAGCGGTGTTTTGTTGTTGGACTTCTGTGCTCGTCATGGATTGTCCATAACGAACACCATGTTCAAGCATAAGGGTGTTCATGTGTGCACTTGGCACCAGGACACCCTAGGCCGCGGCTCGATGATCGACCTGGTTGTCGTTTCATCTGACCTGCGGCCGCATGTTTTGGACACTCGGGTGAAGAGAGGGGCGGAGCTATCCACCGACCACTACCTGGTGGTGAGTTGGCTCCGGTGGTGGGGGAAGACGCCGGACAGACCTGGTAGGCCCAAACGTGTTGTGAGGGTCTGCTGGGAACGTCTGGCGGAGTCTCCTGTCAGAAGGGGTTTCAACTCTCACCTCCGACAGGACTTCAAACACGTCCCGGGGGAGGCGGGGGACATTGAGTCCGAATGGGCCATGTTCCGTGCCTCCATTGTCGAAGCGGCTGACCGTAGTTGTGGCCGCAAGGTAGTTGGTGCCTGTCGTGGCGGCAACCCTCGAACCCGCTGGTGGACACCGGCGGTGAGGGATGCTGTCAAGCTGAAGAAGGAGTCCTATCGGGCCTTCTTGGCCTGTGGGACTCCGGAAGCAGCTGATAGGTACCGGCAGGCCAAGCGGAGTGCGGCTCGGATGGTCGCTGAGGCAAAAACTCGGGCGTGGGAGGAGTTTGGAGAGACCATGGAGAACGACTTCCGTATGGCTTCGAAGCGATTCTGGTCCACCATCCGGCGTCTCAGGGGGGGGAAGCGGTCTGCCGCCAACACTGTTTACAGTGGGGGCGGTGTGCTGCTGACCTCAACGCGGGACGTTTTGGGTCGGTGGATGGAATACTTCGAAGACCTCCTCAATCCCACCGACACGCCTTCCTGTTTGGAAGCAGAGTCTGGGGACTCTGGGACGGACTCTCCAATCTCTGGGGCTGAAGTCGCCGAGGTTGTTAAAAAGCTCCTCGGTGGTAAGGCTCCGGGGGTGGATGAGATTCGGCCGGAGTTCCTCAAGGCTCTGGATGTTGTAGGGCTGTGTTGGTTGACGCGGCTCTGCAATATTGCGTGGACATCGGGGGCAGTTCCCTTGGATTGGCAGACCGGGGTGGTGGTCCCCCTCTTTAAAAAGGGGGACCACAGAGTGTGTTCCAACTACAGGGGGATCACACTTCTGAGCCTCCCTGGTAAGGTCTATTCAGGGGTTCTGGAGAGGAGGGTACGACGGATAGTCGAACCTCGGATCCAGGAGGAACAATGCGGTTTTCGTCCTGGCCGTGGAACACTGGACCAGCTCTACACCCTCGGCAGGGTCCTGGAGGGTGCGTGGGAGTTCGCCCAACCAGTCTACATGTGCTTTGTGGACTTGGAGAAGGCGTTCGACCGTGTCCCTCGGGGTGTCCTGTGGGGGGTACTCCGGGAGTATGGGGTACCAGGCCCTCTGATACGGGCTGTTAGGTCCCTATATGACCGGTGTCAGAGTCTGGTTCGCATTGCCGGCAGTAAGTCGGACTCGTTTCCAGTGAGAGTTGGACTCCGCCAAGGTTGCCCTTTATCACCGATCCTGTTCATAACGTTTATGGACAGGATTTCTAGGTGCAGCCAAGGTGTTGAGGGGATCCGTTTTGGTGACCTCAGGATCGGGTCTCTGCTTTTCGCAGATGATGTGGTCTTGTTGGCTTCGTCTGAACGTGATCTACAGCTCTCGTTGGAGCGGTTCGCAGCCGAGTGTGAAGCGGCTGGGATGAGGATCAGCACCTCCAAATCCGAGACCATGGTCTTGAGTCGGAAAAGGGTAGGGTGCTCTCTTCGGGTTGGGGATGAGGTCCTTCCTCAAGTGGAGGAGTTTAGGTATCTGGGGGTCTTGTTCACGAATGAGGGAAAAATGGAGCGGGAGATCGATGGACGGATTGGTAGGGCGTCTGCAGTCATGCGGGCGCTGTACCGGTCTGTCGTGGTGAAGAGAGAGCTGAGCCGAAAGGCGAAGCTCTCGATTTACCGGTCGATCTACGTTCCTACCCTCATCTATGGTCACGAACGCTGGGTGGTGACCGAAAGAACGAGATCACGGATACAGGCGGCTGAAATGAGTTTCCTCCGTAGGGTGGCTGGGCTCTCCCTTAGAGATAGGGTGAGAAGCTCGGTCATCCGGAGGGAGCTCAGAGTAGAGCCGCTGCTCCTCCACATCGAGAGGAGCCAGTTGAGGTGGCTCGGGCATCTAGTCAGGATGCCTCCTGGACGCCTCCCTGGTGAGGTGTTCCGGGCATGTCCCACCGGGAGGAGACCCAGGGGAAGACCCAGGACCCGTTGGAGAGATTATGTCTCCCAGCTGGCCTGGGAACGCCTCGGGATTCCTCCCGAGGAGCTGGCCCAAGTGGCCGGGGAGAGGCAAGTCTGGGTCTCCTTGCTTAGGCTACTGCCCCCGCGACCCGACCCCGGATAAGCGGAGGAAGATGGATGGATGGATGGATGGATGGGTTCAACATCACCAGGTGTCATTGTGATATAAAGCTGAGTATCGTCCACATAGTTGTCTGGCTTATCTGGCTTAGTGGGAGCATGTAGAAACTAAATAGGAGGGGCCCTAGGATAGAGCCCTGGGGGACCAGGGTTGTTGGCTAATCAACACAAAGAATTTCCTGTTCTTGAGGTAGGATTTACCTACATTTAAATTAAGTACAAATGAAAACTAGAACTACACAATACATTTTTCTAGGTATTATCCTCAACACCTTGAAATGTGGTATCTCCCAGTCTGGGTTCCAAACCCGCCTTAATAAGATGACGAATCCCGGAGGTCAAGCTGGGTGGTTTATAGTTATTGCAATTTGATATGCTAATTATAACAAAAAAATTAAAAGAAAGCAGAAAACTTTGGAGTCATTCTTCATGAGGCAGGTGATGGGTCCGATGTTGTCCCATGTTTTTTTCAGATACTTTAATGTGCGGGTTCCACTCAATTGTTCGATTGGCTCCCTACTTCTTGGAACTAACGGACTCATTACTGGAGCTACTGGCGTGACAATCCTCTTGTCTACACGTGATATTGTTGCAATTCCTCAGTGAATGAAGTAAACAGAACGAGTTGAATTGTTTGTCATAATGAGTATTACGGTTCTCTAACCCTGGCGCATACTTGACCTGTTCATGGAGCTAAAAAAAACAGATGCGTAAAGCGCATTTGGCTGAATTGATTGATTTACATATTTAGTTAAACGCACAGTGTGTCATTTTCGGACACTAGGGGGCAGTGCATACCTAAATTGTCACAAGCATGCGGTATCGAGTAGGAACTCAACTACGGAGGTCCAACTAGTGCTGTTTTCAAACGCTCAATTCCCTGAGAATTATCTATTTGCAGCAACATGACGAGCACATCAGTCTCTCTTTCATCGCTTTGAACTAGCGAAGAGGTAAAAATGTATTTATGGCTAAACTTTTTTGCATTTTAAAGGGGAAATCAATGTTTTAATACCGGGCGTGTTACGTGCGCTTTGCTGGGATGTAAGTGAGACTGCATTTGGAAAAGTTCACAATTTCCTAACCACACAGATAAGCTGCATAGCACTTCTGTTAATTTTGTTATGATTATTTGCTGGTTATGTTGATTCATACTGTAGTTAATGTGACTAGTAGGCAGTGCCAGCGCTCCACACATGTGCCTCATGCACTTTGCGTAGCGCACTAAGCTGGCAGCAGGAGCAACAACTGAGCTTATGAAAAAAAATTGTAGTAAGAAACAGATTTACAAGTTAAAAATATGCAAAAAAAGTTAGAAGTAAGCAAACAATATCAAAAGAAAGCAAGACAAAAAAAAGATGTACCTCTTTCACATCTGTCATCACCCCACCCCCGTATCAAAAATACTTTACTCTGAACAGTGATTTTAAAGGTTGTTTTCACGAGTCATGGCTAACAGAGTCAACACCGGAGTCTGACATAAACATAAACGGGTTCAATATGACAGAACAGCGGAGAGTGGTAGAAAGAGAGGAGGAGGCCTGGTTGTGTTTGTGAATGAGAGATTGTCTAACTCAGGGTTTTTATCTATCAAATAGATGCTATACTGTAAAGACAATGAGCTGCGGGATTTCACCCAAGTTATCCTCATAGTTGCGCTGCACTCGGCAACTAGCAGACAGCAAACAAATTACACAGAGGCTTTTTTTCTGCTCTCTTTTTTTAATTTTTATCACAGCACTCTGTCATCAACCCTACCCATCTTCACCCAGTATGTAACCTGCCACACCAGAGACAATAAAAATGTGGACATATTTTACTAAAGAGGCATACAGCTGTTGGGTCACACACACAGCCATCGGGTGGCACTAATCAACATTATAGCTCCACAAGAAAAGAAACTCCGCTCAACAGGAAGTCGAGAAGAGGAGAATATATATATATATATATATATATATATATATATATATATATACATATATATACACCGACGCACACACACACAGACACACGGCAAGCAGCCATCCGCAAAAAACCATGTAGTGTGGCAGACATTAAAGCAGTTATTAAGAAACAGTTAATGGAGGAATGGCAAGAACAATGGATATTGGATGAGAAAGGAAGGCATTTATATAATATAAAAGGAAAGGTGGGGAGAATGGAAAATATTCCAATGAATAACAGAAATCAAGTAATAATTTCAAGGATGACGTTGGGACATACAGTTTTAAATAGTACACTTTATATAATAAGAAAGCATAGTACAGGATTGTGGGAATAGTAGGGAAACAGTCAATCATGTATTATGTTATTGTAGAAGGTAAGTAATAAATAGGAAAGTATTAGAAGAAAAATTAAAAGTTAAGAGATGTGGAAAATTAAGCTTGAAGTATGGGTTAAATGAAGAGATAGATATATAAATTAAAGCTGCAAGCAGCGTCTAGTGGCCCTCGCAGCTTAGCGCCGCTCTGGACATTCACGCATCACCACCTTAATTATTACTGGAATTCTTTAGGAAAAGTGGAATAATAAATAGAATTTGGTAAAAATATTAATAGGATACTCCCCACTACGACTCACACTCCCATACAATTGGTGGCGGAAATCCACCTAAAGTTGGTGGCCACCCGCCAATAAACAAAAGAAGAAGAAGAAGAAGTAAAGGTACTTTCCAGAGGTGAACGACGGGGCCATTCACTACACAGCCAGCAAGAGGGAGCCGGCGACCAACACCAGGAGTTCCCAGCACTGCCAGGCCGCTAACCAGATTAGCAATCCTTTGTTAGCCTGCTGGGTAACGCCCTTTGGAGACCCCCTTCATCAACTAAGGAAAGATGGAGAGCTTTAAACGTTCATAAGGTCTGTTTGGGCAGAAGCAAATTAGTTTAGAATTACTAATTTTAAAGGAGTGTGTTTTACTTTTGTTAACTTGTATGAGTTTATTCTTTTATCTGCTTTGATAATACAGGCTCTTGGCCTGAAGTTTTAACTGGTGTTTTAAAAGATTTTTCCCGACAAAGAGTCGTTTTAAATCCTACTATTTGAGTGATCAAACCAACAAGAGCTTTATTTTCTTTGTTCAATGTTTAATAAACATGCTAGAACTGGTCCAAACAGCATCCCATGGCTGCCGCTACTCCTATGCTAGGGCAAGACCACGTCTTTGGACCGGGTCTACATTCAGCCCATAAGCCATCAAAGGTGTTCAAATAGAGATTGGTTCAGAGAAGGTTAAGAACAGAATATAATCTTTTTAGCCGTTGTGATGGATTTATCTAGTTTTATGATTAATCTGCACTTTGTAATCAACTATGATGCACATTTACTTAATGTTGTAGAATTAGTTTGAATGTTTAGTCTTATTCAGTGGCGCTTTTACCTCGAGTCATGGTCAGAGTGTTTTGATAACAATAGTACCCGTCTGCCGTTACCATGGAGATGGCTTTCCTACCAGGCTTTATTAAAATGTCTACCAAAGTTCACAGCTCCTAATCTGAGAGAAACGCGCCTCAAAGTCTAGGGTCTTTGCCTTGAGAATAGTGTATTATTAAAATAAAATTGATAGACCAAGGTTGCTGGAAATAAAATAAGCTTTTTGTTGTTAGATTGAGATGGGTCAGTATTTCAGCGTTACTGTGTAATGATACTGTCCTCTTGTATGATCAATTCTAATCGCATTAAAACCTCCAAAAAACTTAAAGGAATCTCTCTCATTTAATTAAGAGTCTAGAATCCGATCACACCATGTTTGAATTTGCCTAATTTTATGAAAGTACTGGAATTAGATTGTTTACTATGGTGATCAATCCATTAATAAAGTAATTCTCCAAAGATTAAGTACTTTCACCCAGATAATTTTAAACATAACATTTCTTAATCCAAATAATGTTTTATGCTTTCTTACATTGCTTATTGGTTTAGAGGTAAACCAGTGGTGCTAAATTAGTTAAACTACTTCCGATTAGTGAACTAATTTAGCTTTCATCCCAGCATTTGCAAATCAAGCCTTGGTTCTCAAAGCATCCAGATTTCTCCAAAGCATAAATCAGAATTCCTCTTTTCTATTTTTATTGCATTTTATCTATTTGTGTTCTTTTATTTTGAGTTATTCATTTACTTTGATAAGTAGTGTGTTGGTTACTAGCTTGAGTGGTAAATGGTTGTCTTTTTCTTCTTTTGTAAATAAACTTTTGTATTTTGGAAAGTCACTGTTTGTAATTTTTGTTCCACATACATATGGTAAGGTTGCCTGGTCAATATACGGTAAAGACTTAATTCCTTCATGGGTTTCACCTCAGCCTATCTTGGCAGGTGCTAGACTAGTAGAGACTGATATAGATACTTGGCTATTAAAATAGTTCCTGGTAGACCAGGTGGTGCCCTAAATATGAATAATTTTTCATAAATTATCATAAATTATTAATCTCATTGACTACCATAAGCAGTCCCTTAAGTATTGTCTATGTTGTCTAATTATCAATGTAGCCTACATTGTTTGCTGTATACCACTCAGACAACAATCAATGAAATGACAGCATGGGGCTAAACATCTCGTCACTGGTCTGATCGGGCAGGGGACCAGAAAAGATTACAGAGTCCACATCTTTTTAGCAAACATACACACCAAAGCAACACTAATTTTAGTGACCTCCAAGTGGCACAACCGGGTGTCATTACCACCAGCGTAAATAACAATCTTACTGTATTTACGCCTATCCTTATGGTGTATTCAGACCAAGGGCTTTGTCAGCGTCAGGCAAAGCTCACAAAGCATCTAGTTGAAGCTTGCAAAGCCTGCCACTTCTGAGCAAAAAAGAGCGCATGGGAGGGGCTTCTTCTGTTGCTGGACATTCTGAACTATGGCGGATAGTATTGAGAGAGTGGCTTGGCTTTATTTGCTCATAAAGCTAGACAACGTCGACTTCGGCAACATCAGCACCGTTTTATGGATACACCCTATTCTACGGATGCGTTCTGAGTTTGGATGAAATACGCTTTCAGGGGTACTTCCGTCTGTCCCGTGCCCAATTTGACGACCTCCTGGGCAGCATCGGAGCTCAAATCTCCTACCAGGACACCAACTATAGGTCCTCTATTCCTCCTGAAGAGCGCCTGTCCATCTGTCTTCGTAAGTGTTATTTATGATTTTTTAAATCTGCGTTTTCTAGACTTAAAATGTAGGTTTTTCCTGATCCCGCTACATTCAAAATACATGTAGTAACATCACTACAATTATAAGCTCTGATTGGTTAACGCGTCGCTTCAGGGCCGTCAGCACTGTCAAAAGTTCTACTAGCTGAACTTCTGCGTTGCTGGCTTTATTAGCTTTGAAGCTTGAAAAGCACGGAGAGCTTGAAAATTTGATGGAGCAGAAGCTCACAAAGCGCCGCAGAGACCGTGACGCTCCTCCAACGGCCTCCGCCATAGACTTAACATGTAATCTTGACGTTGCTGTATCTGACAAAGCCCTTGGTCTGAATGCACCATTAGCTTGCAGTTTCAGGTGAGATTTTATGTCGCCTGTTCTGGCCCCTGGAAAACATTTGACTATGTTTGATGGTGTCGCTAATGCCATGTTTCGGACTATGGAACTGCCAATTACCAGAGTCTGTTTCTCAGTGGGTGCGTCACTGAGTGGGTAAAATGTGTTAGAAAGGTTGGTGGTGCCCTTTGGGCTGAGAACTATGCTTTCCACGTACTGTCACCCAGTCTGCCTGAGATACCAGCTGCATACGTTTTGTTGGAGGACCGCTAGGTGGTTCTGTCCTTGTTGGCTAACAGGCCTCAACTATTTACTGCATTCTCAACAACGCAGAGCCAGGCCTCTAACAAACCCTCACCGCCAAAGCTACAAAAATTCTACATTTATTACACTTACCATTATCACTAAAAGAGCAGGGAAATAACTAAAACTCTGACAAAGAGAACAGGAGAGAGGAGCCATGGAGGGAGAGGAAGGAGAAATAGACGGAAGAGAGGTAGCCATAGCTGCTACGAAGCTAAACTAACGAGCTAGCGAGATCTTAGCACACTGAGAACAACCGTGTGAATCACAAAGGGTTCCCAAATTGTAAAGTACACCAACTGGAAATGACTTTAGTAGTGTGCTTGTGTGCTGAAAAACTAATAAATACCTTAATACAGAATAGATCAGTTGAAGAGAGTCTGAGCACCAAACACCAAGCAACTCTGCAGAGCTCGACAGTGACAACAGGAAATGTTGCATTGCACACAGCAAAATGTTGTTTGATGATCTGAAAACCAGGACAAGGTTTAACTAATGCTTCAGAATAACTCTCATTCCCACTCAAAATATAATTTTGTCTGTATTTTAATAGGTGATACAGGAAAATCCCAAAGTACATAAGGATTTAGCTGATTGAATCTCCATTGGAGTTTTAAAGATATTTATTAGGATCTGAACAGGAACCCATCTCTCATATAAAAATTGCTATCTCCCTGAGCTAGATAACAGTGTGCTTCCTCTCTCTAAGCCCTGTGAACTTATCTCAGAGTGAACTGCTCCAGAAACAAAACAATGTTTCTGTGTCCTTCAGTTGAGCCAGAGTAGGTAAAAAGTAAATTACTCTCCTCCAACTTCAGTCTCTAAGTCCGAAGGACTCAGCAAGTCCCAAGCATCATGATACATTCACTGGATGCCTTTACTAATAATTACTAATCACTAAAAAGAACTAAGCTTGAAATAAATGTCCCATTACAATGTAAATTACTTATATGTGCTGGTTTTAAATTTACCAGCATAGGTGTAGCTGAACTAGAATAATGTAATTTGAGTAAAGGTTATTTCAGTAGAAGCCACCAGCCAGTCTCTAAACTCAAAATTAAAATATGAATCTGAATTAAAAAAAAATAACAATCTATTAAACTACAAATCAGATAGATTATAAATCTACCTGGCTTGAGTTAAAGTTAAAGTTTTAGTGAGGATTCTGAGACAACTTTTCTAAATGATATTTAAGTGTACAGCTATTACAGATATTTAAATGAACAGCCAACAAACACTGTACACAGGACACATTATGGACTTAATGATTAATTATGAGTAGGAACATATGATGGTGTTAAAATAAACTAAAATACCAGCACAAATAATTCACTAAAGCACACATAAGAAATCCAGAAATAAATCATAAAATCATAGCGTAGGTTCCTCTCCAGACCACTTGGTGGCGGTAATGACTCAGTTTCTTGTTTGTCAACCGACAACGTGCACCGAGAACTAGATAGCCGTGATGCTAGCAGCGTTAGCTTCCCTTTCTGCTCGGAGTTTCCAGTCAGAATGTCTTCAGTCCAGCTTCAAGGAGAGTTGATCAACGAGCAGTTAACTCCTGCTGAATAAACATCCACAGAGTTTAAAGAAACCTTCAAGTCCGAGGAAGAGATGGATGATCAGCGCAGACTGCTGGATTTCACCCGGACACCCCAGATCATCTTACACCGGATAGGTAAGAAAAACTGCCGATCCTAACGTTAGTTGATGTCGCAGGATGCAGATTAAGGGTTTAAGGCGTTTATTTAGGAAGATATATGTGTGAAATAAAAGGTAATAAAGCTAAAGTTTGCCTCCAATTGCAGCTTCTGCTTTAAATAGTTTCAGGTTCTCTACCGATTCGGGAAAATAGCTAACGAGTAATTCTGCCTAATGTTTACTGTCTCAGGATCTGCTCTAATCTGAAAACTACAAAATACACTTGATACCTGCTCTACATTGTTCTAAAAGAAGAATCAAACCTGGCTTTTCATTTCATTCTTCATTTAGATTCCTCTACAGACTTTTTACTGTAAATACTTTTTCCTCTGGTTTGTTCTCAGATATTTTTTTATACTGGTCGGTAGAACAACACAGATGGTTAACATTAACATTTAGTAATGGTTCATAGATTATGTATAACGTTCTAAAGTCAAAGATTATGATGTAACTGATTTATAAACAATCAACTGAACATCAACTAAACATTTATAGATGATGGACACATTTGTAAATTGATTTTGAACATATTTCAATATTGGTGAAATGTAAAAAAAAAAAAAAGAGTCCTCAATTATAAACTCTTTTCAGGTTATTTATTTTTCTTGAATACAGAACTCTGAAATGAAGTTTATACAGGGTGGCTCTCCCTTAGAAATAGGGTGAGAAGCTCAGTCATTAGAAGGGGCTCAGAGTAGAGCTGATGCTCCTCCACATTGAGAGGAGCCAGTTGAGGCGGCTCGGGCATCTGGCCAGGACGCCTCCCTGCAGAGGTGTTCCCGGCACATCCCACCGGGAGGAGACCCATATAAAGACCCAGGACACACTGGAGGGACTGTACCAAGTGGCCGAGTTGAGGGAAGACTGGGTCTCTCTGCTGAAGCTGCTGCATGTTTTTACTTGTTATTTGGAATAGAAGAGTGACTCTAAAATTTTTTATAAGCCATCAGTGTGTCAAGGAAAGCGAATTTAGGTAAGGTTTGGAACCTTTGTAGGAAATACATAATCTGTTGTAAATTTAAACCCTTCAGGCATGTACGACTTACCAGGTAAAAATACACGTTTTGTACAAATGCCTATGTAACATAAAGCATGGTAATAACACTAATTTCTTTAAAGAAAAGATTAAATACATGCTAGCTATAATTTTAAACTCATTCAAACAAACACCACCCCACCACCCCCCACCCCCCCACAACCCAACCCCCCCCCCACCCACCCCAAACACCACCACAACACCCACCCCCCCCCCCCCACACCCAAACACCAACCACACCACAACCCACCACCCAACCCCAAACACCCACCACCCAACACCCACCCACCAAAACCCACCACCCACAAAACCACACCCCACCACCCCCACCACCCACCACCAAAAACCAAACCCCACACATCTATAACAGAATGAGTCTATAAAATAATGAAAATGGTGGAATATTTATTTGTGTTTCTATTAATGTTTTCTTAGTAAAATCTAAATATTTTCAGGCCTTCAATGCATAAAATAAATAGAAATTATGCAATAACCAAATCAAGCACCTTGTAAAAAACAACAGAGGATTTAAATAAAATAAACACTAATTGATGCGGCATTCAAATGAGCTTAATATTACAGAGAATTTCACTCTTGAAATCAGTAAATAAAAGATAAACATTTCATCATAAAGCTAACCCAAATACACTACTGGAATTAAACTATCTAAACAAAAACCATCAGACTGAAAAATTCTCCTACTAGTTTATACTGTAGATCATTGAATGGCATAGCACCAAAGTATGTTGAATAGCTGTTGTCACTATACCAACCCCAGCAGACCACTCAGGTCCTACGACTCTGATCTAATAATCATCCCTAGAATCAGAACCAAACATGGAGAAGCAGCTTTCTGTCACTATCTTCCCCTTATTTGTAACAAACCTCCTGACAAATGCAATTATGCCGAAAAACTGAACGGCTTTAAAGCCTAGTTTATGCTTCTCCGACTGTAAATTTGCACTCAGGCGCAGGTGTTTTGACGGAGATGTTTTTCGTTTATGGCTCTCCTTGTTTTTTTCTCCCCATTCTCTATTCTTTTTACAGCGTTGCTTGACCAGGATTGTAGGGGATGCTAACTTTTAAATGGCGCCTCTGCCTACTATCACAGCCTACTATCATTTTTTTTTTCTAGGCTTGTGAATGTTTTCTTCCTCAAGGACAAATGGACGACAGAAAGTATGTTTTGATTATAGCTGTAAAGCTTTTTAATAGAAGTGCAGCTATGGCTTTAATTCACTTTCTTTAATACAAGGGCGCAATTCGTAACAATATGAGCGTATTTCTTAATAAAAGGAGCATAAAACAGGTTGGGGAGAGGGTAAAATGATACTGTGGAGAGTAAAACAGTTATCACAAGTACGGGGATTTTGTAACAGGACGTATACAATCAATTCTTTTACTCACATTACCAAAATCTGTTGTCACTTTCACCAAACCTTCTCTCAGTTTTTTTTCTTCCTACACTTGCTTTTCTCATATCTCTCTATCGATAATTATCGATATCGATCAACATGACTATTCCTTCATCGATATGCTCTTTTTCTATATCGTCCAGCCGTAAGTTCTATTGCACAATCTATTCAGCTACAAAGACAAAAGAAGCACAGAGATTTGTCTAAAGTTTAATGGATTTAATAACAAGTTGCTCAAACAAACTAAAATTAAATCTAGACTAAAATGAACTTAGCAACTCTATGCTAACTGGGAGAAGGCGGTTTAATGTCGGAAGGCAGGAACAAAAACTGCACAACGTCACCGGAAGGTCCACTTCATGTGCTTAGGTCGTGGGTGAGACGAAGAGGGGAGAGGACGACAGGAAGCTGCTTATCAACTAGGTGTGAATTTAACCAAAGCACGCGGTCAGCTCCAGACCAAGTAAACCACGTGGTGATAACTACCTAGCCTTGTGGCTCAAACAAAAGGCTATCAGATAATGCCAGCTGTCTCTTGCCCTCTCCAGAACAACCACGTTACGCAGAGTCCAATTTGTGCGATCAACACAGCAAACAGAAAGAAAGCGCGCTGCTTCTGCTTGAAAATAAAAGAAACAAGTAACATAATACAATCAGCCGGCTCTAGTCTAAATCACGCAGTTGATCTAAATAAAAGAACCTTGCTTCACCCAGATTAAGGAAAAGAAAATAATTTCCTACTTTGAGTCCTTTAGTCCACGATCGGAGGCTGTTGAAACGCTGTTGTCCTGGGACGAAGGAAAAGTTTACTCAGCTCACCTCAGTTGCTGAGAGGGGAGCAGATCTAAACACTCCGGTGGTCGCTTGGAGTGCTCAATGAATCGCAAAGACTGCAGGCAGCTGTGATTCGGATGGTGAGCAGAGAAGAGAAAATACGGAAGCCTGGGCAGTTTTTGGGGCAGCTCCATCGGGCCAGACCCTAGGAAGGAAGAGGTACCAGGATAGCTCATGAGTAGGTTGCTTCTCTTTGTGAATGCTAGGTCGGTGTCAGCTGGAGAGCTTGGTTTGTCCCTCCATTGAGCTCGGAGCTCTGTGGAAAAAGGGAAGAACGGATGCACGCTTCGAGATTCATACTCGCAAGGCATCACTGCATCATCTGGGGACGGCGTTCAGGTAGCCAATAGGCCTGTCTTGGGACTGACCAGATGGCAGCTGGCCTGGCCAATGAGCTTGGAGGAAGACAGCGGCTTGCCCGGTGCAAGGGATGCGGGGGGACTGAGTCCATTTAATATTTGGTATTTCTGAACTGACCCAACATTCCCCCCTCAGGTCAGAAGATTCCAGTCAGTCCATTCTTTGGATCCGGTAATGGATCTGTTCCCCCATGGTCCACGAACGGCAACGTCCTTCTGCAGGGCATTGGTTCAACAGTTCAGTCCATTTGCACGGCTGCGGCAAGGTTTGAAAGTTCAATTTATCTGGAGAATGGCAACATGCATTTCAGTCAAAGGAAAAAAAAACCGATATGGGTCTGACAATATGTGTCCCAGCATTCACCTCTTGGCTGTAATAACTGGAACTTCAGTTTACAGTCTTTGGAGCTACACTGGGTACATATATTCAAATTGCAATTTTAGATCGTATTTGTTTGAGCTGCTTGTAGGCTGTTTAAGCTATCATGGCTTTGATGACCCACCCAATTAGAAGTGCACCCACCGTAAAGGTCATGGTGTAAGATTCTGTCCAATCAGCGTTCTTTGGGAAGTGAAAGCTTCCCAAAGGAAACATCCCTGCTGTGTTGAGGGTCAACGCAGCAGTCCATGATCTTGATCTCTGTCATGTTTATCAAGGTCGACGTAATGGAGGATAATATCACCGATGTGCATTACTGTTCCTGGTGGAACAGAGAGGAACATAGTTTGGTTCAACAAATTTATCTGGTTGATCATATGACATCAAAGCTTCTGCCATTGTTGTGCTTATTAGCCTGCGGTTTCCCTCCTTTTCGATTCTGGTTTCCATTCCTGCATCTTTTACCATATTCATGGTTCAGACCCAACACCATTATCATTTTAGAAGGACAGGTGAGCAGTGTGTCTGAAGCAGACCGTCTGCAACTCATGAATAAAGGCAGTTCACCGATGACAGGGACTGAGCGTTCTAAATCATGAAATGAGCAGTCTATAAGCACGCTAAGAGACTTTCTTGCTTTAACTTGAACCGGAGCTTGTGTTGGATTCTCAACAAGCAAGTAGGTTGAACGGTTGTTCAACTCCAGACTGGGTGGGCCAAGTACAGCAAGATTCAGCTCCAGGAAGTTGGGAAGTGGTTGTAAAAATGCATTCTGACCCAGCGGTTGTTTCCCTTTAAGCACAGCCAAGTTTATTGGCACCCCTGACGTTCGCGGTGGTCTTAGCATGTTAGCTTTGCTGGCAGGTTGGGAGGCCTGGGGAATGGTCTGTCCTGACAGCAAGAAATCAGGGCTCCGCTGGAATTAATTGGCAGGTGTGCTGATTCGGGACCAAAGACCCTGATTGAAGGTGTCAAGCTGCGCGCAGATTTGGTCAAGATGTGAAACAATATTCAAAACAAGCAACAGCTGGGCCCGATGTGTACCTTTTTAAAGTGCAGACCCCGACTGCTTTCAGGGGAAGCTGGGGCCAATCAGCTGACAGGAGCCTGTGGTTACGTACAACACTAACTAGCTGGGGATTTCCTGACACTGGCTTTCAAACACTTCCTTACTGACTGCTGACTTATCTGGCCAGAGTGCCAATTCATCTATCTATCTATGAGCATGCCTCCTACTAACTGGGGGCTGTAGGGCTTTACACCAAAAATAAAAATGATGTGTGACTGTGGAGCGGAGTGCTCTGCATGATTGAATGAGCCTGCATGACTGGAGTGTTTTGAACTGTTTCTGTTAGTGGCATGATTTGGGACATGGGTTCCCTGAGCATTTCTAAGCTGGCTACCTGCCTTTTGGAATCTGTCTGCTTGCTGTTTAAAATGAGAGGTTTTGGTACCTCCACCTGAGCCCAGAGTTGTCCACGCTGAGAATCTACGAGTGGAGCCAACCTGTCGAGCAGTTCCTTGCCGAAGAGGAGCGGTTCTGTGTCTAAGCCACAGATGCAGATGGGGTGAACAAGCGTCAGGTCCCTAAACGTGATGTTCAGCCATACTCTGCTCTTAATGCATGAGTGGTTATCAGTGTAACTGGTGATGTTTACATCACAGGTCTCAACCTGAAATGTTTTACCCAATAAGAGCATAGCTCTGGTAACCTGTTCAAATACAGCTGAACACTTCAAGCTAATTTCCGAACCGGTATCCAGAAGAGCGGTAGCGTCAACACAGCCTCCTACAATAGTCTGATAGTACAACTGACGAGCATGGTTCTGATGATTTAATTTGCCTACAAATCGGAGAAATTGTGTTTTGTGTGTGCTTACCGGTGGAGTCCCAGGAAGCTCCTGGTAAGGTGTAGGTTTGGCTCCCCAGCTGACCAGCTAAATCTTGGCTACAGGAGACAGATCCATGCCTAATCATGCTGACATTGGGTTTTTGTCAGCTCCCTTTGGGGGGGCAGTTGTCACTGATTAAATGTTATGTCTCTCAGCTGCTACATAGCTTTAGAGTAAAACCTATGATAAACATTTTCGAAGTCTTTCTGTGTCAAAGGTTTACTCTCAACCTTACCTATAATCTTTTTCTGTGTTACGTGATTCTGGTAGGATGGTGGACCTTTGTTAGGCTGGGTGTGTTCTGGTGTCTTAGGTTTTAACCTCTGCCGGCTGCCACCTCCCTAGTCCCGTTGTGGAAACCGGGTTGGTTTTCTGGGTCTATCTGCAGCCTTAGTTTTGGTGGGAAGAGATTGTTGTGTTTGATTCTGCCTACTCTGTGAATAACTTGTTTGTTATGAAAGTGAGCTATTTGCTCTTGCCGGAAAAGACTTCAAAATTCATATAAATTCAATTTATAAACTTCAATTACTTTATCTCTGCGCCCTTTATGTTACTCCCTGGTACCCTAGACGCCTGGGACGTAACACTTCTCTACCTTCCAGATCTAAGTTGTCATCCCTTTTTGCATTAATCTGCAAAACTCTGTGATCATTTTCTAACCCGCTTGGTTTTCCGCGGGTTTCTTATGCTCATTGAGCATATCTCATGCATGATTTCCTGCATTCCTAACCTCTTTGTTTTACTTTGCATTGTGACGTCAAAAAGAATAGTCTTATGTAGGGCTGAACGATTTTGGAAAATAATCTAATTGCGATTTTTTTTTCTTCAATGTTGCGATTTAATGTGCAATTATTTTTGTGGGGCTTTTGTCATGCATTTTTTAATTAATGAAATCAAAAATATTGTGTATTATAAACAGATTTTTGTACACAATTTATTCTATTCCATAAGATTATTTACTTATTTTAAGACAGAGGCAAATATTAACAACTTTATCTACTTTTAATCATCACACTCGATGGTCATCGGCGTCGTTCTGCTATCAAGGTTTTCTTCCTTTTGATCCCAGCTAATAATTCCCTCCGGCTGCAATGTTTTCCTCCGTGTGGTTATCCAGGAAGTAGGATGCTTGAAGGAACAAGCTCTGATTTTTTTTCTCCATCGATCTAATGCACTTTCAGACTCTGGTATGGCTCCGTAGAGCGGTTTGATCTCAGGTCAGTTGTTGCAAAATACTCCGCTGTTTTCGGTGCGGCTTTAACTTTCTGTTGGCATTTTTTATACAGCGCAGGTAAAATGTGGCTAAAATGTGTGTGTGAGATTGAATCCTAGCTTATTCATCATGGTTAACAAAGCATACTTTTGGCTATAAAACCCGTTATAGCACGAATTATTTCCGTGTGCCGTTTTTTTATGTTCGTAAGGAGCGATTCTTTCAAACAGCTCGGTCAGCGATCCCTGTCGCCTCGAAGTTTGTTTACTGGAAATTTAAACACTGGTGGCGGTCAGTTTAGCCGTGCAACTCTCATATATGGTGGTGTGATGTTTTTAGGTGTTGATAAAGGTTCGTACTGTAGCCTACCTCGTGAGGCAGCAACAATACCAAGACGGGTTCTGCATAATACCTGGCGTTGCGCAGCATCAACGTTTTCATAGCAGATATAATTTCTCACAACTGATGTACTGTTCCTCTTTGGTACCAAATATTGTGTAGTGTTGGATTCTGTTAAGCTTTTGGTCATTTTATAACGGGTTAAAGTGCAGCGTTTCCTTCTCTCCCTGCATTGTTTGCAAGTCACGTGACTTTAGCAGATATGTTTACATCAAGTCAAATCGCAGCCTTTGCGATTAGGAAATAGCATTTTACCAAATCGCGATTTAATTGCATATGCAATTAATTGTTCAGCCCTAGTCTTATGCAAGAACAATGATTTAAATATTGGATCTTCTTCTACGCCAGGAGCTTTTCGGGCTTGGAAAGTAAACCGAGCGCAGCCTTCAATAGAACTCCCTTGGTGGTTCATTATTTCTCTGCTGAACATCGAAAGCTCCAAGCGTGGCAGACGCTTGGTCAGAACAAACTGAATATTTTTCCCTCAGAGCCTCACGAAGCCTGAAGTAATTATCCCTGATGGTAGGAACCAACAACTCCAGGTAAATATGGACACTTCTAGATGTCGTTTTCCAAATAAGTTTCAACTTCTCGCGAGTTAAAGGATTCAGCAAGTCTACAAGACATCTTCCTACTTCCCTTAAGTAGTCGTCAATGTTTGACCCCTGGTCATTTGGGTCAAATCGTTCTGTCTCTTTTGCTAAAGATTCTAGTTGACGAGTCCTAATTCCATACTCATGATATGGCTCAGTTTCGTCTGTCTCAGACCAAGCATCATCCTGTTGATCGTCATATGGAGCAAGGTTTTTATCTACCCTCCTAAAATAAACAAACCGTTCATAATGGGGACTAGAATCTTGCACAAGACGATCTATTTGATATGAACTTGGAGAAAGTTGATGACCTTAAAAACTTGGCTGATTTTCTCTAGGTGTCTAGTTTTCTCTAGGAGAGAATTGTTACATTGCATTTAACACATTTCGAGCAGATATTTTAATGTTTTAGTGTGTGTAAGATGGTAGCTCTTCCTTAAGGCGAGTGTTAAACGGACTCCAAATCTTTTTACGGAACACAGTACCAGACAATTCAAACTTCTTAAATCCTTGGTTATAAGGATTTAAATCTAGGAGAGGCGCGTTAAAATACTACAAAATACCACAAAAACAATTTTTATTTAAATTTTCACAAATCTGGATTTTTTTACTCAAATAATAAAGAGTTCATGAGAGAAAATTTGTATTACTAGCCAAAAATAGAACACTCTAATATTTTTTTTAAAAGCATTAATGCCGATCTGTCTGAATGCTGCTAAACAAAACAATAATATTAAAACATGTTTGACACGCCCTTTTGGTCAAGTCCGCACTATTTGGCACAGCCACGTTGTGTACTCACCTTTATAACTATCCACATACTTGGATATGTACAATTTGAATCCCTTTTTTCACATTTGTTTTGTGGAGCAGATCAAAAAGTGTTTACAAGAAGATGAGCATCATCAACTGTAATTTTCTGTGAATTTCCCTGGGATCCAGAAAATTTGACTTCACTGCGGTAGTACGGCTCTCTGGAGTTCATCAACGGGAACTAGCATTTGCTATTGTGCACAGGGTCTATTCTTACAAGTTCACCTGAATTGGATGTAAATACCCTCAAAACTAAAGATGTCGGCCTGCAGTTATAGCAAATCATGTTTGTTTTATTTAAAATCCGTTGGGGTGGTGTATAGAGCCAAAAATGTTAGAATTGTTTCAATGTCCCAATATTTATGGTTCTGACTGTATGTTTTGTTTCTTTACTACTGAATGATATAAACCACCTTAAATCATTCTGTTGAAAGTGTGCTACATAAATAAAATTGCCTTTCTATTATAATCAATGGGGCCGTTTCCACAGGGTGAGAAGGTGTGTGAAACAGAAGCTTCTCAGATACATTGTAAATTTACGCATCGTATTTTTTTTGCGCTCTACATTTCTTCTCAAACGTGTCAGTCTTAAGAGTTTAGATTGGACCAGACAGGAATTCAGAAATCAAGCTGTATAAAGAATCCAGAAATTTTCCAAATAAAGGCACATGCAAATTTCCAAGATTAACTGGAGTTGATCCTTTAAGTGGAGAATCGCCCAGTTTATGTAACACCAGTAATAATTTTTACGAGACGTGAAAAAGCATGGACAGATGAGTTTACTTATTGAGCTAATTATTGATATAGAACTCAGTGATGCAATTCCAATTTTCCTGAGATTTCATGATATCCCAGGATCAGCTGAGTCAAATGCTTCACGTAAAAAAGCTAATGAGGGATAGAATTTGGCTGGAGAAACCAGGAAATTAATTGGAAAAATTTGTCCTGTGTTTGCTTTTTCAGACCATCTACTGGATAATGTGTGGAAAGAAGAGGTTTTCTCTTACCAGCAGCTCTGTAAACACGGGAGCCTTTCCTATTTGGACCAGAAGGAGTCAGAACCTCTTCAACTGAAAGAAGAACAGCAAGAGCCAGAACATTCCTGGATGAAAGAGGAATCGTTGGAGCTCTGCATAAATGAACAAAAAGACCAGCTTGTATTGAAGCAGGACATGGAAGATACATTTATGGTGACTCCTATTCTGGTGGAAAAGTGCCACATTAAACCAGAACCAATCAGGACCCAAGTCTTCTCTAATGAAACTGAGAATCAGGATCAAGAAGGAAAGCTTCATAAGGACTCAGGATCAAAGAGAGATAAAGGGACTAAACAAAATAAGAAATGTAAGAAAACCCCAAAGCATAACAATTCAGAACCGAAAAGGAAGAAGAAAATTCAAATTCAAAACTATTTCTATTCTTGTAAAGTTTGTGGTGATTTTTTTACCGAAAATATTGATCTGATAGCACACTTGAAAAGTCACAGAGGTCAGAAGTGTTTCAAATGTCTGTACTGTAGAAAAAGCTTCACTACAAAATCTGTTTTAAAAATGCACATCAGAATTCACGCAGGTGAGAAGCGTTTCTCCTGCACACTTTGTGGCAGATGTTTTACTCACAAATATCAGTTGACTTATCACTTGAGGGTACACACAGGAGAGAAGCCTTTTTCTTGTACACTTTGTGGCAAAAGTTTTACTGAGAGAGGTTATTTGACTCGTCACATGAGGGGACACACAGGTGAGAAACCTTTCTCTTGTACACTTTGTGGCAAAGGTTTTACTCAGAAAGGTCATATGACTAGTCACATGAGGATACACACAGGTGAAAAGTGTTTCTCTTGCACAGTTTGTGGCAAAAATTTTATTTACAAATGTCGGTTGACTTATCACATGAGGTTACACACAGGTGAGAAGCCTTTCTCTTGTACAATTTGTGGCAAAAGTTTTACTGAGAGAAGTTATCTAACTCGTCACATGAGGGGACACACAGGTGAGAAGCCTTTCTCTTGTACAATTTGTGGCAAAAGTTTTACTCTGAAATGTCATTTGACTTATCACATGAGGT